>OX463832.1:26282211-27554911 GCA_949825045.1 Argyresthia goedartella
GTTGACATTAAAAAAAAACATCTACAATAAATGGACACGCTCGAAGGCAGAGAATAATCTGTCGATCAAGACGCACGAGTCCATATATAAAAAACTGGTCAAGTGCAAGTCTCATTCATTCAAGGGTTCCGTACCACCGTACAATGGTAGGGATGGTGTGGAGTGAATAGTTTGGATTTTACATAGCAAAATATTGTTTACAAAGTTATTGGATTACTTTCACATTCCATGCACGTAACCAGGTGCATTCATAAGTTCGTGTGTGGTATTGAAAGAACTGTTGCATGGGAGCCCCCTTAAATATTTATTTATTCTCTTTTTTAGTATTTGTTCTTCTAGCGGCAACAGAAATACATCATCTGTGAAAATTTCATCTATCACGGTTCATGAGATACAGCCTGGTGACAGACGGACGGACGGACAGCGGAGGCGTAGTAATAGGGTCCCGTTTGGGTACGTGAAACAGAACGGGTCTCGAAATGGACGCGCTCCAATATTTCTCAAATGCGTTCGGCAACGACGCGTTCGAGTCAAAAGAAGGAAGCACATGATTTTCAACGGACTTCAAAAAGGACGAGGTTCTCAATTCGTCTGTTTTTTGTCTGTGTTTGTTACGCAATTACTCCGTCAATTATGAACCGATTTGATGATTCTTGTTTTGATTGGTGGTCATACTTCAGAGGTGGTCCTATACAAATTTATCAAAATGATTTAACGCTTTTTGAAAAAATTAACAATCCAAAAAATATATAGACAGATGACGTTTTATTTTGTGGTTCCGTGCAGCAAAAGTTTTGATAAGCACTGAGTTGAAAGAGGTTTGTAGGAGTAAATAGATGTTTATTGTACTGCAAGTTTGGATAGCAGAGCCTCTAATTATCCGCAGTATAATCTTATATAGTCTTACAAATAAGGAGTCACACACACAGTGATACATCTCTATGTCGCTAGTCCGCACACTTCACCTCCCACGGAAATTTAAAAAAAAATACATGATTAAATTTTTTTTTTCTTAAACTATATCTAAATATTTCATATGCTTGTATGTACGGTTTCGTTCTATTTTTATGAAATTTAACAATTTAGAACACATAACAAGAATATCATCAAAATATAAAATATTAATAATACAAAATTAACCACTATAAAATGAATCATTTGTGAAAAAATACCAATAAAAAAAACTGTGTAAATCTAACAATATCAAATCTTTCAATTTTCTTGTAGACAGACTTCAATCGCGTCTCGACCGGAAAGGAAGAAATAGGGCTTGCACTGGAAGTCGGTTTTTTTAAGTTTTTAACTTGGTGAATTATGTGCCTTACAATCTGTTACCTTCTTTTACCTTTTCCTTCATATCTTGCTCATGTGTTGTGAGTAATCTCTAGGAGTTTATTAAGTCTACGTTAAAAAAGAATTTCAGCGACAAAAACCGAGAAGTGTTGAGCGTGAGAAAATGATCAACTGTACCTAAACTCCATTTCAATAGCATTTCATAATAATGTAAACAAGCCAATTTACACACGATTACGCCGTAACTACTTACATTTGAATATCAATCCTGAACACATTCACATACCAAGGAATCATTTATGGTTCTTACATCATTTCGAGACCAAGTTACTCCCCTAAGATAGTTATTTTCTTGCAAAATTATCGGACGACGAATATTTCAATAGTTTGTAAAAAGTCATATTATTTTTTTACTCATCAAAGCGCATCAAAGTCTTATTGTCTTTGGAAAGTAAGTGTGGTTCATTCTTTTGAATCGATCCGATTCGATCGATCAATCGGTTTGTGTTCAGGCTTCTCGGCACCTAATGACCTCGCAGGGGCCCATAGCTACGAGGTAGCGTAGCTATCAGATGCCTAGAAGTGTGAACGTCGGCGATTCACCGAGCTAATACCTATGAATCTATCTGACCTGGTCTGTGCTTCGTTCCCGTCAAACTCCTGTCTCTCTGCAAGGCCTGGGTGCACCCTAGGCTCTTCTTGGTAGACAGGTTCTTCAGCCAACCAGGTATGGCTGGCAGGCCAGCTTCGACGAGCACAGTGTTCCAACACAGGTTATGTTACGTGGGAAAACCAATCGGCCACGTAAATGCGAACTTTATCTGGTTCGGGGAACCACAATACACTCAGCTATATAGACAATCCTGAGGGGAACCCGAATACATTCCAGATGGCTTACGATTTAATTTCAATACCCCAAATCAATACGCGTTACATCGCGAGGGCTTTCGTCTCTCAGTTGTCAAAAAACTGCTAGGTTGGCAGCAACGTCAAATTCAAAATGGCCGTTCCGAAACCATCGATCGAATATCGATTTTGAATCGAACAATCACCCGCCCGGACAGGCACCCACCTGTCCCCTAATCTACGGGCCGCCGAGACAACGTTGCTACCGCTCGTTTTAGAACCGAGCCTCCTACTAGAACCTCTGCAGACCGGGGGGTCCCGTCCTTGCCAGGGAACAAGTTAACAATGCGCCCCCTGCGCCAACGTAGTGGCGGTAGGTTAGCATCCTTAACCAGAACGAGGTCACCAACACTAGGGGGGCTGGTTTTGTCAGTCCACTTAAGGCGCTGTTGTAAGATATGCAGATACTCGAGCGACCAACGCTTCCAGAAATTCTGAGTAAACTGCTGCAACATCTGGTACCTTGACAACCGATACAATTTCACTCCCTCAAAGGGGTGCTCGGGCAACGCGTTAAGTGGCTGTCCTATCAAGAAATGGCCTGGGGTCAGAGCCTCCAGGTCATTTGGATCCGAGCTGAGCGGACACAACGGTCGCGAATTGAGGACGGCCTCGATCTTACAAAACAATGTCGCGAGCTCCTCAAAAGTCAGCGCGGTCTGACCTACTATACGCCCCAAGTGCGTCTTAGCTGACTTAACTACGGCCTCAAAAATCCCACCCCAGTGGGGGCAACTCGGTGGGCTGAAGGTCCACTGTATACCCCGACGGGAGAGGGCCGTCCAATATCCACTTTATTTACATTCAAAAAGTTGACTATCTCTCGTAAGTATCGTTCCGCACCGACGTAGTTAGTGCCGTTATCAGAGCGGATCAAAGTTGGAAGTCCCCTTCGAGAAACAAACCTATCCAAACAAGCAATGAAAGCCTCTGTCGAGAGATCAGCAACGAGCTCGAGATGTACCGCCTTGGTGGATAAACAAACAAACACACATGAGCTATACCGGTCCAGCAGAAACCCGGCGTCAGGGTCCTCAGCCTTCTGGGTAACATGCACGGCCGCTCTAGGGCCATGATCCGAAGATACTACTACATGGCTGTGGGGCCAGTCCGATTCTCTCCTGGCAAGCCAGGGTGGTCCCCACCACAAATGGTGTCTAACGAGTTCAGGAGCCCGACATCCCCTGGATGCACAATCAGACGGGTTCAATTCTCCTGGTACATGTCTCCAGGTCAGTGGGACCTCAGACTACACAATCTGGGAGACACGGTTCGCAACAAAAACCTCTAAGGTATGGACCGAAGCCTTCAGCCAGCACAAAACAATCTGGCTGTCCGTCCACGCGTACACCGTATCCTCCAAAACCACTGACCCACGCAACACTGTTAGAGTGTGATTCAAAAGTTTGGTCAAAAGAGCAGCCCCGGACAGTTCCAGTTTTGGAATCGTCATCCTTGTCCGAATAGGCGCTACCTTGCTTTTTGCCAAAACCAAACGCACGTCGACCTCCCCGGTGGAGGTGACGGTTCGCAAATAAACCGCTGCCGCAAACCCTCGTTCAGAGGCGTCACAAAACCCGTGAAGGGTTGCCCTGTAATCCCCAGCAGGGACCAATTTCCTCGGCAGCGATACATTATTTATTTTGAGGCCCAACCATTTCGCTAAATCGTTCGATACAATGCAGCCCTGAGCTCCAGAATCTAATAGGGCGCGAACGTATGTTGGGTTGCCCGCCAAATCCCAAACAAGCACAGAGGCGATCGGTAACACCACCGTCTCCGGTTGGGGGGCAACCAATGGTTGGGCCGCAAATTCCTAGCGAGGACCCCCGGGGCCCCACTGTGCCTGTAACCGATCAGGTAGGCAGCTATACGCCAGAGGGTCCCATTGTACAAATGGCCCACGCGCCGGTTCCATTGCCACCCTACGACGCCCCCCGAAGGGGGGTGGGCGTGAATTCAACCGTGGCCGCTCCATGAGCGGGGGGGACATCACATGCGACCGACGAGGACGAGGCGACGAGCGGGGCGACAACTGAGGCGGCGTCCGAACCGCATCCGCATAGCTCGAAGGTGTCCCATGCCACCCGCCCGTTACGGCCTGCTCAACATACCCAATGTCCCGCTGAGTCGGATGCTGAGTCGCAACCGAAAACTCAGGGCCCCCCATGTGATGACCCTGAGTGCGGCCCTGCACCCCTGGGTGGCCGCGTGCTTGTGGCCCCATTGCCCGTTGAGTCGGATGCTGAGTCGCAACCGAAAACTCAGGGCCCCCCATGTGATGACCCTGAGTGCGGCCCTGCACCCCTGGGTGGCTGCGTGCTTGTGGCCCCATTGCCCGCTGAGTCGGATGCTGAGTCGCAACCGAAAACTCAGGGCCCCCCATGTGATGACCCTGAGTGCGGCCCTGCACCCTAGTACCGCCCTGTGCACGTGGGGACATTGGCCCCTGAGTTGCGCTCCGAGTCGCAAACGAATTCTCAGGGCCCCATGCCGTGTCACCCTGGATACGGCCCTGTGGTGGCTGTTGGCCGGACCGGTTCATGCACAACAGATTGTTGTGGGCCCCACCACAATATCCGCACATTTTTGTGCGCGTGCAGTACCTAGCCATGTGTGGCCCGAGGCACAGGAAACACCAGCTCCGCTGCTTGGCCATCCGGCGCCGTCCCTGAACCCTAAGTTCCCCGAACTTATTGCAATTGGCCACAGCATGGCCAATCTGCCTACAACATGGGCAGGTCTCACTATGTGGAGTCAATGCACTCACAGTCCCATATGACTGCCGGTTGGTGCGGTCCTTCCTCGTCGGAGGGCCCCTACTCACAGCGCTCCCGGCAGCTCTCTGTGGCTCCGAAGGATGGGTGACCGTCAACCCCAAATTCTCTGCCCGTCGAGCCTCCTCTTCCAAGAATCCGACCAAGTCGGAGAAGGCGGGCAGGTCCTCGGCCGACCTCCCGTGAGACTGTTCGAAACGAGTCTGCACGTCAGCGGGTAGGCGGGAAAGTACAATGTACAGCAGTAGGTACGACCATTCACCAACCGGAAGTCCAAGATTCTCTAGAGCCTTGGTGACGGACAACAACGGGTTCAAAACCTCCGTCTGTATGGCCCCGACCTTGTTCACAACTGGGATACTAAACAAACGGTTCAGTTGGGCATCGGCCAGCCTCCGTTTGTTATGGTAACGTCTGACCAACAATTGTCTGGCCGTTTCATAGTTACCCTCCGTAACTGTCAAATGAGCGACCAGCTCCCTAGGCTCACCCCTCAATGCTGCCACCAGCTGAGCCATCTTGACAGACTTGGTAATGTCCGATCGCATGTGCACCAAACTGTCGAACAGATTGATGAAGCTCATCCATTCACAGGACACTCCGTCAAAAGTAGGCATAGTTATGGCCGGTAACCTGGACCCTGAACCCTGAAGCGGCAGAGGTGCTTCAATGTCACCACCATGGCTGGACTCGCGCTGTCTACGTATGTCCGCAGCCTTCTGCGTGATAGCAGCTGCCATCTCCATACATTGGTCGACATCCCCTAGCAACCGTGACAGCCTGTCAGGTGCGCAACCATCAACTGATTCCGCCTGCGCGGACAATTCGAGCACCCTGTTGTAACGTTCCTTAACGTCCATAGACCGCTCCAATACCACATCATGCCTATCTAAACGGTCTATCAGACCGTGTGCGGAGGAAAACCATCTGAGTTCCTTAGAAACACCCTTCTGGATTTCAGATAACGACATGATCGGAACGATACTTACTCACAATTTGCAGTAACTCAATTTTATTGGACCCTCCAGTCTATAACCCAAACGAGGGAACCCTAAAGCACAACTTAAACAATGCTGTTTTCCTTAAACAATAGGAACCGAGTTTTATATCTATATAAATTCTGTAAATACAATTTAGTTTCCCTTTATCATTATAACACATACAGATAGTCAATATTAGTTCAAGTTATAAATTGCTATAAACTGAAAACAATGCAATAGCCTGCTATCAATAGATGTAACTGCCTATGTTAACCAAACATTCATTAGCATTACTAGACCACTAATAGATTGACTAACTGGTACTTCAATGCAAATTTCAATTCACCTACAATGTACCTAAGTTGAGTACTATTCTGAGTCACATCTCAGTACAACTGGTCATTTAGGGAAAACTGTAATATCTGTCTGTCTACTACCAGCAATAGACTTATAGCTTACAATACTACCAATCTATGTGGATACAGGAACAACACCAAGTTAGCTAATAACCGCCTATACCTACAGATTGATAGTCCCAAATCGTGGGTTCCTGGAGCCCTTGACGGCTGCAAATCTCAGGAAACCACGCTCTGCTACCAAAATGTTCAGGCTTCTCGGCACCTAATGACCTCGCAGGGGCCCATAGCTACGAGGTAGCGTAGCTATCAGATGCCTAGAAGTGTGAACGTCGGCGATTCACCGAGCTAATACTTATGAATCTATCTGACCTGGTCTGTGCTTCGTTCCCGTCAAACTCCTGTCTCTCTGCAAGGCCTGGGTGCACCCTAGGCTCTTCTTGGTAGACAGGTTCTTCAGCCAACCAGGTATGGCTGGCAGGCCAGCTTCGACGAGCACAGTGTTCCAACACAGGTTATGTTACGTGGGAAAACCAATCGGCCACGTAAATGCGAACTTTATCTGGTTCGGGGAACCACAATACACTCAGCTATATAGACAATCCTGAGGGGAACCCGAATACATTCCTGATGGCTTACGATTTAATTTCAATACCCCAAATCAATACGCGTTACATCGCGAGGGCTTTCGTCTCTCAGTTGTCAAAAAACTGCTAGGTTGGCAGCAACGTCAAATTCAAAATGGCCGTTCCGAAACCATCGATCGAATATCGATTTTGAATCGAACAGTTTGATTGATTGATTTGTTGAATGTTGTTGTTGAATTGTTGATGAAAAGAATAATGAAGAACGAAGAACTTAAAGGAGATCTAGCTACCGAAGGAGGAGGTGAACCTAAAAAAGTGAAAAGAGGAATCTTTGAACTTAATTTTTACCAGTTTCCAGAAGTCTGATTAATTTGAAACTTTGCATACGTATCAAGGACCGATGACAATGCAATAATTTGATAACAGTTTCCCATTATCCTTATTAGGACGGCCAGGATTAATACATAGCAAAATGTTGTTTACAAAGTTATTGGTGCGACTACTTTCATACTTCATGTATGTTACCAGGTGCATTCATAAGTTTGTATGTGGTATTGAAAGAATTATTGTATCGACGCCCCCTTACATATTGATTTAACTCGTTTGCGACAGCTGAAAACGTCGGACGCTTGTTTTGGAGGCATAAACGTGATTCTCTTTGGTGATCTAATGCCTAATGCCTAATGTTACCACCTGTTCGAGGACATCAAGTTTTTCAGTCTGATTGAACTTAAACAAAATATGCGTCAACAAGGAGACACGACATTTATAGATGTGCTTAACGCCCTTAGAGTTGGAGAAATGACGTCTAGGCATCTTGAAATTCTACTTGAAAAAGTTTCAACAGATGCGACTAATGAATTCTCAATCGAGAGTGCATTAAGAATTTACCCAACGAATGATCAGGTTGCTAGACACAACGAAAAAGTTCTCCAGAGTTTTAAGAATAAAGTGACAGTTAGTTATACAATAAAAGCACAAGACCAACTCATTGATGCTACTCGAAATCTAGGTAACAAGGACTTAGATTCTGTGATACCTAGCGATATTAATAAAACCGGAGGTCTTCCGAATGTATTGAAAATATTCGTAGGAGCTAAAGTGATGTTGAGGACAAACAAACAACAGTTTGTTTGTCCTCAACATCACTGACAAACACTGACAAACAGTTTGACGTCTCGAAAGGTTTAGTGAATGGCAATATGGGTTTTATCACAGAAATTATCTGGCCAAATTTTCGCAAAGGCCAACTACGCGGAAGACATCCCGTCAGTCCGTATCGATTTCGGATCAGATGGTGTGCACATGATTAAACCAATATCGATACAGTTTTCCAGCGAAATACAGTTATGGAACTGCTGAGAGACGAATGTTGCCATTAATCCTGAGTTGGGCTTGGGAATATTTAAAAAAAACGTTACTTCATTCACTGTCCCTGTCCTGTGTCAGTGGGTATTGTTCCGAGTTCTCTGCGTTTTTCCATTTCCAGTAATTATCGACGACTTTGCTTCTTGTATTTGGGATTAAGGACATTTTCTTTGCGATTTGGTTGGATTTATTATTGAAACGACGACATCTGCTTATAATCACGCATAAAAGCACAGTTACTCACAAAATTCGTAAAGGAAAAGAATAGAACAAAATATGTCGATGATCTCGCCGCCTCTAAAGGAGTAACTGTGTTGCGCCTTCCTCCATATCACTGTGAGTTGAATCCAAAAGAACTGATTTGGGCACAGGTCAAGTCTTACGTAGGAATAAATAATAAATCTTTTAAAATGGCAGTAATAAAAAATTTGCTAAAAGAAGGATTGGCGAGAGTCGGAGCAGACCAATGGGCAAAATGCGTCGGTCACGTTCAAAACGAAGAGGATAGGATGAAAAAATTAGACGGCCTTATGGATGTGGCTAGCGACGCTGTAAATAAGCCTTTTATTATAAATGTGACCGATGATGACACATCAAGTGATGATGAATCTGTCACAAGCGAATGACGCGCGTCAGGTTGGGATATTTCTCTATCTTCGGTTATTTTCTAATCAATTTAATTAAGTTTTTAGTATGATGCTAGAGCTCGTCTAAGCTGAAATTATGCGCCCCACTCCTTGGTTTTGTACTAGTAATAGAAAAAAATCGATCGAAAATCGACAGCGAACTATATCTCTTTGATCAATGCCTTTGACATCAGTGTAGGTACAACACTCAAATCTCGCTCAATCATAGACAACTGTCAACTGACATTCTGTTTACATTATTATGAAATGCTATTGAAATGGAGTATACATATGTCGCCAATTTGAACCTAGTAGTTTATTTCTATTAAGATGCACAGAGCACATAAAACAAAGCACAGATCATTCCAGTAGATACGAGCACAAAGGCGAGCTAATCTCTAAAAAGAGTTGTATTTACTTACCATCATGTCATTCTGGGAGTTGATAAATCTGGAAAAATTCCAAAATTCCAAATGTCTTTATTACTGTAGATATTTACATATACTTAGCAATCGTAATTTTTTGCCACTTCTCTACATTGGACCACTGTGGGAGAGGAAGGGCGTAGAAACTCCCACAGATTGATTTTAAGATCTCTTTTAAATAAATAATAGTTTAAAAAAACTAAAAAAACACGCTTTTATAGCTAACCGAACTAAAAATTAGAAAATAATTTTTAATTTCAGAGAGTTTATAATACAGTAGTAGAAGATCGAACAATCAATCAGAATTTATCACCTCAAAATAAAATTATAAAAAAGTTTAAGTAATTAACAAAAGAATTCAATTCAGAGTAAACAGCGTGGGGTGCTTGATAAAGTAAATGTAACAACCATTCTATTGGCAACTATCTATGAGAGGAGAGTTATGAAAAGTAGTAAAATGTACCCCACGCTTTTTACTCTGAATTGAATTCTTTTGTTAATTACTTAAACTTGATGGTAAATACAGGCGTCGGGCCTGGTCGGAGTGTTAATCATCTACATCGTCGGGAAATAAGTAGATTCGCGTCAGCGGTCAAGTGATCCGTGTTGATTGGACATCGTCGTATCGGTAGCGGCGACTCCACGTGACGGCAGGCAGCACGCCGGCGACAGCGCCGAGCAGCGACGGCAAGGTTCAGTTCCATCTCCTATCCCAAAACTGTTCCTGTCTCGAATCGAGCTTTCGATCCAGGGCTGCGACGACAAGGTCAGTAACAATCATTTAACTCACTTTTCTCTCACGTGCTGGCAAAAGCCCAGCCCCTCAGGATTCCACGCCGTTCGGTAGGCGTGGAAATTAAACATACTGTATTATAAACTCTCTGAAATTAAAAATTATTTTCTAATTTTTAGTTCGGTTAGCTATAAATGCGTGTTTTTTTAGTTTTTTAAACTATTATTTATTTTTCATTTTTTAGTTCGATTATCAATTAGTTATTTGTTGACATGTGGTATTGAAATTTCTCACAAATTATTTCGCAATCTCATCATTTCATTCAAAGCTTCACTGTTGCATGGGGTTTTTCGTGTTAACTTAGAACAATCGAGTTCTTCAATCCGAATACCGTCTAAAGATCTTACACTACTAAGTGCTACATAAGCTTGTCCAGCAACAAACAGTCGCGAGCCTAGATAAATGACTGCATGATCGACTGTACAACCTTGCATCTTGTGGACGGTCGAAGCCCAACTCAGGATTAATGGCAACATTCGTCTCTCAGCAGTTCCATAACTGTATTTCGCTGGGAACCGTATCGATATTGGTTTAATCATGTGCACACCATCTGATCCGAAATCGATACGGACTGACGGGATGTCTTCCGCGTAGTTGGCCTTTGCGAAAATTTGGCCAGATAATTTCTGTGATAAAACCCATATTGCCATTCACTAAACCTTTCGACACGTCAAACTGTTTGTCAGTGTTTGTCAGTGATGTTGAGGACAAACAAACTGTTGTTTGTTGAGGACAAACAAACTGTTGTTTGTTTGTCCTCAACATCACTTTAGCTCCTACGAATATTTTCAATACATTCGGAAGACCTCCGGTTTTATTAATATCGCTAGGTATCACAGAATCTAAGTCCTTGTTACCTAGATTTCGAGTAGCATCAATGAGTTGGTCTTGTGCTTTTATTGTATAACTAACTGTCACTTTATTCTTAAAACTCTGGAGAACTTTTTCGTTGTGTCTAGCAACCTGATCATTCGTTGGGTAAATTCTTAATGCACTCTCGATTGAGAATTCATTAGTCGCATCTGTTGAAACTTTTTCAAGTAGAATTTCAAGATGCCTAGACGTCATTTCTCCAACTCTAAGGGCGTTAAGCACATCTATAAATGTCGTGTCTCCTTGTTGACGCATATTTTGTTTAAGTTCAATCAGACCGAACTGTCGCCACAAATGTGTAGCTGGCTTCATGTGTTCTGGTTGTTGAAAAACTTGATGTCCTCGAACAGGTGGTAACTGCATTAGATCACCAAAGAGAATCACGTTTATGCCTCCAAAACAAGCGTCCGACGTTTTCAGCTGTCGCAAACGAGTTAAATCAATATGTAAGGGGGCGTCGATACAATAATTCTTTCAATACCACATACAAACTTATGAATGCACCTGGTTACATACATGAAGTATGAAAGTAGTCGCACCAATAACTTTGTAAACAACATTTTGCTATGTATTAATCCTGGCCATCCTAATAAGGATAATGGGAAACTGTTATCAAATTATTGCATTGTCATCGGTCCTTGATACGTATGCAAAGTTTCAAATTAATCAGACTTCTGGAAACTGGTGAAAATTAAGTTCAAAGATTCCGTTACATACATAGATACATACATACATACAACCCAAGCTAATAACAAAAAAAAAGAAAAAAAAAAGCGTGTTAAAATTGCTTATGATTAACTAATGCATGTGATGCTAATATGGCATATGCTAATATGGCATCATCATAATTAATAAGCAGGAATAAATTATTATAAAATTATTAACAGCAAGGTCTGTATTGAGCCAAATTAAATACAGTCCCATCATTTAGGTAATCTTGAACATTGTAATATCCCTTTTTCGACAAAGTCGCTTTAACATGGTTTTTAAATTGCTCAAATGGCAATTTCAAGATCTCCAGAGGTATCTTGTTGTAGTAGAGAATGCATTGACCCTTGAAAGAATTACTAACCTTCGCGAGTCTAAGGGCGCAAGTAGTCTGTGATTATTTCTTAGGTTAACATTATAGCTATCGCTAAGTTTGGTGAATTTTGTAAGGTTCTTGTGTACACACATTCTATTTTCGAAAATAAATTGACTAGCTACAGTTAGTATGTAAATTTCTTTAAAAAGCTCTCTTAAGGAGTCTGTGCGTTTTAAATTATAAATTACTCGAATAGCTCTTTTCTGTAAAATAAAAATAGTTTGAATATCAGCTGCTTTCCCCCACAACAAGATACCACAGGACATGACACTATGAAAGTAACTAAAATATACTAGCCTAGATGTAGCCACATCCGTGTTTTGTCTGATGTTCCTAATAGCGTAAGCCGCAGAACTTAACTTACCTGCCAATTTTTCTATGTGGGGTCCCCACTGCAATTTGCTATCAATGGTTATTCCAAGGAACTTCGTGTCATTTACTAATTCTAATGTATTGCTATCCAACATACCTGGTCCCAACTTGCCTGACATTTGGAAGTGAGAATTTCATACATTTGGTTTTAACAGCATTTAACAATAAATTGTTAACTATGAAAAGTAAAAGTTATTTTCACACTTTTCCCTTTGCCGTTAAGTTGGCTGTAGTGCATAGTTATAAAAAATGGGGAAAAGCAATATACAGCTGCCAGACTCAGATCACAATTCCCCACTTTAAAAAAATATCATAACGGGTATGTAATTGTCAGGTCGTCATAAAAGGGTCGATTTTCCGTCTCTTTTGACATGGGTTCGACTCTACTCCACCCCATAATCGTCTTTTTGTGTTTTTAGTTATTATTGAAGAACTTATAGGGTATTTGCAGGCTCATGATATCTTTTTACCCAAAACCTCAAACCCTACTTCTTTCTCACAATATCACCCAATCTTTATTCTTCCAGTGTTATCTAAGGTTCTGGAGTCCGCGCTTTATAAGCAGCTGTTTGAGTATGTCAGCTCAAATAGCCTTCTCAGCTCATTTCAGTCCGGGGTCAGACCCTTTCACAGTACTACTAGCACTTTGCTCGACGTGACCGAAGACATCCGACTACTTGACTTTAGCAATGCTTTTAATTCTGTTGATTTTGAGATTCTTCTTGGCAGCTTTCATTCGATTGGTGTCTCCGCAGTTGTGATCCCTTGGTTCAATTATTATCTCTCTGACCGTCACCAACGCATAAGACTGAATGATAAATTATCTGGTTGGATGAGCTTGTCTGCTGGTGTGCTGCAGGGTGGGGTACTGTCCCCTCTTTTATTTTCTATTTTTATTAACCAGCTCACAAAAGTTATTTCATCCCGTATTCAACTTCATCGCATTTCTCAGCTGAGGAGATCGCAGACGCTGTGACGAGAGTAAATATTGATCTTGAAGCCGTTGAAGTGTGGGACAAGTCATTTGGCTTAATGGTCAACCCCACTAAGTTGCAGGCTATCATTATAGGGAGTCGCCATATGACCTCCAGGCTGGGTTCGGTAGTGCCTCCGGTTGTATACGGTAATGTATCTACACCATTCACTGACAAAACTAAAAACTTGGGTCTAATCTTCGAAAATGTCCTGGACGGCACACATCAATGAAGTAAGCAGGCGTGTGCACTTCTCTTACCACTCTCTGAGATGGTTGCAGTTTTTTCTACCGTATCAAACAAAAAATATTCTTGCTCAAACGTTGCTGCTTCCTTTATTGGATTACGCCGACGACGTTTGCTTTCTCGACGTGAATGATGGTCAGCTCAACAAGCTGGAGTGGCTACAGAACTTAGTCATTCGCTTCATTTTCGAAAGTGTCACCATGTGTCAGATTTTCGCAAACAATTGAAATGGCTCCCGATTCGGCTGCGTATGGGCGGGGGTTTCTATTTTAAAATTAAACGTACTTATGTTTACTTTTAAAATAGGAGCCTCGGAGTATCTGCGCAGCCGTTTCCACTTTCTATCTTCGTCGTCAAGACCTCGTCGTGCATGTGTTACTTACTGCAAGGAAGTTGAAATGTCCTGTAGCTTAAAGTAAATTCCTTCTGAATTATTTTTCTGTTTGTGCGGCTCAAATGTGGAATCACTTGCTACCTTCCATAGGGGATGGTGAATCCCCAAACTGTTTCAGAGCAAAATTGAAGGAACACTACCTTTCCCAAGTATAATATTTATTTTTATATATGTAGGAACTGTTTAGGTAGTATGTTGTTTTGATGTATACGATGTATTTCTGAAAATATTCAGGTGTATTGTATTTTTTTATTAAGATTGCAAACCCCGCTGTATTTATTTAGGTACACATCCTCACTGGGTTGGCTGGAAGATATTTCTTTTAGAAATAAGCCTGCCTTTGTTGTTTTTAACATTTACACCTGTCATACAAATTTTGAGTACAATAAAGGTTTGATAATAGTACACATATTTACAGGGTCGATTTTCGCCGTGCGGCAAGTCACCAGTAGCATCAGCAAATCGAATCGTCATCTCATACTTGGCCATTTTTAGGGTTCCGTACCTTAAAAGGAAAACAGGAACCCTTATAGGATCACTTTGTTGTCCGTCTGTCTGCCTGTCTGTCAGTCTGTCACGACCCCTTTTCTCAGGAAAACCCTTTTCTTTCTCACAATATCACCAAATCTTTATTCTTCTAGTGTTGTCTAGGGTTATGGAGTCAGCCGTTTATAAGCAGCTGTTTGAGTATGTCAGCTCAAATAGCCTTCTCAGCTCATTTCAGTCCGGGTTCAGACCCTTTCACGACTAGTTCTTTGCTCAACGTGACCGAAGACATCCGTCTAGCGATCGATGCCGGGAGGCTAACTCTGATCACGCTACTTGGATAATAACAAACATAAAAATTATATTTTTGTATTCAGGAATGGAAAATAAGCGTCAAGGTCAGGATCGTGGTCGTGGTCGTGGTCGTGGCCGAGGAAAATGCAAAACAAAGCGTGAACTTTTTGAAGTCAGGTAGGTGTCCTTAGTAAAAAATATATTATAATAAATATTTTATTAATAACTCTGAGTACTTTTTCTAAAATATTTGTGTAACGACATTTTGGTTTTAGATCAGTTACTTCGCCAGTGCCGAGTACAAGTGCAATAACGTATGACAAATTTTATATTATTTTATGCATTTAATGACAATTTCCTAATTACTTACATATATTTAATTCTATTTTTTTTAGTGAATATGAAGATGCCGAAAGGACTTTTTCTCCGCAACCAATTGACATCGCGTACGTTTTTACAGTTCCTCTAGGATCTTTAGATGGTATAAGGATAATATTGAAATAAGGGGGGCCACTTTTAGCTAGCATCACCTCTCTTCCTCTCTCTAACACGATTTACAAGATGGCGGAGCTAGTTCTGATTGCAGCCGCGTACCATAAGATCCTTGTGGCACTGTACATATTTTATTATTGAGCCTCCAAAAATAACTAAATATCAAAGCTGTTTTATTGCATTTTAGAGTTCGGTACCCAAAGGGTGCCAAACGAGACCCTATCATTAAGCCTCCACTAGTCCGTCCGTCTGTCCGTCAGCGGACTGTGTTACACGAACTTTTATAGATAGAGAGTTGAAATATTCACAGAATATGTATGTCTGTAGCCGCTACAGCCACAAATAATAAACCGATTTTTTTAGCTTACAGAGAAAACAGGTCAAGGTCAACATGGCCTTAAGCGGAAACGCATCAAAGCTCTGCCTGCAAATGTGCAGGCTGAGTACAAGAAGCGCCTAGCTCAAAAAGAGTTGCAACTGCTAACGTTGCCTGGGGTCTCGGCAGACAGTGGCCGCAAAAGGCCAGCCAGTGCCAGGTAAAAAAAGGATTTTATTCCATTTTAGTATAATACTACTATGTCCGTTTTAGCAGCTTTATGTTTTTTCCCCACTTTTTATATTTTGTGTTTTTAATGTCCCTTTTAGCGAGTTCATGGTTTTTTCTTAATTATTACTAGTATAAAAATAGGAACACAATTGTAAAATGCCTACGCTATGCTTCAGGTGATGTTTTTTTAATCATTTTAGCTTCCTGCCGCTAGATACAGTGAAGAAATTGCCTTTGTCGGAGGGTACTCCTGCTGTATTGCCGGCAGACTCACCCCAGTCATGGAAAAAGAGGAGGCTAGTAAAAATTTTGGCACTAAAATTATAATTCAGTTTTCGATGATCTACTCACTTATTGTGTGATGTAACAACTGACTGACATTTGACTTAATAAGCAGGCATATAGGCATAGGCATAGGCAGCAAGCAGGCAGGTTGTTTTGGTAACTCATTCATTTATTTTATTATTTTGCTTTACTTCTGTACGTCTCCTTTAAAATTTCACATATATTCCCTTATTTTCAGTCATGGTTGTAGCTTTAATAAGTTGTTTAAAATTAAGTCAATTTTTTAGGGTAACCATCTCTTAGTCCTTGGAGGATGAGTCGGAGAGATTTCTTTTTAAGACTCCAACAACTTCTCAAGCGATGGCGCATGATGTACCAAGTCCAGGTAGTAAGGTATTTGAAAAACTAAATAGTCTATTTCTATAATGAAATTATAAATAATGGTTTGTGTTGTTTCAGGTTACTTCATGGAAATATCACCTGCGCCAAGCCCGGCACCGTCATTGCCAGGTAACTTAACATGCTAAAAGCTTTGTCAATGTTATCAAAACTCGTTTGTAAAAATAATGACAAAAATATTATTGTTTTAGCGGTTCAAACAGTCACCGCTGAAAAGGATATAGAGATAGAGGAGGATGAGGATATAATAGGAATCGATCCCGGGAGTGACGTCGATATAAACAAAGACTCGGAACATTTAGAGGGCAGGATAGTCACAGACAGTCCAGCTGTGCTGCCAACTATTGTAGAACCCCGCCTGATCGCTGCCCTTAACCGACAGAGTTATGAGGACTACTTTGCCCGAAGATTGTCTCACGTTCAATTGGCTGAGCGACATTGGTGAATTCCACGGTGAAAGAGAAACATTTACAGGGACCCCAGGGCCAACATTTCCGATAAATTAATTGACATGCCCTGTAGATGCTTTCCTGAAATATTGGGATACAGATTTCATGGAAACCATTGTACGTGAAACAAATGCTTATGCCGCGGAGTATATGAACAGATCCGATATTCCCAGTCACTCTCGAGTAAAGCGTTGGCACCCTACCAACGTAAACGAGTTGTACGTGTTTTTCGCAGTCTGCATGCATCAATCGCTCATGCCTCTGACCGTCGAAAAGGATTATTATTATCCTGCCTCCGAATACACCGCCACGCCCAATTTCAAAAATATGATATCGTTTTCCCGTTTGGCACTTCTCAAAAAGTTTCTTCATTTCAGTAACAACAACGACATTCCATCGGTTATGACGTTGGAAGAGAAAAGACTGCGAAAAATTCAGCCAGTACTTGATCATTTTGATCAGAAGTTCCAAGCTTTATTTCTGCCTGGCCGTGATATTGCTTTAGATGAATCGTTGCTCAAGTGGGACGGCCATTTAAGCTTCATTCAGAAGATAGCAACGAAAGCGGCCCAGGCAGGCATAAAGTCATAAGAATTATGTGATTCGAAGACAGGATATTTGTGGCGTTTTAAAATTAATGCCTGTAAGGGTGCCTCAGAGCCAGTTTGCCAGCCAGATAAGACTGACAGACCTGAAGACGCAGTGGACGACGCCATTACACCACCTGAAGCAACTACTTCCGGAGCATCAATGGCAGATGCTGAGTCAGCGGCAGAGCTCGCTGGGACAGAAGCCGTGGGGTCGACCGCAAAAATCGTGTACGACCTGGCCAGTGGCTTGTTTTTTAAAGGATACACACTTATTATGGATAATTTCTATAATAGTCCGACCCTGGCCAGGTCACTTAAGCTACAAAAAACTGATTGCTACAGCACAGTCAGGCTTAGTCGTGAACATGTACCGGAGTCTAAAGGCCGTCAACAAGTACCTATATATATATGAAAACTGGAGAGGTTCTAGTGTCCACTTCAGGTGACTTATGTCATGGTCTGGAAAGACATCAACCTCGTCAGCATGATCTCAACCTATCACTCGCATGAGGCTGGGGCTGTACAAAAACACGGCCATTGGCAACATAAGCCAGAAATAATATTGGACTATAATCAGAGTATGGGAGGCGTTGATAAAAAAGATCAGCTTTTAGCCAATTATCCACTGGAGCGCAAGAGAAACTTGATCTGGTACAAAAAAGTGTTCAGAAGGTTGATGAATGTTTCGATTCTTAATGCTATCATACTGTATCAGTACAAGAATAAAAGCATTTCGCATCGAGCATTCAGAGTCGAAGTGGCTGAAGATCAAGTAATACTTGATTAATAATTCATACGCGAGCTGCATGCTGCCAAGCACCCAGAGAAGGCAACTTAGACCGGTACTGTTGAATAACCACAACTCGGTAAAAATCACCAATGAACCGTACCTGAGGCGATGCGTATGGTGCACCACGCAGAAAAAAAGAAAGAGGACAAATCGATGATGTGATAAGTGTGAGGTAGCATTGTGTATCGACTACTGCATGATATTTTACCATTCAAATGCACAGCCATTGAAGGGGTCATTCATCAGGATGGGTCCGAGTTTTGTTATATAGGTACCAAGGATATGTTTAAATATTGTTTTGTTACGTTACTTTTTGAAAAATTACGCAAATAAATAATTTTAAAATTAATTTATTAAGTATTTATTTTTTGAATAATAATTATTTTTTACTTTCGTCGTTTTGTGAGTTTATATATGTTTTTTATTGGATAGGTACGATTTGAACCCAATATGGTATCCCTATTGATGGGCATTATTGCCATTTGTGGGAATTAAATGGCAATGGCAATATTGCCGGCAACGGCACATCTATAGATATCCCTTTTTTAATACTTCAAATGATGACAGAGTCCTATTCTAATTAAAAATAAATACCTACCTACTTACATGAAAGCATATTTTTTATAAAAATAATATTATTTACCTCATATTTATTTATATTAAATGTAACTGTTACTACTTTATTGAAACCTACCTATCTATTTCATTCATCATACAAAAATTGCACTTTGGTAATTTTGACGAAGAATAAAATCTGTCTGCCGGGAGCCTTACGCGATCTGTTGCGTAGATGTGCTCTTTTTCACGGCGTGCGTTACATTTGGCTTGATAGTTCAAATATTAGCTCCAGCACCTTACGATGTTTTGATGTTATCAAAATAACGATGAGATAGGCTAAACAATAAACTAAAATAAAACATAGGTTGTCGCTTTAGATTTTATTTAAATTCAATTCAAGCGCCCATAGAATCTAAAGTAAGGCAGCTAACAAAACACATTATTCGACACTATTGTGACTCTATTCTTCTTGTGACATACAAAATAATTGCATTTACGTTAAGCTTCATGTGTATCCTTCTGGGAATTTAATAGTAAAATGCGCGCGCCGACCGCTTAACCAGTGTGCGCTCGGGCGTTATATTTTGAAATAGTGTTCGCTCTAGCGGATAGTCAGCTGAAAATAAAGACAGTCGGCTGAAAATAAAATTTATAAGATTTATTTTAATAATAGGTTATTTCATAATTTCATAATTTCTTTATTGCACACAAATAATTATATTGACAAGATATATATTAAAATAGTGTACAAAGGCGAGCTTATCTCTAACAAGAGATTGTCGTGTAACGATATGAACCTAACCAGAACCTAACAAGAAACAACAACCAGGATAAAATTTAGAAATGACAGTTTATTATGTGTATATACAATGACTATTTAGAAAAATGATAGGAAGATGAGGGTGGATGAAGTGAGACAGGTTTTATAAAAAAATACAGGTAGCCAGATAAAAAAAAGAAGCGGAGGACACGGAGAGTAGGAGGCCGATGAAGCAGCAGACGTCTGGCGAGCCGGTTAGTGGAGGCACTGGTGGGCGATTTAACAGTTGCAGTTGGAGAGCGTGGCCGGCGGCCAATCGGTCATCAGTGCCCTGGAGACACCGACGGGCAGAAGAAGTAATGGCCCTGGTAGTGAAGCGCCGGCCAAGGTAGAGGCCCGCAAAGTGTCGGCCAGAAGTCACCAACGTGGGGCAGGTGAAGTAGAGACCCACGAAGCGCCGGCCAGGGTAGAGGCCCGCCAAGTGTCGGCCAGGAGTCTACGACGGACGACCCAAGTGAGGTAGGACGCACCAGAGGAGCCTCTCCTTCCAGAAGGGATCAAATAGGATGCACAGTAAAAGTCACTTCTTATAGCAGATTCTTCAAGGTTCTTCCCTGGCCTCTTATTATCTCTCTGGTTGGAAAGCTGTAGAAGACAGGAGGCGTAGCAGAAGAGGCTCGCAAGATCCCGGGGCAGTGCGGCCCCGGGATAAGGCCTTTAGGTGATGCTTCTTGATCAAAAGCTGAAGTGAGACTCCCGAATTTCAGAAATGTTCCGCTCTTATACCCTTTTTGGAGAGTTCTAAAAATTATTTAAATTAAAAGCAATTTTTGTGAATGGCCAAGAGGGAAAAAGTATTTTTGTTAAAGTATTGAAGTAAACATATCAGACCGCTAACGAGTTTGAATGGACATTACCATGACAACCAGATAAACAACGACATTACAATATGTCAGATTTTGGTTTCAGGCTCGTAATAGAGAAAACAACAAGATATCAATGAAGTAAATGAAGTAACAATGAATATAAAAAGGTAGCGCACCAGCGCGCACGAAGCCCGAGATTGCAGAGTTTCGGAGAAAGCCAAATACAAGGTCACCAAAGGTAAACCCCTTCGCTATCGATTTAGAAGTGCTGATAGTGTGAAAATACGAAGTGAAAATGATTTGTTATTGTGTTCTTATGGTTTAAAACGTTACAGGGTCCTATGAAAATAAAGGTGATACGAAATATCCAGAGATATATGAGATGAATGCAAACCATCAACGCAGACTGGAAAATGGCATGTAGGTAGCATAACACTACAAGATCTCTTCCAGCAAACCATGTCAGGATGAGATAGGTTAATCACAGAGCACGGGTAGACCGATGTGTACAACATACCTTAAATTACAACTCAATAAACTACATACATAAAATATACATCCTAAATATAAATAAATATTAAATATATATACATGTATAAATTATAAATACATAAATACTACCTATATTTCTAAAGAGATAGGAAGTGCTTCTTCACACGACTTTTAAAGATATTGAGAGTAGGACTATCCCTGATGGTGCAGGGGAGTGCATTCCACAACCGAATGGCCCGGAGTCTAAACCCGTGCTCGTAAGTTGCGGTGTTATGTGGTGGGGTCGTGAGTATAGAAACTGTGTGGGTCCTCCGAGGCCTGCTGGAAGAAACAATTGAAAACGGTCTCGTAGGAAGGTTGGATAGCGTGGATTCCGCAAAATGTTGTAGAGGAGGTGGAGGATGTGAGTATCACGACGAAGACGGATCGGAAGCCACTTCAACTCTTCGCGATGCTGTGATACATGGTCGTATTTGCGCAGCCCGAAGATAAACCGAATCCCGAGATTTTGAAGTCGTTCGAGTTTGTTCAGTAATTCTTCGTTAGCACTGACCCAGCAGACATCAGCATAATCGATGAGGGGTAGAAGAAGAGACTGAGCGAGAGTGATTTTGGTTTGTCGAGGCAAAAAGTATTGAAGTCTCCTGAGAGAGTGAAAAGTAGCAAATACTCGTCGACTGACCTCGTTGACATGAAATGACCAAGACAGCTGGTTATCGAAGATGAGACCCAGGTTTTTAGCTTTATTGCTATAAATGATGGTGGTACCATTGAAAGTGACAACTGGAATAGGCTGTTGCTGTAACAGTTTTAGAGAATATCTTGTACCTATAATCATAACCTGGGACTTACTCGGGTTAACCAGGAGTCCGAAGGATGAAGCCCAGCTTTTTACACCCTCAAGATCTGCATTTAGTTTCTCCACAGCAGAGTTTACATCATTAGGAGAAAAGTGGCGATATATCTGGAGATCATCAGCATAAAGATGATATGAGGAAGACAGGACATCCGAGATGGAGTTAATGAAAATCGAGAATAGGAGTGGAGAAAGTATACCGCCTTGAGGGACGCCTGTAAAGAGGTCACACCATTCAGTGGAAGTCTCCTCCGACCTGATACGCTGTTGCCGATCCCTCAAATAAGAGTCGAAACAGCTGGCAGAGGAAGAGGAGACGTTCAGGGATCTAAGAACCTCAATGAGAATTTCGAAATCTACGCAGTTGAAGGCACAACTGAAGTCAAGTAAAGCTAAGACGGAAAGCTGTTTGCAGTCCATGGCTGGTTGGATGTCATCTGTGACTTTCAGCAAAGCCGTGACGGTGCTATGTTCCGTTCTGAATCCTGACTGGAAAGTGTTTAGAAGATTGTTGGAGGAAAGGTGATAGGAGAGCTGGGACAATGGTCTCAATGACTTTGGAGAGGATGGGCAGGATTGAAATGTGGCGATACTCTTTGAAAGAGGCGGGACAGGGAGTTTTAGGTAATAGGATGACTAGCGCTCTTTTCTACACTGTGGGGAAGACGCCATTTGATATGGAAAAGTTAATAATATGTGTGAAAGCAGGCAATTTATTGGTTGATGCCCTCATAAAATCAACAACTGCCGTGTATCCTAAACTTTTGATCGCTATCATTAATTATTTAACAAATACTTCCCTCTAAATTAATAAAACTGTTATAGTAAAAAAAAGTAAAACTTTTAAAAATACCTACTTCAATTACAAAGCATACCCATAAGTGTCCTCATTAATTTTAGATTTCCCTTTATTACTCCTTGATCCCATCAGCAGATCCTGACGGTAGTTGAGCGAAGCTCTCCTGGTACCCACGACACCATCACTTCCATTTCACCATCATGCATTGACGAGCACACACTGACCACCCTTAATAAAGTATTCACATCGCATCCGGAAGGTTACCTAGTATGGAGAAGTTCCGGTGACCATCTGTGGTCTTCGTTACCAGTTTCACTTCACAAAATGATGCTTTCCAAAAGTAAATACACGAGTTACTGTACGAAAATAGCTATAGGTCTGCTAATATTTGAAGAGTTCGATCGATTTCTCCAGGATTCCATAATCAGATCCTGACCTGTTGTCAATGTGACCAATCGGAAGGTAAACCCTTTCAAACAAAACAATAATTCCAAATCTGTCCATTCGTTTTGGAGAAATCGATGAACATACTTTAAAACGTAGACCCCGATTAATTGTAGGCCTCTTAAAAAAATAACAAAACTTTTTTTTAACGGCCTGTCTGGGCCGCGAAAAAGCGTGGCGCTGTATTTGCTTTTTCGTTAAAAATAATCATTATTGATTAGTTTCAGGAATATCAACTTTATGCTGGTTAGCCTTAAAGTTGCTGATTCTGTACTCTAAGTAGTCTACATATCCGTCGCTGTTGATGTCTGTATGCGCAAGCGCATAGTCAAGCAGCTCGTCTAATTGATGGTCAGTGTAGCTCTGATGATCCTTGTCGACTTTTCCTGAAAAAACAAACACCCTAGGCCTGTAATTAAAGTAAAATCTATCCTACGCTAAAGAAAATCTACTATTAATTTATAAAAAATATAATTACGAAGTAAATAAACACGTTCACTTACCCTAGTTATGTGTAGGGTTTTAAGAAAAAATAAACATTAAAAAACAAGAAACTGACAGACAATTAATTTAAGGCAAACACTTTCACTTACCCTAGTTTTGTATAGGGGTTTTTGAATGTAATAAAAGCGCATGAAGGTATTACAGTATTAAGCAACATAGTACTTAAAACATGAAATTTATTTTTTAACTATATAAATGCTTAATATGTATATAAAAAACCGGATAAGTGCGACGAAGGGGTTCTGTAATATTGAATCGTGTATAGTTCATTACAGTTGCTGTAGCATGGACGGACGGACAGAGAGACGGCTCCCGTTTGAAACCCTTCGGGTAAAAAAAACTCTATAAATTAATCAAAATGTTTGGGCTCTCGCATATAACAAGTGCTTTGTTACTATCCTGAAAATTAGTTTTAGGGACTTACAAAGGTTGGATGGAAGTTATTGATTTCGGAACAAATCTTACAAATTTGCACTATTGTTTTTTTCTAATAAGTTCCATTTCAGAAAAAAAAAGGTACATATTGTGAAGCTGAACGCATATTGGTTCCATAACCAATATGCGTCCAGATTCGCCCTTGACCTGTCTAAAGAGCGACATAAAAGAGTAGAAAATAATTGAGGGCGCCACCATCTTTGTTTATTTTTCTGTCCAATCACATATGAACACCTAGTATGGACTTACATAAAAAAAAATTACCTATCGTCAACTCGCGGCATGAACACCTAGTATTGACAGTATGGATAATATTTATATTTATTTTTATAAAATAATTACTACTACTACTAATTACCACTATTATTTTTATTACTGGCAATACTGACCGGAAATATAGGATAAACGTACCGTCTCTCTGGTACCTTCCCTTGATTGGTCGACTGACTGAATAAATTAAAAAAAAAAAAAAACGGTAATGTGGCTGGCCGCTATGACAATTTGGCTTTTTATAATATTTTTTTATGGCTATTAAGAGGGTTAAACGAACTTAGACAGACTGCAAAACTATAGACTCACCTCTGGTTGCGGATGTCAATCAAACACGAGTGCTGAGCTTGTACTGGTTTTTATTATGATCTCCTACCCACATATATTCAATATCCAACATCCCTCTTCTTATAACGAATAAAAAGAATAATAGAAATTTAAATAATTCCACAATAATATGACACAACAGTACCATCTCTTTAAACATGCATAATATAATTCAAACTAATCACTAACACAATGACATGTATTAAATTAACTTAGTAGGTAAATACACAATTCAACAACGACAGTTTATCTTTCTCATAAAATGGTTGGACTATAATTATTAATTATTGATCATTATTATTCATATATGTAACATGCATTGTATTGCAAACAAACAAAAACAAAAGAAAATAACATGCTTAAAACTTGTAGATAGTAGGTACCTAAGTAATTTTGTTTAGTCCTTACGAAGACATTCGATTTAGACAATAGTAACAGAACATAGAACATGTAACAATGTAGGTAAGTACTTAAGTACCACAAATTTATTCTGTACATAGGTATGCTTAGGTATATTGCATAATTATTAGGTACATAGGTAGGTATGTTCTCACCTCTTGCCTACTTGTGTAATAAAGGTATATTAACAATCATTATTCATTAGTTCATAACGCATTTCATTACATTAGATAATATATATATAACAATTATAAATTATACGACATAATATTTACTAACAAAGATCGGCAGTATACTTGAAATTCTTTGTAAATTATAAAAAAAAATTATAACTAAATTATTCATTTAATAGTAATTCATTTAACATTCGCATTAATTGATATTAGGTACAATTTATTCTATACAGATAATAATACTTGAAAATTTTAAACTAATTCCTAGCTGTGGTGGATGGTGCCGCGGGGTAGCCGTAGCGATCAGGGGGTCTCACCGTCCTGCCATAACGAGTTATGTAAGAATCAGCTGTTACATTAGGTATAGGTGTTCGCAGTGGGACACTGGGGCTGCGCGGGCGCGGGGACCTAGCACTACTCGGCTGAGTCATCGTCACGATATCATCATAGCAATAGCTATTATTATTATACGAATGCGACTCGGGACGGCTAACTGAATCTTCTATTAAATGTCTACGATTCCGCACAATTACACTACCTGAGTACATTTGTATTTCGTACGATCGTGGTCCTTTTAAACCGCAGACAATACCATTTTGCCATTTGTTATTTAACCATGCTTTAACGTTTTGACCTACTTGCAATAAAGATAAATCCTTAGCACTTTTGTCATAATAACGCTTCTCTTTAACCTTACGATTTTTTAACTTCGAACATATGTCCCTATGTATTTTAGGTTGTAATAAAGTAGGTAAGCATGGCACAACACTTCTAATTTTCCTGTTATTAAGTAATTCGGAAGGTGAAGGTAACACATTATCAATTGGTGTATTTAAATACTCCAATAGTGCCAATCTGAAGTCCGAGTTATCATAGGTAGTCTTTTTTAATATATTTTTTATCGTTTGAATCGCTCTTTCTACCTGGCCATTAGATTGCGGATACCTAGGAGATGACGTAACATGTTTGAAGTTCCATTCAGCAGAAAATTGCATAAAAAATCCGCTTTTGAACTCTGGGCCTCCGTCAGTCATGATGACGTCAGGAATACCGTTTCTACTAAATACAATCTTCAGTTGCTCAACCACGGACTGTGACGTCATCGACTGAATATTGATAACTTCCACAAACTTGCTGTAATAGTCAACAACCAAAAGATATGTTTGATCCCGGTAGTGAAATAAGTCCGCTGCTATTTTAGACCAAGCCCTGTTAGGAATCTCGTGTTGTAACAATGTCTCTTTACAATTGGCCCTTCGGTAGGTTAAACATGCTTGGCAGTTAGAAATCATATCTTCTAGCTGGGAGTTCATGTTAGGCCAATACATGGTTTCACGCGCTCTCAATTTGCACTTTTCTACACCTAAATGTCCTATATGTATCTTACGCAACATCTCTTGTCTCATACATTTAGGTATAATAATGCGAGTACCTTTCCAAACTAAACCGTATTGAACGGTTAACTCGTCCCTTACACACCAATAACACCTAATTAATTCATTAACCTCTTTTTTATGTGTAGGCCATCCGTTTTTTATTACCTTTATTAATAATTGCAACTCATTGTCATTACGAGTGTACTTTTGAATTTCAAGGAAATGTGAATCAGTGAGAGGATTATTAATGGCTACCGAACACACCTGCGCCTGCGCATCGAGGTGATCCCGGGGCTCAAGGTCACGGTCAACGCTGTTGCTATACGAGTGGCAGGCGCGCGATAGCGTATCCGCAACATATAGATACCTACCCGGCTTATATACCAGTGTGAAAGTATATGGCTGTAATCTCATTAGCATTCTCTGCAAACGGGGAGGCGCATTTATTATAGGTTTGTTTATTATGCTAATGAGCGGTTTGTGATCGGTTTCTATCGTAATATCCGTATGGCCATATATGTACGTATAGAACTTTTCACACGCAAATACACACGCGAATAACTCCTTTTCAATTTGCGCGTAAGCTTGCTCTGTTTTATTTAGAGATTTTGAGGCATAGCAAACAGGTAGCCCGTCTTGCAATAGACATGCACCTAACCCATTTTTACTAGCATCCACTGATAACGTAACTGGTTTATCTAAACTATAGAATTGTAATATAGGCGGGCTCGATAAGCTCTGCTTTATAGCTTTAAAACAAGCCGCGTGCCTGTCATTCCAGTGCCATTCGATATCCTTTTTAAGTAACTCCCTTAATATTGAGGTTTTTTCTGACAGATGTGGAATAAAACTGCCTACATACGTTACAAGACCTAAAAAACGTTCTAAGTCTTTGACATTTTTTGGCTCCGGCATGTTTCTTATTGCCAACGTATGTGAATCATCTGGCAATATACCATTCTCACTAATTTTGTGACCTAAATATGTGATTTCATTTAACCCAATTTTACACTTTTCTCTATTTAGCTTTATATTAATCTTTCGGCATCTTTCTAATACTTGGTGCAAACGTTCATCGTGCTCCTTCTTATCCTTTCCATATATCAATAAATCGTCCACGAACTGACAAACTCCTTCAATATCCTCAAAATGTTCCAGAAGAGTTTTGTGAAAAACTTCAGATGCTGACGATATACCAAATGGTAACCTTAAAAATTTGTATCGTCCGAACGCCGTATTAAAGGTGCAAAGGTCTGTGCTATCGTTATGTAATTTATACTGCCAAAAACTCTTTTTTGCATCTAACGTACTAAACACTTTTGCACCCGACAGTTTCGCTGTTATTTCGTCAAGTGTTGGCAATTTAAAATGCTCACGACGTATTGCTTTATTAAGGTCTTGCGGATCTAAACAAATCCTAAAGTCCCCGTCAGACTTTTTCGCTAACGTCATGCTGCTAACCCAATCTGTAGGTCCTTCTACTTTGGCTATGATACCTTGTTTAACCATTTCTGTCAATTTATCTTTAACCTTATCCTTTAATGCTATTGGTAACTTTCTCGGCGCATGCACTACCGGACTCACATTCTCTTTAAGTTGTATTTTATAGCATCCTGGTAAACAACCTAAACCTTCAAACACATCAGAGTATGTATCTAAAATATCAGTATTTCCTTTATTTTTGGATAACGACAACACGCGTCTTACTAAGTTTAGTTCCTCACATGAACTTCTGCCTATTATTGGTGGAGAGTCGACATCCGCTATGATAAATTTTATAATATACGTATTATCTTTATGAACTACCTTCAAGTTGCATTTACCTACCACTTTGATGATATTTCCTGAATAACCTCGCAATTTAATTGATGTTTCAGTTAGCTCACTTTCTGATACTCCAATTTGTTTTAAAAATCTTATAGGTAATATATTCACATCAGCCCCAGTGTCCAACTTGAACCTTACAGCACAACCATTTACAAATAAAGTTGAACACCAGTCATTTTTGGAACTAACATGATAAATTACCTGGTCAGACGATTCGCCATCTATAGCATAAACTTGTCGCCTACACATTTTTGAATAATGATTGTAACGGTTACAATTGTTACACTGCACTCCATAGGCCGGGCACTTGTATAGCTCGTGATTTAGACCGCACTTTGAGCATTGGGTTTGCACTTTATTTGCATAATTATTAGAACCGCTGTAGGACGGGGTGGCGGTGGCGGCGGCAGCGGCGTGCGGCCCTCGGCGCCCTCGGCCGCGCCCGCGGCCACGGCCGCGCCCACGCCTGCGACGGTCACGCACGTCTTGCGTGCCGGAGGCGTGCTGCGCCTGCGCTGCTCCACATCGACAGCGCCCAGACTGCACCCAACTGACTGATCCTTCGCGTGCTCCTGGCTGCTCCAAGCAATCTCCGTGATGATGATTTACCTCGTGTATTGACTTCTCGCTTTTAATACTGCCGGCTTGTGCACGCGACATCTCCGCTAACCGACATATGTCGAGGGCTCTGCTCAATGTTAAATCCTGTTCTCTTAATAATCGCTCACGTAGTGCACCGTCATTAATGCCACAGACTAAACGATCTTTAACCAGGTCATCGCAAAGATCTTTGAAATTACACGTCGCCGCCATCTTGTTCAATTCGTACACGTACTGTTCCGTTGACTCGAATTCCTTTTGCTCACGTGTAAAAAATTTATGTCTTTCCACTGTGATATTCTTTTTAGGCAAAAAGAAATCATCGAACTGAGACAATACCTCCTTTAATGTTGCACTTTTTTTACCAAATTGTTCGTAAACTTCCTGACACTTTGGACCGATGACGTGTAACAGAATGTTAATTTGAACAGTTTCTGTCTTTTTTGATAATTCACACGCTTCAAAATATACCATAAAAGATTTTTTCCAGTCCTTCCACGACTTGCATAGATTACCAGATGTAACACTCAATAAATTGTTATCAAATTGAAACGCCGACGGCGGTTTCAACACCGCCTCCATTTTTCTATTAGGTGTAAAATTTAACTTTCACGGATATTTAACACTTTATTGTTTACTATTTTAAATGAAATATTAGGTTTTCGCGTTACAGGTAATCGTTTTTTAATCCTACCGACTGCGCCATGTCAATCAAACACGAGTGCTGAGCTTGTACTGGTTTTTATTATGATCTCCTACCCACATATATTCAATATCCAACAGCGGAGACAATTTAGTTCCGAAAGTTCCGATTTCTACTCTTTTATGTCGCACTGCACTCTAATTTAACGTTGGAACGGAAATCGTGGTAAGATCACTTATATTAAAGACGTAAATCTAATTAAGTAAAAGCCAATAATTATGTAGGTGATTTAATTATATTATAATCAATTTGGACGGAAGGTATAAGGCTATTTTGCCATTCCAATTAATCAAGATGGCCGCTAGTGCCAGTTGGCGTGAATTGCTTTCAGTATACGTATTCTACAATCTATAAATAATATTTCCAGATAATAAATTATGTACTCTCAATAATAAAATAAAACAGAAAAAGTTTAGTATAAGGTAAATATATACCCAGCAGTGAGTGAATTGATTGAATGAAAGGAAAAATTAAGTTCAGATCTCCGGCAAAATCATAGCACTACTTCCGCCAGCGACTTTATACTCCACGTAACTTACAAAACCGTCGTGATCCACATCCAAATCGAACACAGGATCGACGAGGCCTGCCAACTCGTTGTCTGTAAACGCCGGATGCTCGTGTGCAACTTCATGCTTTTCTGAAATTGTTGGCTAGATGAATGAAAAGCAGCAAAGCAGAGTTTAGTATTAACTTGCGTCCCTCTGTCAGGGATGTAAACACAACTGCCAACTCTTTTGATTTGTTTTTCCGATTGCAGACTGCTGCTATGGCCGGTGTACTCTCGCGCGAGACACCCGAGGTTGATGTAGGTAGGTACATTGCGTTTTGCAGTCTAAAATAGTTATTATATTATAATAAATAGCAGTTGCCCGCGGCTTCGCTCGCGCACTTAAATGTGTCGAATAGTTTCTGATTTTCATACCTAACCGCCCTTTTCTATTTATGGAACGCCTCACATATGTTAACTACCTACCTGCCAAATTACAGCTTCATAGGTCAAGTAGTTTTTTCAGGGTTCCGTACCCGAGGGGTGCCAAATGGGACCCTTGGTGCAAGTCCGACAGGCACTTAGCCGTTTTATGTCCTAACAAAGTTCACCGTTCTTCCCGGGGAGGCCCTCAGCGGAGGGATACTGGAAAAATCATGCTTAGTTAACGTATCATACCCATAAACTACCTACCTGCCAGCAGTTACAGTTTCATAAGTCGAGTACCTAGTTTTTTATTTTCATACGAAGTTCAACCCCCTATTTCCCCCTATTAGGGGATGATTTTCGCCAAATCTCTTCTTAACGTATGTTCGCTAAATAAGAGAGTCCAGTACAAAGTTTCATGTCTCTATAACCAGTAGTTTTGGCTATGCGTTGATATATCTGTCGCAGTTGGTTGGTTAAATCAGACACTTAACTAACTCTCTAGACCATTAATTAAATACCGATGCGACGTTTAACCAAATCATTTTGATTTCAATAAAGCATCGTTGAAAACGTTTAACAATCTGTCTTCCGAAAGCCGGCATGTTGGCAAACAAAATGGCGTCACGACAACAGCTGATTTGCACAGCTTATATTTGGGCAAAACATTGCGGTAGCTTTGGTGAAGGGAAAAGGGGGTGAGCGATGCGAAGCCCCCTTTATCCTTCGTGTTAGGTTGAACATGTAAGAACAACAAAAAATACTTAAAACATAAACTTAAGTACACATAAAAATATTTATATTGTATATATCTTGTTGCCTAGGAACATTTATTTTATTTTATTTTTATTTATTTATTTGTTGATGTTTCACAGCATAAGTAATTAATTCGATAAAAATAACACTGATATAAATGGGTAATGCCAATTACGAAACATATCCTTTATAAATTATGATGAGGATTTTAAGATCATAAAACATATGTATAAAAGGTAATTTTACATTATATATAATAAGGTGTGTGTTTAATTCCACGCCTCAACCGAACGGCGTGGAATCTTGAGGGGCTGGGTTTTTGCCAGCACGGGAGAGAAAATCTTGATTGTTACTTTACCTTGTCGTCGTAGACCGGAAATCGAAAGCTCGATTCGAGGCAGGAATACGGGATGGGAGCACAAGTTTGGGTAGGATCGGGACTGAATCTCACTATTCGCTGCCTGACGCTGTCGCCGGCGTGCTGCCTGCCGACACGAGGAGTCGCCGTCCGATACGACGATGTCCAATCACAACACGGATCACTCAACCGCTGACGCGAATCTACTTATTTCCCGACGATGTGGTAGATTAACACTCCGACCAGGCTCGACACCTGTATTAGACAATTGTTACACCAAAATACAATCAATGGCCCGACGCCTGAGCAGACATGTTTTTTCTCCCGACGAGAAAAGATAACCTTCCGAAGCATAAATATTAAACAGTCACCCGCCCGGACAGGCCCGAACCTGTCCCTAATCAATAGGAAGACAAGAAAGTGTTGCTACCGCTCTCTTGAGGACCGAGTCCCCCACCTTGACTTCTGCTGATCGAGGCGTGCCATCCCGACCCGTGTACAAATTGACGATCCGTCCTCGTCTCCATCTCAATGATGGCAGGTTCGCATCCTTAATCAGCACCAAATCACCGACTTGAGGGGGGCTCGTCCGGTCAGTCCACTTAAGGCGCTGCTGCAAGATGTGCAAGTACTCAAGGGACCACCGTTTCCAAAAATCTTGAGCCATCTGCTGCAACATCTGCCACCTAGTTAACCGACTTAACTTAACATCACCGAATGGGTATTCTGGCAGGGCGTTAAGGGGCTGACCTATCAGGAAGTGACCCGGAGTCAACGCTTCCAAATCATTTGGATCCGAACTGAGCGGGCACAACGGACGCGAGTTCAGTGTCATTTCAATCTTACAGAACAGCGTCGCAAGCTCTTCAAAGCGTAGAGAGGTCTCACCGATGATCCTCGTCAGGTGCGACTTAGCCGATTTAACCGCAGCCTCAAATATTCCTCCCCAATGAGGACATCCCGGCGGACTGAAAACCCATTCAATCCCTCGTCGGGAGCAAGCCGTACCGATGGCATCCTGGTTACCGTTCAGGAATTGAGTGACCTCCTGCAGATATCGCCTGGCTCCGACAAAATTTGTGCCGTTGTCCGAACGGATTAATGTCGGGAGGCCCCTTCGTGAGACGAACCGATCTAGACATGCGATAAATGCCTCTGTAGTGAGGTCACTGACCACCTCCAAGTGGACTGCCTTCGTGGCCAAGCACACAAAGACGCACAGGTATGCCTTCACTAATCTGGCGTTCCGTAGCTGTGAAAACTTGACCATGAATGGTCCCGCGAAATCCGTTCCGACACCCGCAAAGGGCCGGATTTCGTTAACCCTATCCGAGGGCAAATCGCCCATCTGGGGCTGCATCGTAGCCGCCTTGGCCCTGTAGTGTATGCACACCCGAACCCTAATTACATCTATATATAGCCCGGTATTGTATGAATCTAGTGACATTATACGACTGTACTTTGAAGCCGATACTCGTCTTATTCCACGCATATACCACATCCTTACATGGCGACCTAGCCAGGCCAGCCTACCTCTCGCGAGGTAGTGCTGTGCCGAATGGCAGTGCATCAAATAAATAAATACTTTTAATAATTAGAAAATCCTGGAGAAGAGAATAATTACGAAGAACGTGAAGACAAGTTTGCAGCCAGAGAAAGACAAAGAAGATAAAAGAGAAGATATTGAAGAAGAAAGAATATAATTGAAATAATTAAAGAAGAAAAAATAGAGAAGATAATCATGGAAGATGGATAAATATGGAAGACAGACATTTATTTTAGAAGATACCATAAACAAGAGAGAAAAATAAATAAAGAAGACTTGCTGCCGGGTGCCGGGCGTTTTTTCAAGCCAGTGATGTGGATTGCAGGGCGCCGGGCGTAACCGTACGGGTCAAGTGAGGAGCAGCTGGGAGATGTACGGGTCCCAGGATGAGCTGACTCTGAACAAGAACGACACGTGCGACGATGTCTGTGATGTGTGTTTTGGACAATGGTATCTATTTAATCCTATAAAATGTAAGTGAATTTTATTATTTGTTTAGAAGTATTAATTACGTGTTGGGAAGATTTTTACATTGTAAAAGGGTTGACGATTCGAATCAATATCAATATAATTATTTTTCAAATGAAGAGAGCATAAAGTAAAAGAGTATGTCGAAGAATGGCATAATGAAAAGTTACAGTAGGTACTGTCAGCAAGAGAAGTATGAATGATGGTTGATATATTTTTTTAGGAATGGAGATAATTATGAAGGCCGAAAGAAAAGTAAATTAAATTAGTTTGGCATGAGTTATTTTAGATGATTTTGATAAGTAGTAATATATTTTTTTTTAAGATGATGATTTTGATTGGAAATATGGGTAGAATGTGGTTAATTTGTAAGAAGATACAAGTTTTGTTGTTTTAAAGTCATTAATATACCCAGTACTATTTTATAAACTTATTGCATCTTAATTCCGATTTACTCCAAATGTACAATCAAGTACATAAATGATTCATTTGTTCATTTGACTTGGTTACAGTTCCAGTTTATCTTAAAATTATAGTAATACAATACAGTGTTCGCAGGCGATCCAAATATGGACATGCAACACTGCAGAGGAATCCAAATTAGATTAGAACTTGACACATGTTTTGATTACAGAGAAACAGAATTGTTATTATAATAATTAGTAGTTCAAGTTACCGCAGTGCGACTTATGTAGAATGAAAGGTTTAGTTTCAGTTGACTAATATGGAAGATACTTATAAGGTGATGCATGATTGTTAACAAGTTTAGGGTACCGCAGAGAGATGAAGTATGGAACCCATTGCATGAATTTGAATAAAAGTTTGAGAATGTATGAATTTCAGGTTTTGTTCCTATGTGTAAGATATACTTAGTATGAAAAAGTAGTTCAGCAAAGATTTTAAAATATATTACAAACGACGGAACCACTACCGATGGGTTATTACAAAAGTTTGTTTAGAAATTGCACTTAGTTACTTTTATTTTAAAGATTGCATTCGAGTTTATTAATAGATTAAAGTCTGACCAGCGGATATGGTCACTAAGGATTCGGATACTTCATTTTAAAGTGAGAAAATGTTTGTTTGATAGTGAGTGTTGAAAAGTATGAAAATGAAATGAAATAAAAAGTTGAATGTTGTTATGGAGACTTGAAGTTTTGAGTTATGTGATTACGTATTAAGCACATAGAGAAAAGTTGTATTTTTGTTTGGATTTGGGAATGTTGGTTATGGTTGTCGTTAGGATTAAAAAGTATGAATTTGAGAGATGGTATGGAATGTACAGGATATGTTACTCTAGGCCACAGAGTGAGTGAGTTGGGAACACTTCGTTTGGTAAGCTTTCGAGAAAAGTTGGACTGATCATCCAATCTTTACAGAATGTATTAAAATTCGAAGGATTCATTTGGATTGTGTTTAAGTTATGTTATAGTTTGGTACGTAACTATTGGCGAGTCCGATATGTTATAGTATAATCATCAAAGTCTCAAAGGTACAGGTACAAGGTACAAGGCACGAATCCTTCCTCTTCGATCATGATGTGGACGAGTTTCCTTTGTGAGAAAGTTGGATATCGATGACCTTATAAGCTCTCGAGTAGGAGCAGGTTCAGGCAGGTAGACCTGGAGCCAGATAATGGTAGTATTGTGGAAAAAAAAAAAAAAGTACCTTATGAATGACGTCGATAAATAAATAATGAAAGTAAGTACCTATATGAAGTGGAAAATGAAATAAAATAGAGACTTGATTGATAGCGATTGTATGAGAAAAGCGAGTATATTTTGGTTAGTTTTGGAAAGAAGTTTTATATTGATAAATATTTTGATGTGAGTTTTGAGAAGGTATTATGGAAATGAAAAATAAAGTAGTTTGTGATTAATGGAATAAGAGTTGAATAAATAAATACATAAACGAAGAAAAGAAAAAGAGATACAGAAGGTATGAAACATGTGTAATTTTGTAATTGTAGTGGAATAATGTTATAATTTTTTTATTAAAAATTCTATGTATTAAAAATAAATTTTTCATGTCGTCAACCCTATATCGTAAACAGGTTAGATAATATTTTGTGTATTATAATTAAGTTTCATAAAATATTGGAACAGATATTAACTATGTAATCATTAACTATTTTACGAATTTAATAAGAACATTATATCGTTTTTTTTTAACACATATATTTTTTAATCGATTACAGTGTGAATTTATATAAATGGTAATATTTTGTTTTGAAAGTGTTTTAAAATTGTATCGGGAATAAAAAAAAAAAAATGGTTGTTGTATATTGAATTGTTATATTTACATATTACACAGATTTTGAATTTTAAATTGTTATTTTTACACAGATGATTTATTTTATTGTTATTTTTACAGAAATGAGTTATCAGATTATTGTTTTTATATTTTGTATTCTAAATTGTTTTAAATATCATAAAAAATAAGATATAGTATATTTTTTCTTTCAAAAAAAGGGGGAAGGTGTAGTGTATGCACACCCGAACCCTAATTACATCTATATATAGCCCGGTATTGTATGAATCTAGTGACATTATACGACTGTACTTTGAAGCCGATACTCGTCTTATTCCACGCATATACCACATCCTTACAGCCCGATAACAAGGCAGGCACCGAAATACGACGCTACGCACTAAGCGTCTTCCCGATAGAATCCAGAACTCGCGCTGGAGAAACGCCATCAAGGCGTGGCATCCGACATGCCCATTCCGAATGTATCGATCCTGTATCAACAGTTCGACCAACTTCCCTTTCCTAGGGAGTAACAACGGGTGGCGAGCCGCATAAGGCAGGTTGGCATTCCGCAGCCGACCTCCTACCCTCAGCAATCCTTGAGGGTCAATAAACGGGTTGAGCCGAGCCACAGCTCCCTTCAGTTGGACGCGTCCGCGTCTCAGAATGTCCAGTTCGGACTTAAAGTGCACCGTCTGCACGTTCCGTACCAATGCGAACAACGCATGGTTCCGTTCCCGTGGTGTCAGGACCTGTGTCCGCACTCGTTGCGCCTCAGAATTCCGACAATTCCGCGCAAATCGGCAGATCCAGGCGGTCACATTGACCAGCTTGTTGAGCGAGCTGTACCGTTCCAGCAGGCTGAACTCCTCTTCCGGCTCTGGTTGCGTCGTACAGACACCGACTGTCAAGGCGCCGTTCGCCGTGGTAACGCGTGGACTCATTGGCCAATCCGATTCGGCTTGAGTCAACCATTTTGGACCCCACCACAAGGGATGTCCAATCAACTCCGGAGCGTGACACCCATGAGACGCACAGTCTGCTGGGTTCATTTCCCCTGGAACATGTCTCCAGATTAAGGGAACCTCCGAATTCAAAATCTGCGAAACCCGATTCGCCACAAAAATCTCCAGCTTGTGAACTGAAGCCTTCAGCCAGCATAACACGATCTGGCTGTCCGTCCAAGCGTAGACCGTATCTTCTAACGCTATTGACCCACGAAGAACCGTCATCGTGTGGTTGAGCAGACGAGTCAGGAGAGCCGCTCCCGAAAGCTCTAACTTGGGAATGGTCAGGCGAGTGCGCAACGGCGCAACCTTGCTCTTGGCCATGACCAACCGCACATCAACCTCCCCCGAGGAGTCGACCGTACGCAGATATACCGCAGCTCCGTAGCCCTTCTCCGAGGCATCGCAAAACCCATGCAGGGTGGCGGTGTATCGTTTGGTGGGGACCAACCTCCGTAATAATGAAATCCGATTGATGCCAGGGAGGGTCGAAAAGAACGAGTCCCACTCTGAGCTCAATGACCCGCCGATCGGGTCGTCCCATTTCAGCTCAGCAGACCACAATTGCTGCATAAAACACTTGAGCTGAAATGTTACCGGGGTGATCCACCCGTTTGGATCAAATGTCCTAGCCACTGTTGAAGGGACGTTCCGTTTCGTCCAGACTTTCGGGGAGTCCAACTCGACCCGATACGAAAACATGTCTGAAACCGGCTGGTACTGGACGCCTAATACCGACAACATATTTGGATTTTCCAAATTTTCAAAAATGTGGGGATCTTGCTGGTAGTCATCCGGAAGACCAGTCAGTAACTCTGGAGAGTTCGACATCCTTTTCCGGAGCTCGTAACCTCCACCCCGTAAGAGATCAACTAGCTCGTCCCGTCGAGCGAGCGCCTCCTCTACTGAATCTGCACCGGTACAGATATCGTCCACGTAGAGATCCTGCTCCAGGATCGCTGCACCTCTAGGGAAGTTTAACCGTTCTCGATCCGCTAACTCCCGCAGAGTGCGAATCGCCAAATAATGACTAGACCGTAGCCCGTACGTGTTGGTGTTCAGCTCGTACACCCTGATGGGCTGATCTGGGCTCTCTCGCCACAGTATCAGCTGATACCGTCTATCGTCAGGGTGAATGACCGTCTGTCTAAACATAATCCGGATGTCAGCTACAAACACAACATTGTGTCGACGGAACCGTGTGATAACATCCGCGATGTCATGGTTCAACTTCGGCCCTGAATGCAAACACTGGTTCAGGTTCATGCCGTTAGATGTTGATGCCGATCCATCGAACACTACCCGTATTTTGCCCTCCGGGGTCCTCAAGACCGCGTGATAGGGCAGGAAGCAGTGGTCTTCACGCTTTCAGTCGATACCCGAAACCGACATGTGGCCGAGCGACTCGTATTCCCGCATGAAATCGACGTACTTCTGCCGGAAAATCCCGTCACGCTTCATGCGTCGTTCCATCGACAAAAGCCGCGTCTCGCCTGCATGGTGTGAACTGCCCAGCGGCGGGCGATCACTCCGAAATGGAAGACGTGTGAGCAATCGAGCTGACCGAAGGCGACCAGTATTGTTCCGATAAAACTGTTCACACTCTTCTTCAACCGGGTCCAACCGGCGGACCGTAGGTGGTTCCTCCACCTCCCAAAACTTCTGTATCACCTCCGAGAGTACAGAACCGAATAAGGGACTACGAGTCGCTAGGCGTGGGGCAGCCGGCATGACCGGACCCATTACCGCATGGCCCAGTCTGGTGTTGACCGAAACCAGACCAGTCGCCTGCAACACGTGGACACCTGGCACTAACAGGTATCCCAAGGCATCGACACCCAATAAAATGTCTACTGGGCCCGGAATATCGAACTCCGGGTCAGCCAGTGACAACCCAGCGACCAACTGTCGCACCGAGGGCGACAACCGTACGTGAGGGTGTGAGCCCATCACATTAGGCATGACTAATGCCGTGACCGTCAGATTCACCGATGAATCCACCCGTGACGAGAGAGTAATCCGACATACTCCCTTAACGGAACCGACTTCCGTGTTCCCAATTCCCCGAATGGAATGTGGATACTCCCTTACCGAAATGCCCAACCGTCTTACAAGGTTGCACGAGACTAAGCACCCCTGGGCCCCCGAGTCCAATAGTGCTCGTGCCACACAAGATTTGCCGTCCGAACTCCACGCTATCACCAAGGCGGTGGGGAGCATGACCGTCTGTGGAGTGGCAGCACCCTGTAAGTGGGCGGCGTGTCCCTAGCGGGAACCTCCACGGGATCCGAACCCGCTCAGACCTCCGTCGGCCTGGTAACTCGGCTGCTGATATGCCACCGGTGGCATATCAGACCGCATGTACATCAGGGGTCCCAACCCGCATAATAGGCCCCTCGCTCTCCCGGTAACCGACCATACCGGACTGTGAACGGTGTGCCCGGTGGCCACCGTGGATGGAGGGGGGAGAGCGGATCCAACCTGGGGCGCTCTAGGAATGGGGGCGACATCCGAACCCGCTGGGACCCCCGTCGGCCTGGTAACTCGGCTGCTGATATGCCACCGGTGGCATATCAGACCGTATGTACATCCTGGGGTCCCAACCCGCATAATAGGCCCCTCGCTGTCCCGGTACCCGACCATACCGGACTGTGAACGGTGTGCCCGGTGGCCACCGTGGATGGAGGGGGGAGAGCGGATCCAACCTGGGGCGCTCTAGGAATGGGGGCGACATCCGACTGTTCGCCTCCCTGTTCGCCTCCCAGAGCGACGGGCAGGGTGGCGCAGAAGGTGGTAGGCTCCCAGCCTTCGCGCCACTCATAGGTGCCATCTGACACCCGCCCGTAACACGCGGTGAGCCAGCGGCCCGAAGTCCTCGCTGACCCTGGACAGCGGCGACCGAACCCCGGCTATCCCGCCTGTTACCCCCCGCGCTGCCCCCTTCCCCTCGGGGGGGGGGTCCCGTCCGCGGGTACCTCAGTCACCCCGTTGGTGACTCCCGTTGCCCGGAGGGGGACTGGGTCCGGCCTTGGTTGGGCCCTATGACCGACCAACCTGAGTCCGGCCCTGGTGATCGTCCGAAGGGTCTGACCGGTTCAGGCACAACACGATGTGGTTCTTGCCACCGCAGCACTCACAGGGGGACGCGCGTGAGCACTCGCTCAGCGGGTACGGCCCCAAACAACCGAAACACAATCGGTGGCGGAAGACTACCTTCCTGCGGGCAGCTACCCCGAGCGCCTTAAAGTTGGCGCAACTGGTCACCTCATGACCGGCACTGTCGCAGTGCACACAGCCGCCACCCGACGGCGCGGCATTCAAAACGCCAAATTGTTTTGACCGCCCACGTGGGGGCGGGGGGCGCGGCCCCTCCCGCATCCGCGCGGGTTGGCGCTGCACACTGGCCTCCATATCCAATGTGTCGCATCGCCTGCATTCACCCTCCAAAAAATCCGTTAATTTTACGAGCGTGGGCAGTTCCGAGCTACTGCCCCCATGCAGCTGTTCAAACCGACTTTGAACAGCTGCAGGCAACCGTGACAAAACCATATACAACACGATATATGACCATTGGTCTACCGGCAGACCAAGGTTCTGAAGGGCCTTAGTGGCCACCAGCACAGGGTTGAGCACCTGTACCCGGATGTCAACATCCCGGGTTACTCTTGGGATGCTAAACAGCTTCCCCAGCTGCGCATCAACCAACCGCCGTTTGTGCTGGTAGCGGTCAAACAATATGGACCGGGCTATCTCGTAATTGCCTGTCGTGACCGTTAGGTGACCGACCAACTCCTTCGGTTCACCCCGCAGTGCCATCAATAGTTGGGCCAACTTGTAGGCGTTGCCCAGGTCGTCCCGACCGTGGACCAAACTATCGAACAAATTGATGAATGCCGGCCACTCATCAATTGCCCCACCGAAGGCCGGAATCTCCAGGTGTGGCAGCCGTCCAACAACACCCTTAGGGGGCGGGTCTCCGCTACCCTCCCCGCGGTCATTCCGTCGCGACCGCTTAATTTTCTCCGCGCGACGCTCGATGTCGCCCAAGCACTCCATCGCTTGGTCAGCATCCGCGCAGAGCTGCTTCACTGCAGCCACCGAAGCCTCATCCGTAAGCCCGAGGGCTTCAGCCTCCGCAGCCAGCCGACACATCTTCCCGACGCGTGTCATTGCGTCCTCCACACGCTTGAGCAGGACATCGTCCATGTCAGGTCGCTCCACATACTTGTGAGTATGGGCGAGCCATCTCATCTCCTCACGGACACCATACCGCAGTACCGTCAAGGGCGAAGGTGGCATGGTTACCGATTCAATTGTTTCTGGTCCTATGCTTCACTACCGAACTAAGCACAGCCAGAGACCAGCACTTGCCCGTCAGCGCTGGGCACAGAAATTAAAACTAAGTTGTAAAAACCAAGGCAACCACTAAAACAATTAAATCCTAAACAATATTTAATATACATACACCCTATATAATATACATACATTTAATATACGCCCTGTGGACATACACCTTATAAATATACACTCTAAATCAATTAGAGAATGCCACCATAAAACACAACACAAAAATAACCCACAAAACTTGATTATGAAAACAATACAAAATAATAAGTGGTGGGCTCCGAGACTATAAACCTAAACAATATAGCACCCTAAACCACACTGGATTCCGAAATCCAAGCTATTTTTAATATAATGAAGGTAGCTGTGACCTTCTAGAAGTGGCCCCTCCGATATGACCCACACTTCTACTGAGGTCAGCAAAATCAGCTTAATACCCCTTAAATAGCCTGACCCTGCTCTGTAAACCGAAATAACACTGCAGTACTATAGAACCCGACGTTCTACCGCAAGTAATACAATCTATTTACTTCGCAGAATGACTGTTCAATCTTTTATGCGCATAAACAGTAGTCTCCGACTGCAAATTTACAACAATTGTTAACTAAATTGACACTTATACTTTCACTAACCGAAAATGAACTTTAATTGTGGTATACCGACCACAGACTCATTGCCGACTTGCCGGCCAATCTGAGATATTCTTTTCTCCCAACTACAATGTGGCAAAAAACAACAACCCTACAACCGTCCGTGAATCGGTGATTTCCCACTAGGAAACCGCGCCTGCTACCAAAATGTTTAATTCCACGCCTCAACCGAACGGCGTGGAATCTTGAGGGGCTGGGTTTTTGCCAGCACGGGAGAGAAAATCTTGATTGTTACTTTACCTTGTCGTCGTAGACCGGAAATCGAAAGCTCGATTCGAGGCAGGAATACGGGATAGGAGCACAAGTTTGGGTAGGATCGGGACTGAATCTCACTATTCGCTGCCCGACGCTGTCGCCGGCGTGCTGCCTGCCGACACGAGGAGTCGCCGTCCGATACGACGATGTCCAATCACAACACGGATCACTCAACCGCTGACGCGAATCTACTTATTTCCCGACGATGTGGTAGATTAACACTCCGACCAGGCTCGACACCTGTATTAGACAATTGTTACACCGAAATACAATCAATGGCCCGACGCCTGAGCAGACATGTTTTTTCTCCCGACGAGAAAAGATAACCTCCAATTTTTCATCTCGTTGGTACGAGTGACAGCTGCGGTTCCGTTTCCGTTCCGAGTCGCGCAACAAGAGGAGGTGCGTTCCGAAGCATAAAAATTAAACAGTGTGTGTTTATGCCTGCGTGCGTTTGTATATGTGTATATGTGCGTGTGTGTGAGAGAGAGAGACAGGGTATGTAATATGTGTGTGGATATGAGGTGTTTCTATGTCATATGAGAGAGTTCAATTTCCTGGAATAAATGTTATTGATTGTTGTTTGTTTTTGATGATCAATTATCTAATTTGATTGACCTTATCTTCGCACAAACCTGTGATATAAATTGAGTCCGGTTCAGGTAAAAGACATCGGCCCCCGCAATGTGTTTCTCGTACATATCAATGCTCCTATTTAGCGGTGAATTGGAGGCATAGTTGGTGCGCGCGCGCTCGTACCCAAGCAGCGCCGGTGTGTGGCGACGCGACCGCGGCGGGGCGATGCGCAGCAGCACTGACCTCACAAGCCACTCACTGTCCAGTCTGTTGTTGATGACGTCATGAAGACGTTTCTGATCTGCCAGCATCCTCCTGCTCTCCAGGGAAGCCATAGAAAGTCGAGTAAGGCCCTCATCATAGTCCACCGAAGACCCGTCATATCTAATCTGCAGTTGCCTCATGTACGCTTTCTGAACCGACTCAATTCTGATTTTATGCGACTGGTAGGATGGTAACCATACCGGCGACGCATATTCCAGCACACTGTGAACGTAGGCGAAATAAAGTAATTTAAAAGCAAGTGGTGAACGCAGCGGCCTCGTCACACGATATACGAATCCAAGCATTTTTAAAGCTTTCGCTATAATATGTTCGTAATGAGGTATGAATAAAAGTTTAGAGTCCATTATAACACTAAGATCCCTAACCTAACCTTGGAGACACGTTCAATGGGGTAGTCATTTAGAATATATTGGTGTGTTAGTTAGTTTAGACAACTTGTTAAACGTTTCGTTCACTCACTTGTCTGACGGAATTTTAGTGACTTGGTTAAACGTCGGCATTTAATTAACGGTATAGAGAGTTAGTTAAGTGTCTAATTTCCTACATTAATCAGTCATTCATTACCTAAAATTCAACGAGTCAGTCAGAATTTTATAAGCATAGATTATATCTGATGTTGATTGGTAGTCTGGAAAACAGCCTCGGGTGACTAGAGTAGTCTCGCTCGCACGAGAGTGTTCAGCGGCTATTATATGTCATACTATAGCTGTCAGTTGAAATCAGTTTCCGTGCGAGGGACACGTGTGGCACGGCCCTGCCCCCCTTCCCTTGATACGCAAGGCAAGATTTCAAGCTTGCCTTTCCGTCATTTGAACAGAACACAGTTACCTACTCTGTTGAGAAGATGACAACTTCATACAAAAAAAGATTTACTAGCGCCACCTAGTGGGTAGTAGTGGTAGCCTTAGCATTTTTGTATGAAGTTGTCATTCTTCTCGACAGAGTAGGTAACTGTGTTCTGTTCAAATCACGGAAAAGCAAGCTTGAATTTTTGCCTTGCGTATCAAGGGTAGTGGGGCTGACACCATTACCGTAGTATCTTATTATATGTCTGTGAGCATTACATTCGAGTGTCCGTGACAGCGGTGTTCACGATTGAGCTTCCGGGGTGCAGTCAGTACAACATTAAGGCCCAAGATCAGCGAAGAGCGCTTTGGCAAAAATAAAATATATATTTTCACTAGTCATCGGTCTCACAAAAAAATATGTTATTCACAAAGAGATAATCTAATTTAAATACTGTGTCGTTAGGTACGCGATTAGAGTAATTGGCCTTGATCATAAAAAATCCTGAAGTAGTCTGTATTAAAAAGGAAATAAAAAATCAATTATATAAAATTACTTATTTTTCTCATAACTCTATATCTGATTTTTCCTCTTTTAGAACATCAATCCTAAATTTTTATCAATTAGCTTATTTCCGTATTTTTGTAATTTTGAAAAAACACGTAGGGTCTTACCACAAAAAAACAAACTCCTGTTCAAGCTTGTTCAAAGTCAAAAATGTATGAGATTTGACGTTTGTTTTGAGGTTAAACTATGTCTAATATTTTTGGTAGTAACACGTGGTCTTCTAATCTAATCTTTAACGTGGTCGCCGGGCGGCCCGATGCTATTCCGCGCCACCCGCTGCCCCGCCAGTTCCGCTACCCCGCCCGAAGACGACGGGCGAATGCGGCGCCCCTCACCTCAACGGCCAGAACTGGGCCTCAAAGCCTTGAATACACTAGGAAACTATATGCCCCCCAAGCAACATATCACGCAACGCTTAATCTACAAGCTCTCCAAGAGCGAGTGCACGCAGTGTTGACACCTTGGTAGCTTTCCTACCAGAACTGTTGCTTTTTCAAGGCTTCTAGTGTTGTTTTTTCATTATACAGGTTGTTTGGTGCATCGTTTAATAAATTAAAATGCCGGATAGAAGGGGTCATTTGCTATCTCCTCGGTCCAAAAAACAAAAGTTTTGGCCTAACGGATTTTTTTACTTTAATATTTTTAACTTTTTTGAAAAATCTTCCAGAATTACTTCCTGAAACTTGAATAATAAAAAAAAAGATACAACTTTCAATTATTTACTGCTATTGGTTGTGTAATGTGGTACGGTTCTTTTGTAGTCAAAAATACTGGAAATTAACAAGTGAAATTCTGTAACGAATCATCTTTGACTTGCAATAAAAAAAAACTAAACAAGACTTTTTTCTTGAGTTTAAAAAAAAGTTTGCTGGTCTATCTTCCTTCCAACAATGTACAATAATACCATAAAAACCATTATTAAGTTAATTAATTTGCCAACTTTGTATATCGGCCGGGAGGGCGATACTCGTATCGCTGATCTCGAGAAGTTTCTGGCGGACTGGGCTGTTAAGGTAAGCCTTTGCCCAGCAGTGGGAGACTACCGAAAAAAAAAACTGTGATTGGCGCGTTTTTCAAACATTTATTTTTTCGAGTTAGTGTTTTTCTTTTTCATTCTTTGTTTTTAGTGTTGGTTAGCGCCGCGAACCTTTTAATGCTGTGGTTTTGAAGATTAAATAATTTCTATATTCTCTAATGAAGAATACGCGGACATCCTTATGGCATATGGAAGCGCTAATGGTATTGCACGAGAAGCGCAAAGAATTTCTCTAGAAATATTTCCTAACAGACGCTTACCTTACCGCCACACATTTTAAAACACATACCGACGTTTACGCGAAGTGGGCAATCTAAAATGTAAGTAAGTAGGGATAGCGATTCGACATGACGTCGAATCGCACGAACAAATTTTGGCGCTGTTCGCGGAATAACCGACCAGGAGCATTATGAATGTTGCTCTATTGCTGGAAATTCAAAACTGGAAGGTGTGGAAGGTTCTTCGGCAATATGACAAACATGCATTTAACTACAGTACTGTACAAGGTACGCATTTTTTACAGAATCAAGAAGGTACAACTAATATCACATTGCCTGAAACCCAATCCTGATTGATCCAATCATCACTCTGTCTCTTACGGTAGTGTACTTACTTCTCATTTTAATTATCGAAATGTTGACAGTAATTAATGCGTTCTCATCCGTATTGTTCAGGTCTCAAAGATAATCTCTCGAGGCGAGCTTATCTCTCGAGAGAGATTTGTAGTGGAAAACCGGGGCAGGACAGCTAAATTTGTGCAGTCCTAGTAATATAATAAATTATACATATTTATACTATATAAAATACAATAACACAAACATAAAATATAAATCATGCATATACTTACTAATATATAGGGAAGCAAGGGAATGCTCTTTCAATCTATTATTAAAAGTGAAAATTGAGGGACTATCTCTAATAGCGCAGGGAAGTGCGTTCCACAGTCGGTGCCCTTAACTTAAACAAGATATCGTATATAGAATTCTAGAAATTCGTTCGGTTCTGCTATTAGGAGCTAGAATTTTTATTTGTTATTAAAATACTGGTAATATAATTATAAACATTAAATCATCTATAAAAATAGGGAATATTTTGCTGAAATACAGGTCTTACGCCAAGCTCAGCAACAGATGCTACAATGTTTTTTCTAATCTAGCCTACATTTGAACAGCACCACTGTAACTTATACGTATATTTATTTTTTTGACGGTAAATTTATTATTATTATTATTATTTCGGGTCGGTTAGGTTATAGGTGTGCGTTCACCATCAGACTTACTTCGTGGCTTACTTTGGATCATTGTTGGCCTGTCCCGCTGCCCGTCCCGTTGCAATGAGTATAGACTTTTAGGCCCACAATTTTGAACGCGAGTCCACTTATTCACTGAAAAACTTTGACAACTCCGTACAAATCTATATGCTGTTGCCAAGTCGTTCAGAGTGTGGTGGGCCTAAGATGTTTTATTTATTTCGAGCGATATTACAAATATTGCTAAAGTCGGTGTTTTCATACTTGAGCTAAGTGGTAAACAAACACATTTCACGGCATTGCGAAAGAATCACGCATCGTAGATAACCACAATAACTTATAGAGACACTAGTTTCAACACCGACGCATTGATTACCACTGAAAAATGCTTTTAAATAACCTTTTTAGGCAAAATCGTATTGTGACGCCATTCCCGCACACAGATTATCAGAGCGTACGCCATAATAATGTCAATTGTCAATTGTAAGACGGGCTGGTTTCCGCAACTCGACGACGAAAGCGCCTATTTTGCGTGTGGGTGGGAATGCGACATCATTCGAGCCAACCCAACTCCTCCAGGAACGCCAGCAGGCCCTTTACGTTACCGACTATCCCTGGAAGGTCCCTCGATTGACCGAGGTGTTAAGCCCTGTAGTCCGCTACTCCTGTGCACTCCATGAGGACGTGAGCAGCCGTTTCTTCTGCCTCCAAGCAGGCTCTGCAAAGGGGGCTGTCGGTAACACCTAGGACATATAGATGTTTATTAAAGAAACCATGGCCAGTAAGTGCTGCAGTCACCAGTCGCATGCGCGGCCTACTAAGTCGAAGCAAGGTCTTAGCCAGCCTAGCGCTAGGGGACGGCAAGGCCAGCTTAGCTTGCCTGCACACCTCATGGTTTGTCCAAAGAGTGGCATGATCATTCCTGGTCGACTCTCTCAGAAATGAGCGTACCATCTTGAAGGGAAGAGGGATGATAGGTTCGGGACCATACGCTGTCAAGCTAGATCCTTTACGCGCCAACTCATCCGCTGCATCGTTACCTCTTGATCCGCTGTGTCCTTTTATCCATTGAAGGATTACGCGGTTATGTTGACATACCTCCTGATTGATTCCACGCCTCACCGAACGGCGTGGAATCCTGAGGGGTTTGTGCCTTTGCCACGTGAGAGAAAAGAATTGATGAATTTGGTTACTGACCTTTGTCTCCGTAGACAGGAAATCGAAAGCTCGATTCGAGACGGGAATTCGGGAAAGGGGCACAGTTGGGATAGGATAGGAGTCGAATCACTATCGTTGCTGCCGACGCTGTCGCCGGCGTGCTGCCTGCCGTGACCGTGGAGTCGCCGCTACCGATGCGACGATGTCCAATCAACCGGGATCACTTGGCCGCTGACGCGAATCTACTTACAATCAATAGCCCGACGCTATGAGGTAGATTTACACTCTGACCAGGCCCGATGCCTGTATGATAATTGGTACACCGAAATACCATCACGGGGCCCGAGCCGCCATGTTATTCTCACCGATGAGACAGACCAAGAGAAAAATTAACCTCCAATTTTACATCTCGTTTCCGATACGAGTGACAGCTGCTAGTGCCGTTTTCGCTAGTGATGTCTCGATTACTCGCGATCGATTCGCGCAACAAAAAACCGGTGCGTTTCCGACGCATAAATATTAAACAGTCACCCGCCCGGACAGGCCCGAACCTGTCCCTAATCAATAGGAAGGCGAGAAAGTGTTGCGACCGCTCTCTTGAGGACCGAGTCCCCCACCCTGACTTCTGCTGATCGAGGCGTGCCATCCCGACCCGTGTACAAATTGACGATCCGTCCTCGTCTCCATCTCAATGATGGCAGGTTCGCATCCTTAATCAGCACCAAATCACCGACTTGAGGGGGGCTCGTCCGGTCAGTCCACTTAAGGCGCTGCTGCAAGATGTGCAAGTACTCAAGGGACCACCGTTTCCAAAAATCTTGAGCCATCTGCTGCAACATCTGCCACCTAGTTAACCGACTTAACTTAACATCACCGAATGGGTATTCTGGCAGGGCGTTAAGGGGCTGACCTATCAGGAAGTGACCCGGCGTCAACGCTTCCAAATCATTTTGATCTGAACTGAGCGGGCACAACGGACGCGAGTTCAGTGTCATTTCAATTTTACAGAACAGCGTCGCAAGCTCTTCAAAGCGTAGAGAGGTCTCACCGATGATCCTCGTCAGGTGCGACTTAGCCGATTTAACCGCAGCCTCAAAAATTCCTCCCCAATGAGGACATCCCGGCGGACTGAAAACCCATTCAATCCCTCGTCGGGAGCAAGCCGTACCGATGGCGTCCTGGTTACCGTTCAGGAATTGAGTGACCTCCTGCAGATATCGCCTGGCTCCGACAAAATTTGTGCCGTTGTCCGAACGGATTAATGTCGGGAGGCCCCTTCGTGAGACGAACCGATCCAGACATGCGATAAATGCTTCCGTAGTGAGGTCACTGACCACCTCCAAGTGGACTGCCTTCGTGGCCAAGCACACGAAGACGCACAGGTATGCCTTCACTAATCTGGCGTTCCGTAACTGTGAAGACTTGACCATGAATGGTCCCGCGAAATCCGTTCCGACATCCGCAAAGGGCCGGATTTAGTTAACCCTATCCGAGGGCAAATCGCCCATCTGGGGCTGCATCGTAGCCGCCTTGGCCCGATAACAAGGCAGGCACCGAAATACGACGCTACGCACTAAGCGTCTTCCCGATAGAATCCAGAACTCGCGCTGGAGAAACGCCATCAAGGCGTGGCATCCGATATGCCCATTCCGAATGTGTCGATCCTGTATCAACAGTTCGACCAACTTCCCTTTCCTAGGGAGTAACAACGGGTGGCGAGCCGCATAAGGCAGGTTGGCATTCCGCAGCCGACCTCCTACCCTCAGCAATCCTTGAGGGTCAATAAACGGGTTGAGCCGAGCCACAGCTCCCTTCAGTTGGACGCGTCCGCGTCTCAGAATGTCCAATTCGGACTTAAAGTGCACCGTCTGCACGTTCCGTACCAATGCGAACAACGCATGGTTCCGTTCCCGTGGTGTCAGGACCGGTGTCCGCACTCGTTGCGCCTCAGAATTCTGACAATTCCGCGCAAATCGGCAGATCCAGGCGGTCACATTGACCAGCTTGTCGAGCGAGCTGTACCGTTCCAGCAGGCTGAACTCCTCTTCCGGCTCTGGCTGCGTCGTACAGACACCGACTGTCAAGGCGCCGTTCACCGTGGTAACGCGTGGACTCATTGGCCAATCCGATTCGGCTTGAGTCAACCATTTTGGACCCCACCACAAGGGATGTCCAACCAACTCCGGAGCATGACACCCACGAGACGCACAGTCTGCTGGGTTCATTTCCCCTGGAACATGTCTCCAGATTAAGGGAACCTCCGAAGTCAAAATCTGCGAAACCCGATTCGCCACAAAAATCTCCAGCTTGTGAACTGAAGCCTTCAGCCAGCATAACACGATCTGGCTGTCCGTTTAAGCGTAGACCGTATCTTCCAACGCTATTGACCCACGAAGAACCGTCATCGTGTGGTTGAGCAGACGAGTCAGGAGAGCCGCTCCCGAAAGCTCTAACTTGGGAATAGTCAGGCGAGTGCAACCGCGCAACCTTGCTCTTGGCCATGACCAACCGCACATCAACCTCCCCCGAGGAGTCGACCGTACGCAGATACACCGCAGCTCCGTAGCCCTTCTCCGAGGCATCGCAAAACCCATGCAGGGTGGCGGTGTATCGTTTGGTGGGGACCAACCTCCGTGGCAGTGAAATCCGATTAATGCCAGGGAGGGTCGAAAAGAACGAGTCCCACTCCGAGCTCAATGACGCGCCGATCGGGTCGTCCCATTTCAGCTCAGCAGACCACAATTGCTGCATAAAACACTTGAGCTGAAATGTTACCGGGGTGATCCACCCGTTTGGATCAAATGTCCTAGCCACCGTTGAGAGGACGTTCCGTTTCGTCCAGACCTTCGGGGAGTCCAACTCGACCCGATACGAGAACATGTCTGACACCGGCTGGTACTGGACGCCTAATACCGACAACATATTTGGATTTTCCAAATTTTCAAAAATGTGGGGATCCTGCTGGTAGTCATCCGGAAGACCAGTCAGTAACTCTGGAGAGTTCGACATCCATTTCCGGAGCTCGTAACCTCCACCCCGTAAGAGCTCAACTAGCTCGTCCCGTCGAGCGAGCGCCTCCTCCACGGAATCTGCACCGGTACAGATATCGTCCACGTAGAGGTCCTGCTCCAGGATCGCTGCTCCTCTAGGGAAGTTTAACCGTTCTCGATCCGCTAACTCCCGCAGAGTGCGAATCGCCCAATAAGGACTAGACCGTAGCCCGTACGTGTTGGTGTTCAGCTCGTACACCCTGATGGGCTGATCTGGGCTCTCTCGCCACAGTATCAGCTGATACCGTCTAGCGTCAGGGTGAATGACCGTCTGTCTAAACATCATCCGGATGTCAGCTACAAACACAACATTGTGTCGACGGAACCGTGTGATAACATCCGCGATGTCATGATTCAACTTCGGCCCTGAATGCAAACACTGGTTCAGGTTCATGCCGTTAGATGTTGATGCCGATCCATCGAACACTACCCGTATTTTGCCCTCCGGGGTCCTCAAGACCGCGTGATGAGGCAGGAAGCAGTGGTCTTCACGCTTCCAGTCGATACCCGAAACCGACATGTGGCCGAGCGACTCGTATTCCCGCATGAAGTCGACGTAGTTCTGCCGGAAAATCCCGTCACGCTTCATGCGTCGTTCCATCGACAGAAGCAGCGTCTCGGCTGCATGGTGTGAACTGCCCAGCGGTGGGCGATCACTCCGAAATGGAAGACGTGTGAGAAATCGACCTGACCGACGGCGACCAGTATTGTTCCGATAAAACTGTTCACACTCTTCTTCAACCGGGTCCAACCGGCGTACCGTAGGTGGTTCCTCCACCTCCCAAAACTTCTGTATCACCTCCGAGAGTACAGAACCGAATAAGGGACTGCGAGTCGCTAGGCGTGGGGCAGCCGGCATGACCGGACCCATTACCGCATGGCCCAGTCTGGTGTTGACCGACACCAGACCAGTCGCCTGCAACACGTGGACACCTGGCACTAACAGGTATCCTAAGGCATCGACACCCAATAAAATGTCTACTGGGCCCGGAATGTCGAACTCCGGGTCTGCCAGTGACAACCCAGCGACCAACTGTCGCACCGAGGGCGACAATCGTACGTGAGGGTGTGAGCCCATCACATTGGGCATGACTAATGCCGTGACCGTCAGATTCACCGATGAATCCACCAGTGACGAGAGAGTAATCCGACATACTCCCTTAACGGAGCCGACTTCCATGTTCCCAATTCCCCGAATGGAATTTGGGTACTCCCTTACCGAAATGCCCAACCGTCTTACAAGGTTGCACGAGACTAAGCACCCCTGGGCCCCCGAGTCCAATAGTGCTCGTGCTACACAAGATTTGCCGTCCGAACTCCACGCTATCACCGAGGCGGTGGGGAGCATGACCGTCTGTGGAGTGGCGGCACCTTGTAAGTGGGCGGCGTGTCCCTAGCGGGAACCCCCGCGGGATCCGAACCCGCTCAGACCTCCGTCGGCCTGGTAACTCGGCTGCTGATATGCCACCGGTGGCATATCAGACCGCATGTACATCAGGGGGTCCCAACCCGCATAATAGGCCCCTCGCTCTCCCGGTACCCGACCATACCGGACTGTGAACGGTGTGCCCGGTGGCCACCGTGGATGGAGGGGGGAGAGCGGATCCAACCTGGGGCGCTCTAGGAATGAGGGCGACATCCGACTGTTCGCCTCCCTGTTCGCCTCCCAGAGCGACGGGCAGGGTGGCGCAGAAGGTGGTGGGCTCCCAACCTTCGCGCCACTCATAGGTGCCATCTGACACCCGCCCGTAACACGCGATGAGCCAGCGGCCCGAAGTCCTCGCTGACCCTGGATAGCGGCGACCGAACCCCGGCTATCCCGCCTGTTACCCCCCGCGCTGCCCCCTTCCCCTCGGGGGGTTCCCGTCCGCGGGTACCCCAGTCACCCCGTTGGTGACTCCCGTTGCCCGGAGGGGGACTGGGTCCGGCCCTGGTTGGGCCCTGTGACCGACCAACCTGAGTCCGGCCCTGGTGACCGTCCGATGGGCCTGACCGGTTCAGGCACAACACGACGTGGTGCCTGCCACCGCAGCCCTCACAGGGGGACGCCCGTGAGCACTCGCTCAGCGGGTGCGGCCCCAAACAACCGAAACACAATCGGTGGCGGAAGACCACCTTCCTGCGGGCAGCCACACCGAGCGCCTTAAAGTTGGCGCAACTGGTCACCTCATGACCGGCACTGTCGCAGTGCACACAGCCGTCACCCGACGGCGCGGCACTCAAAACGCCAAATTGTTTTGACCGACCACCCCCCCGTGGGGGTGGGGGGCGTGGCCCCTCCCGCATCCGCGCGGGTTGGCGCTGCACACTGGCCTCCGAATCCATGGTGTCGCATCGCCTGCATTCACCCTCCAAAAACTCCGTTAATTGGACGAGCGTGGGCAGTTCCGAGCTACTGCCCCCATGCAGCTGTTCAAACCGACTTTGAACAGCTGCAGGCAACCGTGACAAAACCATATATAACACAATATATGACCATTGGTCTACCGGCAGACCAAGGTTCTGAAGGGCCTTAGTGGCCACCAGCACAGGGTTGAGCACCTGTACCCGGATGTCAACATCCTGGGTTACTCTTGGGATGCTGAACAGCTTCCCCAGCTGCGCATCAACCAACCGCCTTTTGTGTTGGTAGCGGTCAAACAATATGACCCGGGCAATCTCATAATTACCCGCCGTAACCGTTAGGTGACCGACCAACTCCTTCGGTTCACCCCGCAGTGCCATCAATAGCTGGGCCAACTTGTAGGCGCTGTCCAGGTCGTCCCGACCGTGGACCAGGCTATCGAACAAATTGATGAATGCCGGCCACTCATCAATTGCCCCACCGAAGGCCGGAATCTCCAGGTGTGGAAGCCGTCCAACCACACCCTTAGGGGGGGGGTCTCCGCTACCCTCCCCGCGGTCATCCCGACGCGACCGCTTAATTTTTTCGGCGCGACGCTCGATGTCGCCCAAGCACTCCATCGCTTGGTCAGCATCCGCGCAGAGCTGCCTCACTGCAGCCACCGAGGCCTCATCCGTAAGCCCGAGGGCTTCAGCCTCCACAGCCAGCCGACACACCTTCCCGACGCGTGTCATTGCGTCCTCCACACGCTTGAGCAGGACATCGTCCATGTCGGGTCGCTCCACATACTTGTGAGTATGGGCGAGCCATCTCATCTCCTCACGGACACCATACCGCAGTACCGTCAAGGGCGAAGGTGCCATGGTTACCGATTTAATTGTTCCTGGTCCTATGCTTCACTGCCGAACTAAGCACAGCCAGATACCAGCACTTTCCCGTCAGCGCTGGGCACAGAAATTAAAACTAAGTTGTAAAACCCAAGGCAACCACTAAACAATTAAATCATAAACAATATTTAATATGGTCGCCCTGTGGACATACACCTTATAATATACACTCTAAATCAATTAGAGAATGCCACCATGTGGTACACTACAAATAACATTTTTCAACAAAAAAAACTATTTTTCTAGTAGTGGCCCCTCCGATAGGAACCACACTTCCTTTGAGGTCAGCAAAATCAGCTTAATAACCCTTAAATAGCCCGACCCTGCTGTGTAAACCGAAATAACACTGTAGGACTACAGAACCCGACGTTCCACCATAAGTAATACAATCTAGGCTTCGCAGAATGACCGTTCAATCCTTTATGCGCTGGTAACAGTAGTTTCCGACTACAAATTTATAACAACTGTTAACTAAATTGGCACTTATACTTTCACTTACCGAAAATGAACACTTTAATCGTGGTATACCGACCACAGACTCATTGCCGACTTCAGCCAATCTGGGATATTCTTTTCTCCCAACTACAATGTGACAAAGGCAACCCTACCGTGAATCGATGATTTCCCACTAGGAAACCACGCTCTGCTACCAAAATGATTGATTCCACGCCTCACCGAACGGCGTGGAATCCTGAGGGGTTTGTGCCTTTGCCACGTGAGAGAAAAGAATTGATGGATTTGGTTACTGACCTTTGTCTCCGTAGACAGGAAATCGAAAGCTCGATTCGAGACGGGAATTCGGGAAAGGGGCACAGTTGGGATAGGATAGGAGTCGAATCACTATCGTTGCTGCCGACGCTGTCGCCTGCGTGCTGCCTGCCGTGACCGTGGAGTCGCCGCTACCGATGCGACGATGTCCAATCAACCGGGATCACTTGGCCGCTGACGCGAATCTACTTACAATCAATAGCCCGACGCTATGAGGTAGATTTACACTCTGACCAGGCCCGATGCCTGTATGATAATTGGTACACCGAAATACCATCACGGAGCCCGAGCCGCCATGTTATTCTCACCGATGAGACAGACCAAGAGAAAAATTAACCTCCAATTTTACATCTCGTTTCCGATACGAGTGACAGCTGCTAGTGCCGTTTTCGCTAGTGATGTCTCGATTACTCGCGATCGATTCGCGCAACAAAAAACCGGTGCGTTTCCGACGCATAAATATTAAACACCTCCATTAGTCGTGTGTGACACTCGTAGATTAGCCCTGAGTTAATAGTGTTGCTATTTAGGGCTTGTAGGACGGCCATGCTATCCGAGAGTATTCGAATGGAGGAATCTCTTACCTTTCTCGATGCTATGGCATTAGCGGCCGAGATGATGCCCATGCATTCAGCTTGAAAGACAGTATTATGGGTGGAATGGCTATCTTGATGTTTAGGTCCTCCGAGAAGGTGCCTGAACCAGTGCCTGCTTCAGTTTTTGAACCATCGGTAAAAATTCTGAGCTCTTTAACGTCGAGCCCCTCAACCCGATGGTCTTCATGTAACTGTATATTGTATTTTTTGTCAAAAACAAATTGTTTAGGGATTCTGTCACTGCAAGCCCTAGAGATGGGAATTTTTTTGTAAACTTCCCCTAGGATGGCGGTGTGTGAGGTCCTGTTTTTCCTCCAGAGTCCTAAGGTGTTGAGTCTCACCGCAGATGACGCGGCCTCCTGCTTAATATACATCTGGAGAGGCGGAAGACACAGCATGGCCTCCATTGCTGCTGTTGGAGTAGTTCTCATACTACCTGTGATAGCCATGCAGGCCAGCCTTTGGAAGTTTTGGAGTTTGCTTACCATTGTGGTTAGTTTGGTCCTGGTCCACCACACCACAGCTCCGTAGCAGACAAGAGGACGGATTACCGTTACGTACAGCCAAAGAATGATGTTGGGAGAAAGTCCCCACTTTTTCCCCACCATTCTCCGACACTGCCAGAAAGCAATACTCGCCTTCTTTAGTTTGTTGTCAATGTGGCTACTCCAGTTGAGCTTGCTGTCCAAGGTTATGCCCAGGTACTTCACCTCAGTTGCTAGCTGGAGTTCCGTTCCAAAGAGCTTAGGTAGGGTATACCTACCAAGAGCCCTATTGTTAGTGAGCATGACCATTTCCGTTTTTGTTGGGTTAACCGCCAGGTCATATTCTAAACACCAACGCTCCACGATGCGAAGAGCTGTTTGTTTAAGGTTGCACACTGTGCTCGCAAATTTACCTGTGATGAGGATTACCAAATCGTCGGCGTATCCTACGGTGTAGTATCCATTAGCGTTAAGCTTGGTAATCAGGTCGTTAATGACCAGATTCCACAGAAGCGGGGAGAGCACTCCTCCCTGCGGGCATCCCCGCACTACCTCCGCCGACAGGGACTCTCCAGCTAGACGCACGATACGTTTGTTAAGCATGTTTGTGACCCAGTTGTTTACAGCTGTTGACACCCCATGCTTTGTTAGAGATGCACTTATACTGCTATGCTGCGTCTTGTCAAAGGCACCTTCTATATCAATAAAAGTTCCAAGACAGATGCATTTGTTTTGAATCGCCTCTTCAATTGTGGATACAACTGCATGGAGAGCCGATTCAGTAGACTTACCCAAACTATATGCATGCTGATTCTTGTGTAAGGGTATATGTTTTAACGCTCCATCTCTCAGGTGTCTCTCGCACAAACGTTCGAGAGTCTTAAGCAAGAACGAAGTGAGACTAATCGGCCTGAAAGATTTAGCGTTAGTGTAGTCGCTCCTTCCTGGCTTCGGTATGAAAATTACGTTTACTACTCTCCACCTTTTGGGAACGTATCCGAATCTAAGATATGCTTTCATGATTCGGACCATTATATTGATGACGGGTTCCCCACCCCACTGTAGAAGTGCTGGGAAGATTCCATCTGGTCCTGCTGATTTAAAAGGTTTAAAGCTATTAATGGCCCATCTCACCTTGTCAGCAGTGATAATATTATTAGTTATGTCTAAGTGGTCGACAGCTTCATGGTGAACCTCTTCCGGCCACACAATCTCTTGAATAGTTCTACTTCCGGGAAAGTGAGTTTCCAACAAGAGACTGTGTGTTTCTGTGGTGGAAAAGGTATATGTTCCATCGGGTATTTTAAGCGACCCTAGCCTGGAGTTGCCTTGTTGAGCTAGTATTTGCCTTACCCGATTTGCTTGATCAACGGTTTCAATGTCGCTGCAGAATTTCCTCCATGAGTTGCTGCTTTTGAACCGTAGTCGTTTATTGTACTTGGATTTGGCATCTTTATAGTTGTCCCAATCCTCATCAGCACTGGTGTTCATCGCCCTGTTTAGCAGTCTTCTGATCTTAGCACGCATCCTATCTAGATCAGGACCCCACCAATGCTGCCCCTTGATGTTGGTAGGCGCTGGTGTGCTAAGCGGGCAAGTTGAATGGTAGCAGTCTATTGAAGTATTAGTAAAATCTGTTACCTGTTGTTCGATTTGTTCGGGTCCCTCCGGATCTGGTAGAGTCTCAGCCCAAGCAAGTCTTTCACCTAGGATAGCTCTGTACCTGGTTCTGTCAGTCTTACGTGAGTTTCTCTTAGGGACAGTTGGGGAGAACGCTGCGTTGATCTCGAAGCGTATCCATCGATGATCAGAGCATGACGCCTCGTTGGACACATGCCAGCCCCCAACGTCGTCGGATATGTCCGCCGTTGCCAGGGTAATATCAACGATAGTTCTGCTCCGCTTGGTAACAAAAGTTGGTTCAGAACCTATGTTAAGCACATTAAGGTTTGTAGTAAATAGGTATTCAACAAGTGTCTTACCTCTGCTGTTCATATCCGGCATGCCCCACAGTGGGTGATGCGCGTTCGAGTCGGCCCCAACGATGAGCTGGAGGCCCGACTTCTCGCAGTGGTCCACCAGCCGGTACAGGTCGTGTGGAGGCGGGTTGTCCTCCGCAGGCACGTAGGCGGAGGCCACCACGAGTTCGCGGCACCTAGCTGTGTCGGGCAATTGCAGCCTTATGGCACACAGGTCCCTGGAACAGAACTCTGTTAATGGCTGTGCTGGGATGTTGTTAGTAGTTATGATGCACGTTCTAGGGTTATCGTGATCAGTTGTACCGAAAAGCTTACCTCTCAAATTGGCGAGCCCTCGAATGCTACCGCGGTTGATCCACGGCTCCTGGATCAGAGCCACGGCAGTGCTGTTTGCCCCAAACCAGCGTCTTAACTGGGCCGTTGCAGTTTGGCTGTGTTGGAGGTTGGCTTGGAGGATTTTACAATCGCGGGAGAGGGACGCCATTTTTGGTCAACCCCTCCTCCACCTCCAAGACGAGTTCCTCCTCCAGCCGCATGGACAGCTCCTCGCCCTCAGAGGGCACCACTGCTGGTTCTAGCTCATCGCCTTCACCAAGCAGCATGGCCTCCCAGTGCGCGTGCCCGTCCTGCGGTTGAGCAGCAGAACTTTCCCCGACTACATCGGGACCTGTTTGCTGCCGCTCTGGAGTGGAACTCTGGGGCATAGCTGTTGTTGATGAAACCCCAGTTATGACCAGCTTAGAGCTGGTCTGCGCTACCACCGGTGGTTCCTTAACAAATTTCCCACCGGGTCCCTGAAATTTAAGGTAGACCGAACCACTACCAAAAAGGAGCTGTCTGCCCCTTCCCAGCAGGGTCGGCACCACATCTTCAGGGACGTCTGTAATGAGAAACAGGTTGTCCTGCTGCTCATCCACTTTCTGGAGGAGCCATCGGTCAACCTGTGCCCACTTGTTCATAAAGTGGAGGACTACGCCGACGTCGGGCGCAGACTTCCACTTGCCCCGTTCGTTGGGTATGAGCACCCCACATCGAACCCTGCGGACCATCTCCGATTGGCGTTTCGCCACCAACTGTACGTTGTATGGTGTAGACACACCGGAGACACACTCCCGCAGCCAGTTCAGGGAGTACTCGTCCTTCACGAACAGTTTAAGGTGGCCGTCCTCGTAACGAGGCTTGCCACCGAATTTGGGGTTTTCCTTGCTCGGATCCGCCAACGCTTCCCTCAAGATTTTGTCATCAATCTCGTTGAGGATGAGCGTTGACAGATCCTGTGAAATATGACCAGTAGCGACGTCAGTTACGGCGATGTACTGGTCAGACTTCACCTTCTGAGCATAGGTGACCCCAGCTCTGCGCGCTTCCGTGCACTGCTTTTTAGGCTCCACTCGAGGAGAATTACTATCCTCTAGTCGAGCCCTCTTAGCAGCCGCGCGCTCATTTTTGCCGGATCTCGTGGCAGATTTCAACTTCTTGTTAGAAGTTGGACCACCAGAGAACGCTACGGTAGGTTTAGCCCCGTTTGAGTCTAGGGTTGCCCCTTTGACACCACGGGAGCCGGTCACCTTACCCGCAGCTCCGGCTGTATTAACAGCGGGACCGCTATCGGTCGCCACCGTGGCAGATGGAACCCCATCTACGCCGGCAGCGGCCGATGCGGCAGCCAAACGCTATTTTTCCTTCCACCGACGATTCGCCTCACGCCCTGGTCCGGTTTGCACCGTATCTGGACGTTTAGTCGATGGGCCCTTCCCTTGCAAAGATTGCTTGGGTGGTTTACCCTTTCGACCAACCGTCGTCCAGGCGCTGGCGAAATGCTCGGCGATGTTTGTCGAATGGCTCCGCGCACCGGGTTGCCCCGTGGCCCTGCCTCTCGACTCACTTTCGGGCCTTTTGCAGCCAACCTCCGCAGTGGAATCACTACCGGTTTGCACCGGTAGGTCACTGATGGTGGCAGTGCGCCCAGTTAAGGCTCGAGGATCTGCCGAGGCAGATTCTCGCACCTGTTTGGAGACGCTTGCGGTTTTCACCGCTGGAAGCGTTCCAGATGGGTTTTTTGACCTGACACGATCCATAGTCAAATGTATAGAGATTCGTCTACTCGATTTCCCACCCTCTACGGAGCCCGCACAATTGGGAGCGCCTACTCGCTTTCAGTCGCTAGGAGTACCGAGTAGATATAGGAGCATAGGGCTGGTACTTGGCGCGACATCGGGAGCTCGCTTCTGTTGACGATGGGAAAAAAGGTGTCAGCGACATGGTCCCACCGACGTAGTCACCGAAGCTTACCCCGTCAGCATGACCCATCCCACCGCTTTGACTGACGCCTTAGCGGACCCTACACCCCTAGCCGTGGCCCTCTGACGGGACACTTGGCCGTTACCCCAACCCGCGGCTACGGGCGAGGCTACCGTTTTGCCTGAAATCCAGGCCAAAGAGGGCGTGTTACCTTACGAAGCTAAATCCACAGCAACGCTCGGCTCATCGCAGTTGGACGTATCCTTCTGCATCACTTCAGCACCCCCACACTAGGAGGTAGTCGCTCATAACACCCTGTACGCCATATTAATTCCGCCATTGCTGTTTACTACTTACCTCAAGCATAAAAAAAAAGTACTTTCACCTTACTGAATAAAAAGTCGTATAGATAGTAGGTACCGCAGTTATTCAAAATTACACAGTGAAATAGTGCAAATTCGAGGAGTAACTCATAGACAAACAAAATAAACTGTAATTTATGGACAGTCATATGTTGTGACAAATTTGTGCAGAATTAAGGCTTAATAAAAGAATAGATTGCAAAATATTTCATAATTAAGAAAATGGAAGAAAGAAAATCTAGTCAAGTCCATCCATAAAACTAAACAAATAACTCTTAAACTAATAAACCGAGTGATTTCATAATAGAACTTATTTCCTTGTTTTTAAGTTGGTGTCATGGCTAAGGCCCACTTATTCCAATATTTCTATTATAAAACCACACTTGTCTGGAAGCGCGGATAATTTGAGTACATATAAATGGTTCACTTGCGCTGGGCAGTTACCCTGGAACTAAAAACGAAACTCGATAATTTTCTAATATTTTTATGCGATAAATTTTTGAACTATGCCATGTCTCCGGATAGAATACTCAGCGCAAATAAGCCTTATTTCAAAATATAAAAAATATTTGACAGGTGTCACGTCATGAGACCGGAAGCCCTATTTTTAATCAGTCGCGTCCTCACGTGGCATAATTTATCGCATGCGACATAACATAAGTCACGTTCGACTAACAAGCCGCATGCACGTCGATTTTCTGCATTTTTGAATCGTTCGTCATCGGTGTTGAGAAAAATTTGGGAATGTTGATTTTTATCCGTTGCACGCAGAAAAAGTAAAAACCGGTCAATCCGGTAAATAACGCATGGGAAACGAAACGTTAAATTCTCTCATGTTATAGACTCTAAGACAGTGTCTTTTCCTTATTTTAGGTAGGTAATTCAATTCAATTTTTGGATCGATGGCTTCTACTGTGGACCCCTACAGTAATTCCGCCAATATCACATATTGAAGATGACACGAAGGGGATCACTTAATTGTCATGTCGAAGTTGTCGAAGAAAATCTTCCTAATTTCCCAACAATCGTATAAGCAGTTATATGAAATGAATCGTGCAGTTTAAATTGTGTTGACACTTTTCCCCAGATTCCACGGCCGTAAAACATATTATTAAAAAAAAGTTGACACTTTTGACATTAGCTTTGACGTATTTTAAGTTAGTTCTAGTATTCGACGACCATAAATGTCACGCGAGCGATTCAAAAATAGAGCTCCTGAATTGCCTATAGTGGCATACTTCACGATGTTTAAACACTGTGATCACTTTCTAAGCAATTCTAAGATAAATAATCCATTGAGTTCAATAGCAGCTATGTCCGCCTTTGCTCCCGCTAGGTGGCGCCGGTGTAGTTGGAGGCAAAGAGTTTCGTTCATCCGAGATAAGGTTCAAGAACACATCACGTGATCCTTCAAATGCACTTGACACCGGCAAAATTAACCTCAAATGAAGTCAGCTCGCCTTAAATCATAAGCAGAAGTAAATAGAATTTGACAAATTTGTCAGATAGACTACACCAGCGCCATCTGCATTGTGCTTTTGAGATTAGGTGCCATTCGAGTTGATGTAGGTAAAAGTACACATACTGTCAAATACTGGCTCAATCCAATCTCATTAGACTTCAAAATCACATCAGTGTCAGTCAAGAATTTGTCCATGAAAAGATAATATTACGTGTTGTTACATTCCATTCGATAGTCGATAGATGAGGCATCACAAACACCCAGTAGTCCGCAAATGTTGACAGTCGTCATTTACAAATTTTCGACATTAAATAGCCAAGCTGTTCACTTTACGCGCCCGGAATAGCGTCTTATAGACCTTCTCTAGCGTAACCTAATAACTCGTTAACCTATGGCCTTAGACTAATACTTGGTTTGCTGACTTTTCTGCTGAGCTCTCACAAACTCAGGATAGTCAATATAGTCATCACTGTTGTGGTCATCCATAGTCAGTATAGGATCTATTAAGTTGACCAACTCCTCGTCCGCGAATATTTTCTCGCCGACCGGTGGCGCCCCCTCCTGAGGCTGTTCTTGCTTGTGCCCTTGCTCTAATTAAAAGAAAAAATCCAAGATGGCCACCCGTCCCCATGGCAACCGGCGAACGGCGCACACATAGAAAGAAACAAACACAAATGAGAGATTGGCGACCACACGAACGCGCTCAAAACAATGATGATAATGAAAACCACACGCAAGCCACACTCATTATTTCCCAAAACACAAAATAAATAATAATATTTGTCTAGTATATTTTTTAATAACAAAAAAAAAACAATAATTAAAAAACTTATAGAATCATATTGGATTGTGCATTCATTCGGTCTACATTGATATGGGGGGTATTAGGTCCTAGCTTAGATTGATTTAGCTTTAAACTCACTAGATGTATGTTAGAGATAAAGATACATATATATTTTCCTTCTTATGGACATATAGCAACAAGTTACTATTGTAAAAGTCTAAACTGACAACAATGGAAAATATGTACCAATTAGCAATCAACACTGCTGGGTACAGGCCTCTTCTTTACCACGTATAATCTGTCAGTACCGAATTGGTAACAATGTTGCAAGTCTGGTACCAAAGTTTGCCAGTCTGGTACCAAAGGTTGCCAGTCTGGTACCAAATGTTGCCAGTCTGGTACCAAAAGTTGCCAGTCTTGTACAAAAAGTTGCCAGTCTGGTACCAAATGTTGCCAGTCTGGTACCAAACGTTGCCAGTCTAGTACCAAACGTTGCCAGTCTGGTACTAAATATTGCTAGTCTGGTACCGAACGTTTCAGTCTGGTACAGCCCCCGACCACGTGGCACATAGCCAGAGAAACTTGGCGCATACTTTACCAAATGTTGCCAGTCTGGTAACCAATGTTGCCAGAAGCATGGTAGCAAAATTTGCCAGCATAGACTAACAAAAATAACAACTTATTGCTTTATGCGAGCTTTAAAACTTTTAATTAAAGGCGCACACTCACCATGCCAGTGAATGAGCGACTTGATGAGTTCGCATCCGTCGAGCTTGTTATTTTTGTCTGCGTCGTGCATCTTGAAATAGTGGAACTGTAGTTCTTGTTCCGACATTTTGGATGTGTCGATCGGAACCTCCATGTGCTCTTGGATGTGTCTGGCGGAAAAATATATGGAGAATAATAAAGCGACCGAATAAAAAACTAATTGAGCGTATGACCATACGCAGCGGAAGTTTCTGAAATGTGTGAAAAACTACTGAATACGGTGTTTGACTGAAAATAGATACTTTTTAGGAACTGCCAAAACGGTAATTTTGTTCACAAGTTTTATGAAATACTTGCATGTGACGTCATAGTCAAATGTTGTATTTTTAACAAAAAATTGAGTTTCTAAAATACAACTGCTGGAAATATACAATTCCGATATTTCCAAACGTTTTTGTGGAAGTAGGTTCAGCTTGAGACACATTTCTAGATTTATTGGACTACTTTGTCAAATACCGTATTGCGCGACAAAATTACTGATTTGCGCGACTAAATTACTAATTGTTTGAGCCACCGTTTATTGGCTAAATAAAGATTTCAGTTTCGCTCATCCCCTTAATCCTTCGTGTAAGGTTGAACGTAAGAACAACAAAATCCAACTAAACAGTCCGTCTTTACTTTACAGAAAAAAACTTTACAGACAGACGTAAAGTTTTTTTTCTCAGGCACGCGTAAACGAACAACTTCACGCAACTACACTTTTCTAGACGCGGGGCAGATGGCAATTTGAAATATTTGCGAAAATTATGATGGATGGACTAAACTACGTAATAGCAGAAAAAAGTTAATTATCTGTGTGTGTTAATGTTGATTTGCATGTGGATACCATAATGAAACAACGATTGATAACTTTATTTAAATCATTTAGTTTATGCCATGTTCTCTAGAGCCGACTAGAATTACATTTACCAGCCAAACTTGCTTTGATAACGTTTTTTTGTGATTGATTCTTAAGTAAAAAAGTAATTAACTGTTTAGTGTTCAATCACAGCGGTCAAACAGTTTCATTCCCAATTGCTAGTAAGAATAAGACTGATCCATCATTTGACCATCACATCACCATCATCAGACTAGAAACTTATACGTATAACTTGGATATAAATTTGCCAGTACCGGATTCTAATGAACAGAACCCGAACTTTCAGATATCTTCAACACTATTCAAACAGAATGCAATAAAGTTTTTAAACTAAAGAAAGTCAGTCAGTGACAACAACTATAAATCTAAACTTAATAACTCGCAACTTTTCTAATTCCTAAAAGTAGAGTTATCTTGTATGACCTTTATAAAAAATAAAAGCTTGTAAAAAACCTTAACTTTTATAGAAAATTTCATGACTATGTTAAATAATATTACAAAACTTTCAAGTTGGTTTGTCGAACAGCAAAAACTTTACACATTAATCTAAACATAAAAATTCACACAATACAATACGGTTTGGCAAATAATAAACTGTGAAACTGGCAAATTTACACAATGGACAATGATTTCTGATATCAGGGCTTAAGGAGTTGAAGGCGATGATGTTATTAAATACAACGCTGGAGCTTTTCTTCACGTGACAACTGCGCGTGGTGAGAACCGCCGTATGCAACCTCCCTAAGATCTTGCATCACTAAAAATCTCCTTTGTTATTGATGCTAGATTAACTTTATGCAATTAAATGGGATATAAATTACTAGTGGTTCTGTGAAATCAAATCAAAATCAAAATCAAAAATCATTTATTTCCATAGGATGATGTTACATCACTTAGATCCGTCATTTCATTTTTTTTGGGTGAGTTCACTAACCCAATGGCGGAATCTGTGGAGAAGAGCTCACCGAAGAAACTCCACAGTCGTCGCATCTTTTGCGTTTCCTTTTTTAAATAAAATATTGTCAAATTACAAAATGAATTCTAATTATATATCGAAACAGCCTGTTACTCAAACAATCTATTCCCATGGACATCTGTCCTCTAAGTAATCAGATATCCTGTAGTAACCTTTTTTATACAATTTCTGTTTTATTACTATTTTAAACTTGTCTAAAGGTAAGTTTTTAATATCAGTAGTGAGCACAGTAGACCTTGCTTCAACTGAAATCCGTCGATAAATAACGCTACAACAAACTTCCCCCTTTTCCCCTTCAAACAAATATTGCGATCAACTATTTTTTTTAATTAAATCGAGCAACTTATGTGTCAATTTTCGTCAAAATTGGTTGAAAAATGTGAGCTGACCGACAGGCGGACAAAAGCATTCTTGGCCAATCTCGAAACTGGATGCTTCGCTCGCTCGGTCAATAAAAGTCTTCTTTAGACAAAATGTCAGGACGATAAAGATTCAGAAAAACATACATTTCAGCCTAATATAAACCACACTGATATTCCCCATTATACAATACCACTTACTCTCTCTCCTGATTTATATTGGATGGGTTGAGCAGTTGCGGGTCACCTGAAAGGGAAATAACAAAATTATTCACATGAGGGGTTACAGTGGCACATTTACAACTAAAAGTAAAAATGTCTTTGGTATACTATCTGCCAAATAAAGTGGCTATAGAGGTTATTGAGACAATAGAGGGCCATCACATCATTATTTTATTTTTATCTTTGACATTGTGTAGTTTTGTTAATGTGACATTCCACTTTGTTGTTGCTATTTTATTATTAATACAATTGTATTGTATCTGGTATCGACATGTAATGAAATTTATGAATAAACCTCTTATATCTTATCTTATATCTTATATCACCAACACCAATTTATGTATCGCTAATTCTGTCGCTTACGATACAAACTGGTATCGCTAAATTATTATTTTTTTGTTTATTTATTGGTTTTAGGAAGACTAACAGGTCTAATAGAAAAGACAATTAGAAATAACAGAAAGCTAACGAGCGAATAACAAGTCTCCACCTACATATAATATTCTGGTACAACGCCTATGAGAGAGCTGGTACTACGAGATTCTAGCGTTGCCAGTGCTCTATTGTGTCAATGCCACATTATTTGTGTGCCACAGATAGTATAGCAGGTTTGCAGTCCTTTTTGCAGGAACGAACATCATGAAACACAAATGCTACACTTTTTTCTATAATTATAAGCTGTTATGGTGGTTCTTAGGTGTATCATCAACATCGATTCAACCGCACTGACCATGATGCGCGTGCCCCACCGACGGTTGCTGTTGTTGCACCGGCACCTGCTGATACTGTTGTTGTTGCGGCGGCGGCGGCGGCTGTTGGTACTGCTGTTGTGTTTGTGTTTGGTATTGTTGATGCTGCAACAAACGCATTGACTGTATTGTCATTGACACTTCTACAGCATACTCTATTCAGCGAATCACCTAACTTTTGACAGGTCTAATGCCATACAATTTTGACATTTGCGATGAAAATATTGCAATGTACCCAATAAGAAAATGTCAAAAGTGAAATAAAGTGATTGAACACTGAACAGTATAGCCATGGAACCAGGGAATAGCTGCCGCAATGGTTTAGCCGGCTCTCACCCAACGCGATATTCTCATGGTACCAAATCATGTTGCAAAGTCTCACCACAGACAGGTTCGAGACATAAAATGTAGATTTAACTAGTTTTTAATGATAGCATGGCTTCATCTTTTTCTCCCTCTTCAGGGGGTTAGAGTGCCTGACTTGGGCGGGGCCTTTGTGCATGTCCCATGCATCCACTCTTCTTCCATTCATCCATCCTAACTCTTGCACGAGCTGGAGTAGAAGACCTGGATGTTCGCCTGATAACATGTTGCACCCCTCCACTGCCCCATAGGCATGCTGTCACGCTCACTCTCACTGAAGTTGTGTGACGAAGAGGCCTCCAACTCCAACTGGTACAGGAGTTAGGATGGCTGAATAAGAAGAGAGGGTATAGGGGATATGCACAAAGGCCCCGCTCAAGTGGGCCAGGTTTACCAGCCACTTTAACCCCCTGAAGACGAGGAAGAAGAGGTGTGACACTAAGTTATGTATGTTGTTGTTTGTTTAGTTACGGGTTACCTGTTGCGGAGGTGGTGGTGGAGGTGGTTGCTGGTAGTTTTGATTCTGAAATCAGAGAATCCCAGGTAAGTTTCTGATAATATTATCATTATTGGATAGTTAGTTAGTTAGGTAGTTATCACCAGAATTACTTGGGCTGTAAATAAGTATTTATTAATATCTTCTAGCCCTAGTAATCATTCCCTATTGATAATTTTTAACAAGTAGGTTGCTGTTTATGAACGGGAAAGCTCGTATACAGGTATATAGGATGGAAAGGAGTAATTTCACAAATGCAATGGGTTGGTTGACTGGGTGAGCGGAATATCCTTTTGATTCCTGCAATAAAAAGGAAGTTGTTCACTTAGAGTCAGGCTTACAGAGGGACTGCCCTGAAAATCCGGTTGGTTTCATCATAAGTTAAAATATCTATTGTTCAAGAAATTTATAATATCAGCTGAAAGATGTTGATAAATTAATCACTTTCTACATAACTGCTGTCTTTAGATAAGAAGCTTAATACTGGCAATAACTTACTTGACCAAATTCCTAATTATAGTCATCTATGAAAATATATTCTAATATCCTATTCAATTAATTACGTTACCTGATAGTTCTGAGGGGGGACCCCAGGAGCAACCTTTTGTTGGTATTGCTGGCTGATGGTGCACTGCAGAAACGTAGCCAAAATCACTAAACGCAACATTTTAAAACCTAAAAACCACTTGGATATTAATAATCAATCTTTACTCCACAACACTGGTAAGTTTCTCACAATATCCAAGCTTAGTAACAAAAAATATTAGATGTTTTCAAAACTTTTAAATTAGGTTAGAGTTATGTGTGAAAAACTGTGGAAAATCAGGTGTTTAGCTTACGGCAGCCTTTAGCTACGTGGACATAAATCAATGCGATAAAACGCTTATCGAATCGGCGCCGATAAATTAATTTATAAGCAAGTTTTTAGTAATTTGCTAACGTATCGAAATTGAAAAGTGAAATCACATACACGTCACACGTCAATGGATGTAGGGAGCTGGTTGCTACTCCAGGATTTAGTGACTAATTGGTGACCGAGAAATATGCCAGCCAGATATTTAGTGACTCAACGGTTGCAAAGTTATTAGCATTTATATCTGGCCAAGGGGCCTGATATCAGAACCCTCGGCTAACCTGAATCTTCAAAAGTACAGACCTTAGAGACACTGTAAATGAATTAAGATTTAGTGACTGAGAACCACTGCTTTCCTTTTACTGCTAGTGTCACCGTTAAGATGCAAAATGAATTTTATTTTCAGAAATATCAGGTCCCTTGGCCAGTGTGATTTCTATAAAAAAGGACCTGAGAGAGATAAAGAGAGTGAGAACATTTAGGGACTGCACTGAAACGAAGTTTCATTGCTCTCTTTGAATTAGTGACAGCCCCATTAGAGAATAAACGTGGAAAAGTTCGATTATAACCTCAAAATATTTGAGTTTGATTTCTCTACAACGAAGAAGCCTAGAGCTACCGTTAATCAAAAAAGATTTAGTGACGATTTAGTGACTGAGAACCACTTCTTTTCTTTTAATCCTAGTGTCACCATTTAGATGCAAAACGAATTTTAGTTCCAGGAATATCAGGTCCCTTGGCCAGTGTGATTTCTATAAATAAGGACCTGAGGGATAGAAAGAGAGTGAGAACATTTAGTAACTGCACTGAAACGAAGTTTCGTTGCTCTCTTTAAATTAGTGATAGCCCCATTAGAGAATAAACGTGGAAAAGTTCGATTATAACCTCCAAATATTCGGGTTAATCGATTTCTCCATAACGAAAAAGCCTAGAGTGACCGAGGGAGGGGGAACATTTAGTGAATATACTGAAAGGAAGTTTCATTGCTATATTTGAATTAGGGACAGCACCATTAAAGGATAAATTGAAAATTTCAGATATAACCTCAGAATGTACTACGGCGGTGGCGGTTGGCGAATGAAAAAGGGTGACCATATGTTCCAAGGAAACAAGTACAACGCGACAACAAAGTTAACTTGGCACCCGCGAGAAATTTGATTTCCTCTCACCTCTTCGCTCGCTCTCGCCCACGACGCGTCAGTAGGACAGTGAGTTAACTTTCTCAGACTGTCTAAGTGCTGGGGAATCACTCTGCCAAATCTTATCCCTTAAGAGACCGGTGACCGGGTGAATTTCCCATACAAACGTAATACAATTTGTTTTTTATTTGAGAAATGCTTTAACGTATTTAGACTGTTAATCGGATTTATACACTGTTTAAGCAGGTTCCTGGTCTGTATACCAGGGTTCATCTTCAACCAATTTAAAAATATTTTTAAGTAATTTGAATAAGAACCTTGGATACGACCAAGAACCTGCGTAAACACTGTATTAATCCGATTAACAGTCTAAATGCTTTGAACTAGTTCTCGAATTCAAATCATTTTTGTATTACGTTTGTATGGGAAATTCACGCGGTCACCGGTCTCTTAATCATTAAACGCCATATCATAACCAATGTATGTGATTGTACATAAATGTTGACGTAACCTAGGTTTTTGTATATTGCACTTCTAATCAAGCCAGCACAGCATAAAAATAAAGTGCGGGTCGGTCACGAAAAGTTCCACAGTACAGTAAAATCTAGTGTAGTTAATTATGTGTTACCGGCAACAGAATACAAATTCTGTGAAAATTTCAACTCTACGGTTCATGAGATACAGCCCGGTGACATTCAGACAGACAGCGGAGAGGCTTAGTTTTAGGCTAAGCGCGCACTACGATTTTTAATAGCGCGATTTTTTTGTAGCAGAAATATAACGTAAGAGTTTATATGCCAGTAGATAAATAAATCGATGCGCGCGAAAGTGGTAGGTACATAAACATGTCGGCACCGGTTTCGCCCGACTCTCAAGATTGAGACGCTAGATGTGGACCATTTAATAATAGAAATACAAGGAAGACCAGCTTTGTGGGATAAACACTCCACATCCTACAGAGAGTGCATTTTGAAGACACAATTATGGGAGGAAGTTTGTCAAAAGGTTATACTCAGGACTCACTAACGAAAAAAAAGAAAAAGAAAGGTAATATAAAGATACAAACATTTATTTAGTAGTTAGCTAGGTGTATTCATCATCATCATCATTCATTCATCATCAACCCTTATAGAATAGCGGGGAGGTTAGGCCATACTCCAACACGGGGGCCACCAAGTCCGAGATGAAGGTAGGGGGCCGTACATAAATTACGTCATTTTAATTGGGGTGGGGTGGGGGGTATTCTAGTCTGCGTACGATGGGTGGGGGGTGGGGGAGTCTGGTCTGCGTACGATGGAGGGGGGGGGGGCGTACCAAAATTTACGTCATTCTTGTAAATACCAATTACTCCAAAATATTTATATTACACATAGAACAAGAACAAGTCGGAGACGGTCCGGGGACGTTACCCGTGATCCAGGATTTACAGAAATGGGTGGAATCTCCATGGGAGCAAGTCAAAGTAATATAAATTTGATTAGGTACCTATGTTAATAAAAATTGCCGAAAAGTACAAAATTAATAAAAATTAACGAAAAACAAAGATTATATAAAATTTTATGTATGTCTGTTTTAATGTAAACCCTATTTTTTTCCAAAATTCGCAATTAATTGAATTGAAAAACAAGAAAAAAAAAATTACGACGACGTTAGTTTCGCTGTGTGCCGGTCGACTATGTTAGTCATATTTTCACGTAATGTTAAGATAAGTTGACGACCGTCACAGATAAGGTATATTTATATTCATCACGCACTATGTCTTATGCACGTCATTAATAACATGTACCAACCTAGTATATAAGCTAGGATTTCCTATAATAAATTAGTCTAGTATAGGCTCGTATTTGCGCGCATCTCAAGCCTTTTACTTTACTCCCGAAGATATCGCTCTCCTTATAATTGCCTCTGGCAAAGTGGTGATCCGACTTCTGAACATCAGCAACCTTCGGTAATAGCAGCATGGTCCCAGCCGCGAAGAAAACCCCGTGTGCTGCCACCTTAGAAGTGCAAGCAAGAAGCACTTCGTCCAAGATCGCCGAGCCCCGACTTCGGCAACCAAGACGACATCAAGCATGCCATGACCGGACCAGATTTGAAAACGGACCAGAAGCCAAATAATTTCAACTGAAGATTTCCCGCATCGAACTCGAGATACCGCAAGAATAATGAACCGATAGTCAGCCGACTGCTGATTTATCAAAATAGACCTCGCACCAGCAGAAACGAACGCGTCGGCAAATTCATTCACAGCAAGCAGCTTTTTCAAGTTCAAGACATAGGAAGCCGTTCCAGCCCCCAGAAGAGTATTGAAACATCATCGATATACCTAATTCAACGAATATTGAAGTCATCCAGGAAGAACATCGCACGAAGAATAATCAAATCACTGAAGAGAGAGAGATATATATATATTTATATATAAACGATTGGTGTACAAGATGCCCTATGTTGCCAAATCCCAAGGTTTTTAGGCACACAAATTTCATCAATCGACAACTCAATATTCACTCAAGAGTGAAGAGCACGCACGTACATATGACGTACGAGATCATTGACTGCCTACAGCCAAGGTTACAGATTTAATGCTGACGCTGATTCAGCACAATCATCCTCGTGTAGGTACGTTCGCAATTATAAACAAACAGTGATTACAACTTCAACGACGTGCGATGCAAATTGACTCATCGATTCCTGAAAACATGGGCGGCTGCAGCATCAGACGACTCTCCTGCGGATCTTTTCCAGTTATAGGTTAGGTTAGTTTACTAACCGCGAAGCCCCATTTTCCTAGTGTTTTTCTGTTTTCCAGTTTTTAGTTTATTTTGTGTAGTGTGCGGCCAGTTTATTTTATGTTGTCCATTGTTATAAGTATATTCATTTATTTTTTTCCCTAAAGGGGGGAGTATCTGTGCCGGTCGACTATGTTAATCATATTTTCACGTAATGTTAAGATAAGTTGACGACCGTCACAGATAAGATATATTTATATTCATCACGCACTATGTCTTATGCACGTCATTAATAACATGTACCAACCTAGTATATAAGCTAGGATTTCCTATAATAAATTAGTCTAGTATAGTCTCGTATTTGCGCGCATCTGAAGCCTTTTACTTTACTCCCGAAGATGTCGCTCTCCTTATAATTGCCTCTGGCAAACGCTGAAATGATGGAATGGATGTATGCAAAAATGTAATGGAAAAATTTATGCAATGCACAGCTCACTTATATTATATAAATCACTCGCTCTTGTCAGCGGCGCCGGCCACGCCGAAGATTATACAATACATACAAAACAAACGTCTCAGGTCTGTGTTCCGTCCTGCAAACAAACGTTCTACACAAAAACCAACCTTGTTACGTAGGTATGAAGTATCGAAAATGCATCTATTGCAAGCACGTTCATTCCATTGCACGCCATCTATGTCGTAAAGGGTGAACCTTTGATTTACACTCGTAGTAGAGTAGAAGCGTTCATGTTGGGTAGAGTTAAATAAACTACACTCTTAGGAATAATGCAATTAATGACCCAAATGTTCATTTCCTATTGCAGTCGTGAGGTCGGAGTAAAAAAAATCTCTATAGTGGCGGGCCAAGTTAACGTAGTTAAACGTTTTTTACAGTTTTTTTGTTTATATTACATCTGATTCTCAAATTAACATGTTTATTTTTTTGAGTAAATAGTGTTATTGGGTTTCCTTATAAAATATCGAAAAAATCAACAGAGGTTTAGAATTTTATTACCATGGCAAAATCGCGATGCTTCAAAACAAACTGCTATTTTGAGAAGGACAGAGGGCGCTAGCTCCACGAAAACAGTTGCTCCGTGCATTTTAATAACAAAAATTAGTAACAATCATAAAACCAGTGTAAATGTTGACTCAAAACATTAATATTACAAAATTAACTCAGCAAAATCGTTATCTACAAGTTTCTGTGAAGAAATAGTGAGATATAAACAATTCTGTGAAAGTCAAACAATGCAGTGTTAACAAGTGAAACCCCAATAAAAAGACACCCCGGACTGTACAGCATCACTAAAGTGCTCCCTAGCTATCCCATGAGCTAAGGAATACCAGGAAACAAGCGTGTTCTCGAAGTGAGTCCAAAAATATAACCTCAAACCGAACGTAAAACGTTAAATTTTTCAAATACTTGAACGCCACACAGCAGCAGATCATACCAAAGGCCACAGTTCTGCTACTCACCAACAGAGGGCAAACATTTTCTGCGCCACCTATCGGCGTTGGGAAGTACTAATCCATAATCAATCAGATCATACCAAAAGTCGTAGTTCTGCTACTCACCAACAGAGGGCGAAAATTTTTCAGCGCCACCTTCCGGCGTTGGGGAGTACAAATCGATTATATCAAATTAATTGAAAATAATAAATAAAAGTAAAATATAACCTCAAAAATCTCGACATCAATATTTCCGTGAATCATCAAGATCAAAATAGATATCGGATACAGCGCCATCTATGGAGTGATAGAGGAAAACCTCCCAAACAGATGCAGCTGGGTTTTCGACGACAGACCCAGTAGATAGACATCGAGCTTCCTCTACCGCACGCTTGGTGGAGCTAAAAATTAAATCGAAACGTTTGATTATTTTATTCACTTACAATTCACAACTTCTTCATGAATATGGCGAACTTATGTGCGGGATGCCACAATGAAATTCTTGATAGGAGATTTTTAAGATGTTCAAAATGCAACAAAAACTATGATTTAGAATGTGCAAATGTACCAGAAAAGCGGTTTTACAACACAATGACTATCGATCACAAGAACTCATGGAAGTGCCCACTTTGCCGGTCAAGGGAGCCGAAAGGAGACAACACAAATACACCGATCCGATCCCACCAGCAAAATAGCACAACAAACTTGCTACAGAAGCCTGAAGAAAAAATCGATATTACAAACTACCCAGATAATACAAACATAACGGTAAGGAAAATGCTATCAAAACAAAACCTAAACAACTCTGTTTATGATGACGACTCAGTGTGCTCGCCCTTAGGAAACACTCTAGTATGTGAAAGCCCAATAAATCAAAGTCAAAAAAATGAAACCGCAAACGATCCAGATAAATCGTCCTACGACGAAAACGAAAAACTATCCATACAAAAATTCACGTCCATACTACAGGAAAACAACAAACATATACTTACATCTATACAAAACTTCTTCCAAACTCAAATAAGTAATATCATATCTGAGCTAAAAGAAGACTCTAAAAAATTTATACAAAGTACAAGTAAGGAGCAAACAATAATGAAAGATAAAATCGCTACAATAGACCTGAAAGTAAAATCACTAGAAGAGAAATGCTCTACACTGCAAACTGAAAATGAAAAACTCCAAAAAGAAACAAAAAACTTAAGCTCAATGGAACAGTATAACAAAGACACAGATAAGGTAATAGTATTACATGGATTACAAGAAAATTATTGGGAGAAAGAGGAGGAAGTTATAGACAGAATTACAAATATATTCTACGAAGTGCTAAATGTGAACCTGGCGGGATATATAGAGGAAATAACATATATAGGGAAAAAAGGCTACAACAGACCAATAAAAATAGAGCTTATAAGTAAAAGAATGAGAAAGTACATAATGGAAAACTCTACATATTTCAGAGAAACCGGATTAAAAGTTACTGAATACCTAACTAGAACAGCCTTACATGAAAGAAGGGAATTAAAACAAGCACTAAATACAGCAAGGAAAAATGGCCACCATGCAGTCATACAAAATAATAAGCTGATTTTGAATGGGAAAGAATTAACAAACGAAGAAATTAATAAACAAAACCTGCGAAAATCACGAGAAGATTTCGAGAGTTCAAATATAGAGCAACTAACCTCACCTTCACACCCAAAACAACGTACGCCAAATACTAGCAACGCATCAAGAAATGATTTTTTTCGAAACAAACCTCAAACTACTCTACCAGAACATGCAAAGTGTATATAACAAGATCCACCTCCTCGAAGCACTGATAGAAGAACAACCTAACATCAACGTCATATGCATAACTGAGACTTGGATGAATAAAGAAAAATTGAAGCTACTAAATATTAACAACTACACACCTGGTTCGTCCTTTTGTCGAGAACAGCACGAAGGCGGTGGTGTATGCATATTGGTGAAATCTACGCTAAATTACATCGAAAGAACTGACATTAAATCACAATCGTTAGAATATATTTTTGAAACATGCGCGATCGAAATACCCGAAATTAACTTATTAATTATAAATTTGTATTGGCCAGATAGTAACAGAGAGGTGGAAGTTTTCTATACATGCCTAGAAAAACTCCTAAAACTATTAGCATTAAAAGACAACAATAAGAAAGTAATTTTTGGAGGCGATTTTAATGTGAATTTCCTTACAAATAACAAAGCAAAAAGAACACTATCTAACCTAATGTTAACTTACAACTTCCAACAAAAAGTTAAAGGCGCCACGAGAGTGACAGCCAGTAGCTCTACATGCCTTGATCTTTTGTTTACTAACTTCAAAATAGATACTCAAGTAGTAATAGACGAATTTGGCTTCTCAGACCATAGAGGAATATTGTTTTCCACACCTCTCACTACATACCAACCTAAACAGCTCACAATGTTAAAACGAAGATACACTGAAACTAACATAAATAAATTCAAAGACGAACTTCTTACAATAAATTGGGACCACAAATTTAAACTAAATAAAAATATAAATGAGAACTATAATATTTTCAAAGAAATTGTAAAAAATGCCCTAAATAAGTGTATTCCATTAAAACCAATAAAATTAAATTTAATTCTAAGAAAATACATATAACGTCAGGAATAAAAATATCATGCAGAAATAAATTGCTAAAAATGCTAATATCACAGAGTAGAAATGAAATCTTACAAAACAACTACAAGAAGTACTGTACAACATTAAAAAAAGCCGTTCATAAATCTAAAAAACTAAACAATATAAGTAAATTCAACAATTCAGAAAATAAATCTCGTTCAATGTGGCAAATAATCCACAAAGAAACAAATAAAAAACCACAAAAAATTAAAAATAACGTAAAACTCAAAATAAACAATACAATAATACATGACCCCAAATTGGTGGCGAATTCATTTAACAATTTTTATGCATCAATAGGAAACTCAGACGAAAATCCTGGTCTCCGTAACAATTTAAGCCAGGACAACATAATTGAAAACACCTTTTATCTACATCCAACAGATGAAAAGGAAATATTAAATGTAATAAAAAACTTAAAGAATAAAAAATCTTGTGGCATAGATGAAATCCCTCCTTTTTTGTTAAAACGATGCGCAAATGAATTAACAACCCCGATACTAAACTTGTAAATCAATCCTTCTCTGAAGGTATATTTCCGACAGACCTAAAAATATCACTAATAAAACCAATTCATAAAAAGGGAGATGTTACTGACCCAAACAACTATCGACCAATTTCACTATTACCAACATCAACAAAGATATTTGAAACAGTAATGGTTAAACGTATTTATTCCTTTTATGAAAAATTTAACATCTTTGATAAAAGCCAAAATGGATTTAGAAAAAATCATTCCACAACCCTAGCGATATATAAATATTTGCAAAAAATTCTTGAAGCTCTAAATAACAAAAAATATGCCGTGGGCCTACTACTCGATATGAGTAAAGCGTATGATAGAGTCTGCCATAAAACACTATTATCTAAACTGTATAAAACTGGAATTAGAGGAGTCGCGCATAAGTGGTTTAAATCATATCTTGAAAATCGAGTTCAATTTGTAGAAATAGAAAATACTAACCTCGAGACTTGTCAAATCCAACACGTTAGATCCGACAAAATCCTTGCCAAAGGCTCTATCCCGCAAGGTAGCGTTTTAGGATGTATATTATTCCTGATATATATAAACGACCTTCCAAGTATAATAGACGACCACTGTATACTATTCGCTGATGACATCTCGGTTATAATACCTTGCTCAAACACAAATGAATTACAAACTAAATTAGATACACTACTAAATACAATTGTAAATTGGCTAGAATGTCATAATTTGCAACTAAACCTAAATAAAACCAAATTAATCCAGTTTAAACCATACCAGAAAACTACACTAAAAATAACATACAATTACAAAGATAAAAAATTAGAAACTGTAACCTCTGCTACGCTGCTAGGAATAGACCTTGACACACATATAAATTGGAAACCGTATATGCAAAAATTAACAAATAAGCTGTCGTCCTTTATATATGCCCTCCGACATTTGAAGCGTGTAACAGACTTTAAAACTGCCTTAACTGCATATTATGCATACGCCCATTCAAGACTATCTTATGGTATAGTTTTGTGGGGAAATTGTACCGATGTAAATGACATTTTCATTTTGCAGAAGAAATGTTTAAGAATACTGGTAAATATTGACCAAACGATGTCTTGTAAACCATTTTTTGAGAAACATGAAATATTAACCCTTACATCTATCTACATTTTTGAAGCCTGCAAATTTGTCAGAAAACATCCCAACCTGTACTCCCCAATACATACTATAAAACGAAATGACCGAAACCTACATACATTAAAAGTACCATTCTCTAAACTAAAATTAATATCCTCAGGGCCGCATTCCATGGTAATAAAAATATACAACCACATACCAAATAGTATAAAAAATATAGATAAAGCTACGCTATTTAACAAACATTTAAAAAATTTCCTAATACACAAAAGCTACTACAATATAAAAGAATTTTATGACGATAAGATGACATAATAACAAATCGACAAGACAATAATAATAATATTTAGGAGCATGCCGTAATATAATTTAACATTGATTTAGTTTGATTTAATTTAATTTAAATATAAGGGACTTGTTATAAACTGTTATAGATAAATGTAGATGTTACTTTTTAATTTTGAATTCTATTGTCGTTGGAATATAAATATTTATTAAAGTTCAAGTTAACATGAACATTTTAAATGTAATAGAAATAAGTAATTAATTATGTAATATCAAGTAAAACCTGTATCTCTCAAAATTGCAACGCCTCTACGAGGCGTCACATGTATACCTGTATCCTGCCTGTACCACCTTTTCTAATGTAATGTGACAGCAATAAATGATTTGAATTTGAATTTGAATTTGAAGGAATGTGAGATTTTGGGTCACACACACATGGATTTTGGGCTACTCCGAACAAACTTTACCTTGGTAGGTACCTCAATTTTTTTTTTTTTTTAGGTACTGCCTACAAAGAGAACTTCAATCCGATGACGTCATGGCTTCCGGCACTGTCCTACTGATGCGTAGCGAGCGAGAGAGGAGGGGAAATCGCATTCCTTGCGGGTGACAAGTTAACTTTGTTATTGCGTTGTACTTGTTTCGTTGGAATATAGGGTCACCCTATTTCATTCCCCAACTAGAGATCGAGTCGTACTAGGTAAATTTCGTACCTAGTCCACCTGTTCCTAGTCCGCAGAATACTCGATTCAAATACCTGTTCTTGGAGTTTCACCTAGTAACTATCATAATAAGAGGGCGGGCGTAGTCGCGCCAACCCCGTAAAGTCACGTTCTTGCAGATTAGGGCGTTACCAGAGTAAACGGAGCTACCTCCACTGCGAGTGTGTTCGCCCAACGCATGACTATATTCGAAGATCTAATTAGTCTTAAAATTATGATTTGAAACATATCGTCATGCCTTTTCCCATACAGATTGGCAGAGGCACAGTTGTGCTCACGATTAGCCGTTTATAAGCAGCTTTATGAGTATGTCAGCTCAAATAGCCTTCTCAGCTCATTTCAGTCCGGGTTCAGACCCTTTCACAGTACTACTAGTACTTTGCTCGACGTGATCGAAGACATCCGTCTAGCGATGGGTGCCGGGAGGCTAACTCTGATCACGCTATTTGACTTTAGCAATGCTTTTAATTCTGTTGATTTTGAGATTCTTCTTGGCAGCTTTTATTCGATTGGTGTCTCCGCCGTTGTGATCCCTTGGTTCAATTATTATCTCTCTGACCGTCACCAACGCATAAGACTGAATGATAAATTATCTGGTTGGATGAGCTTGTCTGCTGGTGTGCTGCAGGGTGGGATACCGTCCCCTCTTTTATTTTCTATTTTTATTAACCAGCTCACAAAAGTTATTTCATCCCGTATTCAACTTAGAGAGACGAGACGAGAGTAAATATTGATCTTGAAGCCGTTGAAGTGTGGGACAAGTCATTGGGCTAAATGGTCAACCCCACTAAGTTGCAGGCTATCATTACAGGGAGTCGCCATATGACCTCCAGGCTGGGTTCGGTAGTGCCTCCGGTTGTATACGGTAATGTATCTACACCATTCACTGACAAAACTAAAAACTTGGGTCTAATCTTCGAACATGTCCTGGACGGCACACATCAATGAAGTAAGCAGGCGTGTGCACTTCTCCTACCACTCTCTGAGATGGTTGCAGTTTTTTCTACCGTATCAAAAAAAAAATATTCTTGCTTAAACGTTGCTGCTTCCTTTATGGGATTACGCCGACAACGTTTGCTTTCTCGACGTGAATGATGGTCAGCTCAACAAGCTGGAGTGGCTACAGAACTTAGCCATTCGCTTCATTTTTGATTTTCGAAAGTGTCACCATGTGTCAGATTTTCGCAAACAATTGAAATGGCTCCCGATTCGGCTGCGTATGGGCGGAGGTTTCTATTTTAAAAGTAAACGTACTTATGTTTACTTTTAAAATAGGAGCCTCGGAGTATCTGCGCAGCCGTTTCCACTTTCTATCTTCGTCGTCAAGACCTCGTCGTGCATGTGTTACTTACTGCAAGGAAGTTGAAATGTCCTGTAGCTAAAAGTAAATTCTTTCTGAATTATTTTTCTGTTTGTGCGGCTCAAATGTGGAACCACTGTAGGTACACATCCTCACTGGGTTGGCTGGCAGATATTTCTTTTAGAAATAAGCCTGCCTTTGTTGTTACAATACAATAATGAGTACAATAAAGGTTTGATAATAGTATTTTCAACACACCTGCTCGTAAAGTAGGTCTTATTACAGCGTATTTACACTGATAATGCAGAATATACCCATACCCATGCCGTGCCTTTTACATTACAATATCGCACTAGTGCCTTTTCATTACATATCTTTTTAAATATTAGCAAGAAGTATTAATGTTTCGAAAACAGCTAAGTAGTTATTTGCGTAAATATAAAATTCAATTCAAAATGTGATAAATAATTAAAGAATTTCATGAAACTGCTTGTTAGCTTGTTGGTATTTATATTTTGATGGTGTATTTTTACATATAAATACCCAATTTCAAAATTTATAAATATGTGGCTGATTAGCTACTTTGCCTGTGCCCTTATCTCAGACTTGCGCGCGCATGCAGCGCTGAGCGCGCGAAAAAATAAAATTACGGCCGCCATCTTTTAAATGGGTTTCTGTTTGTTAAGTTTATTCACAGTATTGCATTTCGTTAGTGTTGTTTTGTTAAATGTCGAATTAAGATAACGAAGAATTACTTATCGAGTGTACGCCGCCAGATATCATAGTTGAAGCGCAAAATGCGAGTGATAGTCTTTTGCCCTCAAAATCAAAAGATAAATACATGCAAGCCTACGCAAATTTCATTCAATGGAAAAATAGCAAAAATGCAAGCTCTTTCTCAGAGAACGTGTTCATGGCTTACTTTAGTGAACTGGCGAAGAGGTATAAACCTAGTTCGCTTTGGTGTATACTTATATTCTATGTTGAAGAGTACCGTGCAGAATAAAAATGCAATTGACATCAAAGCGTACACCAATCTAACTGCATTCTTGAAAAGTCGTTCAGACGGCTTTTACAGTCGAAAATCCAAGGTTTTAACACCTAATGAAGTGGAGAAGTTCATTAAAGAAGCACCGGATAATCAATATCTAGCGACAAAGGTCAGTTCCACTATTTAGTTTTGTATTCATTATTATAATATTTGTAGGCGGTATTGTGAGTGTTGATATAATAGGAACTAAGTACGATTATTATAACTTAATTATGATTTTATTTATTTTCAGGTCGCATTAATATTCGGAATTACTGGTGCCTGTAGGCGTCAGGAATTAAACAACATTACGACAAAAGATATAGAGAATCACGGAGAGATGCTACTTGTCAAAATTCCGAACACTAAAAATAAAATTCCTCGGTCATTTACTAATCACGGACCATTTTATAAAATAGTGAAAAAATATGAAACTTTACGTTCAACAAAAGGAAAATCTGACCGGTTCTTCCAAAATTTTCATAACGGGAAATGCACGAGTCAGCCTATCGGAGTGAACAAATTTGGATCGATGCCTAGAGAAACTGCCAAGTTTTTAGGCTTACCACAGGCTGACGCTTACACCGGACACAGTTTTGGGCGGACTTCAGCTACATTTCTGGCTAATTCAGGAGCCGATATATTGACTTTAAAACGCCATGGAGGATGGCGATCTAATAATGTCGCCGAGTCATATATTGAGGACTCCATCCAAAATAAAGCCGACATAAGTGCCAAAATAACACAAGCAATCCATTTGGAGCCACAATCCAAGAAGTTCTGCCCTGAACCGCGTCCTTCCACCTCATATGCCAATGATGATTTGGGATTTCATACGTTTGCTAATGATGAAACGCAATGTTCTTCTACCTCCTTTCAGAATGTTGCATTATCACCGACATTTACAGTTACCCAAGAACAAAGCAATGAAATAATTAATAATACAATTAAACATACAGTACAAATGCCTCATAAGGCGGTAGCATATCATTTCAATAATTGTACTTTTAATAACTGTTTCAATAATTAAAGTTTTTAAATAAATGTGAACTTTTATTTACTTTTCCTCGCAAGTGTGTTGAAAAACGTCGTATTAAACACGTGAGCATTGGTCATTACACTTCTCGTCTCCATTAAAAACCGACTCGAGTGTAATGACCAACATACCACACTTGTATCATAATGTACTATTACAGGGTCGATTTTCGCCGTGCGGCAAGTCACCAGTAGCATCGACCAGCAAATCGAATCGTCACCTCATACTTGGTCATTTTTAGGGTTCCGTACCTTAAAAGGAAAAAAGGAACCCTTATAGGATCACTTTGTTGTCCGTCTGTCTGTCTGTCTGTCTGTCAGTCTGTCACGACCAGTTTTCTCAGGAACGCGTAGAGGCATCATGTTGAAATTAATATCGATTACTCAGGTCTATGGTCTCTTGGAGCTGTGAAAAAATTAAACTTCTAGGTCCACGCAATCAAAAGATACTGCGATATTATGTCATAATTTTGCTGATTTTGCTGAATTTGTATGAACTCGCAAGAGAATCAAAACCTGTAGGGTACTTCCGGTTGGCCTAGGATCATGAAACTTGGAATGAAGGAAGGTCTTATAGCACAAATAAAGATTAAAATCTGAAAACAGTGTTATTAATACGATTTTACTCCATTGCTATTGCAACCAAAAGCTTTTGTCTCCATTCTTACCGAAACCACGCAGGGGAAGTGCATTGACCTCGTCGTGAGCATATTGTGTAAAAGGCCACTGCAGTAACCACGCACGCCTATAATAAAGTCACTAAATAGTACGCTCTGGGGGGAAAGGTCATGGTTAAAAGTCTGCTTTAATTAAGTACAAAGACTTCTCACTAGACAATAGCTTTTAAATATTAATTCATAAATTACCGCGTCTCTATTTATGTTGTAGAACTTGAAATGAAATGAATGAAATAATTAAAGAATATACATAGTTTTGAGCTTTGTTTTCCCGGGACATTTGTAAACAAAGACCTCATCATAAAATATAATAGGGTACTGACAGCGTGTACGGAACCATTGGTGAGCGACTCGCTCGACTCGAGTCCGACTCGCACTTGACCGGTTTTTTATTCAAAATGTCGACAAGAATACAAACTTAACACGATGCGGGACGGTATTTACCTTTTCAAATGATGTGGTAAGACGGTAAAAATATACATACAAATTGCTACGACGGCCATATCAGTAGCGTCTTACAGAAACACTAAAAACCAATGTATATAAACAGTAACCGTACTGTTTATATACGACCCATACGGTTATAACCGTATAACCGTATGGGTCGTCACTAGTTTCTGGCGTTGAAACAATTTCCAAAGGCCGATTGATGCTTTTTATTGAGTTTTCTATAACAAAACATGATATCCAAATTCACATATTCAAACAAATAAGCGATTTCAAAATACAGTTTTCAGTCTAGCACTACATAAATACAGTATTTGATTATCTATCTGTAAATAATAGTCCACATTCTCACCGTGGTATATTGATTTAGATACACAAAAATAAGCGCTAAAACCAGCATCCACAACCTTCTCTCATAATTATTATACTCTTTGGCGTGACACTACTTGAACATTCTCGTACATTCTTCATACATAAAATCACGGATATTGCCGTAGTGTGCATGCTAGAACTCCCTAGAAAATGTACGCACACATCAATTTTCAATCTGTGATTGTGTGCGTTCAAATGCTCCTACGCATATAAGATATTGATGTGATACGACACTAAAAACTGCTCTGTATGGTTCTTCATAGAAAACACGACTGGGATTGCCGTACTTACTTTAAGACTTTTTTAATTTTAACGGCATCTCCCGTACTGCAATACAATGCAATAGAATAGAATAGAATATAAATATTTATTGGCCTCGAAGTAAAATAATTTACAGGCAAGTCATTTACATTTTACACTTACATACTACTTAAATATTTGAAATTCCTATTCTAACTTAAATATTGCAAATTTTACATTACTTAAATATTTGACATTTAAATTACTGCATTTAACTTTTTACAGTGAAATGATAGTTATTTTATTTATAATTTTTCTAAGTAACTTATCATCATACTGAGTTCAACGCCTTGAAACCCATAGTACTGCAATTTTAATATTAATATATCGTGACGCAAACAATCGAAAGCTTTTGAAAGGTCACAAAAAATACTGGCGCATCTATTTGAAAAATCTAAGGAATCAAGAATGTAATAAATTACTTTTCTAATTGCCATTTCAGTCGATTTACCTTTTCTAAATCCAAACTGTGCTATTGTAAACATGTTATTATCCTCGAAGTATTTTACAATTCTAGATTTTATAGCTGCTTCTAAAATTTTTGATAAAGTTGGTAATACACATACTGGCCTGTAATTGCTAAGATCTGTGACATCTCCTTTTTTAAAGAGCGGTACTACCCTACCCGGCTTAAGTACATCAGGGAAAATGCCTTCAGATAATCAAGAGTTGACAACAAGAAGTACTAATTCAATTAAGTTATTGTTATTTATTACAATATTTCTTAACGTTTTCGTACTCATGTCATAGATATCTAAAGTAGGTTTTTGCTTCATATTCGTTAATATCTTTCTAAACTCACTAAAACATAATGGATGAAATACAATTGTTGTTAGAGGCTTATTCTGTATATTTAAGTATTTTAAACAATTTTGTGCATTGATATTTAATTTAGTTGTTAGTTTTTGTGCAATGTTACGAAAAAGTCATTAAATAGACTTGCAATTTTTTCAGGTTCTCTAACATCATTTCCCGTTTCATCTTTTAAGAGTTCTATCTGTGATTTTGTATTTTGTCGCTTTTTATGTCCTACTTGTTCATTTATGATTTGCCACGCTTCTTTAATTTTATTTTTCGATTTAGCAATCCTAGCCTTATACTGTAGTTTTTTTGCGGCTAGCATAGCTTTTTGAAAAAAATTTCTGTACATTTTAATTCTTAATTTTGTTTTTTGGCTGGGGTAATGCTGTTGAAGGAATTCTAATTTACATAAATTATTTTTACTTGTTTCTATACCTAAAGTTGACCAGTGTTTTTGTTTGTTATTAACTCTTTATTTTTATTTTTGGGAAAGCGATATTGTAACAATAATTAACTGCATCTTGTAGAATCTTCATTCTTGCATTCGCGTCATTTGCCAATAGGATTTCTGATTTTATTTTAAAATAATTGTTATTAAATATGAAATTAAAGTACTTCAGATTACTCATAGAAAAGTTTCTGGCTACATAGGTCGTATTATTACACAAGTCATTTTGATTTAATAATTCTAGTTTAATAACATTGTGATCTGAAATTTCATGTCTAAGGACAGAACCATTATATTCGTTAAAATTTACAATGAAATTGTCTATACAAGTAGAAGTAGTAACGTTATTTTTGTTAGTTTCAGTTCTAGTGGGTTCATTAAGAACCCATTTACAATTACAGTTATTAAGAATTCTGTTGAGCTTTTTTATATTTTTGTCTAATTTTAATACATTCAAATTCAAATCTCCTGCTATTATTATTCGCTTATTTTCTCGACAAATTTTATTCAGAAGTTTAGTTAATATTTCAAAAAATAGACTCATATCATAATCAGGTCGATATAGTGCAACAATAACTGTCTTGGATGATTTTAATTCTATTGACGCTAATTCACAATTGGTTTCAAAAGAAAGTTTATTTAGATCCTGCCTAACCTTATAGTCTAAATTGTTTTTTATGTATATTGCTGTCCCGCCGTGTTCAAAAAATACTCTATTAAAACAAGTAGCAACGTATAATTATCTAAAGTCATCGCCTGTATCTGGTGGTCCTTCCCCCACGTCTCCGTCAAGCACAGCACGTCGCAGTTTTGTTCTTGTGCTACATTTTCTATTTGTAAGTATTTATTATGTATGCTTCGAACATTCGCATGTAGAATTATGGTTTTTGACTTATTCTTTGCATTATCGGAAAATTTGTTCTAGTAGTAGTAGTTGAGTGCGGTTCTTCTCTATTTATGAAGCGTAGGGATGAATTACCAATAAATGTGTTCTTTAAGCATGATATGACATGTTCTGTTACAAACTTTTTGAGCGCTAGGTAGTTTTTTGTATTTTCAAATCTAGTATTTGGATCTATGTACTTGACATTTTCATTAACTCTTGCCATATTAGCTATCTGCATATTGATATTGTAGATATCTTCATTATGCATTCCGTTATAACGTAGACCTGTGATTAATACATTGTACTTCCTTTCTGCATCGTTTATTATGGAATTCAAAAGTCTAATGTATTTTCGTTTGTGATAATATATAGAATTGTCATATTTTGTTATTAATATTGCCGCTGTGTCACACTTTTCAAGACAATTAGTTTCATTTTTAAAGTTTTCTAATATTGGTTGGAACCCTGCATCGGGCTTACAGATATTATATGCTTGGCTATCCGTTTTTTCTGTAATTTTTATCGCTATTCCTTGACCAATACCGTCAGAAAATATGATCACATTATTATTATTTTTTAAGTTTTCTTTAATTTTAATTACTCTTTTATTTTTAGTTAGTTTTTTCCTGTTATCAAGCATTTCATTGTTTTCATTTTTCTATGTGTATTAGTTGATGGTGAAATTTCCTTTGTGCTGCGTACTTCCGAAGTGCTACTAGAGCTCAACTCGTTTAAATCTATTGCGCGACTTGTTTTCTTTTTCTTAGCTGATTTCTTCGTTGATTTATCTGTTTTTGCTATAGAATTTCGTTTTTTGGGGGTACTTTAGGGTTATTTTTTCCATTTTACCGCCAATGAATCTTTCTCTTGAATTTGTTTTTTAATTTCACTATTTTCCATCACCATCAGCAACCAAACAACCTACGGCATAAGAGGTGCGTCCTGCATCGTGTTAAACTACTCAAGCGAGAAATCGCCGGCGACTGACTGTTTTCATCAAATCGTTAGCTAGCTTTCAATATTGCTTTCATAATTTTAAATTTAAATAGCTACTTGGTATAATTTTCACATCCGAAGGAAATACTTGGACCTACAAATTGAAACACTGTAGCTTTAACTGTTTGGCGGTAAAATCTGTGTGACAGACTACAGACGGACGGACGGACGGACGGACACGTGAGTGACAGCAATAGGGCTACGTTTCGACCCTTCGCGTTTGGAACCCCAAAAATAACGTTTACTTAATATAATCTAGATATCTAAGGTAATAAATAAATTTAGAATTTGACTGTTTTGACTATCACTAATTTTGGATAATGTTGATAGGTTCTTGCGTACATACATTTTATTTAAACTACTGTGCCTCTGTCAGTCACTGAGCCCTTACGCTGTATTTCTTTAGGTTTGGGCATGGGCGAATAAGATTAGAGGACTGACAACGTCATACAAAAAACGTACCCTGCTAGAAAGCTAAAATCCTGTATGATTTCTAGATGTCGCTGTACCATGCTATAGATGCTGGGTGCTTAGGGTGACGGCGTAGTATAATCCACAGTAATATCGACGAAAAATCAGAGATGGCGTAAGCGTAAGCCTTGTTTCTTCTTAGGAAATTAACGCTTATACCACCATCTTTCATAAATTATGCGCGCCACTTTACTAGAAAGAACTTTTGAACTAGTAGCTCTATCTAGCAATATACATTTAAACTAAAAATCGAAATACGCTTCAAAGTACTACGGTTGTTTGTCCTCTAGTTTTATTCGTCCATGGTTTAGGGCTCTAAAATGTAAAATGCAAGTTTAAGAAAAGTATCCATTTAATCACGAAATAGACTTAAATTCTGAGTAATCGATATATCCGTCGTTGTTTGTATCCGCCTGCTTCAGAGCTCCTTCGACCATTTCTTCTAAATCGGTGTTAGTGTATAAATCTTGTGGTCTGCCTCTGCCGGTTGGCCTGTGAAAACAGACCCGCGATGTTGGTCAGTTGGACATACGAAGAGTCGATTCTGGCACACGAAAGTAGATTCGCAAACCACGCGCCAAAATTCAAAAATCTCGGCCTGGCAACCCCGTTTATGATCAGACTTTTTGGTGAACAACTTGTTTGAGCAGAACGAAAGGAATTTTAGAAATCCACACATCTCGCACAGCACCCGTAGCATGCCGTGCGCGGCGCGGGTTTCATCGCGGGAATGCGAGGAACAGAGTATGCGCTATATAAAGGCTGTGACAGAAAGGTGTAGGGGTTGTTAGGGACATCATTCTGAAAAACTTTACGTGACACCGCGTTGACCAGAGCAAGTATAAGTATATTTCATTCCTCCGTACGGTTTGGGCCGGGCGGCACAGATTAATCGGGCGGTCAGTTGATTTGTATGGAGAAGTGAAAAATGTTCGCTCAGTAGCATTTTATGTATGGGAAATCAAAAATATGATTTGCACGGCAAATATCCCTTATATTTGCAGCGGCACCTTAGGTAAAGGGTAAGAAGGTGAGAGAAGCGAAGCCTCCTTTAACCTTCGTGTTAGGTTCAACATGTAAGAACAACAAAAAATAAATGCGATTAAATACCAACCTTTATGTTACTCTGACATATAGGAATTTCAATCGAAATGGACAAATCGACCAATCAGTAGAGATCTAGGAATTTCTGTCGGCTATCGGAATATCTACACATTTCTGCTGCACCCTGTATAGCTCTGTCCCTCCCGCCTCCCGCGACGGAGCGCGCTCGGCATGCTACGGGTGCTGCTATTCGACATATTTGGTGTTAATAGGATTTCTTAAACGATTCTTCTCGTTCGGCACGGTTAAGTTTGAGTTCACCTTTATTTGATTTTGACAGTTTTGACGTATGATATTTTGTTGTCATATAAAAAGTTTGCAAATAATGGGATTCTTCCAGAGCAGTGTTTTTTCAAAATCCAACAGATGGCGCTGTAGACGACATTTTTTTGGTCATACAGTAAATTATATGTTATGCAAAGAGATTCCATGATCTCAGATGGTATAGGTACGCAACTACTGAAAGAAGGTTCGGTAAAAAGGTTGTGAACTGGCTGAAAGTTACCTGTTGTAAAAAAGCTGTCAAGTTGACAAGTTCAACAAACTGTTGTTCAACTTCGTTCAGTAGGTTGACTCCAACTTAGTATATAGTCTGTGCCTATACTTCGAGGTCTCCGAGTATTTGATTTATGTTAGTTAGCAAACAACACATGACAGCTTTTAATCATATACTCTTTTCAGCCAGTAGGTACAAATCCTTCATCCCAAACCTTCTTTCAGTACGTTCGTACGTTTCAACGAATATGTTCAGCGAGTACACAACCTTTTTTACCGAACCTTTTTTCAGTAGGTTACGTACCTATACTTCTTCCTCATTGACCTATACCATCTGAGATCATGGAAACTCTATAGATGCCATATACTTACTGTTCAGGCTTCTCAGCACCTAATGACCTCGTAGGGGCCCATGAGCTATGAGGTAACGTGACGATCAGGTGCCAGGAAGTGTGAACTTCGGCGATTCACCGAGCTGAAGTTATGTGGGGTAGATCTAACCTGGTCTGTGCTTCGGTCCCGTCAACCTCCTGTCTCTCTGCAAGGCCCGGGTGCACCCTAGGCTCTTCTTGGTAGACAGGTTCTTCAGCCAACCAGGTATGACTGGCGGGCCAACGTGGTAGCACAGTGTCCAATACAGGTTATGTTTCTACTCGTAAATACAAATCGGGCACGAAAATCCGAATTTTATCTGGTTCGAGAGACAACAACACACTCAGCTATATTAACAATCCTGAGGGAATCCCGAATACATTCCAGATGCCCTGCGATTTAATTTCAACCCCTAACCAAAACGCGTTTACATTGCGAGGGCTTTCGTCTGTCAGTTGTCAAAACTGCCAGGTTGACAGCTAACGTCAAATAAAAAATGGCCGTTCAGAAACCATCGATCGAATATCGATTTGGAATCGAACAATCACCCGCCCGGACAGGCACCCACCTGTCCCCTAATCTACGGGCAGCCGAGACAACGTTGCTACCGCTCGTTTTAGAACCGAGCCTCCTACTAGAACCTCTGCAGACCCGGGGGTCCCGTCCTTGCCAGGGAACAAGTTAACAATGCGCCCCCTGCGCCAACGTAGTGGCGGTAGGTTAGCATCCTTAACCAGAACGAGGTCACCAACACTAGGGGGGCTAGTTTTGTCAGTCCACTTAAGGCGCTGTTGTAATATATGCAGATACTCGAGCGACCAACGCTTCCAGAAATTCTGAGTAAACTGCTGCAACATCTGATACCTTGACAACCGATACAATTTCACTCCCTCGAAGGGGTGCTCAGGCAACGCGTTAAGTGGCTGTCCTATCAAGAAATGGCCTGGGGTCAGAGTGTAATGGTACATGAGAGTCAGTACATTTGATACTTCATTCTGCGTGATAGAGGGCTGGCCCATCGCCGCGCTGTTTTGAATACGAGAATCGGTTCATATAACGTTTGGGGTTTTTGCGTAGCTCAGGGCAAGTTAGCAAAAAACAATGAGCCGACGCGTGGGATGGTTCGAGGAAGGTTACAGGTCAGTTTTTTTTTGTCGCATTCCTGCGAGATGTGTAGGGATCACAGCCGATTTGGCTGCGCGCTGAATAAAATTATGAATAACTAAATAATGAAAGGTTATTATGGAACGATACGGAGAAAGCTATTATGTTGATTGCAAATATATAATTGCGATTGAGGTATGAGATGGAGAGTCTGACACGACTAGTATGAATAGCATTCTAGTGGTCTTTCCTTCGCGCGCCTAGCGGTCGGGAAGGCTTAATTAATCGCAACAAGCTTTTATTGGTCAGCGATCAACAGATTCTGTGTATCGGCAGTACCAAATGATTTGAGTGATAACCTACGGTTGATCATAGTGAATATGCGTACACACAATTTGTAGAACGGCGAATCTGCATGGCATGGTTGAAATTAAACCCTGTGTAGTTAGTGATAAGAAGCTTTGCTTGGGCAGAGCGTGTTCGCAAAGGACGCCATATTTTTTCTTTCAGACGTGTGGGGTGTATAAATACGATGGCGGGGGAAGGGAGAGCATTCAGTCTCAGCGTCTAGCTACTGTGACAGTCGTCTTTCACGAGTTCTAAACAGTTTTGTCTGCCGTGTTACGCGTCAGAACTATACGAAATTGTGATTGCGAAGTTTCAGTGGTTTTTCGTGAGTGTCTGAAGCGCCGAGATATACCTCGGTTCCTATCCTTTATATCAACCTACCCCAAATTCCAAAACTATCCTTGGGTCGTTAGATAAGAACTTGTAGGTTAACTGATCTGAGTCTGAGTCTGGGCTTGGAGCGACCCTAAATTCCTTTTTCCTTCACCATAGGGTTCCTGGATCGGCTCTTAGGATATTCGCGGGCTAATCCTCTCCTCATTCCTTTCGAGTAGCGAGTTTTGAAATTCCCACACACACAGTCATTAAACATACAAGCACATTCAAATCAAACTCAACCATTTTCGAGTGGTGTCAATAATGGACGTGGTTTTTAGACTAGGCTAGACAGGAGTTTAGTTGCGGCTAAACCTAGGTTGGCAGGGCATAGGGAGACTGTTTGATCGATGAGGTTCCGCGGATGGAAATAACAAATTCAGAACAAAGTTAAACCGGTGTCAACACAGATAACATATCCTGTTGATATTTTGACATTTGAGTGTTGTCGGGGACGCGCGAAGAGATCAATTTACAGTCTAAAGTTCATTGTTTAGGACCGGGTAGGTGTTTTGCGTTGCCTTGGGTCAGGTTGGATTCAAGTTGCATCTTTAAATTAAATGTAAATTTCGCTGGAGGTCTAATGTGTAGGCTGAGTCGGTATATATAATTTGGCTCAGTCGAGGACGTGCTGCGGCTAGTGGAATTCATAGTTCGGTATTTATCGAACTATGCACTTCGCTATGGTGTGGGTTAGATCTCCTAAACCTAAAGCGCTAATGACTACGTTTCGATAACATCCAGCTCAAATTGCGCAGAGTTGAAGGTTTCAAAACGTTACGGACCTTTTGAGGTAACCGCTAGTTCAGAACCCATTTCGGAAAATCAAATCGCAATTGTGTAAACCGGTCTTTTCGGATCGTTATTGCCGTGAACCAAATATATAATTGGAACCACCACAAGCCGCTACTAGCGAGCACATGAAATATCATTGAGTACTCACGTCGTAAAACTACGACGGATATCTATACGATATCACAAACAAATATTATAAACTGTGGTCGACCACTAAAGGAAGTTCCAAGCGCCCATATATACAAAAACCAAATGGTACCATCACACATAAAATATAACAACGATTGATCTGGCGCAATACACCGCTGACTGATGCGAATTACCGGCTCGCGGACATATATGCTTTCTCTGTCTAACTTGAAACTGTAACTTCCTGAACCAAACTTCGTTCGACTATTGTACGCCTAACGAACTTCTCAGCGAACGAGAAATTCAGACTTATCATTCTTAACTTACAAATCTTACAGCTGAATCGGGACATCTAATTTTGGGGTACATAGAATAGACGATCATAGCTACTGATAGCGGTGGCTCGACCTTAGCCTTTGTGCCGTTACAAGAGCCTCCAGGTCATTTGGATCCGAGCTGAGCGGACACAACGGTCGCGAATCGAGAACGGCCGCGATCTTACAAAACAATGTCGCGAGCTCCTCAAAAGTCAGCGCGGTCTGACCTACTATACGCCCCAAGTGCGTCTTAGCTGACTTAACTACGGCTTCAAAAATCACACCCCAGTGGGGGCAAATCGGTGGGCTGAAGGTCCACTGTATACCCCGACGGGAGAGGGCCGTTCCAATATCCACTTTATTTACATTCAAAAAGTTGACTATCTCTCGTAAGTATCGTTCCGCACCTATGTAGTTAGTGCCGTTATCAGAGCGGATCAAAGTTGGAAGTCCCCTTCGAGAAACAAACCTATCCAAACAAGCAATGAAAGCCTCTGTCGAGAGATCAGCAACGAGCTCGAGATGTCCCGCCTTGGTGGATAAACAAACAAACACACATAGGTACGCCTTGTATTGCTTAGCGGTACGCAATCGTGAACTCTTCACCATAAACGGTCCTGCAAAATCCGTACACCTGAAAACGGTCTGACCTCATTCACACGATCAGGGGGCAAGTCCCCCATGAGAGGTTGCATCGTGGCAGCCTTAAGTCGATAACAAGGCATGCACCGAAACACGATGTTCCGTATGGCACGGCGGGCAGATAAGATCCAAAACTCCCGCTGGAGCGTGGCCAACAACGCGTTACAGCCGGCATGCGCGTTTTTAATATGACGATCAGTCACCAGCAATTCAACCAACTGTCCCCCCTTGGGGAGCAGAAGTGGGTGACGAGCCGAATACGACAGATTTGCATTGCGCAATCTTCCTCCTACCCGAAGTAACCCGGTCGAATCAACAAAGGGGTTGAGACGCGCGACGGCTCCCTTCAATTTCGAACGTCCACTTCGTATAATCTCCAATTTTGCCCCAAACTTCGAGGACTGTACCAACCGGACCAAATTCAACAGCGACTCGTTTCGCTCTGCCGGAGTCAGAATAGGGTTCAACGTTCGCTGATCGCGAGGAGTACGACAATTTCGAGCGAATCTCCTAATCCAAGTGGACACGTTTATCAACTTGTCAAGTGAGCTATACCGGTCCAGCAGAAACCCGGCGTCAGGGTCCTCAGCCTTCTGGGTAACATGCACGGCCGCTCTGGGGCCATGATCCGAAGATACTACTACATGGCTGTGGGGCCAGTCCGATTCTCTCTTGGCAAGCCAGGGTGGTCCCCACCACAAATGGTGTCTAACGAGTTCAGGAGCCCGACATCCCCTGGATGCACAATCAGACGGGTTCAATTCTCCTGGTACATGTCTCCAGGTCAGTGGGACCTCAGACGACACAATCTGGGAGACACGGTTCGCAACAAAAACCTCCAAGTTATGGACCGAAGCCTTCAGCCAGCACAAAACAATCTGGCTGTCCGTCCAAGCGTACACCGTATCCTCCAAAACTACTGACCCACGCAACACTGTTAGAGTGTGATTCAAAAGTTTGGTCAAAAGAGCAGCCCCGGACAGTTCCAGTTTTGGAATCGTCATCCTTGTCCGAATAGGCGCTACCTTGCTTTTTGCCAAAACCAAACGCACGTCGACCTCCCCGGTGGAGGTGACGGTTCGCAAATAAACCGCTGCCGCAAACCCTCGTTCAGAGGCATCACAAAACCCGTGAAGGGTTGCCCTGTAATCCCCAGCAGGGACCAATTTCCTCGGCAGCGATACATTATTTATATCCGATAGCGAGGTGAACATTCACGTCCCATCAGTCAACAAATCACCTGAGAGGTGGGTGTCCCAGGTCAACTGAGCCGCCCATAGCCTTTGCATAAAACATTTGAGAGCAAAGGTGACTGGAGAAATCCATCCATTCGGGTCGAACGTTCTCGCAATCGTTGACAGTACTGACCGCTTCGTCCAGGCCTTCGGTGTTTCTAAAACCACCCGATAGGTAAACTCATCATGGACGGGCCGGTACTGAATTCCAAGCACTGACAACATGTTAGGGTTGTCAGGATTCTCAAAAACGTGCGGGTCTTGTTGAAACTCATCTGGGAGACCAGCCATCAACTCAGGGGAGTTGGGCATCCACTTGCGTAGTTCATAGCCGCCTCGTTCCAGCAATTGAATGAGCTCGTCACGTCGGTCCAGAGCTTCCTCTACACTGGCTGCCCCTGTGCAGACGTCATCGACGTACAAATCTTGCTCCAGGATAGCGGCGGCTCTAGGATAGCTCACACGGTCACGCGACGCCAACTCCCGCAGGGTACGCATCGCCAAATACAGGCTAGACCGTAACCCATACGTGTTCGTGTTTAACTCATAGGCCTTGACTGGCTCGGCCGTGGTCTCACGCCAAAGTATCAACTGATACCTTCTGTCAGCCGGATGAATTACCGTTTGCCTAAACATCATCCGAATGTCTCCGACAAATACAATCTGGTGTCTCCGAAAGCTCGTGAGAATATCCGAAATATCACGACTCAACTTGGGTCCCGAATGTAGACACTGATTCAGGGACATCCCGTTCGAGGTAGGTGCTGACCCATCAAAAACAACTCGAATCTTGCCGGTAGGGGTTCGCAGGACGGCATGGTGTGGAAGGAAACAATGATCCTCAGATCTCCAGTCCACACCCGATACCGACATGTGTCCTAACGACTCATACTCCCTCATGAAATCAACGTATTTTTGTTTAAATACGGCGTCCCTTGACATCCTACGCTCCATCGACATCAATCTCGTCTCAGCCATCTTCCTAGATTCTCCTAGTGGCGGTCGATCGGCCCTGAAAGGCAGTCGAGTTACAAAACGACCAGAACGAAGGCGACCAGTACTATTCTGGTAAAACAACTCGCACTCTTCTTCGTCTGCGTCGACTCGACGAACGGTGGGAGGTTCCTCTATCTCCCAAAAATGTTGGATAGCGTCTGACAACGCTGAGCCAATAAGTATGCCATCTGACTCGGCAGGCCTAACCATTGGCAATGCCGGACCCATGATCACGTGACCAAACTTAGTATCCACAGCAATCAACCCGTCCGGCTGAAGAACTCGCCGATCCGACAACAGAAACCTACCCAGAACGTCTGCTCCCAGTAGCAGGTCGACCGGGGCTGGAGTGTCAAAATCGGGATCCGCCAACTTGAGTCCTGATGTCAGGAATCGAACGGCCGGATTCAACTTCACCAAGGGGTGTCTGCGTCATTACTAAAGCTTGCACGGATGTTTTTGTCAAAATGTCATAACGTGTAGAGAACGTGATCACCGATTGACCAACTACATTCGTAACCGTAACATTCCCCACGCCCCGTATTGATTTATTATACCTATTTACCTTGAGGCCCAACCATTTTGCTAAATCATTCGATACAATGCAGCCCTGAGCTCCAGAATCTAATAGGCCGCGAACGTATGTTGGGTTGCCCGCCAAATCCCAAACAAGCACAGAGGCGATCGGTAATACCACCGTCTCCGGTTGGGGGGCAACAAATGGTTGGGCCGCAAATTCCTAGCGAGGGCCCCCGGGGCCCCACTCTGCCTGTAACCGATCAGGTATGCAGCTATACGCCAGAGGGTCCCATTGTACAAATGGCCCACGCGCCGGTTCCATTGCCACCCTACGATTCCCCGTAAAGGGGGGTGGGCGTGAATTCAACCGTGGCCGCTCCATGAGCGGGGGGGACATCACATGTGACCGACGAGGACGAGGCGATGAGCGGGGCGACAACTGAGGCGGCGTCCGAACCGCACCCGCATAGCTCGAAGGTGTCCCATGCCACCCGCCCGTTACGGCATGCTCAACACACCCAATGTCCCGCTGAGTCGGATGCTGAGTCGCAGCCGAAAACTCAGGGCCCCCCATGTAATGATCCTGAGTGCGGCCCTGCACCTTAGTACTGCCCTGTGCACGTGGGGACGTTGGCCCCTGAGTTGCGCTCCGAGTCGCAAACGAATTCTCAGGGCCCCATGCCGTGTCACCCTGGGTACGGCCCTGTGGTGGCTGTTGGCCGGACCGGTTCATGGACAACAGATTGTTGTGGGGCCCACCACAATATCCGCACATTTGTGTGCGCGTGCAGTCCCTAGCCATGTGTGGCCCGAGGCACAGGAAACACCAGCTCCGCTGCTTGGCCATCCGGCGCCGTCCCTGAACCCTATGTTCCCCGAACTTATTGCAATTGGCACAGCATGGCCAATCTGCCTACAACATGGGCAGGTCTCACCATGTGGGGTCAATTCACTCACAGTCCCATACGACTGCCGGTTGGTGCGGTCCTTCCTCGTCGGAGGGCCCCTACTCACAGCGCTCCCGGCAGCTCTCTGTGGCTCCGAAGGATGGGTGACCGTCAACCCCAAATTCTCTGCCCGTCGAGCCTCCTCTTCCAAAAATCCGACCAAGTCGGAGAAGGCGGGCAGGTCTTCGGCCGACCTCCCGTGAGACTGTTCAAAACGAGTCTGCACGTCAGCGGGTAGGCGGGAAAGTACAATGTACAACAGTAGGTACGACCATTCACCAACCGGAAGTCCAAGATTCTCTAGAGCCTTGGTGACGGACAACAATGGGTTCAAAACCTCCGTCTGTATGGCCCCGACCTTGTTCACAACCGGGATGCTAAACAAACGGTTCAGTTGGGCATCGGCCAACCTCCGTTTGTTGTGGTAACGTCTGACCAACAATTGCCTGGCCGTCTCATAGTTACCCTCCGTAACTGTCAAATGAGCGACCAGCTCCCTAGGCTCACCCCTCAATGCTGCCACCAGCTGAGCCATCTTGACAGACTTGGTAATGTCCGATCGCATGTGCACCAAACTGTCAAACAGATTGATGAAGCTCATCCATTCACCGGACACGCCGTCAAAAGTAGGCATAGTTATGGCAGGTAACCTGGACCCCGATCCCTGATGCGGCAGAGGTGCTTCAATGTCACCATCATGGCTGGACTGGCGCTGTCTACGTATGTCCGCAGCCTTCTGCGTGATAGCAGCTGCCATCTCCATACATTGGTTGACATCCCCTATCAACCGTGACAGCCTGTCAGGTGCACAACCATCAACTGATTCCGCCTGCGCGGACAATTCGAGCTCCCTATTGTAACGTTCCTTAACGTCCATAGACCGCTCCAATACCACATCATGCCTATCTAAACGGTCTATCAGACCGTGTGCGGAGGAAAACCATCTGAGTTCCTTAGAAACACCCTTCTGGATTTCAGATAACGACATGATCGGAACGATACTTACTCACAATTTGCAGCAACTCAATTTTATTGGACCCTCCAGTCTATAACCCAAATGAGGGAACCCTAAACCACAACTTAAACAATGTTGTTTTCCTTAAACAATAGGAACCGAGTTTTATATCTATATAAATTCTGTAAATACAATTCAGTCTCCCTTTATCATTATAACACACACAGATAGTCAATATTAGTTCAAGTTATAAATTGCTATAAACTGAAAACAATGTAATAAACTGCTATCAATAGATGTAACTACCTATGTTAACCAAAACATTCATTCAATAGCATTACCAGACCACTAATAGATTGACTAACTGGTAATTCAATGCAAATTTCAATTCAATATCTGTCTGTCTACTACCAGCAATAGACTTATAGCTTACAATACTACCAATCTATGTGGATATAGGAACAACCAGTTACCTAATAACCGCCTATACCTACAGATTGATAGTCCCAAATCGTGCCTTCCTGGAGCCCTTGACGGCTGCAAATCTCAGGAAGCCACGCTCTAGCTACCAAAGTGTTCAGGCTTCTCAGCACCTAATGACCTCGTAGGGGCCCATGAGCTACGAGGTAGCGTGACGATCAGGTGCCAAGAAGTGTGAACGTCGGCGATTCACCGAGCTGAAGTTATGTGGGGTAGATCTAACCTGGTCTGTGCTTCGGTCCCGTCAACCTCCTGTCTCTCTGCAAGGCCCGGGTGCACCCTAGGCTCTTCTTGGTAGACAGGTTCTTCAGCCAACCAGGTATGACTGGCGGGCCAACGTGGTAGCACAGTGTCCAACACAGGTTATGTTTCTACTCGTAAATACAAATCGGGCACGAAAATCCGAACTTTATCTGGTTCGAGAGACAACAACACACTCAGCTATATTAACAATCCTGAGGGAATCCCGAATACATTCCAGATGCCCTGCGATTTAATTTCAACCCCTAACCAAAACGCGTTTACATTGCGAGGGCTTTCGTCTGTCAGTTGTCAAAACTGCCAGGTTGACAGCTAACCTCAAATTAAAAATGGCCGTTCAGAAACCATCGATCGAATATCGATTTGGAATCGAACACTTACTCTATGACCAAAAAACAGGCCGCCTTGACAGTGATCTGTTGGATTTTGAAGAAAACCGTCTAGGAAAGAACCTCATTCCAGTCTCTATTTTCGTGTGCCAGACTCAGCAGTGAATACTTTTTAGGGATCCGCACATAAAACAATATTTTTAAGATTTATTAGCTAAGCTTATTGCATTCATCCTCCCTTTATCTATTGAGTTTATCAATTTACACAGAGCACATAAGCACAGGCAATTCAAGAATAAACAAGTACAAAGGCGAGCTTATCTTTTTAAAAAACATCTTATCGGTCCCTCCATCATGGAGAAATTGTTAACATACATAAAAAAGCTTTTGTAAAGTCGTTTAAAAGAGTTGCAGAATTTACTTACCATCATGTGGGTTTGATAAATCTGGGAAACGTAATAGTTACCTACCAATTCTGTTATACCACAGAATACTTAATAGTACTACGTACAGAAAGATCACTGCGCAAATACACTTAAATAAAAGGCTACTCCCGCTACGCGACAATAAAGCGCAATCTAGCTTGCACCTGCGCAACGTACAGCAATCGCTAAGCACCTACAGAATCGGTTGTCCCGCCCGCGCAGGCTAGATTGCGCCGCATCACTACGCCTGAGAGCTTCTTTTACTCTGACATTACAAGGTCGTCCTGTCAACTCCTGTCTCACTCGATCACGCTGGGGTTACCTACGTGCGATTTTTTTTTGTGAATTTTAGTCCACTCTGTGTAAGAGAGGTGTTATATTAGTACTTATTCAGGCTATTGGCAAATTCTAAGGCTAGGTAGGTACCTACCTTCCTACTTAAGTAATTGAAATTTGTTTTATACTGGGTCTAAAGAGTTTACTTTTAGGTAAACAAAAAGGTATTCAATTAAAAAGAAATCGAATTCCTTTAGACACCCTAAAATGTTAGGTACTTAAGTCATTATTGTTGCAAAAATCACAGAAAAGTTGCTTATGAGGAGCGGTTAGCGCGCGAGGCGACTGCGAGCCAAGCGAGCAGCATCATAACTGAATTCCCGTGGGGCGGGATGGCCAGTCGAACGTACCGAAACTATTGAGTGAGACCCCTCTGGTTATACACACCAGTAGTATGAAATAAGTCTGGATTTTAACTACACAATTTAATAAAATAAGTTTTAAAAGCATTGAAGCGTACTACAGTTTTGAATGTTGTATAAATCGCAGTTAGTTGGTTAAATCAGACACTTAGCTAACACCCTAGACCTAGACCGTTAATTAAAGACCGAAGTTTAACCAAGTCGCTAAAGTTCCGTCAGACAAGTGAGTGAACGAAGCGTTTAACGAGTTGTCTAAACGTTCCTAGACAAAAAGACATAAAATATAAATACACTTAAGTACACATAAAAATATTTTATGTTTACTTGATTTAACCAAAGAACTGCGACATATATAATAACGTACGGTATAGTCAGCAGAGAATAAAGTCAGTCGGCTGAAAATTTAATTCATAAGATTTATTTTAATAATAGGTTATTTATTGGTTGATGCCCTCATAAAATCAACAGACTGCCGGGTATCCTAAACTTTTGATCGCTATCATTCATTATTTAACAAATACTTTCCTCCAAATTAATAAAACTGTTATAATAAAAAAAAAAGTAAAACTTTTAAAAATACCTACTTCAATTACAAAGCATACCCATAAGTGTCCTCATTAATTTTAGATTTCCCTTTATTACTCCTTGATCCCATCAGCAGATCCTGACGGTAGTTGAGCGAAGCTCTCATGGTACCCACGTCACCATCACTTCCATTTCACCATCATGCATTGACGAGCACACACTGACCACCCTTAATAAAGTATTCATATCGCATCCGGAAGGTTACCTAGTATGGAGAAGTTCCGGTGACCATCTGTGGTCTACGTTACCAGTTTCACTTCACAAAATGATGCTTTTCCAAAAGTAAATACACGAGTTACTGTACGAAAATAGCTATAGGTCTGCTAATATTTGAAGAGTTCGATCGATTTCTCCAGGATTCCATAATCAGATCCTGACCTGTTTTCAATGAGACCAATCGGAAGGTAAACCCTTTCAAACAAAACAATAATTCCAAATCTGTCCATTCGTTTTGGAGAAATTGATGAACATACTTAAAAACATAGACCCCGATTAATTTTAAGCCTCTTAAAAAAATAACAAAACTTTTTTTTTAACGGCTTGTCTGGGCCGCGAAAAATCGTGGCGCTGTATTTGCTTTTTCGTTAAAAATAATCATTATTGATTAGTTTCAGGAATATCAACTTTATGCTGTTTAGCCTTAAAGTTGCTGATTTTGTACTCTAAGTAGTCTACATATCCGTCGCTGTTGATGTCTGTATGCGCAAGCGCATAGTCAAGCAGCTCGTCTAATTGATGGTCAGTGTAGCTCTGATGATCCTTGTCGACTTTTCCTGAAAAGACAAACACCCTAGGCCTGTAATAAAAGTAAAAACTCTCCTACGCTAAAGAAAATCTACTATTAATTTCTAAAAAATATAATTACGAAGTAAATAAACACGTTCACTTACCCTAGTTATGTGTAGGGTTTTAAGAAAAAATAAACATTAAAAAACAAGAAATTGACAGACAATTAATTTAAGGCAAACACTTTCACTTACCCTAGTTTTGTATAGGGGTTTTTGAATGTAATAAAAGCGTATGAAGGTATGACAGTATTAAGCAACATAAAAAATTAATGCTTAATATGTATATAAAAAACCGGGTAAGTGGGACGAAGGGGTTCTGTAATATTGAATCGTGTATAGTTCATTACAGTTGCTGTAGCATGGACGGACGGACAGAGAGACGGCTCCCGTTTGAAACCCTTCGGGTATAAAAAACTCTATAAATTAATCAAAATATTTGGGCTCTCGCATATAACAAGTGCTTTGTTACAATCCTGAAAATTAGTTTTAGGGACTTACAAAGGTTGGATGGAAGTTATTGATTTCGGAACAAATCTTACAAACTTTATTTCTAATATGTACCATTTCAGAAAAAAATATATATATTGTGAAGCTGAACGCATATTGGTTCCATAACCAATATGCGTCCAGATTCGCCCTTGATCTGTCTAAAGAGCGACATAAAAGAGTAGAAAAAACTTGAGGGCGCCACCATCTTTGTTTATTTTTCTGTCCAATCGCATATGAACACCTAGTATGGACTTACATAAAAAAAAATTACCTATCATCAACTCGCGGCATGAACACCTAGTATTGACAATATTTAGTATGGATAATATTTATATTTATTTTTATAAAATAATTACTACTACCACTAATTACCACTATTATTTTTATTACTGGCAATACTGACCGGAAATATAGGATAAACGTACCTTCTCTCTGGTACATTCACTTGATTGGTCGACTGACTGAATAAATGAAAAAAATAAAATAATCGGTAATGTGGCTGGCCGCTATGACAATTTGGTTTTTTACAATATTTTTTTATGGCTATTAAGAGGGTTAAACGAAATTAGACAGACTGCAAAACTATAGACTCACCTCTGGTTGCGGAGACAATTTAGTTCCGAAAGTTCCGATTTCTACTCTTTTATGTCGCACTGCACTCTAATTTAACGTTGGAACGGAAATCGTGGTAAGATCACTTATATTAAAGACGTAAATCTAATTATGTAAAAGCCAATAATTATGTAGGTGATTTAATTATATTATAATCAATTTGGACGGAAAGTATAAGGCTATTTTGCCATTCCAATTAATCAAGATGGCCGCTAGTGCCAGTTGACGTGAATTGCTTTCAGTATACGTATTCTATAATCTATAAATAATATTTCCAGATAATAAATTATGTACTCTCAATATTAAAATAAAACAGAAAAAGGTTAGTATAAGGTATGTATATACCCAGCAGTGGGTGAATTGAAATTGAAAAATTAAGTTCAGATCTCCGGCAAAATCATAACACTACTTCCGCCAGCGACTTTATACTCCACGTAACTTACAAAACCGTCGTGATCCACATCCAAATCGAACACAGGATCGACGAGGCCTGCCAACTCGTTGTCTGTAAACGCCGGATGCTCGTGTGCAACTTCATGCTTTTCTGAAATTGTTGGCTAGACGAATGAAAAGCAGCAAACCAGAGTTTAGTATTAACTTGCGTCCCTCTGTCAGGGATGTAAACACAACTGCCAACTCTTTTGATTTGTTTTGCCGCTTGCAGACTGCTGCTATGGCCGGTGTACTCTCGCGCGAGACACCCGAGGTTGATGTAGGTAGGTACATTGCGTTTTGCAGTCTAAAATACTTATTCGTACACCGTTCTTCCCGGGGAGGCCCTCAGCGGAGGGATACTGGAAAAATCATGCTTAGTTAACGTATCATACCCATAAACTACCTACCTGCCAGCAGTTGCAGTTTTATAAGTCGAGTACCTAGTTTTTGATTTTCATACGAAGTTCAACCCCCTATTTCCCCCTATTAGCGGATGATTTTCGCCAAATCTCTTCTTAACGTATGTTCGCTAAATAAGAGAGTCCAGTACAAAGTTTCATGTCTCTATAACAAGTAGTTTTGGCTATGCGTTGATATATCTGTCGCAGTTGGTTGGTTAAATCAGACACTTAACTAACTCTCTAGACCGTTAATTAAATACCGATGCGACGTTTAACCAAATCATTTTGATTTCAATAAAGCATCGTTGAAAACGTTTAACAATCTGTCTTCCGAAAGCCGGCATGTTGGCAAACAAAATGGCGTCACGACAACAGCTGATTTGCACAGCTTATATTTGGGCAAAACATTGCGGTAGCTTAGGTGAAGGGAAAAGGGGGTGAGCGATGCGAAGCCCCCTTTATCCTTCGTGTTAGGTTGAACATGTAAGAACAACAAAAAATACTTAAAACATAAACTTAAGTACACATAAAAATATTTATATTGTATATATCTTGTTGCCTAGGAACATTTATTTTATTTTATTTTTATTTATTTATTTGTTGATGTTTCACAGCATAAGTAATTAATTCGATAAAAATAACACTGATATAAATGGGTAATGCCAATTACGAAACATATCCTTTATAAATTATGATGAGGATTTTAAGATCATAAAACATATGTATAAAAGGTAATTTTACATTATATATAATAAGGTGTGTGTTTAATTCCACGCCTCAACCGAACGGCGTGGAATCTTGAGGGGCTGGGTTTTTGCCAGCACGGGAGAGAAAATCTTGATTGTTACTTCACCTTGTCGTCGTAGACCGGAAATCGAAAGCTCGATTCGAGGCAGGAATACGGGATAGGAGCACAAGTTTGGGTAGGATCGGGACTGAATCTCACTATTCGCTGCCTGACGCTGTCGCCGGCGTGCTGCCTGCCGACACGAGGAGTCGCCGTCCGATACGACGATGTCCAATCACAACACGGATCACTCAACCGCTGACGCGAATCTACTTATTTCCCGACGATGTGGTAGATTAACACTCCGACCAGGCTCGACACCTGTATTAGACAATTGTTACACCGAAATACAATCAATGGCCCGACGCCTGAGCAGACATGTTTTTTCTCCCGACGAGAAAAGATAACCTTCCGAAGCATAAATATTAAACAGTCACCCGCCCGGACAGGCCCGAACCTGTCCCTAATCAATAGGAAGGCGAGAAAGTGTTGCGACCGCTCTCTTGATGACCGAGTCCCCCACCTTGACTTCTGCTGATCGAGGCGTGCCATCCCGACCCGTGTACAAATTGACGATCCGTCCTCGTCTCCATCTCAATGATGGCAGGTTCGCATCCTTAATCAGCACCAAATCACCGACTTGAGGGGGGCTCGTCCGGTCAGTCCACTTAAGGCGCTGCTGCAAGATGTGCAAGTACTCAAGGGACCACCGTTTCCAAAAATCTTGAGCCATCTGCTGCAACATCTGCCACCTAGTTAACCGACTTAACTTAACATCACCGAATGGGTATTCTGGCAGGGCGTTAAGGGGCTGACCTATCAGGAAGTGACCCGGAGTCAACGCTTCCAAATCATTTGGATCCGAACTGAGCGGGCACAACGGACGCGAGTTCAGTGTCATTTCAATCTTACAGAACAGCGTCGCAAGCTCTTCAAAGCGTAGAGAGGTCTCACCGATGATCCTCGTCAGGTGCGACTTAGCCGATTTAACCGCAGCCTCAAATATTCCTCCCCAATGAGGACATCCCGGCGGACTGAAAACCCATTCAATCCCTCGTCGGGAGCAAGCCGTACCGATGGCATCCTGGTTACCGTTCAGGAATTGAGTGACCTCCTGCAGATATCGCCTGGCTCCGACAAAATTTGTGCCGTTGTCCGAACGGATTAATGTCGGGAGGCCCCTTCGTGAGACGAACCGATCTAGACATGCGATAAATGCCTCTGTAGTGAGGTCACTGACCACCTCCAAGTGGACTGCCTTCGTGGCCAAGCACACGAAGACGCACGGGTATGCCTTCACTAATCTGGCGTTCCGTAGCTGTGAAAACTTGACCATGAATGGTCCCGCGAAATCCGTTCCGACACCCGCAAAGGGCCGGATTTCGTTAACCCTATCCGAGGGCAAATCGCCCATCTGGGGCTGCATCGTAGCCGCCTTGGCCCGATAATAAGGCAGGCACCGAAATACGACGCTACGCACTAAGCGTCTTCCCGATAGAATCCAGAACTCGCGCTGGAGAAACGCCATCAAGGCGTGGCATCCGACATGCCCATTCCGAATGTGTCGATCCTGTATCAACAGTTCGACCAACTTCCCTTTCCTAGGGAGTAACAACGGGTGGCGAGCCGCATAAGGCAGGTTGTCATTCCGCAGCCGACCTCCTACCCTCAGCAATCCTTGAGGGTCAATAAACGGGTTGAGCCGAGCCACAGCTCCCTTCAGTTGGACGCGTCCGCGTCTCAGAATGTCCAGTTCGGACTTAAAGTGCACCGTCTGCACGTTCCGTACCAATGCGAACAACGCATGGTTCCGTTCCCGTGGTGTCAGGACCTGTGTCCGCACTCGTTGCGCCTCAGAATTCCGACAATTCCGCGCAAATCGGCAGATCCAGGCGGTCACATTGACCAGCTTGTTGAGCGAGCTGTACCGTTCCAGCAGGCTGAACTCCTCTTCCGGCTCTGGTTGCGTCGTACAGACACCGACTGTCAAGGCGCCGTTCGCCGTGGTAACGCGTGGACTCATTGGCCAATCCGATTCGGCTTGAGTCAACCATTTTGGACCCCACCACAAGGGATGTCCAACCAACTCCGGAGCGTGACACCCACGAGACGCACAGTCTGCTGGGTTCATTTTCCCTGGAACATGTCTCCAGATTAAGGGAACCTCCGAATTCAAAATCTGCGAAACCCGATTCGCCACAAAAATCTCCAGCTTGTGAACTGAAGCCTTCAGCCAGCATAACACGATCTGGCTGTCCGTCCAAGCGTAGACCGTATCTTCTAACGCTATTGACCCACGAAGAACCGTCATCGTGTGGTTGAGCAGACGAGTCAGGAGAGCCGCTCTCGAAAGCTCTAACTTGGGAATGGTCAGGCGAGTGCGCAACGGTGCAACCTTGCTCTTGGCCATGACCAACCGCACATCAACCTCCCCCGAGGAGTCGACCGTACGCAGATATACCGCAGCTCCGTAGCCCTTCTCCGAGGCATCGCAAAACCCATGCAGGGTGGCGGTGTATCGTTTGGTGGGGACCAACCTCCGTAATAGTGAAATCCGATTGATGCCAGGGAGGGTCGAAAAGAACGAGTCCCACTCTGAGCTCAATGACCCGCCGATCGGGTCGTCCCATTTCAGCTCAGCAGACCACAATTGCTGCATAAAACACTTGAGCTGAAATGTTACCGGGGTGATCCACCCGTTTGGATCAAATGTCCTAGCCACTGTTGAAAGGACGTTCCGTTTCGTCCAGACTTTCGGGGAGTCCAACTCGACCCGATACGAAAACATGTCTGACACCGGCTGGTACTGGACGCTTAATACCGACAACATATTTGGATTTTCCAAATTTTCAAAAATGTGGGGATCCTGCTGGTAGTCATCCGGAAGACCAGTCAGTAACTCTGGAGAGTTCGACATCCATTTCCGGAGCTCGTAACCTCCACCCCGTAAGAGATCAACTAGCTCGTCCCGTCGAGCGAGCGCCTCCTCTACTCTCTGAATCTGCACCGGTACAGATATCGTCCACGTAGAGATCCTGCTCCAGGATCGCTGCACCTCTAGGGAAGTTTAACCGTTCTCGATCCGCTAACTCCCGCAGAGTGCGAATCGCCAAATAATGACTAGACCGTAGCCCGTACGTGTTGGTGTTCAGCTCGTACACCCTGATGGGCTGATCTGGGCTCTCTCGCCACAGTATCAGCTGATACCGTCTATCGTCAGGGTGAATGACCGTCTGTCTAAACATCATCCGGATGTCAGCTACAAACACAACATTGTGTCGACGGAACCGTGTGATAACATCCGCGATGTCATGGTTCAACTTCGGCCCTGAATGCAAACACTGGTTCAGGTTCATGCCGTTAGATGTTGATGCCGATCCATCGAACACTACCCGTATTTTGCCCTCCGGGGTCCTCAAGACCGCGTGATGGGGCAGGAAGCAGTGGTCTTCACGCTTCCAGTCGATACCCGAAACCGACATGTGGCCGAGCGACTCGTATTCCCGCATGAAATCGACGTACTTCTGCCGGAAAATCCCGTCACGCTTCATGCGTCGTTCCATCGACAGAAGCCGCGTCTCGGCTGCATGGTGTGAACTGCCCAGCGGCGGGCGATCACTCCGAAATGGAAGACGTGTGAGAAATCGACCTGACCGAAGGCGACCAGTATTGTTCCGATAAAACTGTTCACATGTAAGAACAACAAAAAATACTTAAAACATAAACTTAAGTACACATAAAAATATTTATATTGTATATATCTTGTTGCCTAGGAACATTTATTTTATTTTATTTTTATTTATTTATTTGTTGATGTTTCACAGCATAAGTAATTAATTCGATAAAAATAACACTGATATAAATGGGTAATGCCAATTACGAAACATATCCTTTATAAATTATGATGAGGATTTTAAGATCATAAAACATATGTATAAAAGGTAATTTTACATTATATATAATAAGGTGTGTGTTTAATTCCACGCCTCAACCGAACGGCGTGGAATCTTGAGGGGCTGGGTTTTTGCCAGCACGGGAGAGAAAATCTTGATTGTTACTTTACCTTGTCGTCGTAGACCGGAAATCGAAAGCTCGATTCGAGGCAGGAATACGGGATAGGAGCACAAGTTTGGGTAGGATCGGGACTGAATCTCACTATTCGCTGCCTGACGCTGTCGCCGGCGTGCTGCCTGCCGACACGAGGAGTCGCCGTCCGATACGACGATGTCCAATCACAACTCGGATCACTCAACCGCTGACGCGAATCTACTTATTTCCCAACGATGTGGTAGATTAACACTCCGACCAGGCTCGACACCTGTATTAGACAATTGTTACACCGAAATACAATCAATGGCCCGACGCCTGAGCAGACATGTTTTTTCTCCCGACGAGAAAAGATAACCTTCCGAAGCATAAATATTAAACAGTCACCCGCCCGGACAGGCCCGAACCTGTTCCTAATCAATAGGAAGGCGAGAAAGTGTTGCGACCGCTCTCTTGATGACCGAGTCCCCCACCTTGACTTCTGCTGATCGAGGCGTGCCATCCCGACCCGTGTACAAATTGACGATCCGTCCTCGTCTCCATCTCAATGATGGCAGGTTCGCATCCTTAATCAGCACCAAATCACCGACTTGAGGGGGGCTCGTCCGGTCAGTCCACTTAAGGCGCTGCTGCAAGATGTGCAAGTACTCAAGGGACCACCGTTTCCAAAAATCTTGAGCCATCTGCTGCAACATCTGCCACCTAGTTAACCGACTTAACTTAACATCACCGAATGGGTATTCTGGCAGGGCGTTAAGGGGCTGACCTATCAGGAAGTGACCCGGAGTCAACGCTTCCAAATCATTTGGATCCGAACTGAGCGGGCACAACGGACGCGAGTTCAGTGTCATTTCAATCTTACAGAACAGCGTCGCAAGCTCTTCAAAGCGTAGAGAGGTCTCACCGATGATCCTCGTCAGGTGCGACTTAGCCGATTTAACCGCAGCCTCAAATATTCCTCCCCAATGAGGACATCACGGCGGACTGAAAACTCATTCAATCCCTCGTCGGGAGCAAGCCGTACCGATGGCATCCTGGTTACCGTTCAGGAATTGAGTGACCTCCTGCAGATATCGCCTGGCTCCGACAAAATTTGTGCCGTTGTCCGAACGGATTAATGTCGGGAGGCCCCTTCGTGAGACGAACCGATCTAGACATGCGATAAATGCCTCTGTAGTGAAGTCACTGACCACCTCCAAGTGGACTGCCTTCGTGGCCAAGCACACGAAGACGCACAGGTATGCCTTCACTAATCTGGCGTTCCGTAGCTGTGAAAACTTGACCATGAATGGTCCCGCGAAATCCGTTCCGACACCCGCAAAGGGCCGGATTTCGTTAACCCTATCCGAGGGCAAATCGCCCATCTGGGGCTGCATCGTAGCCGCCTTGGCCCGATAACAAGGCAGGCACCGAAATACGACGCTACGCACTAAGCGTCTTCCCGATAGAATCCAGAACTCGCGCTGGAGAAACGCCATCAAGGCGTGGCATCCGACATGCCCATTCCGAATGTGTCGATCCTGTATCAACAGTTCGACCAACTTCCCTTTCCTAGGGAGTAACAACGGGTGGCGAGCCGCATAAGGCAGGTTGGCATTCCGCAGCCGACCTCCTACCCTCAGCAATCCTTGAGGGTCAATAAACGGGTTGAGCCGAGCCACAGCTCCCTTCAGTTGGACGCGTCCGCATCTCAGAATGTCCAGTTCGGACTTAAAGTGCACCGTCTGCACGTTCCGTACCAATGCGAACAACGCATGGTTCCGTTCCCGTGGTGTCAGGACCTGTGTCCGCACTCGTTGCGCCTCAGAATTCCGACAATTCCGCGCAAATCGGCAGATCCAGGCGGTCACATTGACCAGCTTGTTGAGCGAGCTGTACCGTTCCAGCAGGCTGAACTCCTCTTCCGGCTCTGGTTGCGTCGTACAGATACCGACTGTCAAGGCGCCGTTCGCCGTGGTAACGCGTGGACTCATTGGCCAATCCGATTCGGCTTGAGTCAACCATTTTGGACCCCACCACAAGGGATGTCCAACCAACTCCGGAGCGTGATACCCACGAGACGCACAGTCTGCTGGGTTCATTTCCCCTGGAACATGTCTCCAGATTAAGGGAACCTCCGAATTCAAAATCTGCGAAACCCGATTCGCCACAAAAATCTCCAGCTTGTGAACTGAAGCCTTCAGCCAGCATAACACGATCTGGCTGTCCGTCCAAGCGTAGACCGTATCTTCTAACGCTATTGACCCACGAAGAACCGTCATCGTGTGGTTGAGCAGACGAGTCAGGAGAGCCGCTCCCGAAAGCTCTAACTTGGGAATGGTCAGGCGAGTGCGCAACGGCGCAACCTTGCTCTTGGCCATGACCAACCGCACATCAACCTCCCCCGAGGAGTCGACCGTACGCAGATATACCGCAGCTCCGTAGCCCTTCTCCGAGGCATCGCAAAACCCATGCAGGGTGGCGGTGTATCGTTTGGTGGGGACCAACCTCCGTAATAGTGAAATCCGATTGATGCCAGGGAGGGTCGAAAAGAACGAGTCCCACTCTGAGCTCAATGACCCGCCGATCGGGTCGTCCCATTTCAGCTCAGCAGACCACAATTGCTGCATAAAACACTTGAGCTGAAATGTTACCGGGGTGATCCACCCGTTTGGATCAAATGTCCTAGCCACTGTTGAAAGGACGTTCCGTTTCGTCCAGACTTTCGGGGAGTCCAACTCGACCCGATACGAAAACATGTCTGACACCGGCTGGTACTGGACGCCTAATACCGACAACATATTTGGATTTTCCAAATTTTCAAAAATGTGGGGATCCTGCTGGTAGTCATCCGGAAGACCAGTCAGTAACTCTGGAGAGTTCGACATCCATTTCCGGAGCTCGTAACCTCCACCCCGTAAGAGATCAACTAGCTCGTCCCGTCGAGCGAGCGCCTCCTCTACTGAATCTGCACCGGTACAGATATCGTCCACGTAGAGATCCTGCTCCAGGATCGCTGCACCTCTAGGGAAGTTTAACCGTTCTCGATCCGCTAACTCCCGCAGAGTGCGAATCGCCAAATAATGACTAGACCGTAGCCCGTACGTGTTGGTGTTCAGCTCGTACACCCTGATGGGCTGATCTGGGCTCTCTCGCCACAGTATCAGCTGATACCGTCTATCGTCAGGGTGAATGACCGTCTGTCTAAACATCATCCGGATGTCAGCTACAAACACAACATTGTGTCGACGGAACCGTGTGATAACATCCGCGATGTCATGGTTCAACTTCGGCCCTGAATGCAAACACTGGTTCAGGTTCATGCCGTTAGATGTTGATGCCGATCCATCGAACACTACCCGTATTTTGCCCTCCGGGGTCCTCAAGACCGCGTGATGGGGCAGGAAGCAGTGGTCTTCACGCTTCCAGTCGATACCCGAAACCGACATGTGGCCGAGCGACTCGTATTCCCGCATGAAATCGACGTACTTCTGCCGGAAAATCCCGTCACGCTTCATGCGTCGTTCCATCGACAGAAGCCGCGTCTCGGCTGCATGGTGTGAACTGCCCAGCGGCGGGCGATCACTCCGAAATGGAAGACGTGTGAGAAATCGACCTGACCGAAGGCGACCAGTATTGTTCCGATAAAACTGTTCACACTCTTCTTCAACCGGGTCCAACCGGCGGACCGTAGGCGGTTCCTCCACCTCCCAAAACTTCTGTATCACCTCCGAGAGTACAGAACCGAATAAGGGACTACGAGTCGCTAGGCGTGGGGCAGCCGGCATGACCGGACCCATTACCGCATGGCCCTGTCTGGTGTTGACCGAAACCAGACCAGTCGCCTGCAACACGTGGACACCTGGCACTAACAGGTATCCCAAGGCATCGACACCCAATAAAATGTCTACTGGGCCCGGAATATCGAACTCCGGGTCAGCCAGTGACAACCCAGCGACCAACTGTCGCACCGAGGGCGACAACCGTACGTGAGGGTGTGAGCCCATCACATTAGGCATGACTAATGCCGTGACCGTCAGATTCACCGATGAATCCACCCGTGACGAGAGAGTAATCCGACATACTCCCTTAACGGAACCGACTTCCGTGTTCCCAATTCCCCGAATGGAATGTGGATACTCCCTTACCGAAATGCCCAACCGTCTTACAAGGTTGCACGAGACTAAGCACCCCTGGGCCCCCGAGTCCAATAGTGCTCGTGCCACACAAGATTTGCCGTCCGAACTCCACGCTATCACCGAGGCGGTGGGGAGCATGACCGTCTGTGGAGTGGCGGCACCCTGTAAGTGGGCGGCGTGTCCCTAGCGGGAACCTCCGCGGGATCCGAACCCGCTCAGACCTCCGTCGGCCTGGTAACTCGGCTGCTGATATGCCACCGGTGGCATATCAGACCGCATGTACATCAGGGGGTCCCAACCCGCATAATAGGCCCCTCGCTCTCCCGGTACCCGACCATACCGGACTGTGAACGGTGTGCCCGGTGGCCACCGTGGATGGAGGGGGGAGAGCGGATCCAACCTGGGGCGCTCTAGGAATGGGGGCGACATCCGAACCCGCTGGGACCCCCGTCGGCCTGGTAACTCGGCTGCTGATATGCCACCGGTGGCATATCAGACCGTATGTACATCAGGGGGTCCCAACCCGCATAATAGGCCCCTCGCTGTCCCGGTACCCGACCATACCGGACTGTGAACGGTGTGCCCGGTGGACACCGTGGATGGAGGGGGGAGAGCGGATCCAACCTGGGGCGCTCTAGGAATGGGGGCGACATCCGACTGTTCGCCTCCCTGTTCGCCTCCCAGAGCGACGGGCAGGGTGGCGCAGAAGGTGGTGGGCTCCTAGCCTTCGCGCCACTCATAGGTGCCATCTGACACCCGCCCGTAACACGCGGTGAGCCAGTGGCCCGAAGTCCTCGCTGACCCTGGACAGCGGCGACCGAACCCCGGCTATCCCGCCTGTTACCCCCCGCGCTGCCCCCTTCCCCTCTGGGGGGGTCCCGTCCGCGGGTACTTCAGTCACCCCGTTGGTGACTCCCGTTGCCCGGAGGGGGACTGGGTCCGGCCTTGGTTGGGCCCTATGACCGACCAACCTGAGTCCGGCCCTGGTGATCGTCCGAAGGGTCTGACCGGTTCAGGCACAACACGATGTGGTTCTTGCCACCGCAGCACTCACAGGGGGACGCGCGTGAGCACTCGCTCAGCGGGTGCGGCCCCAAACAACTGAAACACAATCGGTGGCGGAAGACTACCTTCCTGCGGGCAGCTACCCCGAGCGCCTTAAAGTTGGCGCAACTGGTCACCTCATGACCGGCACTGTCGCAGTGCACACAGCCGCCACCCGACGGCGCGGCATTCAAAACGCCAAATTGTTTTGACCGCCCACCCCCCCGTGGGGGCAGGGGGCGCGGCCCCTCCCGCATCCGCGCGGGTTGGCGCTGCACACTGGCCTCCATATCCAATGTGTCGCATCGCCTGCATTCACCCTCCAAAAAGTCCGTTAATTTGACGAGCGTGGGCAGTTCCGAGCTACTGCCCCCATGCAGCTGTTCAAACCGACTTTGAACAGCTGCAGGCAACCGTGACAAAACCATATACAACACGATATATGACCATTGGTCTACCGGCAGAACAAGGTTCTGAAGGGCCTTAGTGGCCACCAGCACAGGGTTGAGCACCTGTACCCGGATTTCAACATCCCGGGTTACTCTTGGGATGCTAAACAGCTTCCCCAGCTGCGCATCAACCAACCGCCGTTTGTGCTGGTAGCGGTCAAACAATATGGACCGGGCTATCTCGTAATTGCCTGTCGTGACCGTTAGGTGACCGACCAACTCCTTCGGTTCACCCCGCAGTGCCATCAATAGTTGGGCCAACTTGTAGGCGTTGCCCAGGTCGTCCCGACCGTGGACCAAACTATCGAACAAATTGATGAATGCCGGCCACTCATCAATTGCCCCACCGAAGGCCGGAATCTCCAGGTGTGGCAGCCGTCCAACAACACCCTTAGGGGGCGGGTCTCCGCTACCCTCCCCGCGGTCATTCCGTCGCGACCGCTTAATTTTCTCCGCGCGACGCTCGATGTCGCCCAAGCACTCCATCGCTTGGTCAGCATCCGCGCAGAGCTGCTTCACTGCAGCCACCGAAGCCTCATCCGTAAGCCCGAGGGCTTCAGCCTCCGCAGCCAGCCGACACATCTTCCCGACGCGTGTCATTGCGTCCTCCACACGCTTGAGCAGGACATCGTCCATGTCAGGTCGCTCCACATACTTGTGAGTATGGGCGAGCCATCTCATCTCCTCACGGACACCATACCGCAGTACCGTCAAGGGCGAAGGTGCCATGGTTACCGATTCAATTGTTTCTGGTCCTATGCTTCACTACCGAACTAAGCACAGCCAGAGACCAGCACTTGCCCGTCAGCGCTGGGCACAGAAATTAAAACTAAGTTGTAAAAACCAAGGCAACCACTAAAACAATTAAATCCTAAACAATATTTAATATACATACACCTTATATAATATACATACATTTAATATACGCCCTGTGGACATACACCTTATAAATATACACTCTAAATCAATTAGAGAATGCCACCATAAAACACAACACAAAAATAACCCACAAAACTTGATTATGAAAACAATACAAAATAATAAGTGGTGGGCTCCGAGACTATAAACCTAAACAATATAGCACCCTAAACCACACTGGATTCCGAAATCCAAGCTATTTTTAATATAATGAAGGTAGCTGTGACCTTCTAGAAGTGGCCCCTCCGATATGACCCACACTTCTACTGAGGTCAGCAAAAATAGCTTAATACCCCTTAAATAGCCTGACCCTGCTCTGTAAACCGAAATAACACTGCAGTACTATAGAACCCGACGTTCTACCGCAAGTAATACAATCTAGTTACTTCGCAGAATGACTGTTCAATCTTTTATGCGCACAAACAGTAGTTTCCGACTACAAATTTACAACAATTGTTAACTAAATTGACACTTATACTTTCACTAACCGAAAATGAACTTTAATTGTGGTATACCGACCACAGACTCATTGCCGACTTGCCGGCCAATCTGAGATATTCTTTTCTCCCAACTACAATGTGGCAAAAAACAACAACCCTACAACCGTCCGTGAATCGGTGATTTCCCACTAGGAAACCGCGCCTGCTACCAAAATGTTTAATTCCACGCCTCAACCGAACGGCGTGGAATCTTGAGGGGCTGGGTTTTTGCCAGCACGGGAGAGAAAATCTTGATTGTTACTTTACCTTGTCGTCGTAGACCGGAAATCGAAAGCTCGATTCGAGGCAGGAATACGGGATAGGAGCACAAGTTTGGGTAGGATCGGGACTGAATCTCACTATTCGCTGCCCGACGCTGTCGCCGGCGTGCTGCCTGCCGACACGAGGAGTCGCCGTCCGATACGACGATGTCCAATCACAACACGGATCACTCAACCGCTGACGCGAATCTACTTATTTCCCGACGATGTGGTAGATTAACACTCCGACCAGGCTCGACACCTGTATTAGACAATTGTTACACCGAAATACAATCAATGGCCCGACGCCTGAGCAGACATGTTTTTTCTCCCGACGAGAAAAGATAACCTCCAATTTTTCATCTCGTTGGTACGAGTGACAGCTGCGGTTCCGTTTCCGTTCCGAGTCGCGCAATAAGAGGAGGTGCGTTCCGAAGCATAAAAATTAAACAGTGTGTGTTTATGCCCGCGTGCGTTTGTATATGTGTATATGTGTGTGTGTGTGAGAGAGAGAGACAGGGTATGTAATATGTGTGTGGATATGAGGTGTTTCTATGTCATATGAGAGAGTTCAATTTCCTGGAATAAATGTTATTGATTGTTGTTTGTTTTTGATGATCAATTATCTAATTTGATTGACCTTATCTTCGCACAAACCTGTGATATAAATTGAGTCCGGTTCAGGTAAAAGACATCGGCCCCCGCAATGTGTTTCTCGTACATATCAATGCTCCTATTTAGCGGTGAATTGGAGGCATAGTTGGTGCGCGCGCGCTCGTACCCAAGCAGCGCCGGTGTGTGGCGACGCGACCGCGGCGGGGCGATGCGCAGCAGCACTGACCTCACAAGCCAGTCACTGTCCAGTCTGTTGTTGATGACGTCATGAAGACGTTTCTGATCTGCCAGCATCCTCCTGCTCTCCATGGAAGCCATAGAAAGTCGAGTAAGGCCCTCATCATAGTCCACCGAAGACCCGTCATATCTAATCTGCAGTTGCCTCATGAACGCTTTCTGAACCGACTCAATTCTGATTTTATGCGACTGGTAGGATGGTGACCATACCGGCGACGCATATTCCAGCACACTGTGAACGTAGGCGAAATAAAGTAATTTAAAAGCAAGTGGTGAACGCAGCGGCCTCGTCACACGATTTACGAATCCAAGCATTTTAAAAGCTTTCGCTATAATATGTTCGTAATGAGGTATGAATAAAAGTTTAGAGTCCATTATAACCCTAAGATCCCTAACCTAACCTTGGAGACACGTTCAATGGGGTAGTCATTTAGAATATATTGGTGTGTTAGTTAGTTTAGACAACTTGTTAAACGTTTCGTTCACTCACTTGTCTGACGGAATTTTAGTGACTTGGTTAAACGTCGGCATTTAATTAACGGTATAGAGAGTTATTTAAGTGTTTAATTTCCTACATTAATCAGTCATTCATTACCTAAAATTCAACGAGTCAGTCAGAATTTTATAAGCATAGATTATATCTGATGTTGATTGGTAGTCTGGAAAACAGCCTCGGGTGACTAGAGTAGTCTCGCTCGCACGAGAGTGTTCAGCGGCTATTATATGTCATACTATAGCTGTCAGTTGAAATCAGTTTCCGTGCGAGGGACACGTGTGGCACGGCCCTGCCCCCCTACCCTTGATACGCAAGGCAAGATTTCAAGCTTGCCTTTCCGTCATTTGAACAGAACACAGTTACCTACTCTGTTGAGAAGATGACAACTTCATACAAAAAAACGATTTACTAGCGCCACCTAGTGGGTAGTAGTGGTAGCCTTAGCATTTTTGTATGAAGTTGTCATTCTTCTCGACAGAGTAGGTAACTGTGTTCTGTTCAAATCACGGAAAAGCAAGCTTGAATTTTTGCCTTGCGTATCAAGGGTAGTTGGGCTGACACCATTACCGTAGTATCTTATTATATGTCTGTGAGCATTACATTCGAGTGTCCGTGACAGCGGTGTTCACGATTGAGCTTCCGGGGTGCAGTCAGTACAACATTAAGGCCCAAGATCAGCGAAGAGCGCTTTGGCAAAAATAAAATATATATTTTCACTAGTCATCGGTCTCACAAAAAAATATGTTATTCACAATGAGATAATCTAATTTAAATACTGTGTCGTTAGGTACGCGATTAGAGTAATTGGCCTTGATCATAAAAAATCCTGAAGTAGTATGTATTAAAAAGGAAATAAAAAATCAATTATATAAAATTACTTATTTTTCTCATAACTCTATATCTTATTTTTCCTCTTTTAGAACATCAATCCTAAATTTTTATCAATTAGCTTATTTCCGTATTTTTGTAATTTTGAAAAAACACGTAGGGTCTTACCACAAAAAAACAAACTCCTGTTCAAGCTTGTTCAAAGTCAAAAATGTATGAGATTTGACGTTTGTTTTGAGGTTAAACTATGTCTAATATTTTTGGTAGTAACACGGCTAATCTTTAACGTGGTCGCCGGGCGGCCCGATGCTATTCCGCGCCGCCCGCTACCCCGCCAGTTCCGCTACCCCGCCCGAAGACGACGGGCGAATGCGGCGCCCCTCACCTCAACGGCCAGAATTGGGCCTTAAAGCCTTGAATACACTAGGAAACTATATGCCCCCCAAGCAACATATCACGCAACGCTTAATCTACAAGCTCTCCAAGAGCGAGTGCACGCAGTGTTGACACCTTGGTGGCTTTCCTACCAGAACTGGTGCTTTTTCAAGGCTTCTAGTGTTGTTTTTTCATTATACAGGTTGTTTGGTGCATCGTTTGATAAATTAAAATGCCGGATAGAAGGGGTCATTTGCTATCTCCTCGTTCCAAAAAACAAAAGTTTTGGCCTAACGGATTTTTTTACTTTAATATTTTTAACTTTTTTGAAAAATCTTCCAGAATTACTTCCTGAAACTTGAATAATAAAAAAAAAGATACAACTTGCAATTATTTACTGCTATTGGTTGTGTAATGTGGTACGGTTCTTTTGTAGTCAAAAATACTGGAAATTAACAAGTGAAATTCTGTAACGAATCATCTTTGACTTGCAATAAAAAAAAACTAAACAAGACTTTTTTCTTGAGTTTAAAAAAAAGTTTGCTGGTCTATCTTCCTTCCAACAATGTACAATAATGCCATAAAAACCATTATTAAGTTAATTAATTTGACAACTTTGTATATCGGCCGGGAGGGCGATACTCGTATCGCTGATTTCGAGAAGTTTCTGGCGGACTGGGCTGTTAAGGTAAGCCTTTGCCCAGCAGTGGGAGACTACCGAAAAAAAAAAACTGTGATTGGCGCGTTTTTCAAACATTTATTTTTTCGAGTTAGTGTTTTTCTTTTTCATTCTTTGTTTTTAGTGTTGGTTAGCGCCGCGAACCTTTTAATGCTGTGGTTTTGAAGATTAAATAATTTTTATATTCTCTAATGAAGAATACGCGGACATCCTTATGGCATATGGAAGCGCTAATGGTATTGCACGAGAAGCGCAAAGAATTTCTCTAGAAATATTTCCTAACAGACGCTTACCTTACCGCCACACATTTTAAAACACATACCGACGTTTACGCGAAGTGGGCAATCTAAAATGTAAGTAAGTAGGGATAGCGATTCGACATGACGTCGAATCGCACGAACAAATTTTGGCGCTGTTCGCGGAATAACCGACCAGGAGCATTAGGAATGTTGCTCTATTGCTGGAAATTTAAAACTGGAAGGTGTGGAAGGTTCTTCGGCAATATGACAAACATGCATTTAACTACAGTACTGTACAAGGTACGCATTTTTTACAGAATCAAGAAGGTACAACTAATATCACATTGCCTGAAACCCAATCCCGATTGATCCAATCATTACTCTGTCTCATACGGTAGTGTACTTACTTCTCATTTTAATTATCGAAATGTTGACAGTAATTAATGCGTTCTCATCCGTATTATTCAGGTCTCGAAGATAATCTCTCGAGGCGAGCTTATCTCTCGAGAGAGATTTGTAGTGGAAAACCGGGGCAGGACAGCTAAATTTGTGCAGTCCTAGTAATATAATAAATTATACATATTTATACTATATAAAATACAATAACACAAACATAAAATATAAATCATGCATATACTTACTAATATATAGGGAAGCAAGGGAATGCTCTTTCAATCTATTATTAAAAGTGAAAATTGAGGGACTATCTCTAATAGCGCAGGGAAGTGCGTTCCACAGTCGGTGCCCTTAACTTAAACAAGATATCGTATATAGAATTCTAGAAATTCGTTCGGTTCTGCTATTAGGAGCTAGAATTTTTATTTGTTATTAAAATACTGGTAATATAATTATAAACATTAAATCATCTATAAAAATAGGGAATATTTTGCTGAAATACAGGTCTTACGCCAAGCTCAGCAACAGATGCTACAATGTTTTTTCTAATCTAGCCTACATTTGAACAGCACCATTGTAACTTATACGTATATTAATTTTTTTGACGGTAAATTTATTATTATTATTATTTTTTCGGGTCGGTTAGGTTATAGGTGTGCGTTCACCATCAGACTTACTTCGTGGCTTACTTTGGATCATTGTTGGCCTGTCCCGCTGCCCGTCCCGTTGCAATGAGTATAGAATTTTAGGCCAACAATTTTGAACGCGAGTCCACTTATTCACTGAAAAACTTTGACAACTCCGTACAAATCTATATGCTGTTGCCAAGTCGTTCAGAGTGTGGTGGGCCTAAGATGTTTTATTTATTTCGAGCGATATTACAAATATTGCTAAAGTCGGTGTTTTCATACTTGAGCTAAGTGGTAAACAAACACATTTCACGGCATTGCGAAAGAATCACGCATCGTAGATAACCACAATAACTTATAGAGACACTAGTTTCAACACCGACGCATTGATTACCACTGAAAAATGCTTTTAAATAACCTTTTTAGGCAAAATCGTATTGTGACGCCATTCCCGCACACAGATTATCAGAGCGTACGCCATAATAATGTCAATTGTCAATTGTAAGACGGGCTGGTTTCCGCAACTCGACGACGAAAGCGCCTATTTTGCGTGTGGGTGGGAATGCGACATCATTCGAGCCAACCCAACTCCTCCAGGAACGCCAGCAGGCCCTTTACGTTACCGACTATCCCTGGAAGGTCCCTCGATTGACCGAGGTGTTAAGCCCTGTAGTCCGCTACTCCTGTGCACTCCATGAGGACGTGAGCAGCCGTTTCTTCTGCCTCCAAGCAGGCTCTGCAAAGGGGGCTGTCGGTAACACCTAGGACATATAGATGTTTATTAAAGAAACCATGGCCAGTAAGTGCTGCAGTCACCAGTCGCATGCGCGGCCTACTAAGTCGAAGCAAGGTCTTAGCCAGCCTAGCGCTAGGGGACGGCAAGGCCAGCTTAGCCTGCCTGCACTCCTCATGGTTTGTCCAAAGAGTGGCATGATCATTCCTGGTCGACTCTCTCAGAAATGAGCGTACCATCTTGAAGGGAAGAGGGATGATAGGTTCGGGACCATACGCTGTCAAGCTAGATCCTTTACGCGCCAACTCATCCGCTGCATCGTTACCTCTTGATCCGCTGTGTCCTTTTATCCATTGAAGGATTACGCGGTTATGTTGACATACCTCCTGATTGATTCCACGCCTCACCGAACGGCGTGGAATCCTGAGGGGTTTGTGCCTTTGCCACGTGAGAGAAAAGAATTGATGAATTTGGTTACTGACCTTTGTCTCCATAGACAGGAAATCGAAAGCTCGATTCGAGACGGGAATTCGGGAAAGGGGCACAGTTGGGATAGGATAGGAGTCGAATCACTATCGTTGCTGCCGACGCTGTCGCCGGCGTGCTGCCTGCCGTGACCGTGGAGTCGCCGCTACCGATGCGACGATGTCCAATCAACCGGGATCACTTGGCCGCTGACGCGAATCCACTTACAATCAATAGCCCGACGCTATGAGGTAGATTTACACTCTGACCAGGCCCGATGCCTGTATGATAATTGGTACACCGAAATACCATCACGGGGCCCGAGCCGCCATGTTATTCTCACCGATGAGACAGACCAAGAGAAAAATTAACCTCCAATTTTACATCTCGTTTCCGATACGAGTGACAGCTGCTAGTGCCGTTTTCGCTAGTGATGTCTCGATTTCTCGCGATCGATTCGCGCAACAAAAAACCGGTGCGTTTCCGACGCATAAATATTAAACAGTCACCCGCCCGGACAGGCCCGAACCTGTCCCTAATCAATAGGAAGGCGAGAAAGTGTTGCGACCGCTCTCTTGAGGACCGAGTCCCCCACCCTGACTTCTGCTGATCGAGGCGTGCCATCCCGACCCGTGTACAAATTGACGATCCGTCCTCGTCTCCATCTCAATGATGGCAGGTTCGCATCCTTAATCAGCATCAAATCACCGACTTGAGGAGGGCTCGTCCGGTCAGTCCACTTAAGGCGCTGCTGCAAGATGTGCAAGTACTCAAGGGACCACCGTTTCCAAAAATCTTGAGCCATCTGCTGCAACATCTGCCACCTAGTTAACCGACTTAACTTAACATCACCGAATGGGTATTCTGGCAGGGCGTTAAGGGGCTGACCTATCAGGAAGTGACCCGGCGTCAACGCTTCCAAATCATATTGATCCGAACTGAGCGGGCACAACGGACGCGAGTTCAGTGTCATTTCAATTTTACAGAACAGCGTCGCAAGCTCTTCAAAGCGTAGAGAGGTCTCACTGATGATCCTCGTCAGGTGCGACTTAGCCAATTTAACCGCAGCCTCAAAAATTCCTCCCCAATGAGGACATCCCGGCGGACTGAAAACACATTCAATCCCTCGTCGGGAGCAAGCCGTACCGATGGCGTCCTGGTTACCGTTCAGGAATTGAGTGACCTCCTGCAGATATCGCCTGGCTCCGACAAAATTTGTGCCGTTGTCCGAACGGATTAATGTCGGGAGGCCCCTTCGTGAGACGAACCGATCCAGACATGCGATGAATGCTTCCGTAGTGAGGTCACTGACCACCTCCAAGTGGACTGCCTTCGTGGCCAAGCACACGAAGACGCACAGGTATGCCTTCACTAATCTGGCGTTCCGTAGCTGTGAAGACTTGACCATGAATGGTCCCGCGAAATCCGTTCCGACACCCGCAAAGGGCCGGATTTCGTTAACCCTATCCGAGGGCAAATCGCCCATCTGGGGCTGCATCGTAGCCGCCTTGGCCCGATAACAAGGCAGGCACCGAAATACGACGCTACGCACTAAGCGTCTTCCCGAAAGAATCCAGAACTCGCGCTGGAGAAACGCCATCAAGGCGTGGCGTCCGATATGCCCATTCCGAATGTGTCGATCCTGTATCAACAGTTCGACCAACTTCCCTTTCCTAGGGAGTAACAACGGGTGGCGAGCCGCATAAGGCAGTTTGGCATTCCGCAGCCGACCTCCTACCCTCAGCAATCCTTGAGGGTCAATAAACGGGTTGAGCCGAGCCACAGCTCCCTTCAGTTGGACGCGTCCGCGTCTCAGAATGTCCAATTCGGACTTAAAGTGCACCGTCTGCACGTTCCGTACCAATGCGAACAACGCATGGTTCCGTTCCCGTGGTGTCAGGACCGGTGTCCGCACTCGTTGCGCCTCAGAATTCTGACAATTCCGCGCAAATCGGCAGATCCAGGCGGTCACATTGACCAGCTTGTCGAGCGAGCTGTACCGTTCCAGCAGGCTGAACTCCTCTTCCGGTTCTGGCTGCGTCGTACAGACACCGACTGTCAAGGCGCCGTTCGCCGTGGTAACGCGTGGACTCATTGGCCAATCCGATTCGGCTTGAGTCAACCATTTTGGACCCCACCACAAGGGATGTCCAACCAACTCCAGAGCATGACACCCACGAGACGCACAGTCTGCTGGGTTCATTTCCCCTGGAACATGTCTCCAGATTAAGGGAACCTCCGAAGTCAAAATCTGCGAAACCCGATTCGCCACAAAAATCTCCAGCTTGTGAACTGAAGCCTTCAGCCAGCATAACACGATCTGGCTGTCCGTCCAAGCGTAGACCGTATCTTCCAACGCTATTGACCCACGAAGAACCATCATCGTGTGGTTGAGCAGACGAGTCAGGAGAGCCGCTCCCGAAAGCTCTAACTTGGGAATGGTCAGGCGAGTGCGCAACGGCGCAACCTTGCTCTTGGCCATGACCAACCGCACATCAACCTCCCCCGAGGTCCGTAGCCCTTCTCCGAGGCATCGCAAAACCCATGCAGGGTGGCGGTGTATCGTTTGGTGGGGACCAACCTCCGTGGCAGTGAAATCCGATTGATGCCAGGGAGGGTCGAAAAGAACGAGTCCCACTCCGAGCTCAATGACCCGCCGATCGGGTCGTCCCATTTCAGCTCAGCAGACCACAATTGCTGCATAAAACACTTGAGCTGAAATGTTACCGGGGTGATCCACCCGTTTGGATCAAATGTCCTAGCCACCGTTGAGAGGACGTTCCGTTTCGTCCAGACCTTCGGGGAGTCCAACTCGACCCGATACGAGAACATGTCTGACACCGGCTGGTACTGGACGCCTAATACTGACAACATATTTGGATTTTCCAAATTTTCAAAAATGTGGGGATCCTGCTGGTAGTCATCCGGAAGACCAGTCAGTAACTCTGGAGAGTTCGACATCCATTTCCGGAGCTCGTAACCTCCACCCCGTAAGAGCTCAACTAGCTCGTTCCGTCGAGCGAGCGCCTCCTCCACGGAATCTGCACCGGTACAGATATCGTCCACGTAGAGGTCCTGCTCCAGGATCGCTGCTCCTCTAGGGAAGTTTAACCGTTCTCGATCCGCTAACTCCCGCAGAGTGCGAATCGCCAAATAAGGACTAGACCATAGCCCGTACGTGTTGGTGTTCAGCTCGTACACCCTGATGGATATCATCTTTGACGCGCCACTTGGCCGTTAAACCGCTTCCGTAATCGTTACGCAGTTTTTATTGCTTTAAATCTAGTAATCTGTAAATATTACTAACTAAACTTCTACCAGTTATCAATTAAACGTAGTTACCCAAAGTGCGCCTATCAGCCGCCTGCAACAAACTGCAAGAAAGCATTTGAAGAGATAAATCAATTGTTAACTCATCGATCACGCGACGGGCCCGTGGAACAGCTGACCGCGCAAGTGCAGGCAACTTCCACCGCTGCGCAAGCGACGTAAGAACCACTATCGCTTGCAGGAGTCGACGACGCGACGCGTCGACCAAAAGCAGTTTGCGTGACTCACCGCGCCCGCTCATAGCCGCCTACCTGCGAGTACACTACTTGCCAGAAGCGACATCGGAACGTGAGTGCGAATTGTCTCTGTGAGGAAACTTTGAACTTGATTGTTTTTTTTTTTTTTTTTTTTTTTTTTTTTTTTTTTTTTATTTTTACCATGATTATGGGTCCGTTCTTCCTATGTGCCGCCTGCTGTGAAGAAATACATGAACTAGAGTACTACGACTGTATCAGCTGTGACAACCGACTACACAAGTTATGCGTGTACGACTCTCTCAAGGTCCAGCCCTCCGACTCGGTGAATCTAACCTGTGTATGTCCAGAGTGTAAGTGTAAGAAACGTAAAGGAGATAATAGCAATACCCCCGTGCGGACAAATACTCACTTAGAGCACATGAATGTGACTTATAGGAAAGACAGGGCACCCGAATTGGACACATCGTTAGAGTTTGGCGCTGCTTTCGATATTTCGATGTTACTTACAGAGATCCGGCATCTCAGACAGGCAGTCAATGACATATCTCTCCAAAATCAAGAAATTTTGCTACTCAGAAAAGAAGTAACAGAACTGAAAAACCAAATTAGCCTCTTGTCAACCTGCCAATCAAGCCCAGAAAACGATGAAGCCATGCAACTAAAAGACTTAGAAATTCTTGATCTTCGTTCCTCAGTAGCAGAACTACAGCAACAAGGACTCAGAAATGAGCTAGAGATTGCAGGAATTCCCGAGGTTGACAATGAAAATACGCGCCAACTTGTCCTGATAGCCGCTACCAAGATCGGAGTTGACCTTACAGAGTCAGACATCGACGGGATTCATCGAGCCGGACCCCGGCGATCGCCCCTGGTACCATCCCCTACCAATCCCAAAAACTTACCTCGGCCAATTGTAGTCAAACTAGTCCGCCGAGCTAAGCGCGATGAAATGGTTAAAGCTGCAAAAGAAAGAAAAAACCTTACCTCGCAGGACATTGTACCCGGGACGTCCATGGGGGTCTTCGTGAATGAACGGCTGACTAAAGCTAATCGACTGTTATTTCGGAACGCAAGACAACGAGCATCGCAGCAAAAATACCGATTCTGCTGGGTACGGGACGGTTGCATATTCGTCCGCAAAGCAGAAAGAATGCCAGCTATCCCCATTCGCACTGTCTTTGATATTGACCAGAAAATTGGCCTCTGGACCGACCCCCCAAACTCGGCGCATAAAAATAATTAAATTTACTTGTGCACTGAGTGTAATATGTAGTAAAATGCTGGCAACTATAATTTCCTTATACCTATGTATTATTATATCTATCAACCCTCGATATCCCAGAGAATCCCCATCCTTTTCCCAACCACTAGAACTGAACTATCAAATCCTCCCAGATACAAACTATCGCTTTCTCGCTACTTTACCATACCTTGCCCTAAAGCAACTGACATCTTTAACTGCCTCTTGCAACAATCACCCCCCTTGACTTAATTGAAACTGTTAATCAAATAGACAAATCTTTCACAATAGAATGTCAATTGCACGACAAAATAGAAAAATGTAGCGAGTCTTTATTAACGTTTAACCTTAAAATCCTTACGTTCAATATCCGCAGTATTGCCCACAATTTCGATGAATTTTTAGTAGCCCTTAAACGCTTCGATACCAGCTTCGATGTTATTGTGCTCACTGAGTGTTGGCTGGCAACCGGAACCGGCGTAGGAGAAATACAAGGATACAACTCATACTTTACTAAAAATACCCACAATCGATGTGGTGGTGTAACTACATACATAAAAGAGTGCTGGAACGCAAGTGTACAGGAACCAAACTTAGCTGAAACTGAATGCCTGTCCATAGAGCTTCCAAACTCAACTACTATAATATGCCTATACAGATCCCCCTCCTTTACAAATTGCGGAAATTTCATTGCCTCTCTTAATGATCTTCTAGTCGGCATTAAAAATGAACAAACGGTAATTGTTGCTGGTGACATCAATATTAACATCCTTGACGAGCAAAACAGCACAGAGTATCTTTGTATAATGGCAGAATCAGGACTCATTCCTGCAATAACAAAACCCACCAGACTAAACAACTGCCTAGACTACATTTTCGTCCGAGCTAAAACCAAAGAAATACTCGGCATGGTAGCTCAAACAGACATCACCGACCATAACATAGCGGTGATGGCACTGTCTCTAACTAATGGCTGCCCGAAGAAACCCGATAGAATCATAAAAAGGGTCGATTCTCTGCTAGTGGCTTCCGAACTGCGAAACACAAACTGGGCACCCGTTATGTTGGCCACCGATGTGGAAGAGGCCGTCTCAGAATTCAATCAGATTTTGAGTGATGCTGTAGATAAACACACAACCTTGAAGCGGGTCAGAAGATCAAACCTCATCCTCAAACAATGGATAACCCCAGGTTTACTGAGATGCATCAGACATCGTGACAATCTTCATCTCGATACTAGAAAACATCCCAATGATCCTGTGAGAAAAATTGTTTACATCAGGTACAGAAACTTCTGTGTGGATCTGCTCCGCAAACTTAAGTCTGCTCATGAAACTGCCGAATTGGAGAGCAAAAAAAATGACCCGAAAGGTCTGTGGAAAGTAATAAATAAAATTAGCAACCGTACAGACAAACCATCTACATCATCTGGACTTATAAAAATTAAGCCCGACCCTCAAGAGTCAGTGGATCACTGTAATAAATACTTTGCCAATGTAGGCGTGAATCTAGCGAACCAATTGCTTCAAAAACAACATAAATCGTTCAAGGATGCCACTTCAGAGATCACAATTAGTGAGTCGACTCCTGAATCCTTTTTCATGCAGCCAACTGATGTTTTTGAAGTAAGGAAGATCATCGCGAATTTAAAGAACGATAGCTCTCCTGGTCACGATGGCCACACACCCAAGCTAATCAAAGAAATAAGTAGCGAAATAGTTGTCCCCCTAACTCATATCTTTAATCTGAGCCTCTCAACAGGCATATTCCCCCAAACGTGGAAGTTGGCACAGGTCATTCCCATTTACAAAAATGGCAATAGAGAATCTCCAGAGAACTACAGACCCATCTCACTTCTTGGCCTCTTCTCAAAGATTCTCGAAAAAGTTGTTAACAAGCGTTTGGTATCTTACCTTGAGAAATATCGGCTAATTTCGGAAAACCAGTTTGGGTTCCGAAAGGGATTATCTACGGAGGATGCCGTTAGGTCTCTGATTGATCAGGTATCTTCAAACCTTGACCTAGGCAAAAAGTGTATTGGAGTATTCCTAGACCTCGCAAAGGCCTTCGACACCGTATCTGTACCCATACTACTCAAGAAGCTTGAAACCAAAGGAATCCGAGGGCAGACTCTTGATTGGTTCAGAAGCTACCTCACGGACAGAAAACTTTGCTTAAAAATTGACACTAACATCAGTCGCGAGCTTCCTATTAATTTCGGAGTACCACAGGGAAGCGTGTTAGGCCCTACACTCTTCCTAATATACATAAACGATATTCATAGTGCCCCACCCCCAGACGTAAGCATACTCTGCTACGCCGATGACACTGTTACCATCTTCAACGGAGATACTTGGCACAATGCTCTGCAAAAGAGCGAAATAGGTTTGGCGAGCATTGCTGAATGGCTTAACTCCAATCTCCTTACGCTCAATGGCAAAAAGAGTAAATATATGTGTTTTCACAAAACTCGAGCATCAGAGCCCAAGTCCGACACCCGCATGCGGATTCACTCTCTCTGTGACTCAGTGTCATGCAAGTGTGAGGTGATCGAACGTGCTGAAACCATAAAATACCTGGGAATCACGATCGACCAGAACCTCTCCTTTAAAGCTCATATCGCCGACACAGCCAAAAGGGTAAGGAAAGTTATTCACGTCATGCGTGCGCTACGAAACTCTGCCTGCAAGCGTATTCTTAGGCTGGTCTATGTGGCTCTGTGCGACTCAATACTGAGCTACTGCATTGCAGTCTGGGGAGGATCTGGTGTGTCTGTTATGCTGACACTTGAGAGAGCGCAGCGATCGGTTATAAAAGTCATGCTAAAAAAACCATACAGATTCTCGACTGATGCTCTGTATGCTGAAGCGGATCTTTTGAGCGTACGACAAATCCTTATACTGAAAGCTGCTACCCACATGCACGGCAAGACAATCCGCAGTGTAATTTATGAAGATCTTCTGAAAAAAAGAATCTTCCGTGTGCCGCAACCTGCAGCCAAAACATCGTTTGCTCGTCGTTTCCCCAATTTCATTATGCCCTTCATCTATAACAGGGTTATCGGACAATGCGACATCAAGCACTGTACGGTGAGAGCTTCTAAACTCATTATTCTAAAATGGTTGAAATCTATTAAATACCAAGAAACTGAGGATTTCATGAAAATCGATACATAATCACCTCCCCTCCCTTTTATTATATTTAAGTATTTCTATTTAGTAAGTATTCCTATAATTTTTCTTTCCATTTAACGATCTTATCTCCATATCATACATCCATTGTTTATTAAACAAACTGCATAATTATAATGTACACCTCTTGCCGTAAGTAAAACCTAAGTTGTGATTCTTATGTCAAAGAACTGGGCCTCACGATACAGGTCTAACCTAGTGTGAGGGCCGCCGGTAATCTATGCAATTCCTTAGCAAATACGTACCTAATTAATAAGTGAAACTCTGTATTCTTCCGTTAAATAAACCATTATCTTATCTTATCTTATCTTATCTGATGGGCTGATCTGGGCTCTCTCGCCACAGTATCAGCTGATACCGTCTATCGTCAGGGTGAATGACCGTCTGTCTAAACATCATCCGGATGTCAGCTACAAACACAACATTGTGTCGACGGAACCGTGTGATAACATCCGCGATGTCATGATTCAACTTCGGCCCTGAATGCAAACACTGGTTCAGGTTCATGCCGTTAGATGTTGATGCCGATCCATCGAACACTATCCGTATTTTGCCCTCCGGGGTCCTCAAGACCGCGTGATGAGGCAGGAAGCAGTGGTCTTCATGCTTCCAGTCGATACCCGAAACCGACATGTGGCCGAGCGACTCGTATTCCCGCAAGAAGTCGACGTACTTCTGCCGGAAAATCCCGTCACGCTTCATGCGTCGTTCCATCGACAGAAGCCGCGTCTCGGCTGCATGGTGTGAACTGCCCAGCGGTGGGCGATCACTCCGAAATGGAAGACGTGTGAGAAATCGACCTGACCGAAGGCGACCAGTATTGTTCCGATAAAACTGTTCACACTCTTCTTCAACCGGGTCCAACCGGCGTACCGTAGGTGGTTCCTCCACCTCCCAAAACTTCTGTATCACCTCCGAGAGTACAGAACCGAATAAGGGACTACGAGTCGCTAGGCGTGGGGCAGCCGGCATGACCGGACCCATTACCGCATGGCCCAGTCTGGTGTTGACCGAAACCAGACCAGTCGCCTGCAACACGTGGACACCTGACACTAACAGGTATCCTAAGGCATCGACACCCAATAAAATGTCTACTGGGCCCGGAATGTCGAACTCCGGGTCTGCCAGTGACAACCCAGCGACCAACTGTCGCACCGAGGGCGACAATCGTACGTGAGGGTGTGAGCCCATCACATTGGGCATGACTAATGCCGTGACCGTCAGATTCACCGATGAATCCACCCGTGACGAGAGAGTAATCCGACATACTCCCTTAACGGAGCCGACTTCCATGTTCCCAATTCCCCGAATGGAATTTGGGTACTCCCTTACCGAAATGCCCAACCGTCTTACAAGGTTGCACGAGACTAAGCACCCCTGGGCCCCCGAGTCCAATAGTGCTCGTGCTACACAAGATTTGCCGTCCGAACTCCACGCTATCACCGAGGCGGTGGGGAGCATGACCGTCTGTAGAGTGGCGGAACCTTGTAAGTGGGCGGCGTGTCCCTAGCGGGAACCCCCGCGGGATCCGAACCCGCTCAGACCTCCGTCGGCCTGGTAACTCGGCTGCTGATATGCCACCGGTGGCATATCAGACCGCATGTACATCAGGGGGTCCCAACCCGCATAATAGGCCCCTCGCTCTCCCGGTACCCGACCATACCGGACTGTGAACGGTGTGCCCGGTGGCCACCGTGGATGGAGGGGGGAGAGCGGATCCAACCTGGGGCGCTCTAGAAATGGGGGCGACATCCGACTGTTCGCCTCCCTGTTCGCCTCCCAGAGCGACGGGCAGGGTGGCGCAGAAGGTGGTGGGCTCCCAACCTTCGCGCCACTCATAGGTGCCATCTGACACCCGCCCGTAACACGCGATGAGCCAGCGGCCCGAAGTCCTCGCTGACCCTGGATAGCGGCGACCGAACCCCGGCTATCCCGCCTGTTACCCCCCGCGCTGCCCCCTTCCCCTCGGGGAGTTCCCGTCCGCGGGTACCCCAGTCACCCCGTTGGTGACTCCCGTTGCCCGGAGGGGGACTGGGTCCGGCCCTGGTTGGGCCCTGTGACCGACCAACCTGAGTCCGGCCCTGGTGACCGTCCGATGGGCCTGACCGGTTCAGGCACAACACGACGTGGTGCCTGCCACCGCAGCCCTCACAAGGGGACGCCCGTGAGCACTCGCTCAGCGGGTGCGGCCCCAAACAACCGAAACACAATCGGTGGCGGAAGACCACCTTCCTGCGGGCAGCCACACCGAGCGCCTTAAAGTTGGCGCAACTGGTCACCTCATGACCGGCACTGTCGCAGTGCACACAGCCGTCACCCGACGGCGCGGCACTCAAAACGCCAAATTGTTTTGACCGACCACCCCCCCGTGGGGGTGGGGGGCGCGGCCCCTCCCGCATCCGCGCGGGTTGTTGCTGCACACTGGCCTCCGAATCCATGGTGTCGCATCGCCTGCATTCACCCTCCAAAAACTCCGTTAATTGGACGAGCGTGGGCAGTTCCGAGCTACTGCCCCCATGCAGCTGTTCAAACCGACTTTGAACAGCTGCAGGCAACCGTGACAAAACCATATATAACACAATATATGACCATTGGTCTACCGGCAGACCAAGGTTCTGAAGGGCCTTAGTGGCCACCAGCACAGGGTTGAGCACCTGTACCCGGATGTCAACATCCCGGGTTACTCTTGGGATGCTGAACAGCTTCCCCAGCTGCGCATCAACCAACCGCCTTTTGTGTTGGTAGCGGTCAAACAATATGACCCGGGCAATCTCATAATTACCCGCCGTAACCGTTAGGTGACCGACCAACTCCTTCGGTTCACCCCGCAGTGCCATCAATAGCTGGGCCAACTTGTAGGCGCTGTCCAGGTCGTCCCGACCGTGGACCAGGCTATCGAACAAATTGATGAATGCCGGCCACTCATCAATTGCCCCACCGAAGGCCGGAATCTCCAGGTGTGGAAGCCGTCCAACCACACCCTTAGGGGGGGGAGGTCTCCGCTACCCTCCCCGCGGTCATCCTGACGCGACCGCTTAATTTTTTCGGCGCGACGCTCGATGTCGCCCAAGCACTCCATCGCTTGGTCAGCATCCGCGCAGAGCTGCCTCACTGCAGCCACCGAGGCCTCATCCGTAAGCCCGAGGGCTTCAGCCTCGGCAGCCAGCCGACACACCTTCCCGACGCGTGTCATTGCGTCCTCCACACGCTTGAGCAGGACATCGTCCATGTCGGGTCGCTCCACATACTTGTGAGTATGGGCGAGCCATCTCATCTCCTCACGGACACCATACCGCAGTACCGTCAAGGGCAAAGGTGCCATGGTTACCGATTTAATTGTTCCTGGTCCTATGCTTCACTGCCGAACTAAGCACAGCCAGATACCAGCACTTTCCCGTCAGCGCTGGGCACAGAAATTAAAACTAAGTTGTAAAACCCATGGCAACCACTAAACAATTAAATCATAAACAATATTTAATATGGTCACCCTGTGGACATACGCCTTATAATATACACTCTAAATCAATTAGAGAATGCTACCATGTGGTACACTACAAATAACATTTTTCAACAAAAAAAAACTATTTTTCTAGTAGTGGCCCCTCCGATAGGAACCACACTTCCTTTGAGGTCAGCAAAATCAGCTTAATACCCCTTAAATAGCCCGACCCTGCTGTGTAAACCGAAATAACACTGTAGGACTACAGAACCCGACGTTCCACCATAAGTAATACAATCTAGGCTTCGCAGAATGACCGTTCAATCCTTTATGCGCTGGTAACAGTAGTTTCCGACTACAAATTTATAACAACTGTTAACTAAATTGGCACTTATACTTTCACTTACCGAAAATGAACACTTTAATCGTGGTATACCGACCACAGACTCATTGCCGACTTGAGCCAATCTGGGATATTCTTTTCTCCCAACTACAATGTGACAAAGGCAACCCTACCGTGAATCGATGATTTCCCACTAGGAAACCACGCTCTGCTACCAAAATGATTGATTCCACGCCTCACCGAACGGCGTGGAATCCTGAGGGGTTTGTGCCTTTGCCACGTGAGAGAAAAGAATTGATGAATTTGGTTACTGACCTTTGTCTCCGTAGACAGGAAATCGAAAGCTCGATTCGAGACGGGAATTCGGGAAAGGGGCACAGTTGGGATAGGATAGGAGTCGAATCACTATCGTTGCTGCCGACGCTGTCGCCGGCGTGCTGCCTGCCGTGACCGTGGAGTCGCCGCTACCGATGCGACGATGTCCAATCAACCGGGATCACTTGGCCGCTGACGCGAATCTACTTACAATCAATAGCCCGACGCTATGAGGTAGATTTACACTCTGACCAGGCCCGATGCCTGTATGATAATTGGTACACCGAAATACCATCACGGGGCCCGAGCCGCCATGTTATTCTCACCGATGAGACAGACCAAGAGAAAAATTAACCTCCAATTTTACATCTCGTTTCCGATACGAGTGACAGCTGCTAGTGCCGTTTTCGCTAGTGATGTCTCGATTACTCGCGATCGATTCGCGCAACAAAAAACCGGTGCGTTTCCGACGCATAAATATTAAACACCTCCATTAGTCGTTTGTGACACTCGTAGATTAGCCCTGAGTTAATAGTGTTGCTATTTTATTTTTTTATTTTATTTTATTTATTCAGAAACAAACAGTCTTACATATTTGTATACAATACATAAACTCTTTATAAAACATAGACCTACAGTTTCCTAATTTAGTAAAAACATCTTTTATAATAGTTTAAATATCAAAGAAATAATAATGATGAAGAAGCAACATAAAAAGCATGATACATAAAAAGAAAGTTAAAAATTTCATACATGTTCAGTTTGATTTTCAGAACAATTTGAAAGACACTCCAAAGTTAAAGTTTTGAAGCGTTTAAGAGATTCACTAAATATATCTATATTTACTAACTTATCATTGTACAACCTGCAAGCACGTCTTATGAAACTATTTGCAGCGTAATTTGTGCGACTACGGGGTATAACAAAGAGAGGCTTGCTTCGACAACTACGCTCACGACGACGAGGCACTCTAAACGACAATAAATGTAATAATGGGGGGGAATCGATTATATTATTAATAATTTTAAAAATTATTGATATATCAATACAGTCACGACGACAACTTAATGAGTACATTTTTGCCTTTTTCAAGGACGTCACATAATCCGAATATGTGTTTCCAGTACGATATTCAAGGGCTCGAATAAATTTTTTCTGCACCCTTTCTATCCCGTCTATATGAATGTTATAAAATGGGTTCCAAACAGCACTGGCGAACTCGAGATGACTGCGAACATAACTATTAAACAGTACCTTGTAAGTTAAGACTTTTTTGAAGGGCTTTCCTACGCGGAGTATAAAACCAAGTTGTTTAAGAGCTTTACTTATAATGTGGTTCACATGAGGTACGAAAGTGAGCTTAGAATCCATTATTGCGCCTAGATCACGAATTTGATCTACGCGGGCCAATTCTCTTTGACAAAGTTCATATTTATAATTAATGGTTTGTATTTTTCTACTGAAACTTATTACAAAGCACTTATCTGGATTTAAAAATAAGTTGTTTAAATTACAGAAAGATTCGAAATTATTAATGTCATTTTGCAGGACATCACAATCTCCCACACTTCGGATAACCCTAAATATTTTTGTATCGTCGGCATATAAGAGTAACCCAGAGCTGTTTGTAATTTCTGTGACGTCGTTTAGGTAAAGAACGAACAACAAAGGTCCTAAATGTGACCCTTGAGGGACACCCGAAGTGATGGGTTTGAGATTTGAAGTGTACCCACCTACTGCTACAGCCTGCGATCGATTTTCGATGTAGGATTTTATCCATCGAAATAGATCCCCGTGTATACCCATCTGCCAAAGTTTCATCAGCAAGCGTTCATGACAAATTTTATCGAATGCTTTAGCAAAATCAGTATACACGGCATCCACTTGATAATTGTTGTCCAAGGCTTCAAGTATAATTTCTGTATAGGATAAGAGATTTGTTTCAACACTTCGACCTTTAAGAAAACCGTGTTGATGAACAGTAACATGACGGCGTACAGCGGCAGACAATTGGTCAGTAACAATCTTCTCCAAAATTTTGCCAAATTGACATAGTTTAGAAATTGGCCAATATTTCTCAATTTCACAGCTGATATCTCCCTTAGGTATCGGTGTAATTAGAGCACGTTTCCAAATAGAGGGAACACAACCTTCGCAAAGTGATTTTTCAAAAAGCAAAGTGATTGGAATTGATAACTCAGACGCACATTTGTTAATAATAACAGGATGAATGCAATCTGGTCCGGCACCTTTATTTACGTTAATAGACTTAAGGTATTTATGAACAAGGTCTTTAGTTAAAAATATTGTATCCATCTCAAAATTTTATTTATTTATTTATTTTTAGGCTATTTAGGGCTATGCTATGTAGGACGGCCATGCTATCCGAGAGTATTCGAATGGAGGAATCTCTTACCTTTCTCGATGCTATGGCATTAGCGGACGAGATGATGCCCATGCATTCAGCTTGAAAGACAGTATTATGGGTGGAATGTCTATCTTGATGTTTAGGTCCTCCGAGAAGGTGCCTGAACCAGTGCCTGCTTCAGTTTTTGAACCATCGGTAAAAATTCTGAGCTCTTTAACGTCGAGCCCCTCAACCCGATGGTCTTCATGTAACTGTATATTGTATTTTTTGTCAAAAACAAATTGTTTAGGGATTCTGTCACTGCAAGCCCTAGAGATGGGAATTTTTTTGTAAACTTCCCCTAGGATGGCGGTGTGTGAGGTCCTGTTTTTCCTCCAGAGTCCTAAGGTGTTGAGTCTCACCGCAGATGACGCGGCCTCCTGCTTAATATACATCTGGAGAGGCGGAAGACACAGCATGGCCTCCATTGCTGCTGTTGGAGTAGTTCTCATACTACCTGTGATAGCCATGCAGGCCAGCCTTTGGAAGTTTTGGAGTTTGCTTACCATTGTGGTTAGTTTGGTCCTGGTCCACCATACCACAGCTCCGTAGCAGACAAGAGGACGGATTACCGTTACGTACAGCCAAAGAATGATGTTGGGAGAAAGTCCCCACTTTTTCCCCACCATTCTCCGACACTGCCAGAAAGCAATACTCGCCTTTTTTAGTTTGTTGTCAATGTGGCTACTCCAGTTGAGCTTACTGTCCAAGGTTATGCCCAGGTACTTCACCTCAGTTGCTAGCTGGAGTTCCGTTCCAAAGAGCTTAGGTAGGGTATACCTACCAAGAGCCCTATTGTTAGTGAACATGACCATTTCCGTTTTTGTTGGGTTAACCGCCAGGTCATATTCTAAACACCAGCGCTCCACGATGCGAAGAGCTGTTTGTTTAAGGTTGCACACTGTGCTCGCAAATTTACCTGTGATGAGGATTACCAAATCGTCGGCGTATCCTACGGTGTAGTATCCATTAGCGTTAAGCTTGGTAATCAGGTCGTTAATGACCAGATTCCACAGAAGCGGGGAGAGCACTCCTCCCTGCGGGCATCCCCGCACTACCTCCGCCGACAGGGACTCTCCAGCTAGACGCACGATACGTTTGTTAAGCATGTTTGTGACCCAGTTGTTTACAGCTGTTGACACCCCATGCCTTGTTAGAGATGCACTTATACTGCTATGCTGCGTCTTGTCAAAGGCACCTTTTATATCAATAAAAGTTCCAAGACAGATGCATTTGTTTTGAATCGCCTCTTCAATTGTGGATACAACTGCATGGAGAGCCGATTCAGTAGACTTACCCAAACTATATGCATGCTGATTCTTGTGTAAGGGTATATGTTTTAACGCTCCATCTCTCAGGTGTCTCTCGCACAAACGTTCGAGAGTCTTAAGCAAGAACGAGGTGAGACTAATCGGCCTGAAAGATTTAGCGTTAGTGTAGTCGCTCCTTCCTGGCTTCGGTATGAAAATTACGTTTACTACTCTCCACCTTTTGGGAACGTATCCGAATCTAAGACATGCTTTCATGATTCGGACCATTATATTGATGACGGGTTCCCCACCCCACTGTAGAAGTGCTGGGAAGATTCCATCTGGTCCTGCTGATTTAAAAGGTTTAAAGCTATTAATGGCCCATCTCACCTTGTCAGCAGTGATAATATTATTAGTTATGTCTAAGTGGTCGACAGCTTCATGGTGAACCTCTTCCGGCCACACAATCTCTTGAATAGTTCTACTTCCGGGAAAGTGAGTTTCCAACAAGAGACTGTGTGTTTCTGTGGTGGAAGAGGTATATGTTCCATCGGGTTTTTTAAGCGACCCTAGCCTGGAGTTGCCTTGTTGAGCTAGTATTTGCCTTACCCGATTTGCTTGATCAACGGTTTCAATGTCGCTGCAGAATTTCCTCCATGAGTTGCTGCTTTTGAACCGTAGTCGTTTCTTGTACTTGGATTTGGCATCTTTATAGTTGTCCCAATCCTCATCAGCACTGGTATTCATCGCCCTGTTTAGCAGTCTTCTGATCTTAGCACGCATCCTATCTAGATCAGGACCCCACCAATGCTGCCCCTTGATGTTGGTAGGCGCTGGTGTGCTAAGCGGGCAAGTTGAATTGTAGCAGTCTATTGAAGTATTAGTAAAATCTGTTACCTGTTGTTCGATTTGTTCGGGTTCCTCCGGATCTGGTAGAGTCTCAGCCCAAGCAAGTCTTTCACCTAGGATAGCTCTGTACCTGGTTCTGTCAGTCTTACGTGAGTTTCTCTTAGGGACAGTTGGGGAGAACGCTGCGTTGATCTCGAAGCGTATCCATCGATGATCAGAGCATGACGCCTCGTTGGACACATGCCAGCCCCCAAAGTCGTCGGATATGTCCGCCGTTGCCAGGGTAATATCAACGATAGTTCTGCTCCGCTTGGTAACAAAAGTTGGTTCAGAACCTATGTTAAGCACATTAAGGTTTGTAGTAAATAGGTATTCAACAAGTGTCTTACCTCTGCTGTTCATATCCGGCATGCCCCACAGTGGGTGATGCGCGTTCGAGTCGGCCCCAACGATGAGCTGGAGGCCCGACTTCTCGCAGTGGTCCACCAGCCGGTACAGGTCGTGTGGAGGCGGGTTGTCCTCCGCAGGCATGTAGGCGGAGGCCACCACGAGTTCGCGGCACCTAGCTGTGTCGGGCAATTGCAGCCTTATGGCACACAGGTCCCTGGAACAGAACTCTGTTAATGGCTGTGCTGGGATGTTGTTAGTAGTTATGATGCACGTTCTAGGGTTATCGTGATCAGTTGTACCGAAAGGCTTACCTCTCAAATTGGCGAGCCCTCGAATGCTACCGCGGTTGATCCACGGCTCCTGGATCAGTGCCACGGCAGTGCTGTTTGCCCCCAACCAGCGTCTTAACTGGGCCGTTGCAGTTTGGCTGTGTTGGAGGTTGGCTTGGAGGATTTTACAATCGCGGGAGAGGGACGCCATTTTTGGTCAACCCCTCCTCCACCTCCAAGACGAGTTCCTCCTCCAGCCGCATGGACAGCTCCTCGCCCTCAGAGGGCACCACTGCTGGTTCTAGCTCATCGCCTTCACCAAGCAGCATGGCCTCCCAGTGCGCGTGCCCGTCCTGCGGTTGAGCAGCAGAACTTTCCCCGACTACATCGGGACCTGTTTGCTGCCGCTCTGGAGTGGAACTCTGGGGCATAGCTGTTGTTGATGAAACCCCAGTGATGACCAGCTTAGAGCTGGTCTGCGCTACCACCGGTGGTTCCTTAACAAATTTCCCACCGGGTCCCTGAAATTTAAGGTAGACCGAACCACTACCAAAAAGGAGCTGTCTGCCCCTTCCCAGCAGGGTCGGCACCACATCTTCAGGGACGTCTGTAATGAGAAACAGGTTGTCCTACTGCTCATCCACTTTCTAGAGGAGCCATCGGTCAACCTGTGCCCACTTGTTCATAAAGTGGAGGACTACGCCGACGTCGGGCGCAGACTTCCACTTGCCCCGTTCGTTGGGTATGAGCACCTCACATCGAACCCTGCGGACCATCTCCGATTGGCGTTTCACCACCAACTGTACGTTGGATGGTGTAGACACACCGGAGACACACTCCCGCAGCCAGTTCAGGGAGTACTCGTCCTCCACGAACAGTTTAAGGTGGCCGTCCTCGTAACGAGGCTTGCCACCGAATTTGGGGTTTTCCTTGCTCGGATCCGCCAACGCTTCCCTCAAGATTTTGTCATCAATCTCGTTGAGGATGAGCGTTGACAGATCCTGTGAAATATGACCAGTAGCGACGTCAGTTACGGCGATGTACTGGTCAGACTTCACCTTCTGAGCATAAGCGACCCCAGCTCTGCGCGCTTCCGTGCACTGCTTTTTAGGCTCCACTCGAGGAGAATTACTATCCTCTAATCGAGCCCTCTTAGCAGCCGCGCGCTCGTTTTTGCCGGATCTCGTGGCAGATTTCAATTTCTTGTTAGAAGTTGGACCACCAGAGAACGCTACGGTAGGTTTAGCCCCGTTTGAGTCTAGGGTTGCCCCTTTGACACCACGGGAGCCGGTCACCTTACCCGCAGCTCCGGCTGTATTAACAGCGGGACCGCTATCGGTCGCCACCGTTGCAGATGGAACCCCATCTACGCCGGCAGCGGCCGATGCGGCAGCCAAACGCTGTTTTTTCTTCCACCGACGATTCGCCTTACGCCCTGGTCCGGTTTGCACCGTATCTGGACGTTTAGTCGATGGGCCCTTCCCTTGCAAAGATTGCTTGGGTGGTTTACCCTTTCGACCAACCGTCGTCCAGGCGCTGGCGAAATGCTCGGCGATGTTTGTCGAATGGCTCCGCGCACCGGGTTGCCCCGTGGCCCTGCCTCTCGACTCACTTTCGGGCTTTTTGCAGCTAACCTCCGCAGTGGAATCACTACCGGTTTGCACCGGTAGGTCACTGATGGTGGCAGTGCGCCCAGTTAAGGCTTGAGGATCTGCCGAGGCAGATTCTCGCACCTGTTTGGAGACGATTGCGGTTTTCACCGCTGGAAGCGTTCCAGATGGGTTTTTTGACCTGACACGATCCATAGTCAAATGTATAGAGATTCGTCTACTCGATTTCCCACCCTCTACGGAGCCCGCACAATTGGGAGCGCCTACTCGCTTGGAACAGCTTTCAGTCGCTAGGAGTACCGAGTAGATATAGGAGCATAGGGCTGGTACTTGGCGCGACATCGGGAGCTCGCTTCTGTGGACGATGGGAAAAAAGGTGTCAGCGACATGGTCCCACCGACGTAGTCACCGAAGCTTACCCCGTCAGCATGACCCATCCCACCGCTTTGACTGACGCCTTAGCGGACCCTACACCCCTAGCCGTGGCCCTATGACGGGACACTTGGCCGTTACCCCAACCCGCGGCTACGGGCGAGGCTACCGTTTTGCCTGAAATCCAGGCCAAAGAGGGCGTGTTGCCTTACGAAGCTAAATCCACAGCAACGCTCGGCTCAACGCAGTTGGACGTATCCTTCTGCATCACTTCAGCACTCCCACACTAGGAGGTAGTCGCTCATAACACCCTGTACGCCATATTAATTCCGCCATTGCTGTTTACTACTTACCTCAAGCATAAAAAAAAAGTCCTTGCACCTTACTGAATAAAAATTCGTATAGATAGTAGGTACCGCAGTTATTCAAAATCACACAGTGAAATAGTGCAAATTTGAGGAGTAACTCATAGACAAACAAAATAAACTTTAATTTATGGACAGTCATATGTTGTGACAAATTTGTGCAGAATTAAGGCTTAATAAAAGAATAGATTGCAAAATATTTCATAATTAAGAAAATGGAAGAAAGAAAATCTAGTCAAGTCCATCCATAAAACTAAACAAATAACTCTTAAACTAATAAACCGAGTGATTTCATAATAGAACTTATTTCCTTGTTTTTAAGTTGGTGTCATGGCTAAGGCCCACTTATTCCAATATTTCTATTATAAAACCACACTTGTCTGGAAGCGCGGATAATTTGAGTACATATAAATGGTTCACTTGCGCTGGGCAGTTACCCTGGAACTAAAAACGAAACTCGATAATTTTCTAATATTTTTATGCGATAAATTTTTGAACTATGCCATGTCTCCGGATAGAATACTCAGCGCAAATAAGCCTTATTTCAAAATATAAAAAATATTTGACAGGTGTCACGTCATGAGACCGGAAGCCCTATTTTTAATCAGTCGCGTCCTCACGTGGCATAATTTATCGCATGCGACATAACATAAGTCACGTTCGACTAACAAGCCGCATGCACGTCGATTTTCTGCATTTTTGAATCGTTCGTCATCGGTGTTGCGAAAAATTTGGGAATGTTGATTTTTATCCGTCACACGCAGAAAAAGTAAAAACCGGTCAATCCGGTAAATAACGCATGGGAAACGAAACGTTAAATTCTCTCATGTTATAGACTCTAAGACAGTGTCTTTTCCTTATTTTAGGTAGGTAATTCAATTCAATTTTTGGATCGATGGCTTCTACTGTGGACCCCTACAGTAATTCCGCCAATATCAGGTAATGAAGATGACACGAAGGGGATCACTTAATTGTCATGTCGAAGTTGTCGAAGAAAATCTTCCTAATTTCCCAACAATCGTATAAGCAGTTATATGAAATGAATCGTGCAGTTTAAATTGTGTTGACACTTTTCCCCAGATTCCACGGCCGTAAAACATATTATTAAAAAAAAGTTGACACTTTTGACATTAGCTTTGACGTATTTTAAGTTAGTTCTAGTATTCGACGACCATAAATGTCACGCGAGCGATTCAAAAATAGAGCTCCTGAATTGCCTATAGTGGCATACTTCACGATGTTTAAACACTGTGATCACGACATGACATATTCAACCGTTATTTGCAATTCTAAGATAAATAATCCATTGAGTTCAATAGCAGCTATGTCCGCCTTTGCTCCCGCTAGGTGGCGCCGGTGTAGTTGGAGGCAAAGAGTTTCGTTCATCCGAGATAAGGTTCAAGAACACATCACGTGATCCTTCAAATGCACTTGACACCGGCAAAATTAACCTCAAATGAAGTCAGCTCGCCTTAAATCATAAGCAGAAGTAAATAGAATTTGACAAATTTGTCAGATAGACTACACCAGCGCCATCTGCATTGTGCTTTTGAGATTAGGTGCCATTCGAGTTGATGTAGGTAAAAGTACACATACTGTCAAATACTGGCTCAATCCAATCTCATTAGACTTCAAAATCACATCAGTGTCAGTCAATCACAAACACCCAGTAGTCCGCAAATGTTGACAGTCGTCATTTACAAATTTTCGACATTAAATAGCCAAGCTGTTCACTTTACGCGCCCGGAATAGCGTCTTATAGACCTTCTCTAGCGTAACCTAATAACTCGTTAACTTATGGCCTTAGACTAATACTTGGTTTGCTGACTTTTCTGCTGAGCTCTCACAAACTCAGGATAGTCAATATAGCCATCACTGTTGTGGTCATCCATAGTCAGTATAGGATCTATTAAGTTGACCAACTCCTCGTCCGCGAATATTTTCTCGCCGACCGGTGGCGCCCCCTCCTGAGGCTGTTCTTGCTTGTGCCCTTGCTCTAATTAAAAGAAAAAATCCAAGATGGCCACCCGTCCCCATGGCAACCGGCGAACGGCGCACACATAGAAAGAAACAAACACAAATGAGAGATTGGCGACCACACGAACGCGCTCAAAACAATGATGATAATGAAAACCACACGCAAGCCACACTCATTATTTCCCAAAACACAAAATAAATAATAATATTTGTCTAGTATATTTTTTAATAACAAAAAAAAACAATAATTAAAAAACTTATAGAATCATATTGGATTGTGAATTCATTCGGTCTACATTGATATGGGGGGTATTAGGTCCTAGCTTAGATTGATTTAGCTTTAAACTCACTAGATGTATGTTAGAGATAAAGATACATATATATTTTCCTTCTTATGGACATATAGCAACAAGTTACTATTGTAAAAGTCTAAACTGACAACAATGGAAAATATGTACCAATTAGCAATCAACACTGCTGGGTACAGGCCTCTTCGTTACCACGTATAATCTGTCAGTACCGAATTGGTAACAATGTTGCCAGTCTGGTACCAAAGTTTGCCAGTCTGGTACCAAAGGTTGCCAGTCTGGTACCAAATGTTGCCAGTCTGGTACCAAAAGTTGCCAGTCTTGTACAAAAAGTTGCCAGTCTGGAAACAAATGTTGCCAGTCTGGTACCAAACGTTGCCAGTCTAGTACCAAACGTTGCCAGTCTGGTACTAAATATTGCTAGTCTGGTACCGAATGTTTCAGTCTGGTACAGCCCCCCACCACGTGGCACATAGCCAGAGAAACTTGGCGCATACTTTACCAAATGTTGCCAGTCTGGTAACAAATGTTGCCAGCAGCATGGTACCAAAATTTGCCAGTAAGACTAACAAAAATAACAACTTATTGCTTTATGCGAGCTTTAAAACTTTTAATTAAAGGCGCACACTCACCATGCCAGTGAATGAGCGACTTGATGAGTTCGCATCCGTCGAGCTTGTTATTTTTGTCTGCGTCATGCATCTTGAAGTAGTGGAGCTGTAGTTCTTGTTCCGACATTTTGGATGTGTCGATCGGAACCTCCATGTGCTCTTGGATGTTTCTGGCGGAAAAATATATGGAGAATAATAAAGCGACCGAATAAAAAACTAATTGAGCGAATGACCATACGCAGCGGAAGTTTCTGAAATGTGTGAAAAACTACTGAATACGGTGTTTATAGATACTTTTTAGGAACTGTCAAAACGGTAATTTTGTTCACAAGTTCTATGAAATACTTGCATGTGACGTCATAGTCAAATGTTGTATTTTTAACAAAAAATTGAGTTTCTAAAATACAACTGCTGGAAATATACAATTCCGATATTTCCAAACGTTTTTGTGGAAGTAGGTTCAGCTTGAGACACATTTCTAGATTTATTGGACTACCTTGTCAAATACCGTATTACGCGACAAAATTACTGATTTGCGCGACTTAATTACTGAATGTTTGAGCCACCGTTTATTGGCTAAATAAAGATTTCAGTTTCGCTCAACCCCTTAATCCTTCGTGTAAGGTTGAACGTAAGAACAACAAAATCCAACTAAACAGTCCGTCTTTACTTTACAGAAAAAAACTTTACAGACAGACGTAAAGTTTATTTTCTCAGGCACGCGTAAACGAACAACTTCACGCAACTACACTTTTCTAGACGCGGGGCAGATGGCAATTTCGAAATATTTGCGAAAATTATGATGGATGGACTAAACTACGTAATAGCAGAAAAAAGTTAATTATTTGTGTGTGTTAATGTAGATTTGCTTGTGGATACCACAATGAAACAACCATTGATAACTTTATTTAAATCATTTAGTTTATGCCATGTTCTCTAGAGCCGACTAGAATTACATTTACCAGCCAAACTTGCTTTGATAACGTTTTTTTGTGATTGATTCTTAAGTAAAAAAGTAATTAACTGTTTACTGTTCAATCACAGCGGTCAAACAATTTCATTCCCAATTGCTAGTAAGAATAAGACTGATCCATCATTTGACCATCACATCACCATCATCAGACTAGAAACTTATACGTATAACTTGGATATAAATTTGCCAGTATCGGATTATAATGAACAGAACCCGAACTTTCAGATATCTTCAACACTATTCAAACAGAATGCAATAAAGTTTTTAAATTAAAGAAAGTCAGTCAGTGACAACAACTATAAATCTAAACTTAATAACTCGCAACTTTTGTAATTCCTAAAAGTAGAGTTATCTTGTATGACCTTTATAAAAAATAAAAGCTTGTAAAAAACCTTAACTTTTATAGAAAATTTCATGACTATGTTAAATAATATTACAAAACTTTCAAGTTGGTTTGTCGAACAGCAAAAACTTTACACATTAATCTAAACATAAAAATTCACACAATACAATACGGTTTGGCAAATAATAAACTGTGAAACTGGCAAATTTACACAATGGACAATGATTTCTGATATCAGGGCTTAAGGAGTTGAAGGCGATGATGTTATTAAATACAACGCTGGAGCTTTTCTTCACGTGACAACTGCGCGTGGTGAGAACCGCCGTATGCAACCTCCCTAAGATCTTGCATCACTAAAAATCTCCTTTGATAATGATGCTAGATTAACTTTATGCAATTAAATGGGATATAAATAACTGTGGTTCTGTGAGCACAGTAGACCTTGCTTCAATTGAAATACGTCGATAAATAACGCTACAACAAACTTCCCCCTTTTCCCCCCAAACAAATATTGCGATCAACTAATTTTTTAAATTAAATCGAGCAACTTATGTGTCAATTTTCGTCAAAATCGGTTGGAAAATGTGAGCTGACCGACAGGCGGACAAAAGCATTTTTGGCAAATCTCGAAACTGGATGCTTCGCTCGCTCGGTCAATAAAAGTCTTCTTTAGACAAAATGTCAGGACGATAAAGATTCAGAAAAACATACATTTCAGCCTAATATAAACCACACTGATATTCCCCATTATACAATACCACTTACTCTCTCTCCTGATTTATATTGGATGGGTTGAGAAGTTGCGGGTCACCTGAAAGGGAAATAACAAAATTATTCACATGAGGGGTAATAGTGGCACATTTACAACTAAAAGTAAAAATGTCTTTGGTATACTATCTGCCAAATAAAGTGGCTATAGAGGTTATTGAGACAATAGAGGAACATCACATCATTATTTTATTTTTATCTTTGACATTGTGTAGTTTTGTTAATGTGACATTCCACTTTGTTGTTGCTATTTTATTATTAATACAATTGTATTGTACCTGGTATCGACATGTAATGAAATTTATGAATAAACCTCTTATATCTTATATCACCAAAACCAATTTATGTATCGCTAATTCTCTCGCTTACCATACAAACTGGTATAGCTAAATTTATTTATTTTTATTAGGAAGACTAACAGCTCTAATAGAAAAGACAATTAGAAATAACAGATAGCTAACGAGCGAATAACAAGTCTCCACCTACATATAATATCCTGGTGCAACGCCTACGAGAGAGCTGGTATTACGAGATTCTAGCGTTGCCAGTGCTCTATTGTGTCAATGCCACATTATTTTTGTGCCACAGATAGTATAGCAGGTTTGCAGTAGTTTTGGCAGGAACGAGTAATCATCATGAAACACAAATGCTACACTTTTTTCTTTAATTATAAGCTGTTATGGTGGTTCTTAGGTGTATCATCAACATCGGTTCAACCGCACTGACCATGATGCGCGTGCCCCACCGACGGTTGCTGTTGTTGCACCGGCACCTGCTGGTACTGTTGTTGTTGCGGCGGCGGCGGCGGCTGTTGGTACTGCTGTTGTGTTTGTGGTTGGTATTGTTGATGCTGCAACAAACGCATTGACTGTATTGTCATTGACACTTCTACAGCATACTCTATTCAGCGAATCACCTAACTTTTGACAGGTCTAATGCCATACATTTTTGACATTTGCCATGAAAATATTGCAATGTACCCAATAATAAAATGTCAAAAGTGAAATAAAGGATTGAACACTGAACAGTGTATAGCCATGGAACCAGGGAATAGCTGCCGCAATGGTTTAGCCGGCTCTCACCCAACGCGATATTCTCATGGATACCAAATCATGTTGCAAAGTCTCACCACAGACAGGTTCGAGATATAAAATGTAGATTTAACTAGTTTTTAATTATAACATGGCTTCATCTTTTTCTCCTTCTTCAGAGGGTTAGAGTGCCTGAATTGAGCGGGGCCTTTGTGCAAGTCCCATGCATCCACTCGTCATCCATTCATCTATCCTAACTCTTGCACGAGCTGGAGTAGAAGACCTGGATGTTCGCCTGATAACATGTTGCACCCCTCCACTGCCCCATAGGCATGCTGTCACGCTCACTCTCACTGAAGTTGTGTGACGAAGAGGCCTCCAACTCCAACTGGTACAGGAGTTAGGATGGCTGAATAAGAAGAGAGGGTATTGGGGATATGCACAAAGGCCCCGCTCAAGTGGGCCAGGTCTACCAGCCACTTTAACCCCCTGAAGACGAAGAAGAAGAGGTGTGACACTATGTTATTTATGTTGTTGTTTGTTTAGTTAGGATTACCTGTTGCGGAGGTGGTGGTGGAGGTGGTTGCTGGTAGTTTTGATTCTGGAATCAGAGAATCCCAGGTAAGTTTCAGATAATATTATCATTATCGGATAGTTAGTTAGTTAGGTTGTTATCACCAGAATTACTTGGGCTGTAAATAAGTATTTATTAATAAGATCTTTTAGCCCCAGTAATCATTCCCTATTGATAATTTTTAACAAGTAGGTAGCTCTTTATGAGCGGGAAAGCTCGAATACAGGTATATAGGATGGAAAGGAGTAATTTCACAAATGCAATGGGTTGGTTGACTGGGTGAGCGGAATATCCTTTTGATTCCTGCAATAAAAAGGAAGTTGTTCACTTAGAGTCAGGCTAACAGAGGGACTATAATATCAGCTGAAAGATGTTGATAAATTAATGACTTTCTACATAACTGCTGTCTTTAGATGAGAAGCTTAATACTGGCAATGACTTACTTGACCAAATTCATAATTATAGTCATCTATGAAAATATATTCTAATATCCTATTCAATTAATTACGTTACCTGATAGTTCTGAGGGGGGACCCCAGGAGCAACCTTTTGTTGGTATTGCTGGCTGATGGTGCACTGCAGAAACGTAGCCAAAATCACTAAACGCAACATTTTAAAACCTGAAAACCACTTGGATATTAATAATTGAAAAATTGAAACATTGAAACATATTTATTGGTAAGTGTCAATTACATGTCAGATTATAAATAAAAAATTGATTAATATACATCTGTATAAAAAATGTCAGACACATAAAAATGCATTCCATAAATTAAGATACCATTATTTAAAATTAAAATTGCCATAAAGTATTACATTAAATTTGAATTGTATTAAATTAAATTAGTTTTTCATTTCATTAAATTGGAATCACATTTTATATTGGTCGCTTCGAACTCAGCGAATGAGTAGAAGGTTTGCTCGACAAGCCAGTGTTTCAGTCGCTTTTTGAAGCATGCGGAATTAGGCGCAGATTTAATATGTTCTGGTAGGCGGTTGTATAGTGTCGGACCCATGAAGTGAGTCAACTTCGATGACTTGGCCAGGGTGTGTGAAACCGTCCTGAGCCTATGACCGTTGCGGGTCGCGTGACCGTGGATGTCGTGTTGCCTGCGGAAAGAGTGGATGTTCTCGTGCATGTACACGGCCACCTGGAGTATGACGATGGACGGGAGCGTCAAGATGTGCAGCGCTTTAAAGTGAGGTTTTACCGACACGTCCCGGCGGACCTGGACTATCGCTCTCACGGCTCGCTTTTGCATCCTGAATGCTCTCTCCCAGTCCGCCGCGCGCCCCCACAGCTCGGCTCCGTACTGCAGCAGCGAGTGTACCGTGGCGAAGTAGCACGCGCGCGCCACACTGCGCGGCACCGTGCGCACCAGCCGCCGCAGCGCAAAGCATGCGCCGCTGAGTCGCGCGCACAGTCGCGCCACGTGAGCGCGCCATGTGAGTCCACGGTCCAGCTCGAAGCCCAGGAACGTTGTCGCTTCCACCTGATCGACCCGCATTCCGTCCACTTGGACGTTCAGTGGGACGAGACGGCGACCTGATAGGTCGAAGTGGAGGAAGTGAGTTTTCTTTATGTTGAGAACGAGACCGTTGTTACGGAACCAGTGAGACAGTTCAGTGATAGTATGGTTTAGGCTTTGTTCAAGGCCTCCAATTGTCCTGTCAGTGATGATTCCTGCCACGTCATCTGCGTACATGACGAATAACAGCTAGGTGGACGAGTTCCATCGAGGTCTCGTAGATATCCTTGGTAGGCTTATGCGGAATCCGAAAGGATATGATGCGATGTACCTCGTCCGCTGTAAACAGTCGCAGTCTCAGGGAGCGGTCGGCAGGTGGGCGGGCAGCGTGCAGGGCACGACAGGCGCGCGGCACGTCGGCGGCCGGGGCTCCACACGCGGCGGCGGCACCGGCGAACCGAGTGTTCATCGCATCCACTACGGCTTGCTTGCTGCTAAATTTAATGCCGTTTGAGTCTACGGCCACATCCGCGAAGTCTACACAAGTACGGTTGCTTTTCCCTCGTTCTTTGTTAATCACGTTCCACATGGCTTTACTCATGTTCGTGCTGGACGTGATTGCGCTCGTGTAAAAGTGTGCTCTTCTATTTTTGACCAGGTTGTCGTATTGGTTTTTTAATTTGTCAGTGAGTTCCGTAACAATGGTATCATCAGGATGAGCAGACGAGAGCTCCAGCACGTCGAAGAGCAATGATTGAATGTTTCGAAGCTCATGTGTAACCCATGATTGGCGTGTTGGGTGTGGTTTTCGTGTGAGTGGAAAGCAAATTTCGTACTTGTTGCTAATTACAGAAATCACAGACGCGGCCAAATCCTCGATCGACTCACCTTTTTGGCACCAAATGTGCTGCCAGTCCACACTCGCAATAGACGCGACGAAATTGCGGCAGTTAGCCTGCGTGGCTTGCGCACGGTGCGGACGGGCGGCGCAAGTGCGCGGGGGCGGCGCGTGATGCGCGCGCGCACGGCGAGGTGGTCGCTGAGGTGCGTGCTGGCAGGCGCCGTGCGCACCGCGCCCTCGGCAAGGTTGCTGTACAGGTGGTCGAGGCTGGTGGCGGTAGTGGCCGTCACTCGCGTGGCGAAGTCTATCTCGTTCCTCATGCCGTGGGCCGACAGTATATCGTGGAGCTGATCCTTCTCGGACGAATCCTCAATCCAGTCTATGTTTACGTCCCCGACAATAATGCAATCTAATTCGATGTCACATAGCTTGTCGAGCAAATCATCTAAGCACCTTAGGAAGTCATTAGTTTAACTACCATTAGAGTAGATACATACAATCATTAAATTAGAGTCTGTTACATTTATAGCCGAGACTTCAAAGTATTCTTCCACTGATAGTGTGGTGAAATCAATATTTTCAACTACTTTTAAAGTGGACTTGACGTAAATACAAGACCCGCCGTGTGATAACTTAGACCTACTATAATTAGATATGAGCGCGTATCCATCTATATTAACACTTTCTAAATTTTCATTCGTCAGCCAATGCTCCGTTATAGCAAGAATGTCACATGCAAGGTCACTTTTAAGAAGAACTTCTAAACGCTGTGTTTTCTTGTCTAATGACCGTATGTTTTGGTGTGAGATTGTAAGTACGCTAGGATCACTTGTTGCTATGCGCGATGATGAGTCATGCGCGGCCGGATCGCTCAATCTTCAATCAATCTTTACTCCACAGCACTGGTAAGTTTCTAACAATATCCAAGCTTAGTAACAAAAATATTCGATGTTTTCAAAACTTTTAAATTATGTTAGAGTTATGTGTGAAAAACTGTGGAAAATCAGGTTTTTAGCTTAAGGCAGCCTTCAGCTACGTGGACATAAATCAATGCGATAAAACGCTTATCGAATCGGCGCCGATAAAGTAATTTATAAGCAAGTTTTTAGTAATTTGCTAACGTATCGAATTTGAAAAGTGAAATCACATACACGTCACACGTCAATGGATGTAGGTAGCTGGTTGCTACTCCAGGATTTAGTGACTAATTGGTGACTGAGAAATATTCCAGCCAGATAATTAGTGACTCAACGGTTGCAAAGTTATTAGCATTTATATCTGGCCAAGGGGCCTGATATCAGAACCCTCGGCTAACCTGAATCTTCAAAATTACAGACCCTAGAGACACTGTAAATGAATAAAGATTTAGTGACGATTTAGTGACTGAGAACCACTGCTTTTCTTTTACTCATAGTGTCACCATTTAGATGCAAAACGTATTTTAGTTCCGGGAATATCAGGTCCCTTGGCCAGTGTGATTTCTATAAATAAGGACCTGAGGGATAGAAAGAGAGTGAGAACATTTAGGGACTGCACTGAAACGAAGTTTCATTGCTCTCTTTGAATTAGTGACAGCCCCATTAGAGAATAAACGTGGAAAAGTTCGATTATAACCTCCAAATATTCGGGTTAATCGATTTCTCCATAACGAAAAAGCCTAGAGTGACCGAGGGAGGGGGAACATTTAGTGAATATACCGAAAGGAAGTTTCATTGCTATCTTTGAATTAGGGACAGCACCATTAAAGGATAAATTGATAATTTCAGATATAACCTCAGAATGTACTACGGCGGTGGCGGTTGGCGAATGAAAAAGGGTGACCATATGTTCCAAGGAAACAAGTACAACGCGACAACAAAGTTAACTTGGCACCCGCGAGAAATTTGATTTCCTCTCACCTCTTCGCTCGCTCTCGCCCACGACGCGTCAGTAGGACAGTGACGGACGCTATGACGTGAGGTACCAAGTTAACTTTCTCAGACTGTTTAAGTTCAGGGGAATAACTCTGCCAAATCTTATCCCTTAAGAGACCGGTGACCGCGTGAATTTCCCATACAAACGTAATACAATTTTTTTTTTATTTGAGAAATGGTTAAACGTATTTAGACTGTTATCTAATCGGATTTATACACTGTTTAAGCAGGTTCCTGGTCTGTATACCAGGGTTCATCTTCAAACAATTAAAAAATATTTTTAAGTAATTTGAATAAGAACCTTGGATACGACCAGGAACCTGCGTAAACACTGTATTAATCCGATTAACAGTCTAAATGCATTGAACTAGTTCTCGAATTCAAATCATTTTTGTATTACGTTTGTATGGGGAATTCACGCGGTCACCGGTCTATTAATCATTAAACGCCATATCATAACCAATGTATGTGATTGTACATAAATGTTTACGTAACCTAGGTTTTTGTATATTGCACTTCTAATCAAGCCAGCACAGCATAAAAATAAAGTGCGGGTCGCTCACGAAAAGTTCCACAGTACAGTAAAATCTAGTGTAGTTAATTATGTGTTGCTGTACCGGCAACAGAATACAAATTCTGTGAAAATTTCAACTCTACGGTTCATGAGATACAGCCCGGTGACATTCAGACAGACAGCGGAGAGGCTTAGTTTTAGGCTAAGCGCGCACTACGATTTTTAATAGCGCGATTTTTTTGTATCAGAAATATAACGTAAGAGTTTATATGCCAGTAGATAAAAAAATCGATGCGCGCGAAAGTGGTAGTAGGTGCATAAACATGTCGGCACCGGTTTCGCCCGACTCTCAAGATTGAGACGCTAGATGTGGACCATTTAATAATAGAAATACAAGGAAGACCAGCTTTGTGGGATAAACACTCCACATCCTACAGAGAGTGCATTTTGAAGACACGATTATGGGAGGAAGTTTGTTAAAAGGTTATACTCAGGACTAACTAACGAAAAAAAGAAAAAGAAAGGTAATATAAAGATACAAACATTTATTTAGTAGTTAGCTAGGTGTATTCATCATCATCATCATTCATTCATCATCAACCCTTATAGAATAGCGGGGAGGTTAGGCCATACTCCAACACGGGGGCCACCAAGTCCGAGATGATGGCAGGGGGCCGTACATAAATTACGTCATTTTAATTGGGGAGGGTGGGGGGTATTCTAGTCTGCGTACAATGGGTGGGGGGTGGGGGAGTCTGGTCTGCGTACGATGGGGGGGGGGGGGCGTACCAAAATTTACGTCATTCTTGTAAATACCAATTACTCCAAAATATTTATATTACACATAGAACAAGAACAAGTCGGAGACGGTTCGGGGACGTTACCCGTGATCCAGGATTTACAGAAATGGGTGGAATCTCCATGGGAGCAAGTCAAAGTAATATAAATTTGATTAGGTACCTATGTTAATAAAAATTGCCGAAAAGTACAAAATTAATAAAAATTAACGAAAAACAAAGATTATATAAATTTTTATGTATGTCTGTTTTAATATTAACCCTATTTTTTTCCAAAATTCGCAATTAATTGAATTGAAAAACAAGAAAAAAAAAATTACGACGACGTTAGTTTCGCTGTGTGCCGGTCGACTATGTTAGTCATATTTTCACGTAATGTTAAGATAAGTTGACGACCGTCACAGATAAGGTATATTTATATTCATCACGCACTATGTCTTATGCACGTCATTAATAACATGTACCAACCTAGTATATAAGCTAGGATTTCCTATAATAAATTAGTCTAGTATAGTCTCGTATTTGCGCGCATCTGAAGCCTTTTACTTTACTCCCGAAGATGTCGCTCGCCTTATAATTGCCTCTGGCAAACGCTGAAATGATTGAATGGATGTATGCAAAAATGGAATGGAAAAATTTATGCAATGCACAGCTCACTTATATTATATAAATCACTCGCTCTTGTCAGCGGCGCCGGCCACGCCGAAGATTATACAATACATACAAAACAAACGTCTCAGGTCTGTGTTCCGTCCTGCAAACAAACGTTCTACACAAAAACCAACCTTGTTACGTAGGTATGAAGTATCGAAAATGCATCTATTGCAAGCACGTTCATTCCATTGCACGCCATCTATGTCGTAAAGGGTGAACCTTTGATTTACACTCGTAGTAGAGTAGAAGCGTTCATGTTGGGTAGAGTTAAATAAATTACACTCTTAGGAATAATGTAATTAATGACCCAAATGTTCATTTCCTATTGCAGTCGTGAGGTCGGAGTAAAAAAAATCTCTATAGTGGCGGGCCAAGTTAACGTAGTTAAACGTTTTTTACAGTTTTTTTGTTTATAGTTATTACATCTGATTCTCAAATTAACATGTTTATTTTTTTGAGTAAATAGTGTTATTGGGTTTCCTTATAAAATATCGAAAAAATCAACAGAGGTTTAGAATTTTATTACCATGGCAAAATCGCGATGCTTCAAAACAACCTGCTATTTTGAGAAGGAATGTGAGATTTTGGGTCACACACACATGGATTTTGGGCTACTCCGAACAAACTTTACCTTGGTAGGTACCTCAATTTTTTTTTTTTAGGTACTGCCTACAAAGGGAACTTCAATCTGATGACGTCATGGCATCCGGCACTGTCCTACTGACGCGTAGCGAGCGAGAGAGGAGGGGAAATCGCATTCCTTGCGGGTGCCAAGTTAACTTTGTTATTGCGTTGTACTTGTTTCGTTGGAATATATGGTCACCCTATTTCATTCCCCAACTAGAGATCGAGTCGTACTAGGTAAATTTCGTACCTAGTCCACATGTTCCTAGTCCGCAAAATATTCGATTCAAATACCTGTTCTTGGAGTTTCACCTAGTAACTATCATAGTATGAGGGCGGGCGTAGTCGCGCCAACCCCGTAAAGTCACGTTCTTGCAGATTAGGGCGTTACCAGAGTAAACGGAGCTAGCTCCACTGCGAGTGTGTTCGCCCAATGCATGACTATATTCGAAGATTTAATTAGTCTTAAAATTATGATTTGAAACATATCGTCATGCCTTTTCCCATACAGATTGGCAGAGGCACAGTTGTGCTCACGATTAGCCGTTTATAAGCAGCTTTATGAGTATGTCAGCTCAAATAGCCTTCTCAGCTCATTTCAGTCCGGGTTCAGACCCTTTCACAGTACTATTAGCACTTTGCTCGACGTGAACGAAGACATCCGTCTAGCGATGGGTGCCGGGAGGCTAACTCTGATCACGCTACTTGACTTTAGCAATGCTTTTAATTCTGTTGATTTTGAGATTCTTCTTGGCAGCTTTTATTCGATTGGTGTCTCCGCCGTTGTGATCCCTTGGTTCAATTATTATCTCTCTGACCGTCACCAACGCATAAGACTGAATGATAAATTATCTGGTTGGATGAGCTTGTCTGCTGGTGTGCTGCAGGGTGGGATACCGTCCCCTCTTTTATTTTCTATTTTTATTAACCAGCTCACAAAAGTTATTTCATCCCGTATTCAACTTTATCGCATTTCTCAGCTGAGGAAATCGCAGACGCTGTGACGAGAGTAAATATTGATCTTGAAGCCGTTGAAGTGTGGGACAAGTCATTTGGCTAAATGGTCAACCCCACTAAGTTGCAGGCTATCATTATAGGGAGTCGCCATATGACCTCCAGGCTGGGTTCGGTAGTGCCTCCGGTTGTATACGGTAATGTATCTACACCATTCACTGACAAAACTAAAAACTTGGGTTTAATCTTCGAACATGTCCTGGGTGGCACATGTTCGATTCAAAATCGATTCTCGATCGATGGTTTCGGAACGGCCATTTTGAATTTGACGGTGCTGCCAACCTAGCAGTTTTTGACAACTGACAGACGAAAAGCCCCCGCAATGTGACGCGTATTGATTTGGGCATTGAAATTAAATCGTAAGCCATCTGGAATTGTATTCGGGCTCCCCTCAGGATTGTCTATATAGCTGAGTGTATTGTGGTTCCCCGAACCAGATAAAGTTCGCATTTACGTAACATAACCTATGTTGGAACACTGTGCGCGTCGAAGCTGGCCTGCCAGCCATACCTGGTTGGCTGAAGAACCTGTCTACCAAGAAGAGCCTAGGGTGCACCCAGGCCTTGCAGAGAGACAGGTGTTTGACGGGAACGAAGCACAGACCAGGTCAGATAGAATCTATTTACTTTAGCTCGGTGAATCGCCGACGTTCTTACTTCTCGGCATCCGATCGCTACGCTACCTCGTAGCTATGGGCCCCTGCGAGGTCATTGGGTGCCGAGAGGCCTGAAAATTTTGGTAGCAAGAGCGTGGTTTCCTGAGATTTGCAGCCGTCAAGGGCTCCAGGAACCCACGATTTGGGACTATCAATCTGTAGGTATAGGCGGTTATTAGCTAACTTGGTATTGTTCCTGTATCCACATAGATTGGTAGTGTTGTAAGCTATAAGTCTATTGCTGGTAGTAGACAGACAGATATTGAGTTGAAATTTGCATTGAAGTATTGTACCAGTTAGTCAATCTATTAGTGGTCTAGTAATGCTAATGAATGTTTGGTTAACATAGGTAGTTACATCTATTGATAGCAGGCTGTTACATTGTTTTCAGTTTATAGCAATTTGTAACTTGAACTAATATTGACTATCTGTGTGTGTTATATGATATAGGGAAACTAAATTGTATTACAGAATTTATATAGATATAAAACTCGGTTTCTATTGTTTAAGGAAATCAGCATTGTTTAAGTTATAGTTTAGGGTTCCCTCGTTTGGGTTGTAGACTGGAGGGTCCAATATAATTGAGTTACTGCAAATTGTGAGTAAGTATCGTTCCGATCATGTCGTTATCTGAAATACAGAAGGGTGTTTCTAAGGAACTCAGATGGTTTTCCTCCGCACACGGTCTGATAGACCGTTTAGATAGGCATGATGTGGTATTGGAGCGGTCTATGGACGTTAAGGAACGCTACAACAGGGTGCTCGAATTGTCCGCGCAGGCGGAAGCAGTTGATGGTTGCGCACCTGACAGGCTGTCACGGTTGCTAGGGGATGTCGACCAGTGTATGGAGATGGCAGCTGCTATCACGCAGAAGGCTGCGGACATACGTAGGCAGCGCGAGTCCAGCCATGGTGGTGACATTGAAGCACCTCTGCCGCATCAGGGATCGGGGACCAGGTTACCCGTTATGACTATGCCTACTTTTGACGGAGTGTCCGGTCAATGGATGAGCTTCATCAATCTGTTCGACAGTTTGGTGCACATGCGATCGGACATTACCAAGTCTGTCAAAATGGCTCAGCTGGTGGCAGCATTGAGGGGTGAGCCCAGGGAGCTGGTCGCTCATTTGACAGTTACGGAGGATAACTATGAAACGGCCAGGCAATTGTTGGTCAGACGTTACCACAACAAACGGAGGTTGGCCGATGCCCAACTGAACCGTTTGTTTAGCATCCCGGTTGTGAACAAGGTCGGGGCCATACAGACGGAGGTTTTGAACCCGTTGTTGTCCGTCACCAAGGCCCTAGAGAATCTTGGACTTCCGGTTGGTGAATGGTCGTACCTACTGCTGTACATTGTACTTTCCCGCCTACCCGCTGACGTGCAGACTCGTTTCGAACAGTCTCACGGGAGGTCGGCCGAGGACCTGCCCGCCTTCTCCGACTTGGTCGGATTTTTGGAAGAGGAGGCTCGACGGGCAGAGAATTTGGGGTTGACGGCCACCCATCCTTCGGAGCCACAGAGAGCTGCCGGGAGCGCTGTGAGTAGGGGCCCTCCGACGAGGAAGGACCGCACCAACCGGCAGTCGTATGGGACTGTGAGTGCATTGACCCCACATAGTGAGACCTGCCCATGTTGTAGGCAGATTGGCCATGCTGTGGCCAATTGCAATAAGTTCGGGGAACTTAGGGTTGAGGGACGGCGCCGGATGGCCAAGCAGCGGGGCTGGTGTTTCCTGTGCCTCGGGCCACACATGGCTAGGGACTGCACGCGCACAAAATTGTGCGGATATTGTGGTGGGGCCCACAACAATTTGTTGTGCATGAACCGGTCCGGCCAACAGCCACCACAGGGCCGTACCCAGGGTGACACGGCATGGGGCCCTGAGAATTCGTTTGCGACTCGGAGCGCAACTCAGGGGCCAATGTCCCCACGTGCACAGGGCGGTACTAGGGTGCAGGGCCGCACTCAGGGTCATCACATGGGGGGCCCTGAGTTTTTGGTTGCGACTCAGCATCCGACTCAGCGGGCAATGGGGCCACAAGCACGCAGCCACCCAGGGGTGCAGGGCCGCACTCAGGGTCATCACATGGGGGGCCCTGAGTTTTCGGTTGCGACTCAGCATCCGACTCAGCGGGACATTGGGTATGTTGAGCAGGCCGTAACGGGCGGGTGGCATGGGACACCTTCGAGCTATGCGGATGCGGTTCGGACGCCGCCTCAGTTGTCGCCCCGCTCGTCGCCTCGTCCTCGTCGGTCGCATGTGATGTCCCCCCCGCTCATGGAGCGGCCACGGTTGAATTCACGCCCACCCCCCTTCGGGGGGCGTCGTAGGTTGGGAATGGAACCGGCGCGTGGGCCATTTGTACAATGGGACCCTCTGGGGTATAGCTGCATACCTGATCGGTTACAGGCAGAGTGGGGCCCCGGGGGCCCTCGCTAGGAATTTGCGGCCCAACAATTTGTTGCCCCCCAACCGGAGACGGTGGTGTTACCGATCGCCTCTGTGCTTGTTTGGGATTTGGCGGGCAACCCAACATACGTTCGCGCCCTATTAGATTCTGGAGCTCAGGGCTGCATTGTATCGAACGATTTAGCGAAATGGTTGGGCCTCAAAATAAATAATGTATCGCTGCCGAGGAAATTGGTCCCTGCTGGGGATTACAGGGCAACCCTTCACGGGTTTTGTGATGCCTCTGAACGAGGGTTTGCGGCAGCGGTTTATTTGCGAACCGTCACCTCCACCGGGGAGGTCGACGTGCGTTTGGTTTTGGCAAAAAGCAAGGTAGCGCCTATTCGGACAAGGATGACGATTCCAAAACTGGAACTGTCCGGGGCTGCTCTTTTGACCAAACTTTTGAATCACACTCTTACAGTGTTACGTGGGTCAGTGGGTTTGGAGGATACGGTGTACGCGTGGACGGACAGCCAGATTGTTTTGTGCTGGCTGAAGGCTTCGGTCCATAACTTAGAGGTTTTTGTTGCGAACCGTGTCTCCCAGATTGTGTCGTCTGAGGTCCCACTGACCTGGAGACATGTACCAGGAGAATTGAACCCGTCTGATTGTGCATCCAGGGGATGTCGGGCTCCTGAACTCGTTAGACACCATTTGTGGTGGGGACCACCCTGGCTTGCCAAGAGAGAGTCGGACTGGCCCCACAGCCATGTAGTAGTATCTTCGGATCATGGCCCCAGAGCGGCCGTGCATGTTACCCAGAAGGGGCAATACAAGGCGTACCTATGTGTGTTTGTTTGTTTATCCACCAAGGCGGTACATCTCGAGCTCGTTGCTGATCTCTCGACAGAGGCTTTCATTGCTTGTTTGGATAGGTTTGTTTCTCGAAGGGGACTTCCAACTTTGATCCGCTCTGATAACGGCACTAACTACATCGGTGCGGAACGATGCTTACGAGAGATAGTCAACCTTTTGAATGTAAATAAAGTGGATATTGGAACGGCCCTCTCCCGTCGGGGTATACAGTGGACCTTCAGCCCACCGATTTGCCCCCACTGGGGTGGGATTTTTGAGGCCGTAGTTAAGTCAGCTAAGACGCACTTGGGGCGTATAGTAGGTCAGACCGCGCTGACTTTTGAGGAGCTCGCGACATTGTTTTGTAAGATCGAGGCCGTTCTCAATTCGCGACCGTTGTGTCCGCTCAGCTCGGATCCAAATGACCTGGAGGCTCTGACCCCAGGCCATTTCTTGATAGGACAGCCACTTAACGCGTTGCCCGAGCACCCATTCGAGGGAGTGAAATTGTATCGGTTGTCAAGGTATCAGATGTTGCAGCAGTTTACTCAGAATTTCTGGAAGCGTTGGTCGCTCGAGTATCTGCATATCTTACAACAGCGCCTTAAGTGGACTGACAAAACCAGCCCCCCTAGTGTTGGTGACCTCGTGCTGGTTAAGGATGCTAACCTACCGCCACTACGTTGGCGCAGGGGGCGCATTGTTAACTTGTTCCCTGGCAAGGACGGGACCCCCCGGTCTGCAGAGGTTCTAGTAGGAGGCTCGGTTCTAAAACGAGCGGTAGCAACGTTGTCTCGGCTGCCCGTAGATTAAGGGACAGGTGGGTGCCTGTCCGGGCGGGTGATTGTTCGATTCAAAATCGATACTCGATCGATGGTTTCGGAACGGCCATTTTGAATTTGACGGTGCTGCCAACCTAGCAGTTTTTGACAACTGACAGACGAAAAGCCCCCGCAATGTGACGCGTATTGATTTGGGCATTGAAATTAAATCGTAAGCCATCTGGAATTGTATTCGGGCTCCCCTCAGGATTGTCTATATAGCTGAGTGTATTGTGGTTCCCCGAACCAGATAAAGTTCGCATTTACGTAACATAACCTGTGTTGGAACACTGTGCGCGTCGAAGCTGGCCTGCCAGCCATACCTGGTTGGCTGAAGAACCTGTCTACCAAGAAAAGCCTAGGGTGCACCCAGGCCTTGCAGAGAGACAGGTGTTTGACGGGAACGAAGCACAGACCAGGTCAGATAGAATCTATTTACTTTAGCTCGGTGAATCGCCGACGTTCTTACTTCTCGGCATCCGATCGCTACGCTACCTCGTAGCTATGGGCCCCTGCGAGGTCATTGGGTGCCGAGAGGCCTGAACAGCACACATCAATGAAGTAAGCAGGCGTGTGCACTTTTCCTACCACTCTCTGAGATGGTTGCAGTTTTTTCTACCGTATCAAACAAAAAATATTCTTGCTAAACGTTGCTGCTTCCTTTATTGGATTACGCCGACGACGTTTGCTTTCTCGACGTGAATGATGGTCAGCTCAACAAGCTGGAGTGGCTACAGAACTTAGCCATTCGCTTAATTTTTGATTTTCGAAAGTGTCACCATGTGTCAGATTTTCACAAACAATTGAAATGGCTCCCGATTCGGCTGCGTATGGGCGGAGGTTTCTATTTTAAAAGTAAACGTACTTATGTTTACTTTTAAAATAGGAGCCTCGAAGTATCTGCGCAGCCGTTTCCACTTTCTATCTTCGTCGTCAAGACCTCGTTGTGCATGTGTTTCTTACTGCAAGGAAGTTGAAATGTCCTGTAAAGTAAATTCTTTCTGAATTCTTTTTCTGTTTGTGCGGCTCAAATGTGGAACCACTGTAGGTACACATCCTCACTGGGTTGGCTGGAAGATATTTCTTTTAGAAATAAGCCTGCCTTTGTTGTTACAATACAATAATGAGTACAATAAAGGTTTGATAATAGTATTTACAGGGTCGATTTTCGCCGTGCGGCAAGTCACCAGTAGCATCGACCAGCAAATCGAATCGTCACCTCATACTTGGTCATTTTTAGGGTTCCGTACCTTAAAAGGAAAAAAGGAACCCTTTTAGGATCACTTTGTTGTCCGTCTGTCTGTCTGTCTGTCTGTCAGTCTGTCACGACCCCTTTTCTCAGGAACGCGTAGAGGCATGATGTTGAAATTAATATCGATTACTCAGGTCTATAGTACCTTGGAGCTGTGAAAAAATTAAACTTCTAGGTCCACGCAATCAAAAGATACTGCGATATTATGTCATAATTTTGCTGATTTTGCTGAATTTGTATGAACTCGCAACGGAATCAAAACCTGTAGGGTACTTCCGGTTGGCCTAGGATCATGAAACTTGGAATGAAGGAAGGTCTTATAGCAGAAGTAAAGGGAAAAATCCAAAAACTGTAAATTTCTGTCTGTCTGTCTGTCTCACCGTCTGTTAAGACTTTTTCTCAGAAACGCATGGAGGTATAAAGTTGAAATTAATATCGATTACTCAAGTCTGTGATCTCTAAGTTGTGAAAAAATTAAACTTATAGGTCAACGCAATCAAAAGATACCGCAAATGTCTCAATTTTGGTGAAATTGCTTTATATTCGCAAGGGAATCAAAACCTAGAGGGTACTTCCCGTTGACCTAGAATCATGAAATTTGGCACGAAGCAAGGTCTTATAGCACAAATAAAGATTAAAATCTGAAAACAGTGTTATTAATACGATTTACTCCATTGCTATTGCAACCAAAAGCTTTTGTCTCCATTCTTACCGAAACCACGCAGGGGAAGTGCATTGACCTCGTCGTGAGCATATTGTGTGAAAGGCCACTGCAGTAACCACGCACGCCTATAATAAAGTCACTAAATAGTATGCTCTGGGGGGAAAGGTCATGGTTAAAAGTCTGCTTTAATTAAGTACAAAGACTTCTCACTAGACAATAGCTTTTAAATATTAATTCATAAATTACCGCGTCTCTATTTATGTTGTAGAACTTGAAATGAAATGAATGAAATAATTAAAGAATATACATAGTTTTGAGCTTTGTTTTCCCGGGACATTTGTAAACAAAGACCTCATCATAAAATATAATAGGGTACTGACAGCGTGTACGGAACCATTGGTGAGCGACTCGCTCGACTCGAGTCCGACTCGCACTTGACCGGTTTTTTATTCAAAATGTCGACAAGAATACAAACTTAACACGATGCGGGACGGTATTTACCTTTTCAAATGATGTGGTAAGACGGTAAAAATATACATACAAATTGCTACGACGGCCATATCAGTAGCGTCTTACAGAAACACTAAAAACCAATGTATATAAACAGTAACCGTACTGTTTATATACGACCCATACGGTTATAACCGTATAACCGTATGGGTCGTCACTAGTTTCTGGCGTTGAAACAATTTCCAAAGGCCGATTGATGCTTTTTATTGAGTTTTCTATAACAAAACATGATATCCAAATTCACATATTCAAACAAATAAGCGATTTCAAAATACAGTTTTCAGTCTAGCACTACATAAATACAGTATTTGATTATCTATCTGTAAATAATAGTCCACATTCTCACCGTGGTATATTGATTTAGATACACAAAAATAAGCGCTAAAACCAGCATCCACAACCTTCTCTCATAATTATTATACTCTTTGGCGTGACACTACTTGAACATTCTCGTACATTCTTCATACATAAAATCACGGATATTGCCGTAGTGTGCATGCTAGAACTCCCTAGAAAATGTACGCACACATCAATTTTCAATCTGTGATTGTGTGCGTTCAAATGCTCCTACGCATATAAGATATTGATGTGATACGACACTAAAAACTGCTCTGTATGGTTCTTCATAGAAAACACGACTGGGATTGCCGTACTTACTTTAAGACTTTTTTAATTTTAACGGCATCTCCCGTACTGCAATACAATGCAATAGAATAGAATAGAATATAAATATTTATTGGCCTCGAAGTAAAATAATTTACAGGCAAGTCATTTACATTTTACACTTACATACTACTTAAATATTTGAAATTCCTATTCTAACTTAAATATTGCAAATTTTACATTACTTAAATATTTGACATTTAAATTACTGCATTTAACTTTTTACAGTGAAATGATAGTTATTTTATTTATAATTTTTCTAAGTAACTTATCATCATACTGAGTTCAACGCCTTGAAACCCATAGTACTGCAATTTTAATATTAATATATCGTGACGCAAACAATCGAAAGCTTTTGAAAGGTCACAAAAAATACTGGCGCATCTATTTGAAAAATCTAAGGAATCAAGAATGTAATAAATTACTTTTCTAATTGCCATTTCAGTCGATTTACCTTTTCTAAATCCAAACTGTGCTATTGTAAACATGTTATTATCCTCGAAGTATTTTACAATTCTAGATTTTATAGCTGCTTCTAAAATTTTTGATAAAGTTGGTAATACACATACTGGCCTGTAATTGCTAAGATCTGTGACATCTCCTTTTTTAAAGAGCGGTACTACCCTACCCGGCTTAAGTACATCAGGGAAAATGCCTTCAGATAATCAAGAGTTGACAACAAGAAGTACTAATTCAATTAAGTTATTGTTATTTATTACAATATTTCTTAACGTTTTCGTACTCATGTCATAGATATCTAAAGTAGGTTTTTGCTTCATATTCGTTAATATCTTTCTAAACTCACTAAAACATAATGGATGAAATACAATTGTTGTTAGAGGCTTATTCTGTATATTTAAGTATTTTAAACAATTTTGTGCATTGATATTTAATTTAGTTGTTAGTTTTTGTGCAATGTTACGAAAAAAGTCATTAAATAGACTTGCAATTTTTTCAGGTTCTCTAACATCATTTCCCGTTTCATCTTTTAAGAGTTCTATCTGTGATTTTGTATTTTGTCGCTTTTTATGTCCTACTTGTTCATTTATGATTTGCCACGCTTCTTTAATTTTATTTTTCGATTTAGCAATCCTAGCCTTATACTGTAGTTTTTTTGCGGCTAGCTTAGCTTTTTGAAAAAAATTTCTGTACATTTTAATTCTTAATTTTGTTTTTTGGCTGGGGTAATGCTGTTGAAGGAATTCTAATTTACATAAATTATTTTTACTTGTTTCTATACCTAAAGTTGACCAGTGTTTTTGTTTGTTATTAACTCTTTATTTTTATTTTTGGGAAAGCGATATTGTAACAATAATTAACTGCATCTTGTAGAATCTTCATTCTTGCATTCGCGTCATTTGCCAATAGGATTTCTGATTTTATTTTAAAATAATTGTTATTAAATATGAAATTAAAGTACTTCAGATTACTCATAGAAAAGTTTCTGGCTACATAGGTCGTATTATTACACAAGTCATTTTGATTTAATAATTCTAGTTTAATAACATTGTGATCTGAAATTTCATGTCTAAGGACAGAACCATTATATTCGTTAAAATTTACAATGAAATTGTCTATACAAGTAGAAGTAGTAACGTTATTTTTGTTAGTTTCAGTTCTAGTGGGTTCATTAAGAACCCATTTACAATTACAGTTATTAAGAATTCTGTTGAGCTTTTTTATATTTTTGTCTAATTTTAATACATTCAAATTCAAATCTCCTGCTATTATTATTCGCTTATTTTCTCGACAAATTTTATTCAGAAGTTTAGTTAATATTTCAAAAAATAGACTCATATCATAATCAGGTCGATATAGTGCAACAATAACTGTCTTGGATGATTTTAATTCTATTGACGCTAATTCACAATTGGTTTCAAAAGAAAGTTTATTTAGATCCTGCCTAACCTTATAGTCTAAATTGTTTTTTATGTATATTGCTGTCCCGCCGTGTTCAAAAAATACTCTATTAAAACAAGTAGCAACGTATAATTATCTAAAGTCATCGCCTGTATCTGGTGGTCCTTCCCCCACGTCTCCGTCAAGCACAGCACGTCGCAGTTTTGTTCTTGTGCTACATTTTCTATTTGTAAGTATTTATTATGTATGCTTCGAACATTCGCATGTAGAATTATGGTTTTTGACTTATTCTTTGCATTATCGGAAAATTTGTTCTAGTAGTAGTAGTTGAGTGCGGTTCTTCTCTATTTATGAAGCGTAGGGATGAATTACCAATAAATGTGTTCTATAAGCATGATATGACATGTTCTGTTACAAACTTTTTGAGCGCTAGGTAGTTTTTTGTATTTTCAAATCTAGTATTTGGATCTATGTACTTGACATTTTCATTAACTCTTGCCATATTAGCTATCTGCATATTGATATTGTAGATATCTTCATTATGCATTCCGTTATAACGTAGACCTGTGATTAATACATTGTACTTCCTTTCTGCATCGTTTATTATGGAATTCAAAAGTCTAATGTATTTTCGTTTGTGATAATATATAGAATTGTCATATTTTGTTATTAATATTGCCGCTGTGTCACACTTTTCAAGACAATTAGTTTCATTTTTAAAGTTTTCTAATATTGGTTGGAACCCTGCATCGGGCTTACAGATATTATATGCTTGGCTATCCGTTTTTTCTGTAATTTTTATCGCTATTCCTTGACCAATACCGTCAGAAAATATGATCACATTATTATTATTTTTTAAGTTTTCTTTAATTTTAATTACTCTTTTATTTTTAGTTAGTTTTTTCCTGTTATCAAGCATTTCATTGTTTTCATTTTTCTATGTGTATTAGTTGATGGTGAAATTTCCTTTGTGCTGCGTACTTCCGAAGTGCTACTAGAGCTCAACTCGTTTAAATCTATTGCGCGACTTGTTTTCTTTTTCTTAGCTGATTTCTTCGTTGATTTATCTGTTTTTGCTATAGAATTTCGTTTTTTGGGGGTACTTTAGGGTTATTTTTTCCATTTTACCGCCAATGAATCTTTCTCTTGAATTTGTTTTTTAATTTCACTATTTTCCATCACCATCAGCAACCAAACAACCTACGGCATAAGAGGTGCGTCCTGCATCGTGTTAAACTACTCAAGCGAGAAATCGCCGGCGACTGACTGTTTTCATCAAATCGTTAGCTAGCTTTCAATATTGCTTTCATAATTTTAAATTTAAATAGCTACTTGGTATAATTTTCACATCCGAAGGAAATACTTGGACCTACAAATTGAAACACTGTAGCTTTAACTGTTTGGCGGTAAAATCTGTGTGACAGACTACAGACGGACGGACGGACGGACGGACACGTGAGTGACAGCAATAGGGCTACGTTTCGACCCTTCGCGTTTGGAACCCCAAAAATAACGTTTACTTAATATAATCTAGATATCTAAGGTAATAAATAAATTTAGAATTTGACTGTTTTGACTATCACTAATTTTGGATAATGTTGATAGGTTCTTGCGTACATACATTTTATTTAAACTACTGTGCCTCTGTCAGTCACTGAGCCCTTACGCTGTATTTCTTTAGGTTTGGGCATGGGCGAATAAGATTAGAGGACTGACAACGTCATACAAAAAACGTACCCTGCTAGAAAGCTAAAATCCTGTATGATTTCTAGATGTCGCTGTACCATGCTATAGATGCTGGGTGCTTAGGGTGACGGCGTAGTATAATCCACAGTAATATCGACGAAAAATCAGAGATGGCGTAAGCGTAAGCCTTGTTTCTTCTTAGGAAATTAACGCTTATACCACCATCTTTCATAAATTATGCGCGCCACTTTACTAGAAAGAACTTTTGAACTAGTAGCTCTATCTAGCAATATACATTTAAACTAAAAATCGAAATACGCTTCAAAGTACTACGGTTGTTTGTCCTCTAGTTTTATTCGTCCATGGTTTAGGGCTCTAAAATGTAAAATGCAAGTTTAAGAAAAGTATCCATTTAATCACGAAATAGACTTAAATTCTGAGTAATCGATATATCCGTCGTTGTTTGTATCCGCCTGCTTCAGAGCTCCTTCGACCATTTCTTCTAAATCGGTGTTAGTGTATAAATCTTGTGGTCTGCCTCTGCCGGTTGGCCTGTGAAAACAGACCCGCGATGTTGGTCAGTTGGACATACGAAGAGTCGATTCTGGCACACGAAAGTAGATTCGCAAACCACGCGCCAAAATTCAAAAATCTCGGCCTGGCAACCCCGTTTATGATCAGACTTTTTGGTGAACAACTTGTTTGAGCAGAACGAAAGGAATTTTAGAAATCCACACATCTCGCACAGCACCCGTAGCATGCCGTGCGCGGCGCGGGTTTCATCGCGGGAATGCGAGGAACAGAGTATGCGCTATATAAAGGCTGTGACAGAAAGGTGTAGGGGTTGTTAGGGACATCATTCTGAAAAACTTTACGTGACACCGCGTTGACCAGAGCAAGTATAAGTATATTTCATTCCTCCGTACGGTTTGGGCCGGGCGGCACAGATTAATCGGGCGGTCAGTTGATTTGTATGGAGAAGTGAAAAATGTTCGCTCAGTAGCATTTTATGTATGGGAAATCAAAAATATGATTTGCACGGCAAATATCCCTTATATTTGCAGCGGCACCTTAGGTAAAGGGTAAGAAGGTGAGAGAAGCGAAGCCTCCTTTAACCTTCGTGTTAGGTTCAACATGTAAGAACAACAAAAAATAAATGCGATTAAATACCAACCTTTATGTTACTCTGACATATAGGAATTTCAATCGAAATGGACAAATCGACCAATCAGTAGAGATCTAGGAATTTCTGTCGGCTATCGGAATATCTACACATTTCTGCTGCACCCTGTATAGCTCTGTCCCTCCCGCCTCCCGCGACGGAGCGCGCTCGGCATGCTACGGGTGCTGCTATTCGACATATTTGGTGTTAATAGGATTTCTTAAACGATTCTTCTCGTTCGGCACGGTTAAGTTTGAGTTCACCTTTATTTGATTTTGACAGTTTTGACGTATGATATTTTGTTGTCATATAAAAAGTTTGCAAATAATGGGATTCTTCCAGAGCAGTGTTTTTTCAAAATCCAACAGATGGCGCTGTAGACGACATTTTTTTGGTCATACAGTAAATTATATGTTATGCAAAGAGATTCCATGATCTCAGATGGTATAGGTACGCAACTACTGAAAGAAGGTTCGGTAAAAAGGTTGTGAACTGGCTGAAAGTTACCTGTTGTAAAAAAGCTGTCAAGTTGACAAGTTCAACAAACTGTTGTTCAACTTCGTTCAGTAGGTTGACTCCAACTTAGTATATAGTCTGTGCCTATACTTCGAGGTCTCCGAGTATTTGATTTATGTTAGTTAGCAAACAACACATGACAGCTTTTAATCATATACTCTTTTCAGCCAGTAGGTACAAATCCTTCATCCCAAACCTTCTTTCAGTACGTTCGTACGTTTCAACGAATATGTTCAGCGAGTACACAACCTTTTTTACCGAACCTTTTTTCAGTAGGTTACGTACCTATACTTCTTCCTCATTGACCTATACCATCTGAGATCATGGAAACTCTATAGATGCCATATACTTACTGTTCAGGCTTCTCAGCACCTAATGACCTCGTAGGGGCCCATGAGCTATGAGGTAACGTGACGATCAGGTGCCAGGAAGTGTGAACTTCGGCGATTCACCGAGCTGAAGTTATGTGGGGTAGATCTAACCTGGTCTGTGCTTCGGTCCCGTCAACCTCCTGTCTCTCTGCAAGGCCCGGGTGCACCCTAGGCTCTTCTTGGTAGACAGGTTCTTCAGCCAACCAGGTATGACTGGCGGGCCAACGTGGTAGCACAGTGTCCAACACAGGTTATGTTTCTACTCGTAAATACAAATCGGGCACGAAAATCCGAATTTTATCTGGTTCGAGAGACAACAACACACTCAGCTATATTAACAATCCTGAGGGAATCCCGAATACATTCCAGATGCCCTGCGATTTAATTTCAACCCCTAACCAAAACGCGTTTACATTGCGAGGGCTTTCGTCTGTCAGTTGTCAAAACTGCCAGGTTGACAGCTAACGTCAAATAAAAAATGGCCGTTCAGAAACCATCGATCGAATATCGATTTGGAATCGAACAATCACCCGCCCGGACAGGCACCCACCTGTCCCCTAATCTACGGGCAGCCGAGACAACGTTGCTACCGCTCGTTTTAGAACCGAGCCTCCTACTAGAACCTCTGCAGACCCGGGGGTCCCGTCCTTGCCAGGGAACAAGTTAACAATGCGCCCCCTGCGCCAACGTAGTGGCGGTAGGTTAGCATCCTTAACCAGAACGAGGTCACCAACACTAGGGGGGCTAGTTTTGTCAGTCCACTTAAGGCGCTGTTGTAATATATGCAGATACTCGAGCGACCAACGCTTCCAGAAATTCTGAGTAAACTGCTGCAACATCTGATACCTTGACAACCGATACAATTTCACTCCCTCGAAGGGGTGCTCAGGCAACGCGTTAAGTGGCTGTCCTATCAAGAAATGGCCTGGGGTCAGAGTGTAATGGTACATGAGAGTCAGTACATTTGATACTTCATTCTGCGTGATAGAGGGCTGGCCCATCGCCGCGCTGTTTTGAATACGAGAATCGGTTCATATAACGTTTGGGGTTTTTGCGTAGCTCAGGGCAAGTTAGCAAAAAACAATGAGCCGACGCGTGGGATGGTTCGAGGAAGGTTACAGGTCAGTTTTTTTTTGTCGCATTCCTGCGAGATGTGTAGGGATCACAGCCGATTTGGCTGCGCGCTGAATAAAATTATGAATAACTAAATAATGAAAGGTTATTATGGAACGATACGGAGAAAGCTATTATGTTGATTGCAAATATACAATTGCGATTGAGGTATGAGATGGAGAGTCTGACACGACTAGTATGAATAGCATTCTAGTGGTCTTTCCTTCGCGCGCCTAGCGGTCGGGAAGGCTTAATTAATCGCAACAAGCTTTTATTGGTCAGCGATCAACAGATTCTGTGTATCGGCAGTACCAAATGATTTGAGTGATAACCTACGGTTGATCATAGTGAATATGCGTACACACAATTTGTAGAACGGCGAATCTGCATGGCATGGTTGAAATTAAACCCTGTGTAGTTAGTGATAAGAAGCTTTGCTTGGGCAGAGCGTGTTCGCAAAGGACGCCATATTTTTTCTTTCAGACGTGTGGGGTGTATAAATACGATGGCGGGGGAAGGGAGAGCATTCAGTCTCAGCGTCTAGCTACTGTGACAGTCGTCTTTCACGAGTTCTAAACAGTTTTGTCTGCCGTGTTACGCGTCAGAACTATACGAAATTGTGATTGCGAAGTTTCAGTGGTTTTTCGTGAGTGTCTGAAGCGCCGAGATATACCTCGGTTCCTATCCTTTATATCAACCTACCCCAAATTCCAAAACTATCCTTGGGTCGTTAGATAAGAACTTGTAGGTTAACTGATCTGAGTCTGAGTCTGGGCTTGGAGCGACCCTAAATTCCTTTTTCCTTCACCATAGGGTTCCTGGATTGGCTCTTAGGATATTCGCGGGCTAATCCTCTCCTCATTCCTTTCGAGTAGCGAGTTTTGAAATTCCCACACACACAGTCATTAAACATACAAGCACATTCAAATCAAACTCAACCATTTTCGAGTGGTGTCAATAATGGACGTGGTTTTTAGACTAGGCTAGACAGGAGTTTAGTTGCGGCTAAACCTAGGTTGGCAGGGCATAGGGAGACTGTTTGATCGATGAGGTTCCGCGGATGGAAATAACAAATTCAGAACAAAGTTAAACCGGTGTCAACACAGATAACATATCCTGTTGATATTTTGACATTTGAGTGTTGTCGGGGACGCGCGAAGAGATCAATTTACAGTCTAAAGTTCATTGTTTAGGACCGGGTAGGTGTTTTGCGTTGCCTTGGGTCAGGTTGGATTCAAGTTGCATCTTTAAATTAAATGTAAATTTCGCTGGAGGTCTAATGTGTAGGCTGAGTCGGTATATATAATTTGGCTCAGTCGAGGACGTGCTGCGGCTAGTGGAATTCATAGTTCGGTATTTATCGAACTATGCACTTCGCTATGGTGTGGGTTAGATCTCCTAAACCTAAAGCGCTAATGACTACGTTTCGATAACATCCAGCTCAAATTGCGCAGAGTTGAAGGTTTCAAAACGTTACGGACCTTTTGAGGTAACCGCTAGTTCAGAACCCATTTCGGAAAATCAAATCGCAATTGTGTAAACCGGTCTTTTCGGATCGTTATTGCCGTGAACCAAATATATAATTGGAACCACCACAAGCCGCTACTAGCGAGCACATGAAATATCATTGAGTACTCACGTCGTAAAACTACGACGGATATCTATACGATATCACAAACAAATATTATAAACTGTGGTCGACCACTAAAGGAAGTTCCAAGCGCCCATATATACAAAAACCAAATGGTACCATCACACATAAAATATAACAACGATTGATCTGGCGCAATACACCGCTGACTGATGCGAATTACCGGCTCGCGGAGATATATGCTTTCTCTGTCTAACTTGAAACTGTAACTTCCTGAACCAAACTTCGTTCGACTATTGTACGCCTAACGAACTTCTCAGCGAACGAGAAATTCAGACTTATCATTCTTAACTTACAAATCTTACAGCTGAATCGGGACATCTAATTTTGGGGTACATAGAATAGACGATCATAGCTACTGATAGCGGTGGCTCGACCTTAGCCTTTGTGCCGTTACAAGAGCCTCCAGGTCATTTGGATCCGAGCTGAGCGGACACAACGGTCGCGAATCGAGAACGGCCGCGATCTTACAAAACAATGTCGCGAGCTCCTCAAAAGTCAGCGCGGTCTGACCTACTATACGCCCCAAGTGCGTCTTAGCTGACTTAACTACGGCTTCAAAAATCACACCCCAGTGGGGGCAAATCGGTGGGCTGAAGGTCCACTGTATACCCCGACGGGAGAGGGCCGTTCCAATATCCACTTTATTTACATTCAAAAAGTTGACTATCTCTCGTAAGTATCGTTCCGCACCTATGTAGTTAGTGCCGTTATCAGAGCGGATCAAAGTTGGAAGTCCCCTTCGAGAAACAAACCTATCCAAACAAGCAATGAAAGCCTCTGTCGAGAGATCAGCAACGAGCTCGAGATGTCCCGCCTTGGTGGATAAACAAACAAACACACATAGGTACGCCTTGTATTGCTTAGCGGTACGCAATCGTGAACTCTTCACCATAAACGGTCCTGCAAAATCCGTACACCTGAAAACGGTCTGACCTCATTCACACGATCAGGGGGCAAGTCCCCCATGAGAGGTTGCATCGTGGCAGCCTTAAGTCGATAACAAGGCATGCACCGAAACACGATGTTCCGTATGGCACGGCGGGCAGATAAGATCCAAAACTCCCGCTGGAGCGTGGCCAACAACGCGTTACAGCCGGCATGCGCGTTTTTAATATGACGATCAGTCACCAGCAATTCAACCAACTGTCCCCCCTTGGGGAGCAGAAGTGGGTGACGAGCCGAATACGACAGATTTGCATTGCGCAATCTTCCTCCTACCCGAAGTAACCCGGTCGAATCAACAAAGGGGTTGAGACGCGCGACGGCTCCCTTCAATTTCGAACGTCCACTTCGTATAATCTCCAATTTTGCCCCAAACTTCGAGGACTGTACCAACCGGACCAAATTCAACAGCGACTCGTTTCGCTCTGCCGGAGTCAGAATAGGGTTCAACGTTCGCTGATCGCGAGGAGTACGACAATTTCGAGCGAATCTCCTAATCCAAATGGACACGTTTATCAACTTGTCAAGTGAGCTATACCGGTCCAGCAGAAACCCGGCGTCAGGGTCCTCAGCCTTCTGGGTAACATGCACGGCCGCTCTGGGGCCATGATCCGAAGATACTACTACATGGCTGTGGGGCCAGTCCGATTCTCTCTTGGCAAGCCAGGGTGGTCCCCACCACAAATGGTGTCTAACGAGTTCAGGAGCCCGACATCCCCTGGATGCACAATCAGACGGGTTCAATTCTCCTGGTACATGTCTCCAGGTCAGTGGGACCTCAGACGACACAATCTGGGAGACACGGTTCGCAACAAAAACCTCCAAGTTATGGACCGAAGCCTTCAGCCAGCACAAAACAATCTGGCTGTCCGTCCAAGCGTACACCGTATCCTCCAAAACTACTGACCCACGCAACACTGTTAGAGTGTGATTCAAAAGTTTGGTCAAAAGAGCAGCCCCGGACAGTTCCAGTTTTGGAATCGTCATCCTTGTCCGAATAGGCGCTACCTTGCTTTTTGCCAAAACCAAACGCACGTCGACCTCCCCGGTGGAGGTGACGGTTCGCAAATAAACCGCTGCCGCAAACCCTCGTTCAGAGGCATCACAAAACCCGTGAAGGGTTGCCCTGTAATCCCCAGCAGGGACCAATTTCCTCGGCAGCGATACATTATTTATATCCGATAGCGAGGTGAACATTCACGTCCCATCAGTCAACAAATCACCTGAGAGGTGGGTGTCCCAGGTCAACTGAGCCGCCCATAGCCTTTGCATAAAACATTTGAGAGCAAAGGTGACTGGAGAAATCCATCCATTCGGGTCGAACGTTCTCGCAATCGTTGACAGTACTGACCGCTTCGTCCAGGCCTTCGGTGTTTCTAAAACCACCCGATAGGTAAACTCATCATGGACGGGCCGGTACTGAATTCCAAGCACTGACAACATGTTAGGGTTGTCAGGATTCTCAAAAACGTGCGGGTCTTGTTGAAACTCATCTGGGAGACCAGCCATCAACTCAGGGGAGTTGGGCATCCACTTGCGTAGTTCATAGCCGCCTCGTTCCAGCAATTGAATGAGCTCGTCACGTCGGTCCAGAGCTTCCTCTACACTGGCTGCCCCTGTGCAGACGTCATCGACGTACAAATCTTGCTCCAGGATAGCGGCGGCTCTAGGATAGCTCACACGGTCACGCGACGCCAACTCCCGCAGGGTACGCATCGCCAAATACAGGCTAGACCGTAACCCATACGTGTTCGTGTTTAACTCATAGGCCTTGACTGGCTCGGCCGTGGTCTCACGCCAAAGTATCAACTGATACCTTCTGTCAGCCGGATGAATTACCGTTTGCCTAAACATCATCCGAATGTCTCCGACAAATACAATCTGGTGTCTCCGAAAGCTCGTGAGAATATCCGAAATATCACGACTCAACTTGGGTCCCGAATGTAGACACTGATTCAGGGACATCCCGTTCGAGGTAGGTGCTGACCCATCAAAAACAACTCGAATCTTGCCGGTAGGGGTTCGCAGGACGGCATGGTGTGGAAGGAAACAATGATCCTCAGATCTCCAGTCCACACCCGATACCGACATGTGTCCTAACGACTCATACTCCCTCATGAAATCAACGTATTTTTGTTTAAATACGGCGTCCCTTGACATCCTACGCTCCATCGACATCAATCTCGTCTCAGCCATCTTCCTAGATTCTCCTAGTGGCGGTCGATCGGCCCTGAAAGGCAGTCGAGTTACAAAACGACCAGAACGAAGGCGACCAGTACTATTCTGGTAAAACAACTCGCACTCTTCTTCGTCTGCGTCGACTCGACGAACGGTGGGAGGTTCCTCTATCTCCCAAAAATGTTGGATAGCGTCTGACAACGCTGAGCCAATAAGTATGCCATCTGACTCGGCAGGCCTAACCATTGGCAATGCCGGACCCATGATCACGTGACCAAACTTAGTATCCACAGCAATCAACCCGTCCGGCTGAAGAACTCGCCGATCCGACAACAGAAACCTACCCAGAACGTCTGCTCCCAGTAGCAGGTCGACCGGGGCTGGAGTGTCAAAATCGGGATCCGCCAACTTGAGTCCTGATGTCAGGAATCGAACGGCCGGATTCAACTTCACCAAGGGGTGTCTGCGTCATTACTAAAGCTTGCACGGATGTTTTTGTCAAAATGTCATAACGTGTAGAGAACGTGATCACCGATTGACCAACTACATTCGTAACCGTAACATTCCCCACGCCCCGTATTGATTTATTATACCTATTTACCTTGAGGCCCAACCATTTTGCTAAATCATTCGATACAATGCAGCCCTGAGCTCCAGAATCTAATAGGCCGCGAACGTATGTTGGGTTGCCCGCCAAATCCCAAACAAGCACAGAGGCGATCGGTAATACCACCGTCTCCGGTTGGGGGGCAACAAATGGTTGGGCCGCAAATTCCTAGCGAGGGCCCCCGGGGCCCCACTCTGCCTGTAACCGATCAGGTATGCAGCTATACGCCAGAGGGTCCCATTGTACAAATGGCCCACGCGCCGGTTCCATTGCCACCCTACGATTCCCCGTAAAGGGGGGTGGGCGTGAATTCAACCGTGGCCGCTCCATGAGCGGGGGGGACATCACATGTGACCGACGAGGACGAGGCGATGAGCGGGGCGACAACTGAGGCGGCGTCCGAACCGCACCCGCATAGCTCGAAGGTGTCCCATGCCACCCGCCCGTTACGGCATGCTCAACACACCCAATGTCCCGCTGAGTCGGATGCTGAGTCGCAGCCGAAAACTCAGGGCCCCCCATGTAATGATCCTGAGTGCGGCCCTGCACCTTAGTACTGCCCTGTGCACGTGGGGACGTTGGCCCCTGAGTTGCGCTCCGAGTCGCAAACGAATTCTCAGGGCCCCATGCCGTGTCACCCTGGGTACGGCCCTGTGGTGGCTGTTGGCCGGACCGGTTCATGGACAACAGATTGTTGTGGGGCCCACCACAATATCCGCACATTTGTGTGCGCGTGCAGTCCCTAGCCATGTGTGGCCCGAGGCACAGGAAACACCAGCTCCGCTGCTTGGCCATCCGGCGCCGTCCCTGAACCCTATGTTCCCCGAACTTATTGCAATTGGCACAGCATGGCCAATCTGCCTACAACATGGGCAGGTCTCACCATGTGGGGTCAATTCACTCACAGTCCCATACGACTGCCGGTTGGTGCGGTCCTTCCTCGTCGGAGGGCCCCTACTCACAGCGCTCCCGGCAGCTCTCTGTGGCTCCGAAGGATGGGTGACCGTCAACCCCAAATTCTCTGCCCGTCGAGCCTCCTCTTCCAAAAATCCGACCAAGTCGGAGAAGGCGGGCAGGTCTTCGGCCGACCTCCCGTGAGACTGTTCAAAACGAGTCTGCACGTCAGCGGGTAGGCGGGAAAGTACAATGTACAACAGTAGGTACGACCATTCACCAACCGGAAGTCCAAGATTCTCTAGAGCCTTGGTGACGGACAACAATGGGTTCAAAACCTCCGTCTGTATGGCCCCGACCTTGTTCACAACCGGGATGCTAAACAAACGGTTCAGTTGGGCATCGGCCAACCTCCGTTTGTTGTGGTAACGTCTGACCAACAATTGCCTGGCCGTCTCATAGTTACCCTCCGTAACTGTCAAATGAGCGACCAGCTCCCTAGGCTCACCCCTCAATGCTGCCACCAGCTGAGCCATCTTGACAGACTTGGTAATGTCCGATCGCATGTGCACCAAACTGTCAAACAGATTGATGAAGCTCATCCATTCACCGGACACGCCGTCAAAAGTAGGCATAGTTATGGCAGGTAACCTGGACCCCGATCCCTGATGCGGCAGAGGTGCTTCAATGTCACCATCATGGCTGGACTGGCGCTGTCTACGTATGTCCGCAGCCTTCTGCGTGATAGCAGCTGCCATCTCCATACATTGGTTGACATCCCCTATCAACCGTGACAGCCTGTCAGGTGCACAACCATCAACTGATTCCGCCTGCGCGGACAATTCGAGCTCCCTATTGTAACGTTCCTTAACGTCCATAGACCGCTCCAATACCACATCATGCCTATCTAAACGGTCTATCAGACCGTGTGCGGAGGAAAACCATCTGAGTTCCTTAGAAACACCCTTCTGGATTTCAGATAACGACATGATCGGAACGATACTTACTCACAATTTGCAGCAACTCAATTTTATTGGACCCTCCAGTCTATAACCCAAATGAGGGAACCCTAAACCACAACTTAAACAATGTTGTTTTCCTTAAACAATAGGAACCGAGTTTTATATCTATATAAATTCTGTAAATACAATTCAGTCTCCCTTTATCATTATAACACACACAGATAGTCAATATTAGTTCAAGTTATAAATTGCTATAAACTGAAAACAATGTAATAAACTGCTATCAATAGATGTAACTACCTATGTTAACCAAAACATTCATTCAATAGCATTACCAGACCACTAATAGATTGACTAACTGGTAATTCAATGCAAATTTCAATTCAATATCTGTCTGTCTACTACCAACAATAGACTTATAGCTTACAATACTACCAATCTATGTGGATATAGGAACAACCAGTTACCTAATAACCGCCTATACCTACAGATTGATAGTCCCAAATCGTGCCTTCCTGGAGCCCTTGACGGCTGCAAATCTCAGGAAGCCACGCTCTAGCTACCAAAGTGTTCAGGCTTCTCAGCACCTAATGACCTCGTAGGGGCCCATGAGCTACGAGGTAGCGTGACGATCAGGTGCCAAGAAGTGTGAACGTCGGCGATTCACCGAGCTGAAGTTATGTGGGGTAGATCTAACCTGGTCTGTGCTTCGGTCCCGTCAACCTCCTGTCTCTCTGCAAGGCCCGGGTGCACCCTAGGCTCTTCTTGGTAGACAGGTTCTTCAGCCAACCAGGTATGACTGGCGGGCCAACGTGGTAGCACAGTGTCCAACACAGGTTATGTTTCTACTCGTAAATACAAATCGGGCACGAAAATCCGAACTTTATCTGGTTCGAGAGACAACAACACACTCAGCTATATTAACAATCCTGAGGGAATCCCGAATACATTCCAGATGCCCTGCGATTTAATTTCAACCCCTAACCAAAACGCGTTTACATTGCGAGGGCTTTCGTCTGTCAGTTGTCAAAACTGCCAGGTTGACAGCTAACCTCAAATTAAAAATGGCCGTTCAGAAACCATCGATCGAATATCGATTTGGAATCGAACACTTACTCTATGACCAAAAAACAGGCCGCCTTGACAGTGATCTGTTGGATTTTGAAGAAAACCGTCTAGGAAAGAACCTCATTCCAGTCTCTATTTTCGTGTGCCAGACTCAGCAGTGAATACTTTTTAGGGATCCGCACATAAAACAATATTTTTAAGATTTATTAGCTAAGCTTATTGCATTCATCCTCCCTTTATCTATTGAGTTTATCAATTTACACAGAGCACATAAGCACAGGCAATTCAAGAATAAACAAGTACAAAGGCGAGCTTATCTTTTTAAAAAACATCTTATCGGTCCCTCCATCATGGAGAAATTGTTAACATACATAAAAAAGCTTTTGTAAAGTCGTTTAAAAGAGTTGCAGAATTTACTTACCATCATGTGGGTTTGATAAATCTGGGAAACGTAATAGTTACCTACCAATTCTATTATACCACAGAATACTTAATAGTACTACGTACAGAAAGATCACTGCGCAAATACACTTAAATAAAAGGCTACTCCCGCTACGCGACAATAAAGCGCAATCTAGCTTGCACCTGCGCAACGTACAGCAATCGCTAAGCACCTACAGAATCGGTTGTCCCGCCCGCGCAGGCTAGATTGCGCCGCATCACTACGCCTGAGAGCTTCTTTTACTCTGACATTACAAGGTCGTCCTGTCAACTCCTGTCTCACTCGATCACGCTGGGGTTACCTACGTGCGATTTTTTTTTGTGAATTTTAGTCCACTCTGTGTAAGAGAGGTGTTATATTAGTACTTATTCAGGCTATTGGCAAATTCTAAGGCTAGGTAGGTACCTACCTTCCTACTTAAGTAATTGAAATTTGTTTTATACTGGGTCTAAAGAGTTTACTTTTAGGTAAACAAAAAGGTATTCAATTAAAAAGAAATCGAATTCCTTTAGACACCCTAAAATGTTAGGTACTTAAGTCATTATTGTTGCAAATAATAGGTTATTTATTGGTTGATGCCCTCATAAAATCAACAGACTGCCGGGTATCCTAAACTTTTGATCGCTATCATTCATTATTTAACAAATACTTTCCTCCAAATTAATAAAACTGTTATAATAAAAAAAAAAGTAAAACTTTTAAAAATACCTACTTCAATTACAAAGCATACCCATAAGTGTCCTCATTAATTTTAGATTTCCCTTTATTACTCCTTGATCCCATCAGCAGATCCTGACGGTAGTTGAGCGAAGCTCTCATGGTACCCACGTCACCATCACTTCCATTTCACCATCATGCATTGACGAGCACACACTGACCACCCTTAATAAAGTATTCATATCGCATCCGGAAGGTTACCTAGTATGGAGAAGTTCCGGTGACCATCTGTGGTCTACGTTACCAGTTTCACTTCACAAAATGATGCTTTTCCAAAAGTAAATACACGAGTTACTGTACGAAAATAGCTATAGGTCTGCTAATATTTGAAGAGTTCGATCGATTTCTCCAGGATTCCATAATCAGATCCTGACCTGTTTTCAATGAGACCAATCGGAAGGTAAACCCTTTCAAACAAAACAATAATTCCAAATCTGTCCATTCGTTTTGGAGAAATTGATGAACATACTTAAAAACATAGACCCCGATTAATTTTAAGCCTCTTAAAAAAATAACAAAACTTTTTTTTTAACGGCTTGTCTGGGCCGCGAAAAATCGTGGCGCTGTATTTGCTTTTTCGTTAAAAATAATCATTATTGATTAGTTTCAGGAATATCAACTTTATGCTGTTTAGCCTTAAAGTTGCTGATTTTGTACTCTAAGTAGTCTACATATCCGTCGCTGTTGATGTCTGTATGCGCAAGCGCATAGTCAAGCAGCTCGTCTAATTGATGGTCAGTGTAGCTCTGATGATCCTTGTCGACTTTTCCTGAAAAGACAAACACCCTAGGCCTGTAATAAAAGTAAAAACTCTCCTACGCTAAAGAAAATCTACTATTAATTTCTATAAAATATAATTACGAAGTAAATAAACACGTTCACTTACCCTAGTTATGTGTAGGGTTTTAAGAAAAAATAAACATTAAAAAACAAGAAATTGACAGACAATTAATTTAAGGCAAACACTTTCACTTACCCTAGTTTTGTATAGGGGTTTTTGAATGTAATAAAAGCGTATGAAGGTATGACAGTATTAAGCAACATAAAAAATTAATGCTTAATATGTATATAAAAAACCGGGTAAGTGGGACGAAGGGGTTCTGTAATATTGAATCGTGTATAGTTCATTACAGTTGCTGTAGCATGGACGGACGGACAGAGAGACGGCTCCCGTTTGAAACCCTTCGGGTATAAAAAACTCTATAAATTAATCAAAATATTTGGGCTCTCGCATATAACAAGTGCTTTGTTACAATCCTGAAAATTAGTTTTAGGGACTTACAAAGGTTGGATGGAAGTTATTGATTTCGGAACAAATCTTACAAACTTTATTTCTAATATGTACCATTTCAGAAAAAAATATATATATTGTGAAGCTGAACGCATATTGGTTCCATAACCAATATGCGTCCAGATTCGCCCTTGATCTGTCTAAAGAGCGACATAAAAGAGTAGAAAAAACTTGAGGGCGCCACCATCTTTGTTTATTTTTCTGTCCAATCGCATATGAACACCTAGTATGGACTTACATAAAAAAAAATTACCTATCATCAACTCGCGGCATGAACACCTAGTATTGACAATATTTAGTATGGATAATATTTATATTTATTTTTATAAAATAATTACTACTACCACTAATTACCACTATTATTTTTATTACTGGCAATACTGACCGGAAATATAGGATAAACGTACCTTCTCTCTGGTACATTCACTTGATTGGTCGACTGACTGAATAAATGAAAAAAATAAAATAATCGGTAATGTGGCTGGCCGCTATGACAATTTGGTTTTTTACAATATTTTTTTATGGCTATTAAGAGGGTTAAACGAAATTAGACAGACTGCAAAACTATAGACTCACCTCTGGTTGCGGAGACAATTTAGTTCCGAAAGTTCCGATTTCTACTCTTTTATGTCGCACTGCACTCTAATTTAACGTTGGAACGGAAATCGTGGTAAGATCACTTATATTAAAGACGTAAATCTAATTATGTAAAAGCCAATAATTATGTAGGTGATTTAATTATATTATAATCAATTTGGACGGAAAGTATAAGGCTATTTTGCCATTCCAATTAATCAAGATGGCCGCTAGTGCCAGTTGACGTGAATTGCTTTCAGTATACGTATTCTATAATCTATAAATAATATTTCCAGATAATAAATTATGTACTCTCAATATTAAAATAAAACAGAAAAAGGTTAGTATAAGGTATGTATATACCCAGCAGTGGGTGAATTGAAATTGAAAAATTAAGTTCAGATCTCCGGCAAAATCATAACACTACTTCCGCCAGCGACTTTATACTCCACGTAACTTACAAAACCGTCGTGATCCACATCCAAATCGAACACAGGATCGACGAGGCCTGCCAACTCGTTGTCTGTAAACGCCGGATGCTCGTGTGCAACTTCATGCTTTTCTGAAATTGTTGGCTAGACGAATGAAAAGCAGCAAACCAGAGTTTAGTATTAACTTGCGTCCCTCTGTCAGGGATGTAAACACAACTGCCAACTCTTTTGATTTGTTTTGCCGCTTGCAGACTGCTGCTATGGCCGGTGTACTCTCGCGCGAGACACCCGAGGTTGATGTAGGTAGGTACATTGCGTTTTGCAGTCTAAAATACTTATTCGTACACCGTTCTTCCCGGGGAGGCCCTCAGCGGAGGGATACTGGAAAAATCATGCTTAGTTAACGTATCATACCCATAAACTACCTACCTGCCAGCAGTTGCAGTTTTATAAGTCGAGTACCTAGTTTTTGATTTTCATACGAAGTTCAACCCCCTATTTCCCCCTATTAGCGGATGATTTTCGCCAAATCTCTTCTTAACGTATGTTCGCTAAATAAGAGAGTCCAGTACAAAGTTTCATGTCTCTATAACAAGTAGTTTTGGCTATGCGTTGATATATCTGTCGCAGTTGGTTGGTTAAATCAGACACTTAACTAACTCTCTAGACCGTTAATTAAATACCGATGCGACGTTTAACCAAATCATTTTGATTTCAATAAAGCATCGTTGAAAACGTTTAACAATCTGTCTTCCGAAAGCCGGCATGTTGGCAAACAAAATGGCGTCACGACAACAGCTGATTTGCACAGCTTATATTTGGGCAAAACATTGCGGTAGCTTAGGTGAAGGGAAAAGGGGGTGAGCGATGCGAAGCCCCCTTTATCCTTCGTGTTAGGTTGAACATGTAAGAACAACAAAAAATACTTAAAACATAAACTTAAGTACACATAAAAATATTTATATTGTATATATCTTGTTGCCTAGGAACATTTATTTTATTTTATTTTTATTTATTTATTTGTTGATGTTTCACAGCATAAGTAATTAATTCGATAAAAATAACACTGATATAAATGGGTAATGCCAATTACGAAACATATCCTTTATAAATTATGATGAGGATTTTAAGATCATAAAACATATGTATAAAAGGTAATTTTACATTATATATAATAAGGTGTGTGTTTAATTCCACGCCTCAACCGAACGGCGTGGAATCTTGAGGGGCTGGGTTTTTGCCAGCACGGGAGAGAAAATCTTGATTGTTACTTCACCTTGTCGTCGTAGACCGGAAATCGAAAGCTCGATTCGAGGCAGGAATACGGGATAGGAGCACAAGTTTGGGTAGGATCGGGACTGAATCTCACTATTCGCTGCCTGACGCTGTCGCCGGCGTGCTGCCTGCCGACACGAGGAGTCGCCGTCCGATACGACGATGTCCAATCACAACACGGATCACTCAACCGCTGACGCGAATCTACTTATTTCCCGACGATGTGGTAGATTAACACTCCGACCAGGCTCGACACCTGTATTAGACAATTGTTACACCGAAATACAATCAATGGCCCGACGCCTGAGCAGACATGTTTTTTCTCCCGACGAGAAAAGATAACCTTCCGAAGCATAAATATTAAACAGTCACCCGCCCGGACAGGCCCGAACCTGTCCCTAATCAATAGGAAGGCGAGAAAGTGTTGCGACCGCTCTCTTGATGACCGAGTCCCCCACCTTGACTTCTGCTGATCGAGGCGTGCCATCCCGACCCGTGTACAAATTGACGATCCGTCCTCGTCTCCATCTCAATGATGGCAGGTTCGCATCCTTAATCAGCACCAAATCACCGACTTGAGGGGGGCTCGTCCGGTCAGTCCACTTAAGGCGCTGCTGCAAGATGTGCAAGTACTCAAGGGACCACCGTTTCCAAAAATCTTGAGCCATCTGCTGCAACATCTGCCACCTAGTTAACCGACTTAACTTAACATCACCGAATGGGTATTCTGGCAGGGCGTTAAGGGGCTGACCTATCAGGAAGTGACCCGGAGTCAACGCTTCCAAATCATTTGGATCCGAACTGAGCGGGCACAACGGACGCGAGTTCAGTGTCATTTCAATCTTACAGAACAGCGTCGCAAGCTCTTCAAAGCGTAGAGAGGTCTCACCGATGATCCTCGTCAGGTGCGACTTAGCCGATTTAACCGCAGCCTCAAATATTCCTCCCCAATGAGGACATCCCGGCGGACTGAAAACCCATTCAATCCCTCGTCGGGAGCAAGCCGTACCGATGGCATCCTGGTTACCGTTCAGGAATTGAGTGACCTCCTGCAGATATCGCCTGGCTCCGACAAAATTTGTGCCGTTGTCCGAACGGATTAATGTCGGGAGGCCCCTTCGTGAGACGAACCGATCTAGACATGCGATAAATGCCTCTGTAGTGAGGTCACTGACCACCTCCAAGTGGACTGCCTTCGTGGCCAAGCACACGAAGACGCACGGGTATGCCTTCACTAATCTGGCGTTCCGTAGCTGTGAAAACTTGACCATGAATGGTCCCGCGAAATCCGTTCCGACACCCGCAAAGGGCCGGATTTCGTTAACCCTATCCGAGGGCAAATCGCCCATCTGGGGCTGCATCGTAGCCGCCTTGGCCCGATAATAAGGCAGGCACCGAAATACGACGCTACGCACTAAGCGTCTTCCCGATAGAATCCAGAACTCGCGCTGGAGAAACGCCATCAAGGCGTGGCATCCGACATGCCCATTCCGAATGTGTCGATCCTGTATCAACAGTTCGACCAACTTCCTTTTCCTAGGGAGTAACAACGGGTGGCGAGCCGCATAAGGCAGGTTGTCATTCCGCAGCCGACCTCCTACCCTCAGCAATCCTTGAGGGTCAATAAACGGGTTGAGCCGAGCCACAGCTCCCTTCAGTTGGACGCGTCCGCGTCTCAGAATGTCCAGTTCGGACTTAAAGTGCACCGTCTGCACGTTCCGTACCAATGCGAACAACGCATGGTTCCGTTCCCGTGGTGTCAGGACCTGTGTCCGCACTCGTTGCGCCTCAGAATTCCGACAATTCCGCGCAAATCGGCAGATCCAGGCGGTCACATTGACCAGCTTGTTGAGCGAGCTGTACCGTTCCAGCAGGCTGAACTCCTCTTCCGGCTCTGGTTGCGTCGTACAGACACCGACTGTCAAGGCGCCGTTCGCCGTGGTAACGCGTGGACTCATTGGCCAATCCGATTCGGCTTGAGTCAACCATTTTGGACCCCACCACAAGGGATGTCCAACCAACTCCGGAGCGTGACACCCACGAGACGCACAGTCTGCTGGGTTCATTTTCCCTGGAACATGTCTCCAGATTAAGGGAACCTCCGAATTCAAAATCTGCGAAACCCGATTCGCCACAAAAATCTCCAGCTTGTGAACTGAAGCCTTCAGCCAGCATAACACGATCTGGCTGTCCGTCCAAGCGTAGACCGTATCTTCTAACGCTATTGACCCACGAAGAACCGTCATCGTGTGGTTGAGCAGACGAGTCAGGAGAGCCGCTCTCGAAAGCTCTAACTTGGGAATGGTCAGGCGAGTGCGCAACGGTGCAACCTTGCTCTTGGCCATGACCAACCGCACATCAACCTCCCCCGAGGAGTCGACCGTACGCAGATATACCGCAGCTCCGTAGCCCTTCTCCGAGGCATCGCAAAACCCATGCAGGGTGGCGGTGTATCGTTTGGTGGGGACTGTTGTGTATAGGCTGTGTGTCACCGCCCCCCACCTCTTCAGTCTTGCATTAAACGCGGTTACAAGCACACTGGCGTATTATTTACTAGTGGCGAACGAGGATTAAAATACATAAATAAAAAAGTGATTTTGTATTAAGTTATTAGACATGTCGGTGGGTAAAATTCGAGAGTTTGTGGTGAAGACGGGAAATTGGTCGGCTTACATTGAGAGACTCGAAATGTATTTTGTGGCGAATAAAATAGCAGCTGATGTGAAACTACCCACTTTAATTTCTGTGATGGGCGAAGAAGCTTACGAGCTGTTATCGACTTTGGCCAGCCCGAAGAAACCATCCGAACTGGTTTTTCAAACAGCAGTGGATCTGATGCGTACCCATTTACAGCCAAAACCCTCAATTTTAGCAGAACGGTATCACTTCAGGCAGCGGCGGCAGCAAGCGGGGGAGTCTATAGCGGTCTACGTAGCCGATTTGAAGAAACTGGCACGATATTGTGATTTTAATGCCAGTCTAGAGGAAAACCTCAGAGATCAGTTGGTGTGTGGTTTGCGCAGTGAGATAACGAGGCAGCGGCTGTTTAGCGAGACCACGATTGATTACAATAAGGCGGTTTCCCTGGCATTATCGCTTGAGGCGGCTGAGAAGGATGCCAGCGCAGTGGACAGAACGGGCGTCACAACCACCAATGTGTCAGAGAGTGTTCACAAATTAAATTTGAATGTTTGTCGGAAGTGCGGCGATAGTAAACATATGACGAATAATTGTGTATACCAAGACTACGTGTGCAGTTATTGCCAGGTAAAGGGACACCTACGAAGAATGTGCCCAAAACTACGCGAGGCCTACGGGGCCGGGAGTGCAAGACAGGTGGATTCGGCGGGTATTGCTGATTATTATGAGTCACGCGGAGGGCGCTTGAACAGAGGGTGGCGAGCTAGCAGAGGTCGCGGTGGCGGCGGCCGGGCGTTCGCGGGGCGCGGGTGGCGCGGAGCGAGAGGGGGTCGGGAGCGGGCCCCGGTGCATTTGCTAGAAGAGGAGAACGATGCGCAGGCGCATTACGAGAGCGAAGAGGAGGACACTCTGGTACCGGACGACGACTTCGAAGAGCCAATGTACCAAATGTCGCTTAGCAGATATAAACCGGTGTGTATTGAACTTAAGGTTCATAATCGTACTTTGGTTATGGAGGTTGATACCGGATCGGCACTTTCATGTATAAGCAAGGCTGTTTACTGTGATTTATTTAGCGAATTAGAATTAAAGAAATGTTGTTTATCATTAAAATTTTATGATGGTTCAATCATACGGCCTTTAGGCTATTTATGTCCGGAGGTAGAATACAAGGGTAATAAAAGAATTTTAGATCTGTATGTAATAGATAACGGCACAACGAGTTTAGTGGGGCGACAATGGTTAACAGAATTAAACATCCCAGTAATTGTTCAAAATAACCACATAGGAAAAGAAGGTAAAGATAAGAATAAATTAGTGGATGATATTATTTCCAGTCATAAGTCCTTGTTCGACGGTGCGCTGGGTCGCTTTACTGGCGGTGAGGCGGAGCTGTGTGTGCGAGGTGATGTGCTGCCGATATACTGCCGCGCGCGCCCCCTGCCGTACGCACTGCGCGACCGCGTCGACGCGGAGCTCGATGGCATGCTGCGCGCGGGCGTCATCGAGCCGGTGGACCAGTCCGACTGGGCCACGCCGCTGGTCATTGTGAACAAGGCGGACGGCGGTTTGCGCTTATGTGCCGACTACAAGGTAACCCTTAATCGAGTACTCATGGTCGACAGATACCCGGTTCCTAAAATGGATGATCTATTTAGTGATCTCAGCGGGAATGAATATTTTACAAAGCTAGATATGACACAGGCTTACAACCAAGTCGTCTTATCAGAAAAATCTAAACGGTACACGGTTATTAATACTCATCGAGGATTATTCCGATACAATCGCTTGGTCTACGGTTTATCTTCTAGCCCAGGAATATTTCAAAAATTGATGGTAAATATTCTTAAAAATCGGGATGTCCTGATATTCTACGATGATATTTTGATTAAAAGCAAAGATTTAGAAAGTCATTTGAAAACAATAAAAGACGTATTAGAAATACTACAAAAGAACGGAATAAAACTAAAGAAAAGTAAATGTGAGTTTTTGTCAAGTGAGGTAAAGTATTTAGGGTTTATAATTGACAAAAACGGAGTTCGAGTAGATCCGGATAAGATTAAACCTATAGTTACAATGCCGCACCCTACCAACGTAACCGAATTGAAATCGTTTCTGGGTATGGTTAACTTTTACGGCAAATTCATAAGTAACTTGAGTTCGTACTTAGGTCCCCTTTACATGCTTCTTCAAAAGGGCAAACATTGGTTTTGGGGTACTGAACAAAACTCAGTTTTCGAGCAGGTGAAAAGATTATTAAGTGAAGCTTGTGCGCTCGCTCACTTTGATATGTCGCGAGAGACCGTGCTGACCGTGGACGCGAGCGCGCGCGGGCTGGGCGCAGTGCTGGCGCAGCGCGGACCAGGCGCAGACGGAGAGAGCGTGGTCGCGTACGCGTCGCGAACTCTCACCCAACCGGAACTGCACTATAGCCAAATACACAAGGAGGCGTTGGCCATCGTATTCGCTGTAGACAAGTTCCATCAGTATCTGTATGGTCGTAGCTTTACTCTACGAACCGATCACAAGCCGTTGGTCAGCATTTTTGGACCCAACATTGGCATTCCAAGTGCGGCAGCAAACCGATTACAGCGGTGGGCGGTCAAGTTATCAGCGTACGACTTTAAGATTGAGTATGTTAGAACAGATTTGAACACGGCTGATGTACTTTCTAGGTTGATTAGCTCTCATAAAAACGAAGCTAAGAAAGAAGAAGAATATATGCCCGAACAAACTTACTTGCATTTTAGCTCGGATGCGCTTTTATTAAACGCGGAGGTACTTAAAAAAGAAACGCGCGCTGATCCCATTCTTAGTCGAGTATTAAGTTATATTAAGGATGGCTGGCCGAGCGAGGTCGAATTGAGAGAGCTAAAACCGTACCTTAATCGTAAAGGCGAGTTATATTGCGAGTTAGGGTGTATTATGTGGGGACACAGAATCGTTGTTCCACCAGCTTGCAGGCAAAAAGTTTTGACTGAGTTGCACGATTCTCACATGGGAATTGTTAAAACGAAGTCCCTCGCCCGCAGCTACGTGTGGTGGCCAGGAGTGGACGAGGCAGTGGAGGGGGTGTGTCGCGCGTGCGAGGTGTGCGCCGCACTAGCCGACGCGCCGCCCGGACACGAGCCGCGCTGCTGGCCGTGGCCGACACGCCCGTGGTCACGTCTGCACCTTGACTTCCTGGGGCCCATCTCAGGCATGACTTACTTAGTAGTTGTCGATGCTTGCTCTAAATGGGTAGAGGCCATAAGAATGCAGACAACAACAGCACAGGCAGTTATAAGGGTGTTGAGGGACCTATGGGCAAGATTTGGCCTTCCAAAACAAGTGGTGAGTGACAACGGCCCTCCCTTCACGAGCTCTGAATTTGGCATATTTTTGACCCAAAATGGCATAGAACACGTTTTTACTGCCCCTTATCATCCAGCATCCAATGGGGCTGCTGAAAATGCGGTAAAAATTTGCAAAAGAGCTATAAAAAAAGCATTCAAACAAAACATTGATGTGCATACGGCCTTATGTAGATTTCTACTTGCGTATAGGAATACAGAGCATGCCACCACTGGGGATAGCCCCGCTAATGTATTGATGGGACGTAGTTTACGGATGCGGCTCGACTGTCTAAAGCCAGAGCGAGAGGCGCGTGTAGCCGCTCGACAAGCGGACACCACTCGCGCCGCAGGCGGAGTACAGAGACAGTTCACACCCGGTGATTGTGTCTGGTATAGGGACTATCGTACAGCAGATAAATGGCTGTCGGGTAAGGTAGTTGAGACATTAGGGAGCACGGATTATGCAGTTAGAGCCAGATTAGGAACCGAGGTACACAGGCACGTAGACCAATTGAGACGAAGGGTAAATGAGGTCAATAACGCAAGTGAGCGTGAACCGTCGGCGCCACTAGAGACTGACAGGCGTCAGACACGCCGGTCATCCTTGTTGTTCCCGGTTGCCGAAGAGGAGGAAGTCGTCAGTGAAATGTCCCCGCCGACAGAGGTGAGAGAGAGTTCGGCACCAGTCGCGAGCACATCAGGCACACCATCACACTCCCCACCGAGCAGCAGGCCTCCACCAATAGTAGCTGCACACACTGCACCGACGAATACGGACGAAGTGACCGAAGTTACCGATAGAGTATGCCGATTGCGGCCCAGGAAACCACCTGCTAGATATGGCTTTGAGGTAGATTAATTAGTCTCCTAATTAGGTAATTAGGAATAAAACAGCAAATTATGTTTAAAGTAAATTGTTTATGTTGATCCAAGAGATGGTGTAGTTAAGACATAGTAATAGTGTTACCTTTCGGTGTGTTTGTTACATTGTCTATTATTATAGTACCGGTGGAGGGAACTTTATACCTTTAAGTAGATAAGTTAAATATTTTATAGTACTTATGAGTAAATTTGTTAGGTTCTTAAATAGGGGTGGAGGTGTTGTGTATAGGCTGTGTGTCACCGCCCCCCACCTCTTCAGTCTTGCATTAAACGCGGTTACAAGCACACTGGCGTATTATTTACTAGGGACCAACCTCCGTAATAGTGAAATCCGATTGATGCCAGGGAGGGTCGAAAAGAACGAGTCCCACTCTGAGCTCAATGACCCGCCGATCGGGTCGTCCCATTTCAGCTCAGCAGACCACAATTGCTGCATAAAACACTTGAGCTGAAATGTTACCGGGGTGATCCACCCGTTTGGATCAAATGTCCTAGCCACTGTTGAAAGGACGTTCCGTTTCGTCCAGACTTTCGGGGAGTCCAACTCGACCCGATACGAAAACATGTCTGACACCGGCTGGTACTGGACGCCTAATACCGACAACATATTTGGATTTTCCAAATTTTCAAAAATGTGGGGATCCTGCTGGTAGTCATCCGGAAGACCAGTCAGTAACTCTGGAGAGTTCGACATCCATTTCCGGAGCTCGTAACCTCCACCCCGTAAGAGATCAACTAGCTCGTCCCGTCGAGCGAGCGCCTCCTCTACTGAATCTGCACCGGTACAGATATCGTCCACGTAGAGATCCTGCTCCAGGATCGCTGCACCTCTAGGGAAGTTTAACCGTTCTCGATCCGCTAACTCCCGCAGAGTGCGAATCGCCAAATAATGACTAGACCGTAGCCCGTACGTGTTGGTGTTCAGCTCGTACACCCTGATGGGCTGATCTGGGCTCTCTCGCCACAGTATCAGCTGATACCGTCTATCGTCAGGGTGAATGACCGTCTGTCTAAACATCATCCGGATGTCAGCTACAAACACAACATTGTGTCGACGGAACCGTGTGATAACATCCGCGATGTCATGGTTCAACTTCGGCCCTGAATGCAAACACTGGTTCAGGTTCATGCCGTTAGATGTTGATGCCGATCCATCGAACACTACCCGTATTTTGCCCTCCGGGGTCCTCAAGACCGCGTGATGGGGCAGGAAGCAGTGGTCTTCACGCTTCCAGTCGATACCCGAAACCGACATGTGGCCGAGCGACTCGTATTCCCGCATGAAATCGACGTACTTCTGCCGGAAAATCCCGTCACGCTTCATGCGTCGTTCCATCGACAGAAGCCGCGTCTCGGCTGCATGGTGTGAACTGCCCAGCGGCGGGCGATCACTCCGAAATGGAAGACGTGTGAGAAATCGACCTGACCGAAGGCGACCAGTATTGTTCCGATAAAACTGTTCACACTCTTCTTCAACCGGGTCCAACCGGCGGACCGTAGGCGGTTCCTCCACCTCCCAAAACTTCTGTATCACCTCCGAGAGTACAGAACCGAATAAGGGACTACGAGTCGCTAGGCGTGGGGCAGCCGGCATGACCGGACCCATTACCGCATGGCCCTGTCTGGTGTTGACCGAAACCAGACCAGTCGCCTGCAACACGTGGACACCTGGCACTAACAGGTATCCCAAGGCATCGACACCCAATAAAATGTCTACTGGGCCCGGAATATCGAACTCCGGGTCAGCCAGTGACAACCCAGCGACCAACTGTCGCACCGAGGGCGACAACCGTACGTGAGGGTGTGAGCCCATCACATTAGGCATGACTAATGCCGTGACCGTCAGATTCACCGATGAATCCACCCGTGACGAGAGAGTAATCCGACATACTCCCTTAACGGAACCGACTTCCGTGTTCCCAATTCCCCGAATGGAATGTGGATACTCCCTTACCGAAATGCCCAACCGTCTTACAAGGTTGCACGAGACTAAGCACCCCTGGGCCCCCGAGTCCAATAGTGCTCGTGCCACACAAGATTTGCCGTCCGAACTCCACGCTATCACCGAGGCGGTGGGGAGCATGACCGTCTGTGGAGTGGCGGCACCCTGTAAGTGGGCGGCGTGTCCCTAGCGGGAACCTCCGCGGGATCCGAACCCGCTCAGACCTCCGTCGGCCTGGTAACTCGGCTGCTGATATGCCACCGGTGGCATATCAGACCGCATGTACATCAGGGGGTCCCAACCCGCATAATAGGCCCCTCGCTCTCCCGGTACCCGACCATACCGGACTGTGAACGGTGTGCCCGGTGGCCACCGTGGATGGAGGGGGGAGAGCGGATCCAACCTGGGGCGCTCTAGGAATGGGGGCGACATCCGAACCCGCTGGGACCCCCGTCGGCCTGGTAACTCGGCTGCTGATATGCCACCGGTGGCATATCAGACCGTATGTACATCAGGGGGTCCCAACCCGCATAATAGGCCCCTCGCTGTCCCGGTACCCGACCATACCGGACTGTGAACGGTGTGCCCGGTGGACACCGTGGATGGAGGGGGGAGAGCGGATCCAACCTGGGGCGCTCTAGGAATGGGGGCGACATCCGACTGTTCGCCTCCCTGTTCGCCTCCCAGAGCGACGGGCAGGGTGGCGCAGAAGGTGGTGGGCTCCTAGCCTTCGCGCCACTCATAGGTGCCATCTGACACCCGCCCGTAACACGCGGTGAGCCAGTGGCCCGAAGTCCTCGCTGACCCTGGACAGCGGCGACCGAACCCCGGCTATCCCGCCTGTTACCCCCCGCGCTGCCCCCTTCCCCTCTGGGGGGGTCCCGTCCGCGGGTACTTCAGTCACCCCGTTGGTGACTCCCGTTGCCCGGAGGGGGACTGGGTCCGGCCTTGGTTGGGCCCTATGACCGACCAACCTGAGTCCGGCCCTGGTGATCGTCCGAAGGGTCTGACCGGTTCAGGCACAACACGATGTGGTTCTTGCCACCGCAGCACTCACAGGGGGACGCGCGTGAGCACTCGCTCAGCGGGTGCGGCCCCAAACAACTGAAACACAATCGGTGGCGGAAGACTACCTTCCTGCGGGCAGCTACCCCGAGCGCCTTAAAGTTGGCGCAACTGGTCACCTCATGACCGGCACTGTCGCAGTGCACACAGCCGCCACCCGACGGCGCGGCATTCAAAACGCCAAATTGTTTTGACCGCCCACCCCCCCGTGGGGGCGGGGGGCGCGGCCCCTCCCGCATCCGCGCGGGTTGGCGCTGCACACTGGCCTCCATATCCAATGTGTCGCATCGCCTGCATTCACCCTCCAAAAAGTCCGTTAATTTGACGAGCGTGGGCAGTTCCGAGCTACTGCCCCCATGCAGCTGTTCAAACCGACTTTGAACAGCTGCAGGCAACCGTGACAAAACCATATACAACACGATATATGACCATTGGTCTACCGGCAGAACAAGGTTCTGAAGGGCCTTAGTGGCCACCAGCACAGGGTTGAGCACCTGTACCCGGATTTCAACATCCCGGGTTACTCTTGGGATGCTAAACAGCTTCCCCAGCTGCGCATCAACCAACCGCCGTTTGTGCTGGTAGCGGTCAAACAATATGGACCGGGCTATCTCGTAATTGCCTGTCGTGACCGTTAGGTGACCGACCAACTCCTTCGGTTCACCCCGCAGTGCCATCAATAGTTGGGCCAACTTGTAGGCGTTGCCCAGGTCGTCCCGACCGTGGACCAAACTATCGAACAAATTGATGAATGCCGGCCACTCATCAATTGCCCCACCGAAGGCCGGAATCTCCAGGTGTGGCAGCCGTCCAACAACACCCTTAGGGGGCGGGTCTCCGCTACCCTCCCCGCGGTCATTCCGTCGCGACCGCTTAATTTTCTCCGCGCGACGCTCGATGTCGCCCAAGCACTCCATCGCTTGGTCAGCATCCGCGCAGAGCTGCTTCACTGCAGCCACCGAAGCCTCATCCGTAAGCCCGAGGGCTTCAGCCTCCGCAGCCAGCCGACACATCTTCCCGACGCGTGTCATTGCGTCCTCCACACGCTTGAGCAGGACATCGTCCATGTCAGGTCGCTCCACATACTTGTGAGTATGGGCGAGCCATCTCATCTCCTCACGGACACCATACCGCAGTACCGTCAAGGGCGAAGGTGCCATGGTTACCGATTCAATTGTTTCTGGTCCTATGCTTCACTACCGAACTAAGCACAGCCAGAGACCAGCACTTGCCCGTCAGCGCTGGGCACAGAAATTAAAACTAAGTTGTAAAAACCAAGGCAACCACTAAAACAATTAAATCCTAAACAATATTTAATATACATACACCTTATATAATATACATACATTTAATATACGCCCTGTGGACATACACCTTATAAATATACACTCTAAATCAATTAGAGAATGCCACCATAAAACACAACACAAAAATAACCCACAAAACTTGATTATGAAAACAATACAAAATAATAAGTGGTGGGCTCCGAGACTATAAACCTAAACAATATAGCACCCTAAACCACACTGGATTCCGAAATCCAAGCTATTTTTAATATAATGAAGGTAGCTGTGACCTTCTAGAAGTGGCCCCTCCGATATGACCCACACTTCTACTGAGGTCAGCAAAAATAGCTTAATACCCCTTAAATAGCCTGACCCTGCTCTGTAAACCGAAATAACACTGCAGTACTATAGAACCCGACGTTCTACCGCAAGTAATACAATCTAGTTACTTCGCAGAATGACTGTTCAATCTTTTATGCGCACAAACAGTAGTTTCCGACTACAAATTTACAACAATTGTTAACTAAATTGACACTTATACTTTCACTAACCGAAAATGAACTTTAATTGTGGTATACCGACCACAGACTCATTGCCGACTTGCCGGCCAATCTGAGATATTCTTTTCTCCCAACTACAATGTGGCAAAAAACAACAACCCTACAACCGTCCGTGAATCGGTGATTTCCCACTAGGAAACCGCGCCTGCTACCAAAATGTTTAATTCCACGCCTCAACCGAACGGCGTGGAATCTTGAGGGGCTGGGTTTTTGCCAGCACGGGAGAGAAAATCTTGATTGTTACTTTACCTTGTCGTCGTAGACCGGAAATCGAAAGCTCGATTCGAGGCAGGAATACGGGATAGGAGCACAAGTTTGGGTAGGATCGGGACTGAATCTCACTATTCGCTGCCCGACGCTGTCGCCGGCGTGCTGCCTGCCGACACGAGGAGTCGCCGTCCGATACGACGATGTCCAATCACAACACGGATCACTCAACCGCTGACGCGAATCTACTTATTTCCCGACGATGTGGTAGATTAACACTCCGACCAGGCTCGACACCTGTATTAGACAATTGTTACACCGAAATACAATCAATGGCCCGACGCCTGAGCAGACATGTTTTTTCTCCCGACGAGAAAAGATAACCTCCAATTTTTCATCTCGTTGGTACGAGTGACAGCTGCGGTTCCGTTTCCGTTCCGAGTCGCGCAATAAGAGGAGGTGCGTTCCGAAGCATAAAAATTAAACAGTGTGTGTTTATGCCCGCGTGCGTTTGTATATGTGTATATGTGTGTGTGTGTGAGAGAGAGAGACAGGGTATGTAATATGTGTGTGGATATGAGGTGTTTCTATGTCATATGAGAGAGTTCAATTTCCTGGAATAAATGTTATTGATTGTTGTTTGTTTTTGATGATCAATTATCTAATTTGATTGACCTTATCTTCGCACAAACCTGTGATATAAATTGAGTCCGGTTCAGGTAAAAGACATCGGCCCCCGCAATGTGTTTCTCGTACATATCAATGCTCCTATTTAGCGGTGAATTGGAGGCATAGTTGGTGCGCGCGCGCTCGTACCCAAGCAGCGCCGGTGTGTGGCGACGCGACCGCGGCGGGGCGATGCGCAGCAGCACTGACCTCACAAGCCACTCACTGTCCAGTCTGTTGTTGATGACGTCATGAAGACGTTTCTGATCTGCCAGCATCCTCCTGCTCTCCAGGGAAGCCATAGAAAGTCGAGTAAGGCCCTCATCATAGTCCACCGAAGACCCGTCATATCTAATCTGCAGTTGCCTCATGAACGCTTTCTGAACCGACTCAATTCTGATTTTATGCGACTGGTAGGATGGTGACCATACCGGCGACGCATATTCCAGCACACTGTGAACGTAGGCGAAATAAAGTAATTTAAAAGCAAGTGGTGAACGCAGCGGCCTCGTCACACGATTTACGAATCCAAGCATTTTAAAAGCTTTCGCTATAATATGTTCGTAATGAGGTATGAATAAAAGTTTAGAGTCCATTATAACCCTAAGATCCCTAACCTAACCTTGGAGACACGTTCAATGGGGTAGTCATTTAGAATATATTGGTGTGTTAGTTAGTTTAGACAACTTGTTAAACGTTTCGTTCACTCACTTGTCTGACGGAATTTTAGTGACTTGGTTAAACGTCGGCATTTAATTAACGGTATAGAGAGTTAGTTAAGTGTTTAATTTCCTACATTAATCAGTCATTCATTACCTAAAATTCAACGAGTCAGTCAGAATTTTATAAGCATAGATTATATCTGATGTTGATTGGTAGTCTGGAAAACAGCCTCGGGTGACTAGAGTAGTCTCGCTCGCACGAGAGTGTTCAGCGGCTATTATATGTCATACTATAGCTGTCAGTTGAAATCAGTTTCCGTGCGAGGGACACGTGTGGCACGGCCCTGCCCCCCTTCCCTTGATACGCAAGGCAAGATTTCAAGCTTGCCTTTCCGTCATTTGAACAGAACACAGTTACCTACTCTGTTGAGAAGATGACAACTTCATACAAAAAAACGATTTACTAGCGCCACCTAGTGGGTAGTAGTGGTAGCCTTAGCATTTTTGTATGAAGTTGTCATTCTTCTCGACAGAGTAGGTAACTGTGTTCTGTTCAAATCACGGAAAAGCAAGCTTGAATTTTTGCCTTGCGTATCAAGGGTAGTTGGGCTGACACCATTACCGTAGTATCTTATTATATGTCTGTGAGCATTACATTCGAGTGTCCGTGACAGCGGTGTTCACGATTGAGCTTCCGGGGTGCAGTCAGTACAACATTAAGGCCCAAGATCAGCGAAGAGCGCTTTGGCAAAAATAAAATATATATTTTCACTAGTCATCGGTCTCACAAAAAAATATGTTATTCACAATGAGATAATCTAATTTAAATACTGTGTCGTTAGGTACGCGATTAGAGTAATTGGCCTTGATCATAAAAAATCCTGAAGTAGTATGTATTAAAAAGGAAATAAAAAATCAATTATATAAAATTACTTATTTTTCTCATAACTCTATATCTTATTTTTCCTCTTTTAGAACATCAATCCTAAATTTTTATCAATTAGCTTATTTCCGTATTTTTGTAATTTTGAAAAAACACGTAGGGTCTTACCACAAAAAAACAAACTCCTGTTCAAGCTTGTTCAAAGTCAAAAATGTATGAGATTTGACGTTTGTTTTGAGGTTAAACTATGTCTAATATTTTTGGTAGTAACACGCTAATCTAGCTAATCTAGCTAATCTTTAACGTGGTCGCCGGGCGGCCCGATGCTATTCCGCGCCGCCCGCTACCCCGCCAGTTCCGCTACCCCGCCCGAAGACGACGGGCGAATGCGGCGCCCCTCACCTCAACGGCCAGAATTGGGCCTTAAAGCCTTGAATACACTAGGAAACTATATGCCCCCCAAGCAACATATCACGCAACGCTTAATCTACAAGCTCTCCAAGAGCGAGTGCACGCAGTGTTGACACCTTGGTGGCTTTCCTACCAGAACTGGTGCTTTTTCAAGGCTTCTAGTGTTGTTTTTTCATTATACAGGTTGTTTGGTGCATCGTTTGATAAATTAAAATGCCGGATAGAAGGGGTCATTTGCTATCTCCTCGTTCCAAAAAACAAAAGTTTTGGCCTAACGGATTTTTTTACTTTAATATTTTTAACTTTTTTGAAAAATCTTCCAGAATTACTTCCTGAAACTTGAATAATAAAAAAAAAGATACAACTTGCAATTATTTACTGCTATTGGTTGTGTAATGTGGTACGGTTCTTTTGTAGTCAAAAATACTGGAAATTAACAAGTGAAATTCTGTAACGAATCATCTTTGACTTGCAATAAAAAAAAACTAAACAAGACTTTTTTCTTGAGTTTAAAAAAAAGTTTGCTGGTCTATCTTCCTTCCAACAATGTACAATAATGCCATAAAAACCATTATTAAGTTAATTAATTTGACAACTTTGTATATCGGCCGGGAGGGCGATACTCGTATCGCTGATTTCGAGAAGTTTCTGGCGGACTGGGCTGTTAAGGTAAGCCTTTGCCCAGCAGTGGGAGACTACCGAAAAAAAAAAACTGTGATTGGCGCGTTTTTCAAACATTTATTTTTTCGAGTTAGTGTTTTTCTTTTTCATTCTTTGTTTTTAGTGTTGGTTAGCGCCGCGAACCTTTTAATGCTGTGGTTTTGAAGATTAAATAATTTTTATATTCTCTAATGAAGAATACGCGGACATCCTTATGGCATATGGAAGCGCTAATGGTATTGCACGAGAAGCGCAAAGAATTTCTCTAGAAATATTTCCTAACAGACGCTTACCTTACCGCCACACATTTTAAAACACATACCGACGTTTACGCGAAGTGGGCAATCTAAAATGTAAGTAAGTAGGGATAGCGATTCGACATGACGTCGAATCGCACGAACAAATTTTGGCGCTGTTCGCGGAATAACCGACCAGGAGCATTAGGAATGTTGCTCTATTGCTGGAAATTTAAAACTGGAAGGTGTGGAAGGTTCTTCGGCAATATGACAAACATGCATTTAACTACAGTACTGTACAAGGTACGCATTTTTTACAGAATCAAGAAGGTACAACTAATATCACATTGCCTGAAACCCAATCCCGATTGATCCAATCATTACTCTGTCTCATACGGTAGTGTACTTACTTCTCATTTTAATTATCGAAATGTTGACAGTAATTAATGCGTTCTCATCCGTATTATTCAGGTCTCGAAGATAATCTCTCGAGGCGAGCTTATCTCTCGAGAGAGATTTGTAGTGGAAAACCGGGGCAGGACAGCTAAATTTGTGCAGTCCTAGTAATATAATAAATTATACATATTTATACTATATAAAATACAATAACACAAACATAAAATATAAATCATGCATATACTTACTAATATATAGGGAAGCAAGGGAATGCTCTTTCAATCTATTATTAAAAGTGAAAATTGAGGGACTATCTCTAATAGCGCAGGGAAGTGCGTTCCACAGTCGGTGCCCTTAACTTAAACAAGATATCGTATATAGAATTCTAGAAATTCGTTCGGTTCTGCTATTAGGAGCTAGAATTTTTATTTGTTATTAAAATACTGGTAATATAATTATAAACATTAAATCATCTATAAAAATAGGGAATATTTTGCTGAAATACAGGTCTTACGCCAAGCTCAGCAACAGATGCTACAATGTTTTTTCTAATCTAGCCTACATTTGAACAGCACCATTGTAACTTATACGTATATTAATTTTTTTGACGGTAAATTTATTATTATTATTATTTTTTCGGGTCGGTTAGGTTATAGGTGTGCGTTCACCATCAGACTTACTTCGTGGCTTACTTTGGATCATTGTTGGCCTGTCCCGCTGCCCGTCCCGTTGCAATGAGTATAGAATTTTAGGCCAACAATTTTGAACGCGAGTCCACTTATTCACTGAAAAACTTTGACAACTCCGTACAAATCTATATGCTGTTGCCAAGTCGTTCAGAGTGTGGTGGGCCTAAGATGTTTTATTTATTTCGAGCGATATTACAAATATTGCTAAAGTCGGTGTTTTCATACTTGAGCTAAGTGGTAAACAAACACATTTCACGGCATTGCGAAAGAATCACGCATCGTAGATAACCACAATAACTTATAGAGACACTAGTTTCAACACCGACGCATTGATTACCACTGAAAAATGCTTTTAAATAACCTTTTTAGGCAAAATCGTATTGTGACGCCATTCCCGCACACAGATTATCAGAGCGTACGCCATAATAATGTCAATTGTCAATTGTAAGACGGGCTGGTTTCCGCAACTCGACGACGAAAGCGCCTATTTTGCGTGTGGGTGGGAATGCGACATCATTCGAGCCAACCCAACTCCTCCAGGAACGCCAGCAGGCCCTTTACGTTACCGACTATCCCTGGAAGGTCCCTCGATTGACCGAGGTGTTAAGCCCTGTAGTCCGCTACTCCTGTGCACTCCATGAGGACGTGAGCAGCCGTTTCTTCTGCCTCCAAGCAGGCTCTGCAAAGGGGGCTGTCGGTAACACCTAGGACATATAGATGTTTATTAAAGAAACCATGGCCAGTAAGTGCTGCAGTCACCAGTCGCATGCGCGGCCTACTAAGTCGAAGCAAGGTCTTAGCCAGCCTAGCGCTAGGGGACGGCAAGGCCAGCTTAGCCTGCCTGCACTCCTCATGGTTTGTCCAAAGAGTGGCATGATCATTCCTGGTCGACTCTCTCAGAAATGAGCGTACCATCTTGAAGGGAAGAGGGATGATAGGTTCGGGACCATACGCTGTCAAGCTAGATCCTTTACGCGCCAACTCATCCGCTGCATCGTTACCTCTTGATCCGCTGTGTCCTTTTATCCATTGAAGGATTACGCGGTTATGTTGACATACCTCCTGATTGATTCCACGCCTCACCGAACGGCGTGGAATCCTGAGGGGTTTGTGCCTTTGCCACGTGAGAGAAAAGAATTGATGAATTTGGTTACTGACCTTTGTCTCCATAGACAGGAAATCGAAAGCTCGATTCGAGACGGGAATTCGGGAAAGGGGCACAGTTGGGATAGGATAGGAGTCGAATCACTATCGTTGCTGCCGACGCTGTCGCCGGCGTGCTGCCTGCCGTGACCGTGGAGTCGCCGCTACCGATGCGACGATGTCCAATCAACCGGGATCACTTGGCCGCTGACGCGAATCCACTTACAATCAATAGCCCGACGCTATGAGGTAGATTTACACTCTGACCAGGCCCGATGCCTGTATGATAATTGGTACACCGAAATACCATCACGGGGCCCGAGCCGCCATGTTATTCTCACCGATGAGACAGACCAAGAGAAAAATTAACCTCCAATTTTACATCTCGTTTCCGATACGAGTGACAGCTGCTAGTGCCGTTTTCGCTAGTGATGTCTCGATTTCTCGCGATCGATTCGCGCAACAAAAAACCGGTGCGTTTCCGACGCATAAATATTAAACAGTCACCCGCCCGGACAGGCCCGAACCTGTCCCTAATCAATAGGAAGGCGAGAAAGTGTTGCGACCGCTCTCTTGAGGACCGAGTCCCCCACCCTGACTTCTGCTGATCGAGGCGTGCCATCCCGACCCGTGTACAAATTGACGATCCGTCCTCGTCTCCATCTCAATGATGGCAGGTTCGCATCCTTAATCAGCATCAAATCACCGACTTGAGGAGGGCTCGTCCGGTCAGTCCACTTAAGGCGCTGCTGCAAGATGTGCAAGTACTCAAGGGACCACCGTTTCCAAAAATCTTGAGCCATCTGCTGCAACATCTGCCACCTAGTTAACCGACTTAACTTAACATCACCGAATGGGTATTCTGGCAGGGCGTTAAGGGGCTGACCTATCAGGAAGTGACCCGGCGTCAACGCTTCCAAATCATATTGATCCGAACTGAGCGGGCACAACGGACGCGAGTTCAGTGTCATTTCAATTTTACAGAACAGCGTCGCAAGCTCTTCAAAGCGTAGAGAGGTCTCACTGATGATCCTCGTCAGGTGCGACTTAGCCAATTTAACCGCAGCCTCAAAAATTCCTCCCCAATGAGGACATCCCGGCGGACTGAAAACACATTCAATCCCTCGTCGGGAGCAAGCCGTACCGATGGCGTCCTGGTTACCGTTCAGGAATTGAGTGACCTCCTGCAGATATCGCCTGGCTCCGACAAAATTTGTGCCGTTGTCCGAACGGATTAATGTCGGGAGGCCCCTTCGTGAGACGAACCGATCCAGACATGCGATGAATGCTTCCGTAGTGAGGTCACTGACCACCTCCAAGTGGACTGCCTTCGTGGCCAAGCACACGAAGACGCACAGGTATGCCTTCACTAATCTGGCGTTCCGTAGCTGTGAAGACTTGACCATGAATGGTCCCGCGAAATCCGTTCCGACACCCGCAAAGGGCCGGATTTCGTTAACCCTATCCGAGGGCAAATCGCCCATCTGGGGCTGCATCGTAGCCGCCTTGGCCCGATAACAAGGCAGGCACCGAAATACGACGCTACGCACTAAGCGTCTTCCCGAAAGAATCCAGAACTCGCGCTGGAGAAACGCCATCAAGGCGTGGCGTCCGATATGCCCATTCCGAATGTGTCGATCCTGTATCAACAGTTCGACCAACTTCCCTTTCCTAGGGAGTAACAACGGGTGGCGAGCCGCATAAGGCAGTTTGGCATTCCGCAGCCGACCTCCTACCCTCAGCAATCCTTGAGGGTCAATAAACGGGTTGAGCCGAGCCACAGCTCCCTTCAGTTGGACGCGTCCGCGTCTCAGAATGTCCAATTCGGACTTAAAGTGCACCGTCTGCACGTTCCGTACCAATGCGAACAACGCATGGTTCCGTTCCCGTGGTGTCAGGACCGGTGTCCGCACTCGTTGCGCCTCAGAATTCTGACAATTCCGCGCAAATCGGCAGATCCAGGCGGTCACATTGACCAGCTTGTCGAGCGAGCTGTACCGTTCCAGCAGGCTGAACTCCTCTTCCGGTTCTGGCTGCGTCGTACAGACACCGACTGTCAAGGCGCCGTTCGCCGTGGTAACGCGTGGACTCATTGGCCAATCCGATTCGGCTTGAGTCAACCATTTTGGACCCCACCACAAGGGATGTCCAACCAACTCCAGAGCATGACACCCACGAGACGCACAGTCTGCTGGGTTCATTTCCCCTGGAACATGTCTCCAGATTAAGGGAACCTCCGAAGTCAAAATCTGCGAAACCCGATTCGCCACAAAAATCTCCAGCTTGTGAACTGAAGCCTTCAGCCAGCATAACACGATCTGGCTGTCCGTCCAAGCGTAGACCGTATCTTCCAACGCTATTGACCCACGAAGAACCATCATCGTGTGGTTGAGCAGACGAGTCAGGAGAGCCGCTCCCGAAAGCTCTAACTTGGGAATGGTCAGGCGAGTGCGCAACGGCGCAACCTTGCTCTTGGCCATGACCAACCGCACATCAACCTCCCCCGAGGTCCGTAGCCCTTCTCCGAGGCATCGCAAAACCCATGCAGGGTGGCGGTGTATCGTTTGGTGGGGACCAACCTCCGTGGCAGTGAAATCCGATTGATGCCAGGGAGGGTCGAAAAGAACGAGTCCCACTCCGAGCTCAATGACCCGCCGATCGGGTCGTCCCATTTCAGCTCAGCAGACCACAATTGCTGCATAAAACACTTGAGCTGAAATGTTACCGGGGTGATCCACCCGTTTGGATCAAATGTCCTAGCCACCGTTGAGAGGACGTTCCGTTTCGTCCAGACCTTCGGGGAGTCCAACTCGACCCGATACGAGAACATGTCTGACACCGGCTGGTACTGGACGCCTAATACTGACAACATATTTGGATTTTCCAAATTTTCAAAAATGTGGGGATCCTGCTGGTAGTCATCCGGAAGACCAGTCAGTAACTCTGGAGAGTTCGACATCCATTTCCGGAGCTCGTAACCTCCACCCCGTAAGAGCTCAACTAGCTCGTCCCGTCGAGCGAGCGCCTCCTCCACGGAATCTGCACCGGTACAGATATCGTCCACGTAGAGGTCCTGCTCCAGGATCGCTGCTCCTCTAGGGAAGTTTAACCGTTCTCGATCCGCTAACTCCCGCAGAGTGCGAATCGCCAAATAAGGACTAGACCATAGCCCGTACGTGTTGGTGTTCAGCTCGTACACCCTGATGGGCTGATCTGGGCTCTCTCGCCACAGTATCAGCTGATACCGTCTATCGTCAGGGTGAATGACCGTCTGTCTAAACATCATCCGGATGTCAGCTACAAACACAACATTGTGTCGACGGAACCGTGTGATAACATCCGCGATGTCATGATTCAACTTCGGCCCTGAATGCAAACACTGGTTCAGGTTCATGCCGTTAGATGTTGATGCCGATCCATCGAACACTATCCGTATTTTGCCCTCCGGGGTCCTCAAGACCGCGTGATGAGGCAGGAAGCAGTGGTCTTCATGCTTCCAGTCGATACCCGAAACCGACATGTGGCCGAGCGACTCGTATTCCCGCAAGAAGTCGACGTACTTCTGCCGGAAAATCCCGTCACGCTTCATGCGTCGTTCCATCGACAGAAGCCGCGTCTCGGCTGCATGGTGTGAACTGCCCAGCGGTGGGCGATCACTCCGAAATGGAAGACGTGTGAGAAATCGACCTGACCGAAGGCGACCAGTATTGTTCCGATAAAACTGTTCACACTCTTCTTCAACCGGGTCCAACCGGCGTACCGTAGGTGGTTCCTCCACCTCCCAAAACTTCTGTATCACCTCCGAGAGTACAGAACCGAATAAGGGACTACGAGTCGCTAGGCGTGGGGCAGCCGGCATGACCGGACCCATTACCGCATGGCCCAGTCTGGTGTTGACCGAAACCAGACCAGTCGCCTGCAACACGTGGACACCTGACACTAACAGGTATCCTAAGGCATCGACACCCAATAAAATGTCTACTGGGCCCGGAATGTCGAACTCCGGGTCTGCCAGTGACAACCCAGCGACCAACTGTCGCACCGAGGGCGACAATCGTACGTGAGGGTGTGAGCCCATCACATTGGGCATGACTAATGCCGTGACCGTCAGATTCACCGATGAATCCACCCGTGACGAGAGAGTAATCCGACATACTCCCTTAACGGAGCCGACTTCCATGTTCCCAATTCCCCGAATGGAATTTGGGTACTCCCTTACCGAAATGCCCAACCGTCTTACAAGGTTGCACGAGACTAAGCACCCCTGGGCCCCCGAGTCCAATAGTGCTCGTGCTACACAAGATTTGCCGTCCGAACTCCACGCTATCACCGAGGCGGTGGGGAGCATGACCGTCTGTAGAGTGGCGGAACCTTGTAAGTGGGCGGCGTGTCCCTAGCGGGAACCCCCGCGGGATCCGAACCCGCTCAGACCTCCGTCGGCCTGGTAACTCGGCTGCTGATATGCCACCGGTGGCATATCAGACCGCATGTACATCAGGGGGTCCCAACCCGCATAATAGGCCCCTCGCTCTCCCGGTACCCGACCATACCGGACTGTGAACGGTGTGCCCGGTGGCCACCGTGGATGGAGGGGGGAGAGCGGATCCAACCTGGGGCGCTCTAGAAATGGGGGCGACATCCGACTGTTCGCCTCCCTGTTCGCCTCCCAGAGCGACGGGCAGGGTGGCGCAGAAGGTGGTGGGCTCCCAACCTTCGCGCCACTCATAGGTGCCATCTGACACCCGCCCGTAACACGCGATGAGCCAGCGGCCCGAAGTCCTCGCTGACCCTGGATAGCGGCGACCGAACCCCGGCTATCCCGCCTGTTACCCCCCGCGCTGCCCCCTTCCCCTCGGGGAGTTCCCGTCCGCGGGTACCCCAGTCACCCCGTTGGTGACTCCCGTTGCCCGGAGGGGGACTGGGTCCGGCCCTGGTTGGGCCCTGTGACCGACCAACCTGAGTCCGGCCCTGGTGACCGTCCGATGGGCCTGACCGGTTCAGGCACAACACGACGTGGTGCCTGCCACCGCAGCCCTCACAAGGGGACGCCCGTGAGCACTCGCTCAGCGGGTGCGGCCCCAAACAACCGAAACACAATCGGTGGCGGAAGACCACCTTCCTGCGGGCAGCCACACCGAGCGCCTTAAAGTTGGCGCAACTGGTCACCTCATGACCGGCACTGTCGCAGTGCACACAGCCGTCACCCGACGGCGCGGCACTCAAAACGCCAAATTGTTTTGACCGACCACCCCCCCGTGGGGGTGGGGGGCGCGGCCCCTCCCGCATCCGCGCGGGTTGTTGCTGCACACTGGCCTCCGAATCCATGGTGTCGCATCGCCTGCATTCACCCTCCAAAAACTCCGTTAATTGGACGAGCGTGGGCAGTTCCGAGCTACTGCCCCCATGCAGCTGTTCAAACCGACTTTGAACAGCTGCAGGCAACCGTGACAAAACCATATATAACACAATATATGACCATTGGTCTACCGGCAGACCAAGGTTCTGAAGGGCCTTAGTGGCCACCAGCACAGGGTTGAGCACCTGTACCCGGATGTCAACATCCCGGGTTACTCTTGGGATGCTGAACAGCTTCCCCAGCTGCGCATCAACCAACCGCCTTTTGTGTTGGTAGCGGTCAAACAATATGACCCGGGCAATCTCATAATTACCCGCCGTAACCGTTAGGTGACCGACCAACTCCTTCGGTTCACCCCGCAGTGCCATCAATAGCTGGGCCAACTTGTAGGCGCTGTCCAGGTCGTCCCGACCGTGGACCAGGCTATCGAACAAATTGATGAATGCCGGCCACTCATCAATTGCCCCACCGAAGGCCGGAATCTCCAGGTGTGGAAGCCGTCCAACCACACCCTTAGGGGGGGGAGGTCTCCGCTACCCTCCCCGCGGTCATCCTGACGCGACCGCTTAATTTTTTCGGCGCGACGCTCGATGTCGCCCAAGCACTCCATCGCTTGGTCAGCATCCGCGCAGAGCTGCCTCACTGCAGCCACCGAGGCCTCATCCGTAAGCCCGAGGGCTTCAGCCTCGGCAGCCAGCCGACACACCTTCCCGACGCGTGTCATTGCGTCCTCCACACGCTTGAGCAGGACATCGTCCATGTCGGGTCGCTCCACATACTTGTGAGTATGGGCGAGCCATCTCATCTCCTCACGGACACCATACCACAGTACCGTCAAGGGCAAAGGTGCCATGGTTACCGATTTAATTGTTCCTGGTCCTATGCTTCACTGCCGAACTAAGCACAGCCAGATACCAGCACTTTCCCGTCAGCGCTGGGCACAGAAATTAAAACTAAGTTGTAAAACCCATGGCAACCACTAAACAATTAAATCATAAACAATATTTAATATGGTCACCCTGTGGACATACGCCTTATAATATACACTCTAAATCAATTAGAGAATGCTACCATGTGGTACACTACAAATAACATTTTTCAACAAAAAAAAACTATTTTTCTAGTAGTGGCCCCTCCGATAGGAACCACACTTCCTTTGAGGTCAGCAAAATCAGCTTAATACCCCTTAAATAGCCCGACCCTGCTGTGTAAACCGAAATAACACTGTAGGACTACAGAACCCGACGTTCCACCATAAGTAATACAATCTAGGCTTCGCAGAATGACCGTTCAATCCTTTATGCGCTGGTAACAGTAGTTTCCGACTACAAATTTATAACAACTGTTAACTAAATTGGCACTTATACTTTCACTTACCGAAAATGAACACTTTAATCGTGGTATACCGACCACAGACTCATTGCCGACTTGAGCCAATCTGGGATATTCTTTTCTCCCAACTACAATGTGACAAAGGCAACCCTACCGTGAATCGATGATTTCCCACTAGGAAACCACGCTCTGCTACCAAAATGATTGATTCCACGCCTCACCGAACGGCGTGGAATCCTGAGGGGTTTGTGCCTTTGCCACGTGAGAGAAAAGAATTGATGAATTTGGTTACTGACCTTTGTCTCCGTAGACAGGAAATCGAAAGCTCGATTCGAGACGGGAATTCGGGAAAGGGGCACAGTTGGGATAGGATAGGAGTCGAATCACTATCGTTGCTGCCGACGCTGTCGCCGGCGTGCTGCCTGCCGTGACCGTGGAGTCGCCGCTACCGATGCGACGATGTCCAATCAACCGGGATCACTTGGCCGCTGACGCGAATCTACTTACAATCAATAGCCCGACGCTATGAGGTAGATTTACACTCTGACCAGGCCCGATGCCTGTATGATAATTGGTACACCGAAATACCATCACGGGGCCCGAGCCGCCATGTTATTCTCACCGATGAGACAGACCAAGAGAAAAATTAACCTCCAATTTTACATCTCGTTTCCGATACGAGTGACAGCTGCTAGTGCCGTTTTCGCTAGTGATGTCTCGATTACTCGCGATCGATTCGCGCAACAAAAAACCGGTGCGTTTCCGACGCATAAATATTAAACACCTCCATTAGTCGTTTGTGACACTCGTAGATTAGCCCTGAGTTAATAGTGTTGCTATTTTATTTTTTTATTTTATTTTATTTATTCAGAAACAAACAGTCTTACATATTTGTATACAATACATAAACTCTTTATAAAACATAGACCTACAGTTTCCTAATTTAGTAAAAACATCTTTTATAATAGTTTAAATATCAAAGAAATAATAATGATGAAGAAGCAACATAAAAAGCATGATACATAAAAAGAAAGTTAAAAATTTCATACATGTTCAGTTTGATTTTCAGAACAATTTGAAAGACACTCCAAAGTTAAAGTTTTGAAGCGTTTAAGAGATTCACTAAATATATCTATATTTACTAACTTATCATTGTACAACCTGCAAGCACGTCTTATGAAACTATTTGCAGCGTAATTTGTGCGACTACGGGGTATAACAAAGAGAGGCTTGCTTCGACAACTACGCTCACGACGACGAGGCACTCTAAACGACAATAAATGTAATAATGGGGGGGAATCGATTATATTATTAATAATTTTAAAAATTATTGATATATCAATACAGTCACGACGACAACTTAATGAGTACATTTTTGCCTTTTTCAAGGACGTCACATAATCCGAATATGTGTTTCCAGTACGATATTCAAGGGCTCGAATAAATTTTTTCTGCACCCTTTCTATCCCGTCTATATGAATGTTATAAAATGGGTTCCAAACAGCACTGGCGAACTCGAGATGACTGCGAACATAACTATTAAACAGTACCTTGTAAGTTAAGACTTTTTTGAAGGGCTTTCCTACGCGGAGTATAAAACCAAGTTGTTTAAGAGCTTTACTTATAATGTGGTTCACATGAGGTACGAAAGTGAGCTTAGAATCCATTATTGCGCCTAGATCACGAATTTGATCTACGCGGGCCAATTCTCTTTGACAAAGTTCATATTTATAATTAATGGTTTGTATTTTTCTACTGAAACTTATTACAAAGCACTTATCTGGATTTAAAAATAAGTTGTTTAAATTACAGAAAGATTCGAAATTATTAATGTCATTTTGCAGGACATCACAATCTCCCACACTTCGGATAACCCTAAATATTTTTGTATCGTCGGCATATAAGAGTAACCCAGAGCTGTTTGTAATTTCTGTGACGTCGTTTAGGTAAAGAACGAACAACAAAGGTCCTAAATGTGACCCTTGAGGGACACCCGAAGTGATGGGTTTGAGATTTGAAGTGTACCCACCTACTGCTACAGCCTGCGATCGATTTTCGATGTAGGATTTTATCCATCGAAATAGATCCCCGTGTATACCCATCTGCCAAAGTTTCATCAGCAAGCGTTCATGACAAATTTTATCGAATGCTTTAGCAAAATCAGTATACACGGCATCCACTTGATAATTGTTGTCCAAGGCTTCAAGTATAATTTCTGTATAGGATAAGAGATTTGTTTCAACACTTCGACCTTTAAGAAAACCGTGTTGATGAACAGTAACATGACGGCGTACAGCGGCAGACAATTGGTCAGTAACAATCTTCTCCAAAATTTTGCCAAATTGACATAGTTTAGAAATTGGCCAATATTTCTCAATTTCACAGCTGATATCTCCCTTAGGTATCGGTGTAATTAGAGCACGTTTCCAAATAGAGGGAACACAACCTTCGCAAAGTGATTTTTCAAAAAGCAAAGTGATTGGAATTGATAACTCAGACGCACATTTGTTAATAATAACAGGATGAATGCAATCTGGTCCGGCACCTTTATTTACGTTAATAGACTTAAGGTATTTATGAACAAGGTCTTTAGTTAAAAATATTGTATCCATCTCAAAATTTTATTTATTTATTTATTTTTAGGCTATTTAGGGCTATGCTATGTAGGACGGCCATGCTATCCGAGAGTATTCGAATGGAGGAATCTCTTACCTTTCTCGATGCTATGGCATTAGCGGACGAGATGATGCCCATGCATTCAGCTTGAAAGACAGTATTATGGGTGGAATGTCTATCTTGATGTTTAGGTCCTCCGAGAAGGTGCCTGAACCAGTGCCTGCTTCAGTTTTTGAACCATCGGTAAAAATTCTGAGCTCTTTAACGTCGAGCCCCTCAACCCGATGGTCTTCATGTAACTGTATATTGTATTTTTTGTCAAAAACAAATTGTTTAGGGATTCTGTCACTGCAAGCCCTAGAGATGGGAATTTTTTTGTAAACTTCCCCTAGGATGGCGGTGTGTGAGGTCCTGTTTTTCCTCCAGAGTCCTAAGGTGTTGAGTCTCACCGCAGATGACGCGGCCTCCTGCTTAATATACATCTGGAGAGGCGGAAGACACAGCATGGCCTCCATTGCTGCTGTTGGAGTAGTTCTCATACTACCTGTGATAGCCATGCAGGCCAGCCTTTGGAAGTTTTGGAGTTTGCTTACCATTGTGGTTAGTTTGGTCCTGGTCCACCATACCACAGCTCCGTAGCAGACAAGAGGACGGATTACCGTTACGTACAGCCAAAGAATGATGTTGGGAGAAAGTCCCCACTTTTTCCCCACCATTCTCCGACACTGCCAGAAAGCAATACTCGCCTTTTTTAGTTTGTTGTCAATGTGGCTACTCCAGTTGAGCTTACTGTCCAAGGTTATGCCCAGGTACTTCACCTCAGTTGCTAGCTGGAGTTCCGTTCCAAAGAGCTTAGGTAGGGTATACCTACCAAGAGCCCTATTGTTAGTGAACATGACCATTTCCGTTTTTGTTGGGTTAACCGCCAGGTCATATTCTAAACACCAGCGCTCCACGATGCGAAGAGCTGTTTGTTTAAGGTTGCACACTGTGCTCGCAAATTTACCTGTGATGAGGATTACCAAATCGTCGGCGTATCCTACGGTGTAGTATCCATTAGCGTTAAGCTTGGTAATCAGGTCGTTAATGACCAGATTCCACAGAAGCGGGGAGAGCACTCCTCCCTGCGGGCATCCCCGCACTACCTCCGCCGACAGGGACTCTCCAGCTAGACGCACGATACGTTTGTTAAGCATGTTTGTGACCCAGTTGTTTACAGCTGTTGACACCCCATGCCTTGTTAGAGATGCACTTATACTGCTATGCTGCGTCTTGTCAAAGGCACCTTTTATATCAATAAAAGTTCCAAGACAGATGCATTTGTTTTGAATCGCCTCTTCAATTGTGGATACAACTGCATGGAGAGCCGATTCAGTAGACTTACCCAAACTATATGCATGCTGATTCTTGTGTAAGGGTATATGTTTTAACGCTCCATCTCTCAGGTGTCTCTCGCACAAACGTTCGAGAGTCTTAAGCAAGAACGAGGTGAGACTAATCGGCCTGAAAGATTTAGCGTTAGTGTAGTCGCTCCTTCCTGGCTTCGGTATGAAAATTACGTTTACTACTCTCCACCTTTTGGGAACGTATCCGAATCTAAGACATGCTTTCATGATTCGGACCATTATATTGATGACGGGTTCCCCACCCCACTGTAGAAGTGCTGGGAAGATTCCATCTGGTCCTGCTGATTTAAAAGGTTTAAAGCTATTAATGGCCCATCTCACCTTGTCAGCAGTGATAATATTATTAGTTATGTCTAAGTGGTCGACAGCTTCATGGTGAACCTCTTCCGGCCACACAATCTCTTGAATAGTTCTACTTCCGGGAAAGTGAGTTTCCAACAAGAGACTGTGTGTTTCTGTGGTGGAAGAGGTATATGTTCCATCGGGTTTTTTAAGCGACCCTAGCCTGGAGTTGCCTTGTTGAGCTAGTATTTGCCTTACCCGATTTGCTTGATCAACGGTTTCAATGTCGCTGCAGAATTTCCTCCATGAGTTGCTGCTTTTGAACCGTAGTCGTTTCTTGTACTTGGATTTGGCATCTTTATAGTTGTCCCAATCCTCATCAGCACTGGTATTCATCGCCCTGTTTAGCAGTCTTCTGATCTTAGCACGCATCCTATCTAGATCAGGACCCCACCAATGCTGCCCCTTGATGTTGGTAGGCGCTGGTGTGCTAAGCGGGCAAGTTGAATTGTAGCAGTCTATTGAAGTATTAGTAAAATCTGTTACCTGTTGTTCGATTTGTTCGGGTTCCTCCGGATCTGGTAGAGTCTCAGCCCAAGCAAGTCTTTCACCTAGGATAGCTCTGTACCTGGTTCTGTCAGTCTTACGTGAGTTTCTCTTAGGGACAGTTGGGGAGAACGCTGCGTTGATCTCGAAGCGTATCCATCGATGATCAGAGCATGACGCCTCGTTGGACACATGCCAGCCCCCAAAGTCGTCGGATATGTCCGCCGTTGCCAGGGTAATATCAACGATAGTTCTGCTCCGCTTGGTAACAAAAGTTGGTTCAGAACCTATGTTAAGCACATTAAGGTTTGTAGTAAATAGGTATTCAACAAGTGTCTTACCTCTGCTGTTCATATCCGGCATGCCCCACAGTGGGTGATGCGCGTTCGAGTCGGCCCCAACGATGAGCTGGAGGCCCGACTTCTCGCAGTGGTCCACCAGCCGGTACAGGTCGTGTGGAGGCGGGTTGTCCTCCGCAGGCATGTAGGCGGAGGCCACCACGAGTTCGCGGCACCTAGCTGTGTCGGGCAATTGCAGCCTTATGGCACACAGGTCCCTGGAACAGAACTCTGTTAATGGCTGTGCTGGGATGTTGTTAGTAGTTATGATGCACGTTCTAGGGTTATCGTGATCAGTTGTACCGAAAGGCTTACCTCTCAAATTGGCGAGCCCTCGAATGCTACCGCGGTTGATCCACGGCTCCTGGATCAGTGCCACGGCAGTGCTGTTTGCCCCCAACCAGCGTCTTAACTGGGCCGTTGCAGTTTGGCTGTGTTGGAGGTTGGCTTGGAGGATTTTACAATCGCGGGAGAGGGACGCCATTTTTGGTCAACCCCTCCTCCACCTCCAAGACGAGTTCCTCCTCCAGCCGCATGGACAGCTCCTCGCCCTCAGAGGGCACCACTGCTGGTTCTAGCTCATCGCCTTCACCAAGCAGCATGGCCTCCCAGTGCGCGTGCCCGTCCTGCGGTTGAGCAGCAGAACTTTCCCCGACTACATCGGGACCTGTTTGCTGCCGCTCTGGAGTGGAACTCTGGGGCATAGCTGTTGTTGATGAAACCCCAGTGATGACCAGCTTAGAGCTGGTCTGCGCTACCACCGGTGGTTCCTTAACAAATTTCCCACCGGGTCCCTGAAATTTAAGGTAGACCGAACCACTACCAAAAAGGAGCTGTCTGCCCCTTCCCAGCAGGGTCGGCACCACATCTTCAGGGACGTCTGTAATGAGAAACAGGTTGTCCTACTGCTCATCCACTTTCTAGAGGAGCCATCGGTCAACCTGTGCCCACTTGTTCATAAAGTGGAGGACTACGCCGACGTCGGGCGCAGACTTCCACTTGCCCCGTTCGTTGGGTATGAGCACCTCACATCGAACCCTGCGGACCATCTCCGATTGGCGTTTCACCACCAACTGTACGTTGGATGGTGTAGACACACCGGAGACACACTCCCGCAGCCAGTTCAGGGAGTACTCGTCCTCCACGAACAGTTTAAGGTGGCCGTCCTCGTAACGAGGCTTGCCACCGAATTTGGGGTTTTCCTTGCTCGGATCCGCCAACGCTTCCCTCAAGATTTTGTCATCAATCTCGTTGAGGATGAGCGTTGACAGATCCTGTGAAATATGACCAGTAGCGACGTCAGTTACGGCGATGTACTGGTCAGACTTCACCTTCTGAGCATAAGTGACCCCAGCTCTGCGCGCTTCCGTGCACTGCTTTTTAGGCTCCACTCGAGGAGAATTACTATCCTCTAATCGAGCCCTCTTAGCAGCCGCGCGCTCGTTTTTGCCGGATCTCGTGGCAGATTTCAATTTCTTGTTAGAAGTTGGACCACCAGAGAACGCTACGGTAGGTTTAGCCCCGTTTGAGTCTAGGGTTGCCCCTTTGACACCACGGGAGCCGGTCACCTTACCCGCAGCTCCGGCTGTATTAACAGCGGGACCGCTATCGGTCGCCACCGTTGCAGATGGAACCCCATCTACGCCGGCAGCGGCCGATGCGGCAGCCAAACGCTGTTTTTTCTTCCACCGACGATTCGCCTTACGCCCTGGTCCGGTTTGCACCGTATCTGGACGTTTAGTCGATGGGCCCTTCCCTTGCAAAGATTGCTTGGGTGGTTTACCCTTTCGACCAACCGTCGTCCAGGCGCTGGCGAAATGCTCGGCGATGTTTGTCGAATGGCTCCGCGCACCGGGTTGCCCCGTGGCCCTGCCTCTCGACTCACTTTCGGGCTTTTTGCAGCTAACCTCCGCAGTGGAATCACTACCGGTTTGCACCGGTAGGTCACTGATGGTGGCAGTGCGCCCAGTTAAGGCTTGAGGATCTGCCGAGGCAGATTCTCGCACCTGTTTGGAGACGATTGCGGTTTTCACCGCTGGAAGCGTTCCAGATGGGTTTTTTGACCTGACACGATCCATAGTCAAATGTATAGAGATTCGTCTACTCGATTTCCCACCCTCTACGGAGCCCGCACAATTGGGAGCGCCTACTCGCTTGGAACAGCTTTCAGTCGCTAGGAGTACCGAGTAGATATAGGAGCATAGGGCTGGTACTTGGCGCGACATCGGGAGCTCGCTTCTGTGGACGATGGGAAAAAAGGTGTCAGCGACATGGTCCCACCGACGTAGTCACCGAAGCTTACCCCGTCAGCATGACCCATCCCACCGCTTTGACTGACGCCTTAGCGGACCCTACACCCCTAGCCGTGGCCCTATGACGGGACACTTGGCCGTTACCCCAACCCGCGGCTACGGGCGAGGCTACCGTTTTGCCTGAAATCCAGGCCAAAGAGGGCGTGTTGCCTTACGAAGCTAAATCCACAGCAACGCTCGGCTCAACGCAGTTGGACGTATCCTTCTGCATCACTTCAGCACTCCCACACTAGGAGGTAGTCGCTCATAACACCCTGTACGCCATATTAATTCCGCCATTGCTGTTTACTACTTACCTCAAGCATAAAAAAAAAGTCCTTGCACCTTACTGAATAAAAATTCGTATAGATAGTAGGTACCGCAGTTATTCAAAATCACACAGTGAAATAGTGCAAATTTGAGGAGTAACTCATAGACAAACAAAATAAACTTTAATTTATGGACAGTCATATGTTGTGACAAATTTGTGCAGAATTAAGGCTTAATAAAAGAATAGATTGCAAAATATTTCATAATTAAGAAAATGGAAGAAAGAAAATCTAGTCAAGTCCATCCATAAAACTAAACAAATAACTCTTAAACTAATAAACCGAGTGATTTCATAATAGAACTTATTTCCTTGTTTTTAAGTTGGTGTCATGGCTAAGGCCCACTTATTCCAATATTTCTATTATAAAACCACACTTGTCTGGAAGCGCGGATAATTTGAGTACATATAAATGGTTCACTTGCGCTGGGCAGTTACCCTGGAACTAAAAACGAAACTCGATAATTTTCTAATATTTTTATGCGATAAATTTTTGAACTATGCCATGTCTCCGGATAGAATACTCAGCGCAAATAAGCCTTATTTCAAAATATAAAAAATATTTGACAGGTGTCACGTCATGAGACCGGAAGCCCTATTTTTAATCAGTCGCGTCCTCACGTGGCATAATTTATCGCATGCGACATAACATAAGTCACGTTCGACTAACAAGCCGCATGCACGTCGATTTTCTGCATTTTTGAATCGTTCGTCATCGGTGTTGCGAAAAATTTGGGAATGTTGATTTTTATCCGTCACACGCAGAAAAAGTAAAAACCGGTCAATCCGGTAAATAACGCATGGGAAACGAAACGTTAAATTCTCTCATGTTATAGACTCTAAGACAGTGTCTTTTCCTTATTTTAGGTAGGTAATTCAATTCAATTTTTGGATCGATGGCTTCTACTGTGGACCCCTACAGTAATTCCGCCAATATCAGGTAATGAAGATGACACGAAGGGGATCACTTAATTGTCATGTCGAAGTTGTCGAAGAAAATCTTCCTAATTTCCCAACAATCGTATAAGCAGTTATATGAAATGAATCGTGCAGTTTAAATTGTGTTGACACTTTTCCCCAGATTCCACGGCCGTAAAACATATTATTAAAAAAAAGTTGACACTTTTGACATTAGCTTTGACGTATTTTAAGTTAGTTCTAGTATTCGACGACCATAAATGTCACGCGAGCGATTCAAAAATAGAGCTCCTGAATTGCCTATAGTGGCATACTTCACGATGTTTAAACACTGTGATCACGACATGACATATTCAACCGTTATTTGCAATTCTAAGATAAATAATCCATTGAGTTCAATAGCAGCTATGTCCGCCTTTGCTCCCGCTAGGTGGCGCCGGTGTAGTTGGAGGCAAAGAGTTTCGTTCATCCGAGATAAGGTTCAAGAACACATCACGTGATCCTTCAAATGCACTTGACACCGGCAAAATTAACCTCAAATGAAGTCAGCTCGCCTTAAATCATAAGCAGAAGTAAATAGAATTTGACAAATTTGTCAGATAGACTACACCAGCGCCATCTGCATTGTGCTTTTGAGATTAGGTGCCATTCGAGTTGATGTAGGTAAAAGTACACATACTGTCAAATACTGGCTCAATCCAATCTCATTAGACTTCAAAATCACATCAGTGTCAGTCAATCACAAACACCCAGTAGTCCGCAAATGTTGACAGTCGTCATTTACAAATTTTCGACATTAAATAGCCAAGCTGTTCACTTTACGCGCCCGGAATAGCGTCTTATAGACCTTCTCTAGCGTAACCTAATAACTCGTTAACTTATGGCCTTAGACTAATACTTGGTTTGCTGACTTTTCTGCTGAGCTCTCACAAACTCAGGATAGTCAATATAGCCATCACTGTTGTGGTCATCCATAGTCAGTATAGGATCTATTAAGTTGACCAACTCCTCGTCCGCGAATATTTTCTCGCCGACCGGTGGCGCCCCCTCCTGAGGCTGTTCTTGCTTGTGCCCTTGCTCTAATTAAAAGAAAAAATCCAAGATGGCCACCCGTCCCCATGGCAACCGGCGAACGGCGCACACATAGAAAGAAACAAACACAAATGAGAGATTGGCGACCACACGAACGCGCTCAAAACAATGATGATAATGAAAACCACACGCAAGCCACACTCATTATTTCCCAAAACACAAAATAAATAATAATATTTGTCTAGTATATTTTTTAATAACAAAAAAAAACAATAATTAAAAAACTTATAGAATCATATTGGATTGTGAATTCATTCGGTCTACATTGATATGGGGGGTATTAGGTCCTAGCTTAGATTGATTTAGCTTTAAACTCACTAGATGTATGTTAGAGATAAAGATACATATATATTTTCCTTCTTATGGACATATAGCAACAAGTTACTATTGTAAAAGTCTAAACTGACAACAATGGAAAATATGTACCAATTAGCAATCAACACTGCTGGGTACAGGCCTCTTCTTTACCACGTATAATCTGTCAGTACCGAATTGGTAACAATGTTGCCAGTCTGGTACCAAAGTTTGCCAGTCTGGTACCAAAGGTTGCCAGTCTGGTACCAAATGTTGCCAGTCTGGCACCAAAAGTTGCCAGTCTTGTACAAAAAGTTGCCAGTCTGGAAACAAATGTTGCCAGTCTGGTACCAAACGTTGCCAGTCTAGTACCAAACGTTGCCAGTCTGGTACTAAATATTGCTAGTCTGGTACCGAATGTTTCAGTCTGGTACAGCCCCCCACCACGTGGCACATAGCCAGAGAAACTTGGCGCATACTTTACCAAATGTTGCCAGTCTGGTAACAAATGTTGCCAGCAGCATGGTACCAAAATTTGCCAGTAAGACTAACAAAAATAACAACTTATTGCTTTATGCGAGCTTTAAAACTTTTAATTAAAGGCGCACACTCACCATGCCAGTGAATGAGCGACTTGATGAGTTCGCATCCGTCGAGCTTGTTATTTTTGTCTGCGTCATGCATCTTGAAGTAGTGGAGCTGTAGTTCTTGTTCCGACATTTTGGATGTGTCGATCGGAACCTCCATGTGCTCTTGGATGTTTCTGGCGGAAAAATATATGGAGAATAATAAAGCGACCGAATAAAAAACTAATTGAGCGAATGACCATACGCAGCGGAAGTTTCTGAAATGTGTGAAAAACTACTGAATACGGTGTTTATAGATACTTTTTAGGAACTGTCAAAACGGTAATTTTGTTCACAAGTTCTATGAAATACTTGCATGTGACGTCATAGTCAAATGTTGTATTTTTAACAAAAAATTGAGTTTCTAAAATACAACTGCTGGAAATATACAATTCCGATATTTCCAAACGTTTTTGTGGAAGTAGGTTCAGCTTGAGACACATTTCTAGATTTATTGGACTACCTTGTCAAATACCGTATTACGCGACAAAATTACTGATTTGCGCGACTTAATTACTGAATGTTTGAGCCACCGTTTATTGGCTAAATAAAGATTTCAGTTTCGCTCAACCCCTTAATCCTTCGTGTAAGGTTGAACGTAAGAACAACAAAATCCAACTAAACAGTCCGTCTTTACTTTACAGAAAAAAACTTTACAGACAGACGTAAAGTTTATTTTCTCAGGCACGCGTAAACGAACAACTTCACGCAACTACACTTTTCTAGACGCGGGGCAGATGGCAATTTCGAAATATTTGCGAAAATTATGATGGATGGACTAAACTACGTAATAGCAGAAAAAAGTTAATTATTTGTGTGTGTTAATGTAGATTTGCTTGTGGATACCACAATGAAACAACCATTGATAACTTTATTTAAATCATTTAGTTTATGCCATGTTCTCTAGAGCCGACTAGAATTACATTTACCAGCCAAACTTGCTTTGATAACGTTTTTTTGTGATTGATTCTTAAGTAAAAAAGTAATTAACTGTTTACTGTTCAATCACAGCGGTCAAACAATTTCATTCCCAATTGCTAGTAAGAATAAGACTGATCCATCATTTGACCATCACATCACCATCATCAGACTAGAAACTTATACGTATAACTTGGATATAAATTTGCCAGTATCGGATTATAATGAACAGAACCCGAACTTTCAGATATCTTCAACACTATTCAAACAGAATGCAATAAAGTTTTTAAATTAAAGAAAGTCAGTCAGTGACAACAACTATAAATCTAAACTTAATAACTCGCAACTTTTGTAATTCCTAAAAGTAGAGTTATCTTGTATGACCTTTATAAAAAATAAAAGCTTGTAAAAAACCTTAACTTTTATAGAAAATTTCATGACTATGTTAAATAATATTACAAAACTTTCAAGTTGGTTTGTCGAACAGCAAAAACTTTACACATTAATCTAAACATAAAAATTCACACAATACAATACGGTTTGGCAAATAATAAACTGTGAAACTGGCAAATTTACACAATGGACAATGATTTCTGATATCAGGGCTTAAGGAGTTGAAGGCGATGATGTTATTAAATACAACGCTGGAGCTTTTCTTCACGTGACAACTGCGCGTGGTGAGAACCGCCGTATGCAACCTCCCTAAGATCTTGCATCACTAAAAATCTCCTTTGATAATGATGCTAGATTAACTTTATGCAATTAAATGGGATATAAATAACTGTGGTTCTGTGAGCACAGTAGACCTTGCTTCAATTGAAATACGTCGATAAATAACGCTACAACAAACTTCCCCCTTTTCCCCCCAAACAAATATTGCGATCAACTAATTTTTTAAATTAAATCGAGCAACTTATGTGTCAATTTTCGTCAAAATCGGTTGGAAAATGTGAGCTGACCGACAGGCGGACAAAAGCATTTTTGGCAAATCTCGAAACTGGATGCTTCGCTCGCTCGGTCAATAAAAGTCTTCTTTAGACAAAATGTCAGGACGATAAAGATTCAGAAAAACATACATTTCAGCCTAATATAAACCACACTGATATTCCCCATTATACAATACCACTTACTCTCTCTCCTGATTTATATTGGATGGGTTGAGAAGTTGCGGGTCACCTGAAAGGGAAATAACAAAATTATTCACATGAGGGGTAATAGTGGCACATTTACAACTAAAAGTAAAAATGTCTTTGGTATACTATCTGCCAAATAAAGTGGCTATAGAGGTTATTGAGACAATAGAGGGCAATCACATCATTATTTTATTTTTATCTTTGACATTGTGTAGTTTTGTTAATGTGACATTCCACTTTGTTGTTGCTATTTTATTATTAATACAATTGTATTGTACCTGGTATCGACATGTAATGAAATTTATGTATAAACCTCTTATATCTTATATCACCAAAACCAATTTATGTATCGCTAATTCTCTCGCTTACCATACAAACTGGTATAGCTAATTTTTTTTTTTATTAGGAAGACTAACAGCTCTAATAGAAAAGACAATTAGAAATAACAGATAGCTAACGAGCGAATAACAAGTCTCCACCTACATATAATATCCTGGTACAACTCCTACGAGAGAGCTGGTACTACGAGATTCTAGCGTTGCCACTGCTCTATTGTGTAAATGCCACATTATTTGGCAGATAGTATAGCAGGTTTGCAGTAGTTTTGGCAGGAACGAGTAAACATCATGAAACACAAATGCTACACTTTTTCTTTAATTATAAGCTGTTATGGTGGTTCTTAGGTGTATCATCAACATCGGTTCAACCGCACTGACCATGATGCGCGTGCCCCACCGACGGTTGCTGTTGTTGCACCGGCACCTGCTGGTACTGTTGTTGTTGCGGCGGCGGCGGCGGCTGTTGGTACTGCTGTTGTGTTTGTGGTTGGTATTGTTGATGCTGCAACAAACGCATTGACTGTATTGTCATTGACACTTCTACAGCATACTCTATTCAGCGAATCACCTAACTTTTGACAGGTCTAATGCCATACATTTTTGACATTTGCCATGAAAATATTGCAATGTACCCAATAAGAAAATGTCAAAAGTGAAATAAAGGATTGAACAGTGAACAGTGTATAGCCATGGAACCAGGGAATAGCTGCCGCAATGGTTTAGCCGACTCTCACCCAACGCGATATTCTCATGGATACCAAATCATGTTGCAAAGTCTCACCACAGACAGGTTCGAGATATTCGACGACCCGAATGGCTGAGTCGGTAGTGACGCTGCCTACGAAACCAAGAGTCCCGGGTTCGAGTCCCGGTGGGGGCAAATGTTTGTTTGATGAGAACGGATGTTTGTACCCTAGTCATGGTTGTTTATCTATCTAAGTATAATATTTCTCTATATAAGTATATATATCGTTGTCTAGTACCCAAGATACAGGGAATCCTAGTTTGGGGCTTGATCAATGTGTGTAAAAGGTGTCCAAGGTATTATTATATTTATTATTATATAAAATGTAGATATAACTAGTTTTTAATTATAACATGGCTTCATCTTTTTCTCCTTCTTCAGAGGGTTAGATTGCCTGAATTGGGCGGGGCCTTTGTGCAAGTCCCATGCATCCACTCGTCATCCATTCATCCATCCTAACTCTTGCACGAGCTGGAGTAGAAGACCTGGATGTTCGCCTGATAACATGTTGCACCCCTCCACTGCCCCATAGGCATGCTGTCACGCTCACTCTCACTGAAGTTGTGTGACGAAGAGGCCTCCAACTCCAACTGGTACAGGAGTTAGGATGGCTGAATAAGAAGAGAGGGTATAGGGGATATGCACAAAGGCCCCGCTCAAGTGGGCCAGGTCTACCAGCCACTTTAACCCCCTAAAGACGAAGAAGAAGAGGTGTGACACTATGTTATTTATGTTGTTGTTTGTTTAGTTAGGATTACCTGTTGCGGAGGTGGTGGTGGAGGTGGTTGCTGGTAGTTTTGATTCTGGAATCAGAGAATTCCAGGTAAGTTTCAGATAATATTATCATTATTGGATAGTTAGTTAGTTAGGTTGTTATCACGAATTACTTGGGCTGTAAATAAGTATTTATTAATATCTTCTAGCCCTAGTAATCATTCCCTATTGATAATTTTTAACAAGTAGGTTGCTCTTTATGAGCGGGAAAGCTCGAATACAGGTATATAGGATGGAAAGAAGTAATTTCACACATGCAATGGGTTGGTTGACTGGGTGAGCGGAATATCCTTTTGATTCCTGCAATAAAAAGGAAGTTGTTCACTTAGAGTCAGGCTAACAGAGGGACTATAATATCAGCTGAAAGATGTTGATAAATTAATCACTTTCTACATAACTGCTGTCTTTAGATGAGAAGCTTAATACTGGCAATGACTTACTTGACCAAATTCCTAATTATAGTCATCTATGAAAATATATTCTTATGTCCTATTCAATTAATTACGTTACCTGATAGTTCTGAGGGGGGACCCCAGGAGCAACCTTTTGTTGGTATTGCTGGCTGATGGTGCACTGCAGAAACGTAGCCAAAATCACTAAACGCAACATTTTAAAACCTGAAAACCACTTTGATATTAATAATTGAAACATTGAAACATTGAAACATATTTATTGGTAAGTGTCAATTACATGTCAGATTATAAATAAAAAATTGATTAATATACATCTGAATAAAAAATGTCAGACACATAAAAATGCATTCCATAAATTAAGATACCATTATTTAAAATTAAAATTGCCATAAAGTATTACATTAAATTTGAATTGTATTAAATTAAATTAGTTTTTCATTTCATTAAATTGGAATCACATTTTATATTGGTCGCTTCGAACTCAGCGAATGAGTAGAAGGTTTGCTCGACAAGCCAGTGTTTTAGTCGCTTTTTGAAGCATGCGGAATTAGGCGCAGATTTAATATGTTCTGGTAGGCGGTTGTATACTGTCGGACCCATGACGTGAGTCAACTTCGATGACTTGGCCAGGGTGTGTGAAACCGTCCTGAGCCTGTGACCGTTGCGGGTCGCGTGTCCGTGGATGTCGTGTTGCCTGCGGAAAGAGTGGATGTTCTCGTGCATGTACACGGCCACCTGGAGTATGACGATGGACGGGAGCGTCAAGATGTGCAGCGCTTTAAAGTGAGGTTTTACCGACACGTCCCGGCGGACCTGGACTATCGCTCTCACGGCTCGCTTTTGCATCCTGAATGCTCTCTCCCAGTCCGCCGCGCGCCCCCACAGCTCGGCTCCGTACTGCAGCAGCGAGTGTACCGTGGCGAAGTAGCACGCGCGCGCCACACTGCGCGGCACCGTGCGCACCAGCCGCCGCAGCGCAAAGCATGCGCCGCTGAGTCGCGCGCACAGTCGCGCCACGTGAGCGCGCCATGTGAGTCCACGGTCCAGCTCGAAGCCCAGGAACGTTGTCGCTTCCACCTGATCGACTCGCATTCCGTCCACTTGGACGTTCAGTGGGACGAGACGGCGACCTGATAGGTCGAAGTGGAGGAAGTGAGTTTTCTTTATGTTGAGAACGAGACCGTTGTTACGGAACCAGTGAGACAGTTCAGTGATAGTATGGTTTAGGCTTTGTTCAAGGCCTCCAATTGTCCTGTCAGTGATGATTCCTGCCACGTCATCTGCGTACATGACGAATTCGCTGGAGGTCATCGCTTGTGGCAGGTCATTCAGAAGTAGTGAGAATAGTATGTTGGATACCGAAGAGCCTTGAGCAACCCCCATATGTGTCATCACCGGTTCTGATCTCGTTCTCCCTCCATCACCAACGACGATCTGCGAGCGTTTTCGCAGGAAGTCTGTTAGTAGACATAAAGGCCCCCCGACTATACCGTAGTGACGGAGCTTAGCGGCGAGCACGCCGTGATCGGCAACATCAAATGCTTTCGAGAGGTCACAGCAGAGAACTGCGACCTGGAACTTCCTCTCTCTTGCCTCGAGCACTCGGCGCACCACCTCCCGCGCCAGTGCAGTCGTCGAGCGGCCCACGCGGTACGCATACTGTCGCTCCGACAGCGCATCAGTCGACGCGAGGAATTCAAGAAGTCGGGCGCTGAGACCATTTTCGAGGATCTTCGATACCGTGGGTACTACGGCCACTGGTCTGTATCCATCGATATTCTCCCTCTTTCCTTTCCCCTTGAATATTGGAGCGATTTTGCTCCTCTTTAGCGCTGTTGGGTACACGGCTCGTCTAATGCACTCGTTGAATAATTCAGTGAGAACTGGTGCCAACGGTTTAACAGCTAGGTGGACGAGTTCCATCGAGGTCTCGTAGATATCCTTGGTAGGCTTATGCGGAATCCGAAAGGATATGATGCGATGTACCTCGTCCGCTGTAAACAGGCGCAGTCTCAGGGAGTGGTCGGCAGGTGGGCGGGCAGCGTGCAGGGCACGACAGGCGCGCGGCACGTCGGCGGCCGGGGCTCCACACGCGGCGGCGGCACCGGCGAACCGAGTGTTCATCGCATCCACTACGGCTTGCTTGCTGCTAAATTTAATGCCGTTTGAGTCTACGGCCACATCCGCGAAGTCTACACAAGTACGGTTGCTTTTCCCTCGTTCTTTGTTAATCACGTTCCACATGGCTTTACTCATGTTCGTGCTGGACGTGATTGCGCTCGTGTAAAAGTGTGCTCTTCTATTTTTGACCAGGTTGTCGTATTGGTTTTTTAATTTGTCAATGAGTTCCGTAACAATGGTATCATCAGGATGAGCAGACGAGAGCTCCAGCACGTCGAAGAGCAATGATTGAATGTTTCGAAGCTCATGTGTAACCCATGATTGGCGTGTTGGGTGTGGTTTTCGTGTGAGTGGAAATCAAATTTCGTACTTGTTGCTAATTACAGAAATCACAGACGCGGCCAAATCCTCGATCGACTCACCTTTTTGGCACCAAATGTGCTGCCAGTCCACACTCGCAATAGACGCGACGAAATTGCGGCAGTTAGCCTGCGTGCGCTTGCGCACGGTGTGGACGGGCGGCGCAAGTGCGCGGGGGCGGCGCGTGATGCGCGCGCGCACGGCGAGGTGGTCGCTGAGGTGCGTGCTGGCAGGCGCCGCGCGCACCGCGCCCTCGGCAAGGTTGCTGTACAGGTGGTCGAGGCTGGTGGCGGTAGTGGCCGTCACTCGCGTGGCGAAGTCTATCTCGTTCCTCATGCCGTGGGCCGACAGTATATCGTGGAGCCGATCCTTCTCGGACGAATCCTCAATCCAGTCTATGTTTACGTCCCCGACAATAATGAAATCTAATTCGATGTCACATAGCTTGTCGAGCAAATCATCTAAGCACCTTAGGAAGTCATTAGTTTTACTACCATTAGAGTAGATACATACAATCATTAAATTAGAGTCTGTTACATTTATAGCCGAGACTTCAAAGTATTCTTCCACTGATAGTGTGGTGAAATCAATATTTTCAACTACTTTTAAAGTGGACTTGACGTAAATACAAGACCCGCCGTGTGATAACTTAGACCTACTATAATTAGATATGAGCGCGTATCCATCTATATTAACACTTTCTAAATTTTCATTCGTCAGCCAATGCTCCGTTATAGCAAGAATGTCACATGCAAGGTCACTTTTAAGAAGAACTTCTAAACGCTGTGTTTTCTTGTCTAATGACCGTATGTTTTGGTGTGAGATTGTAAGTACGCTAGGATCACTTGTTGCTATGCGCGATGATGAGTCAAGCGCGGCCGGATCGCTCAATCTTCAATCAATCTTTACTCCACAGCACTGGTAAGTTTCTAACAATATCCAAGCTTAGTAACAAAAATATTCGATGTTTTCAAAACTTTTAAATTATGTTAGAGTTATGTGTGAAAAACTGTGGAAAATCAGGTTTTTAGCTTAAGGCAGCCTTCAGCTACGTGGACATAAATCAATGCGATAAAACGCTTATCGAATCGGCGCCGATAAAGTAATTTATAAGCAAGTTTTTAGTAATTTGCTAACGTATCGAATTTGAAAAGTGAAATCACATACACGTCACACGTCAATGGATGTAGGTAGCTGGTTGCTACTCCAGGATTTAGTGACTAATTGGTGACTGAGAAATATTCCAGCCAGATAATTAGTGACTCAACGGTTGCAAAGTTATTAGCATTTATATCTGGCCAAGGGGCCTGATATCAGAACCCTCGGCTAACCTGAATCTTCAAAATTACAGACCCTAGAGACACTGTAAATGAATAAAGATTTAGTGACGATTTAGTGACTGAGAACCACTGCTTTTCTTTTACTCATAGTGTCACCATTTAGATGCAAAACGTATTTTAGTTCAGGGAATATCAGGTCCCTTGGCCAGTGTGATTTCCATAAATAAGGACCTGAGGGAGAGAAAGAGAGTGAGAACATTTAGGGACTGCACCGAAACGAAGTTTCGTTGCTCTCTTTGAATTATTGACAGCCCCATTAGAGAATAAACGTAGGAATTGTTTAGGTAGTATGTTGTTTTGATGTATACAATGTATTTCTGAAAATATTCAGGTGTATTGTATTTTTTTTATTAAGGTTGCAAACCCCGCTGTATTTATTTAGGTACACATCCTCACTGGATTGGCTGGAAGATATTTCTTTTAGAAACAAGCCTGCCTTTGTTGTTTTTAACATTTACACCTGTCATACAAATATTGAGTACAATAAAGGTTTGATAATAGTATTTACAGGGTCGATTTTCGCCGTGCGGCAAGTCAACAGTAGCATCGACCAGCAAATCGAATCGTCACCTCATACTTGGTCATTTTTAGGGCTCCGTACCTTAAAAGGAAAAAAGGAACCCTTATAGGATCACTTTGTTGTCCGTCTGTCTGTCTGTCTGTCTGTCTGTCTGTCTGTCAGTCTGTCACGACCCCTTTTCTCAGGAACGCGAGGAGGCATCATGTTGAAATTAATATCGATTACTCAGATCTATGGTCCCTTGGAGCTATGAAAAAATTAAACTTCTAGGTCCACGCAATCAAAAGATACTGCGATATTATGTCATAATTTTGGTGATTTTGCTGAATTTGTATGAACTCGCAAGGGAATCAAAACCTGTAGGGTACTTCCGGTTGGCCTAGGATCATGAAACTTGGAATGAAGGAAGGTCTTATAGCAGAAGTAAAGGGAAAAATCCAAAAACTGTAAATTTCTGTCTGTCTGTCTGTCTCACCGTCTGTTAAGACTTTTTCTCAGAAACGCATGGAGGTATAAAGTTGAAATTAAATTGGAATATTCAAGTCTGTGATCTCTTAAAGTTGTGAAAAAATTAAACTTATAGGTTAACGCAATCAAAAGATACCGCAAATGTCTCAATTTTGCTGAAATTGCTTTATATTCGCAAGGGAATCAAAACCTAGAGGGTACTTCCCGTTGACCTAGAATCATGAAATTTGTCACGAAGCAAGGTCTTATAGCACAAATAAAGAGTAAAATCTGAAAACAGTGTTATTAATACGATTTTACTCCATTGCTATTGCAACCAAAAGCTTTTGTCTCCATTCCACTCCAGGGGAAGTGCATTGACCTCGTCGTGAGCATATTGTGTGAAAGGCCACTGCAGTAACCACGCACGCCTATAATAAATTCACTAAATAGTACGCTCTGGGGGGAAAGGTCATGGTTAAAAGTCTGCTTTAATTAAGTACAAAGACGTCTCACTAGACAATAGCTTTTAAATATTAATTCATAAATTACCGCGTCTCTATTTATGTTGTAGAACTTGAAATGAAATGAATGAAATAATTAAAGAATATACATAGTTTTGAGCTTTGTTTTCCCGGGACATTTGTAAACAAAGACCTCATCATAAAATATAATAGGGTACTGACAGCGTGTACGGAACCATTGGTGAGCGAGTCCGACTCGCACTTGACCGGTTTTTTATTCAAAATGTCGACAAGAATACAAACTTAAACTACTCAAGCGAGAAATCGCCGGCGACTGACTGTTTTCATCAAATCGTTAGCTAGCTTTCAATATTGCTTTCATAATTTTAAATTTAAATAGCTACTTGGTATAATTTTCACATCCGAAGGAAATACTTGGAACTACAAATTGAAACAATGTAGCTTTAACTGTTTGGCGGTAAAATCTGTGTGACAGACTACAGACGGACGGACGGACGGACGGACACGTGAGTGACAGCAATAGGGCTACGTTTCGACCCTTCGCGTTTGGAACCCCAAAAATAACGTTTACTTAATATAATCTAGATATCTAAGGTAATAAAGAAATTTAGAATTTTTACTGTTTTGACTATCACTAATTTTGGATAATGTTGATAGGTTCTTGCGTACATACATTTTATTTAAACTACTGTGCCTCTGTCAGTCACTGAGCCCTTACGCTGTATTTCTTTAGGTTTGGGCATGGGCGAATAAGACTAGAGGACTGACAACGTCATACAAAAAACGTACCCTGCTAGAAAGCTAAAATCCTGTATTATTTCTAGATGTCGCTGTACCATGCTATAGATGCTGGGTGCTTAGGGTGACGGCGTAGTATAATCCACAGTAATATCGACGAAAAATCAGAGTTGGCGTAAGCGTAAGCCTTGTTTCTTCTTAGGAAATTAACGCTTATACCGCCATCTTTCCTAAATTATGCGCGCCACTTTACTAGAAATAACTTTTGAACTAGTAGCTCTATCTAGCAATATACATTTAAACTAAAAATCGAAATACGCTTCAAAGTACTACGGTTGTTTGTCCTATAGTTTTATTCGTCCATGGTTTAGGGCTCTAAAATGTAAAATGCAAGTTTAAGAAAAGTATCCATTTAATCACGAAATGGACTTAAATTCTGAGTAATCGATATATCCGTCGTTGTTTGTATCCGCCTGCTTCAGAGCTCCTTCGACCATTTCTTCTAAATCGGTGTCGGTGTATAAGATCTTCTGGTCTGCCTCTGCCGGTTGGCCTGTGAAAACAGACCCGCGATGTTGGTCAGTTGGACATACGAAGAGTCGATTCTGGTACACGAAAGTAGATTCGCAAACCACGCGCCAAAATTCAAAAATCTCGGCCTGGCAACCCCGTTTATGATCTGACTTTTTGGTGAACAACTTGTTTGAGCAGAACGAAAGGAATTTTAGAAATCCACACATCTCGCACAGCACCCGTAGCATGCCGTGCGCGGCGCGGGTTTTATCGCGGGAATGCGAGGAACAGAGTATGCGCTATATAAAGGCTGTGACAGAAAGGTGTGGGGGTTGTTAGGGACATCATTCTGAACATCTTTACATGACACCGCGTTGACCAGAGCAAGTATAAGTATATTTCATTCCTCCGTACGGTTTGGGCCGGGCGGCACAGATTAATCGGGTGGTCAGTTGATTTGTATGGATAAGTGAAAAATGTTCTTTCAGTAGCTTTATTAAGTATTTATGTATGGGAAATATATAACTGCACATCAAAAATACTGATTTGCACAGCAAATATCCCTTATACTTGCTGCGGCACCATAGGTGAAGGGTAAGAAGGTAAGCGAAGCGAAGCCGCCTTTATCCTTCGTGTTAGGTTCAACATGTAAGAACAACAAAAAATACTTAAAACATAAACTTAAGTACTCATTAAATATTTAAACATAAAAAATGATTTTGCCCATCCTTTTTTGCTGCGCAAATCAGTATTTTTGATGTGCGATTAAATACCAGCCTTTATGTATCTCTGACATATAGGAATTTCAATCGAAATGGACAAATCGACTTTCTGTCGGCTATCGGAAAATCTACACATTTCTGCTGCAGCCTGTACAGTTCTGTCCCTCCCGCCTCCCGCGACGGAACGCGCTCGGCATGCTACGGGTGCTGCTATTCGACATATTTGGTGTTAATAGTATTTCTTAAACGATTCTTCTCGTTCGGCACGGTTAAGTTTGAGTTCACCTTTATTTGATTTTAACAGTTTTGACGTATGATATTTTGTTGCCATATAAAAAGTTTGCAAATAATGGGATTCTTTCAGAGCAGTGTTTTTTCGAAATTTTTTTTGGTCATACAGTAAATTATATGTTATGCAAAGAGATTCCATTATCTCAGATGGTAGAGGTACGCAACTACTGAAAGAAGGTTCGGTAAAAAGGTTGTGAACTGGCTGAAAGTAACCTGTTATAAAAAAGCTGTCAAGTTGACAAGTTCAACAAACTGTTGTTCAACTTCGTTCGGTAGGTTGACTCCAACTTAGTATATAATCTGTGCCTATACTTCGAGGTCTCCGATTATTTGATTTATGTTATTTAGCAAACAACACATGACAGCTTTTAATCATATACTCTTTTCAGCCAGTAGGTACAAATCCTTCATCCCAAACCTTCTTTCAGTACGTTCGTACGTTTCAACGGTTATGTTCAGCGAGTACACAACCTTTTTTACCAAACCTTTTTTCAGTAGGTTACGTACCTAAACTTCTTCCTCATTGACCTATACCATCTGAGATCATGGAAACTCTATAGATGCCATAAACTTACTCTATGACCAAAAAACAGGCCGCCTTGAGAGTGATCTGTTGGATTTTGAAGAAAACCGTCTAGGAAAGAACCTAATTTCAGTCTCTATTTTCGTGTGCCAGACTCAGAGCACATAAGCACAGGCAATTCAAGAATAAACAAGTACAAAGGCGAGCTTATCTTTTTAAAAAAATCTTATCGGTCCCTCCATCATGGGGAAATTGTTAACATACATAAAAAAGCTTTTGTAAAGTCGGTTAAAAGAGTTGCAGAATTTACTTACCATCATGTGGATTTGATAAATCAGGGAAAAGTAATAGTTACCTACCTATTCTGTTATACCACAGAATACTTAATAGTACTACGTACAGAAAGATCACTGCGCAAATACACTTAAATAAATAGCTACTCTCGCTACGCGACAATAAATCGCTAAACACCTACAGAATCGGTTGTCCCGCCCGCGCAGGCTAGATTGCGCCGCATCACTAAGCCTGAGAGCTTCTTTTACTCTGACATCACAAGGTCGTCCTGTAAACTCCTGTCTCACTCGATCACGCTAGGGTTACCTACGTGCGATTTGTTTTTGTGAATTTTAGTCCACTCTGTGTAAGAGAGGTGTTATATTAGTACTTATTCAGGCTATTGGCAAATTCTAGGGCTAGGTAGGTACCTACCTTCTTACTTAATTGAAATTTGTTTTATACTGGGTCTAAAGAGTTTACTTTTAGGTAAACAAAAAGGTATTCAATTAAAAAGGAATCGAATTCCTTTAGACACCCTAAAATGTTAGGTACTTAAGTCATTATTGTTGCAAAAATCACAGAAAAGTTGCTTATGAGGAGCGGTTAGCGCGCGAGGCGACTGCGAGCCAAGCGAGCAGCATCATAACTGAATTCCCATGAGGCGGGTTGGCCCGTCGAACGTACCGAAACTATTGAGTGAGACCCCTCTGGTTATACACACCAGTAGTATGAAATAAGTCTGGATTTTAACTACACAATTTAATAAAATAAGTTTTAAAAGCATTGAAGCGTACTATAGTTTTGCATGTTGTATAAATCGCAGTTAGTTGGTTAAATCACAGACACTTAACTAACACCCTAGACCGTTAATTAAAGACCGAAGTTTAACCAAGTAGCTTAATTTCCGTCAGACAAATGAGTGAACGAAGCGTTTAACGAGTTGTCTAAACGCTCTAGACAACAAGACATACAATATAAATACACTTAAGTACACATAAAAATATTTTTCAACACACCTGCTCGTAAAGTAGGTCTTATTACAGCGTATTTACACTGATAATGCAGAATATTACCCATGCCGTGCCTTTTACATTACATTATCGCACTAGTGCCTTTTCATTACATATCTTTTTAAATATTAGCAAGAAGTATTAATGTTTCGAAAACAGCTAAGTAGTTATTTGCGTAAATATAAAATTCAATTCAAACCGGAGTCATCCAGGGCTTAAGGTTAAACTTTGAACAACTTATTGTGGTTAATCTTGTGTTGTTTTCAACAATTTTGTCTAAAATACCCATAAAAGAATTAGCAGCTTCCGATGAATTAGTTTTATTCGTAATATTGGACCAGTCGTAATCAGTTAGATCTTTCGCTACTGTGTGATAATCCGTTTTTAAAACAGTTCTTTTACGCATCGTATTTGATTCTAAAAGAAAACCTGTTATCATTAAATCAGGGTCTGTTAAAGAGAATTTACAGAAGATTCCGATCGCGTTGATATTTGAGCCAACAAAAATGTGGTCTAAGCAAGATTTTAGTCTTGTAGGTTTTGTGATGCAGGGTTTAAGACTCATTTCTGCTGTTAAACAAAAGTAGTCATTTGCCTGTTCCAATCTCTGCTGTACTGGTTCGTCAGAGAGAATGTTTATGTTAATATTTCCTGCTATAATAACCTTTGTTTTTGGATTACGTAGTTTACTAATGGATTCAAGGGAGGTCAAGTAGTTATCAGTGTTTTTAAAAGAGGGGGAGCGATATATTGCAAAGATAGTATGGTGTTTAGGGAATTCAATTGCCAGGCATTATGCGTCGGATATATTTGGCTCGCTGACATTTACATCCCAATTGTCTTTTATATACACAATGACACCACGGGCCTCATTGTTTACCATTTTCGTAAAAAAGTGGGTGTATCCGTCAGTGCTTCTCACCACCGTGGATTCCCTTATTTGGCATTCATTTAGAATAATGACGTCATATCCAACATTTAGTCTACCAAGCACAATCAAAAAATTGTCGAATTCTTTGAAATGCTTCTTACATTGAAATTGAAGATTTTAAAATTATGATCTTTATCAAAAATGCCTTTGCATTTTTCAGGAAAATTCAAGACATGACAAGGAACAGAAAGAGTATCATCAATATCCTTGCCTAGTTCTATGATAAAAATATATTTTTCTAGTATGTTTTGTGATCCAGAATGAGTTTTCCTTAGTCATGTCGTAGAGAGGAAATTGTGGGGATTTTAGCTGAGGTAATGATGCACGATATATGGTATAAGATAAATATAGAATACGAGTACAGTTGGAATATAATATGAAATATATACGAACATTATATTCAAGGATATATACGTACAGACAACAAATAATGCTACTTATAGATATAAAACTACGCAAAATTATAATACGAGATAGAACATGACCTACATGCACACACCTATTTATACTTATGTTTAATTTGAGAGATATTCGCAAAATGCGCCGCGTACGTGAAATGGAAAAATGGAAATTGACTAAGCCAAAGTAGAATCCTCAGCGGCACGAGAAGCCAAATCAGGAACATTTGTTTTATTACTTTTAAGTGTTGGGCTGCATGGGAAAAGATCCCTTACAGTGGGTCTCCACATTTGCTGTTGATGGTACATGTCACTGTAAGATTGTCAAAACGTTATATAGTTGATAACTAACGTTTTTCTCTCGTTAGTTGGTCAAATATCGACAGATAAGAAACTGTAGCGTACTGCTTACTATATGACGCGTTAGTTGATAAACTAACCGTTAAATAGTAAACAGGTTTAAACGTGAATTGCAAACGAAATACCAGGGCAAACACTGCGGTAGCTTAGGTGAAAGCGAAGCCCCCGAGTACCGTAAAGTCGTATTACTTTGCGCATTTTTTTTTCTGTGAATATATTTTATCCTTTCAGCTTATTATTTGTTTTAATGAACTCAGTGTATAGAAGGGGATATAATGAAAGGCTAGGAATGAAAAAAGTCATCAAATTACAGTATTTTAGTTTTTTTTTTTTTTGCAAAGTTTGGGCCAAAATTTGACTTCGGAGATGTATACTTTGGCCATCTGCTTATTTTGTACCTTAATCGCTTGACTTAACGACTATGGATAAAAGTAATCACATTTAAGTTGTTCTGTATAAAAAAGAGCCATTGTACACAGGAAAAAAAATCAACTTTTATTAAATTCTTCGAAAATTTTCAATAAAAACAAACAATTAAACATTTATGGCTTCCTTCAAAGTGCTAACTTCTTGGATAATAACAAATTTTAGCTTTTCTTAGAACATATAGGTACTTACTTAAGGGTAAATATTATTAGTAACCATATATTATGCCACAGGATAATTTTAATTCTTCATACATCTAGTAAATCTCTTCTAGTCTTTTTAATATGTCTTATAGGAATCAACTTAACTACTGCACGAAGGCAGTATTCTACTTAGCTTCATCAATTTCAGTTACAGAAAAGCAGCCCTTTTTCATAAATTTAGGCGGTTTTATTTTCTTTACAACGTCTTCCCAAGAGTACAAGTGTTCATCTTTTATAAGAGGCCACCTCCAGAACTTTTCTCCTTTTTTCATTGCACCTACCATAACACCCTCTTCATTTAAGGAAAGTAATTTTCCCGGATACAGCTGATTTTTCCATTTGACTAGGACATGATCATCCACTTGAAGAATATCTTTCAGGTTTGACTCGGGTCTCAATTTTGACATTTACACGATTGAAAGATCGTCTTCACATTCAGCAGCATTTAAGTCCACTTTGGTTTCATTATTCTTTGGGCTGATCGGATACTCCCGTGTCATTTCTTGATTATCTAGCATAAACTCGTCGTCTGGCAAATCTTCTGTAGATGAAACGTCACTCATATTGGAGCTGCAACTAGTTGTAGAATCCTTGTGAAGTTGTCGTCGTCGCAGTGCTTGGGTCTTTTTTTTCTCGTCTTTTTCGTGACAGTCACACTGGATGGACCTGCTTCAGCAATATCTTGCGCTATAATTGAACAGCCAGCCAGGTACGTTTAGTTTTCTTTTTCTTACAGTATTTGTTTGGGAAGTTGTATCATTTCTTGCTTGCTGCAGTTTTTTCATAAACGAATCAGCGATTAAATCCAGATGCAAGATGCGATCCTGTCGAGGAAACCTATTTATTGGTATGGCTTTGTCAATCGGATATATTCCAGTTTTTTCGAAACCGGCAATTATGTTTTCCTTTGTTGCAGTCATGTTATTTAATGCTTGCTTGAGTATATTGGGGAATTTATCCTTTGGCAGCGTTGGAAGTTTTCGACCCTCTTGACACTGCTTCCAAGTTAGCAAAGCCTGCCGCCATTTAATCTACAACGGCCTGAAGTATGCCACGTCCAATGGCTGTAGAATGTGTGTCGCGTTGGGAGGCAAACATATAAAAGCTATATTGTTGTCCTCGCATTCTTTGAGTACACTTTGGTTTATGTGGGATGAAAGGTTATCACCTATCACAACTTTTCGTCCTTCCTGCCGTTTCAATATTGGCAATAAGTGATTGACAAACCAATCCTCGAATGTAACAGCGTCCATCCAACCACTTTTTATCCTGTTATATCGGGCTCCAGATGGACCGTTTTCAGTCCATGTAGTTCATAAGTGATCTGCTTTATATATGACGTATGGCGCAATAGAATCTCCAGCAGAATTGCCACAAAACATGACGGAGTAGCTGAGTTTTGAAGAGTTAATTATTGACTCTGGGTACTTACTTCCGCGACGGCAAATCACCCTTTTATTTCCGGGGTCGTCAGTCAGGTTGGTTTCGTCGTAAATGTACAGGTTCTCAGGAGGTACATTCTCTAACTCTGGTTTTATATTGTCAATGAAATCTTCTATAACGGTCTCTGAAACTTGGGCACGCACTTTCTTGATATTATTTGCAAACCGCTGAGAAAGTTCAGGATGACCTGAGCCACTCCTGACCAGGGACGTTGTTTTTGAATTGACGTACTTCTCTTCCGTGCGTCTCTTATAATTAATTTCATTTCAATACTCGTAAGAGGAAAACCGAACTCTGCCAAAGCTATGATGTGGGCAACAAAGGCCTGTTCCTCTTCCTCTGTGAATATAGTTGGACGGCCTGGCTTGTTAGGATGAACGTTTTTCAGCTTATTCTTGATAGTACTGCGTGCTATTTAATACTGTTCTGCAGCAGCTCTTTGAGTGAGTTGTTTGGACCTGACCATATTTAAACATTCCTCCAATTTCTCCGGTGAGTAGTCCGCATAGCGGCGGCTCCCTGGCTTCCTCTTATATCTAGAAGGCATGACACGCGATTTTCGAGTGGTAATCCTGCAATTAAGTAAAGACCACATCATTAAAGGTTAGTTGCTTTGTCGCGAGTTCGACATCAGCAACAGAGATGTTGCTGGGAGTAGCGAACGTGCTTATTAATATTTATAATACTCGACTGGAGGTGGACGGAGATTTTTATGGAAAAACGGCAGAAAAGACATCTAGAAAGTTGTTGGTTTGAACAGGGCAATCTTTGTGAAATTAGTGGAGTCATTATTCCATTTGGTGTTTACTTTCGTTGGAATCCATGCCAGTACGATTGTTTGCGTGTTCAAGCAGTAAAAGTTGACGTGATTGTGAAATAATTGACACGGGCTTACGGAAACGCCCTTTATAGGCCGTGGATATTAATTAAGGGCGGCAAATTCACACATCGGCATTACCACCACAATAGCATTGAAATATTCGCCAATGCCATTAGCCGATGAAGTGGCCGAGCGGTACAACCGTTGGATACACATTCAAGAAGTGCAAAAATGCCCGAAAATTCCTCATACAAAAGAAAGACATTGCGGCTTGGAGGTCTCGCTACCTGCGTCGAAAGAAAGAGAATGCTGTTCTGGCGTAGATAAGAAACCAGTTACATACTTAGACGAAACATGGATTCACTCCCACTATACCGTCAACAAGTGCTGGCAAAACAGTACCGACAGTGGCGTAAAGAAAAATATTAATCCAGGTAGACTACCTTTCCTACTTTATTACATTTGATTAACTAGGTACTTATTGCGAGAAATAATTATTAAATATATCTAATGTATCCTTCTTTCATTTCAGGCCAGCGTTGGATACTTTTTCACGCTGGAGGAGAAAACGGTTTTATTCTGGGCGCTGAACTACTATATAAATGTAAAAGTACGACTGGAGATTACCATCATGAAATGGACACAAACTATTTTGTGAAGTGGTTAAAAGAGAAGCTAATACCAAACTTGCCGCCAAATGCTATTGTCGTAATAGACAACGCGCCCTACCATTCCACGCAATCCGAAAGGGCCCCCACAAGTTCATCCCTCAAAGAAGAAATGCGAAGCTGGCTGCAAACCCACAATATTCCATTTGATGAAAGAATGACCAAGCGGGAATTGTATGACATTAAAAAACGAGAAAAGCCACCAAAAAATATGTAGTTGACAATTTAATGAAAGAGCACGGTCATGAAGTTTTACGTCTGCCACCCTGTGACCTAAACCCCATTGAATATATTTGGAATTTGGTAAAACAAAGGGTGGCAGACAAAAACATTTCCCAGTCCGAAAAAGAAATTGAGGGACTGACGAGAGACGCAATACTTTCAGTTACGACAGCAGACTGGAAGAAAGAAGTTAATCATGTGGAAAGGCTCGAGCGCAAATACTGGGACGATGACCACCTTGAAGACCTTAATCAAAGGGAACTCATAATATCACTAGGAGGAGAAGACAGCTCAGATTCAGAAACATATTCATGCGATAGCGAGAGCGAAAGCGAATTCATGACGGGCATCGTACCTTTAAGTTATAGTGATTGATGATACTGAAGAATAGAACATCGAATAGTTACGAGTCATCCAAGTGTGACTCGTAACTAAGTACATAATTTATTAATTATTTCAAATAAAAATGTAGTAATTTTAGTCATTATGTTATAAATTTATTTTAATCTAACACAGCATACCTAGAGTTTTTCACTTATATTTAAGTTTCATTAATATTCTTGTTTCCGCTTTTTTTGCACACCGTACCCAAGCGTCGTAGTGACGTCATCGAAGCTAGGTTCATTCTTTCGGTAACCGAGTAGTACATATATAGTTACAGTATATTAATCAATTATTGAGTGCACCATGCCATCTCTAATAGGGACGCGCGCGGGACGTTTCAGTGTAGCGATGCGCGATTATGAATGACACTTATGAAATCACTCAACGTATTCGAATGGAACACCTAAATCTTTCGAATGGACACCTCACAACAACGGTCTGCGACTAACTGCGATCGACGAATACTAATCGACGCGCCCCCACTAATGGTATTCGCCAGTCGACAAAATCATTCAAACAACAGGACTTGCAAGCAATATTCAACCATATGGCTATAACTTTAAGTTGCAGCCATTACATATTAGCGATTCGGAAATCATGCATCTAACTGGTCCAACTCGATTATTCAATATGTTTGCTTGCTTTTCTTTCGGTTATTCGGCTGCAAGCAAGATTCAGTCCTAGGTCGATATTTTACAGTACAATACAAACTACATTGGTTCTGTCTGGTTTCGTTATTCGAATTGAAATAAGTGGTCATCATTCGATATTAGGATCAGCGATCGCTAATTTTGTAGTCGAATAATAATATTAGTAGTCGTCGGATCATTCGAGTCACAAAATCATTCACAATCGCGCATCGCTATTTCAGTGCTCTGTGATTTTAAGAGCACCAAAAATGAAGTAAGTGTTTTTTATTTATTTATTTATTTATTTATTAGGATCTCCAACAGATAATACATTTTTCTTGCATTAAACTTTCTACATGTTTACCTACTTACAGGTGACCACATTATGCAAAATTTTGTTTACAGTTTTTAATTACAATTTCAAGAAAAGGTAAAAAAGACTTGAATGACAAATGAAACTTCACGAGTCACAAAAAAGAAAAAAAAAGGTAACACAATTTACAAAAACTTAAGTTTAGCTTCTTCTAAGATAAGAATATTTTCAACCTTAGACCTAAAAGAAGGCAGCTTGTCATGGAAAACATCAATGTCAATTTTGGTACTTGAATGCAGTGCATTATATGAGCGAATCATTCTAGTGAGAGGTGAGTTTATACCTAGGTTGGTTTTCCAAGGTCGGGTTTTGAAGATTTTGTACGTGCCGGGTCGCGGAATTCTGGCTGGAACCTCTATGCTAAAACTGTCCAACACTTAAGGACAATCTATATCCCCATTGAGGACCTTGTGCATAAATGTGAGATCTAGAATCTTTCTCCGGACAGACAGAGAAGTCATATTGAAAAACGACATTCTGTCTGTGTAGGATTGCAGATGAACATTTTTGAATCCCACATTCGCTAGGTAAATGACGAATCGTTTTTGAACTCTTTCGATTCTGTCTTTAAACCCCTGGTAGAATGGGCTCCATACCTGAGAACAATATTCTAGTATAGATCTAACCAAGGTATTGTACAACAGTATTTTAGTTCTAGAATTTCTAAAGGGTTTTGAAGTTCTTATGACGAACCCCAACATTCTAGATGCTTTTTTGAGAATGGTATCTATATGTGAGCCAAAAGTTAGCCTACTATCAATCAAGACACCGAGATCGCGAATTGTCTCCACTCTCTGCAGGCGTGTGCCATTTATGTATTATTATTATTATTATTAAAAAAAAAAATGTGTCAGGTAGATATTTTTATTTCAGGTAAATGATATTTGGTAGCACTTATCAGGGTTGAGAGTCATTCTGTTGTCCAAACACCATTGACACAAACTGTCTATGTCATGTTGTAATAATTGATGGCCATTTCCATCCTTGGAAACAGTACTGAGTATTTTTAAGTCATCGGCAAACATATAGGGCTCTGAGTGAGGGAAACAATTCACAATGTCGTTTATGAATATAACGAACAATAGGGGACCCAGGCGGGATCCCTGCGGGACGCCTGATATTGCCTTGAAAGATCCGGATTGAGTGCCATTGACCACAACATAAGACCTTATTTCTTTGAGATTTGATAGGATCTATTGCTCGATGAGAATTTCATGGTCAACCCTATCGAACGCCTTGCTAAAATTGGTGTATACGACATCGACTTGTTGTCGCTTGTCCACGAAAACAGCAAGCCGATCGACAAACGCCACAAGGTTTGTATTTGTCGATCTTCCCTTCAGAAAGCCATGTTGTCTGTCCGAAAGCTGGTGAAAGACGTGGCTTTTTAGACAAGAGTACACGAGTGTTTCGAAAACTTTTGCGAATATAGGTAGTATTGTGATAGGTCTGTACTTTTTTATGTCATTACTAATGCCCTCCTTGGGTAAAGGTACAATTTTGCCAACCTTCCAATGCTCGGGGAAAACCCCAGATTTCAAAGACTGATTGTAAATCAGGGCGAGTGGCCAAGAAAGAACTTCAGAACATAGTTTTATGAAAATAGGAGGTATATTGTCAGAGTCGGGGCCTTTACTGTATGTATCAAGTCTTCTTAACTTACTACGCACAATAAATACGTCGACCGAAATGGCGGTCAGATAAGAGCCATTTAACGTGATATCATCCCTTCGCGGTCTATCTTGATGTCTGGGACTATTAAGGTATATAGAGGATAAGTTTTTGGCAAAAAGTTCACTTATTTCTTTGCTATTTTGACCGATCTCGGAATCCAACATCATAGTCGAAGGAAGTTCGCATCGGTTTTGTCGTTATAAATACAGGTAGCATCGCAATCATTTACTGAGTCAGAAAAAAATGGTTGGGATCACGACCCCGAAATCACCCTGTATATGCCCAAAAGTATTTGGGATCCTTAGCAATACTGTGTTCTACTCGAGATATATACTCACTGAAGCATTTACCAGCCAGCATATCGCATCGTTTTTTTAACATGTCCAGTGTCAACTTGTCCATAGGATTGTTGAACTTCCTAACTTTAAGTCTCAGATTCTGTTTTTCATTTAGCACTCGAATGAGTCCTTAAGAAAACCATGGCGGAAATTTGGACCTCCGGGCCTTTTGTAAGGGGACATAGAGCGTGATAAAAGATCGTAATTTCTCATAGAAAGTATTCACCATTTCGTTAACACATTTGCAGCTACCAAATAGCTGTGACCAATTGATCCTGTCCAACTCATTTATGATTTCATTGTAGTCAGCTTTGAGAAAGTTTAATCTACGGGTGGACTCCTGTGGTAATGTGCAATCACCTACTAGTTTTATTATGATCTCCACAGGCGGATGATGGGGATCCACCGTAGTAAGCCCTTCTGCAAAGTGATAAACCTCTATTTTATTTATGTTGGAAAGTATGAGGTCTAGGATCGTATTATATATGTTTTCTACCCCATTAAACTGATGTAGGTTGTGAAGAGACATAAAATCGCTAATTGTATCAAACAAACTTCCGCTTCCTAGTGGTAGCTTTTGTTCAGGATAGTCATCACTCGGCTGCCACCTAATGTGGTTTAAGTTAAGATCACCCAGTATAATTATTTCCGATAGATCGACTCGATTTAACAGTATGTCGTTTTCGTGTTCAATAAACTGCTCAAAGTCTGCTCGATTAAGTGGCGACGGAATATTTGTAACACAGATAACCAATTTGTTTATTGTATTTTTATGTCGCTGCTCTATCATTATCCACAAGGCTTCAAAGTTACCATCATTGTAAAGTAAGATTTTTTCTGATTTAAATTTATTTTGCACCGCAATCATCACTCCGCCGCCACCCAATTTTGCTCCGGGTCGACAAAGAAAGTCTCTGTCACATCTATAAACGTTATAACGATCATCAAGCAATTCTAGATCGGCAATATTCCCCTGGATCCAGGTTTCGGTTATTATAATAACATCAAAACTATTCCTTGTGACACTTTTAAGAAAATCATGGGTTTTGGTATTCAAACCTCTAACATTTTGATATAGACAATTTAGTTCAAACTCTTTTAAACAGGAATGCGTAATTGAATGCATGATATTAAAATTAATTTACAGTTGGTCTATACAGTCTTTATCCTTGATCCACATTACTTTTGACGTGGTAGTCTTCCTTACTAGAACACGACCGCGGCTGATCCAAACAAACTTGTAGTCTTTGGCCTTGGATTTTAGTCTGGCCAGCATATGTAGCTCTCGATTTGAAGGAGACAGATGCTCTATGACAAATATGTCCATTTTGTCTCCGGCTATGCCGAGATGATTAGAGCCTAGTTTATCCTTCGGGTTTGCCTTGTTAAAGGTCTTGACTGCTGCCAAAAGTGTGTCGCGTAGAATGGGAGTTGCTAGCTTCACTATGATGGAACGTGGGCGTGAGCCGTCAGGTTTCGATTTCGCAACTCTGGTGCATAAATGAATATCATTCGCATTTATTTCGCAGGAAACGATTTTGGCTAATTGCTGAATGATTGTGACAGGGTTTTCAGATCTATATTCTGGGACACATTGAACTTCGACATTAGATGCCCTCGCATGCTGGGGTTTAGCTCTTTCGTAGTAGATAGAAGGATATCGTTTTCTTTTTGCAGTGCACCAATCTGTTGAGTCTTTTTGTTGTACATCCTGTCATACTGCTGATTGAAGAAATACATGGATTCTTTGAACGACGAAAATTCAGTCTTTATATCTTTTAATGCCGCCGTAAGGTGGTTTAATTCTTTGCACATGCTTGATTTAATGACGTCGCCCAAATCATTTTTCAAGAAATTTCGCAACTCTGACTGTACAATGTCCCTTATATCTTGGCGTGAGGGAATGTCCTGCTCAACATCTGAATCTACGATAGTGTCGTCACCTGTTGTACCTCTTGATTTAGATCTGGGTGCCTTGTTTACCCATGAATCCGCTGATTTATGGTTCCCATCAGCATGTAATGGCGCTTGGTGATGACGCACAGGGGTATGATCGCTGTTATTTTTTTTATTCCCTTTACTGCATATCGCATGTTTGATCCACAGAGCACTGAAACGTTCACGCGCGTGATGGATCAGTGCTCTGTGGTTTGATCTCCACATTATAAAGGTTGTATTTTTGTCATGCCACGCTAACTTTCTTTTGATTAAAGTGCTAACAGTAAAAATAGGTTTAATTTTTATAGCATGCGAGATGATACCGTTTTATTAATCAGTTGAACATTTTGTCTCTCCATTAGCTTTGAAACGCATGGTATTCATTCAGTAAAAATACAGTGTAAGATAAATAAACTTAATGAAGTACAGAACCACCGGAATCTATATAAAACAACTTTTTATAATTACCCACAAATAAAAGATATTTTTTTTTACAGAGGTACACATTTAAAAAAATCCGCCCTTATGCGCCAGAAAGAGTAGATGATGCGAGCGCCATCTGCTATCGAGTAGCAGTTGTTAATTAGTTCCTAACCTGAACCACAGATGACGCAGGCATGGTTTCGGCATTGGTTGTCTAGTCTGAGGTTTTGGCCTTTTATTCAGATAAACGAAATTCTGCCTATTAGTAGGTACTTACTGAAAAAAGCACTGACTAATTAATCATTAGCCATGATTCTGATCGGCACCCGCGAAGACCCCTCCCATTCTCACTCGCTCTCGCTCACGAAGTGTCAGTATGACAGTGAGGAACGCTATGACGTCATCAGAGCGCGGTGCCTAATACTTTGGCGTATAAAGTGGGAGCCAATCTTACACTTTGAGGCACAGACTCAGGCGTCGTCGGTATCCCGTTTATTAGTAAAACAAGGAGAAGAAAACTGACGCAGGGCTCTGTCCCTACTGTTAACAGATGTCAAATGTTACTTTTATATACGTTCGAGTGCATGCATGCAAGACAAACCGAGAGCGACACCACAGAATACTTAATAGTACACGCCATTTCAGACTCTGGCGTCGTCGGTATGCCTTTAATTAGCAAAACAAGGAGAAGAAAACTGACGCATAGCTATGTCCCTACTGTTAACAGATGTCAAATGTTACTTTTATGTACAGTTCGTAGATAGTGAATGCTTGCAAGACAAACCGAGAGCGACACGCCATTTTTTTGCAAAAGAAGTTTCCTTTCCTAGATGTGTTATTAGCAATAACAAAACGCAAATGTCAAAACGTGTTTTGACGTCTGACGTGTGACGTGTATGTGATTTCACTTTTCAATTTCGATACGTTAGCAAATCACTAAAAACTTGCTTATAAATTACTTTATCGGCGCCGATTCGATAAGCGTTTTATCGCATTGATTTATGTCCACGTAGCTGTAGGCTGCCGTAAGCTAAAAACCTCATTTTCCACAGTTTTTCACACATAACTCTAACCTAATTTAAAAGTTTTGAAAACATCTAATATTTTTTGTTACTAAGCTTGGATATTGTGAGAAACTTACCAGTGCTGTGGAATAAAGATTGATTATTAATATCCAAGTGGTTTTCAGGTTTTAAAATGTTGCGTTTAGTGATTTTGGCTACGTTTCTGCAGTGCACCATCAGCCAGCAATACCAACAAAAGGTTGCTCCTGGGGTCCCCCCTCAGAACTATCAGGTAACGTAATTAATTGAATAGGATATTAGAATATATTTTCATAGATGACTATAATTATGAATTTGGTCAAGTAAGTTATTGCCAGTATTAAGCTTCTTATCTAAAGACAGCAGTTATGTAGAAAGTGATTCATTTATGAACATCTTTCAGCTGATATTATAGTCCCTCTGTTAGCCTGACTCTAAGTGAACAACTTCCTTTTTATTGCAGGAATCAAAAGGATATTCCGCTCACCCAGTCAACCAACCCATTGCATTTGTGAAATCACTCCTTTCCATCCTATATTCCTGTATTCGAGCTTTCCCGCTCATAAACAGCAACCTACTTGTAAAAAATTATCAATAGGGAATGATTACTAGGGCTAGAAGATATTATTAAATACTTATTTACAGCCCAAGTAATTCTGGTGATAACTACCTAACTAACTAACCCAACAATGATGATATTATCTGAAACTTACCTGGGATTCTCTGATTCCAGAATCAAAACTACCAGCAACCACCTCCACCACCACCTCCGCAACAGGTAACCCGTAACTAAACAAACAACATAAATAACATAGTGTCACACCTCTTCTTCTTCGTCTTCAGGGGGTTAAAGTGGCTGGTAGACCTGGCCCACTTGAGCGGGGCCTTTGTGCATATCCCCTATACCCTCTCTTCTTATTCAGCCATCCTAACTCCTGTACCAGTTGGAGTTGGAGGCCTCTTCATCACACAACTTCAGTGAGAGTGAGCGTGACAGCATGCCTATGGGACAGTGGAGGGGTGCAACACGTTATCAGGCGAACATCCAGGTCTTCTACTCCAGCTTGTGCAAGAGTTAGGATGGATGAATGGAAGAAGAGTGGATGCATGGACATGCACAAAGGCCCCGCCCAAGTCAGGCACTCTAACCCCCTGAAGAAGGAGAAAAAATTGAAGCCATGTTATCATTAAAAACTAGTTAAATCTACATTTTATGTCTCGAACCTGTCTGTGGTGAGACTTTGCAACATGATTTGGTATGCATGAGAATATCGCGTTGGGTGAGAACCGGCTAAACCATTGCGGCAGCTATTCCCTGATTCCATGGCTATACACTGTTCAATCCTTTATATCACTTGACATTTTCTTATTGGGTACATTGCAATATTTTCATCGCAAATGTCAAAAATGTATGGCATTGGACCTGTCAAAAGTTAAGTGATTCGCTGAATAGAGTATGCTGTAGAAGTGTCAATGACAATACAGTCAATGCGTTTGTTGCAGCATCAACAATACCAACCACAAACACAACAGCAGTACCAACAGCCGCCGCCGCCGCCGCAACAACAACAGTATCAGCAGGTGCCGGTGCAACAACAGCAACCGTCGGTGGGGCACGCGCATCATGGTCAGTGCGGTTGAACCGATGTTGATGATACACCTAAGAACCACCATAACAGCTTATAATTAAAGAAAAAAGTGTAGCATTTGTGTTTCATGATGATTACTTGTTCCTGCCAAAACTACTGCAAACCTGCTATACTATCTGTGGCACAAAAATAATGTGGCATTGACACAATAGAGCACTGGCAACGCTAGAATCTCGTAGTACCAGCTCTCTCGTAGGCGTTGTACCAGGATATTATATGTGGGTGGAGACTTGTTATTTGCTCGTTAGCTATCTGTTATTTCTAATTGTCTTTTCTATTAGACCTGTTAGTCTTCCTAACAAAAAAATAATAATTTAGCTATACCAGTTTGTATGGTATGCGAGAGAATTAGCGATACATAAATTGGTTTTGGTGATATAAGATATAAGAGGTTTATTCATAAATTTCATTACATCTTGATACCAGGTACAATACAATTGTATTAATAATAAAATAGCAACAACAAAGTTGAATGTCACATTAACAAAACTACACAATGTCAAAGATAAAAATAAAATAATGATGTGATGGCCCTCTATTGTCTCAATAACCTCTATAGCCACTTTATTTGGCAGATAGTATACCAAAGACATTTTTACTTTTAGTTGTAAATGTGCCACTGTCATGTGAATAATTTTGTTATTTCCCTTTCAGGTGACCCGCAACTGCTCAACCCATCCAATATAAATCAGGAGAGAGAGTAAGTGGTATTGTATAATGGGGAATATCAGTGTGGTTTATATTAGGCTGAAATGTATGTTTTTCTGAATCTTTATCGTCCTGACATTTTGTCTAAAGAAGACTTTTATTGACCGAGCGAGCGAAGCATCCAGTTTCGAGATTGGCCAAGAATGCTTTTGTCCGCCTGTCGGTCAGCTCACATTTTCCAACCGATTTTGACGAAAATTGACACACAAGTTGCTTGATTTAATTAAAAATTTCGTTGATCGCAATATTTGTTTGGGGGAAATGGGGGATGTTTCTTGTAGCGTTATTTATCGACGGATATCAATAAAATTTAAGAGGCTCACTAAGGAAGGACTTCATTCTACGCAAGATATTGCAACAAAATCAAAAGGTGGGAAAAGGTGGGATGTTTGCTGTAGCGTTATATATATGCACGGATTTCAATTGAAGCAAGGTCTACTATGCTCACAGTATCACTAGTTATTTAGGGGAAATATTAAATCGCACATAAAAAATACTTATTTGCACAGCAAATATCAGAATTTTTCCTTCGTGTTAGGTTGAACATGCAAAAACAACAAAAAATACTTAAAACATAAACTTGACTACACATAAAAAAAATAAAACATAAGTGTTTTTGCTAATCCTTTTTTGCTGTGCAAATAAGTATTTTTGATGTGCGATTTAATACTCGCCGTTATTGAGATCCCATTTAATGAAATTTGAAACTGCCAAAAAATAGTCCAGAAATAGTCCTAAATAAAAATAGTCCTGTTATAGTTCCGAAGTTATAGCTATAGGTTGGTGAGGATTACCATCCGTGTTTTATTAAGGTTGTATTGCCCCTTACCATCCGTGTTTTATTAAGGTTGTATTTAAACTGTATTTAGCGGTCATCAAAACTTGGTGTAAGTCTGGCTAAATGGGAGAACATAAAAGTTAAGTGTCGTGAACGTGAGGGACAGAGCTATGCGCTATATATAGCTCTGTCCCTCAATTTCCTACAATATTACACTACCGTTAGTTTTGAGAGATTAAAAACAGTACCTTTGATTGAATTAACCGATATAAAACGGTTTTTTAGGGTTTACCCCATTATTATTTTGTACACGAGTGTACATGTATTGAAATGTATGGGAAATTAAACATTATATTTTTAATGCACTTCTTCAAAGTAAACCAGGTGGAAATCATTACTGCTTCGGTGGACTATTTCTGGACTAGGCATTCCGGAGATATTTGATGTTATCAAATGTTCAAACTGTAATCCTCACCAAGATGTCCTAATAACTCTGGAATCGTTGAAGGACTATTTCTGAAATTTGGCATGTCGTGTGGACTATTTCTGGACTAATTTTTGAAACCCAAACCAAGTCGATAGGCCCTTCCGTTTGCTTGCACGAGAGATGAGGATTACAGCTTGACGTCAAGCTGTAATCCTATCCTATAGCTATAACTACGAAACTATAAGAGGACTAATTTTCTTTCTTGGTGGACTATTTAGCACTATTTCTGGACTATTTTTTAGCATTGTCAAATTTCATTTTCATGAAGGTTTCAATGGTGAGGATTACAGCTTGAAGGTCGTCGGTTATCGTGATTTGTACGCTAATAAAACACATAAGGTGAAGAAAAGCTCCAGCTACCTCAGCATTGGAATTAATAACATCATCACCTTCAACTCCTTAAGCCCACCAGGCACAGGCAGAAATTGTATAACTTTGCCAGTTTCACAGTTTATTATTTGCCAAACCGTTTTCATTGTATTGTTGTTTTTTTGTATGTATGTATGTAATGTGTAAAGTTTAATGTGTAATGTGTTAATTCAGTTTGACAAATCAACTTGAAAGTTTTGAAAGATTATTTAACATAGTCATGAAATTTTATATCAAAGTTAAGGTTCTTTTTCATAAAGCTCATACAAGATAACTCTACTTTTAGGAATAACAAAAGTTGCGAGTTATTAAATTTAGATGCCAGATGCCTAATATAGTCATATATGTAGGTAATTAGTAATTCTACGCTAATTTTTAATGTTTATAATGTAATTAATACTTATAATGTAAATAATATTCATATGCCCTCCCATGGCAGAGCATAGAGACCCATCGCTCAATGTCATTGATTAGATCTACATATTACCTATGTTCCTGAATAAATGATTCTTTATCTTTATCTTTATCTTTACCGTTGTTGTCACGGACTTTCTTTAATTTAAAAACTATTGTATTCTGTTTGAATAGTGTTGAAGATATCTGAAAGTTCGGGTTCTGTTCATTAGAATCCGGTACTGGCAAATTTATATGTAAGTTTTACATATACGTTTCTAATCTATAGGATGTAATGCCCTATAAAATGATGGATCAGTCTTATTCTTACTAGCAATTGGGAATGAAACTGTTTGACCGCTGTGATCGGAGGGTAAGCAGTTAATTACATTTTTACTTAAGAATCAATCATAAATAAACGTTATCAAAGCAAGTTTGGCTGGTAAGTGTAATTCTAGTCGGCTCTAAAGATACATGGCATAAACTAAATGATTTAAATAAAGTTATTAATCGTTGTTTCATTGTGGTATCCACAAGCAAATCTATATTAACGCACACAAATAATTATCTTTTTTCTGCCGTTACGTAGTTTAGTAAGGGCTTCCATCATAATTTTCTCAAATATTTCTAAATCGCCATCTGCCCCACGTATAGAAAAGTTTAGTTGCGTGAAGTTGCACTTTTACGCGTGCCTGAGAAAAAGATTTTTTACAGACAGACAAGACGGACTATTAACATGGAACAATGCTCCATGCTATAGTTGGATTTTGTTGTTCTTACGTTCAACCTTCCACGAAGGATAAGGGGGGTGAGCGAAAATTGACCCTGAAATCTTTAGTAAGCCAATAAGCGGTGGCTAAACCATTCAGTAATTTAGTCGCGCAAATCAGTAATTTTGTCGCGCAAATCAGTAATTTTGTCGCGCAAATCAGTAATTTTGTCGCGCAAATCAGTAATTTTGTCGCGCAATATGGTATTTATCATGTTAGTCCAATAAATGTGTCTCAAGCTGAACCTACTTCAACAAAAACGTTTGGCAATATCGGAATTGTATATTTCCAGCAGTTGTATTTTAGAGACTTTATTTTTAGATAAAAAAACAACATTTGACTTTATATATATACTTTTATTGCACAAAAACAGAAGATACAGATACATCAAAATGGAAACTAGGTGTACAAAGGCGTGCTTATCTCTAAAAAGAGATACCTTCCAGCAAACCTAATATGGACAGAATACATGAAAGAACAGGTAGACCTATGTGCACAACGATTAAAATATTAAATAATAAACTAATTACCAATATGTACATAAATACATAATATCAATACAAATAGACAAAATTATACTACATACATAGTCAGGTCATAAGTTCTGTCACATGTGCAATATGAAATAATTTAGACATGTTTATTATTTATGTAAACATTTATATAGCAAAATGAACTTAATAAAACATAGATTCTTATGGTAATAAAGTTTATTCAAAATGACCCCCGCGATTTTGAATACAGGCCTTTATTCTGCGCGGCCTGTCGTCCATCGCAGCACGAACGAGGTCCATGTCAATATTGGCGGCTGCCTTAATCAAGGATGCCTTGAGTGACTCCAAATCAGGATGAGGCTTTGAGCAGGCTTTTTCCTCCAAGTGTTGCCATATCTTATAATCTAACGGACTCAAATCTGGACTGGAGGAGGGCCAGTCTTCGTGCCGGATGAAGTCGATTTCATGCACGCGCCGCCAGCCAGTCTTGTGTGCTTTTCGCTCTATGAGCTGGCGCAGAATATTGTTGGAATACCCAGTGCCTGTTATTAAACATGGTATGAGAAACAGGTTCCACAAGGTTCTTGAGGACTGTATTTTGATACACAACTGCATTCGTTTTTACGCCTTTCTCACAAAAATGTACCTCAGTTAAGCCCCAATAAGAGACTCCTAACCAAACCATGAGCGAGGATGGTAAATGACCTCGTTGGACACGCGGAATACGGTTGCTCGCTTCTTCACTGCTGTGTGCGTATACCTTATCATTTTGTTTGTTGTAGCTCTCTTCCACGGTGAAAATTTTTTCATCCGAAAAATGAATTTCCCGATGCTTTTTTCCCGCGTACTGCTTCAACAAAGCGCGGCATCTCTTCAGTCTCAGGTTCATTAAACGAGCGTCCAAACGATGTCCTGTTTTTCTTCGATATGCCCTAAGCCCTAAGTCTTCATTTAACACCCTTTTCACCGTGGTCCTGCTTAACCCCATCTGAAGGACCAACAGTTTCTGCTTACGTATGGGATTTCTTTGAATTCGCGCTTTCACAGCTTTTATCACTGCTGGAGTCCTAAAAGAGCGAGGGCGACCACTTCTTGACCTGTCATCTACACTAGAGTCTTCATTGTATCGTTTTATGGTACGATAAACGAATCTTTTGGTTATATTCAAATTTTTCAGTAAGTCTAAAATCTGAATTGGCGCGTAACCGCTACGATGCAACGCAATAACTGCGACACGGTCTTCTTTAAGTGTCCACTCCATATTTAAAAATGAGTAAAATTCTAAAAAGTATACATTTTTATTTTCATGAAAAATTCGAAATTCGAATTTAATAAACTTTTTTGTGGCAAGCGTTCTAAATTCAAAAGTTTTTATTGTGTGACAGAACTTATGACCTGATTGTGTATATATCAAAGCAATATACCTTCATAAGTCTAGTATGGAAGAGAAAGCTAGACAATTGACCATGACGTCACATGCAAGTATTTCATAGAACTCGTGAACAAAATTACCGTTTTGACAGTTCCTAAAAAGTATCTATTTTGACTATATTGACGACCCGAATGGCCGAGTCGGCAGTGACCCTGCCTACGAAGCCAAGGGTCCCGGGATCGAGTCCCGGTGGGGACAAATATTTGGTTCATGAAAACGGATGTTTGTACCCAAGTCATGGTTGTTTATCTATCTAAGTATAATATGTATCTATATAAGTATGTGTATCGTTGTCTAGTACCCAAGATACAGGGAATCCTAGTTTGGGGCTAGATCAATGTGTGTAATTAGTGTCCAAGGTATTATTATACTTATTATGACTAGCAGTCAAACACCGTATTCAGTAGTTTTTCACACATTTCAGAAACTTCCGCTACTGATGCCCATTCGCTCAATTAGTTTTTTTTTCGGTAGTTTTATTATTCCCCATATATTTTTCCGCCAGACACATCCAAGAACACATGGAGGTTCCGATCGACACATCCAAAATGTCGGAACAAGAACTACAGTTCCACTATTTCAAGATGCACGACGCAGACAACAATAACAAGCTCGACGGATGCGAACTCATCAAGTCGCTCATTCACTGGCATGGTGAGTGTGCGCCTTTAATTAAAAGTATTAAAGCTCGCATAAAGCAATAAGTTGTTATTTTTGTTAGTCTATACTGGCAAATTTTGGTACCATGCTGCTGGCAACATTTGTTACCAGACTGGCAACATTTGGTAAAGTATGCGCCAATTTTCTCTGGCTATGTGCCACGTGGTGGGGGACTGTACCAGACTGAAACGTTCGGTAAAATACCCATAATAAACTGTAAATTTTATCCTGGTTGTTGTTTCTTGTTAGGTTCTGGTTAGGTTCTTGTCGCTACAAGACAACTGACAACATTTGGTACCAGACTGGCAACTTTTTGAACAAGACTGGCAACTTTTGGTGCCAGACTGGCAACATTTGGTACCAGACTGGCAACCTTTGGTACCAGACTGGCAAACTTTGGTACCAGACTGGCAACATTGTTACCAATTCGGTACTGACAGATTACGTGCTAAAGAAGAAGCCTGTACCCAGCAGTGTTGATTGCTAGTTGGTACATATTTTCCATTGTTGTCAGTTTAGACTTTTACAATAGTAACTTGTTGCTATATGTCCATAAGAAGGAAAATATATATGTATTTTTATCTCTAACATACATCTAGTGGGTTTAAAGCTAAATCAATCTAAGCTAGGACCTAATACCCCCCATATCAATGTAGACCGAATGAATTCACAATCCAATATGATTCTATAAGTTTTTTAACTATTGTTTTTTTTTCGTTATTAAAAACATACTAGGTAAATATTATTATTTATTTTGTGTTTTGGGAAATACTGGGTGTGGCTTGCGTGTGGTTTTCATTATCATCATTGTCTTGAGCGCGTTCGTGTGGTCGCCAATCTCTCATTTGTGTTTGTTTCTTTCTATGTGTGCGTCGTTCGCCGGTTGCCATGGGGACGGGTGGCCATCTTGGATGTTTTCTTTTAATTAGAGCAAGGGCACAAGCAAGAACAGCCTCAGGAGGGGGCGCCACCGGTCGGCGAGAAAATATTCGCGGACGAGGAGTTGGTCAACTTAATAGATCCTATACTGAATATGGATGACCACAACAGTGATGGCTATATTGACTATCCTGAGTTTGTGAGAGCTCAGCAGAAAAGTCAGCAAACCAAGCAATAGTCTAAGGCCATAAGTTAACGAGTTATGAGGTTACGCTAGAGAAGGTCTATAAGACGCTATTCCGGGCGCGTAAAATGCGAACAGCTTGGCTATTTAATGTCGAAAATCTGTTAATGATGGCTGGCAACATTTGCGGTCTACTGGGTGTTTGTAATGATATTCGTAATTTCTTTATTGTGGTACACAAAACAGACATACAGATAAGTTATTATAGAAAAAACATGTACAAGCTTATCTCTAATAAGATATTTCTTCCTGATATATTTGGCTTGTCTAATAAAACACGCAGTCTTACTTGTCACTTATATGGCCATTTTTAGGGTTCGTATCCGAAGAGTGCCAAACAAAGGCTTAATGATAGGGTCCCTCCGCCGTCCGTCCGTATGTCTGTCCGTCCGTCAGTGGACTGTATTTCATCTATCGTTATTACAATACCTATTGGTATTTATATTAGGTAGTTGAAATTATCACAGAATGTGTATTTAACTAATAATGAACCACACGAGATTTTTTAATGAAAAGGATACAAGATAAATGTTTTAATCCCTTCGAATCACCAATTATTCATCATCAATGATCATTCAAATATCATAGCTAATTTCGTGTCATCCATTATCGTTGCGATGGCTCAATGCGTTTGACGTCGGATACGCTATCGTAGCGTAGCGGTGGTACAGGGTTCTAAACCTAGTTCAGACATAAACTTTTTTATTTTTGTTTTAATATTTTTTGTCCTTAGTCTTATTGCACGGAATCTGCGTGTCCGACCCGGTCTTGGACGATTTATTTTTCTACATTAAATTGCCAAGGTGTACCAATGGCCGAATGTACCAACTGTTGCTCAAATTAAGCTTAAAAGTCATAGTGAAGCTGTCAGTTGAGTGTCCATGTTTGAGTTGTGGTTATGCCGTAGAATTGATCATATCATGAAATGGCCAACCATGGTTGAATTAGAACTTTCATTGAACGAAGAATCTTTTAGGGAAAAACACTGCGGCAGCTTAGATGAAGACTAAAGGGGACGAGCGCAGCGAAGTCCCCGAATAGTATTCGTGTTAGTCTGACATATATAAATCACAAAACCCGGTCAAGTGCGAGTCTAACTCGCTTCCGTACCACCGTACATTGGCGCGGCTACTTTCACACTCCATGTACGTAACCAGGTGCATTCATAAGTTTGTATGTGATATTGTAAGAATTCTTGTACGGGAGCCCCCTTAAATATTTATTTTATTCTGTTTTTTAGTGTTTGTTATAGCGGTAACAGAAATAAATCATCTGTGAAAATTTCACCTGTCTAACTATCACGGTTCATGAGATACAACCTGGTGACAGACAAAAGGACGGACAGCGGAGGCTTAGTAATAGGGTCCCATTTGGCACCCTTCGGGTACGGAAACCTAAAAAGCATTAGGTAGTACTGAATAAAAATGCTTTTAAAAAGACATGTTTCATCAAATTGAAACCTTTCTAACTTTTTCACCATTTCATGAAACGATACATTCTATGATATGGCTCCAACAGTTATACATCCAGGCTTACGTGTTCAAAATGTTTTATACTCTATTCAAGTAGGTGCTTCAAATTATGTAAACAAAGCCGACTCCGCAGGCAACAGAAAAAACTAAAATACTCCGTGAGAAAATGTATCTGTGGTTATTTTTGACGCTTTAGGAAGTTCTTAGGAATTTTGACAAGTGTCATTTCGTACATGTTTGTACCTACCTGAATAGAGCTGCGATGCCTTCTCTAGTTCTATTACCCACTTACTCAATGTTCAAAGTCCATGAAAAGATAGTTTATATGAGTCAACCGCGACAGCAGAAAAAAAATGTCCTTTCCCTGCTGGCCGGAAAAGAAAAAAAAACAACAATTAAGGCAAATTTTATGTTTTTGCCCCACGATAGCGAAAGTGAAGGTTCTAATGTGGGCAGCCACAATAGAACCTTCAATACTCTAGGTGACGTCTGTCAATTTTCGTCCTGTTTAGGGCTAACGCGTGCGAGCAGGTTAAAAAGTGCCATTGTAACTCCTCAATTTGCATAACACTGCCATGAACTTACTGTGTCGCTAGCGTCAATCGCATACGAATGGCATTACACTGACGGATTTAGTTATCGATTTCACCACCGGGTTACGTTTGTGGTTTGTACACTCCTTCAGCCTCGAGGAACACGGATCACTAATCGTTGTGTGGCAACGTTTTGTGGTCCATGTGCGCCGAAGCTTAAACCTCATCTATCGACTATCGAATGGAATGTAACAACACGTAATATTATCTTTTCATGGACAAATTCTTGACTGACACTGATGTGATTTTGAAGTCTTATGAGATTGGATTGAGCCAGTATTTGAAAGTATGTGTACTTTTACATCAACTCGAATGGCACCTTATCTCAAAAGCACAATGCAGATGGCGCTGGTGTAGTCCATCTGACAAATTTGTCAAATTCTATTTACTTCTGCTTATGATTTAAGGCGAGCTGACTTCATTTGAGGTTAATTTTGCCGGTGTCAAGTGCATTTGAAGGATCACGTGATGTGTTCTTGAACCTTACCTCGGATGAACGAAACTCTTTGCCTCCAACTACACCGGCGCCACCTAGCGGGAGCAAAGGCGGACATATTGAACTCAATGGATTATTTATCTTAGAATTGCAAATAACGGTTGAATATGTCATGTCGTGATCACAGTGTTTAAACATCACGAAGTATGCCACTATAGGCAATTCAGGAGCTCTATTTTTGAATCGCTCGCGTGACATTTATGGTCGTCGCATACTAGAACTAACTTAAAATACGTCAAAGCTAATGTCAAAAGTGTCAACTTTTTTTTTAATGATATGTTTTACGATCCTGGAATCTGGGGAAAAGTGTCAACACAATTTAAACTGCACGATTCATTTCATATAACTGCTTACACGATTGTTGGGAAATTAGGAAGATTTTCTTTGACAACTTCGACATGACAATTAAGTGATCCCCTTCGTGTCATCTTCAATACGTGATATTGGCGGAATTACTGTAGGGGTCCACAGTAGAAGACATCGATCCAAAAAGTGAATTGAATTACCTACCTAAAATAAGGAAAAGACACTGTCGTAGAGTCTATAACATGAGAGCATTTAACGTTTCGTTTCCCATGCGGTATTTACCGGATTGACCGGTTTTTACTTTTTCTGCGTGCAACGGATAAAAATCAACATTCCCAAATTTTTCGCAACACCGATGACGAACGATTCAAAAATGCAGAAAATCGACGTGCATGCGGCTTGTTAGTCGAACGTGACTTATGTTATGTCGCATGCGATAAATTACGCCACGTGAGGACGCGACTGATTAAAAATAGAGCTTCCGGTCTCATGACGTGACTCCTGTTAAATATTTTATATATTTTAAAATAAGGCTTTTTTGCGCTGAGTATTCTATCCAAGGACATGGCATAGTTCAATAATTTATCGCATAAAAATATTACAAAATTATCGAGTTTCGTTTTTAGCTCCAGGGTAACTGCCCAGCGCAAGTGAACCATTTATATGTGCTCAAATTATCGGCGCGCTTCCAGACAAGTGTGGTTTTATAATATAAATATTCGCATAAGGGGGCCTCCATTAATTACGTAAGGTGTTTTATTTTAATCTCACGTAATTTCTTTCCCTAAAAAATGGGTTGAATAAAATAAAATAAAGTTTTCTTTACTCCACGGGTTACTATAGCATTACCATTTGTTTTTATTGTTAAATTTTATCGCTGTAATTCTAGATCACCATCTAATAAAATCGCGCCAGATCTCACCAAATTGGGATCACAAATTCATCAACAAACGCCCCCTTAGCCATGACACCAACTTAAAAATAAGGAAATAAGTTCTATTATGAAATCACTCGGTTTATTAGTTTAAGAGTTATTTGTTTAGTTTTATGGATGGACTTGACTAGATTTTCTTTCTTCCATTTTCTTTATTATGAAATATTATGCAATCTATTCTTTTATTAAGCCTTAATTCTGCACAAATTTGTCACAACATATGACTGTCCACAAATTACAATTTATTTTGTTTGTCTATAAGTTACTCCTCGAATTTGCACTATTTCACTGTGTGATTTTGAATAACTGCGGTACCTACTATCTATACGACTTTTTATTCAGTAAGGTGCAAGGACTTTTTTTATGCTTGAGGTAAGTAGTAAACAACAATGGCGGAATTATTATGGCGTACGCTCTGATCATCTGTGTGCGGGAATGGCGTCACAATACGATTTTGCCTAAAAATGTTATTTAAAAGCATTTTTCAGTGGTAATCAGTGCGTCGGTGTTGAAACTAGTGTCTCTATAAGTTATTGTGGTTATCTACGATGCGTGATTCTTTCGCAATGCCGTGAAATGTGTTTGTTTACCACTTAGCTCAAGTATGAAAACACCGACTTTAGCAATATTTGTAATATCGCTCCAAATAAATAAAACATCTTAGGCCCACCACACTCTGAACGACTTGGCAACAGCATATAGATTTGTACGGAGTTGTCAAAGTTTTTCAGTGAATAAGTGGACTCGCGTTCAAAATTGTGGGCCTAAAAGTCTATACTCATTGCAACGGGACGGGCAGCGGGACAGGCCAACAATGATCCAAAGTAAGCCACGAAGTAAGTCTGATGGTGAACGCACACCTATAACCTAACCGACCCGAAATAATAATAATAATAAATTTACTGTCACAAAAATAAATATACGTATAAGTTACAATGGTGCTGTTCAAATGTAGGCTAGATTAGAAAAAACATTGTAGCATCTGTTGCTGAGCTTGGCGTAAGACCTGTATTTCAGCAAAATATTCCCTATTTTTATAGATGATTTAATGTATATAATTATATTACCAGTATTTTAATAACAAATAAAAATTCTAGCTCCTAATAGCAGAACCGAACGAATTTCTAGAATTCTATATACGATATCTTGTTTAAGTTAAGGGCACCGACTGTGGAACGCACTTCCCTGCGCTATTAGAGATAGTCCCTCAATTTTCACTTTTAATAATAGATTGAAAGAGCATTCCATTGCTTCCCTATATATTAGTAAGTATATGCATGATTATATTTTATGTTTGTGTTATTGTATTTTATATAGTATAAATATGTATAATTTATTATATTACTAGGACTGCACAAATTTAGCTGTCCTGCCCCGGTTTACCACTAACAATCTCTCTCGAGAGATAAGCTCGCCTTTGCTCATAAAAAGTTTTATTATCTAACCACCATTATGATTTATGTGCAATTACTGTTCGAAACTGGAGAATCTTGGAAGTCCTGATGATGTCTTAAAATCCGTTCGGTGCGGATAGGTGTGCGTTCATATGAATGTCCCGCCCTTGCCAGTCCCGTCCTAATGGTAATAGACCATATGCAGATTAGCCCTAAGGACCATAATTTTATTTACACCGGTTTCTCGTTTTCATTTTGGTTGTGCGCATTTAAATGATCTGTATCGTGATACAAGTGAATAAAGTATGAAATACGGAAACATTTGATTGTCTTTGTGTGATTGCCATTAACTTTTCTGAATGCACAGTTTTGAGTTTTCCGCACAGTGTTTTTGGTCATGTTTAAAGATTACAGACAGGATGTAAAAATGGTACGTACTCAGTAAAAGGAGAAGAAAAGGTGGTTTGACCCAGTACCGGTCAGAGTGGGTGGACGATAAAATCAATAATAGTTTTTATTAGGTTTGTCCACCTATAATTCTAAGTAAGCTATATCCTCGTGACCCCCGTAAACAATTACGCCGTTTGCCCACCTTTAATTCTAAGTAAGCTATATCCTCCTGACCCCCGTAAGCAATTACGCCATTTGTCCACCTATAATTCTAAGTAAGCTATACCTCTTGACCCCCGTAAACAATTACGCCGTTTGTCCACCTATAATTCTAAGTAAGCTATATCCTCGTGACCCCCGTATGCAATTACGCCATTTGTCCACCTATAATTCTAAGTAAGCTTATACCTCTTGACCCCCGTAAACAATTACGCCGTTTGTCCACCTATAATTCTAAGTACGCTATATCCTTGTGACCCCCGTAAACAATTACGCCGTTTGTCAAACTATAATTCTAACTAAGCTATATCCTTGTGACCCCCCCAATTACGCCGTTTGTCCACCTATAATTCTAACTAAGCTATTACTAACCCCGCGCCCCTGAATGGGGAGAGGCGGGAAGAGGACGGGCGGAGGGCACAGAAGGCCGGTCCAGCCATGTGGGGGGCGCACAGAAATAGCTGCGGGTTACAAGAGCTCCATGCAAATCTAACTCGTTGGCTTGCTCCCCCGCGTTTGCCTCAGCGAGAGGCCATGGGTTCGAATCCCGTTTGGGGAGGATGAAAAAAATAATCCCCAGGTCATGGATGCGACGTCGCTGTTTCTGGTTCCCACGACACAGGGTATCCTAGTGTGTGGCCAGAAGCGATGTATAAATAAATATTATTTGTAAAATGGCGCGTAAGGCCTAGGATACCATGAAGGACACGTTTGACGATCATGCCCTTTTCTTTTTTTGTTGGAAGTATAAGACTACTGTGAGCCATGGGAGGATCATGCCCCTCAACAACTATATGGAATGTCCCGAGTCACAAGACACTCGGCAACAAAAACCGCGACACTGACGCGAGACACGTGCACAGTGTTGCCACCTTGGATTTTTTAAAGCGGTAAAAATCAAGTCAAAATTAAAATGTCGCCAGATTTCAGAAATTTGGATTTAAACAATCTAACAAATTCTCCTAAATTATTGCATTCTCTTCATTTGCTACCTCCATTATTTAGAGTACCTACTTGCCCTCCAGGTGGTGTCACAAAATTCCACCCTGTATATAAAAAAAATACAAATCTTCCTCGAATTTTCGACCTTCATTGCGTATGCACGCGTAACATCGATTCCTTATTTCTACAGTGGTAGTTCGTAAGCAAATTTCCTCTTTAATTAGGGGGGAATGCTGATTGTTTCCTTTGGGATAAATCTTCTCTAGATTCGACATCCGTAGCGTAGACTTACTCTTTTGTCCGTCCCCAGATGTAGAAGTCCAAATGGGTCAGGTCTGGAGAACGTTCTCCAGTTGACTGCAGTTGACTGCAGTTCTCCAGTAAGCTGAACAACCTCCTCTGGAAAAGCCTCTGCCTTTTGACCCGTGGGTCTGTCCTTTCGACGACCAGTGGTCCAGATTGTGGGGATTTAGAATTGCCTCTTTTGTAAATTTGGACTCGTTCGTCCACAGGATACTTTTTTTAAAGTCACGATCCTCTAGGTCTGTGTGCAGCAGAAAACGACAAAACCGGACACATGTCAAGCAGAGGCAAAAAATGACGTTTGCTAAGTACATATATGTAAATATCTACAGTATTAAAGTACTTTGACTTTGTCCCAAAGTCGTCTCGAAGACGAGACCTGAACAATACGGATGAGAACGCATTAATTATTGTCAACATTTCGATAATTAAAATGAGAAGTAAGTACACTACCGTAAGAGTGATGATTGGATCAATCAGGATTGGGTTTCAGGCAATGTGATATTAGTTGAACCTTCTTAATTCTGTAAAAAATGCGTACCTTGAACAGTACTGTAGTTAAATGCATGTTCGTCATATTGCCGAAGAACCTTCCACACCTTCCAGTTTTAAATTTCCAGCAATAGAGCAACATTCCTAATGCTCCTGGTCGGTTATTCCGCGAACATCGCCAAAATTTGTTCGTCCGATTCGACGTTATGTCGAATCGCTATCCCTATAGGTTCACTACTTACTTACTTACATTTTAGATTGCCCGCTTCGCGTAAGCGTCGGTATTTGTTTTAAAATGTGTGGCGGGAAGGTAAGCGTCTGTTAGGAAATATTTCTTGATAAATTCTTTGCGCTTTTCGTGCAATACCATTAGCGCTTCCATATGCCATAAGGATGTCCGCGTATTCTTCATTAGAGAATATAGACATTATTTAATCTTCAAAACCACAGCATTAAAAGGTTCGCGGCGCTAACCAACACTAAAAACAAAGAATGAAAAAGAAAAACACAAACACGGAAAAATAAATGTTTGAAAAACGCGCCAATCACAGTTTTTTTTTCTCGGTAGTCTCCCACTGCTGGGCAAAGGCTTACCTTAACAGCCCAGTCCGCCAGAAACTTCTCGAAATCAGCGATACAAGTATCGCCCTCTCGCCCGAATCCCGATATACAAAGTTGGCAAATTAATGAACTTAATAATGGTTTTTATGGCATTATTGTACATTATTGGAAGGAAGATAGATATGTTTTTATGAGACCGATGACAAGTGAAAATATATATTTTGTTTTTGCCAAAGCGCACTTGATACGCAAGGCAAAAATTCAAGCTTGCTTCTCCGTCACTTGAACAGAACACAGCTACCTACTCTGTCGAGAAGAATGACGACTTCATACAAAAATGCTAAGGCTACCTCTACTACCCACTAGGTGGCGCTAGTAAATCGTTTTTTTTATGAAGTTGTCATTCTTCTCAACAGAGTAGGTAACTGTGTTCTGTGCAAATGACGGAAAGGCAAGCTTGAAATCTTGCCTTGCGTATCAAGGGTAGGGGGGCAGGGCCGTGCCACACGTGTCCCTCTCACGGAAACTGATTTCAACTGACAGTATGACATATAATAGCCGCTGAACACTCTCGTGCGAGCGAGACTACTCTAGTCACCCGAGGCTGTTTTCCAGACTACTAATCAACATCAGATTTAATCTATGCTTATAAAATTCTGACTGACTCGTTGAATTTTAGGTAATGAATGACTGATTAATGTAATGATAGAAATGTCGCAGTTAGTTGGTTAAATCAGACACTTAACTAACTCTCTAGACCGTTAATTAAATGCCGACGTTTAACCAAGTCACTAAAATTCCGTCAGACAATTGAGTGAACGAAACGTTTAACAAGTTGTCTAAACTAACTAACACACCAATATTTTCTAAATGACAACCCCATTGAACGTGTCTCCAAGGTTAGGGATCATAGGGTTATAATGGACTCTAAACTTTTATTCATACCTCATAACGAACATATTATAGCGAAAGCTTTTAAAATGCTTGGATTCGTAAATCGTGTGTCGAGGCCGCTGCGTTCACCATTTGCTTTTAAATTACTTTGTTTCGCCTACGTTCGCAGTGTGCTGGAATATTCGTCGCCGGTATGGTCACCATCCTACCAGTCGCATAAAATCAGAATTGAGTCGGTTCAGATAGCGTTCATGAGGCAACTGCAGATTAGATATGACGGGTCTTCGGAGGACTATGATGAGGGCCTTACTCGACTTTCTATGGCTTCCCTGGAGAGCAGGAGGATGCTGGCAGATCAGAAACTTCTTCATGACGTCATCAACAACAAACTGGACAGTGAGTGGCTTGTGAGGTCAGTGCTGCTGCGCATCGCCTCGGCGCGGTCGCGTCGCCACACACCGGCGCTGCTTGGGTACGAGCGCGCGCGCACCAACTATGCCTCCAATTCACCGCTAAATAGGAGCATTGATATGTACGAGAAACACATTGCGGGGGCCGATGTCTTTTACCTGAACCGGACTCAATTTATATCACAGGTTTGTGCGAAGATAAGGTCAATCAAATCAGATAATTGATCATCAAAAATAAACAACAATCAATAACATTTATTCAAGGAAATTGAACTCTCTCATATGACATAGAAACACCTCATATCCACACACATATTACATACCCTCTCTCTCACACACACACACACACCCACATATACACATCAACAACATCAACAAGAACAACAACAACAACAACAACAACAAAAACAACAACAACAACAACAAACGCACGCACGCATAAACACACATTTTATTATATATAATGTACAATTGCCTTTTATACATATGTTTTATGATCTTAAAATCCTCATCATAATTTATAAAGTATATGTTTCCTAATTGGCATTACCTATTTGTATCAGTGTTATTTTTATCGAATTAATTACTTATGCTGTGAAATAATAATAATAATTCTTTATTGCACAGAAAACACAATGGAAAAAATATAACGAACAATATGCAAAGGTGAGCTTATTTCTAAAAAGAAATTTCTTACAGCTAACCTGTGAGGAAAGGAAAAATATTTATAGAGAGGTAGTCCTAGTGTACAATTAAGATTTAAAAGAAAGAAATAAAGTCAATATACTATCAGATAAATCACAATACATCCTACACATACTATAAAATAAATTAATAGAATACAATAAATACATAGATACACATACATACTATAAGATACCCACTATGCGGAAGAGAGGAGATGCAGTTTCAACTTTTTCTTAAAAGAGAACAAGGATGTGCAATCCCTAATAGCGCAAGGAAGTGCATTCCACAAACGTATTGCCCTTAACCTAAACGAGTGCTCGTAAGCAACAGTGTTGTGCTGAGGAATTGACAAAAGTGACACCGTGTGAGATCTCCGAAGTCTATCCCCAGAGAAAAGAAACTCAAAATGTTCACGAAGATATGCGGGATAGCGCGGATTTCTCAAAATATTGAAGAGGAAGGTGAGAATGTGCATATCACGACGAAGTCGGATCGGGAGCCAGCCTAATTCCCTGCGATATTGGGACACGTGATCGTACTTGCGGAGACCGAAGATAAACCGAATCCCGAGATTTTGAAGTCGCTCGAGTTTGTTCAGTAGATCTTCGTTCGCGCTGGCCCAGCAAACATCGGCGTAGTCAATTAAAGGCAGAAGAAGGGTCTGAACTAGCATGATTTTAGTCTGCCTAGGCAAGAAGTACTGCAAACGCCGAAGGGAATGAAAGGATGCAAAGACTCGTCTGCTGACCTCACAAACGTGGGGCGACCAGGATAAAAGAGTATCAAAAACAACCCCAAGATTTTTGGCTTTCTCGCTGTACTTGACAATGGTACCGTCATAAAGCACGGGAGCAACTGACCTGAAACATCAACAAATAAATAAATAAAAATAAAATAAAATAAACGTTCCTAGGCAACAAGACATATACAATATAAATATTTTTTATGTGTACTTAAGTTTATGTTTTAAGTATTTTTTGTTGTTTTTACATGTTGAACCTAACACGAAGGATAAAGGGGGTTTCGCATCGCTCACCCCCTTTTCCCTTCACCTAAGCTACCGCAATGTTTTGCCCAAATATAAGCTGTGCAAATCAGCTGTTGTCGTGACGCCATTTTGTTTGCCAACACGCCGGCTTTCGGTAAGACAGATTGTTAAACGTTTTCAACGATGCTTTATTGAAATCAAAATGATTTGGTTAAACGTCGCATCGGTATTTAATTAACGGTCTAGAGAGTTAGTTAAGTGTCTGATTTAACCAACCAACTGCGACAGATATATCAACGCATAGCCTAAACTACAGGTCATAGAGACATGAAACTTTGTACTGGGCTTTCTTATTTAGCGAACATACGTTAAGAAGAGTGATCAGGCTTCTCGGCACCTAATGACCTCGTAGGGGCCCATCAGCTACGAGGTAGCGTAGCGATCAGTTGCCAAGAAGTGTGAACGTCGGCGATTCACCGAGCTATTAATTATTGGGGTCGATCTAACCTGGTCTGTGCTTCGGTCCCGTCAACCTCCTGTCTCTCTGCAAGGCCCGGGTGCACCCTAGGCTCTTCTTGGTAGACAGGTTCTTCAGCCAACCAGGTATGACTGGCAGGCCAGCTTCGATGAGCACAGTGTTATGTTACGTGGGAAAAACCAATCGGCCACGTAAATGCGAACTTTATCTGGTTCGGGGAACCACAACACACTCAGCTATATAGACAATCCTGAGGGAAACCCGAATACATTCCAGATGGCTTGCGATTTAATTTCAATACCCTAACCAATACGCGTTTACATTGCGAGGGCTTTCGTCTGTCAGTTGTCAAAAACTGCTAGGTTGGCAGCAACGTCAAATTCAAAATGGCCGTTCCGAAACCATCGATCGAATATCGATTTGGAATCGAACAATTTCACTCCCTCGAAGGGGTGCTCGGGCAACGCGTTAAGTGGCTGTCCTATCAAGAAATGGCCTGGGGTCAGAGCCTCCAGGTCATTTGGATCCGAGCTGAGCGGACACAACGGTCGCGAATTGAGAACGGCCTCGATCTTACAAAACAATGTCGCGAGCTCCTCAAAAGTCAGCGCGGTCTGACCTACTATACGCCCCAAGTGCGTCTTAGCTGACTTAACTACGGCCTCAAAAATCCCACCCCAGTGGGGGCAACTCGGTGGGCTGAAGGTCCACTGTATACCCCGACGGGAGAGGGCCGTTCCAATATCCACTTTATTTACATTCAAAAAGTTGTCTATCTCTCGTAAGTATCGTTCCGCACCGACGTAGTTAGTGCCGTTATCAGAGCGGATCAAAGTTGGAAGTCCCCTTCGAGAAACAAACCTATCCATACAAGCAATGAAAGCCTCTGTCGAGAGATCAGCAACGAGCTCGAGATGTACCGCCTTGGTGGATAAACAAACAAACACACATGAGCTATACCGGTCCAGCAGAAACCCGGTGTCAGGTTCCTCAGCCTTCTGGGTAACATGCACGGCCGCTCTGGGGCCATGATCCGAAGATACTACTACATGGCTGTGGGGCCAGTCCGATTCTCTCCTGGAAAGCCAGGGTGGTCCCCACCACAAATGGTGTCTAACGAGTTCAGGAGCCCGACATCCCCTGGATGCACAATCAGACGGGTTCAATTCTCCTGGTACATGTCTCCAGGTCAGTGGGACCTCAGACGACACAATCTGGGAGACACGGTTCGCAACAAAAACCTCTAAGTTATGGACCGAAGCCTTCAGCCAGCACAAAACAATCTGGCTGTCCGTCCACGCGTACACCGTATCCTCCAAAACCACTGACCCACGCAACACTGTTAGAGTGTGATTCAAAAGTTTGGTCAAAAGAGCAGCCCCGGACAGTTCCAGTTTTGGAATCGTCATCCTTGTCCGAATAGGCGCTACCTTGCTTTTTGCCAAAACCAAACGCACGTCGACCTCCCCGGAGGAGGTGACGGTTCGCAAATAAACCGCTGCCACAAACCCTCGTTCAGAGGCATCACAAAACCCGTGAAGGGTTGCCCTGTAATCCCCAGCAGGGACCAATTTCCTCGGCAGCGATACATTATTTATGAGGCCCAACCATTTTGCTAAATCATTCGATACAATGCAGCCCTGAGCTCCAGAATCTAATAGGGCGCGAACGTATGTTGGGTTGCCCGCCAAATCCCAAACAAGCACAGAGGCGATCGGTAACACCACCGTCTCCGGTTGGGGGGCAACCAATGGTTGGGCCGCAAATTCCTAGCGAGGACCCCCGGGGCCCCACTGTGCCTGTAACCGATCAGGTATGCAGCTATACGCCAGAGGGTCCCATCGTACAAATGGCCCACGCGCCGGTTCCATTGCCACCCTACGACGCCCCCCGAAGGGGGGTGGGCGTGAATTCAACCGTGGCCGCTCCATGAGCGGGGGGGACATCACATGCGACCGACGAGGACGAGGCGACGAGCGGGGCGACAACTGAGGCGGCGTCCGAACCGCACCCGCATAGCTCGAAGGTGTCCCCTGCCACCCGCCCGTTACGGCCTGCTCAACACACCCAATGTGCCGCTGAGTCGGATGCTGAGTCGCAACCGAGAACTCAGGGCCCCCCATGTGATGACCCTGAGTGCGGCCCTGCACCCCTGGGTGGCCGCGTGCTTGTGGCCCCATTGCCCGCTGAGTCGGATGCTGAGTCGCAACCGAAAACTCAGGGCCCCCCATGTGATGACCCTGAGTGCGGCCCTGCACCCTAGTACTGCCCTGTGCACGTGGGGACGTTGGCCCCTGAGTTGCGCTCCGAGTCGCAAACGAATTCTCAGGGCCCCATGCCGTGTCACCCTGGGTACGGCCCTGTGGACGTGGGGACGTTGGCCCCTGAGTTGCGCTCCGAGTCGCAAACGAATTCTCAGGGCCCCATGCCGTGTCACCCTGGATACGGCCCTGTGGAGGCTGTTGGCCGGACCGGTTCATGCATAACAGATTGTTGTGGGCCCCACCACAATATCCGCACATTTTTGTGCGCGTGCAGTCCCTAGCCATGTGTGGCCCGAGGCACAGGAAACACCAGCTCCGCTGCTTGGCCATCCGGCGCCGTCCCTGAACCCTAAGTTCCCCGAACTTATTGCAATTGGCCACAGCATGGCCAATCTGCCTACAACATGGGCAGGTCTCACCATGTGGGGTCAATTCACTCACAGTCCCATACGACTGCCGGTTGGTGCGGTCCTTCCTCGTCGGAGGGCCCCTACTCACAGCGCTCCCGGCAGCTCTCTGTGGCTCCGAAGGATGGGTGACCGTCAACCCCAAATTCTCTGCCCGTCGAGCCTCCTCTTCCAAGAATCCGACCAAGTCGGAGAAGGCGGGCAGGTCCTCGGCCGACCTCCCGTGAGACTGTTCGAAACGAGTCTGCACGTCAGCGGGTAGGCGGGCAAGTACAATGTACAGCAGTAGGTACGACCATTCACCAACCGGAAGTCCAAGATTCTCTAGAGCCTTGGTGACGGACAACAACGGGTTCAAAACCTCCGTCTGTATGGCCCCGACCTTGTTCACAACCGGGATACTAAACAAACGGTTCAGTTGGGCATCGGCCAACCTCCGTTTGTTATGGTAACGTCTGACCAACAATTGTCTGGCCGTTTCATAGTTACCCTCCGTAACTGTCAAATGAGCGACCAGCTCCCTAGGCTCACCCCTCAATGCTGCCACCAGCTGAGCCATCTTGACAGACTTGGTAATGTCCGATCGCATGTGCACCAAACTGTCGAACAGATTGATGAAGCTCATCCATTCACCGGACACTCCGTCAAAAGTAGGCATAGTTATGGCCGGTAACCTGGACCCTGAACCCTGAAGCGGCAGAGGTGCTTCAATGTCACCACCATGGCTGGACTCGCGCTGTCTACGTATGTCCGCAGCCTTCTGCGTGATAGCAGCTGCCATCATCATTCCGCTTCGAACAGCGCATCCGATCGGACGCACGCGCCCAGCTCGTACCATTCGGTTAGGCAACGTGCACTTGTCACATAAACCCATAGACCTACGATAAGACAGACAAGCCAAGTTCGGAAAACCATGATGGCTCATTCTCCGCCGCAGTCAACAGGACGGGATATTCCCACCACATCTGGGAAAACTTCGACAACCGACCCAAATGTGACCACTCGAAGGAAAACCTATCGTCTTTCGGATCCTGAAGAAGAATCATCCATGGAAGAAGACCTGAAAAAGATGATAAATGCCAGATTCGATAAGGTTCTCCACGAAATAAGGGACATAAAGGAGCAGTACCGTGCCATCGAAGCATCACTAACATTCCACGCTGAAGAGAACACGGAGCTGAAGAAAAAACTATCTGAACTTGAAAAGCAAAACAAAGATGATCGTATCAAGATTGAATTGCTGGAAAACCGAATTGAAGATCTTGAACGCGGGCAAGGTTCAACTTCAATAGAGATTCGCAACATACCTAAAGCATCTAATGAGAATTTGATAACACTGACTGAAAATGTTTTTCGTGCCCTGAAATTAGATGAGAAGCCGAATATTCGCAAAGTACACCGAGCTCCTGGTAAACCTACCGATACGAAGCCCATCATACTCGAACTCAACAGCCATGCACAAAAGGAGACTATCTTGGAAGAGTACAAAAAGCAAACCAGGAATAAGGACAAGCGCCTAAGATGTGACACCATCGGTTTTGAGGGCAATGACAAACCTGTCTACATATCGGAAGTTCTCACGCAGAAAATGAAAAATATCTTCTACCTTGCTCGTCAACACCGCAAACTGTACTTCTACAAGCACTGCTGGACATCCAATGGACGAGTTTACCTGCGCAAAGATGATGGGACACCCTATATTCTTATAAAAAGTGAGGCTCAGCTGAGCAGTCTTGAGATGGGAGCGGCCACTGACACGCAAGAAAAGCTGATGTGACTGGAAATTTTGTGTATGGCCTATTTTTCTAATATGGTGATTTGTCAAGAAATTAACATAGATCAACCTCTACATATAATATTTATCTCTTTATATATTAATACTATGTATTTATATAAAATCCATTTATTTATATTATTTATTGCACCAAATATAATACATCCAGCACTATTTAATCTTACTTGTCATAATATGATAACATCCCAAGTTACATTCGTAATTTCTAATATTGTATGCGTACTCTCGGTCTTCGTAACCACAAATTCATCTGTTCAACAACTACTGTACTTCTCTAAAAATTTTAAACAGAGCTAGAAGATACTCTAATTGACGATATTGATCGTCTTACCTCAACAGTGGCATTTAGAAGTGATCCTGATAACCTACACAATCTCTTGCCTAACACTAATTCCCAACCACTTGTATTGCTTAATCTCAATATTCGAAGTGTTTGTGCAAATATAGACCAAATTCCTATACTTCTACAGAGAATGTCTACTATAGTACACATCATTGTACTAACAGAAGCAAGAATTGACGACTCCTCTATAATTCCTCAGCTGCCTCATTATAGGTCTTTTAGAACAAATAAGTTTATCAATCAAAATAACGGTGTGGTCGTTTATATAAGAGAGGGCCTTGACGCTTCAGTTGAAGAACCAAACTTACGTGAAGGTGATTGTCTTACTATTAAAATAGGACCGAACCTAGTTATTGTTGCGGTCTATAGACCCCCCTGCTTTCGTGACCCTTCACACTTTATAGACTCCTTGGATTTGGTACTAAAGAGTGTAAACTATGCGCGGACAACTGTCTTGTCAGGTGATATGAATATAAATATTGATCCTAATAACGTAAGTGAATATGCAATAGACTACCTTAATATGAATGCGTCGAATAATCTCTTTCCTACGCATTATCTACCTACAAGGCTTTCGAGTTGCCTGGACCACATCCTGTTAAAAGGTTTAAGCCCCCAAGTAACCGTAGTTTTAGACACATCCATAACAGATCATGAGCCGGTAGTTCTTCATCTCGACCTACCGAATAATATTAAACTTAATAAAAATACTAGAACTAAACTTAAAACAAACTATAAAAACCTGTGTGATGATTTGGCTAAAATTTCATTCGACTGTGTTTATACTGAGACTGACGCAACTAAAGCTGCATCATGTCTAGTCGATACAATAAAAACTGTAGTAACAAATAACTCTCACTTGGTTAAAGTTCCACGATCCAAACATATTCTCAAAAGTTGGTTAACACCTGGAGTTGTTCGATCTATAAGAACTCGCGACAAACTACATCTTAAGCTGAAACGTAACCAAAGCAATGTTCTTGCTGAGCTTAAATATAAGAAATATAGAAATTTATGCAATTACATAATAAAATTTCTGAAGAGAGAACATCAAAAAAGCGAACTAGCTAAAAACTCTAACAACCCTAAAAAGTTATGGGACACGGTTAAAAACATATGTTATTTAAATAAGAAGTCCACGGAAGCATTGCCGTTGTTAGCTCTTGAAAAAACACGCTACCAGTCTATTAATCGCGTTAATGAATTCTTCTCTAATGTGGGGAAAAACTTAGCTAATAAAATAATATCTACAAAAAATGTTAATGTAAATCAAATTATTTATAATCCTACAAATACTAAACCAGTAACGCCAACAAGTTCATTTTTCATTTACCCTACTGATGAGGTTGAAGTTTCTAATCTCATAAAATCCCTAAAAAATAGCTCGTCTTGCGGATGGGACGGAATTACAGCCACTATTCTTAAAATTTTAAATACATTTTTAACTTCACCTTTGACTTATGTGTTTAACCTCTGTATTGCCACAGGAATATTTCCAGACGTTTTCAAAAAATCTATTATTCGGCCTATACACAAGGGTGGAGATGTAGACAGTGTCGGAAACTATAGGCCCATTTCATTATTGCCAACTCTATCAAAATTATTTGAAAAAATCATCAACAAACGATTAGTTAATTATCTAGAGTCAAACAAATACCTTTCAAATAATCAATTTGGCTTTAGAAAACAAAAATCTACGGAAGATGCTGTCACGGTTCTAACTAAACATATTGTCGACAAACTCGACAAAGGCGAAAGATGTGCAACTATATTCCTAGATTTTGCCAAAGCGTTCGACACTGTCTCCATCCCCATCCTCCTACAGAAACTTAGCGTCTTAGGGATACGGGGTTTACCTCTAGAACTACTCAAAAGTTACCTCAGTGACAGGACACAGGCTGTTAAAATTGACTCAACTACTAGTGACTTTATGACAGTCAGCTTTGGTGTCCCACAGGGCAGTGTTCTGGGTCCAACCCTTTTCCTAGTCTACATAAATAACTTATGTGAAATGGAACTTACAAACTGCAAAATTGTTACTTTTGCCGATGACACAGCTATTGTGTTTCACCACAAGACATGGAAAGATGTGGCATCTATAGCTAACGCTGGCCTTTCCACTATAGCCAACTGGCTCGACGCAAATTTACTTACCCTCAATGTTAGTAAATCCAAATTTATTACTTTTAGTACAAGGTGTACCACTCAACTGCGCGAAAACGAAATTGCCTTAAAGATTCACTCTTGTAATCCGACTTCATCTGCCTGTAACTGCGAGGACTTGGAAAGGGTCTCGAAAATTCGGTACCTAGGCGTTATAGTGGACAGGTATCTATCGTGGGCTGACCACATTAACTTGACGGTGAGGAGAGTGCGTAGAACCGTAAATATAATCAAAACTCTTAGGCATATTACTGATTTGCGGACCCTAAAAATCGTATACTTTGCTTTCTCTCATTCTCTGTTAACGTACTGCATCAGAGCCTGGGGTGGTGCCTATAAAACCCACCTTCTGAACCTTGAAAGAGCCGAGAGATATGTACTAAAAATTATGATAAATAAACCACGAAGATACCCTACTATTAAAGTATATAATGAGTCCCAAATACTTTCAGTACGCCAATCCTACATCAAAGCAATTGTACTTCATCAACATCAAAATTCCTTAACCAGTTCCACCAATCTAATAAAAAAGAAAAATAAACGCCTTATGCATAAAATATTCCAAATCCCTTTTATACGAACTTCATTTGCCAAAAGGTTTATTAACTACATTGGGCCAACTATTTACAATAAGATAAACAAAATAATCAATATTCATTGCTTGAACAAATTTACTTGCATTAGAATACTAAAAAAATATTTACAAGAACTGGACTATGATCAGACCGAAAAGCTACTAAGCCCATAAAATTGTGTTACCTACATTGTCTAAACAACTATTAACTAATCATACTTTATGTCGCTTCTACTACAGCATAGGTCTCTGGCTACAGTTTTTTCCATAACCTGTGACCAGTGTATGTTGGCCCTATACTGGGTACATGGTGAAGGCGGACTGGGTCAATTAGTATTGGACTCTTGACCATTCTCTATTGACCAGTGCGGATTGATCCTAGCGCTAAGCCTGAACATAGGGATAGCCCGGCCACCATACAGTGGTTGTTAACTTGCTATGCTTTCTGTTACCATGCCAAACTTTTATTAATTCTAACCTACCCTACATTACCGTGACCATACAATTTCGCTTTACAAAGTAAGTTTCTGTGCTGATAAGTAATAATATTACATTTGCTATCTTGAAACAATACATTATCGAGAATCTAAATAAAATAAGAATATCTATGTATCTAAGTATAGTTAAATATTATATTCATTTAATTTTAATAGTTAAATAAATATTTATGTAAGTTTATAATAATATAATATATATATTTAAGTATGTCTATTATAATATAATGGTGTTATTAATATAATAATTACTCATATACATATAATATTATATCAGATATATTTAATATAATACTTGTAGTAAGATACTTAAAAAGTGAGCCATAATTGTTTAGGCTTGTCTTTTAATTTAATCTAGTAGGCATTAGGTACTTGTTTTGTTAAGTGCATTACATAGACTGTGACAACATAATTTTTAATTAAGTTCATCCAGAACGGAAACACTAAACCCCAAGATACAATTAATATTAGTTTGGGGTTTAGAATTTACAAAAGTTTTTGTAATTATGTTTCTTTTGGCTCAATAAATACATTTTGATTGATTGATTTTGATTTGATCTCCATACATTGGTCGACATCCCCTAGCAACCGTGACAGCCTGTCAGGTGCGCAACCATCAACTGATACCGCCTGCGCGGACAATTCGAGCACCCTATTGTAACGTTCCTTAACGTCCATAGACCGCTCCAATACCACATCATGCCTATCTAAACGGTCTATCAGACCGTGTGCGGAGGAAAACCATCTGAGTTCCTTAGAAACACCCTTCTGGATTTCAGATAACGACATGATCGGAACGATACTTACTCACAATTTGCAGTAACTCAATTTTATTGGACCCTCCAGTCTATAACCCAAACGAGGGAACCCTAAACTATAACTTAAACAATGTTGATTTCCTTAAACAATAGGAACCGAGTTTTATATCTATATAAATTCTGTAAATAACAATTTAGTTTCCCTTTATCACTACAACACACACAGATAGTCAATATTAGTTCAAGTTATAAATTGCTATAACTGAAAACAATGTAATAGCCTGCTATCAATAGATGTAACTACCTATGTTAACCAAAACATTCATTAGCATTACTAGACCACTAATAGATTGACTAACTGGTACTTCAATGCAAATTTCAACTCAATATCTGTCTGTCTACTACCAGCAATAGACCTATAGCTTACAATACTACCAATCTATGTGGATATAGGAACACAACCAAGTTATCTAATAACCGCCTATACCTACAGATTGATAGTCTCAAATCGTGTCTTCCTGGAGCCCTTGACGGCTGCAAATCTCAGGAAGCCACGCTCTAGCTACCAAAATGATCAGGCTTCTCGGCACCTAATGACCTCGTAGGGGCCCATCAACTACGAGGTAGCGTAGCGATCAGTTGCCAAGAAGTGTGAACGTCGGCGATTCACCGAGCTATTAATTATTGGGGTCGATCTAACCTGGTCTGTGCTTCGGTCCCGTCAACCTCCTGTCTCTCTGCAAGGCCCGGGTGCACCCTAGGCTCTTCTTGGTAGACAGGTTCTTCAGCCAACCAGGTATGACTGGCAGGCCAGCTTCGATGAGCACAGTGTTCCAACACAGGTTATGTTACGTGGGAAAAACCAATCGGCCACGTAAATGCGAACTTTATCTGGTTCGGGGAACCACAACACACTCAGCTGTATAGACAATCCTGAGGGAAACCCGAATACATTCCAGATGGCTTGCGATTTAATTTCAATACCCTAACCAATACGCGTTTACATTGCGAGGGCTTTCGTCTGTCAGTTGTCAAAAACTGCTAGGTTGGCAGCAACGTCAAATTCAAAATGGCCGTTCCGAAACCATCGATCGAATATCGATTTGGAATCGAACAAAGAGATTTGGCGAAAATCATCCCCTAATAGGGGGAAATAGGGGGTTGAACTTCGTATGAAAATCAAAAACTAGGTACTCGATTTATGAAACTGCAACTGCTGGCAGGTAGGTAGTTTATGGGTATGATACGTTAACTAAGCATGATTTTTCCAGTATCCCTCCGCTGAGGGCCTCCCCGGGAAGAACGGTGAACTTTGTTAGGACATAAAAACGGCTAAGTGCCTGTCGGACTTGCACCAAGGGTCCCATTTGGCACCCTTCGGGTACCGGAACCCTAAAAAAACTACTTGACCATGAAGCTGTAATTTGGCAGGTAGGTAGTTAATATATGTGAGGCGTTCCATAAATAGAAAAGGGCGGTTAGGTATGAAAATCAGAAACTATTCGACACATTTAAGTGCGCGAGCGAAGCCGCGGGTAACTGCTATTTATTATAATATAATAAGTATTTTAGTCTCCAAAACGCAATGTACCTACCTACATCAACCTCGGGTGTCTCGCGCGAGAGTACACCGGCCAGAGCAGCAGTCTGCAATCGGCAAAACAAATCAAAAGAGTTGGCAGTTGTGTTTACATCCCTGACAGAGGGACGCAAGTTAATACTAAACTCTGCTTTGCTGCTTTTCATTCATCTAGCCAACAATTTCAGAAAAGCATGAAGTTGCACACGAGCATCCGGCGTTTACAGACAACGAGTTGGCAGGCCTCACCGATCCTGTGTATAGGAGTATGGATTTGGATCACGACGGTTTTTTAAGTTACGTGGAGTTTAAAGTCGCTGGCGGAAGTAGTGCTCTGATTTTGCCGGAGATCTGAACTTAATTTTTCCTTTCAATCAATCAATTCACCCACTGCTGGGTATATATATAGCTTATACTAAACTTTTTCTGTTTTATTTTATTATTGAGAGTACATAATTTATTATATGGAAATATTATTTATAGATTGTAGAATGCGTATACTGAAAGCAATTCACGCCAACTGGCACTAGCGGCCATCTTGATTAATTGGAATGGCAAAATAGCCTTATACCTTCCGTCCAAATTGATTATAATATAATTAAATCACCTACATAATTATTGGCTTTTACATAATTAGATTTACGTCTTTAATATAAGTGATCTTACCACGATTTCCGTTCCAACGTTAAATTAGAGTGCAGTGCGACATAAAAGAGTAGAAATCGGAACTTTCGGAACTAAACTGTCTCCGCAACCAGAGGTGAGTCTATAGTTTTGCAGTCTGTCTAATTTCGTTTAACCCTCTTAATAGCCATAAAAAATTATTATAAAAAGTCAAATTGTCATAGCGGCCAGCCACATAACCTTTTTTTTGTTTTTCATTTATTCAGTCAGTCGACCAATCAAGTGAAGGTACCAGAGAGAAGGTACGTTTATCCTATATTTCCGGTCAGTATTGCCAGTAATAAAAATAATAGTGGTAATTAGTAGTAGTAGTAATTATTTTATAAAAATAAATATAAATATTATCCATACTAAATATTGTCAATACTAGGTGTTCATGCCGCGAATTGACGATAGGTAATTATTTTTTTATGTAAGTCCATACTAGGTGTTCATATGCGATTGGACAGAAAAATAAACAAAGATGGTGGCGCCCTCAATTATGTTCTACTCTTTTATGTAGCTCTTTAGACAGGTCAAGGGCGAATCTGGACGCATATTGGTTATGGAACCAATATGCGTTCAGCTTCACAATATGTTTTTTTTTTTCTGAAATGGTACTTATTAGAAAAAAACAATAAGGCATTTGGTTGCAAGTTTGTAAGATTTGTTCCGAAATCAATAACTTCCATCCAACCTTTGTAAGTCCCTAAAACTAATTTTCAGGATTGTAACAAAGCACTTGTTATATGCGAGAGCCCAAATATTTTGATTAATTTATAGAGTTTTTTGTACCCGAAGGGTTTCAAACGGGAGCCGTCTCTCTGTCCGTCCGTCCATGCTACATCAACTGTAATGAACTATACACGATTCAATATTACAGAACCCCTTCGTCGCACTTATCCGGTTTTTTATATACATATTAAGCATTAATATAGATAAAAATTAAATTTCATGTTTTAAGTACTATGTTGCTTATTACTGTCATACCTTCATGCGCTTTTATTACATTCAAAAACCCCTATACAAAACTAGGGTAAGTGAAAGTGTTTGCCTTAAATTAATTGTCTGTCAATTTCTTGTTTTTTAATGTTTATTTTTTCTTAAAACCCTACACATAACTAGGGTAAGTGAACGTGTTTATTTACTTCGTAATTATATTTTTTATAAATTAATGGTAGATTTTCTTTAGCGTAGGAGAGATTTTACTTTAATTACAGGCCTGGGGTGTTTGTCTTTTCAGGAAAAGTCGACAAGGATCATCAGAGCTACACTGACCATCAATTAGACGAGCTGCTTGACTATGCGCTTGCGCATACAGACATCAACAGCGACGGATATGTAGACTACTTAGAGTACAGAGTCAGCAACTTTAAGGCTAAACAACATAAAGTTGATATTCCTGAAACTAATCAATAATGATTATTTTTAACGAAAAAGCAAATACAGCGCCACGCTTTTTCCGATACGCCGCGGCCCAGACAGACCGTTAAAAAAAAGTTTTGTTATTTTTTTAAGAGGCTTACAATTAATCGGGGTCTATGTTTTTAAGTATGTTCATCGATTTCTCCAAAACGAATGGACAGATTTGGAATTATTGTATTGTTTGAAAGGGTTTACCTTCCGATTGGTCACATTGACAACAGGTCAGGATCTGATTATGGAATCCTGGAGAAATCGATCGAACTCTTCAAATATTAGCAGACCTATAGCTATTTTCGTACAGTAACTCGTGTATTTACTTTTGAAAAGCATCATTTTGTGAAGTGAAACTGGTAACGAAGACTACAGATGGTCACCGGAACTTCTCCATACTAGGTAACCTTCCGGATGCGATATGAATACTTTATTAAGGGTGGTCAGTGTGTGCTCGTCAATGCATGGTGGTGAAATGGAAGTGATGGTGACGTGGGTACCAGGAGAGCTTCGCTCAACTACCGTCAGGATCTGCTGATGGGATCAAGGAGTAATAAAGGGAAATCTAAAATTAATGAGGACACTTATGGGTATTCTTTGTATTTGATGTAGGTATTTTTAAAAGTTTTACTTTTTTTTTATTATAACAGTTTTATTAATTTGGAGGGAAGTATTTATTAAATTATTAATGATAGCGATCAAAAGTTTAGGATACCCGGCAGTCTGTTGATTTTATGAGGGCATCAACCAATAAATAACCTATTATTAAAATAAATCTTATGAATTTAATTTTCAGCCGACTGTCTTTATTTTCAGCTGACTATACAGTACGTTATTATATATATCGCAGTTCTTTGGTTAAATCAAGTAAACATAAAATATTTTTATGTGTACTTAAGTGTATTTATATTGTATGTCTTTTTGTCTAGGAACGTTTAGACAACTCGTTAAACGCTTCGTTCACTCACTTGTCCGACGGAACTTTAGCGACTTGGTTAAATTTCGGTCTTTAATTAACGGTCTAGGGCTAGGGTGTTAGTTAAGTGTCTGATTTAACCAACTAACTGCGATTTATACAACATGCAAAACTATAGTACGCTTCAATGCTTTTAAAACTTATTTTATTAAATTGTGTAGTTAAAATCCAGACTTATTTCATACTACTGGTGTGTATAACCAGAGGGGTCTCACTCAATAGTTTCGGTACGTTCGACGGGCCAACCCGCCCCACGGTAATTCAGTTATGATGCTGCTCGCTTGGCTCGCAGTCGCCTCGCGCGCTAACCGCTCCTCATAAGCAACTTTTCTGTGATTTTTGCAACAATAATGACTTAAGTACCTAACATTTTAGGGTGTCAAAAGGAATTCGATTCCTTTTTAATTGAATACCTTTTTGTTTACCTGAAAGTAAACTCTTTAGACCCAGTATAACACAAATTTCAATTACGTAAGTAAGAAGGTAGGTACCTACCTAGCCTTAGAATTTGCCAATAGCCTGAATAAGTACTAATATAACACCTCTCTTACACAGAGTGGACTAAAATTCACAAACACAAATCGCACTTAGGTAACCCTAGCGTGATCGAGTGAGACAGGAGTTTACAGGACGACCTTGTGATGTCAGAGTAAAAGAAGCTCTCAGGCGCAATCTAGCCTGCGCGGGCGGGACAACCGATTCTGTAGGTGCTTAGCGATTGCTGTACGTTGCGCAGGTGCAAGCTAGATTGCGCTTTATTGTCGCGTAGCGAGAGTAGCTATTTATTTAAGTGTATTTGCGTAGTGATCTTTCTGTACGTAGTACTATTAAGTATTCTGTGGTATAACAGAATAGGTAGGTAAATATTACTTTTCCCAGATTTATCAAGTCCACATGATGGTAAGTAAATTCTGCAACTCTTTTAACCGACTTTACAAAAGCTTTTTTTGTATGTTAACAATTTCTCCATGATGGAGGGACCGATAAGTTTTTTTTTAAAAGATAAGCTCGCCTTTGTACTTGTTTATTCTTGAATTGCCTGTGCTTATGTGCTCTGTGTAAATTGATAAACTCAATAGATAAAGGGAGGATGAATGCAATAAGCTTAGCTAATAAATCTTAAAAATATTGTTTTATGTGCGGATCCCTAAAAAGTATTCACTGCTGAGTCTGGCACACGAAAATAGAGACTGGAATGAGGTTCTTTCCTAGAAGGTTTTCTTCAAAATCCAACAGATCACTCTCAAGGCGGCCTGTTTTTTGGTCATAGAGTAGGTATATGGCATCTATAGAGTTTCCATGATCTCAGATGGTATAGGTCAATGAGGAAGAAGTATAGGTACGTAACCTACTGAAAAAACCTTCGGTAAAAAAGGTTGTGTATTCGCTGAACATAACCGTTGAAACGTACGAACGTACTGAAAGAAGGTTTGGGATGAAGGATTTGTACCTACTGGCTGAAAAGAGTATATGATTAAAAGCTGTCATGTGTTGTTTGATAAATAACATAAATCAAATACTCGGAGACCTCGAAATAAAGGCACAGACTATATACTAAGTTGGAGTCAACCTACCGAACGAAGTTGAACAACAGTTGAACTTGTCAACTTGACAGCTTTTTTATAACAGGTTACTTTCAGCCAGTTCACAAACTTTTTACCGAACCTTCTTTCAGTAGTTGCGTACCTCTACCATCTGAGATCATGGAATCCTTTGCATAACATATAATTTACCGTATGACCAAAAAATATGTCGTCTACAGCGCCATCTGTTGGATTTTGAAAAAATACTGCTCTGAAAGAATCCCATTATTTGCAAACTTTTTATATGGCAACAAAATATCATACGTCAAAACTGTCAAAATCAAATAAAGGTGAACTCAAACTTAACCGTGCCGAACGAGAAGAATCGTTTAAGAAATCTTATTAACACCAAATATGTCGATTAGCAGCACCCGTAGCATGCCCAGCGCGCTCCCTCGCGGGAGGCGGGAGGCGGGAGGGACAGAGCCATACAGGGTGCAGCAGAATCATATAGATATTCCGATAGCCTTCAGAAATTCCTAGATCTCTACTGATTGGACGATTTGTCCATTTCGATTGAAATTCCTATATGTCAGAGATACATAAAGGCTGGTATTTAATCGCACATCAAAAATACTGATTTGCGCACCAAAAAAGGATGGGCAAAAACATTTTTTATGTTTTAAATATTTAATGAGTACTTAAGTTTATGCATTTTTTATGTTTTAAATATTTAATGAGTACTTAAGTTTATGTTTTAAGTATTTTTTGTTGTTCTTACATGTTGAACCTAACACGAAGGTTAAAGGAGGCTTCGCTTCGCTCACCTTCTTACCCTTCACCTAAGGTGCCGCAGCAAATATAAGGGATATTTGCCGTGCAAATCAGTATTTTTGATTTCCCATACATAAATACTTAATAAGGCTACTGAACGAACATTTTTCACTTCTCCATACAAATCAACTGACCGCCCGATTAATCTGTGCCGCCCGGCCCAAACCGTACGGAGGAATGAAATATACTTATACTTGCTCTGGTCAACGCGGTGTCACGTAAAGTTTTTCAGAATGATGTCCCTAACAACCCCTACACCTTTCTGTCACAGCCTTTATATAGCGCATACTCTGTTCCTCGCATTCCCGCGATGAAACCCGCGCCGCGCACGGCATGCTACGGGTGCTGTGCGAGATGTGTGGATTTCTAAAATTCCTTTCGTTCTGCTCAAACAAGTTGTTCACCAAAAAGTCAGATCATAAACGGGGTTGCCAGGCCGAGATTTTTGAATTTTGGCGCGTGGTTTGCGAATCTACTTTCGTGTACCAGAATCGACTCTTCGTATGTCCAACTGACCAACATCGCGGGTCTGTTTTCACAGGCCAACCGGCAGAGGCAGACCAGAAGATCTTATACACCGACACCGATTTAGAAGAAATGGTCGAAGGAGCTCTGAAGCAGGCGGATACAAACAACGACGGATATATCGATTACTCAGAATTTAAGTCTATTTCGTGATTAAATGGATACTTTTCTTAAACTTGCATTTTACATTTTAGAGCCCTAAACCATTGACGAATAAAACTAGAGGACAAACAACCGTAGTACTTTGAAGCGTATTTCGATTTTTAGTTAAAAGTATATTGCTAGATAGAGCTACTAGTTCAAAAGTTCTTTCTAGTAAAGTGGCGCGCATAATTTAGGAAAGATGGCGGTATAAGCGTTAATTTCCTAAGAAGAAACAAGGCTTACGCTTACGCCATCTCTGATTTTTCGTCGATATTACTGTGGATTATACTACGCCGTCACCCTAAGCACCCAGCATCTATAGCATGGTACAGCGACATCTAGAAATAATACAGGATTTTAGCTTTCTAGCAGGGTACGTTTTTTGTATGACGTTGTCAGTCCTCTAGTCTTATTCGCCCATGCCCAAATCTAAAGAAATACAGCGTAAGGGCTCAGTGACTGACAGAGGCACAGTAGTTTAAATAAAATGTATTTACGCAAGAACCTATCAACATTATCCAAAATTAGTGATAGTCAAAACAGTCAAAATTCTAAAATTCTTTATTACCTTAGATATCTAGATTATATTAAGTAAACGTTATTTTTGGGGTTCCAAACGCGAAGGGTCGAAACGGGCTACGTTGCTGTCAACTATTGCTGTCACTCACGTGTCCGTACGTCCGTCCGTCCGTCTGTAGTCTGTCACACAGATTTTAACGCCAAACAGTTAAAGCTACAGTGTTTCAATTTGTAGGTCCAAGTATTTCCTTCAGATGTGAAAATTATACCAAGTAGCTATTTAAATTTAAAATTATGAAAGCAATATTGAAAGCTAGCTAACGATTTGATGAAAACAGTACCCTATTATATTTTATGATGAGGTCATTGTTTACAAATGTCCCGGGAAAACAAAGCTCAAAACTATGTATATTCTTTAATTATTTCATTCATTTCATTTCAAGTTCTACAACATAAATAGAGACGCGGTAATTTATGAATTAATATTTAAAAGCTATTGTCTAGTGAGAAGTCTTTGTACTTAATTAAAGCAGACTTTTAACCATGACCTTTCCCCCCAGAGCGTACTATTTAGTGACTTTATTATAGGCGTGCGTGGTTACTGCAGTGGCCTTTTACACAATATGCTCACGACGAGGTCAATGCACTTCCCCTGCGTGGTTTCGGTAAGAATGGAGACAAAAGCTTTTGGTTGCAATAGCAATGGAGTAAAATCGTATTAATAACACTGTTTTCAGATTTTACTCTTTATTTGTGCTATAAGACCTTGCTTCGTGACAAATTTCATGATTCTAGGTCAACGGGAAGTATCCTCAAGGTTTTGATTCCCTTGCGAATATAAAGCAATTTCAGCAAAATTGAGACATTTGCGGTATCTTTTGATTGCGTTGACCTATAAGTTTAATTTTTTCACAACTTTAAGAGATCACAGACTTGAGTAATCGATATTAATTTCAACTTTATACCTCCATGCGTTTCTGAGAAAAAGTTTTAACAGACGGTGAGACAGACAGACAGACAGAAATTTACAGTTTTTGGATTTTTCCCTTTACTTCTGCTATAAGACCTTCCTTCATTCCAAGTTTCATGATCCTAGGCCAACCGGAAGTACCCTACAGGTTTTGATTCCCTTGCGAGTTCATACAAATTCAGCAAAATCAGCAAAATTATGACATAATATCGCAGTATCTTTTGATTGCGTGGACCTAGAAGTATATTTTTTTCACAGCTCCAAGGGACCATAGACCTGAAAAATCGATATTAATTTCAACATGATGCCTCTACGCGTTCCTAAGAAAAGGGGTCGTGACAGACTGACAGACAGACAGACAGACAGACGGACAACAAAGTGATCCTATAAGGGTTCCTTTTTTCCTTTTAAGGTACGGAACCCTAAAAATGACCAAGTATGAGGTGACGATTCGATTTGCTGGTCGATGCTACTGGTGATTTGCCGCACGGCGAAAATCGACCCTGTAAATACTATTAGCAAACCTTTATTGTACTCATTATTTGTATGACAGGTGTAAATGTTAAAAACAACAAAGGCAGGCTTATTTCTAAAAGAAATATCTTCCAGCCAACCCAGTGAGGATGTGTACCTACAGTGGTTCCACATTTGAGCCGCACAAACAGAAAAAGAATTCAGAAGGAATTTACTTTTAGCTACAGGACATTTCAACTTCCTTGCAGTAAGTAACACATACACAACGAGGTCTTGACGACGAAGATAGAAAGTGGAAACGGCTGCGCAGATACTCCGAGGCTTCTATTTTAAAAGTAAACATAAGTACGTTTACTTTTAAAATAGAAACCTCCGCCCATACGCAGCCGAATCGGGAGCCATTTCAATTGTTTGCGAAAATCTGACACATGGTGACACTTTCGAAAATCAAAAATGAAGCGAATGGCTAAGTTCTGTAGCTACTCCAGCTTGTTGAGCTGACCATCATTCACGTCGAGAAAGCAAACGTCCTCGGCGTAATCCAATAAAGGAAGCAGCAACGTTTAAGCAAGAATATTTTTTGTTTGATACGGTAGAAAAGACTGCAACCATCTCAGAGAGTGGTAGGAGAAGTGCACACGCCTGCTTACTTCATTGATGTGTGCCGTCCAGGACATGTTCAAAGATTAGACCCAAGTTTTTAGTTTTGTCAGTGAATGGTGTAGATACACTACCGTGTACAAGCAGAGGCACTACCGAACCCAGTCTGGAGGTCATATGGCGACTCCCTATAATGATAGCCTGCAACTTAGTGGGGTTGACCATTTAGCCAAATGACTTGTCCCACACTTCAACGGCTTCAAGATCAATATTTACTCTCGTCACAGCGTCTGCGATCTCCTCAGCTGAGAAATGCGATAAAGTTGAATACGGGATGAAATAACTTTTGTGAGCTGGTTAATAAAAATAGAAAATAAAAGAGGGGACAGTATCCCACCCTGCAGCACACTAGCGGACAAGCTCATCCAACCAGATAATTTATCATTCAGTCTTATGCGTTGGTGACGGTCAGAGAGATAATAATTGAACCAAGGGATCACAACGGCGGAGACACCAATCGAATAAAAGCTGCCAAGAAGAATCTCAAAATCAACAGAATGAAAAGCATTGCTAAAGTCAAGTAGCGTGATCAGAGTTAGCCTCCCGGCACCCATCGCTAGACGGATGTCTTCGCTCACGTCGAGCAAAGTGCTAGTGGTACTGTGAAAGGGTCTGATCTTTTATTTATTTATTTATTTATTTATTGATCTTAAAAAATCCACAGCTAATACAATTATGTAAGGCAAGAAAAATAATCTTAACATTAGCCAATAACGGATTTACATTTTTTTGTTTAAATATTATAAGACAAACGTACTTGGCGATTATACTTATATATAGAAATTATAACTAAAACTAGTTATACATATATGTAACTAGTGTTGATTTAGTTTTAAAAATTTAATTTATATTATTGCAAGTTGAGATGTGGTGTGCCGGTTGTGTAAGTAGTGTAGGTTGCATGTGTTGTGTAGTGGTGTGAGTGTAGTTGTACCTGTATCTGCTTAGCCCTACGACAACGATGGTCTTGGGATCGGGACTGTGTCTATTGAATTTCCACTAAGCAGGGTGAGTATAGGTGAGTAGGCTTTCGTATGACACGGCAGATACATCATCAATGTATCTGTTTGTTTTAATAATTCAAATAATATTTTTCTTAAAAACCTGTTTAGAGGTGTTAAAAATGTCTAGGTCCTTATCTTTGGAAAGCTTGTTGTAATTTAAATGACACCTATTCATGACTGAGTTTTGTGCATAGTTAGACCGAGATAGGGGGACATGGAAGAGAGGAGTGTGCCTGGTTCTTTTATTCGGAACATTTAACCGAAGTGCTGAGGAGATTAATTCAGGACAGTTCAGTCTTCCACTACACAGGTCATGAAGAAATAGCATGTCCAGGAGACGCCTCCTGTCCTCGAGTGTTTGCAGTTTGTGCTTTTCCAACGAAGTATTGTAGTTCTTCAAAGGAGAGTGGTAGCCAGTGCGGTAATTAAGATGTTTAATGAATTTGCGTTGTAATGATTCAATTGACTCAATGTGGCATATATATTGGGGTCGCCAGATAGGGCTACAGTATTCTAGAACACTGCGCACGTACGAGTAGTAGAGAACCTTTATACACTGTGGGTCAGTGAATGCCTGGCTCGTTCGAAGTACAAAACCCAGGTTCTTATAGGCCTTGTCTGTAGCAGCGTCTATATGTTGAGAGAATGTGAGCTTTGAATCGAGTAAAACTCCTAGATCTCTTATTGATTTAACTTTCTCGATTGGCCTGTTATTAATTTGGTAATTGTAAAATATTGGCTTAGTCTTTCTGGTAAAGCTTAGGTGATTGCATTTAGTGAGATTAACACTTATCCTATTTACCGTATAATAGACACCTAGCCTACAAAGATCTTTCTGTAGAAGTGCACAGTCGGAAGTTGAATTTATCTTTTTGTACACTTTTTTGTCATCGGCGTATAAAAGAAACTTTGAGTGGATAAAACAACTGCTTATATCGTATAGGAAGGCAATGTAAAGGAGCGGTCCCAGCAGTGATCCCTGTGGCACTCCTGATGGGATAGCGATGAACTCGGAACGGTGTCCTGCCACGACGACTGTTTGACTTCTGTTTTTTATGTATGACTCCAGCCATCTGAGCAGATCCCCCCTTATCCCTAGCTCACGCAATTTACGCATTAATATGAAATGATCTACACGGTCGAATGCTTTCTCGAAATCCGTGTAGATCACATCTACCTGCCCTCCCTTGTCCATGCCAGTAAGCACATCACCAGTAAAAATAGCTAAGTTTGTCACAGTAGAGCGCCCTTTGAAGAAACCGTGCTGTTCGGTCGGTATGTTTATTGAAATAACAGGATAAAGATGTTCATGTGCGACCTTTTCCATAATTTTGCCAAAAACGTTTAATATAGAGATGGGTCTGTAATGTTCTATGTTAGCTTTAGTCCCTTTTTTATGTATAGGTATGATATGTGCTATCTTCCACGCCGTTGGATAAATACCATGGTTGAACGAGCGGTTAAAAAGTATGGACAAAGGTAATGCTAGGGTTTTGGCACAGTTGCGAACAAAAACAGATGTAATCTTATCACTGCCAGGGCCCTTAGATATATCAATTGTTTGCAGTATATTAAATATTTGCTCCTCTGTAACCACTATGGAGTGCAGCAACTCAATACCGTTATCTGCCTTACTGATGACCTGATCGTATGACTCTGATGGTTTTATGAACATTCGTTCGAAGAAAGTGCTAAATGCAGAACAGATTTCGGCTTCTGATTTTAATTCCTCATTGTTATATTTCATTATTTTAGGGTAGTTAGAACTATTTTGCCGTTTTGATTTAATATAAGACCACAGCAGTTTAGGATTATTTTTAATATTTTGTTGTGAGCGTTGTATGTAAGTTGCATGACATTCATCCTGTATAGTTTTCTGGCGTTTTCTGAGTAGGCTGAAGGAATCATAATCCAAGGGGTTCTTATACTTTTTCCAGAGGACATGGTATTTAGTTTTTTCCCTTATTACATTAATTAGTGCGCGGCTGTACCAGATGGGGTAGCGCCGTGATAATCCTATTACTGACTGCGGTACATATCTATTAACTAGATCATAGATTACGTCATAAAAACTTGAGACAGCGTCATTAACACTTAGAATATTTAAACAGGACCAGTCCTGTTTCGCGAGACACTTATTAATGCTCTCGTAATCTGCTTTCCTAAATAAGTATTTGAACTGTTTTGCTAACGGCATGGGGGGGACCGTAATGTCAGTGGCGTCGATATCCAGAGTGGGGTGGAAAACGTCCAGTGGTACTAATTCTGTGCTAGTTCCGTGTAGCTCGATGTTAAAGTTTGTGAAAACGAGGTCAAGTGTATTATTGCATGAGTTTCTAAGGTAGTTATATTGCTGAAAGCCGTGTATATTCAATTGATTTATGAGATTAATTCCACTATTCTGTATCTCCACATAGCCCTTTTTCAGGTATCTAGGTTCCCCAGATTCCCAACTGATGGTGGAATTATTAAAATCACCTGCCAACAGAAAGTGATCTTCCGTATTAGCGTTGACAATGTTGGCAAAGGAGTCGAGAAATAATTGTGTGGTAGCCGGTAGATCGTGTGTTTCGCTATGAGGCGGAATATAAATTACACCGATGTGCAGATTGCTAGTGGATCCAAGCGCTCGCGCATTAATAGTCAACCATATGATTTCAAGGCCGCCCGGTGTCCACTCTGGCCGGAGACGGGCTTGGAGCCGCGGCGCGCAGAGCGCCATTACGCCGCCGCCCGTCGTCAGAGTTACCCGATCGCGCCTGAATACATCGTACTGATCTAAGTCGGTCAGCTCTGAGTCCAGAATGCCACTATGAAGCCATGTTTCAGTAACCAACACGATATCGTAGTCACAAGATGAGACAGTATTCGAGAAGATCAGTGTTTTGGTTCTAAGACCGTTAACATTCTGGTAATAAATCCTGAGGTTATTTTTTGTGTTTAGGCCGGCAAAAGATGGGATACAAACACTTTGTTGCTGATCATAATAGTGAAGCGTGATTGAATTCGACTGTGTATACGGCAGTAAATTAGACATAATGTTTGGACGTTTGCTGACTGTTGTAGGTATTGGTTATTTGCAGGTTTTTGAGAGAATATATCAAATAATAAATGTTTGTGATTGAGAAATGGTGGGTGTGTAGGTAGTTGCGGGTGTTTGTATTGTGTAGTTAGTAAGAGTGTGTTAATGTGTGTATGAGAGTGTAATATAACAGATAGGTTACATGGACTTATAACAAACAAAGGTCGACCAGTTATTATAAAATTTTCTTTAGATCCAATTCCGATGAAACCAGTATGAAGGGTGCTTTTTCTATTTTCCTGACATAGATATGGCAGTTTTTTGTCCATACGAATTTGTACCCGCAGTCTTTTGCTTTTGCTTTGCATTTTTTTAGCAATTCCTTGTTACGTGGAGTTAAATGTTCGTTGACATGAATAGCCTTTGGCTCCCCATTCATACCGATATCAGCGGAAGTGAATCCGCGACATTTACGGAAGGCAGCGTATAACTGATCCTTTGTGCTACGGTTTTTTAAATGAACAACGATTGCGCGCGGACGGCCAGGGGCAGGGACTTTAGGCTGGATACGGTGCGCGAAGCCGACCTGGTCCTGCTGGAGATCAACGCCTGCGTGCTGGGCAAGCTTGATGGTCACGTCTTCTAAGGACTCGTTCTCGACTTCGGGTATCCCGAAAATGTCCAGATTCTGAAGGCGTTCCCATTGTTGCTGCTTGGCGAGGTCTTGCTCCAGGTTTGACATGCGGGTCTCTTGCTCGCTGTATTTTTTGGTCAAGTTATTGTTGGCGATCTGTACTCGGACTAAGTCGTCCTTCAACTGGACTATTTCGGCCTGCGAGAATTCAAGCGATTGTTTTAGCTCGGTGGTGTAGCACGAGCGGGTGACGAAACGGTACGAGTCCGGCCGACGATTGATTCGCAGCGCTGAGTAGGCAGAAGCACTTGTATGCGATGCTCGTCGTTGTTCTCCAGTCAAAGCGATCACAGTTGCTTGGCTAATATAATTGTATGTTAATTTGTTGAAGTTGAGATATACTGAGTGAGGGATAAACACTACTGCTCGGTACGGTGTCATACGGTGTGATGACACCGTACCGAGTGAAATCTTGGACTGAAATGAGCTGAGAAGGATATTTGAGCTGACATACTCATAAATCTGCTTATAAACGGCTAATGGTGAGCACAACTGTGCCTCTGCCAAGCTGTATGGGAAAAGGCATGACGATATGTTTCATAACATAATTTGAAGACTAATTAGATCTTCGAATATAGTCATGCGTTGGGCAAACACACTCGCAGTGGACCTAGCTCCGTTTACTCTGGTAACGCCCTAATCTGCAAGAACGTGACTTTAATGCGATTTCCCCTCCTCTCTCGCTCGCTACGCGTCAGTAGGACAGTGACGGACGCCATGACGTCATCAGATTGAAGTTCCCTTTGTAGGCCGTACCTAAAAAAAAAATATTATTTGAGGTACCTACCAAGGTAAAGTTTGTTCGGAGTAGCCCAAAATCCATGTGTGTGTGACCCAAAATCTCACATTCCTTCTCAAAATGGCAGGTTGTTTTGAAGCATCGCGATTTTGCCATGGTAATAAAATTCTAAACCTCTGTTGATTTTTTCGATATTTTAGAAAGGTAACCCAATAACACTATTTACTCAAAAAAATAAACATGTTAATTTGAGAATCAAATTTAATATAAACAAAAAAACTGTAAAAATCTTTTAACTACGTTAACTTGGCCCGCCACTATAGAGATTTTTTTTACTCCGGCCTCACGACTGCAATAGGAAATGAACATTTGGGTCATTAATTACATTATTCCTAAGAGTGTAGTTTAACTCTACCCAACATGAACGCTTCTACTCTACTAAGAGTGTAAATCAAAGGTTCGCCCTTTACGACATAGATGGCGTGCAATGGAATGAACGTGCTTGCAAAAGATGCATTTTCGATACTTCATACCTACGTAACAAGGTTGGTTTTTGTGTAGAACGTTTGTTTGCAGGACGGAACACAGAGCTGAGACGTTTGTTTTGTATGTATTGTATAATCTTCGGCGTGGCCGGCGCCGCTGAAAAGAGCGAGTGATTTATATAATATAAGTGAGCTGTGCATTGCATAAATTTTTCCATTCCATTTTTGCATACATCCATTCCATCATTTCAGCCTTTGCCAGAGGCAATTATAAGGAGAGCGACATCTTCGGGAGTAAAGTAAAAGGCTTGAGATGCGCGCAAATACGAGACTATACTAGACTAATTTATTATAGGAAATCCTAGCTTATATACTATGTTGGTACATGTTATTAATGACGTGCATAAGACATAGTGCGTGATGAATGAATGAATGAATGAATGAATGGTGCTTCTCCAGCCAGGGTTCTAAACCTGTTCCGGTCTTTCGGCCGGCATACCAGAGAGCACGAGTTTTGAGGGGGGGCGGAATGACCTGCTCGATAGGAGGGGAAGGAGCGTGAATTCAATCGACCGACTCTTCAGCCTGAAGCCAATATAGGATATGTGGAATGGGGAGGATATAGGATTTGGAGAGCAGCTGTTGTTTTCTTCAAGGGTAAGGTCTCCGTTTCGCTTTCGCTGTCTGTTTCTGGGATATGGTATATTTGGCTCGATGCCTTTCTGACTTCGTCCCTGTTGTGTGCTGATTCTGTCCAGTAACTGTGTTCTTTACCGTAGTATTTGATGTCATGCTTAAGGGAATCTTTCCAGGTGTAAATGGGTCGGCCAACTTTCTTCTTCTTTGCTTCGTATTTCAATGCAGCGTGTAGTAGGTGTTTTTGTGGGCGTCGTAGAATATGTGTATAGTAACACATCCGATGGTTTTTGATTTGTTTGGTTATTGTTTTGCCCTGTAGTAAGTCATGAATTTTGTGGTGTCTTGGATAGCTTCTGGCGTTCTCAAACATGTCTCTGAGGATCAGGCGTTCATATTTTCTTAGTCTAGAACGGTTTGCTTTGGTGAGGGCTGCCGCTTTAAGTCCGTATTTTATACACGGTGCAATAACCATTTTGTAAATCAGGCGTACTATTTTCCAGTCCATGTTGGATTTCTTTATATATGCATTAGGGCCTTGGAATTGCCTATGGCTTGCCGGCATCTCTTCTTTATTTTGTCTCTCCTACTATGTCCTGCCGTTATATATGTGCCGAGATATTTTATTTCGTCTACGGGTCGTATTGGAACTCCGTCCAATACGATCACTTGTGTGGGCGCTGGGTGTTTATGGGGTCTCTTATAAGAATTTTTGTCTTTGTTTCGTTAGTATCGAGACCTACTGTTTTTAATTGTGCTTTCCATTGCGTGACGATTTGGTCAAGGTGTTGTAAATCTTGACAAACGATGATGAGGTCATCCGCGAAGGAGAGAATAAGTGGTAAGACTATTTCTTCATCTTGGTCCAGTTTTATGTTGGGAATTTCTTCTTCCAGTGTTTTGAGGACATCATCCATTAATATTGTAAATAGTCTTGGTGACAGTGGACAGCCTTGTTTTACTCCTTTTCCTTTGTTGATCAAGTTACTTTGCTGTCCGAACCATTTGATGCAGGTCCGTTCATACATGCAGGCTTTTATTATCCTATTGGTCAAAATCTTATTGGTCCTTGAAAGGAGAATATCCTTGAGCACGTTATAATGCTTTGGCGATATCTAGCACCAGTACATATGTTCTGTTACCCGCGCGCCATTCTTCGTCTAATACTCTGCGTAGTGTGAAGATGTGGTCATCGGTGGATCTATTGCGGAGAAATGCTGCTTGGTAGTTCCCGAGTTCTTTTGATATCTCGTCTAGTTTGATGAGCAGGTATGTCGCGTATATGCGATATCCTGTATTACATATTGTTATACGGCGATAGTCATTGGTGTCTTGAGGGTTTCTGATTTTGGGGATAGGTACTTAGACCGTTTCATTCCCGGACTCCGGTGTTATATTTTCTGTCCATGCTCTGTGCATTGTTTTGGTAATAACCTTTAACAGTTGTGGCGGTATTCCTTTGTACAGTTCCGGGACTACCTGATCTGTACCCGGCGCTGTTCCGTTACGCATGCGGCTGATTATCGTTTTTATGTCGGCTATTGATGGACCATTTTCTAGATAGTCAGGGTTTAATGAAGTTTCGTTAGGGATAATCATAATTTTAGGATCTTCTGATTTCCTTAATTCCTGTTCCCAGCGTGACATTGGGATAAATCGTTGTTTTTTCCACCGTCTCGATTGAAGCTGGTGTCGTCTGTAATAGTGGTACACGATTTGCATGCGTTTGCTTGGGTGTTTTTTTCCTAGGCCTTCAAAAAATGCACTGCATTCTCGTTTTTCTTCATTATCAATAATTTCCTCAAGACGTCGTCGGCATTCTTTGAGTTGTTTATTGATTGTTTGGTCGGTTGGTCGACGTCTTTTAAGGAATTTGGCCTTTTGTAAATTTGCCAGAGCAATTCGGTGTTCCCGCGATCTAGCGGGTTTTACGGAAAGTGTTTTTTGGGGTACTGACTTCATAACCCCTGTAATAGATTCCCACGGAATGTCGGGCGTATATTCGTCGTCATTTTCTATAAATATAAAAAATATATATAATACCTTGGACATTATTTACACACATTGATCTAGCCCCAAACTAGGATTCCCTGTATTTTGGGTACTAGACAACGATACACATACTCATATAGATAAATACTATACTTAGATAGATAAACAACCATGACTAGGGTACAAACATCCGTTCTCATCAAACAAATATTTGCCCCCACCGGGACTCGAACCCGGGACCCTTGGCTTCGAATATGTAGTTGTTCGCCGTAAGTTCTTCCATAATACCGTTATGGTATTTTACTTTTGTGTCATTCATTTCATTTCGTGCTAGGGCGGTATACGAACCCTGTTTATAGTTGAACTTTAAAGCTGCTATCGCTTTGTACTTAGTTTAGGTTGTACTCTTTGTAGATTCCATTTGCGTGTCGCCAGTTCTTGGAAGCAGGTTTAGTGGGTCTGTTTCACCCCAGATTATCTTGTGGTCGGAAATATGCAGGTAGCTCCATTGTCCTTTGATGAAGTTAAATGTGTGTGGCGCATTATTCGAGATAATTATATGGTCTAGTTGTGATTTTGTTTTTCCGTTAGACCATGGGCCCGACATGACTTGCGAGCCCAGGTGGTTTCTACTTTTAAGTTTTCGCGGGAACAAATATCCATTAGCATTTCTCCGATGATATTTGATGATTTGTGTAGGAGATTTGTTCCTATAATTCCCTTTTTCCTGTATTCCTTTGTATCGCCTAGTCCGATATGCGCGTGAAAGTCACATAGCATTAATATATTGGCTTTGTTTGGTTTCTTTTGTGCGTTTATTACATATAGTGTATTAGTGGCCGATGTTATTGTTGCTGCCATGGTTTCCAGGTCTCGATTTATATTGTGGACCGTTAAGTTCAGGTCCTTTCTAATTAGTATAGCTAAGCCACAGTGTGCGATGCTGGTTGTGCCTGATAGATACCAGAGATAGTGTTTTGACACGTATGTCCCCGATGTCATGTTTGTTTCCTGTATACAGGCTATATGTATGTTTCTGTTTGTCAATTCAGCATCAATGTTGAGTCTCTTAGGTATTTCAGCGCATCCTCTAACGTTCCAAGTAGCAATGCGCATACGCTCGCATGTGACTTTTGGTTTAAATATGTGGCTGTGCCGTATCATCGTATATCCGGTGTTGTCAGGGATGCCATCTATTGATGTTATGGTTGACCCTGAGGAGGTCATGGGTGTTGCATTAAGTATTGGGGAAGGTTTGTTGTTATCAGTTTGGCTGTCGGTTGCTAGATTCATGGGTAAATTTTGTGATTCAAGCAAGTATACGCTTTCGTAGTGGTTTCCTGTGAAGTTGAGGTTGATAGATCCCACTGCATCCGCGGGATTCTTGGGCCTGTATGTGAGCGATGGTGTATTTTGCTGGTGGATTGTTACGTTAATTAGAAAGTATTCGGCGGCTGCTATTATAATCTCCTCTCCAGCCCAAGTGCCGTAATTGCGCAGATTTTTAATGCAGTCATTGAGGGTTTCTTCAGGCTCGGCGATTGCAAACTTTATCTTCTGTTCATCGCAGTTTTCTTCTACATATTTAACTATGTCCTTACGAATGTGGGTGTGGTCGAGTGTTAATTGATATAGGTGATTAATTTGGTCAGCAATTGCGTGGAATAGGCAGTTCACATCTCTCGGCATTGATAAGGCTTTCATCTTTTTGGAATGTTGTTGAAAGAAAGAACTTAGAGCTAATTTGATTAATTTGAACTACCTACGTACCTATTGTTAATGGTACGGGTTGTGGCTGTCAAAGTTTGTGCGTATTTTCTAAGAGAATTGGAGGCTGGGCCTGGAAGCTATAAAATGGGCGTGAGAGAGACCCGCTTAGGACAAAGAGTCTTTGATTTTATTTTTGTTATTGTTCGTCAGCTGCCTTTCGTTAATTGCCTGTTTTCTGCAAGATGGTAAAATGGTCCTTTTATGATGTGCAAGTGTTGGCTTTTACTCGCTATTTCTCAGAATATGCAGTAGGCTTGCATTATTGTTTATTTTATTTTTGTAACAGGTCAAGATGGGCTGGTTGGACCGGATGGTGGCAAATAGTTTAGTTTTGTTTTATTGTGCTTGGGTAGGTTCCTGCCTAGTTTTGTATTTTCGTATACCTATCACCTACCTATTTGTACGGGACTATGCCTATGGAATAGTTTAGAGTTGGCGTAGTAATTTGGAGCAAGAGCGGTATCTGTTTATGAAATGGTAACCAGCATTACGAAGGATGTTACCTGCCAGATATAAAGTTAGTTTTTCTGTTTTATCTGATATAGGGCTATCTTAATCGGAGCAATCTCACCAGGTTGTTGCTCAGCTAGTGAGACTCTCTGCACTGACATCACCTACTTCAGTTCACTTCATTAGTGCGTAGTAGTGAGGTCCGTGACACGGGTCGAGGTCCAGTCCCTGTACTACAAGTAGTAAAAGGCCCTATTGTTTATTGCTCGTTGGAATTCGTTTTTTCTTAGCTCGCTGTCCAGAGAAGGGGCCCGTTGCACAAAAAAAATAACGTATTTGCTTCGCCGTTCTGCAGCTGTGCTAGTTTGAGGAATGTTTTTTTGTCGTAATTTATCTCTTTTGTTTAACTTTTTCTGTCCGGTATTGCCTGGGTTTTAGTGTCCTTATTCACGTGCCTGCAGGAAGTGCATGAAAGGGCCTGATTCTTGACGTGGGATAATACCACGACTCGCTGCGCAACTCTAGTATCCATGATGATGTATCAAGCACCACGAATGTCTGTGATGAAAGGAAATAAGTCCGTTTCCCAGGCCGTTGCTGTTGAGAGAGCTTAATTTCATGGGTTAGATTCACTCAAGAAATACCTTAAATAATGAAGCTTCTACGTCCTATGTAATCCTTTGGTGTCCGGAGAAAGCAATTCATTGATAAGGTTAGGTTATTGCTGAGGAGATATCCCAGTGTCATGACACACCCAATGTGCTGGATAGGGTCGGTCAATACTCCAGGATAACGGCGTGTCGTTAGGGAGTACTGTTATGTATTGCGTAAGACGCAAACTCGGGGTCTCCTCTAGTAGATTCGTCTGTGGAGATAATATATGTGGACACTGAATAGGAACGGGCTCACCAGGCAACACTCGTTGAGTTGTCTCAGCTATGTGCACCCATTGTCGTACACAATATTGTACACGTATTGTCACAGCAGCGTGGCGTAGCCTATTATCTGGTAGGGCGCAGCTCAGAACCCATCCAATTCACACCTCACGCACTCCACCTTCACACTTGTAGCTATATTAGACACTCTCATATCATCTCGCTGATACAAAATCTCCGAAACGCGAGAAACCAGAGACAGAACAAAGGCGCGTGCCGGGTTGTAAACTATTGTTTGTTTAAATGCGTTTGCAAGATGTCGGAGGTCTATAGACACGTCCGTTCGGTCCGGCAACACAAACGCCACTCGCATAAGACATAGTGCGTGATGAATATAAATATACTTTATCTGTGACGGTCGTCAACTTATCTTAACATAACGTGAAAATATGACTAACATAGTCGACCGGCACACAGCGAAACTAACGTCATCGTATTTTTTTTTTCTTGTTTTTCAATTCAATTAATTGTGAATTTTGGAAAAAAATAGGGTTAACATTAAAACAGACATACATAAAAAAAATTATAATCTTTGTTTTTCGTTAATTTTTATTAATTTTGTACTTTTCGGCAATTTTTATTAACATAGGTACCTAATCAAATTTATTTTTCTTTGACTTGCTCCCATGGAGATTCCACCCATTTCTGTAAATCCTGGATCACGGGTAACGTCCCCGAACCGTCTCCGACTTGTTCTTGTTCTATGTGTAATATAAATATTTTGGAGTAATTGGTATTTACAAGAATGACGTAAATTTTGGTACGCCCCCCCCCCCCCCCCCCCCATCGTACGCAGACCAGACTCCCCCACCCCCCACCCATCGAACGCAGACTAGAATACCCCCCCCCCCCCCCCCCCCAATTCAAATGACGTAATTGATGTACGGCCCCCTACCATCATCTCGGACTTGGTGGCCCCGTGTTGGAGTATGGCCTAACCTCCCCGCTATTCTATAAGGGTTGATGATGAATGAATGATGATGATGATGATGATGAATACACCTAGCTAACTTCTAAATAAATGTTTGTATCTTTATATTACCTTTCTTTTTCTTTTTTTCGTTAGTGAGTCCTGAGTATAACCTTTTGACAAACTTCCTCCCATAATCGTGTCTTCAAAATGCACTCTCTGTAGGATGTGGAGTGTTTATCCCACAAAACTGGTCTTTTATGCTGTGCTGGCTTGATTAGAAGTGCAATATACAAAAACCTAGGTTACGTAAACATTTATGTACAATCACATACATTGGTTATGATATGGCGTTTTATGATTAAGAGACCCCGGTGACCGCGTGAATTCCCCATACAAACGTAATACAAAAATGATTTGAATTTGAGAACTAGTTCAAAGCATTAAGACTGTTAATCGGATTAATACAGTGTTTACGCCGGTTCCTGGTCGCATACCAAGGTTCTTATTCAAATTACTTAAAAATATTTTTAAATTGGTTGAAGATGAACCCTGGTATACAGACCAGGAACCTGCGTAAACAGTGTATAAATCCGATTAACAGTCTAAATACGTTAAACCATTGCTCAAATAAAAAAAAATGTATTACGTTTGTATGGGAAATTCACGCGGTCACCGGTCTCTTAAGGGATAAGATTTGGCAGAGTGATTCCCCTGAACTTAGACAGTCTGAGGAAGTTAACTTGGTACCTCACGTCATAGCGTCCGTCACTGTCCTACTGACGCGTCGTGGGCGAGAGCGAGCGAAGAGGTGAGAGGAAATCAAATTTCTCGCGGGTGCCAAGTTAACTTTGCTGTCGCGTTGTACTTGTTTCCTTAGAACATATGGTCACCCTTTTTTATTCGCCAACCGCCACCGCCGTAGTACATTCTGAGGTTATATCTGAAATTTTCAATTTATCCTTTAATGCTGTCACTAATTCAAAGATAGCGATGAAACTTCCTTTCAGTATATTCACTAAATGTTCCCCCTCCCTCAGTCACTCTAGGCTTTTTCGTTATGGAGAAATCGATTAACCCGAATATTTGGAGGTTATAATCGAACTTTTCCACGTTTATTCTCTAATGGGGCTGTCAATAATTCAAAGAGAGCAACGAAACTTCGTTTTAGTGCAGTCCCTAAATGTTCTCCACTCTCTTTCTCTCCCTCAGGTCCTTATTTATGGAAATCACACTGGCCAAGGGACCTGATATTCCCGGAACTAAAATTCGTTTTGCATCTAAATGGTGACACTAGGAGTAAAAGAAAAGCAGTGGTTCCAGTCACTAAATCGTCACTAAATCTTTTTTGATTAACGGTAGCTCTAGGCTTCTTCGTTGTAGAGTAATCAAACTCAAATATTTTGAGGTTATAATCGAACTTTTACCATGTTTATTCTCTAATGGGGCTGTCACTAATTCAAAGAGAGCAACGAAACTTCGTTTCAGTGCAGTCCCTAAATGTTCTCACTCTCTTTATCTCTCTCAGGTCCTTTTTTATGGAAATCACACTGGCCAAGGGACCTGATATTTCTGAAAATAAAAAACATTTTGCATCTAAACGGTGACACTATGAGTGAAAGAAAAGCAGTGGTTCTCAGTCACTAAATCGTCACTAAATCTTTATTCATTTACAGTGTCTCTAGGGTCTGTACTTTTGAAGATTCAGGTTAGCCGAGGGTTCTGATATCAGGCCCCTTGGCCAGATATAAATGCTAATAACTTTGCAACCGTTGAGTCACTAATTATCTGGCTGGCATATTTCTCAGTCACCAATTAGTCACTAAATCCTGGAGTAGCAACCAGCTCCCTACATCCATTGACGTGTGACGTGTATGTGATTTCACTTTTCAAATTCGATACGTTAGCAAATTACTAAAAACTTGCTTATAAATTACTTTATCGGCGCCGATTCGATAAGCGTCTTATCGCATTGATTTATGTCCACGTAGCTGAAGGCTGCCTTAAGCTAAAAACCTGATTTTCCACAGTGTTTCACACATAACTCTAACCTAATTTAAAAGTTTTGAAAACATCGAATATTTTTTGTTACTAAGCTTGGATATTGTTAGAAACTGTTTTTCAAAGTGGTTTTCAGGTTTTAAAATGTTGCGTTTAGTGATTTTGGCTACGTTTCTGCAGTGCACTATCAGCCAGCAATACCAACAAAAGGTTGCTCCTGGGGTCCCCCCTCAGAACTATCAGGTAACGTAATTAATTGAATAGGATATTAGAATATATTTTCATAGATGACTATAATTAGGAATTTGGTCAAGTAAGTTATTGCCAGTATTAAGCTTCTTATCTAAAGACAGCAGTTATGTAGAAAGTGATTAATTTATCAACATCTTTCAGCTGATATTATAGTCCCTCTGTTAGCCTTACTCTAAGTGAACAACTTCCTTTTTATTGCAGGAATCAAAAGGATATTCCGCTCACCCATTCAACCAACCCATTGCATTTGTGAAATCACTCCTTTCCATCCTATATACTTACCTGTATTCGAGCTTTCCCGCTCATAAAGAGCAACCTACTTGTTAAAAATTATCAATAGGGAATGATTACTAGGGCTAGAAGATATTAATAAATACTTATTTACAGACCAAGTAATTCTGGTGATAACTACCTAACTAACTAACTATCCAATAATGATAATATTATCAGAAACTTACCTGGGATTCTCTGATTTCAGAATCAAAACTACCAGCAACCACCTCCACCACCACCTCCGCAACAGGTAACCCGTAACTAAACAAACAACAACATACATAACATAGTGTCACACCTCTTCTGCCTCGTCTTCAGGGGTTTAAAGTGGCCGGTAAACCTGGCCCACTTGAGTGGGGCCTTTCTGCATATCCCCTATACCCTCTCTTCTTATTCAGCCATCCTAACTTCTGTACCAGTTGGAGTTGGAGGCCTCTTCGTCACACAACTTCAGTGAGAGTGAACGTGCCAGCATGCCTATGGGGCAGTGGAGGGGTGCAACATGTTATCAGGCGAACATTCAGGTCTTCTACTCCAGCTCGTGCAAGAGTTAGGATGGATGAATGGAAGAAGAGTGGATGCATGGGACATGCACAAAGGCCCCGCCCAAGTCAGGCACTCTAACCCCCTGAAGAAGGAGAAAAAGATGAAGCCATGTTATCATTAAAAACTAGTTAAATCTACATTTTATATCTCGAACCTGTCTGTGGTGAGACTTTGCAACATGATTTGGTATCCATGAGAATATCGCGTTGGGTGAGAGCCGGCTAAACCATTGCGGCAGCTATTCCCTGGTTCCATGGCTATACACTGTTCAGTGTTCAATCCTTTATTTCACTTTTGACATTTTCTTATTGGTACATTGCAATATTTTCATCGCAAATGCCAAAAATGTTTGGCATTAGACCTGTCGAAAGTTAGGTGATTCAAGGGTGATTCGCTGAATAGAGTATGCTGTAGAAGTGTCAATGACAATACAGTCAATGCTTTTGTTGCAGCATCAACAATACCAACCACAAACACAACAGCAGTACCAACAGCCGCCGCCGCCGCCGCAACAACAACAGTACCAGCAGGTGCCGGTGCAACAACAACAACCGTCGGTGGGGCACGCGCATCATGGACAGTGCGGTTGAACCGATGTTGATGATACACCTAAGAACCACCATAACAGCTTATAATTAATGAAAAAAGTGTAGCATTTGTGTTTCATGATGTTTACTCGTTCCTGCCAAAACTACTGCAAACCTGCTATTCTATCTGCCGAATAATGTGGTGTAATGGTACACGAGGTTCGGTACATTTGATACTTCATTCTGCGTGGTAGAGAGCTAGCCCAACGCCGCGCTGTTTTGAATACGAGAATCGGTTCAGATAACGTTTGGGGGTTTTGCGTAGCTTACTGGCAAAGTTTGCAAAAAAAAAAAGACGCGTGGGTTCATTCGTGGAATTTCAGTTCAGGTCAAGTGTTTTTGTCGCATTCCTGCGAGATGTGTAGAGATCAGAGCCGATTTGGCTGCGCGTTGAATAAAATTATGAGTAACTAAATAATGAAAGGTTATTATGGAACGGAGAAAGCTATTATGTTGATTGCAAATACACAATTGCGATTGAGGTATGAAATGGAGGGTCTGACATCTCTAGTCTGAATATCATACTAGTGGTCTTAGCTTCGCGCCCTAGCGGTCGGGTAATGCTTAATTAATCGCAACAAGCTTTTATTGGTCAGCGATCAACAGATTCTGTGTATCGGCAGTACAAAATGATTTGAGCGATCACCTACGGTTGATCATAGTGAATATGCGTACACACAATTTGTAGAACGGCGGATCTGCATGGCATGGTTGAAATTAGACCCTGTGTAGTTAGTGATAAGAAGCTTCGCTTGGGCAGAGCGTATTCGCAAGGGGCGCATATAAATACGAGAGTTTGAGAGGGGAGGGCATTCAGTCTCAGCGTCTAGCTACTGTGACAGTCGTCCTTCACGAGTTCTAAACAGTTTTGTCTGCCGTGTTACGCGTCAGAACTATACGAATTTGTGATTGCGGAGTTTCAGTGGGTTTTCGTGAGTGTCTGAAGCGCCGAGATATACCTCGGTTCCTACCTTTATATCAACCTACCCCTAATTCCAAAACTATCCTTGGGTCGTTAGGAAAGAACTTTTAAGTCAATTTATCTGAGTCTGAGTCTGGGCTTGGAGCGACCCTAAATTCCTTTTTCCTTCACCATAGGGTTCCTGGATTGGCTCTTAGGATATTCGCGGGCTAATCCTCTCCTCATTCCTTACGAGTAGCGAGTTTTGTAATTCCCACACACACAGTCGTTAAACATTCAAGCACATTCAAATCAAACTCAACCATTTTCGAGTGGTGTCGATAATGGACGTGGTATAACACTAGGTTTTTAGACTAGGCTAGACAGGAGTTTAGTTGCGGCTAAACCTAGGTTGTCAGGGCATAGGGAGACTGTTTGATCGATGAGGTTCCGCGGATGGAAATAACAAATTCAGAACAAAGTTAAACTGGTGTCAACACAGATAACATATCCTGTTGATATTTTGACATTTGAGTGTTGTCGGGGACGCGCGAAGAGATCAATTTACAGTCTAAAGTTCATTGTTTAGGTCCGGGTAGGTGTTTTGCATTGCCTTGGGTCAGATTGGATTCAAGTTGCATTTTTAAATTAAATGTAAATTTCGCTGGAGTTCTAATGTGTAAGTTGAGTCGGTATATATGATTTGGCTCAGCCCAGGACGTGCTGCGGCTAGTGGAATTCATAGTTCGGTATTTATCGAACTATGCACTTCGCTATGGTGTGGGTTAGAACTCCTAAAACAAAAATGCTTGCGTTTCGATAACATCCAGCTCAAATTGCGCAGAGTTGAAGGTTTCAAAACGTTACGGACCTTTTGAGGTAACCGCTAGTTCAGAACCCATTTCGGAACTCAAATCGCAATTGTGTAAACCGGTCTTTTCGGATCGTTATTGCCGTGAACCAAATATATAATTGGAACCACCACAAGCCGCTACTAGCGAGCACATGAAATATCATTGAGTACTCACGTCGTAAAACTACGACGGATATCTATACGATATCACAAACAAATATTATAAACTGTGGTCGATCACTAAAACTAAAACAAAAGATGTTCCAATGCGCTCATATATACAAAAACCAGATGGTGCCATCACATAAAATATAACAACGATCGTTCTGGCGCAATACACCGCTGACTGATGTGAATTACCGGCTCGCGGACATATATGCTTTCTCTGTCTAACTTGAAACTGTAACTTCCTGAACCAAACTTCGTTCGACTATTGTACGCCTAACGGATTTCTCGACGAACGAGAAATTCAGACTTATCATTCTTAACTTACAAAACTTACAGCTGAATCGGGTCCTCTCACTTTGGGATAGATAGAATAGACGATCATAGCTACTGATAGCGGCGGCTACGACCTTTAGCCTGGTGCCGGTACAGTGGCATTGACACAATAGAGCACTGGCAACGCTAGATCTCGTAGTACCAGCTCTCTCGTAGGCGTTGTACCAGGATATTATATGCAGGTGGAGACTTGTTATTCGCTCGTTAGCTATCTGTTATTTCTAATTGTCTTTTCTATTAGAGCTGTTAGTCTTCCTAATAAAAAAAAAAATTAGCTATACCAGTTTGTATGGTAAGCAAGAGAATTAGCAATACATAAATTGGTTTTGGTGATATAAGATATAAGAGGTTTATTCATAAATTTCATTACATGTCAATACCAGGTACAATACAATTGTATTAATAATAAAATAGCAACAACAAAGTGGAATGTCACATTAACAAAACTACACAATGTCAAAGATAAAAATAAAATAATGATGTGATGGCCCTCTATTGTCTCAATAACCTCTATAGCCACTTTATTTGGCAGATAGTATACCAAAGACATTTTTACTTTTAGTTGTAAATGTGCCACTATTACCCCTCATGTGAATAATTTTGTTATTTCCCTTTCAGGTGACCCGCAACTGCTCAACCCATCCAATATAAATCAGGAGAGAGAGTAAGTGGTATTGTATAATGGGGAATATCAGTGTGGTTTATATTAGGCTGAAATGTATGTTTTTCTGAATCTTTATCGTCCTGACATTTTGTCTAAAGAAGACTTTTATTGACCGAGCGAGCGAAGCATCCAGTTTCGAGATTGGCCAAGAATGCTTTTGTCCGCCTGTCGGTCAGCTCACATTTTCCAACCGATTTTGACGAAAATTGACACATAATTTGCTCGATTTAATTTAAAAAATTAGTTGATCACAATATTTGTTTGGGGGGAAAAGGGGGAAGTTTGTTGTAGCGTTATTTATCGACGGATTTCAATTGAAGCAAGGTCTACTGTGCTCACAGAACCACTAGTTATTTATATCCCATTTAATTGCATAAAGTTAATCTAGCATCAATAACAAAGGAGATTTTTAGTGATGCAAGATCTTAGGGAGGTTGCATACGGCGGTTCTCACCACGCGCAGTTGTCACGTGAAGAAAAGCTCCAGCGTTGTATTTAATAACTTCATCGCCTTCAACTCCTTAAGCCCTGATAGCAGAAATCATTGTCCATTGTGTAAATTTGCCAGTTTCATAGTTTATTATTTGCCAAACCGTATTGTATTGTGTGAATTTTTATGTTTAGATTAATGTGTAAAGTTTTTGCTGTTCGACAAACCAACTTGAAAGTTTTGTAATATTATTTAACATAGTCATGAAATTTTCTATAAAAGTTAAGGTTTTTTACAAGCTTTTATTTTTTATAAAGGTCATACAAGATAACTCTACTTTTAGGAATTACAAAAGTTGCGAGTTATTAAGTTTAGATTTATAGTTGTTGTCACTGACTGACTTTCTTTAATTTAAAAACTTTATTGCATTCTGTTTGAATAGTGTTGAAGATATCTGAAAGTTCGGGTTCTGTTCATTAGAATCCGGTACTGGCAAATTTATATCCAAGCTATACGTATAAGTTTCTAGTCTGATGATGGTGATGTGATGGTCAAATGATGGATCAGTCTTATTCTTACTAGCAATTGGGAATGAAACTTTTAAATCGCTGTGATTGAACAGTAAACAGTTAATTACTTTTTTACTTAAGAATCAATCACAAAAAAACGTTATCAAAGCAAGTGTGGCTGGTAAACGTAATTCTAGTCGGCTCTAGAGAACATGGCATAAACAAAATGATTTAAATAAAGTTATCAATGGTTGTTTCATTGTGGTATCCACAAGCAAATCTCCATTAACACACACAAATAATTAACTTTTTTCTGCTATTACGTAGTTTAGTCCATCCATCATAATTTTCGCAAATATTTCAAATTGCCATCTGCCCCGCGTCTAGAAAAGTGTAGTTGCGTGAAGTTGTTCGTTTACGCGTGCCTGAGAAAAAAAAACTTTACGTCTGTCTGTAAAGTTTTTTTCTGTAAAGTAAAGACGGACTGTTTAGTTGGATTTTGTTGTTCTTACGTTCAACCTTACACGAAGGATTAAGGGGATGAGCGAAACTGAAATATTTATTTAGCCAATAAACGGTGGCTCAAACATTCAGTAATTTAGTCGCGCAAATCAGTAATTTTGTCGCGTAATACGGTATTTGACAAGGTAGTCCAATAAATCTAGAAATGTGTCTCAAGCTGAACCTACTTCCACAAAAACGTTTGGAAATATCGGAATTGTATATTTCCAGCAGTTGTATTTTAGAAACTCAATTTTTTGTTAAAAATACAACATTTGACTTTGACGTCACATGCAAGTATTTCATAGAACTTGTGAACAAAATTACCGTTTTGACAGTTCCTAAAAAGTATCTATTTTCAGTCAAACACCGTATTCAGTAGTTTTTCACACATTTCAGAAACTTCCGCTGCGTATGGTCATTCGCTCAATTAGTTTTTTATTCGGTCGCATTATTATTCTCCATATATTTTTCCGCCAGACACATCCAAGAGCACATGGAGGTTCCGATCGACACATCCAAAATGTCGGAACAAGAACTACAGTTCCACTATTTCAAGATGCACGACGCAGACAACAATAACAAGCTCGACGGATGCGAACTCATCAAGTCGCTCATTCACTGGCATGGTGAGTGTGCGCCTTTAATTAAAAGTATTAAAGCTCGCATAAAGCAATAAGTTGTTATTTTTGTTAGTCTATACTGGCAAATTTTGGGACCATGCTGCTGGCAACATTTGTTACCAGACTGGCAACATTTGGTAAAGTATGCGCAAAGTTTCTCTGGCTATGTGCCACGTGGTGGGGGGCTGTACCAGACTGAAACGTTCGGTACCAGACTAGCAATATTTAGTACCAGACTGGCAACGTTTGGTACTAGACTGGCAACGTTTGGTACCAGACTGGCAACATTTGGTACCAGACTGGCAACTTTTTGTACAAGACTGGCAACTTTTGGTACCAGACTGGCAACATTTGGTACCAGACTGGCAACCTTCGGTACCAGACTGGCAAACTTTGGTACCAGACTGGCAACATTGTTACCAATTCGGTACTGACAGATTACGTGGTAAAGAAGAGGCCTGTACCCAGCAGTGTTGATTGCTAGTTGGTACCTATTTTCCATTGTTGTCAGTTTAGACTTTTACAATAGTAACTTGTTGCTATATGTCCATAAGAAGGAAAATATATATGTATCTTTATCTCTAACATACATCTAGTGCGTTTAAAGCTAAATCAATCTAAGCTAGGACCTAATACCCCCCATATTAATGTAGACCGAATCAATTCACAATCCAATATGATTCTATAAGTTTTTTAATTATTGTTTTTTTTTGTTATTAAAAAATATACTAGGTAAATATTATTATTTATTTTGTGTTTTGGGAAATAATGAGTGTGGCTTGCGTGTGGTTTTCATTATCATCATTGTGTTGAGCGCGTTCGTGTGGTCGCCAATCTCTCATTTGTGTTTGTTTCTTTCTATGTGTGCGCCGTTAGCCGGTTGCCATGGGGACGGGTGGCCATCTTGGATTTTTTCTTTTAATTAGAGCAAGGGCACAAGCAAGAACAGCCTCAGGAGGGGGCGCCACCGGTCGGCGAGAAAATATTCGCGGACGAGGAGTTGGTCAACTTAATAGATCCTATACTGACTATGGATGACCACTACAGTGATGGCTATATTGACTATCCTGAGTTTGTGAGAGCTCAGCAGAAAAGTCAGCAAACCAAGTAATAGTCTAAGGCCATAAGTTAACGAGTTATTAGGTTACGCTAGAGAAGGTCTATAAGACGCTATTCCGGGCGCGTAAAGTGAACAGCTTGGCTATTTAATGTCGAAAATTTGTAAATGACGACTGTCAACATTTGCGGACTACTGGGTGTTTGTGATGCCTCATCTATCGACTATCGAATGGAAAGTAACAACACGTAATATTATCTTTTCATGGACAAATTCTTGACTGACACTGATGTGATTTTGAAGTCTAATGAGATTGGATTGAGCCAGTATTTGACAGTATGTGTACTTTTACATCAACTCGAATGGCACCTAATCTCAAAAGCAGTTGGCGCTGGTGTAGTCTATCTGACAAATTTGTCAAATTCTATCTACTTCTGCTTATGATTTAAGGCGAGCTGACTTCATTTGAGGTTAATTTTACCGGTGTCAAGTGCATTTGAAGGATCACGTGATGTGTTCTTGAACCTTACCTCGGATGAACGAAACTCTTTGCCTCCAACTACACCGGCGCCACCTAGCGGGAGCAAAGGCGGACATATTGAACTCAATGGATTATTTATCTTAGAATTGCAAATAACGGTTGAATATGTCATGTCGTGATCACAGTGTTTAAACATCGTGAAGTATGCCACTATAGGCAATTCAGGAGCTCTATTTTTGAATCGCTCGCGTGACATTAATGTTCGTCGAATACTAGAACTAACTTGAAATACGTCAAAGCTAATGTCAAAAGTGTCAACTTTTTTTTAATAATATGTTTTACGGCCGTGGAATCTGGGGAAAAGTGTCAACACAATTTAAACTGCACGATTAATTTCAAATTAATGCTTACACGATTGTTGGGAAATTAGGAAGATTTTCTTTGATAACTTCGACATGACAATTAAGTGATCCCCTTCGTGTCATCTTCAATACCTGATATTGGCGGAATTACTGTAGGGGTCCACAGTAGAAGCCATCGATCCAAAAATTGAATTGAATTACCTACCTAAAATAAGGAAAAGACACTGTCGTAGAGTCTATAACATGAGAGAATTTAACGTTTTGTTTCCCATGCGGTATTTACCGGATTGACCGGTTTTTACTTTTTCTGCGTGCAACGGATAAAAATCAACATTCCCAAATTTTTCGCAACACCGATGACGAACGATTCAAAAATGCAGAAAATCGACGTGCATGCGGCTTGTTAGTCGAACGTGACTTATGTTATGTCGCATGCGATAAATTATGCCACGCGAGGACGCGACTGATTAAAAATATAGCTTCCGGTCTCATGACGTGACACCTGTCAAATATTTTATATATTTTGAAATAAGGCTTATTTGCGCTGAGTATTCTATCCGGAGACATGGCATAGTTCAATAATGTATCGCATAAAAATATTAGAAAATTATCGAGTTTCGTTTTTAGCTCCAGGGTAACTGCCCAGCGCAAGTGAACCATTTATATGTGCTCAAATTATCGGAGCGCTTCCGGACAAGTGTGGTTTTATAATAGAAATATTGGAATAAGGGGGCGTCCATTAATTACGTTAGGTGTTTTATTTTAATCTCACGTAATTTCTTTCCCTAAAAAATGGGTTGAATTAAATAAAATAAAAGTTTCTTGACTAAATGTCCACGAGTTACTATAGCATTACCATTTGTTTTTCTTGTTAAATTTTATTGCTGTGATTCTAGATCACCATCTAATAAAATCGCGCCAGATCTCACCAAATTGGGATCACAAATTCATCAACAAACGCCCCCTTAGCCATGACATCAACTTAAAAACAAGGAAATAAGTTATATTATGAAATCACTCGGTTTATTAGTTTAAGAGTTATTTGTTTAGTTTTATGGATGGACTTGACTAGATTTTCTTTCTTCCATTTTCTTAATTATGAAATATTTTGCAATCTATTCTTTTATTAAGCCTTAATTCTGCACAAATTTGTCACAACATATGACTGTCCACAAATTACAGTTTATTTTGTTTGTCTATAAGTTACTCCTCGAATTTGCACTATTTCACTGTGTGATTTTGAATAACTGCGGTACCTACTATCTATACGACTTTTTATTCAGTAAGGTGCAAGGACTTTTTTTATGGTTGAGGTAAGTAGTAAACAACAATGGCGGAATTATTATGGCGTACGCTCTGATAATCTGTGTGCGGGAATGGCGTCACAATACGATTTTGCCTAAAAATGTTATTTAAAAGCATTTTTCAGTGGTAATCAATGCGTCGGTCTTGTAACTAGTGTCTATAAGTTATTGTGGTTATCTACGATGCGTGATTCTTTCTCAATGCCGTGAAATGTGTTTGTTTTCCACTTAGCTCAAGTATGAAAACACCGACTTCAGCAATATTTGTAATATCGCTCCAAATAAATAAAACATCTTAGGCCCACCACACTCTGAACGACTTGGCAACAGCATATAGATTTGTACGGAGTTGTCAAAGTTTTTCAGTGAATAAGTGGACTCGCGTTCAAAGTTGTGGGCCTAAAAGTCTATAATCATTGCAACGGGACGGGCAGCGGGACAGGCCAACAATGATCCAAAGTAAGCCACGAAGTAAGTCTGATGGTGAACGCACACCTATAACCTAACCGACCCGAAATAATAATAATAATAATAATAAATTTACTGTCACAAAAATAAATATACGTATACCGAAGTTACAGTGGTGCTGTTCAAATGTAGGCTAGATTAGAAAAAACATTGTAGCATCTGTTGCTGAGCTTGGCGTAAGACCTGTATTTCAGCAAAATATTCCCTATTTTTATGGATGAAATCTCTCGAGAGAGATAAGCTCGCCTCGAGAGATTATCTTCGAGACCTGAACAATACGGATGAGAACGCATGGATTATTGTCAACATTTCGATAATTAAAATGAGAAGTAAGTACACTACCGTAAGAGACAGAGTGATGATTGGATCAATAAAGATTGGGTTTCAGGCAATGTGATATTAGTTGTACCTTCTTAATTCTGTAAGAAATGCGTACCTTGTACAGTACTGTAGTTAAATGCATGTTTGTCATATTGCCGAAGAACCTTCCACACCTTCCAGATTTAAATTTCCAGCAATAGAGCAACATTCCTAATGCTCCTGGTCGGTTGTTCCGCGAACATCGCCAAAATGTGTTCGTCCGATTCGACGTTATGTGGAATCGCTATCCCTATAGGTTCACTACTTACTTACTTACATTTTAGATTGCCCGCTTCGCGTAAGCGTCGGTATTTGTTTTAAAATGTGTGGCGGGAAGGTAAGCGTCTGTTAGGAAATATTTCTTGATAAATTCTTTGCGCTTTTCGTGCAATACCATTAGCGCTTCCATATGCCATAAGGATGTCCGCGTATTCTTTATTAGAGAATATAGACATTATTTAATCTTCAAAACCACAGCATTAAAAGGTTCGCGGCGCTAACCAACACTAAAAACAAAGAATGAAAAAGAAAAACACAAACACGAAAAAATAAATGTTTGAAAAACGCGCCAATCACAGTTTTTTTTTCTCGGTAGTCTCCCACTGCTGGGCAAAGGCTTACCTTAACAGCCCAGTCCGCCAGAAACTTCTCGAAATCAGCGATACGAGTATCGCCCTCCCGCCCGAATCCCGATATACAAAGTTGGCAAATTAATGAACTTAATAATGGTTTTTATGGCATTATTGTACATTATTGGAAGGAAGATAGATATGTTTTTGTGAGACCGATGACAAGTGAAAATATATATTTTATTTTTGCCAAAGCGCACTTGATACGCAAGGCAAAAATTTAAGCTTGCTTCTCCGTCACTTGAACAGAACACAGCTACCTACTCTGTCGAGAAGAATGACGACTTCATACAAAAATGCTAAGGCTACCTCTACTACCCACTAGGTGGCGCTAGTAAATCGTTTTTTTTTATGAAGTTGTCATTCTTCTCAACAGAGTAGGTAACTGTGTTCTGTGCAAATGACGGAAAGGCAAGCTTGAAATCTTGCCTTGCGTATCAAGGGTAGGGGGGCAGGGCCGTGCCACACGTGTCCCTCGCACGGAAACTGATTTCAACTGACAGTATGACATATAATAGCCGCTGAACACTCTCGTGCGAGCGAGACTACTCTAGTCACCCGAGGCTGTTTTCCAGACTACTAATCAACATCAGATTTAATCTATGCTTATAAAATTCTGACTGACTCGTTGAATTTTAGGTAATGAATGACTGATTAATGTAATGATAGAAATGTCGCAGTTAGTTGGTTAAATCAGACACTTAACTAACTCTCTAGACCGTTAATTAAATGCCGACGTTTAACCAAGTCACTAAAATTCCGTCAGACAATTGAGTGAACGAAAAGTTTAACAAGTTGTCTAAACTAACTAACACACCAATATTTTCTAAATGACAACCCCATTGAACGTGTCTCCAAGGTTAGGGATCATAGGGTTATAATGGACTCTAAACTTTTATTCATACCTCATAACGAACATATTATAGCGAAAGCTTTTAAAATGCTTGGATTCGTAAATCGTGTGACGAGGCCGCTGCGTTCACCATTTGCTTTTAAATTACTTTATTTCGCCTACGTTCGCAGTGTGCTGGAATATTCGTCGCCGGTATGGTCACCAACCAGTCGCATAAAATCAGAATTGAGTCGGTTCAGAACGCGTTCATGAGGCAACTGCAGAATAGATATGACGGGTCTTCGGTGGACTATGATAAGGGGCCTTACTCGACTTTCTATGGCTTCCCTGGAGAGCAGGAGGATGCTGGCAGATCAGAAACGTCTTCATGACGTCATCAACAACAGACTGGACAGTGAGTGGCTTATGAGGTCAGTGCTGCTGCGCATCGCCCCGGCGCGGTCGCGTCGCCACACACCGGCGCTGCTTGGGTACGAGCGCGCGCGCACCAACTATGCCTCCAATTCACCGCTAAATAGGAGCATTGATATGTACGAGAAACACATTGCGGGGGCCGATGTCTTTTACCTGAACCGGACTCAATTTATATCACAGGTTTGTGCGAAGATAAGGTCAATCAAATCAGATAATTGATCATCAAAAATAAACAACAATCAATAACATTTATTCAAGGAAATTGAACTCTCTCATATGACATAGAAACACCTCATATCCACACACATATTACATACCCTCTCTCACACACACACACTCACACACCCACATATTCACATCAACAACAACAACAAGAACAACAACAACAACAAAAACAACAACAACAACAAAAACAACAACAACAACAACAACAAACGCACGCACGCATAAACACACATTTTATTATATATAATGTAAAATTGCCTTTTATACATATGTTTTATGATCTTAAAATCCTCATCATAATTTATAAAGTATATGTTTCCTAATTGGCATTACCCATTTATATCAGTGTTATTTTTATCGAATTAATTACTTATGCTGTGAAACATAAACAAATAAATAAATAAAATAAACGTTCCTAGGCAACAAGACATATACAATATAAATATTTTTTATGTGTACTTAAGTTTATGTTTTAAGTATTTTTTGTTGTTTTTACATGTTGAACCTAACACGAAGGATAAAGGGGGTTTCGCATCGCTCACCCCCTTTTCCCTTCACCTAAGCTACCGCAATGTTTTGCCCAAATATAAGCTGTGCAAATCAGCTGTTGTCGTGACGCCATTTTGTTTGCCAACACGCCTTTTTGGCTTTTACATAATTAGATTTACGTCTTTAATATAAGTGATCTTACCACGATTTCCGTTCCAACGTTAAATTAGAGTGCAGTGCGACATAAAAGAGTAGAAATCGGAACTTTCGGAACTAAATTGTCTCCGCAACCAGAGGTGAGTCTATAGTTTTGCAGTCTGTCTAATTTCGTTTAACCCTCTTAATAGCCATAAAAAATTATTATAAAAAGCCAAATTGTCATAGCGGCCAGCCACATTACCGTTTTTTTTTTTTTTCATTTATTCAGTCAGTCGACCAATCAAGTGAAGGTACCAGAGAGAAGGTACGTTTATCCTATATTTCCGGTCAGTATTGCCAGTAATAAAAATAATAGTGGTAATTAGTAGTAGTAGTAATTGAAAGAGTTGACGATTCAACTGTTGAATTTATTATTTCATTTGCAAAAATCAATTGATTACTTATTAATCGATTTAAATATGCAAAAGTAAGGCCATCTTTTTATGTTTCTTTTTATCGTACTGTCAGTGCTAGGAGTTGGTCGATATTGCTTTCAAGTGATATATATAAAAATAAAATCTCAATTAAACTATAAACGGTGTTTGCTATTTATCCGAATCAAAGCCCAATAATACCAATAGGTTATGGGCCCAGTATACGCAAAGAAAACATTGGGACTAAATTAAAAACTCGGAAGTTTGAAATACCGTAATAAAAAATGGAAGGTGTAAAAATGAAAAGTAACATAAAACCTTTCAATGGTGAAAAAATACAGCGTTTGGAAGTTTCTAATTCGCGCGCATAAAATAATGATGAACCAGCCTAAAACTATGGAAAGGACAAAAACAGTTCAGGAAATTGATACTAAGCAACCATCGACATCGACAAATTATGACGGATTTGCATTTATGACGGGACAATATCAAGAAAAGGATCAAGAGGACAAAATAATCTTTTTGTTGGATTCTGGAGCATCGGATCACATAACGAACAGGGATGATCTTTTCCTTGACTATACGAATCTGCTAACCCCTCTTAAAATTTCAGTAGCTAAGGATGGTGCATTTATTTCAGCTACCAAAAAGGGAACCCTGCGTGTTACCAGTGACACGGGCGTTCAAGGAGTCTTGGAGGACGTACTGTTCTGCAGTGAGGTCCCATACAACTTATTGTCAGTATCAAAGATGCAAAGGGCGGGACTGACAATAATTTTCGACAAAAATGGAGCCAAAATCATAAAAGACCGTACAGTAATAATGACAGGTAGGTCAACCAATAATTTAATTGCTGTAGATTTTGTAGCGTCTGTTAACATGACTCACCCGAATTACCAAGCATGCAGCAGTGCCCAAAATAATTATACTTTGTGGCATCAACGTTTAGGACATATTAGCAAGACGAAATTCTTAGAGCTAAAGAATAATAAAATGGTTGATGACACACAGCAAATTATTCCATTCATGCCAAACGATGATTTATGCGAAGCGTGTATAAGCGGGAGACAGAGTCGATTGCCATTTAACCATGCCAAAGATAAAAGTCATATTAAGCGACCATTATACGTAGTTCATTCTGACGTCTGTGGACCCATCACTTCTACAACAGTTGACAATAAAATCTATTTCGTGTTATTTGTTGACCAGTACACTCATTACTGTGTTACCTACCTGCTAACTTACAAATCCGATGTATTCGCGGCATTCAAAGATTTATCTACCGAAATGAAAAACTAAAAAGAACAAATTATAAGTGATTCCCTTCTCAACAGAAGGGAATCACTTATAATTTGACAGTTCCGCGAACTCCGCAGGTGAATGGTGTTTCTGAATGAATGGTACGAACTATAACCGAAAAAGCTCGTTCAATGATAAACGGTGCACAACTAGATAAACAGTTCTGGGACGAAGCAGTGTTAACTGCTGTGTATTTGATAAATATAATACCAACTAAAGCTCTCAGACAAACACAAATACCATTTGAAATGTGGCATAGTAAAAAGCCTCAAATTAAATATCTGAAGGTTTTTGGTTCAACTGTGTATGTTCATATCAAAACGCATAAAGCAAAATTTGATAACAAGTCATGGAAAGGTGTCCTTATGGGATATGAACCAAACGGTTACAAAGTTTGGAACCCAGGAAGCGAAAAATATGTTGTAGTCAGAGATGTTATAGCAGATGAAATAAATTTTCTGCAGTCCAGGCCTACGCTAAAGCCTGAAGAGAATATTCAAAATTCTCATGACAAAACTGATAACGGAAATATGCCTAAATCAGTGTCACCAAAGTTTCAGAACTCTGACAGATCGAAATCAGATAATGGTAAATCTGATGATCATATTTGCCCGACTAAAATTCGAAAATAAAACATGACATACAATCTGATCTAACGGTTGGTCTAAATAATGAGAATAGCTCTTACCGGATGCAGGACACAGAAAATATTAATGTTGACACTGAACTGAGAAGGAGTGATAGGCTCAAAGGTCAGCCACCTAAATCTTATACAGAATATGATGATGACTATCTGATGTGCGCTTATTCCACTTTATGTACATTACCTAAATTTTACGACGAAATCAAAATACGAGACGACAGAGTTCAATGGGAAGACGCAGTTAGGGATGAATTAAATTCTCTCTCTATAAATAATACATGGACTCTTGTACCAAGGCCTGAAAACAAAAATATCGTAGACTGTAAATGGATTTTTACAATAAAACATGATGAATTCGGTAAGCCTTTACGGTATAAGGCTCGCCTTGTTGCTAGGGGTTTCAGCCAAGAATATCTAACGGACTACAATGAAACATTCGCGCCAGTAGCTAGGATAGCCAGTTTCAGACTATTGATAGCCTTTGCTAACCAATTCAATTTGTCAGTCCACCATATGGATGTTAAAACAGCATTCCTCAACGGTGAGTTAAAAGAGGAAATCTATATGAAAATTCCTGACGGAGTAATTGGCAAGGACAATCATGTCTGTAAATTATTGAACAAGTCCCTTTATGGACTGAAGCAAGCTGCTAGGTGTTGGTTCGAGGTATTTGAAAAATCTCTTAAAGAAAAGGGTTTTCTTTAAGAGATTTTTCAGCAGTGGACAGGTGCATTTATGTACTAGATAAAGGTGATGTTCATAAAAACATTTATGTAGTTCTTTATGTAGATGATTTGGCCATAGTTTGCGGTGACATTGAAACAATGAAATACTTTAAAATGTATTTAATGAGCAAGTTTGAAATGAAAGACTTGAATGATATAAAGTTCTTTCTAAGTATAAAAGTTACCAGGTACGATGATAAAATACCATTAGATCAAAGTGCATACATAAAACTTGTTCTGAGTAAATTTAATATGAAAGATGCAAATTCAGTAAAGACCCCTTTAGAAAGTAAACTGAATTATGAGGCTTTGAATTCTGACGAGAAACATGACGCCCCATGTAGAAAAGTCATAGGTTGCTTAATGTACATCATGTTATGCACTCGACCTGACTTAAGTACAAGTGTAAATATACTAAGTAGGTATGTAAATAAAAATAACATAGAGCTATGGCAGTTTCTCAAAAGAGTACTAAGGTACTTAAAAGGTACTATTGAATTAAGGCTGTGTTATCAAAGGTGTCAGGACTACAAAAATATTCTATGTGGATATGTAGATTCTGATTGGGGTGGTAATGATACAAAAGACAGAAAAAGTACAACTGGATATTTATTCAGAATTTTTGATAATTGTACAATTACTTGGAGTACAAAGAAACAAATGTCTGTCGCAGCTTCATCTACTGAGGCTGAATATATGGCATTGTTTGAAGCTGTGAGGGAGGCGTTGTGGCTTAAATCTCTTGCGATTAGTATCAATATGGTTATAGATCAGCCTATTCTGATCTATGAGGACAACAATGGGTGCATTAGTATTGCCAATAACCCATCAAACCATAAGCGATCTAAACATATTGATATTAAATATCATTTCTCAAGAGAGCAAATTGAGAAAAACGTAATAAAACTCAATGACATACCCTCAGGTCAGCAGATGGCGGATGCTTTGACAAAGCCGTTGCCTGCCATCACTTTTCAAGGAATGAGAAGCCAGATGGGTGTAGAATAGTTTTCTGTATTTGTGTTGATGAACTTAGAATTACATTTTTTTGTTGTTGTACATAGTCAGGTCATAAGTTCTGTCACATGTGCAATATGAAATAATTTAGACATGTTTATTATTTATGTATACATTTATATAGCAAAATGAACTTAATAAAACATAGATTCTTATGGTAATAAAGTTTATTCAAAATGACCCCCGCGATTTTGAATACAGGCCTTTATTCTGCGCGGCCAGTCGTCTATCGCAGCACGAACGAGGTCCATTTCAATATCGGTGGCTGCCTTAATCAAGGATGCCTTGAGTGACTCCAAATCAGGATGAGGCTTTGAGCAGGCCTTTTCCTCCAAGTGTTGCCATATCTTGTAATCTAACGGACTCAAATCTGGACTGGAGGAGGGCCAGTCTTCGTGCCGGATGAAGTCGATTTCACGCGCCGCCAGACAGTCTTGTGTGCTTTTCGCTCTATGAGCTGGCGCAGAATCTTGTTGGAATACCCAGTGCCTGTTATTAAACATGGTATGAGAAACAGGTTCCACAAGGTTCTTGAGGACTGTATTTTGATACACAACTGCATTCGTTTTTACGCCTTTCTCATAAAAATGTACCTCAGTTAAGCCCCAATAAGAGACTCCCAACCAAACCATGAGCGAGGATGGAAAATGACCTCGTTGGACACGCGGAATACGGTTGCTCGCTTCTTCACTGCTGTGTGCGTACACCTTATCATTTTGTTTGTTGTCTCTCTTCCACGGTGAAAAATTTTTCATCCGAAAAAAGAATTTTCCGATGCTTTTTTCCCGCGTACCGCTTCAACAAAGCGCGGCATCTCTTCAGTCTCAGGTCCATTAAACGAGCATCCAAACGATGTCCTGTTTTTCTTCGATATGCCCTAAGCCCTGCGTATTTCATTTAACACCCTTTTCACCGTGGTCCTGCTTAACCCCATCTGAAGGGCCAACAGTTTCTGCTTACGTATGGGATTTCTTTGAATTCGCGCCTTCACAGCTTTTATCACTGCTGGAGTCCTAACAGAGCGAGGGCGACCACTTCTTGACCTGTCATCTACACTACAGTCTTCATTGTATCGTTTTATGGTACGATAAACGAATCTTTTGGTTATATTTAAATTTTTCAGTAAGTCGAAAATCTGAATTGGCGCGTAACCGCAACGATGCAACGCAATAACTGCGACACGGTCTTCTTTAAGTGTCCACTCCATATTTAAAAATGAGGAAAATTCTAAAAAGTACACATTTTTATTTTCATGAAAAATTCGAAATTCGAATTCAATAAACTTTTTTGTGGCCAGCGTTCTAAATTCAAAAGTTTTTATTGTGTGACAGAACTTATGACCTGACTATGTATATAATGTAAATAATGAGTTCTATAAATTCATTTCATGAAGTGAATGAAATGATTTGATTAGGTTTTTCTGGGTTTTCCCTAATCCTGAGCAACGAATGTTGGATCATCATATTGTATTTTTCCCAGTGAACACTTGAAAGTTATACTCGGTCCGTTTAGTTGAATTAGCTTTTTTTTTATTGTATAATGAAAATTAATTTTTGAGCGGGCGTGTTGAATTTATTATTTCATTTGCAAAAATCAATTGATTACTTATTAATCGATTTAAATATGCAAAAGTAAGGCCATCTTTTTATGTTTCTTTTTATCGTACTGTCAGTGCTAGGAGTTGGTCGATATTGCTTTCAAGTGATATATATAAAAATAAAATCTCAATTAAACTATAAACGGTGTTTGCTATTTATCCGAATCAAAGCCCAATAATACCAATATCAACAACAAACTGGACAGTGAGTGGCTTGTGAGATCAGTGCTGCTGCGCATCGCCCCGGCGCGGTCGCGTCGCCACACACCGGCGCTGCTTGGGTACGAGCGCGCGCGCACCAACTATGCCTCCAATTCACCGCTAAATAGGAGCATTGATATGTACGAGAAACACATTGCGGGGGCTGATGTCTTTTACCTGAACCGGACTCAATTTATATCACAGGTTTGTGCGAAGATAAGATCAATCAAATTAGATAATTGATCATCAAAAATAAACAACAATCAATAACATTTATTCAAGGAAATTGAACTCTCTCATATGAAATAGAAACACCTCATATCCACACACATATTACATACCCTCTCTCTCTCTCTCACAAACACACACACATATACACATATACAAACGCACGCACGCATAAACACACACCTTATTATATATAATGTAAAATTACCTTTTATACATATGTTTTATTATCTTAAAATCCTCATCATAATTTATAAAGGATATGTTTCGTAATTGGCATTACCCATTTATATCAGTGTTATTTTTATCGAATTAATTACTTATGCTGTGAAACATCAACAAATAAATAAATAAATAAAAAATAAAAAAATGTTCCTAGGCAACAAGACATATACAATATAAATATTTTTTATGTTTACTTAAGTTTATGTTTTAAATATTTTTTGTGGTTCTTACATGTTCAACCTAACACGAAGGATAAAGGGGGCTTCGCATCGCTCACCCCCTTTTCCCTTCACCTAAGCTACCGCAATGTTTTGCCCAAATATAAGCTGTGCAAATCAGCTGTTGTCATGACGCCATTTTGTTTGCCAACATGCCGGCTTTCGGTAAGACAGATTGTTAAACGTTTTCAACGATGCTTTATTGAAATCAAAATGATTTGGTTAAACGTCGCATCGGTATTAAATTAACGGTCTAGAGAGTTAGTTAAGTGTCTGATTTAACCAACCAACTGCGACAGATATATCAACGCATAGCCAAAACTACTGGTTATAGAGACATGAAACTTTGTACTGGGCTTTCTTATTTAGCGAACATACGTTAAGAAGAGATTTGGCGAAAATCATCCCCTAATAGGGGGAAATAGGGGGTTGAACTTCGTATGAAAATCAAAAACTAGGTACTCGACTTATGAAACTGCAACTGCTGGCAGGTAGGTAGTTTATGGGTATGATACGTTAACTAAGCATAATTTTTCCAGTATCCCTCCGCTGAGGGCCTCCCCGGGAAGAACGGTGAACTTTGTTAGGACATAAAACGGCTAAGTGCCTGTCGGACTTGCACCAAGGGTCCCATTTGGCACCCTTCGGGTACGGAACCCTAAGAAAACTACTTGACCTATGAAGCTGTAATTTGGCAGGTAGGTAGATAATATATGTGAGGCGTTCCATAAATAGAAAAGGGCGGTTAGGTATGAAAATCAGAAACTATTCGACACATTTAAGTGCGCGAGCGAAGCCGCGGGCAACTGCTATTTATTATAATATAATAACTATTTTAGACTGCAAAACGCAATGTACCTACCTACATCAACCTCGGGTGTCTCGCGCGAGAGTACACCGGCCATAGCAGCAGACTGCAATCGGCAAAACAAATCAAAAGAGTTGGCAGTTGTGTTTAAATCCCTGACAGAGGGACGCAAGTTAATACTAAACTCTGCTTTGCTGCTTTTCATTCGTCTAGCCAACAATTTCAGAAAAGCATGAAGTTGCACACGAGCATCCGGCGTTTACAGACAACGAGTTGGCAGGCCTCGTCGATCCTGTGTTCGATTTGGATGTGGATCACGACGGTTTTGTAAGTTACGTGGAGTATAAAGTCGCTGGCGGAAGTAGTGTTATGATTTTGCCGGAGATCTGAACTTAATTTTTCCTTTCATTCAATCAATTCACCCACTGCTGGGTATATATATATACCTTATACTAAACTTTTTCTGTTTTATTTTATTATTGAGAGTACATAATTTATTATCTGGAAATATTATTTATATATTGTAGAATACGTATACTGAAAGCAATTCACGCCAACTGGCACTAGCGGCCATCTTGATTAATTGGAATGGCAAAATAGCCTTATACCTTCCGTCCAAATTGATTATAATATAATTAAATCACCAATTTTATTATTGGCTTTTACATAATTAGATTTACGTCTTTAATATAAGTGATCTTACCACGATTTCCGTTCCAAAAGTTAAATTAGAGTGCAGTGCGACATAAAAGAGTAGAAATCGGAACTTTCGGAACTAAATTGTCTCCGCAACCAGAGGTGAGTCTATAGTTTTGCAGTCTGTCTAATTTCGTTTAACCCTCTTAATAGCCATAAAAAATTATTATAAAAAGCCAAATTGTCATAGCGGCCAGCCACATTACCGTTTTTTTTTTTTTCATTTATTCAGTCAGTCGACCAATCAAGTGAAGGTACCAGAGAGACGGTACGTTTATCGTATATATTCGGTCAGAATTGCCAGTAATAAAAATAATAGTGGCAATTAGTAGTAGTAGTAATTATTTTATAAAAATAAATATAAATATTATCCATATAAATATTGTCAATACTAGGTGTTCATGCCGCGAGTTGACGATAGGCAATTTTTTTTTTATGTAAGTCCATACTAGGTGTTCATATGCGATTGGACAGAAAAATAAACAAAGATGGTGGCGCCCTCAAGTTTTTTCTACTCTTTTATGTCGCTCTTTAGACAGATCAAGGGCGAATCTGGACGCATATTGGTTATGGAACCAATATGTGTTCAGCTTCACAATATGTATTTTTTTTCTGAAATGGTACTTATTAGAAAAAAAGTTTGTAAGATTTGTTCCGAAATCAATAACTTCCATCCAACCTTTGTAAGTCCCTAAAACTAATTTTCAGGATTGTAACAAAGCACTTGTTATATGCGAGAGCCCAAATATTTTGATTAATTTTTAGAGTTTTTTGTACCCGAAGGGTTTCAAACGGGAGCCGTCTCTCTGTCCGTCCGTCCATGCTACATCAACTGTAATGAACTATACACGATTCAATATTACAGAACCCCTTCGTCGCACTTATCCGGTTTTTTATATAAATATTAAGCATTAGTATAGTTAAAAAATAAATTTCATGTTTTAAGTACAGTTGCTTAATACTGTCATACCTTCATGCGCTTTTATTACATTCTAAAACCCCTATACAAAACTAGGGTAAGTGAAAGTGTTTGCCTTAAATTAATTGTCTGTCAATTTCTTGTTTTTTAATGTTTATTTTTTCTTAAAACCCTACACATAACTAGGGTAAGTGAACGTGTTTATTTACTTCGTAATTATATTTTTTATAAATTAATAGTAGATTTTCTTTAGCGTAGGAGAGATTTTACTTTAATTACAGGCCTGGGGTGTTTGTCTTTTCAGGAAAAGTCGACAAGGATAATCAGAGCTACACTGACCATCAATTAGACGAGCTGCTTGACTATGCGCTTGCGCATACAGACATCAACAGCGACGGATATGTAGACTACTTAGAGTACAGAATCAGCAACTTTAAGGCTAAACAGCATAAAGTTGATATTCCTGAAACTAATCAATAATGATTATTTTTAACGAAAAAGCAAATACAGCGCCACGCTTTTTCGCGGCCCAAACAGGCCGTTAAAAAAAAAGTTTTGTTATTTTTTTAAGAGGCTTACAATTAATCGGGGTCTATGTTTTTAAGTATGTTCATCGATTTCTCCAAAACGAATGGACAGGTTTGGAACTATTGTTTTGTTTGAAAGGGTTTACCTTCCGATTGGTCACATTGACAACAGGTCAGGATCTGATTATGGAATCCTGGAGAAATCGATCGAACTCGTCAAATATTAGCAGACCTATAGCTATTTTCGTACAGTAACTCGTGTATTTTCTTTTGGAAAGCATTATTTTGTGAAGTGAAACTGGTAACGAAGACCACAGATGGTCACCGGAACTTCTCCATACTAGGTAACCTTCCGGATGCGATGTGAATACTTTATTAAGGGTGGTCAGTGTGTGCTCGTCAATGCATGATGGTGAAATGGAAGTGATGGTGACGTGGGTACCAGGAGAGCTTCGCTCAACTACCATCAGGATCTGCTGATGGGATCAAGGAGTAATAAAGGGAAATCTAAAATTAATGAGGACACTTATGGGTATGCTTTGTAATTGAAGTAGTATTTTTTAAAGTTTTACTTTTTTTTTAATTATAACAGTTTTATTAATTTAGAGGGAAGTATTTGTTAAATAATGAATGATAGCTATAAATAATGTTAGGATACACGGCAGTCTGTTGATTTTATGAGGGCATCAACCAATAAATAAACTATTATTAAAATAAATCTTATAAATTTTATTTTCAGCCGACTGTCTTTATTTTCAGCTGACTATACAGTACGTTATTATATATGTCGCAGTTCTTTGATTAAATCAAGTAAACATAATAGTACATTGTGATACAAGTGTGGTATGTTGGTATTACACTTCGGCTCAGGCTTAATGGAGACGAGAAGTGTAATGACCAATGCTCACGTGTTTCATACGACGTTTTTCAACACACTTGCGAGGAAAAGTAAATAAAAGTTCACATTTATTTAAAAACTTTAATTATTGAAACAGTTATTAAAAGTACAATTATTGAAATGATATGCTACCGCCTTATGAGTCATTTGTACTGTATGTTTAATTGTATTATTAATTATTTCATTGCTTTGTTCTTGGGTAACTGTAAATGTCGGTGATAATGCAACATTCTGAAAGGAGGTAGAAGAACATTGCGTTTCATCATTAGCAAACGTATGAAATCCCAAATCATCATTGGCATATGAGGTGGAAGGACGCGGTTCAGGGCAGAACTTCTTGGATTGTGGCTCCAAATGGATTGCTTGTGTTATTTTGGCACTTATGTCGGCTTTATTTTGGATGGAGTCCTCAATATATGACTCGGCGACATTATTAGATCGCCATCCTCCATGGCGTTTTAAAGTCAATATATCGGCTCCTGAATTAGCCAGAAATGTAGCTGAAGTCCGCCCAAAACTGTGTCCGGTGTAAGCGTCAGCCTGTGGTAAGCCTAAAAACTTGGCAATTTCTCTAGGCATCGATCCAAATTTGTTCACTCCGATAGGCTGACTCGTGCATTTGCCGTTTTGAAAATTTTGGAAGAACCGGTCAGATTTTCCTTTTGTTGAACGTAAAGTTTCATATTTTTTCACTATTTCATAAAATGGTCCGTAAATAGTAATTGACCGAGGAATGTTATTTTTAGTGTTCGGAATTTTCACAAGTAGCATCTCTTCGTGATTCTCTATATCTTTTGTCGTAATGTTGTTTAATTCCTGCCCAGGTAGCAAACTGACGTCAGCGACGCACAAGCGACGTCATTTTTAGGTCATATTAAGGTCGGTCATTTATTCGCTGAAAACAAACGTTATAGTGACGTCAAATTAAGGTCAGGTTAAAAAGTGGACGTCGTATTGACGTCACTTAAGGGTCATCATCTGGACGTACCATATTCACCGCAAATTGGACGTCGTACTGACGTCAATTAAGGGTCATCATCTGGACGTACCATATTCACCGCAAAGTGGGCGTCTTAATAACGTCAATTTAAGGTCAGCATCTGGACGTACCGTATTTGTCGCAAAGTGGACGTCTTGATAACGTCAATTTAAGGTCAGCATCTGGACGTACCGTATTCGTCGCAAAGTGGACGTCTTGATAACGTCAATTTTAGGTCAGCATCTGGACATACCGTATTCGTCGCAAAGTGGACGTCTTAATAACGTCAATTTTAGGTCAGCATCTGGACGTACCGTATTCGTCGTAAAGCGGACGTCTTAATAACGTCAGTTGAAGGTCATCATCTGGACGTACCATATTCACCGCAAAGTGGGCGTCTTAATAACGTCAATTTAAGGTCAGCATCTGGACGTACCGTATTTGTCGCAAAGTGGACGTCTTGATAACGTCAATTTAAGGTCAGCATCTGGACGTACCGTATTCGTCGCAAAGTGGACGTCTTGATAACGTCAATTTTAGGTCAGCATCTGGACATACCGTATTCGTCGCAAAGTGGACGTCTTAATAACGTCAATTTTAGGTCAGCATCTGGACGTACCGTATTCGTCGTAAAGCGGACGTCTTAATAACGTCAGTTGAAGGTCAGCATATGGACGTACCATATTCACCGCGAAATGGACGTCTCAATAACGTCAATTTAAGGTCATCACCTGTACGATGTAAGTACTTGCAGTAAGACGTACAGTATTTGTCGGCAACTGGAAGTTTTGCTAATGTCATTTTTTGTGATCACTATTAACGGTTAGATAATCCGACTTACTGCCTACTTAAAAATAAAGCTTAAAAATAAATAACGCGTTTCGTTTCTGGGTATCAAAATGTCAATCTTGTGTTGTAAAAAACATTCATGACGTAAAAAAACAGTTCTGTCTTTTTTAGTTAACTTTAAAGTTGACATTAAGTATATGAAGTCGTTTACTATAGGTTTTTTTTAATTAACGACATCAAAACAAGCTGAACAATGTGATTTTTAAAAACATAAGAAATTGGAACGGAACGAAATTCTGTCATTTTGATTGAAGTGACGCTTTGAGTGACGTTGTTTTCCCTCCTTTTTCGTTTGCCAAGCGCCATCCTACATCTATGCTGCTTGCTGCCCGGCTTGTTTTGTCTACGCGTCCGTGACTGTGCTACTAGAACAAACTATGTACTACTACCCGGTCAAATAGAAATGGGGTCTGGTGGGCGTGGCACGACTACTTCCCTCTTGCTCATATTATATCGCTGTCTATACTCACACGTACCGGTACGGACAGCATAGACATTAAACTAATTTATTGTAAAATACTGACTTGAAAATCGCAATGCGGTCGAGCCCTTATTCAAATTTAACACTACGAACCAAAGATAATATAATCGGACCGCGCCGACAACAATGATCTGTTGTTCTGTGGTCTGTAGCGTCTTGTCCGCCATGACACTCCACTTTACTCACTCACTTCACGTTTCGTCTTGCGACTCGAGTGTGCTAACGTTTTGCGATTTGTTTTTGTGCCCTTACGATTATTATTGTTGAGTTTTGTTATTGTTACGTTTGTTTTTCTTGATTCTTGTTATCATAGTGTAGTAATATTGCGCTATGCCTAATAAGCGTGGAAAAAAGCTAAAAAGCGATGCACGAAGGATTGTGTATAACGTCATTCAATATTTTGAAGAGGAAAAAAAATCTAAGCGTTATCACCCATATGAGTACGCTCATGCACGAGCTCAAATGGCTACGGGGCTCGGAAAGATGACAATAACGAGAATAAAACAAGAAGGTAAGCACTGGTTGTATTTTGGGGTTGGTTTTGTTTTTATATCGTTCGTTTATATCGTTAAAATGAGGTGTTTAATGGATAGATAGCAGTCACTTTTCATACCAAAGTGCTTTTCTTTTTGCGCGGAAATGCATAGGTTTTCTGGAAATCCAAAATAAAAATTGCGAAATTTTGGTGAACGAAACGTATTTTGCTACGAAAATCGGCAAAACGAAACGTCAAAAGTACCATTCACAGACAAAATTATCGTTTATTCCCATTTGTTCTCAACCCGGTGTCCCCATAGGGACATATTGGACAAAAAAATCCCATTTGTCCCCAATGGTGACAATCGAAACTTTTTAAACCCCAGTAGTTCCGTTGGATGCAGTTCATTGCGTGTTGTCGTACTCAGTGTTAAAACTGTCATAATATCTTGGAAACTACTCATCCTAGACCACTGGTTTGTATGGAGATGTGACAGCTCTTGATGAGATCTTCATTTTGGATGACAGCTGTCAAACTTAAAACTGTCATATCTCGGAAACTACTCATCCTAGACCACTGGTTTGTATGGAGATGTGACAGCTCTTGATGAGATCTTCATTTTGGATGACAGCTGTCAAACTTAAAACTGTCATATCTCGGAAACTACTCATCCTAGACCACTGGTTTGTATGGAGATGTGACAGCTCTTGATGAGATCTTCATGTTGGATGACAGCTGTCAAACTTAAAATTGTCACTAAAAACTTGTATGCAAGCTGCAAGTTGAACAAAATCGTGTTTCCAATTCAAATTACTTGCACACAAGTGTGACGTCATACATGCATGCAAGACTTGCATAATGGAGTCGCGCCTTTAGACACCATTTGAATGGGCCAGTGACTGCCATCGAGCTATTTATTATTTTGGTTCAAATAGGAAACAATGGTATTTTTATACCTTTTTTATTGCAGGTCAACATGCTGCTGAGCAAGGTGGAGAAATTAAAACGCCATCCAAAGGCCGAAAAGGTTTATTTAACACAAGGGTGCATGTGGACAACTTTATGCGAACGGCGATTAGAGGTATTATAACATCTATTTACGATGTACGCAAGGAAGTTCCCACACTAAAGAAAGTACTGGCTTCTGCCCGTCAAGACCTAAACTTTCAGGGATCGCGCAACACTCTGAGAAAAATCATGGTAAACGACTTGGGCTTTCAATTTAAAAAATGTCGACAAAATCGAAAGGCTTTAATAGAACGCAGCAATATCGTGACATGGAGGATAAAATACCTCAGGAAAATTCGAGCAAATGACGCTTTGGGTGCTGACAAAAGGCCTGTCATATACACTGATGAAACATGGATTCACTCACACTATACTGTGTCCAAGTGTTGGCAGTCAGTTACGGATAAGGGTGTCAGAAAAAATGACAGCCCTGGCCAAAGATGGATTATCGTCCACGCCGGTTCAGAAAAAGGGTTTGTGCCAGGAGCTGACCTTCTATTCAAGGCCAAGACCAAAACCGGTGATTACCATGATCAAATGGATGGCAACAATTTTTTTAAATATATTGAGGAAAAGCTTATCCCAAACATCCCACAAAAAAGTATTGTGGTAATGGACAACGCACCCTATCACAGTATGCAAACCAACAAAGCACCATCATCTGCCACCCGGAAGGCAGATATTAAAGAATGGCTCCGTGAACATGGAATAGAATTCGACGACTCACTAACCAAGCCGGAATTGCTTGAGATTGTAAAAAAAAAAAAACCTGAAAAAACTTATATAATTGATGAGTTATTTGCAAAGCACGGACATGAGGTTTTGAGGATTCCTCCATACAATTGTGACTTGAACCCAATAGAATATGTGTGGAACCTCATAAAGCAGAGGGTGGCGGAAAAAAATGTGGACCAGCTTGAATCAAGGATTGAAGGAATGACAAGAGATGCAATTGCCTCAATAACAGAAAATGATTGGGCCAAGGAAGTAAATCACGTAAAACGCCTGGAACAGAAATACTGGGACAGGGATGTGGGGTGTGAAAAGGAAATCGAAGATCTTATAATAAACCTTGGTGTAGAGAGTGACACAGACGATGAAGATGATGGAGAATCTTCTGAAGGAGATATCTCTGGTATCGATGAAATAGACGAAGAAGAAGCTGGACCTTCAACAGCATAATTATTTTTACATATATTAATAAATAATAATAAATAAAACTGTATTTTTTCTGCTGACCATACGAGCGTTCTGGACCCCACCCACCAGACCCCATCTCTATTTGACCAATTTTTACATATTTTAATATATAATAATAAATAAAACTGTATTTTTTATGCTGACCATACGAGCGTTTTGGGCCCCGCCCACCAGACCCCATCTCTATTTGACCGGGTACTCAGTTATCCAGTTTACTGAAGAAGACGGCGGAACCGTGTCGATTGTAAACAATCAGTGGTTTACGCCAAGGCGTTGTGAAGTGTTTTGGCCACCCGTTAAGGGAACTAAAGCGTTTGAAAAGGTTTTGGCTGATGCCAAGACACCAGATGAAAAATGGAAATTATACAACGTTCAAAGAGTTTTTTGTGACACTGGTACGTATATTTTAATAGTTTTTTTACAAACCACTTTGGCTATAAAAACTAACGAAACAGTTTCAATTCCTGATTCGGAGGTAGGTATCTGGATGCAATATTGCCTGATTTCTTCTTTTCTTCAGCGGGTATGCGCCTCTCCAGTTTGATTTCTTGATTTACCGAGAGCTTATTGATGTTGGTGAAAGTTTTCTGTTTCGGTGTGACTACTACCTAAGATGGGTAATTTTTTAATCTCCTGGGACAAACGTGATTGCTGCCCTGGGGCAAGTTTTGTATTTGCATGCAAATATTAGGCCTGCCATAGACAGATAGCTCGAAGCAGTCAGACTACTATCAAACTGCTTCAAGCGGTCCATCAGCAGACCTAAGTGCTTGTGGACCCGTCATACACGGACCGCTTGTAGCAGTCGGACTGCTTCAAGCGTTCCATCTATGGTGGGTCTTAAACTTGAGATCTAGACTTAGTGCGGGAAGGCTAAAATTATAATATAATACATACAAATGCACATAAGGACACAGACTTTGTTATGACTGTGTTGACAATTTGTCGCAGCACCTGTACAGTCAATTAATTTAATTAATAGGAAATTTTGAACCATTTTCACAATAACTAAATTAATTAATGAAATAATAGGCATGCTGGCATGCCATCACATTACAACATTCATGGTGAAAGGCTTGAAGTGCCCTATTAATCAAATTGGTTGACTGTCCAATTTCAGGTTCCAACGAATGAAACTCCATCCTATATTTTTACTAATAACCTTGTTTTAATTGAATGAGGGATGCATCATATTGTGTTCATTTATTATTTTTGCATGTTGTGGGTATTTTTTATTTCATTTGCATGTACCTAAAGATGACAGAGAAAGCAAAAAAAAAACTGAAACTGGTTGAGGATACATCAGACTTACAGACTGGGAGTGAAGCAGAACCAGCCCTTAAACGGAAAAGGGCAAAAAAATATATTTCTAGCAGCGAAGATGATGACAATCACATGAGGCCACCACAATTAAAAAAAAGACCTTGAAAAAAATACAAAAATATATTGTCAATATTCAGTTTAGCTACTTCATTGGTGTGCAAAGTGTCAGGGTTAACTTCATAATAGCCATTGTATGTAGTTATTTTTAGTTCATTAACATATTTGCTGCATTCTCGTATTCAAAGAACTTTCAGCCAGTACTAGAGCTGTTTGAATTTTTAATGTACCTATTTTTTCCCATGGTTTCCATGGAAATATGATAGGTATTATATACAAAGAATATGGAAAGTCCCTAATTATTAAAAGTTGAACTTGACATGTTTGTTGGTGTGGGATTTTTTTATTATTTAATTTAATTTTACCCACTTCCTGGTGTTATGTTACAGTACCAGCCAATGTATCACCTTATATGGGCTAAACCGCCTAAACCTAAACTATAGGTTTTTTTGTAGTACATATATTTGTTTAGTGATTTTATACAAATATGTATATGATGAATACTACAATTAAATGCTGTGAATAATAACAGGAGACTCAGCATAATACTAAAAAATCTCTAATAAAAATTAAGTTGACTGTATCTAAAAAAACCTCTGTGAAAAAACCATTATGAAACCAATTATTTTCATCACTCTCACAAAAGGCTACTACTAGACAACCTAAGTAGTGAGGTGGAGTGGAAATCACTTACAAATAATAAAAAAAGTTCTACCGTAAAAACCTAAAAACATGTAGGTGATATATTATTAATATTATTGACCGGTACTGTATGAACCTTGGTGACAGTGGAATAATATGGTACCATCATCCTGATCTGATGATGGAGCTGGGATGTAGATACTCATTTGTTTTGTTGTTTAGAGTACTTTCTGAGAGTATAAGAACAGGCAACATCAAGTACAGTCAGCAAAAAATCTTGTGTTAAAAATAAATTACAAAAACATTTTGGTCAATATAGCTAGCTCCAAGTCATATTGGAATAACATCGATAACAATGCGCTTACCCCATACTACATAAATCTTTTACGAAGCAGAATCGTCTGCAAGCGAAATTTAAATCTTTAATTGAAAGAAAAATTTAAAAATTCACGGCATTGAGCAAGGTTCGAACTTCTGAGGCTTTGCTGATGGAAAAATTAGTCGAGGTTGAGTAAGCGTCGATAGCTCAGTTTGTAGGAGCGATCGGACCGGTGTTCCGAAAGGTCGCAAGTTCGAACCTTGTTCCACACGGTGAATTTTTCTATTTTTCTTACAATTATAACATTTTAATTTCGCTTGTAGATGTTTCTGCTTCGTACAAAAATTAATTTATTGGCTACTTTACAATTATTCATTCTCTTGTTTGTTACAGGTTTCATACATGAGAACTTTTGGAGGCAGGGATATTTCCAGCAAAGTGTCTCGGTTGATAAAATTTTGTTTTACTGACCAGCTAGCTGAACAGTACAACTTCTATGGAAAGAGATCCAACAAAAAACCTTTTTGCCAACTGCGCCTGCGAGAGTGTATCGTGGGTAAGTTTAACATAACACGTAACTGTAAGCTAATCAAAAACTGACGCGATTCATCGGCTCGGTCTACCCTATTCAAATTTAAAATATTTCGAAGGTTAGTTTAGTTCAGAGTTTAAAACAGGGACCCGAACAACCCCTTCACGGAAGAAAGCCTATGTAAGGCTAAGTCGCTTATCATCAAATAGCACAATCGATTTTCTTAATTTTGTTTGATATCTGTTTCAGTCTACTCAGCTCTAGGATGGGGTATCCCTATCCAGAGAAAAAGCCTTTGAAGAGGTTTTATGCGCTTAGGGAAGGTTATCAGACATTGTGTGAACGGCTTACTCGCATATTACCACTTCCAAAGAGGTATACCCCTTGAAGGGGTATAGGCAAGGGGTATACCCCTCCAAGAGGTTGCCTATTAAAAGGGTTTATAAGCGTTTAGCATGATTAAGTGAACTTAATATTACCCGTATTTTTAAGCGCTTTAAAACCCCAATGACAGGCTTTCTGAATGCAACGGCTTTGGTAAGCAAAGCCTTACGTAAAACCCCTTTAAAAACTCTCGAAGGGAATACCGTAATAGCCACGACAGTTTCGTGGTTTGACTTGCAGCCTCTCAAGCAAACGGTAGTAGGTTGAAAAACTTTGAGCGTAATTTCGCAATTTATGTTGTAATTTCTCGTCGCTTTTCGGTGAAAGAAAACATCGGGAGGAAACCTGCACATATCAGCTGCTCAATGTTGTGTGCGAAGTTCAAAGTTTTAATTTTGAGTAGTTATAACATTAACAAATGTATTATATCTATCTCTTTATAGAAGGAGTTGTCACCACTACATCTGGTTCTACAGCTAAAGAAGTAGAAGATTACATTAAAATTTGGCTAAAGAATGCCCCTGATAGACTGAAGAAGATTATTAATAAACAAAAATAAACATGACAGAGAAAATAAAATATTCTAAAAAGGCTATAGTTGGCAAACGTCAATTATTAAGAAGAGCAAAGGAAGCAGAGTTAAGTGTAATTTCAAATTTACAAGAGAATATTACAGCTGTAAGTGCGTCCTCTTCCTTAGTTAATTTGCCAAGTACTTTACATAGTAATTCTCAATCTGAAATTGTATCACAAGGTTCTAGTAATAATTCCAGTTTATTAGTGCAACATGACATTTCCCATGATAATCATATTATTACTTCTGATGATGAGCATTCACTATCTGATTCAGATTCTGTAAAGTCTATTAAAGATGACGATTTCAAAACAGAGTTAAAACATTGGGCCACTCAATATCAAATACCGTCTTTTTTATCGAAAAACGCTTTCATAAAATAAGTGAACTGTTAAATTTATTACAATGGACATTTAAAGGCATAAAAACGCACTCACACTCTACCGCAACAGCAGTAAATTACAATTTTAAATTTCAAATTTATTTACTGCTGTTGCGGTTTTTTTTTTAACGTGTCGCCTTAAACAATCTTAAAATAACATGGTCCCTTTATTGTTATGGGGGTTATTGTGTCCCACTGTCCTTTAATGCCTCTTTAAATATAGATTATACTACTTACATAACGTTTTTTAGTTTCATCCAAAGTCCTAGAGTCTGTTCAGGATACGTAGACAAGATGCCTGATATCGCAAACGCTACTACATGTTAACCGCTAAACTCTTTCATACTCTTACGCGTAAGGATTTGCGCGGTGGACAGGGAACAGGTATAGATTAGAACGTATTATAGCGTAGAGGCGTCTTGTCTAGGGCGCCTGGCCAATAAGTTAGAACCGTCTTAGAACTTAAATCTAGCACGTTGTTAGTTCACTTAACAGCTAGGACGGTTCTATTTTTGAACAGACTACCACCCACCCTAGCTACGGAGAGCATATTGCCGTGCTTACGATATCAGCAGTGTGTTCTGAGTGATGTTATTTAAATTTCTGAGCGATGTTAATAAAAGTGAAAATCGCTAACGTCTACTGCTAATATCGTGAACACGGCAGCATAATGCAGCCCCCGTAGGTCCTGACGTGTACCTATGTCCTAGTAACGCCACAATCAATTATGCGTGTGTTACTCGAACGTCAGTGGCTGCCCTAATGTGTACGGCCCAGTAACGTCCCTATGAATTCAGTATATGACGTTACTCCAACGTCAGTGGCTGCCCTAATATGTACGGCCCAGTAACGTCCCTATGAATTCAATATGACGTCCCTCCAACATCAGTGGCTGTCCTAATATGTACGGCCCAGTAACGTTCCTATGAATTCAGTAAATGACGTCTCTCTCACGTCTGTAAACTGACGTCTTTAGGCTGTGACACATTGACGTCATCTGCTGGGACCCCCCGACGTCAAGACATGACGTCTTTTACGTCGAGCAGTACCGAAAACGGACGACATAATGACGTATAAATGCTACCTGGGGGGGCTTATACGTTGTACCCGAAACCGCGATATATTGCACAGTCATGCTCGTAAGCAACCTAATAATATGATTCTGCAGCTATCTTTAAAGATATCGAAACTTTTGGAACGATTTGCTTAAACGACTCAAAAATCAGTATGAACAAAAAGAGCTAGAAGAAAACAGAGATAACACTAAAAAACTATGGGATGTTATTAAATCCATATGTGACTTAAGAGGGAAATCTAAAGCTTCATCGAAACTACTAACAATTGAAAAGACACCGCACGAATCTTTAAATGCCTGCAATAAATACTTCTCCGAGGTCGGTAAAAATTTAGCTGAACAAACCCTTAACTGCATGAATAAATCTGAAAAGGACCTAAGCAGTGACTCGTGTCAAAAGGTTAATAAAAACCCTAATTCCTTCTTCATGCTGCCAACTGATGAACCTGAAATCCAATCACTAATATGTAAACTAAAAAACAACAGTGCTCAAGGACTAAATGGTTTGAGAAATCTACTGATTAAAAACATCTGTAATCTAATTTTGAAACCACTCACACACATCTGTAATCTAAGCCTTGCTACTGAAACTTTTCCTAGTCTTTGGATAGCAGGCATTGTTGTTCCAATACATAAAAGTGGTGCTAAAGATATTCCATCAAATTATCGTCCAATATCTTTACTGGCAGTATTCTCTAAAATATTGAAAAAAATTGTTCACAAACGTCTAGTGGATTTCTTGGACATTCATAATCTTCTGTCCTCACGACAGTTTGGCTTCCGACCAGGTAATTCCACTGAAGACGCTGTTACCTTACTACCGTCTGAAGTTTCAGCTGCTCTCGATTCGGGTCAGGCTTTTGTGGGCGTCTTCCTTGATCTGGCGAAAGCGTTCGACAGGGTCTCCATTAAAATTTTTCTAAGAAAACTCGAGTCTTATGGGATCCGTGGCACTGCCCTCGATTGGTTCCAAAGTTATCTGACAGATAGAAAACAATGTGTTAAGCTCAAAGCCCTCACCAGTGATCTTGAAAATGTCACTTTTGGAGTGCCTCAGGGCAGCATCCTCGGACCCACGCTGTTCATAATGTACATCAACGGCTTAACGCAACTGGACTTTGCTGGTGAGAGGGTTGAGGTGATATGTAACGCAGATGACACCGCCTTGCTGTTTAGGGGAGAATCTTGGAATAATGTATTGTCTCAAACAGAGATTGGACTAGTATCTGTAGCAAACTGGCTTCAAAAAAATCTGCTCACTCTTAACGTTCAAAAAACAAAATATGTTTGCTTTCACAAAACGGCTGCTTCTTTCTCAGCCTCTTTCGTCTCATAACATCAGGGTTCACACATGTAAAGACTTGGGCTTATCTAAAAACTCCTCAGTTACCTGCACGTGCACGAGTATAGAACGTGTTCAATCTGTGAAATACCTCGGTGTTGTCATAGATGAGAATCTAAACTTCAAACAGCATGTGCACTGTGTGGCTGGGCGTGTAAGGCGGCTTGTTGGTATCATGAAGCTTCTGCGGAACAGTGCTGATAACATTATCCTGAGGCTCGTTTATCTGTCACTTTGCCAATCAGTTTTATCTTATTGTATTGCGGTATGGGGCAGCGCTGCGAAGACCACCCTACTTCCACTTGAAAGGGCTCAAAGGTCAATTCTCAAGGTCATTCTTAAAAAACCATTCCGGCACCCAACTTACGAAACCTACAAGGAAGCGAAGGTCTTATCGGTAAGGCAATTGTATTTTTTGCGAGTAGCTCTCCTGCATCACAAAGTGGAGCTTAAATCTTGTGCTCAAAACCAGACTGGACGACGTTATCGTCTAAACGTTAAAACTGCTCTTGTTAAAACGGCCTTTGCGCAAAGATTTAAATCTTTTGCTTTCCCTTACATCTACAAGCAAGTCAGTAAGAACTGTGAACTTAGAAACTGCACTAGTTGGGTGGTAAAAAACAAAATCACCAATTGGCTGCTTACCCTGGACTATGACTCCACCGAAGCTGTCCTAAAAGTACAACAATAATTAAATGACGATATAACGGTATATATTGATATTAATATTATGATTTACTTTTTCTTATATTAAAATTTTATTATTGATATAATATGTATTTATTTTCTTCTTATTTATATTTAAACATTTTAAATAAACGTGTTAAAATAATTTCAAACTTGTAATAGTGTTTTAAAGTAACACATTATTGTGTTTACTGACTTAAATAACGTGCAAATGAAATGAGCAAACTGTCTACTCCCATTTATATAAAATCATGCTGGTAACCTTGGTCTAGACCCCCAGGACAAGTCTGACTTAGTGTGGGGTCTGCTATTAACCACTATTTTTGTTAAAGCTATGCTCAAGTACATTTGTATCGTATGTGCATATTAGTAAACTAAACTGAAAATCTAATGTACTTTATACTGTAGTATTGTTAACTGTTACTGTTTGTTAGTTTACCCACATAGTATAGGATAAGTTGTGCTATGAGAAATAAATATTTTTTTTCTTTTGTCTATGAATGGTTTTTGAAAATCGACAAAAACTTTAACAAAAGCAAGGGTGTACCGCCAGCTGCAAGGTTTTTGAAGTAAAACTTCTTTAAGCACGCTTGACTTGGGGAGTAAGCTGGCGAATGCGTGACGAGAGCGTTACGAAAAGTGTGATCGGGCGAGGCGAACGAGAGGTGCGCACGCACATTTTCTTTCTCTCTTCCTCTCATAGCCAGATACAGTGCAGGAGATGTATTTTTGAAGCATTAGAGCTAAAGAAGTTTTACTTCAGTTGTGTGGTCTAAAGCATTCTTTTTGAAGTAAAACTTCTTTACGCACGCTTGACTTGGGGAGTAAGCTGGCGAATGCGTGACGAGAGCGTTACATATGTAGTGAATAATCCTTTCCTATCGGCAAAACTCGGAACAACGATAACACCCGAATAGTGCCGATGTGTCTATGAATTACTGTATTATTAAATTACGTGTAGGTATCAAATAAATCGCATACTTTATTTATCAATGTCAAATTGGCAATGACAAAAACGAACATTTCCGAGAAAATACGAAAGGAAAGGATTATTCACTACATCTCTACGAAAAGTGTGATCGGGTGAGGCGAACGAGAGGTGCGCGCGCACATTTTCTTTCTCTTTTCCGCTCATAGCCAGACAAAGTGCAGGAGATGTGTTTTTGAAGCATTACAGCTAAAGAAGTTTGGGGGACAGGAATGCACGGCCCAGTAATGCCCGGCCCCGGAATGCCCGACCCCGGAATCGTGGGATTTGGGACGCCAATTCCGGGGCCGGACATTCCAAGCCGCACATTACTAGGCCGGGCTTTCTGAGGCCGTGCACTGCCTGTTCGACCCCGGAATGCCCGGCCCCGGAATTGTGGGAAGTCTCTCATTGGCTGGAAATACTGGCTTCTGATTGGTCGAACATTTTCGATTTAACTTTAACGAATCTAAGGCCACGGTCATAGTAGTGAGGTTTTTTTGTAAGCAAGTTTAAAATTCACTTGACACACATAATAACCAAAAAATTATTCATATTTGGTTAGTTTAAAATAAAAACAAAACTCAATTCTGCTATTTGTTAAAAAAATAACCCTGTGAAGACAGTGTTCAAGTGCATTATATTTATTGAGTCAAATTTGGCTAGAGTAGGTTATTGTGGCTAAATTTCAATTGGGTTATAGGTTAGGTTAGAACTTAGAAGAAGCAAAACCGAAGCGTAGCGAAGCGAAGCGTATGCAAATAAAAAAAACATTTAATGATATTAATAGATTTTTTGAGATAGAGACACTATGAACACACCCTAATCTCTGATGTAGCAGTTGTCTATGGTACTCGGGACGCCAATTCCGGGGCCGGGCATTCCGGGGTCGAGCACTATTGTACGGCCACGGAATGCTCGGCCCAGGAATGACCGACCCCGAAATCGTGGGCTTTCGGGACGCCAATTCCGGGGCCGGACATTCCTGGGCCGGGCATTACAGGGACTCAAGAAGTTTTACTTCAGTTCATATTTATATTCTTTATTGCACAGAAATCTTAATAGTAAGGTAACAAAACATTTTGAGCAAAGGCGAGCTTATCTCTAAAGAGAGATTTCTACCAGCAAACCTAGTTGTGTTGTCTAAAGCACACTGTTTTTTTAAAGGGGTTTCCACAGCTGCCACTCATAGTACAGTCAGCATCAGATATATGGGAGCAGGTTAGCTACTCAAAAACATATACATATCTTAAAAAATCATAAATATCTACACAGCCAGTGTCAAAATTATGTCAACACCCTCAGAGTTAACTTGGATCGATATTTCTGATTTTTTAAGATGAGTAGATCTTTTCGAGCAGCTAACCTGCTGACATATATTTTATGCTGACTGTACACCTTTTATAAAAAAATCCGCCCATATGCCGGATGGATTCATCGCGAAGGCCGGGCCACACGATGCGGATGCGGTGTGGGATTCGTATGGGCATACTAGACCATTCCATTATCTGCCGTGCCGTAGAATAAGCAATGCAACGAAAAGCAAATGACATTTCCTTTCAGTTTGTAACTCTGTATGTAGGAGCTTGAGCTGTAATAGTGGTAATTTACTTTTGTTTTCCAGCCTTGTCTTGCTGGGGACTTATAATAACATCAGAGAAAGCAATGATAGAGGTTATAATTATGAAACATTTATTGATGCATATTTACCAACAAATAGTACTGATAATAGTAAAGAAAGTATCTACCGAATCAGTGAGTACATACATTAGTCATTAGGTCAGCCTAAAAAGTACCTGTTCATCTACTAATGACATAAGGTTTAGATTCTAGATGAAGGTATTTAGGTACCATTCTCAAAAGTAAACAGTACTTAGTTACATAGTCAAACACTTAAAATTAACTTATAAGTAACAGAATTGTGTAGTAAAATAGAGTTAATAAACTTTCACAATGAAACTGATTTGATCATTCAACTTAGCAACCACCTGCATTAGAAGACTGCATGTTGTCAGTACACACTTACATCTGATTGTAGAATGAAAGACAATAGCACAGATGCCTAGCAAATGATGAGATAAACGATTCTCTGTGGTAAACCATACTAAGAAATTAAGAAGCTTACAAAAGAAATTCAAGATAAAAATTAACATCTTATATTCAAGCAGTTAATCTACTGGTATCACTACTAATCCATGAAAGAGCTGATGAAGTGCTGCTTTCCACTGTCACTTGAGCGGAAACCCGTCAACATGTGTATAATGTGAACGTGGTCACTGACCGATATCAGAAGTCCAGACTCAAGGTTGGTCATGATTGACGGTCCGTGTTAGAAACACTATACCTAGTCGGTCCTTAAGTTCTGTCACAAGGTTTTTGATAGATAAAACTCAGCAATAAACTTTTTCTTATTCGTATTATACATGATTAAAAAGCTTATTTTATACGAATCAAATTGCAATACAATAAATTTTGTACGATTATCGCAATATGATAAAAAACCTTATAACTTGAGACAATCGCGAACCCAAAACACGCCGCAACTGACAAAAATACCACTTACCACAAATTTAATAAAAAAACAGTGTTCCAGATAACCAACAAGGTTTTTTTTATTTATTCTCAAACCTCGATTTTAGACCATGCTTAACAATTAGCATTTGATTTTCTGTTAGCTTTCAGTTCCAACTGCTCCCAAAGAGAACCTTACGTACTTTTTACGTTTTCAGAAAAACGTATAAAAATGATCTTGTGGGCAACAAGTACACTACGTAAAATGTGAATATGAAAATTAGTTTTACCCAGACTTAGTTATCTTATGCTTCAAATTGAAGGTAACGGGTTCAGGGAGGGTTCTGACTAAAATCTCACGTAAGTTTGAAAGGTTTTAAGAGTCATGGAAAAAAGATAAAGTGAATCACGTCCGTATTTTTGATTGGGTAAAAAAGTGCAAAATCTCTGAAAAAACTAGCATTTGTGTAATATGGCTTTAAGCATTTAAATCCAATAATCGTTCTAATTTATCAGTATTTAATGAGCTATCAAACCATATATAGTATTAAATAAAATAAAACTTGGTATTATTCACTATGCGGCAAAATATTTGTGACAGAACTTATGGACCGACTAGGTATATACCTATGTCACCGTAAGATAGTGAAAACCTTTAGTTGATAAACTATGTTCACCGAAGGTACCGCAGTGTTTGCCCTGGTATTTCGTTTGCAATTCAAGTTTTAACCAGTTTACTATTTAACGGTTTTAACCGTTAGTTTATTAACTAACGCGTCATATAGTAAGCAGTACGCTACAGTTTCTTATCTGTCGATAGTTGACCAGCTGACGGGGAAAAAAAACGTTAAGATTATCAACTAACGGTTTTGACAATCGTTCGGTGACATAATAACACTGTAGCATAGCTTACTTAAGTCTCAGCAAAGAAAATAAGATTGAGCCCGTTGCGAATTTTGAAAACAATATTAACTACGAACTCCTCATAATAAAGGAGTAAACATTTTATTGCGCTGTGAACTCTATTGGTCTAGTTCTCTAAAATAAATGTCTTTGAATTTATTTAAAAAAATGGTTCGTTGGGAACTTCAAGATCAGTGTCCGATCCGATCCACAAAATATAAGTAATAATGAAAGAATGCCAAACCGCCAAAGTGTCAAACTAAAGAGTTGCTGGGCTGGGCATGACTGTCGCATGCCGCAAGGAAGCCGCCGCGGAGGAGATGTCGCGAGTACCCGGAGACATCTCCCTGATGGCGGGAGAAGTCTGAAGATAAGGAGGTGTGGTCTAAAAGTGGGGAGGCCTTTGCCCAGCATTGGTTAACACCACAGCTACATAAAAAAAAACAACCTAGAAGACCAATATTCTCACCATAAAATTGAGAGATCGGGCCCGTAGAGAATTTGAAGAAAAAAAAAATCAAACTATGGAGTCCTTTAAAATAAATGCGTAAATATTTTAATGCGCTGTGAACAAAGGAGCTAGTCCTCTGAACTGGCTTTAAATTTAATTAAAAACAAAGGTTCGTTGGGAATTTCAAGAGGAGTCTAAGATCCGATCCGCAAAGTAATAAGTAATGAAAGATACAAACCGGTTTTGTAGTCTGTGAACACACACCTTGACTCTACTTACAATGTACAGTATAAGCGACTACAATACTGGTTAACCAATTGATAATACCTCTAACCGGGTCATTAAACACTCGTCTTATGTATTATAAACTCCTCCTCCTCCTCCCATAAACTACACTACTTAGCACATGGCGACCTTGCCAGGCCATAGACTAGAATGGCAATAGACAGATGAAGAAAAACGATAATTATGACGATCAAGAAAAACTTTACATGAAATCACGAAGACTGCCTGTTTAAAAAAAAAATCAGTGTTAAACGTTGCACAATAGCGTTGGCGACCTAAATGCAGCCAGAACAAGATTACCATAAGAACAAACTTAAAGGAGAGAGAATATCATCATTACAGAAATTGCTCAGAAATTCAATAGAGCGGAGAGGTTTGCTGCTGGGAGCCGGGCATATTTTCAAGCCTATGATGTGGAATGCAGGCTGCTGGGCGTATTTTTGAACGAGAACAAGTGAGAAGCAGCTGGCAGATCTAAGGGTCCGAGGTCAAGCTGGTCCTCAGCAAGGCCCGGAGCGAGCTGCCACGAGCCACGTTGAGGATAACGCGGCGATGACGTACGTGACCAACTTCTGCGTAACGTTCAACATCTCTTGAAAGCCTACCAGAAGAACTCCGCCCGTTACAACCTCCGACGTCATACCGTGCATCACCAAGATGGAGACATTGTTTGGCGTCGTTCTCACTTTCAGTCCGACGCAGCTAAGTTATTTAGTAATAAACTCACCCCTCGCTTTATAAAGTCTGTAATACTTTATCAACCTACTTAATAATCAAAGTAGGTTGGTAAAGTAAACACTTTACCAACCTACTTTGATTATTTTATCACGTAGATGTTGTAAAATTAATTTTGATTGTATTAAGTAAGACCGAGTAATCGATATTTCTATAGAGACGGTTCTTTGAGAAGAAATTTGTATATGGTACTGGAATTAATGATTTTTAGGGTTCCGTACCCGAAGGGTTCCAAACGGGACCCTATTACTAAGACTCCGCTGTCCGTCCGTCCGTCTGTCACCAGGCTGTATCTCAAGAACCTAGCTAGCTAGAGAGTTGAAATTTTCACAGATTATGTATTTATGTTGCCGCTATAACAACAAATACTAAAAAACAGGATAAAAGAAATATTTAAGGGGGCTCCCATACAACAATTCTTTCAATACCACATACAAACTTATGGATGCACCTGGTTACGTACATGGAGTGTGAAAGTAACCGCACCAATAACTTTGTAAACAATATTTTGCTGTGTAAAATCCAAACTATTCACTCCACACCATCGCTTCCATTGAACGGTGGTACGGAACCCTTCGTGCGCGATTTAGACCTTCACATGGCGGTCAAGTGCGAGTCTAAACTCGCACTTGACCGGTTTTTAAAATACATAATGAGAATGGGTGGCAAAATAAGAGTAGTAAGGAGCATTCCACTTCTTCCTTTATTCAAAATGACAGTTCAAGAAATGACAATGCAAATTTTAAAGTGGATATTTTTAGTGAGAATCTTCTTTAGTAACTGCTCACAGCTACATTGAGTATTTTTATATTTTCACTGGACGCCTAGAATTATTTTGACCTCTACGTTGTCCTTAAAAATATTGATACAGTTGAAGTCGCAAGGATAACAAGCATCGGTTTGTCACTAATCCATGATGTCAATCCCGTAGTTATTCTTGTCATAGAAGATGTAAGATATGTATTTTATCTTCTTGCCATATGGCAAATATTCTGTCTTATCGATTTCCATTTATATTTTAACGATTATCGTCGGAATAATTTCACTAAAAGCCGATGTTAGATAACAAAATTCCTTCCGGCCATTTTTGCAACTGCGATTCGCAACCAGTTGCGAATTAAAAAAAACTTGTTCGCAACCATTTGCGAATCAAGAGAACTTTTTCCTTAACCACAACTAAGCATCCTGATGACTAAATTTCACAACCAGACCACAACCTTCGATAATAGTTTGATGACACTATATTTTTTTATTTGCCTACAAACTTTTCAAGAGTTTACAGGCCACTACAAAAATATCAAGTAGAAAATTCATAGGTTTTGACAATACACTCATTGCAACGTGCTCAACTGCTCACGTCATACTACCCGTTCGCTATAAGTATGCCGGTGCGTGGAATGCGGTTCCCCTCCCCCAACCGCCTACCGCACCCCTGAGTCGCCCTATCCGCACACCGTTAGCATCGTCATCGCAGACGCGTCGCAGTAGTCGACACCAAATATTTTTCACTTTGCTCAATATCTGTTACTGTGATTGTCTGTGTTAGAGAAAAATGGGTAAAGGAAAAACTATACGTACGTAATATGTTTATTTACAACAAAGTGTGGAGTGAATAGTTTGGATTTTACACAGCAAAATATTGTTTACAAAGTTATTGGTGCGGTTACTTTCACACTCCATGTACGTAACCAGGTGCATCCATAAGTTTGTATGTGGTATTGAAAGAATTGTTGTATGGGAGCCCCCTTAAATATTTCTTTTATCCTGTTTTTTAGTATTTTTTGTTATAGCGGCAACATAAATACATCATCTGTGAAAATTTCAACTGTCTAACTATCACGGTTCGTGAGATACAGCCTGGTGACAGACGGACGGACGGACAGCGGAGTCTTAGTAATAGGGTCCCGTTTGGAACCCTTCGGGTACGGAACCCTAAAAAGTGCCAAATCTTCCAACGTGTTCCCCACTTCGAGTTAAAAAATATAATATATTTAAATAATTTTTCCAGGTAACAAAGAATAATGCGTTTAATTTTGTAAATTTTGTAGTTTTATGTTTTTATTAGGTAAAAATAGTAGATTGACATTGCGATTTTTCTTTTCTATTGCATTGTTTTTTATTCAGTATCTTATCCACTGGTTGCGCATCCCATCGCAACAACGTAAGTTTGGGAAGTTCTTATTCTTGATTCGCAACTGGTTGCGAACAAGTAATAAAAATTCTGAACTCGCAACTGGTTGCGAATCGCAGTTGCGAAAACGGCCGGAGGGACATAATTGTATTACATAATTTCAGAATCTATTCTTTTCATTAAACTTCGTCGGAAATCTTTTTCTAAAAGCCAATGCAAGATATCGGTATTGTTGACAGTCTAATGTTATTATTTTTCCTTTTTAAATTACTTACAATCATCGGAATACTTTTGAATAAAAGCTGATATATGAATACTTGATTGTTTTTTTTGAATATTTGCTTTTAAGTCGTTGCAATTAACAATACTGAATTATTATGAAACTTCTCCAAGAACAGGACCTTTGCCATGCCCAAAATAGCCAACGGCGATATCGTACATAAATGTACCCATGGTCGATGTTGCAATCATCCTATCGCGTCAAATTACTATTTCAAAGAAAGAAATTACACCTCTCTAAATAATTCCGCTACAGATATTAACACTGTAATACATAATCCGAATGCTGCCTTATGGCGACAGAAAAGAAATGTCAAACGACATAATATGCCGTTGTTGTTAACGTGCATTGTATATAGAAATTCCATACAATGGGTTCATTTGGGAATTTGAAACTCCATTAAAAACTTCGGCGTACAACAACTTAAAGCAATAAACAGTTTGTTGGTAAATTGTAACTCATTTTTTGAAAACACCTGTCGCGAATCGAACATGAATGTTTCCACGGACGGGATCTCAATAGATACATTAATACCCAGTGTCATCTATCTTAACATACAGAAATAACTAAAGCAAAAAAAAAAAACATCCCCAAGCTGCTCGTCACCGCAGGGAAATATAAGAAACCTGTTTATCAAAAGGTACCGTTGGTAAATTCACTTTCAGATAGTCAGGGGAGGAATGATCACAGTCGGCCTGGGGACTTGAAAGATTACTTGATACGACATCCGGTAACGAAGACGCACGAAGGGGAAATAGAAGAGAAGCCCAAAATCACTTCGAGACGCTTTACGGAGGAAAATGCCGCTATCTTTGATCATTAAATAACGAGAAAATATCCTGTTAATGGAACCGTTGGACCGAGACGCCCAAAAAGGTCCTACGATATATGTTAAGAGGCAATTTAGAAATGCCTGCAACCGCTGAGCTTGTATGAAGCTTATATCATAAGCCCCTCTATAATGGGTTCAGAAAGCGCAAATTACGACCAGCTTAAAGATGTAAACTGTTTTGTGAGAACACAAGAAATGTGTTCTATACGCAATATCAATTGCGATGCTTGAACCTGCTTATTTCCTGGTCGGCGCAGCGCGCCTGCCACTGGGTGGGCGCTTTCCTGCGACGAGCACATAATAACATTTCATTCGATGTTCTTTTTACATTCAAATTTTGAACACCCATGAAAAAGAAAGCAATCTTCATAATAACATCGAATTCGAGGTTCTTTATATTACATAACTTCGAACATCGCTGGAAAACAAAGCAATTTGATGTGACCTCAATTATAATATCAGTGGAGACGACGTTCTATTCGAAATTAAATGTCAACGGTTCCTGAATACTCGCCTATCGACTCGTTTCATTAACCCACACTACTAGTTTAATGCCTTTCATTATGTAACAGTCACATAAACTACTATTATTAATCTCGAGTAAGTGAGAGATCAATGCCTAGATTGTAGCATGGAAGACCATCCAGCGAGCGTCTTGCCGCTTTTGAGAAAAATTTAGGATTTGTGTATAAAAACACGTTTAATACACATAATGTAAGAAGTGAATAAACTTGTTACTTTATCTAAAGAACATAACATTATATTATGGATCGATTTCGATGGTGCGGTAATGTCGAAAATTACCTATTTAGCACAATCTTATGAGCCAACTTGTTTTTATTTATTCCGCGTGAATGCGGATGATGTCAATTCAATTCATTTAATTGAGTTGACAGTCAGTGATAATGAAACGTGAGCTTCAAGCTAATCGTACAGCTAAAAGTAATCCTGACATTTGAAATCGTCACGAAACTGAATTCTGTCGCTGCTAAGAAATCAAATAGTCATTAATAATAGCGACCAATGGAAAAAAATACTACCGGTTGATGATGCGCGGATAGTACGACTTATCAAACCTATGATAACTAAAATGTGCTTTGTCCTTTTCTCACAAACATAAATTTGAAAGTGACAGACAAAGACAAACTAATTATAAATTGAGTTGCAGGTAGACGCTCATTTTGTAGATTGGTAAAAGGAGTAGCGTGTGGATTGAGCTTAAGCTTTGTGGAAATTTGTAAAACTTTTCCATATTTATCCTCTTCATTTTCCTCGATGTCGCCACCTATATTGTTCACCAGTGATAAATATTCCTGTATGGCTACATGGTCGGGCTCGCGAGTGATGCCATCTCCAACACAGTCCCCAAAGTATTTCTCCTCAGTTTCTTCTACTATCAAGTAAGCTGGTGGTTTGTCATTCTCAGTGATTCCAATGGTTTCATTATTATCAATCATCACATTCCCTTGTGTCAATGACAAGTCTGTCATTATTGCACTTTTGTTTGCCCATTTTTGCTGAGCCATTTCAGAAGTCTTGGGTCAGAAGATTCTCGAGGTGCAACTGTCTTTAATTGGATTGCTGAATTTAAAAGCGGGGGGGGGGGGAGCTTTGAAGATGAGGCGAAGTCGGGGCGACCGCCAGCCGCAGTTACTCAAGACAATGTGCAAGCAGTACAGCTTGAGCGAGATCTAGGCATTGGATCAGCAGAGCACTGCAAACCATAATGCATGGACAACTGTCCCTCCATAGGAGTTATTCGAGATGGGTGCCGCATAAACTCAACGATTTGCAGAAAGAACGCCGCGTGGATTGGTGTAAAATGATAAATAAATTCGTCGCTGGCGAGAAGTAAACTGTGCATGATATACTGACAGGAGACGAAACATGGTTGTATAACTACGATCATGAAACAAAGCGGCAGTCAACGGTATGGTGCTTTGAAGATGAACCGACTCTAACAAAATTTCTAACAAACAAACGGTTGGCTCGTTTTTCTGCAAGACAGGGCATATTGCGACTGTGGTGCGAGAGGACCGAAGAACTGTCAACTCAGAATGGTAAGTGACAGTTTGTGCTCCCCAAGTGTTGTCAGCTTGGTGTGGCAAGCGGCCAAAGTCGGGAACCCAGCACCTGCCCCGGCACCACGACAACGCCGCCCCGCATACTTCTGCCAGAACACTCGACTATTTTAGTTCGAAAAATGTCACTACTCTCTCACCCGCCATATTCTCCTGACCTGGCACCCTGTGATTTTTACATGTTTCCGAAAATTAAAGAAAAATTTAAATGAAATCGATTTGAAAACAAAGAAGATGCCCTGGCTGCATATAATTATAAAATCAAAGTAGAGTGGTCAATGACATTTGCCAAAATAAAACTTCGTAGTTTTTGACCGTGTTACCACAAAAAATATTAAACAGCGTTTAACCTCAAAATAAACGTCTAATCACATACATTTTTGTTTTTTATTTTTCTGTAGTAAGGCCCTGAATATCTAATTTCTTTTGGAATGACCCTCGTAATCACTGGACACCTGGACCTGGTTATGAGGCATCGCAGATTTGAATCCCATGCCATGGTAATAAAATTCAAAATCTCTAACGGGAAAATGACATTTTTGGAAGATTTCGGGTGGAATAGTGATATGGTATAGGCAGAGTAGAATATATGTTAAGGGTTATAAATACATACAGTGGTGGCCACATATTTAGAAACGCCTAGTACTAAATCCAATGCATTCGAGTTTAAACTGCTCTGGACTTTTTAGAGTGATCTTAAAATAATGTTGGTGGTTTATTTAAGCAGTCACACTATTTAGTGTCCGACCGAACGTTCGGGTTCGGGTTCGGGTTCGGGTTCGGCAAGGTTCGGCAGAAAAATGCAGGTTCGGCGCAAGGTTCGGGTTCGGCCATTTAGCGGCAGAACCGTTCGGCACCGCCGAACCTTTGTATTTGCTTGAGTTTTCGTGCGGAATTCGTATGATTTTCTCACTAGATGGCGCTGTAGGTATCCTGCCTTTTGGTTTTGAAAGAACGGATTCAAGCATATCTCTCTGAGCCACTGCTGCAACGAAATGCTGACATATATAGTTACTGGAATTGCTCTCCTTATCCCATGCTGAGAAAAGCTGTGTTAAAGTATCTTTCTGAGCCGCCTACCAGTGTCCCGAGCGAGCAGCTGTTTAGTGCCGCTGGACAAATTTATGCAGATCGTCGGAGTAACTTGCTTGGTGAAAATGCTGAAAAACTGCTTTTCTTAGCGTATAATATAAGACTCTTTAACTACGAATACTGAAAATAAAGTCATTCATTTTAGTGTAAGATTAACGACTGACTGAAGACTGCTTTATCGAAATGATGATTTACTACTTGAGACTGATTAAATAGTATGTATAATGATAAATACATACAAATGAAAAATCTAAGTAATGTGAACAAAATAAAGCTACTTACTTTAATTGTTGATTTTTAAAAGTTTACTTATAGAAGTAATGTGTTGTTATTGTTTTTAGGATATTGATTATAAATAAAGGTATTTTTTTCTAAGCTTTAATGACTGTTTATTTAATTTAATTGAAGACATGTTCTCACCTAATTTTATATTACAACTAAAAAAAGATTCTGACTCATTATAAAAATGTTTTATATGGTTGAAAAAGGTTCGGGTTCGGGTTCGGGTTCGGCCGAACCATACACCAGTGCCGAACGTTCGGGTTCGGGTTCGGGTTCGGTTGAAAACACAGGTTCGGTCGGACACTAACTATTAGTGTACTAAATAAGTGCAAAGGATATTTCAAAACACTTACAACAAAAAAGTTTTTCTAACATTATCTTAATCCGAGCATAATTTGACTAGGCGTTTCTAATTATCTGGCGACCACTGTATATATTTAGTAGATTTTACAACAAGTGCACAAAACGAACCATTTTTATCCGAGACTTTTAGCAGCCCGAGATGAAGGCGAGGGCTGATAGTAATGTCGAGGATAAAAATGGTTTTTGTGGACGAGTTATAAACTCTGCTTTTCACTTCGATTGCGAGAAAATAAAACAGTAATTTGAGAAAATTCAATACGAAAAGTTCACGGCTTCTTTCCCGCTACTTTACTTTTTTTAATTTTCCTGCATAATTTTCGGGCAAAGAAAAAAAATATACAGCCTATTCTTAAATTATTTTGGAATAATGTTTTTTTTTTTGTGGTAAACACGTTTTGATATTTAGTTTCTTTTTCGTATTATCTTATTATAAATCAAAAATGCAAATAGGGATGGAAATATTATAAATTAGCAAGTTTTATCCATGTACAATTAATTGTTTTTGGCTGTATGGGCTAAATGGTCACTGCCTTAGTGTAGACACATTTAAAAAGCTACTTTTATGCACAAGAGCATAAAATTCAACTTTATGTCGCCTAGATCCTGTATAAAGTAGTACTTTTTCGAGCATGAGAAGTGAAAATTATATTTTCAAAATTATATTTTCACTTCTCATGCTCGAAAAAGTAGTACTTTATGCAGGATCTAGGCGACATAAAGTTGAATTTTATGCTCTTGTGCATAAAAGTAGCTTTTTAAATGTGTCTACACTAAGGCAGTGACCATTTAGCCCATACAGCCAAAAACAATTAATTGTACATGGATAAAACTTGCTAATTTATAATATTTCCATCCCTATTTGCATTTTTGATTTATATAATAAGATAATACGAAAAAGAAACTAAATATCAAAACGTGTTTACCACAAAAAAAAAAACATTATTCCAAAATAATTTAAGAATAGGCTGTATATTTTTTTTCTTTGCCCGAAAATTATGCAGGAAAATTAAAAAAAGTAAAGTAGCGGGAAAGAAGCCGTGAACTTTTCGTATTGAATAATACGTTATGTTACTGTTTTATTTTCTCGCAATCGAAGTGAAAAGCAGAGTTTATAACTCGTCCACAAAATTGACATTGCTAAAAGTCTCGGATAACAATGGCTCGTTTTGTGCACTTGTTGTAAAATCTACTATTTCGTGGGGGTGCACTGCACCAGCACCCTGCAGGACGCGCCCCGGACCAAACCATCACTATTTTTTAGCAGTGTCAGAATACATTTTTCACACCTTTCATTCGGAAAAGTAAGTTTTGCTCCACGACGAGACGGAGCAAAATGCTACTTTTCTGTTCAAGCTACTTTTTTAATTTATTCATTGGCATGTAGCATTTACGCAATGTGCCAATTGAACACAGATCTTAATAAAATAATCGATTGTAATTTCGTCGTAGTCGATTAAAAACGAACATGTTTCCAGTTTTAACTTTAACAACGTTATATGAAAATTTATGAATGTTTCGTAATATTTTAAAAAATGCCACAATAAATTATATGTTTTACTGAAATCAAAACTATCGATGACTGTTATTGTGATATAATGAATATTGATATCCGAAACCATGGTAATATTCGATTCGATTATTTTTACACATTAGTAAAAGTACACTTATCTGTGGTGTGTGGGGTGGTGTGGTTTATCTGTGTTGTGTGGAGAAATCCTTCACAATCCGCCATTATAAAAAAACGTTGTTCGATTACTGTAAAAGTGGTGAAAGTATAGTTATTTAATTTTTTTGAGCATTTAATTTAAATTTTCCTCATAGTCGGTGTGAAAAGTTGTATGTGTCACACAGGAGCAAAATTATTTTCGTCATGGGCGTTAACGCTTGAATCCTTCGTTACGCTCAGGATTCTAACATTCTATCGTAGAATCCTTCCCTTCACTCTGGATTCAATGTACCGCCCTCGCCGTAAATACATCATTTTGCTCCCTTGTGACACAAATAACTATTAATGAAGACTTCAAATGTGAGGATTACAGCAGGAAGGGCATAATTCACATTTCAAATTGTTATCCCCCTAATATTAATAGCTAATTCGAAAGTTGGTCGAGAGCTCAAGGGATTTTCATTTTACCCTTTCCCAAAATTTAGATTTTTCCTATTTTTTTTTTTTTTTATTTGACTTTTTGGAAAAACTTGATGTAGGCATAATGGACCATGTTACCTTTGCCAGAACATAAAAAATTGTCATAGCCAAGGCTTTGTCTTTCCCTGTCCCAGTAAGTAAAAAAACAAAGGCTGCGTTTGGTTTGAACGTCTCAATTGACGCCCGCCATGAGCCCACCTTACTTGCTATCTCTTTTGCATGCGTAGAACTTGTATAGTGCTATTCTTCTGTTAGTTTTATGCGGGTGTTTCTTTCTGAAAACACAAACAAACCGAACCATAACAAGTTAGAGGTTATGGTGACATTGACAGCTAGCGTCAGCTAGTATTTTTTAATGCTAGGCAAAGGTATTTGTAGTTCTTCTGCCTACATCCTCGATATCTGAATAATTTTCAAAGTATCTTTAAAACGAATGAACGGAAAAATATATTTAAACGTTTTCCGTATTCAAATGAGATATATTTGAATACGGAATGAATAAATGGATATTAAATCTATTTTACCTAAACAAAAATTAAATGTTGTCAATGAATTAATTAATGTCATGGTGGTGGTGCCAAAAGGTCATTGCAGATGGCGCTGGAGGCTGTCTATCTGTCAAAGTTGTTGGGTACTTCTTCGTACAACATTCGGCATGCTAACCTCATTTGCGGCTAATTGTGCCAGTGTCAAGTGTATCTGAAAGATTACGTGACGTTTCTTTTAACCTAACCTCAGATGAATGAAACTCTTTGCCTCCAGCTACGCCGGCGCCACCTGGCGGGAGTAAAGGCGGACATGGCTGCCATTTGCCGATACCTCTTTACAAAATTCGGGGCATTGCAAAATCAACTTGGTACCGTGCATTTCGCTTAACCTTACAATCCCCCAAGCCTCATATGACGCTCGCCTCGAGTACCGTCCGTCCCCCAAGCGTCATATGACGCTCTCGCTCCCGCGCTTTTTTAAACCGGTATATTTTGGCCAATTTTTGTCATGTTGGTACTGTTAAAGATTTTCCAGACGCTCAATAAGACAAAGTCTATAATCCGATACAATTGTCTATGGTCATTCATAGAAAAAAATATTCCAAACGTGCCTCAAAAAAAACACTTTTTCGAGGACTTTTTTTTGGAAAATTTCAAACGCTGAAATATTGAACAGTTTATATAAGAACACGCTAATGTTTTTATTGTTTTGAAAGGGTAATGTTATTTAGATTACGTAGGTAACAAATAACATGTATATGTTGTTGATGTTTTTCTCATGTCTGCTAGATTTGTGTCGAGAAGGACCATTTTCATAGATGTCTGTGATTCTCATGTCGGTACAATAATAAAGGAAGGTCACTGTGACATTAGTTTTGCATTGACTAAGAGAGGGTTTCATTAGCTACTCATATTTAGCACTCTCATAGTTCTAAGAGTTACCATTTCAACATAATCACTTGATACGTCAATCAAGTGTCGCGCGCCGCGCGGGCTTAAGTGTGCCTGGGGGACGAGCTGTGTCGGCGCCAAGTGGCTGGGGGTGCGAGGGGTTAAGCGGCAAAATGCATTTGTGTGAGTGACGCGTGTGAGTGAGAGCTCAGATACGCACACAAAAGAAAACTATATAACTTACGCAACTAATTAATAATTATAATTAAAGAATGATTATAAGTCTTACAGTAACCAAACAAACTTGTATTGTCTCAACTAAACTATTTCTGCCAGCGTGAAAACCAAACTTCCAAATAACTCGCAATACTCATTGACTGTCTCAACCGGACATTAAAAATTTACCAGAAAGATTCTATCGACATACCCGCATATCGTCGATGTGCAAACAGCTATTATATTGAGCTTCTTGGATGTTTTTTTCCACTGTCAGAATAACCTCATTCTCAAGGCGTAAAAACTAATCAATATAAATTGACGGATCTTAGCTTAAAGTAAAATTCTGCTTTTCCTCCGTTTGATTATTCGTCACGAAAGATCAGACATTTTTTATTACTTTACTCATCACTAGTCGTATAGTGGTCGTCGTGGAGTGTATGTGATGTGTGTGTGTGTACGCTCGACAACAGAAAATCGTGTCTTGACAAGTCACTTGAGGAACTTCGTGACAAATGTCAGATCGCATAGTGCATTCCAGATAACTTTTCCCTTCGCCGTTAAGTTGGTAGCAATGAAACCAGTGTTGCTAGCTGTAGAAGTATGTATATCCCAAAAGTTGGGGAAAAAATATCTTATCAGTGACTGAAATGCCTACCCCAAATTGTCAAGGCATCAAAACTATCTATAGTAAAAACAAGTAGGTATTTCAAATAATGAAATCAATATTGGCAGCCGCAACTACATAACCGCTATCTTAGTTTTTTGAAAGTGGGGAATTATGATCTGTGTCTCGGATATTGCTTTTCCCCATTTTTTGACATTTGAGAAACTTTACGGCGAATGTAAAAACTATATGGAAAGCACATCTACATTTCGTGTTGTCTTCGAGCGTATAAGACTAGTGTAAGTAACTTTGTCTATCCGCTGAATATCTGGATAGAACCTTCACGAAGTGGGCCATAATACCCGCGAAAATCCTTACTAGCAACAAATGACGGTCAACGATTAGCGGAGGTCATATTGATGCTTTCTGAGTTCTAAGGTCGTGGCTGAAGCGTCGTTGCTAGCAGGAACCGGTGGTGAGTTGCGATTTAAGGCCGCTATAATCCTGCGGAGATAAACCAACACAGTTCAGGCTGCAAAGTAATATGTCAGCTTTGTTTAGGGATTGAAATCTGCATCCCAGAGGTATGCAACGTAAGTATGTGTGTTTGTTTACAAGGTATTTGTGCTATACAAGGTGATATTTAATTGGCTGACCATATTTTTGGGAATGATAATACCCATCATTATGACCAACTTTCCCCAAGAAGCGTATGGACGCAAATGAAAAAATAATTACTTCCTCAGTACATTGACCCGATCAGCTGGTTACAAGTTACTATGGGAAACCCAAATATTTTTTTTCTTTTGCGACCATATGTTTCTTTGGGAAAGTTGTTCATAATTATGGGTGATATCATTACCCAAAATATGGTCAGCTGATTTAATTTCACCCTGTATACCATCTTGAAGAGCTGGTTCCTTTGATAACAATTGTTTAAAATTATTAAAGGGAAATATTTAACAGCACATCAATAATACTGATTTGCACAGCAAATATACTGATTTTTACAGTAAATATCAGGGCAAAATACTGCGGTAGCTTAGGTTAAGGGTAAGGATTGAGCGAAGAGAAGCGCAATTTATCCTTCATATTAGGTTGAACATGTAAGAACAAAAATACTTAAAACATAAAAAGTGTTTTGCTGATCCTTTTTTGCTGTTAAAATCGGTATATTTGCAGTAGGATTAAATAATAGCCATCAGAAAATCGCAAAATATAGGGGCATATTAAATAAGTATTTTTGCCAGCCCAGTTTATTACTTGGTATTCTGTATTTTTGGGGCACAGTAATATCCCGCGGTTTCAATATGACTAGTGACCGGAACTGGTATTGCCAAACTTATTGGAATTGGATATTTAGCACATGAAAATTTACATTATTTGTTGGAGCGTGCTTCGGGTGAGCTAGAATCCCTCGCTGCACTCGTGTACTCACCTGCTATAGCCGCGATCACTTCCGGCGCGCTCACAGTGTAGGAGCCGGGTTCTACTGGGTCAGCGCGCTGGATGCGCAGCGTGCCGCCCGCGGCCGCGATGTGCGCGCGCACCGCTGCCACGACGGCCGCGGAGGGACACGCGGGGAAGTCTGCAGGGAGAACACAAGGTTATGCCGGTAGGAGACTGCTCTTTTTGTAATTATGTATGTGTGTATTTTGCATGTGTGCGATGTCGCTGTTTCTAGCTCCCACGACACAGGGTAACCAGCAGCAATGTATGGGCCTGTAAAAAAGAAAAAGGCAGGCACGTTACCAGGTTGTTGCCAGGTTTCTTTTGCTCTGAGCGAGCTGAGACCTCTCTTTCTCTAATAGGATAAGGCGGGATGAGAGAAAGATAGGTGTCAACTAGCATATAGCCAATGAACTAGGCGCGAACTGTATCAGACGGCAAATTTTGTAATTTATTTATTGATTGATGTAAGATCCGTGGTCTAATCAGTTCAACGCTTGCTCCTCACACGGAAGATGCAGGTTCGAAACCTGACCATGTACCAATTAGATAATTAAATCTTAATTAGTACAGTATCGGACGTTCAGTGTTCCGGATGACACGTTTAGCTGTAGCTCCCGGCTACTATCGCTACGTGGTAGTGGTCGTAAAACCCTCCACCAACCCGCACTGAGCCAGCGTGGTAGGGTAAGGCTTAATCTTACTCGTACCCGGGTAAAGGCCTGTGCCCCTCGATGGGGACATCAATGGGCTACATTCATTATTATTGTTATTAAAAGGCACACGATCACAGGTAGATAAATAGCCCAGTGAGCGAAGTGGAAGGCTATTAAGGTGCTTTGAATCACAACTCCATATCATCCCCACGAGTCGAAATCGACACATACATACTACATGGCTCTGGTTACAAATGAAGTTTGCAATGTAAAAACTAATAAATTCACAATACAAGGGCAAGATAAAAGTCAAGATCAAAGTTTCATAACCTTACAGACACATTAAACCTGTAATTATAATCTATTTCTTTTAAGGGTTCCGGGCTCAAAGGGTAAAAACGGGACCTTATTAGACTCCGCTCGCTGTCTGTCGCCAGGCTGTATCACATGAACCGTGATAGTTAGACAGATGAAATTTTCACAGATGATGTATTTCTGTTGCCTCTATATCAAAATATACTAAAAAACAGAATAAAATAAATATTTAAGGGGGCTCCCATACAACAATTCTTTCAATACCACATACAAACTTATGGATGCACCTGGTTACGTACATGGAGTGTGAAAGTAGCCGCACCAATAACTTTGTAAACAACATTTTGCTATGTTAAATCCAAACTATCCACTCCACACCATCGGTATCATTGTAGGATGGTACGGAACTCTTCATGCGCGAGTCCGGCTCGCACTTGACCTTTTTTATTGAAGACAAATACAGAAACTTCTTAAAATTAATAAATAGGTGCTCAACAAGCAAAAAGGGGTTCTCTAACTATCTTATCCACTCTACTCACCCCTAATCTCCACGCAGACAGCAATCGCCGGCAACTCCACCTGCCCGGGCAGGATCTTGCGCAGGTCCGCCACCGGCACCGGGCTCATGTTGCCGTAGTCCACGTACAGCACGGACACGGTCGCGCCGCCCGCCCCGCCGTCCTGCTCGCAGGTCACCGCGCGGTACCAGCCGCCCTCTGCAATCAGCACGCGCGCACTGAGTCACGCTGTAGCCAGCTTCGATACTCAAACGACCAATGAGCGTTCGCTCACGGGCGCATTCAGAGAGCATCTAGCATATTTTCTGTCCGCCATTTTGAAAAATCTCTGATATTTGTTCCAGAAAAAAACTCTAGATGGCGTTGCGTGAAACTTCCGATCCACAGACGCATTTGCCGGAAAATTAAAACAAGGGAGAATCGGCGGCCTAAATTCGCTCTTGCTCGCAGCGAGACGATGAGTGGATTCAACGAACGATTTCTGAATTAAGTATTAAGTATTGTTCTGTCCCGTTCTTCTTTGTGATATCTGCAGATACAGAACGATAGGTACTTAACACGCTCAGCGCCAATGTATCTTTAATGATACACCATAGGGTGCTTTGTCACAGGCCAGTGTATCCTTAATGATACACCACACTGCCCGACTTCGGAGGCCGGTGTATCCCACAATATACACCGTTTCATACATTTTAGTAGCGCGTTCAAAAGCATTGGCCCTGGAGAATGTGCCTGTGTTTTTGGGGTTTAAATATCTTACAAAATAAAGAAAATATGGGGTTTTTCTTAAAAAAAAATACTAAAAAATTATAGGTATACACTGGCCTGTGAGAAAGCACCCTATGGTGTATCATTAAAGATATACTGGCGCTGAGCGTGTTAAGTATTTGTTTAGTGACATACTCAATTCAGAAATCGTAGGTTAGGGTACTATCTGACTTTAATAGTGCGGTGTAAAGCCTGGGGTGTAAACACTAAGCAAACACTGGAAAGTTCCAGGTGCGACAGACAGCCCCCTATGCAGGGGGTGCATAGAATTGGAGGAAACCATCGAGCATATGCCGTTGGCGGGTCCACCCACAATAGAAACCAGGGTGGCTGTCCTGGGAGACAACAACCAACCTGGATGTCCTTGAACACCCAGGCCTCCTGGAGGAGTAGGGATGGAGCAGCAGCAGCGAGCTCTTATTGAAGATTGAAGAGTGCTCAGTTGAGACATGTCAACAATCTGTATTGGGAGTCACTCACCGAACTTGGCGATGCAGAGTTCTTCAGTCCGGGGCAGGTAGGGCTCGCGACCGATCTCGCTCTCGCAGTATTCGGTCATCTGCAAACATACAGATGGTAAAAATCTGAGTCGGATTCAAGCATGAAGAAACTTTAACTCTAAAAATTCGAACCCTTAGATTGCGAATCTAAGATGATAATTCAAAGATTCAAAGATTGTTTATTTTCATTAAAGTACAATATATGTTTTGTGTTTTTTGTCCATGCTGTAAAACCACAGGTGGTTTGTCTCAGCTGCACATATAAAGCTTAAAAAATATTTAGTACGGTCGCTGTTAACAAATACATCTTATTATTTTAACAAATACAAGTTATCCCTTAAAATATATATATCGTGCTCGTAAATAAAGTGATTAGTCGTGTGATGTGCTTGTGAAGATTTTTTTCAATATATATTTTTGTTCATGTTGAACTTGAATCATGTTATGTCCCTTTTATTCACAAAATCCCGTGTAGTTCGTTATTTGTGTTGTGGCAACAGAATTACACATTATCAAAACTCTATATACCTATTTCAGTTCATCATAGATATGTCTAGACGGACAGTGGAAGTGGATGCTTAGTAATAGGATCTCGTTTTGAGGTTTTAGGTTGAATCCAACTGCAACAACCCACCTCTTGTAACGTAGTACGTTACTACGTAAAGTTCAAATCAAATAACTGAAGAATATACTTGTAACGTAGTACGTTATTACGTAAAATTCAAATCAAAATAACTGAATAATGTACTAGAGTAGTTATCCATGTGCATTCGCCCGTTTCCACGGTGAACTCAGGAGTTAACCGGTTTTAATTAAAATTCATAAAATTGTCCGGCCAGAGCGACACTGCCGTGAACACATATAAAACATAAACGATTAAATACAGACACATACATTGTTTCTGGCCCCACACTAGGATACCCTGTGTCGTGGGAACCAGAAATAGCGACGTCACACACAAAAACATCCCAGACCTGGGTTTTTTTTTTACTCCCAGCTGAGGATCGAACCCGGGACCTCTCGCAACCGCTGCGCCACAGAGGTCGTCATTGCGACGTTATTCGTATTAAGAGAAGTTTGGCATAACACTTTGAATTAAGAAAAATGTATTTCTTAATTCAAAGTGTTACGCCAAACCCCGATATTGGGTAAGTGGTGAATACTCCTTGTTAGGCATTCTGTAGATTAAGATTTTATGATTGCATCATCTATCATGTCCATTGTTCACATAGATCGGGGAGCACGGCAGTGCCCCCGCCAAGTCGAGCGCGAAGCAAACACTGCCGTACCATCCTTTACTGGAACCATTTCGCCGCATTTTCAGGCCCCTATTTGAGAACCTCTGGATAAGACCAGAACGTAGAAATTTTTGTCATCCAGTAAGCTATAATCACATACTTAAAATCCAAAATTTCAAGTCTGTAGGTCATTTAGTTCCGAAGTTAAGCGATAGCAAAGTTTCGCATTTATGACACTCACTCACTCATGATCATCAGAATAGAACTCGTACTTCCCATAAACTCAGAGAGCTGAAATTTGGTACAGAGTTAGGGTTTGAGGGCCACATAAAGGGAAAACTATAAAAACTAGGATAATCGAAGATCTGGAGTACCTGGTGGATTAGAAAACACAAGACCTTGGTTTTCTCTTGGTATAGATTCGGTGTATACCGTTTTCAAATCTCCCGGATATCTCCCGAAAACCTAATAAAATTTATCAATATGCCCACGTTTCTACAAAAAGGAAGTGAAATCCCACCAATAACATTCTGTAAAAAACGAGCCAAGTCTCGATGGAGCTGCTTGTTTATCTCTAAAAAGTAATGAAATCTAGACAAAGTGTACCCACTAACGTATAAATAATGTTCAACGGCCAAGTCACACAACATTAACTATAATAATAAAGAAATCGCAGTAAGGAACCTTAGACATGACAAGACTTTGTCTAGATTTCATTACTTTTTAGAGATAAACAAGCAGCTCCATCAAGACTTAGCTAGTTTTTTACAGAATATGTTTGGTGGGATTTCACTTCTTTTTGTAGAAACGTGGGCATATTGATATCCGGGAGATATGAAAACGGTATACACCGAATCTATACCAAGAGAAAACCAAGCTCTTGTGTTTTCTAATCAGGGTCACCAGGTACACCAGATCTTCGATTATTCTAGTTTTTCTAGTTTTCCCTTTATGTGGCCCTTAAACCCTAATTCTGTACCAAATTTCAGCTCTCTGAGTTTATGGGAAGTTCTACTTCTATTCTGATGATCATGAGTGAGTGAGTTTCATAAATGCGAAACTTTGCTTTCGCTTAACTTTGGAACTAAATGACCTACAGACTTGAAAGTTTGGATTTTATATATGTGATTATAGCTTACTGGATGACGAAAATTTCTGCATTCTGGTCTTATCCAGAGGTTCTCAAATAGGGACCTGAAAATGCGGCGCAATGGTCCCAGTAAAGGATGGTACGGCAGTGTTTGCTTCGCGCTCGACTTGGCGGGGGCACTACCGTGCCCCCCGATCAACGACAAAGGAGTTTGGGTGATGCTAGATCTATGGCTACCAACGCCATCTAGCGAAAGAGGCTGAACTTACCAAACAAAATATTTTACCTTTTTTTGGCTGTTCCTTTGCGTTTTTTGTAACTTTATTTTTATCTAAACCTCCTCTGGACTGAGGATAATAAAACCAAGTAGCAGTTAAACAAACCGATCGGGCCATTTTAGAGATTTAGTAACGTAACGTAGTAACTGACGTACAGCGATTAATTTTTATAAGTATAAAAGATCTGATCAATGCCGGAAGGAGCAAGATGTATGTGTGTGTGTGTGTATGTGTACTCACTTGTTGCGTGAGCTCATCTAGTTTCGCCAGCGCGTCGGCAGCGAGCGCCGAGTCACAGGCCGACAGCGCGCCTATCTCGAGCATGCTGCTGTCAAGCACCTGCGGAGGACAACGACAACAGATGATCGTCAATACTGAGAGGAGCTGGCACCCTCGCTGCACTCGGGACTCCAAAATGTAACTGGGTGAATAACCGACTCAGTTCCGATTGTTAAATCGTTTATCTACACACATATCATAAACCCTCTTTACTGCGTACAAAAACCGCACGTTACGATCAGCATAATGTTAAACTACTTGGTAAAAACTCATTTCTTATAAATGTGTAGTTTTTCTACATATTATGACATTCAAATTTCGAACGCCGACGCCCGCCTGCGTGAAGTTGGTACTACAGAACAAGCTAAACAACTGCAGAGCCACAATGCCGGTCAAACATGCGGTTCCTGAACACATCAAAGAGAGCTTATGATATGTGTGTAGATAAACTAGTGTATGTAACTGTAAATAATTAGGCATTAAAACTCTCGAGTGATATTATTATAAAACTCGCCTTTGGCTCGTTTCATAAACCCACTCTCGAGTATTAATGCCCTCCATTATGTAGCAGTCACATCTCTCTTTGATGTGTTCAGTAACCGCATGTTTGACCGGCATTGTGGTTCTGCAATTGTTTAGCTTGTTCTTTAGTACCAACTTCACGCAGACGGGCGTCGGCGTTCGAAATTTGAATGTCAGTACCAACTTCACAGACAAACTAGGGACGGCACGCGGGTGGGCGTCGGCGTTCGAAATTTGAATGTCATTATATGTAGAAAAACTACACATAATGACCATTATGTGTAGTTTTCCAGATACGAAACGAGTTTTTACCAAGTAGTTTAACATAATGCTGATCGTAACGTGTGGGTTTTGAACGCAGTAAAGAGGGTTTATGATACGTGTGCAGATAAACTACTATTATATGCCTGTTGATCTGAAGAATTTGACATCATTTCTAGGTGTGAAATATCAATGGGGATGGAACTACTGCCCATTAGACAACTATGTCTTTTTATCTACACAGGTATCATAAGCCCTCTTTACTGCGTCCAAAAACCGCACGCTACGACCAGCACAATCATATACGACTTGGTAAAAACTCATTTCTTATCTGAATATTTTTATTTTATTTTATTTTATTTTATTTTTATTTTATTTTATTATCTTAGGAAAACTTACAGCTAGTAATTATATATTTAGGTTAAGTATAAGATGGGACTGGGCCGGCCATGTTGCTCGGATGCTGCGGAATAGCTGGGCTAAGGGAGCCACAGACTGGCTCCCAGAAAATGCAGAGAGAAAGCGTGGCCGACCCAGGAAGAGATGGAGTGATGAGTTGGGTCTATGGGACAAGGAGTGGAGGGAGACCGCTCAGGATCGGATAGAGTGGAAGAGGGGGAGAGAGGCTTTTGCCCAGCAGTGGGACATGGTGGGCTCGTAATAATAATAATAATAATAATAATAATAATAATAATAATAATAATAATAATAATAATAATAATAATAATAATAATAATAATAATAATAATAAAATAAACTCTACTGGGACAGAACTATAATTACAGACAAAACTATTCATTTCAACAGGCCTGACATAACTCTCCACGATAAACAAAACAAAACAGTATTTCTCATAGATATAGCCATACCAAATACACACAACCTTACCACAACGTTTACAGAAAAAAACACAAAATACACAGACCTTGCCATTGAAATTAAAACACAATGGCATGTACAATATGTCAAAACCATCCCAATAGTCATTTCATCCACAGGAGTCATCCCATACACATTACACACTAGTCTCAAAACATTAAATATACCCAGATCCACACACATACTTCTTCAAAAAGCAACAATACTAAATACATGTAGAATTGTACGGAAATTCATGGGCAAGGACCGTGATCTTTAGTAGATAAGCACTTGGCGTAAGCCCGTGTATCAGAACCTCTTTATTACAAGAGTGAAATGAAAAATTCATAAAAATATAATAATAATAATAATAATAATAATAAGTATAAGATGGGTCGACATAGAGCCATTAACAAGTTTCCGCATTTGGGTAGGGAAATCAGTTAAGTAACTTAAAAATTTAATTGTAATTTGCAAAAAATAAACATAATTTAAGAGAGAAAAAAATATAAAAACGTAAATAGGTACCTAAATCATTGTGCTAGTACAGATAGAGAAGTAGAAGGAAGAAGAAATAATCAATGTTATGTGGTTGTCTATTCCATTATGTTATCATAGTTCACTTAGAAAAGAATTTGTGGTTAATAATTGATTTAATTCTAGATGGTTTATCTGCAAACAGGTCTACATTAAGGGAATATGTTTTGTTGAAAACTTTGCCAGTTCGCCACATGAATGATGACTGTCGGTAGTTAGTTCTGGATAGGGGCAGATGAATCTTTAAACTATTATTTAATCTGGTGGATCTCGCAGATGGGGTGCAAAACTTTGCCATTTCTAGAAGTTCCGGACAATCGAGTTCTCCCCTTACTAATTTTGCCAAGAAAGAGAGGTCAGCGGCTTCGCGTCTCTGCACGAGAGGTAACATGTGATGGTGTTTACACCGACTGAGGTAATCTGGAATATGGGTCCTAAATCTACTATCAAGAAGACGGAGATATCTACGTTGAATCTTTTCAATCTCAGTTATGTAGATACTGTATCGGGGGTACCAAGAGTTTCAAGAAGTTCCAATATTGATACATTTTGACCAAAATGTTTAAATTTTCGATAAATTATGCCATTCAAATTTCGAACGCCGACGCCCGCCTGCGTCCGTCCCTAGTTTGTCTGTGAAGTTGGTACTACTGATCAAGCTAAACAAGTGCAGAGCAATGATGAATGCCCCAATGCCGGTCGAACATGCGGTTCCTGAACACATCAAAGAGAGCTTATGTTATGTGTGTAGATAAACTAGTGTATGTAACTGTACATAAATAGGCATTAAAACTCTCGAGTGATATTAATATGAAACTCGCGTTAAACCCACACAAGTTTTTTTTGTTAGAGGGGAAAAAAATGTAATTACCCACGCCCAGGAGCGAGACCTCCCTGCTATGTCCGGGTCCCCACACATTGAGCGGACATCAGCTCGTGTGCTATACGGACTAAAAACAACCCCTTTGTTGTATTGTGTGACAGTTATCTATGAAATCGATATAACTGTGAGCCAGGGACCCACTTTCGAGTTTTAATGCCCTCCATTATGCATCAGTCACATAATAGTAGTTTATATGACTGCTACATAATGGAGGGCATTAATACTCGAGAGTGGGTGGGTCTATGAAACGAGCCGAAGGCGAGTTTCTTAATAATATCACTCGAGAGTTTTAATGCCTAATTATGTACAGTTACATACACTAGTTTATCTACACACATATTATAAGCTCTCTTTGATGCGTTCAGGAACCGCATGATTGACCGGCATTCTGGCATTGATCATTGCTCTGCAGTTGTTTAGCTTGTTCAGTAGTAACAACTTCACAGACAAACTAGGGGCGGCACGCAGGCGGGCGTCGGCGTTCGAAATTTGAATGTCATAATATGTAGAAAAATTACACATTATGGTCATAATGTGTATTTTTTCAGATAAGAAATGAGTTTTCACCAAGTAGTTTAACATTATGGTGACCGTAACGTGCGGTTTTTGTACGCAGTAAAGAGGGTTTATGATACGTGTGTAGATAAACTACTATTAGCAACTACAGCAAGAAACGTACCTGCAGTGTGCACCCGTCTTTCGGTAGCGGCAGGTAGGTCAGGTCTGACATCATCATCACACGGGTCTCTGAAACGGTTGCACGTCACATTATAATTGGATCACAAGCAGTCGATGAGCTCCTTCGCGATATGTACGTCCAACCGTACGCGTCCGCCATTGTTAAACGCACGGACATGAACACATACCATATATATCACGACCCCAATGGCCGAGTCGGCAGTGACCCTGCCTACGAAGCCAAGGGTCCCGGGTTCGAGTCCCGGTGGAAAAAAATATTTGTTTGATGAGAACGGATGTTTTTACCCTAGTCATGGTTGTTTATCTATCTAAGTATAATATTTATCTATATAAGTATGTGTATCGTTGTCTAGTACCCAAGATACAGGGAATCCTAGTTTGGGGCTAGATCAATGTGTGTAAATAGTGTACAAGGTATTATTTTATGTTTGTAAGAGAACCAACTGTGTGATTTTTAAACCAACTTCAAAAAGGAGAAGGTTCTCAATTCGTCTGTTTTGTTTGTGTGTTTGTTACGCGATTATTCCGTTAATTATGAATCGATTTTGATGATTCTTGTTGAAATTGACTTGACTTGTAGTTATAAGTTAGTATAATTTTGACGTTGAATAAGATAATTTATTAATTTATATTCAATAAAAAAAAATACTCTGTCTCTGACTCTTGTAGACAGAATTCATCTTATGACATTGACTTTAAACACCACTGATAAGTCACAGTAAAGCTAATACGCAATTTGGTTTACCTGGATAATATCATACAAACATTCTGTGTAAATTTCAACTCTGTACGGACAGACGGACGGTTGGACAGACGTACAGACGAACTTAGTAATATTCCGGGTCCCGTTTGGCACCCTTCGGGTACGGAACCATAACAACAACTGTCAGTTAGAACAGTCATAATCAAATCAAATCAAATCAAATCAAAAATCATTTATTTCCATAGGATGTTGTTACATCACTGAGATCCGTCATTACATTTTTTTGGGTGAGTTCACTAACACAATGGCGGAATCTGTGGAGAAGAGCTCACCGAAGAAACTCCACAGTCGTCGCATCTTTTGCGTTTCCTTTTTTAAATAATGTCACAATAGCGACTGAGCTGAGTGGTGCAAAACATCTATCGTGTGACCCGGGAAGTAGATATGCTGCGTCTACCTAACTAGAGTAACGGTCTGAGGATACATCGGAGGCGCTCGGGACGTTTCGTGCCGGTGCTGCAATCTCTATAAACTCTATAGTACCCACTAAGCAAGTCTGCGCCGTCATCCCGCTCACTCGATCGTTCGGACCATCGCCGCCGCTCATGAGTGTAAGCGTGACAACACTACTGATATGAACAAGTTATCGTTCGGCCAACATCGGAAGCGCTCGGAACTGCTCGCGCCGCATTATCGTAAACTCACTCAGCAAGTCTGCGCCGGTTTCCTGAAGCGCCAGCCACTCGGGCGTGCTCATCTCTCGCACTTGCTTGTTCACACTGTCGCCGCGCTCGAGTGTGAGCGAGACGGCACTACCGCTGGGGGCTGTGGTCGCGCCGTCTGGCAGCGTCTGGAATAAGGTTCAGTTTCAATGACAAAGACAACTGTAAGACATTCGTAGGACAGACCCAGTAAGAGCTCAATCACATTATGTTGGACCGACACTTATAACATTTGGCAGACTCTCCAATCTGTATGTTCACTTGTGAAGTCTAAGGAAGGAACAGCAGATCTAAGGAATATCATACTGCGGTCCTTAACTGGCATCGCTGCAGTGGATGCACAGACAGCCAAGCTAAATTGGAACTGGGCCGGTCATGTATGTGGAATGCACCGGCTATGACTGATGAATGAGTGCCAGGTCTAATACCAGACGGAGCCGGCGGGATAACCTCCAAAAGTTTTTGCTGGGATGACCGGTTTAAGTCAATTTTGGTCCCCTACACTGTGCCAGCTTCACGACTCGACGACGAGTATCACCAGATATGCCCTCGATGGCTCTTTGAGTGTGAGTCACTTGTGTGACCGTGAGTATGTGCTACACTCACCAGTGCAGCACCAGCTTTCTCCTGCTTCAGTTTTACCAGATACTCCCTCGCTGGCTCGGTGAGTGTGAGTGTGAGTCACGGTTGTGTGAGCATGACTGCGTTTCACTCACCAGAGTAGCGCTAGCCTCGTCCTCCTTTAGTTTCACCAGATACTCCCTCGCTGGCTCAGTGAGTGTGAGTGTGAGCCACGGTTGTATGAGCGTGACTATGCGTTACACTCACCAGAGTAGCGCTGCGCTGGCCTCGTCCTCCTTCAGTTTCACCAGATACTCCCTCGCTGGCTCGGTGAGTGTGAGCGTGAGCCACGGTTGTATGAGCGTGACTATGCGTTACACTCACCAGAGTAGCGCTGCGCTGGCCTCGTCCTCCTTCAGTTTCACCAGATACTCCCTCGCTGGCTCGGTGAGTGTGAGTGTGAGCCACGGTTGTATGAGCGTGACTATGCGTTACACTCACCAGAGTAGCGCTGGCCTCGTCCTCCTTCAGTTTCACCAGATACTGCCTGGCTGGCTCGGTGAGCGTGAGTGTGAGTCCGTGGAGCGTGACCCGGGCGGCGCGGGTCGGACGCGCAGAGAGTGAGAGCTCGTCGGGACATTCGAGTAGTTTCTCTAGCTGCGTCACTTCGATGTTGCCTGCGGGACAGAATACGTTATAGCAGCCCTCATCGCAATAAAACCATGCCAGCACAGATAAATAGTTGAATGTTGTACGAAAAATTTCAGATTTATCTGTTCAATAGGACTTATCTCCTCGATATTTTTTTTATTGAAACAGGGCCTAAGATAGATAAACAACCATGTCTAGGATATAAACATCCGTTCTCATCAAACCAATATTTGTCCCCACCGGGACTCGAACCCGGGACCCTTGGCTTCGTAGGCAGGGTCACTGCCGACTCGGCCATTCGGGTCGTCAATTGTGTGTGACGTCACTATTCCTGTCTCCCACGAGACAGGGTATCCAGAAGCAATGTACGCGGCTATATATATGTCGCAGAAGGGTCAGGACGGATGGCTGAGGGCGTCCCGAGGATGGGTGTGATGGGTACTCGAGCATTGGAGGCAACAGTTTTTGTTATAACACAGTTTATTAACATTAGGGCACGAATCATGTACTAGACACAGAATAATGACACTTGACACTGGGAGCACTAGTTACAGTCACACTGAACACGGGGAGTACTAGATACATAATAACCACACTAGACACGGGGACTGGCTAGTCCAATAATGTGGGAGGGGTGCGCTCCGTACGACTGCTCGATACAGACTAACTCGCTGACTGGCGCGCACGCCCTTTTTATAGCATGCACACCTAACCTCCATTATTGGCTTAACCTAAGCGAATGCAAATATCGCTTGTGTCACCGTACTTATCTCTACTGCCTTGCGCTATGGCTATATCTCAATTCGTACACTACGACATATATTTAAATTTTGTTTCTTTTTACAGTTACAGACAATCTCTGTAGCATTGAGGTTGTGACTCTGCCTACCATGCGAGAGGTCCTGGGTTTGATCCCCGGCTGGGGGTAGAGAAAAAAACCCCAGGTCTTGTATTTTTATACGTGTGTGACGTCGCTGTTTCTGGTTCCCACGACACAGGGTATCCTAGTGTGGGGCCAGAAACAATGTATGTGCTGTCTGTAAATGTTTATAATTATGTTATGTTCTGGAGATTTTGAAATTGCCATTTTAGCAACTTATAAACCATGTTAAAGCGACTTTGTCGATAAAGGGATATTACAATGTTCGAGATTACTTAAATGACGGGACTGTATGGGGTTAATCTGGCTCAACACAGACCTTGCTGTTGATAATTTTGTAATTATTTATTCCTGCTTATTAATTATGATAATTCATATCGTAATATGTATTAGTTAAGCACAAGCAATTTTAAAAGAGATCTAAAAATCAATCTGTAGGAGTTTCTACGCCCTCCTTCTCCCACAGTGGTCCAATGTAGAGAAGAGGCAAAAAATTACGATTGTTAAGTATATGTAAATATCTACAGTAATAAAGGCATTTGGAATTTAGTTAAGGTATGACTGCGAACTCGGCAGCACGTAGCGGTGTTGGGTATTCTTTCAGTTGCTTCGAGTTCACGTGCTGCCTCTGTCCCGCTCTGCCGCACATTGCTGCCGACTCCTAAACCTATAGACAATGTGCGGGGACCGGCAGCACTGCTGCATGCTGCCGACTCCGGGATCACACCTTCAGGGTGTGTTAGGGTCTGGCCAGCGCCTGGTACTCACCGTACTCGACGTATTCGATCATGTACTTGTTTTGCTTGACACTGGTGCGCGTGACCAGCGCGCGGTACACGTTGCCGTCCGTGAAGCGAGCCAGCACCAGCGCGCCCTTCGTCGGCGGCGACGCTAGCGGGGCGGCTGAAAACAAGGAACGTAGGTTAAAAGTCAACCAAACATATCTAACCACTCTGGCGGCAACGTTTACAAAAGGTAACGCCAAGAGACTGGACTCTCCGTCGCCAACGTTTACAAAAGGTAACGCCAAGAGACTCGACTCTCCGTCGCCAACGTTTACAAAAGGTAACGCCAAGAGACTCGACTCTCCGTCGCCAACGTTTACAAAAGGTAACGCCAAGAGACTCGACTCTCCGTCGCCAACGTTAACAAAAGGTAACGCCAAGAGACTCTCCGTCACCAACGTTTACAAAAGGTAGCGCCAAGAGACTCGACTCTCCGTCGCCAACGTTTACAAAAGGTAGCGCCAAGAGACTCGACTCTCCGTCGCCAACGTTTACAAAAGGTAGCGCCAAGAGACTCGACTCTCCGTCGCCAACGTTTACAAAAGGTAGCGCCAAGAGACTCGACTCTCCGTCACCAACGTTTACAAAAGGTAGCGCCAAGAGACTCGACTCTCCGTCGCCAACGTTTACACAAGGTAGCGCCAAGAGACTCGACTCTCCGTCGCCAACGTTTACACAAGGTAGCGCCAAGAGACTCGACTCTCCGTCGCCAACGTTTACAAAAGGTAACGCCAAGAGACTCGACTCTCCGTCGCCAACGTTTACAAAAGGTAACGCCAAGAGACTCGACTCTCCGTCGCCAACGTTAACAAAAGGTAACGCCAATAGACTCTCCGTCACCAACGTTTACAAAAGGTAGCGCCAAGAGACTCGACTCTCCGTCGCCAACGTTTACAAAAGGTAGCGCCAAGAGACTCGACTCTCCGTCGCCAACGTATACACAAGGTAGCGCCAAGAGACTCGACTCTCCGTCGCCAACGTTTACAAAAGGTAGCGCCAAGAGACTCGACTCTCCGTCGCCAACGTTTACAAAAGGTAGCGCCAAGAGACTCGACTCTCCGTTGCCAACGTTTACAAAAGGTAGCGCCAAGAGACTCGACTCTCCGTCGCCAACGTTTACAAAAGGTAGCGCCAAGAGACTCGACTCTCCGTCGCCAACGTTTACCAAAGGTAGCGCCAAGAGACTCGACTCTCCGTCGCCAACGTTTACAAAAGGTAGCGCCAAGAGACTCGACTCTCCGTCGCCAACGTTTACAAAAGGTAGCGCCAAGAGACTCCACTCTCCGTCGCCAACGTTTACAAAAGGTAACGCCAAGGACTCTCCGTCGAAAACGTTTACAAAAGCTCACATCGCTACCAAGTTTTGCTGTGTTCCGAATTGTTTTATACTGTAAAACTAGTTCTGCTACTCGTTACGAGAGGGTTCTGATTACTTCTGATTGAAATTCCCTTTGCAAGTGTGTGGGATGGTCATATGGTATTATTATTTTATTTTTATTTTTTATTAACATTGGAAAACCAACAGCTATCTTTAAATTAACAATAGGAATCTTATATAAAAACAAAAAAGCCAATTATAGGTTTTCGCCGACAAAAAGACACAATAAACAAATAATACAGTTAAAGCACTCTTAAATAACAGAATTAGTTCGCATTATACATAGCCCTATACGTTGTAACATGACATGCAGTAACAAGTCACGTTAAAAAAAAAAACATAAAGTCGAAATACTTTATTCTAGTCATAGAAAAATATTGAAACAAAATCCTGCCGAAAAAATAATCAAAATAGACAGACGAACAAAACCTCCGTTCGAGCTGTAAATGCTTGGATTTGTCGCCGAAATCTATGCTTTTTTACGATAATTGTGGAGTTATTATACATAAAACACATCGTAAAGATATTTCCTATAGGATTTCGGAAAGATTTCTGGTTTCTTGTAGGTTTTAGTAGAATGACAGTGAAATTGATACGGAGCCATTTTTTTACAGATTTTTTCAAGTAATTTTTTTTTGCCGCTTTGTTTGACAAACAGGTGTAACTCAATACTGTAATAGATTCTACGTTTCATGATGTTTGTAGACATATTTTTTACTTTCTTCTAGCTGGGAACCATCGCAAGGAAGTCTACTAGCTTTTATGTTCATATTTAGCTTGTTTTATATATTTTTATGGAGGAAAATATCTTGTTTAATAATTTGTTTAGTTTAGTTAGTTCCTTACGCTTGCCACCTGGTGTCATAAATTACTTGAAACCTACATATACTTTCTGGGTCCTAGACTCAAAACCAGCGTCACAGGCCTTCCTGTGACATTATGCTGAGTCTGAGCCCTTTTGTTGTCATGGCAGACACATGGCACTGGAACCACTCACAACTTTATGTGGGTATCTGTATGGATAATAGGAACAGTAAGAATGATATACATTTTTGTCTGTAGTTGTTTAAATCTCTGTTTTGCCTTTTGTGTTTCTTTTATATGTATGTGTTTATGCTGACACAGAAATGGATACCGGTAAAAGGGGGCTAATTGGAACTGAGGGGCTAATTGGAAATCATACAAAATGCAGAGATTTGGCTGCATTTACTATTATAATTTATAATATAATTATAATTGTGATAAAATTATCAATCACGGACCAACAGACAAAAGGATGATTCAAACTGTCTTGACACTGTATTCAACTGACATTGTCTTGCCTTTCCCTTGCAACATAGCGAGTGTTTTTAGGGTTCCGTAACCAACGGGTAAGAACGGAACCCTATTACTAAGACTTCGCTGTCCGTCCGTCCGTCCGTCCGTCCGTCCGTCTGTCACCAGGCTGTATCTCAAGAACCTAGCTAGCTAGAGAGGTGAAATTTTCACAGATTATGTATTTCTGTTGCCGCTATAATAACAAATACTAAAAAACAGGATAAAATAAATATTTAAGGGGGCTCCCATACAACAATACCACATACAAACTTGTGGATGCACCTGGTTATATGGAGTGTGAAAGTAACCGCACCAATAACTTTGTAAACAATATTTTGTATTAAAAACAATGAATATGAATTAAAAATTAAAGATATTACTTTCAAAAATGATATTGATGTAGCTAAAGAGTTTGATTTTTTTTTACTGACATCCCAATCTCTACTACAAAGTCTTTAGACTCTTCCAAAGCAGTCGCTGAATCTTTGCTAAAAGACTATGTACCTAGATGTGAAAATCAATTCTCGTTTAATTATGTAGATGATAAAGATATTATTAAAGCCTTTAAGTCAATAAATATTAAGAAAACTGCAGACCTCTGGGATATTTCTGTTCATGTTGTGAAGCCCCTAATAAATGTTATTGCACTTGATTTAGCTTTCATATTTATTGCATCTATTGAATCTGGCGTGTTTTCTGATTTAATGAAACACAGTAAAATTTGTTTAAATCGGGTAGTACATCTGATCCTTCTAACTTCAGACCGATATCGGTATCGCCTACATGTAGTAAAGTTTTTTTAAATCAACTTCTTACACATTTCAACACCAACAACATGCTCCACTGTAAAAAAATTGGTTTTATACAAGGCAAATCAACTACTGATGCCGGTATTGAGTTAATATCACATATATATGATGCCTTGGAGGAGTCGCATTAAGCTCTAGGAGTATTTTGCGATTTGTCTAAGGCTTTTGATTGCGTTGACCATGGGACATGGATCAGGAAATTACATCACTATGGAATTAGGGATACCTCTTTAGATCTTCTCTCTTCTTATCTAAATGACAGGATACAGAGAGTTGACATTAATGGAAAACAATCTCCAGGGTCTGTTGTTACTATGGGTGTACCGCAGGGTTCCATACTCGGGCCATTCCTGTTTTTGGTTTATATTAATGATCTGCCAGATCTTGTCAGAGATAATCATGAGATTGTAATGTTTGCAGATGACACTTCACTTTTGTTTAAAATGAAACGAAGCAGTTTGAACTTTGACGATGTGAATAATGCAATCTCAAAGGTAGTCAATTGGTTTAGTGCCAATAATCTTTTACTGAACAATAACAAAACTAAATGTATTCGGTTTATACTCCCCAATGTTAAACAAGTCTCGGCTAATGTTAATGTTAAAGGTGAAAATTTAGAAATTGTAGATAGCACGGTATTCCTAGGAATTACCTTAGATAATAAGCTTCAGTGGGGCCCACACATAGATAAGCTATCGAAAAAACTCAGTTCCGCAGTTTATGCAGTCAAAAAAATCCGTCTTTTTACGGACGTGGAAACAGCTAGACTAGTTTACTTCAGCTACTTCCATAGCATTATGTCTTACGGCATACTGCTGTAGGGGAACGCTGCAGACATTAACATAATATTTGTGCTGCAAAAGAGGGCTGTTCGTGCAATCTACAATGTGGGTCTCAGAGAGTCACTGCGTTGAAAATTTAAGGAAATTAACATTATGACAGTGCCGAGTCAGTATATATATGAAAACGTAATGTACGTCCACAAAAATATTCATAAATTTCCTAAGAATAGCGACAGGCACAATGTCAACACTAGAAATAGGAATAAACTAGCTATACCTACTGCTAGGCTCCATAAGGTTAATGTATCTTTTAAAGGGCAATGTATTCGCTTTTACAACAAAATACCGACTGAGTTACAAGAATTGTCTGTAAATAAATTTAAAAATGTTGTTAAAAATCACTTATTTAAAAAAGCTTACTACAAAATATCAGATTATGTAGAAGACAAGAAAGCTTGGGAAGGTGTTTGCTCCAATTCTGTAAAAAATAACGTATAAAGCTGGAGGTTTCTAGTCGCCTCTTTGCCTCCAGCATCTAAAACATTGAGGTGACGGAATTCAAATTGAGTTCTATATTTCCCTGTATCTTATACATGTGTTAGTTTTAGAGTTGACATTCTCCAAATGTTACCTATGTGTTTCTTATGGAAATAAACTCTTTTTGAATTTTGAATTAGTTCCAATTAGGCCCTCAATTCCAATTAGCCGCCTTTTACCGGTATTCTATTCCTTTACAGAAAACCGCATTAAAATCCGTCGACCCATTCGACCGCCAGGGTGCCACAGACAGACAGACATACAGACACACCGACCGACAGGTGTTTCAAACTTATAGCAGCTCTCTTTTTTCGTCGTCGTCGGTGTGTGATAGTCTTGTGTCGGTCATGTACGAAGAACGAATAGGAAACGTTACTGTGCAATGAACGAAAAGAAACGTTTCCCTTCTCTAATCGGACATTCGGTCTATTAGGACTATTAGGACATCGCTCCGAGAGAGCGGCGGCGGGCGGGAGGCATTGAGCCATGCCGACTCATGCCGAGTATGTACACGGCATTGACATCTTGACTAGAATGACAGTCCTAATCCTGTTTAAGTATGAAGGGAAATCAAATATTATTTAACTTTTTATTTCTGCTATGCCAACCGACACATAGAATTGTATAAATATGTTAATATTATCGTATAATATTCCTCAAGTTTCTGCTCTGCACGAAAAGAAAGGTTAACCTAATAGCTCCATTTTTTATTCGATCCTACGTCATACATAATATTACTAATAAAGCTGTTAGATCTTACTGTGTGTGATGATGTGATGACCGAACAGGCATATTTTTTATTCATAAGATCCAACGTCCTAATAGTACTAATAGAGCTGTTAGAGTGTACTAGTACACTGACTGAAATGTACTAGTACGGAGCGCTCTCTCTGATGACCGAGCAGGCACAAGACTAGGGTGTGACCCTTTACGGCCCTTTGAGGCCGCGCGTCACCGCATCAGCGACAGCCGGGTCGCACTCACGGTTGCTCGTCTCTCGGACGCAATGCACCTCTAGGCTCGTCACATCTTCGAAGATAGGGTATCCTAGTGCCTTTGACAAGGTTCATAATAACAAGTTCCCATAATGACGACTTCTTAATTCGACAACTTCCCATATTGCCAACTTCTTAATTCGATAACTCCTCATATTGAAAACTTGCCAATTCGAAAACTTCCCGCATTGACAAAATCAAAAGCTGATTGAAGTCAGTTTATGTCAATTATCCTCTGCATACTGCTCGAAATAGCTCACTGAAACAAATTTCAGGGTCAAACTAGTGAAAGGTTAAATGGTATTCACCCATGAGCCACAGCCGAATTGGGAAGTTCTCGAAAATGGAAATGATAGTATTGTGGAGTTGTCGAATTGAGAAGTTGTCCGGCAAGTCCGAAGTTGTAAGGCAACTTGTCATTCAACTCATTGTCAAAACGGGAAGTTGTCAATAAGGCAACTTTTCATTTAACACCTTGTCAAAACGGGAAGTTGTCAAATTGACACAAAAATTTAAGTTCGTTGAAATGGGAAATTACCGATACGGACCTTAAGGTCCTAGTGTGGGGCCAGTAGGACTCACCGTTGAGGCCGCGCATCACCGCGTCGGCGACAGTGAGGTCGAACTCCCGGTCGCTAGTCTCTCGGACGAGCAACGCGCCGTCCGGCAGCACGTCCAGGATGGTCACTTCGGCGCCGTGACGGACCGCCGGCCGCGGGACCTCCGCCAGGACCGGGGCGGCGGCAGCAGATGCTGAAATTAACAAAAAAATATTAAGGCAACAAATACAAATGATCACCAAAATATTTTTTTCCTACCCAAAATGGATAAATGAACACCAAAAGTTGCAAAAAATATCAGGGCAAAATACTGCGGTAGCTTAGGTGAAGGGTAAAGGGGGTGAGCGAAGCGAAGCCCTCTTTATCCTTCATGTTAGGTTAAACATGGTAGAACAACAAAAAATACTTAAAACATACACTTAAGTACACAAAACCATAAAAAGAAGATTGGTGATCATTTATCCTAACACAGTTTAGTGAACATTTATCCATTCTGGCAGTCATTTCGAATTTATTGGTAGTAAAATAGGTGCATTTTTGGTAATCGTTTAAACACAAGCCTATTATTTATAGTAATTAATGTTGTAATATTTGTATTAGTTATATACAATATTGTTTTAAGAGATCTAAAAATCAATCCGTGGGAGTTCCTTCGCTCTCCTTCTACTGCAGTGGTCCAATGTATAGAAGAAGCAAAAAAATATGTTTGATAAGTGTAAGTAAATATCTTCAGTAATAAAGAAATATTGACTTTGACATGATTTGAACCTCATATCCGTGGAGTTTTGGGCAGGGCAGCCGTCCATTTGCACATTCAAAAATTCAAAATGTTTATTGTTTAACAAAGAAAACTTTTACATAATATAGGTTGAAGCCTTCTTTTAAGCAAAAGTAGCTGTAACAGATAAACAATTTAAAATAATCATAACAAAAATAAAAATAAATAAACAGGAATCATGCAAGTACGAGACGATTGAAATCTAGTTATTACATTTATTTTATCAGCCAGATTTTAAATTGACGGGGTTTACAATAATTTTTAACTACAGTTCTGACTTATTTTGGGATTGAAATGTCCGTAAGTTGTGTTTGTGTGTTGTGTGGATGAGAGTGTGTGTGTGTGTATGTGTGAGGGTGTGTGTCTATGTGTGAGGGTGTGTGTGTGTGTGTGTGTGTGTGAGAGAGTGCGATATCAACCAGTTTATGTCTAGTTTTTACTTTTTCATAATTTGAGACTTAGGCCCACTAGCTATAAAGCGGATTAGCACAATTCTCCGATTGTATGGAGTTGACAAAGTTAATCGGAGAATAGTGCTAATCTGCTTTATAGCTAATGGGACTTAGGATTTTTTAGCTTTTCAGATTTTTTGTTTTTAGTTTCAATTATTTTTAAGATAGGTGTAGACATTCTATGTAAATACTATGGTAATGTATTTTAGCTTTCTATTCTTTAGGCCACATTAAGTTTCAATAAGGGATTCCATTTTATTATAAGATTTATCCATTAGCCATCTTGTTACCGCTGTCCTACAATCATATAGAGACTTATCATAAATTTTAATATATCTATTTGCCTGATTATACAAAATTGTACAACTTTTTGTGATTTGTCTTTCAGCAAACTTTGATTTTACAAGGTGATGAGGGACAACCATAAACCATCTCCCCTTTCTAAGTATGCTAGGATCAACTTTGAGTGTCTTTGGTTTTAGTATTACATTTAAAACATACAATTTCCTTACGGAGACTACTTCACTAAGTTTATAGAGTTCCTCAGTTGGGAATCTACGTGGTTTAGTTTATATGTTACCGGCCAAACCCGATTTCAGGACAAACTAGTTTTGCCTAGGATAAACTATTATTTATCACTTTGGCCAGAAATTGTTTTGCCATGTGGGTTTCGGGCAATGTGATAACATAGATATTATCAGGGGAAAAAACTGCGGTAGCTTAGGTGAAGGGTAAAGCGGGTGAGCAAAGCGAAGCCCCCTTTATCCTTCGTGTTAGGTTGAACATGTAAGAACAACAATATTATCATAGGGCAGCAGAGTACCAACGAAAATAAAACTTATCCTTGGCAAAACTAGTTTGTCCTGAAATCGGGTTTGGCCGGTAACATATATAACCTTTAGAAACATTCGCTGAGCTCATTCAATATTGATAATTTTTAACAGTATGAAATGATGGATTTTACTAGTGATCTGTATATATATCGTAAAATCGATAGTTTAATGTGTTTGTACATACTGTAAAATCGAAAGTTTATTGTGTTTGTACATGCTCTAAAATCAAAAGTTTATTGTGTTTGTACATGCTGTAAAATCGAAAGTTTATTGTGTTTGTACATGCTCTAAAATCAAAAGTTTATTGTGTTTGTACATGCTCTAAAATCAAGTTTATTGTGTTTGTACATGCTGTAACATCGAAAGTTTATTGTGTTTGTACATGCTCTAAAATCAAAAGTTTATTGTGTTTGTACATGCTGTAAAATCGAAAGATTATTGTGTTTATACATGCTGTAAAATCGAAAGTTTATTGTGTTTGTAAATGCTGTAAAATCGAAAGTTTGTTGTGTTTGTACATACTGTAAAATCTAAAGTTTATTGTAATTGTAAATGCTGTAAAATCGAAAGTTTATTGTGTTTGTAAATGCTGTAACATCGAAAGTTTATTGTGTTTGTATATGCTGTAAAATCGAAAGTTTATTGTGTTTGTACATGCTGTAAAATCGAAACTTTATTGTGTTCGTACATGCTGTAAAATCGAAAGTTAGTTTGTCTCAGTTGCACACGTTAACGTATCATGTTACACTAAATGCTACACTCACCAGCGGAGGTTTCTTGTTGTTGTTGTTGCACCTTCTCCTGAACGGCCGGCAGCCACCTTGACAGTGTGCCGGCGCCGCCACCAGCGAGAGTCACGTGACACACGCCTGCCGACTTGCCCGTGACGGTGCATGTGATCGTGTCGCCGGGCTGTGGGTGAAAAAATATTTTTTGTCAAAATCGGTCCAGATATTTGGAAGATGCAGTACCGCATTGACAAATATCGCACATACTAACATAGCGATACACTTGTGGCTCCGTGACACATCGCGAGCCTGTTGGTGGAAAGCAAAACTTCTAACGTACAAACTTATGAATGCACCTGGTTACGCATGTAGAGATTAAGCGAATTTGCTAGGACTTTAAAGATAACTTGAGATGACTTAAGATTGACTTGTGGTACAGAACACAAAAGTGGTACAATACGATTAAAATCAGTTAAAGATTCGGCTTTTCTCGGATATCTTCGCCTAAATCCGGAGACGGAAATGACACGAAATACATTACCGCGATATATTTTAGGTAGCATTCAATTTGAAGTATCATAAAAGCAATGTATAGTACCTGCTAAGATGACATTACTAACAGGTAGACCTAAGAAATTTATTATGCAGAAGCGATATGAATTTGAACATTAATAACATCTATAACATCTATACATCTATAACATCTATACATGGTACCATCTCGGAAGTGTACCCTATCAAATACAAAAAGAATATTGTATATCGGTTCACATAACTATTGTATGTTAATTTTGATAAAATTTCATAGAATCGAATATTTTCACGAATGAAATTAGCGCTCATAAACATAAATGTATTTTATACGTCACACTGTTTTTATTGACACTAAGAAGGCAGACTGTCAAAATAGTCAAATATTTTTCCTATTTCAATATAAAGGTTGTGTTAGTTTTGAGCTACAAAGGAGGTTTTGTTGCTCATATCGTTCTTGTATTGTATTCAATAAGACAACGGGTAATATAATTAAAGGACATATCAGTAAATTGATAACTCTATATTTCCGAGGTTGGCCGAATCGTTCACTGATTTTAAACGTATTGTAGACTTTTTTTAAACATAAATCTTTTATTTTAGAATAAAGTGTTTGATAGATAGTTTGATACTTAAATTAAGGTAATAATATACTTTTTGCATTTGTATTCTAACTTTTAAACGTTGTGCGCGCATCTTGAGGATTTGCGACGTTCTTTTTATTTTAACCACTTTCAAGTTGTCAATCTGTTTTGAGTGCCAAATAAAAATAAAATAAATGGAGTATGAAAGTAGCCGCGCAAAAATAACTTAGTAGGCAAAAATCCAAAAACTGCTATCGACAATAAAATTCTATACAATTGTCGAACCTGCTCACAAAGTTTCACGAGAATCGGTTGAGAAATGCGACCTGTGGAGGAGAACAACCGGGAAATCCGGACATACGAAAGCATTTTTGGCTAAGCTGAAGCGGAGACGCTTCGTCACGTTATGCGCTCGCTCGGTCAATGAGAAGCATTGAATAACTGGCTGTACGTGGGCACAACTGTCCCTCCCGCTGTCTCGCTCACTCGCCAGGTAACAACGCTCACTGTCTCGCTCAGACTTTACCTTCAATCCCTCCGCAGCCATCACAGCGGCGAACACCGGCTGGCACCTGTACTCTGTGGGGAGCCGCGCGAGCTTGCCTCCCGCGAGAGATATCTCCCGGCCCGCGTCCAGCAGGGCGGCGCGGTCGGCGGTCAGGCTGAGAGCGCGGTACCAGGCACCGTCCTCTGCTAGGTAGTATGAGAAGAGATCTCCCGGGGACGGTCTGTGGGGTGCAAGATATAAGCTCATCTTACTTACTTATAGGTTTGTGTCTTGTGGAGCAATAATGTAATTTACCAAGTCACGAAAAAGTTGACGCCTCTAGAATATTTCCTATGTTTCCGTAACTAGTGTTTCTATGATTAATTCTCAAGACGCAAGTTTTCTAAAAGGCGTCTGTAGTTCTCTAAATGACATATTTCCCAAAACGATTTCTCTCGAGGACTAGTTATCTTAATAACTATTTTCACAAAAACGACCAGTTTTCGTAATAACCTAAAACGAATAAATAGTTCCAGAAAACGACCACCGCTCTGAATTACTAGTTCCTCAAAACTACCAGTTCTCTTAACCTTACTTCACACGCCAAACATATTTTCTGTGCTATGCAAATCACAACTTAATTCATAAAAGATAAGGTCTCTTTTAATATAAATTTGTGTCAGCTATAGCCGACGTGGCGCCAGTGGTGCGACATTTAGCTGTCGGCCCGTGCCGACTGGGGCAGTCAAAAGGCTAATGACTAGTTCCCCGAAAGGACTAGTTCTCCAAAACGGCTAATTCTCTGAACACCCAGTTCCCCAAAACGAGTAGTAGTTCTCTCAATAACTAGTTCCAAACGCCTATTTCTCCCAAAATACTTGTTCCCCTAAACGACCAGTTATTTAACTAGATCTTAATAAGGACTAGATCGCAAAATGACTTATTTATTAGTATTTATTCACGTGAAGGGCGTTGTATCTTTTTCTCCAAAGACCTTGTACAGCACTGCGCTGGCTACTAGGGCCTTTATTAACAACTAGTTATTGCCTAGTTTACCAAAACGACAACCTACTATCTCAATGAATAGTCCTATTAATTACTAGATCCCAAAACGACTAGTTATCTTAATGACTAGTTAGTCCCCTTCGAGTATTCAAGTAGCTAGTTCTAGTAACGCCTTCTTAATAACTAGTTAATGCCTAGTTGCCCAAAACGACTACCTACTTATCTCAATGAATAGTTCCCCAAAACAATTAGTTCTCTTTAATTACTAGTTCCCCAAAACGACTACCTACTTATCTCAATAAATAGTTCCCCAAAATGATTAGTTCTCTTAATTACTAGTTCCCCAAAACGACCACCTACTTATCTCAATGAATAGCTCCCCAAAACGACTAGTTCTCTTAATTGCTAGTTCCCCAAAACGGCTAGTTCTCTAGTATGACTAGTTAATCTCAACGACTAGTTCACCAAAACGGCTAGTTCTCTAGTATGACTAGTTAATCTCAACGACTAGTTCACCAAAACGGCTAGTTCTCTAGTATGACTAGTTAATCTCAACGATTAGTTCACCAAAACGGCTAGTTCTCTAGTATGACTAGTTAATCTCAACGACTAGTTCACCAAAACGGCTAGTTCTCTAGTATGACTAGTTAATCTCAACGACTAGTTCACCAAAACGGCTAGTTCTCTCAATGTATAGTTTCCCAGCGGAGTACTTACGTGAAGGGTCTCGCGTCTTGTTCGCACGCCGCACTATACGGCTCACACAGCAGCGCGTACGACTCTCCGAAGTCCTCGTTCAGCACCGCGCAGACATGGCCGCTGCCGCAAGCCTCTTGCACCGTGGCCGCCAGGGTAGCGCCTTCTTCTACGAGGGATGTTAGGCACCTGCGGGTGATAACATCTGCTGTAGAGTTGTTTATTTTTTGCGAAACCGCAGCTGTCATGTGGACCCGTTTAAATGTTAAGGGCTGAATCAATTTTGATGAAACCTATTTCAAATCTGTCACGGTGCCATATACCAGACAGACACACCGAAGCTTTAACCAACTCCCACCCCTTCTACCTCTTTTTGCGTCGGGGATTAAAATATCATTGGAACGAAAACGCAAAACGTCTATTGCCTCCTGGCGACAGTTATCGAAACGAAGCATCGGCGAGTTTGTATGTGCCTCAATAGCTCGGTACCTCTGTAGTTATATAATTAATGACTACGTAATTATTACTATTATTTATTATTAAACAATTGACGTGTAAATGAATATTATTACCAATAAATTATTATGATTATGAAAATACTAATAATATCTAATGGCCCTGTGAGCCTCTCTTTTAATACCACATACAAACTTATGAATGCACCTGGTTACGTACATGGAGTATGAAAGTAGCACCAATAAATTTGTAAACTACATTTTGCGGTGTTAGACCCAACCTATCGACTTTTCACTAAAATGATATAGCCTATTACTCTCACGGTCTCTACAAATACAACGACACCTCATTTGTGAAATCCGTCAAGCTGTTTGGACTGTAGCGGTTTTTTGAAATTTTAAAACCCCCACATCTCCGCCATTTCGAAAAATTTCGTAAAACTGAACCGACAAAAAAACTACTTAATTATCGAACCTGCTCGCATAAATTTAAGAGAATCAGTTGAGAAATGCGGCCTGTACAGTAGAACATCCGGACACACATCCGGAAAAAGGAAAGCATTTTTGCCAAATCCTGAAACGGAGACGCTTCGGGATTTCGCTCGGTCAGTTTAGTATCTACCTAGAAGAGGGGTTATTCAGGAAAAATACATGTCTGTTTGTAATAACCGCTGGAGACCTGGACCTGATTATGAGACACCATGATTTTGAACCTGACATTGCAATAAAACACAAAACCTATAACGGGAACATGTCTTCTTCAGAAGATCCCCGGAACCCAGAGGTTTCCCAACTAGTTACTTACTTCAACGACATCAAGGGATGATCTTTCCCCGCAGCGGCCACCGACTCAACAGCGTTCGCTCGGTTCACCGGTGCAGCAGCAACGTCGACAGGCTGTTGCGCAACGTTGGGCGGCTTTTGCGCGACGTAGGCCGGCTTTTGAAAAACAATGGCGGATTTTTCCACGTTGGTAGACTGTGGTGGACGTTGTGGCTCTGTATACGGTTTAGGTTCTGTAGAAAAAATATTAAAATGTTTATTGACATGAAATTTATAAATAGCAACAAACAAGCGACGGCGGATTGGGTTTTGTATTCCAAATCAAATAAAGTACTGTTAAATTTAAGAGCCAAACCCAACCTGCTGACAAGCTGCCAGTTTGGCAGATATAAAATTGTATATTTTAAGGGGAAATATTAATTGCACATTAAAAATATTGATTTGCACAGCAAATATCAGGGCGAAATGCTGCGGTAGCTTAGGTGAAGGGTAAAGGGGGTGAGCGAAGCGAAGCCCTCTTAATCATTTGTGTTAGGTTGAACATGTAAGAACAACAAACAATACTTAAAATATAAACTTAAGTGCACATAAAAGTAGTTTATATACACACGTATCATAAACCCTCTTTACTGCGTACAAAAACCGCACGTTACGATCAGCATCATGTTAAACTACTTGGTAAAAACTCATTTCTTATCTGAAAAATTACACATTATGACCATAATATGTATTTTTTCTACATATTATGACATTCAAATTTCGAACGCCGACGCCCGCCCGCGTGCCGCACCTAGATTGCCTGTGAAGTTGGTACTGACATTCAAATTTCGAACGCCGACGCCCGTCTGCGTGAAGTTGGAACTAAAGAACAAGCTAAACAATTGCAGAACCACAATGCCGGTCAAACATGCGGTTCCTGAACTCATCAAAGAGAGATGTGACTGCTACATAATGGAGGACATTAATACTCGAGAGTGGGTTTATGAAATGAGCCAAAGGCGAGTTTTATAATAATATCACTCGAGAGTTTTAATGCCTAATTATTTACAGTTACATACACTAGTTTATCTACACACATATCATAAGCTCTCTTTGATGTGTTCAGGAACCGCATGCGTGAAGTTGGTACTAAAGAACAAGCTAAACAACTGCAGAGCCTCAATGCCGGTCAAAAATGCGGTTCCTGAACACATCAAAGAGAGCTTATGATATGTCTGTAGATAAACTAGTGTATGTAACTGTACATAATTAGGCATTAAAACTCTCGAGTGATATTATTATATAAACCCACTCTCGATCTCGAGTATTAATGCCCTCCATCATGTAGCAGTCACATAATAGTAGTTTATGTGACTGCTGCGGCCAAACATGCAATTCCTGAACACATCAAAGAGAGCTTATGATATGTGTGTAGATAAACTAGTATATGTAACTGTAAATAATTAGGCATTAAAACTCTCGAGTGTTATTATATCACTCGAGTTTTAATGCCCTCCATTATTTATCAGTCACGTAAACTACTATAAAACATAAAAAGTGTTTTTGTTGATCCTTTTCGCTGTGCAAATCAGTATTTTTGATGTGCGATTAAATACTAGCCTATTTTAAGTACTTGTATGAATAAAGGTTATTAAAAAAAACCATTTCATTATCATCATAACACAACATTTACAACATACAGACAAATACATTGCTTCTGGCTCCACACCAGGATACTGTGTGTCGTGGGAACCAGAAACTGCGCCGTCACAAACATGTAAATATCCAAGTCCTGTAATAGTTATTTGTGTCACTAGGGAGCAAAATGATGTATTAACGGCGAGGGCGGTACATTGAATCCAGAGTGAAGGGAAGGATCCTACGATAGAATCCTGAGCGAAGCGAGGGATCCCAAGCTAGAATCCTGAGCGTAACGAAGGATTAAAGCGTTAACGCCCATGACGAAAAACATTTTGCTCCTGAGTGACACATTCAACTTTTCACACCGACTATGAGCAAAATTTAAATTGCTCTAAAAAAAAATAACTATACTTTGAATTATACTTTTACCACTTTTACAGTAATCGAACGACGTAAACATTTTTTTTTTATATAATGATGGATTGTGAAGGATTAGGGAAAGGTCACCACAGATAAAATATTCCTGTGTACTTTTACTATTGTGTAAAAATAATCGAATCGAATATTACAATGGTTTCGGATATCAATATTCATTATATCACAATAACAGTCATCGATAGTTTTGATTTCAGTAAATCATATAATTTATTGTAACATTTTTTTAAATATTACGAAAAATTCATAAATTTTGATATAACGTTGTTAACGTTAAAACTTGAACCATGTTCGTTTTTAATCGACTACGTCATCGTTGTCGATTGTAATGTAATTTCATAATTACATTCTATTATTTTAATCTGTGTTCAATTGGCACATTGCGTAAAAGCTGCATGCCAATAAATAAATTAAAAAAGTAGCTTGAACAGAAAAGTAGCATTTTGCTCCCTCTCGTCGTGGAGCAAAACTTACTTTTCCGAATGAAAGGTGTGAAAATTACTTTTTTCTTCCTCCCCAGGCACTCGGGGAGCACAGCCTCGACCACACAGGTCATCATTCATCAAATCATATCAGCACACTGTTGTTAACACTATCCCAATACACTTTTCTCCAGTCCCCAACTATTCTGCTCGACTGTCTCCCTGCCACCCTTATGATATTTTTAGACCATAGGAGTCGCAAGGTACGCGTATGTTGTCGTGACGTCTGTATGGCGGGACTTCAGTGGGTCGGGACTGCGTGTACTATCCTGTCACCACTCCCGCACCGAGCACTACCCCTCTACCACTAACGGTTTAGAATCGCGAAGGTTAGCAATTCTTTCAAGGGTCAATGCATTCTCTACTACAACAAGATACCTCTGGAGATCTTGAAACTGCCATTTGAGAGCAATTTAAAAACAATGTTAAAGCGACTTTGTCTAAAAGGGATATTACAATGTTCAAGATTACTTAAATGACGGGACTTTATGGGGTTAATCTGGCTCAACACAGACTGTTGATAATTTTGCAGTTATTTATTCCTGCTTATTAATTATGATAATGACATATTGGGTGCTTACCTATGAAATTGGCGATTTTTTCTTCCAGATTCAGGAGTTCGTAATTCGAGTAATTCAATAGCTATTTCCAGTTTTTTTTTATTGTTTTAAAATTAATTTCAATATTTTACATCTACTTATAAAATTTTCTTTTAATTTTCAGTTTGATAACTAAAATGTTATCTTCAAAATCAGTGCCTCCTAAATTTCATCCATTTTCATGATTATACTCGTAATATTTTTTTACAGCTGACACTTTTAAAAAATTATATAATTTTCTGTTAGCTAAATGTTAGCTAAATGATGGATTTTACTAGTGATCTGTATATACATAGTCAGGTCATAAGTTCTGTCACATGTGCAATATGAAATAATTTAGACATGTTTATTATTTATGTAAACATTTATATAGCAAAATCAACTTAATAAAACATAGATTCTTATGGTAATAAAGTTTATTCAAAATGATTCCCACGATTTTGAATACAGGCCTTTATTCTGCGCGGCCAGTCGTCTATCGCAGCACGAACGAGGTCCATGTCAATATCGGCGGCTGCCTTAAAGGATGCCTTGAGTGACTCCAAATCAGGATGAGGCTTCGAGCAGGCCTTTTCCTCCAAGTGTTGTCATATCTTGTAATCTAACGGACTCAAATCTGGACTGGAGGAGGGCCAGTCTTCGTGCCGGATGAAGTCGATTTCACGCGCCGCCAGCCAGTCTTGTGTGCTTTTCGCTCTATGAGCTGGCGCAGAATCTTGTTGGAATACCCAGTGCCTGTTATTAAAAATGGTATGAGAAACAGGTTCCACAAGGTTCTTGAGGACTGTATTTTGATACACAACTGCATTCGTTTTTACGCCTTTCTCACAAAAATGTACCTCAGTTAAGCCCCAATAAGAGACTCCCAACCAAACCATGAGCGAGGATGGAAAATGACCTCGTTGGACACGCGGAATACGGTTGCTCGCTTCTTCACTGCTGTATGCGTACACCTTATCATTTTGTTTGTTGTAGCTCTCTTCCACGGTGAAAATTTTTTCATCCGAAAAAAGAATTTCCCGATGCTTTTTTCCCGCGTACCGCTTCAACAAAGCGCGGCATCTCTTCAGTCTCAGGTCCATTAAACGAGCGTCCAAACGATGTCCTGTTTTTCTTCGATATGCCCTAAGCCCTAAGTCTTCATTTAACACCCTTTTCACCGTGGTCCTGCTTAACCCCATCTGAAGGGCCAACAGTTTCTGCTTACGTATGGGATTTCTTTGAATTCGCGCCTTCACAGCTTTTATCACTGCTGGAGTCCTAACAGAGCGAGGGCGAACACTTCTTGACCTGTCATCTACACTAGAGTCATCATTGTATCGTTTTATGGTACGATAAACGAATCTTTTGGTTATATTCAAATTTTTCAGTAAGTCGAAGATCTGAATTGGCGCGTAACCGCAACGATGCAACGCAATAACTGCGACACGGTCTTCTTTAAGTGTCCACTCCATATTTAAAAATGAGGAAAATTCTAAAAAATACACATTTTTATTTTCATGAAAAATTCGAAATTCGAATTCAATAAACTTTTTTGTGGCCAGCGTTCTAAATTCAAAAGTTTTTATTGTGTGACAGAACTTATGACCTGACTGTGTATATCGTAAAATCGATAGTTTAATGTGTTTGTACATACTGTAAAATCGAAAGTTTATTGTGTTTGTACATGCTCTAAAATCAAAAGTTTATTGTGTTTGTACATGCTGTAAAATCGAAAGTTTATTGTGTTTGTACATGCTCTAAAATCAAAAGTTTATTGTGTTTGTACATGCTCTAAAATCAAGTTTATTGTGTTTGTACATGCTGTAACATCGAAAGTTTATTGTGTTTGTAAATGCTCTAAAATCAAAAGTTTATTGTGTTTGTACATGCCGTAAAATCGAAAGATTATTGTGTTTGTACATGCTGTAAAATCGGAAGTTTATTGTGTTTGTAAATGCTGTAAAATCGAAAGTTTGTTGTGTTTGTACATACTGTAAAATCTAAAGTTTATTGTAATTGTAAATGCTGTAAAATCGAAAGTTTATTGTGTTTGTAAATGCTGTAACATCGAAAGTTTATTGTGTTTGTATATGCTGTAAAATCGAAAGTTTATTGTGTTTGTACATGCTGTAAAATCGAAACTTTATTGTGTTTGTAAATGCTGTAAAATCGAAAGTTTGTTGTGTTTGTACATACTGTAAAATCTAAAGTTTATTGTAATTGTAAATGCTGTAAAATCGAAAGTTTATTGTGTTTGTAAATGCTGTAACATCGAAAGTTTATTGTGTTTGTATATGCTGTAAAATCGAAAGTTTATTGTGTTTGTACATGCTGTAAAATCGAAACTTTATTGTGTTCGTACATGCTGTAAAATCGAAAGTTAGTTTGTCTCAGTTGCACACGTTAACGTATCATGTTACACTAAATGCTACACTCACCAGCGGAGGTTTCTTGTTGTTGTTGTTGCACCTTCTCCTGAACGGCCGGCAGCCACCTTGACAGTGTGCCGGCGCCGCCGCCAGCGAGCGTCACGTGACACACGCCTGCCGACTTGCCCGTGATGGTGCATGTGATCGTGTCGCCGGGCTGTGGGTGAAAAAATATTTTTTGTCAAAATCGGTCCAGATATTTGGAAGATGCAGTGCCGCATTGACAAATATCGCACATACTAACATAGCGATACACTTGTGGCTCCGTGACACATCGCGAGCCTGTTGGTGGAAAGCAGAACTTCTAACGTACAAACTTATGAATGCACCTGGTTACGCATGTAGAGATTAAGCGAATTTGCTAGGTCTTTAAAGATAACTTGAGATAACTTAAGATTGACTTGTGGTACAGAACACAAAAGTGGTACAATACGATTAAAATCAGTTAAAGATTCGGCTTTTCTCAGATATCTTCGCCTAAATCCGGAGACGGAAATGACACGAAATACATTACCGCGATATATTTTAGGTAGCATTCAATTTGAAGTATCATAAAAGCAATGTATAGTACCTGCCAAGATGACATTACTAACAGGTAGACCTAAGAAATTTATTATGCAGAAGCGATATGAATTTGAACATTAATAACATCTATAACATCTATACATCTATAACATCTATACATGGTACCATCTCGGAAGTGTACCCTATCAAATACAAAAAGAATATTGTATATCGGTTCACATAACTATTGTATGTTAATTTTGATAAAATTTCATAGAATCGAATATTTTCACGAATGAAATTAGCGTTCATAAACATCAATGTATTTTATACGTCACACTGTTTTTATTGACACTAAGAAGGCAGACTGTCAAAATAGTCAATTATTTTTCCTATTTCAATATAAAGGTTGTGTTAGTTTTGAGCTACAAAGGAGGTTTTGTTGCTCATATCGTTCTTGTATTGTATTCAATAAGACAACGGGTAATATAATTAAAGGACATATCAGTAAATTTATAACTCTATATTTCCGAGGTTGGCCGAATCGTTCACTGATTTTAAACGTATTGTAGACTTTTTTTAAACATAAATCTTTTATTTTAGAATAAAGTGTTTGATAGATAGTTTGATACTTAAATTAAGGTAATAATATACTTTTTGCATTTGTATTCTAACTTTTGAACGTTGTGCGCGCATCTTGAGGATTTGCGACGTTCTTTTTATTTTAACCACTTTCAAGTTGTAAAATCTGTTTTGAGTGCCAAATAAAAATAAAATAAATGGAGTATGAAAGTAGCCGCGCAAAAATAACTTAGTAGGCAAAAATCCAAAAACTGGTATCGACAATAAAATTCTATACAATTGTCGAACCTGCTCACAAAGTTTCACGAGAATCGGTTGAGAAATGCGACCTGTGGAGGAGAACAACCGGGAAATCCGGACATACGAAAGCATTTTTGCCTAAGCTGAAGCGGAGACGCTTCGTCACGTTATGCGCTCGCTCGGTCAATGAGAAGCATTGAATAACTGGCTGTACGTGGGCACAACTGTCCCTCCCGCTGTCTCGCTCACTCGCCAGGTAACAACGCTCACTGTCTCGCTCAGACTTTACCTTCAATCCCTCCGCAGCCATCACAGCGGCGAACACCGGCTGGCACCTGTACTCTGTGGGGAGCCGCGCGAGCTTGCCTCCCGCGAGAGATATCTCCCGGCCCGCGTCCAGCAGGGCGGCGCGGTCGGCGGTCAGGCTGAGAGCGCGGTACCAGGCACCGTCCTCTGCTAGGTAGTACGAGAAGAGATCTCCCGGGGACGGTCTGTGGGGTGCAATATATAAGCTCATCTTACTTACTTATAGGTTTGTGTCTTGTGGAGCAATAATGTAATTTACCAAGTCACGAAAAAGTTGACGCCTCTAGAATATTTCCTATGTTTCCGTAACTAGTGTTTCTATGATTAATTCCCAAGACGCAAGTTTTCTATAAGGCGTCTGTAGTTCTCTTAATAACATATTTCCCAAAACGATTTCTCTCGAGGACTAGTTATCTTAATAACTATTTTCACAAAAACGACCAGTTTTCGTAATAACCTAAAACGAATAAATAGTTCCAGAAAACGACCACCGCTCTGAATTACTAGTTCCTCAAAACTACCAGTTCTCTTAACCTTACTTCACACGCCAAACATATTTTCTGTGCTATGCAAATCACAACTTAATTCATAAAAGATAAGGTCTCTTTTAATATAAATTTGTGTCAGCTATAGCCGACGTGGCGCCAGTGGTGCGACATTTAGCTGTCGGCCCGTGCCGACTGGGGCAGTCAAAAGGCTAATGACTAGTTCCCCGAAAGGACTAGTTCTCCAAAACGGCTAATTCTCTGAACACCCAGTTCCCCAAAACGAGTAGTAGTTCTCTCAATAACTAGTTCCAAACGCCTATTTCTCCCAAAATACTTGTTCCCCTAAACGACCAGTTATTTAACTAGATCTTAATAAGGACTAGATCGCATAATGACTTATTTATTAGTATTTATTCACGTGAAGGGCGTTCACGTATCTTTTTCTCCAAAGACCTTGTACAGCACTGCGCTGGCTACTAGGGCCTTTATTAACAACTAGTTATTGCCTAGTTTACCAAAACGACAACCTACTATCTCAATGAATAGTCCTATTAATTACTAGATCCCAAAACGACTAGTTATCTTAATGACTAGTTAGTCCCCTTCGAGGATTCAAGTAGCTAGTTCTAGTAACGCCTTCTTAATAACTAGTTAATGCCTAGTTCCCCAAAACGACTACCTACTTATCTCAATGAATAGTTCCCCAAAACGATTAGTTCTCTTAATTACTAGTTCCCCAAAACGAATAAATTCTTATCTCAACAATTAGTTCCCTTAATTACCAGTTCCCCAAAACGACTACCTACTTATCTCAATGAATAGTTCCCCAAAACGATAAGTTATCTTTAATTACTAGTTCCCCAAAACGACTACCTACTTATCTCAATAAATAGTTCCCCAAAATGATAAGTTCTCTTAATTACTAGTTCCCCAAAACGACCACCTACTTATCTCAATGAATAGTTCCCCAAAACGTTTAGTTCTCTTTAATTACTAGTTCTCCAAAACGACTACCTACTTATGTCAATGAATGGTTCCCCAAAATTATTAGTTCTCTTAATTACTAGTTCCACAAAACGACTCTCTACTTATCTCAATGAATAGTTCCGCAAAACGATTAGTTCTCTTAATTACTAGTTCCCCAAGACGACTCTCTACTTATCTCAATGAATAGTTCCCCAAAACTATTAGTTCTCTTAATTACTAGCTCCCCAAAACGACTAGTTCTCTTAATTGCTAGTTCCCCAAAACGGCTAGTTCTCTAGTATGACTAGTTAATCTCAACGACTAGTTCACCAAAACGGCTAGTTCTCTAGTATGACTAGTTAATCTCAACGACTAGTTCACCAAAACGGCTAGTTCTCTAGTATGACTAGTTAATCTCAACGACTAGTTCACCAAAACGGCTAGTTCTCTCAATGTATAGTTTCCCAGCGGAGTACTTACGTGAAGGGTCTCGCGTCTTGTTCGCACGCCGCACTATACGGCTCACACAGCAGCGCGTACGACTCTCCGAAGTCCTCGTTCAGCACCGCGCAGACATGGCCGCTGCCGCAAGCCTCTTGCACCGTGGCCGCCAGGGTAGCGCCTTCTTCTACGAGGGATGTTAGGCACCTGCGGGTGATAACATCTGCTGTAGAGTTGTTTATTTTTTGCGAAACCGCAGCTGTCATGTGGACCCGTTTAAATGTTAAGGGCTGAATCAATTTTGATGAAACCTATTTCAAATCTGTCACGGTGCCATATGCCAGACAGACACACCGAAGCTTTAACCAACTCCCACCCCTTCTACCTCTTTTTGCGTCGGGGATTAAAATATCATTGGAACGAAAACGCAAAACGTCTATTGCCTCCTGGCGACAGTTATCGAAACTTTGAACTTTGAACTTTGAACTTTATTTATTTATGTTTTTACAAAATTGAGCTTAATATATAATATTACAATTACTGATAAATTTGTTTAGCTAATAGGTACAGTGGTTTGCTGGCCCCGAACTAGGTAGTCCTGTATTTCAGGTACCAACTCACCAACTCACTATAAATTAATTACAAATACAACATGAACTCATTGTGAACGGTAACTGGTTATGTGATACAATAATGCTTGTGATATCCGAGTAAAGTTATTATGCTAAATTAATTGGTTGATTTTGGATTTATTAATTTCTCTAACATGCTAGAGAAATATGAAAAATATAAATTAGAATGATTAATTGTATGTAATGTGATAGTGTAGTGTATGTGTTAGTGTGCATGTGTGTGTGTATATGTGCATGAGTGTGGGTGTGTGGTGTTAGCATAGATAATTTAGTGTACAATAGTTTACAGATAAATCGATATGAGTTATATATATAAATATACGTAAATGTGTGTGAATTTGCGTATTAAGCGATTGTGTAATTAGGTAGATAATATTATTTTAGCCCGACCTTTAATACATTTTCTGTCTCATCATAAGTGAGTTTGAGAAGCCAATTTTGCAAAGTATTCTTACAGGAATGGTATGTCATCGGGTAAATTTGTAGCTGTTTATTAATGCGGTTATATAAGAAATCTTCCATAAAAGTGTGCTGGGTCTGAAAGAAGCATGTTCTTGATTTAATTGTGATGTGAACCATGTCTTTCCTGCGTTTATCTGCAAACAGCATAGGGTCAAACTGCGTGGTGGAGTGGCGTCGGAGAACTGATCGTTTGATGTAGAGTTGACGGACTGTGAGCACCCTGCAAGACTGGTGGACAAGAAACGAAGCATCGGCGAGTTTGTATGTGCCTCAATAGCTCTGTACATCTGTAGTTATATAATTAATGACTACGTAATTATTACTATTATTTATTATTAAACAATTGACGTGTAAATGAATATTATTACCAATAAATTATTATGATTATGAAAATACTAATAATATCTAATGGCCCTGTGAGCCTCTCTTTTAATACCACATACAAACTTATGAATGCACCTGGTTACGTACATGGAGTATGAAAGTAGCACCAATAAATTTGTAAACTACATTTTGCGGTGTTAGACCCAACCTATCGACTTTTCACTAAAATGATATAGCCTATTACTCTCACGGTCTCTACAAATACAACGACACCTCATTTGTGAAATCCGTCAAGCTGTTTGGACTGTAGCGGTTTTTTGAAATTTTAAAACCCCCACATCTCCGCCATTTCGAAAAATTTCGTAAAACTGAACCGACAAAATACTACTTAATTATCGAACCTGCTCGCATAAATTTAAGAGAATCAGTTGAGAAATGCGGCCTGTACAGTAGAACATCCGGACACACATCCGGAAATAAGAAAGCATTTTTGCCAAATCCTGAATCGGTCAGTTTAGTATCTACCTAGAAGAGGGGTTATTCAGGAAAAATACATGTCTGTTTGTAATAACCGCTGGAGACCTGGACCTGATTATGAGACACCATGAATTTGAACCTCGTGACATTGCAATAAAACACAAAACGTATAACGGGAACATGTCTTCTTCAGAAGATCCCCGGAACCCAGAGGTTTCCCAACTAGTTACTTACTTCAACGACATCAAGGGATGATCTTTCCCCGCAGCGGCCACCGACTCAACAGCGTTCGCTCGGTTCACCGGTGCAGCAGCGACGTCGACAGGCTGTTGCGCAACGTTGGGCGGCTTTTGCGCGACGTAGGCCGGCTTTTGAAAAACAATGGCGGATTTTTCCACGTTGGTAGACTGTGGTGGACGTTGTGGCTCTGTATACGGTTTAGGTTCTGTAGAAAAAATATTAAAATGTTTATTGACATGAAATTTATAAATAGCAACAAACAAGCGACGGCGGATTGGGTTTTGTATTCCAAATCAAATAAAGTACTGTTAAATTTAAGAGCCAAACCCAACCTGCTGACAAGCTGCCAGTTTGGCAGATATAAAATTGTATATTTTAAGGGGAAATATTAACTGCACATTAAAAATATTGATTTGCACAGCAAATATCAGGGCAAAATGCTGCGGTAGCTTAGGTGAAGGGTAAAGGGGGTGAGCGAAGCGAAGCCCTCTTAATCATTCGTGTTAGGTTGAACATGTAAGAACAACAAACAATACTTAAAACATAAACTTAAGTGCTTATAATATTAGTTTATCTACACACGTATCATAAACCCTCTTTACTGCGTACAAAAACCGCACGTTACGATCAGCATAATGTTAAACTACTTGGTAAAAACTCATTTCTTATCTGAAAAATTACACATTATGACCATAATGTGTAATTTTTCTACATATTATGACATTCAAATTTCGAACGCCGACGCCCTCGTGCCGCTCCTAGTTTGTCTGTGAACTTGGTACTGACATTTAAATTTCGAACGCCGACGCCCGCCTGCGTGAAGTTGGTACTACAGAATAAGCTAAACAACTGCAGAGCCACAATGCCGGTCAAAAATGCGGTTCCTGAACACATCAAAGAGAGCTTATGATATGTGTGTAGATAAACTAGTGTATGTAACTGTACATAATTAGGCATTAAAACTCTCGAGTGATATTATTATGAAACGAGCCGAACACTCTCGAGTATTAATGCCCTCCATTATGTAGCAGTCTCATAAACTACTATTATCTACACACGTTTCATAAACCCTCTTTACTGCGTACAAAAACCGCACGTTACGATCAGCATAATGTTAAACTACTTGGTAAAAACTCATTTCTCATCTGAAAAATTACACATTATGACCATAATGTGTAGTTTTTCTACATATTATGACATTCAAATTTCGAACGCCGACGCCCTCGTGCCGCTCCTAGATTGTCTGTGAACTTGGTACTGACATTTAAATTTCGAACGCCGACGCCCGCCTGCGTGAAGTTGGTACTACAGAATAAGCTAAACAACTGCAGAGCCACAATGCCGGTCAAACATGCGGTTCCTGAACACATCAAAGAGAGCTTATGATATGTCTGTAGATAAACTAGTGTATGTAACTGTACATAATTAGGCATTAAAACTCTCGAGTGATATTATTATATAAACCCACTCTCGATCTCGAGTATTAATGCCCTCCATCATGTAGCAGCCACATAATAGTAGTTTATGTGACTGCTGCGGCCAAACATGCAATTCCTGAACACATCAAAGAGAGCTTATGATATGTGTGTAGATAAACTAGTATATGTAACTGTAAATAATTAGGCATTAAAACTCTCGAGTGTTATTATATCACTCGAGTTTTAATGCCCTCCATTATTTATCAGTCACGTAAACTACTATAAAACATAAAAAGTGTTTTTGTTGATCCTTTTCGCTGTGCAAATCAGTATTTTTGATGTGCGATTAAATACTAGCCTATTTTAAGTTCTTGTATGAATAAAGGTTATTAAAAAAAACCATTTCATTATCATCATAACACAACATTTACAACATACAGACAAATACATTGCTTCTGGCTCCACACCAGGATACTGTGTGTCGTGGGAACCAGAAACTGCGCCGTCACAAACATGTAAATATACAAGTCCTGTAATAGTTATTTGTGTCACTAGGGAGCAAAATGATGTATTAACGGCGAGGGCGGTACATTGAATCCAGAGTGAAGGGAAGGATCCTACGATAGAATCCTGAGCGAAGCGAGGGATCCTAAGCTAGAATCCTGAGCGTAACGAAGGATTAAAGCGTTAACGCCCATGACGAAAAAAATTTTGCTCCTGAGTGACACATTCAACTTTTCACACCGACTATGAGCAAAATTTAAATTGCTCTAAAAAAAAAATAACTATACTTTGAATTATACTTTTACCACTTTTACAGTAATCGAACGACGTAAACATTTTTTTTTTATATAATGATGGATTGTGAAGGATTAGGGAAAGGTCACCACAGATAAAATATTCCTGTGTACTTTTACTATTGTGTAAAAATAATCGAATCGAATATTACAATGGTTTCGGATATCAATATTCATTATATCACAATAACAGTCATCGATAGTTTTGATTTCAGTAAATCATATAATTTATTGTAACATTTTTTTTAAATATTACGAAAAAATCATAAATTTTGATATAACGTTGTTAACGTTAAAACTTGAACCATGCTCGTTTTTAATCGACTACGTCATCGTTGTCGATTGTAATGTAATTTCATAATTACATTCTATTATTTTAATCTGTGTTCAATTGGCACAATGCGTAAAAGCTGCATGCCAATGAATAAATTAAAAAAGTAGCTTGAACAGAAAAGTAGCATTTTGCTCCCTCTCGTCGTGGAGCAAAACTTACTTTTCCGAATGAAAGGTGTGAAAATTACTTTTTTCTTCCTCCCCAGGCACTCGGGGAGCACAGCCTCGACCACACAGGTCATCATTCATCAAATCATATCAGCACACTGTTGTTAACACTATCCCAATACACTTTTCTCCAGTCCCCAACTATTCTGCTCGACTGTCTCCCTGCCACCCTTATGATATTTTTAGACCATAGGAGTCGCAAGGTACGCGTATGTTGTCGTGACGTCTGTATGGCGGGACTTCAGTGGGTCGGGACTGTGTGTACTATCCTGTCACCACTCCCGCACCGAGCACTACCCCTCTACCATTAACGGTTTAGAATCGCGAAGGTTAGCAATTCTTTCAAGGGTCAATGCATTCTCTACTACAACAAGATACCTCTGGAGATCTTGAAACTGCCATTTGAGAGCAATTTAAAAACAATGTTAAAGCGACTTTGTCGAGAAAGGGATATTACAATGTTCAAGATTACTTAAATGACGGGACTGTATGGGGTTAATCTGGCTCAACAGAGACTGTTGATAATTTTGCAGTTATTTATTCCTGCTTATTAATTATGATAATGACATATTGGGTGCTTACCTATGAAATTGGCGAATTTTTCTTCCAGATTCAGGAGTTCATAATTCGAGTAATTCAATAGCTATTTCCAGTTTTTTTTATTGTTTTAAAATTAATTTCAATATTTTACATCTACTTATTAAATTTTCTTTTAATTTTCAGTTTGATAACTAAAATGTTATCTTCAAAATCAGTGCCTCCTAAATTTCATCCATTTTCATGATAATACTCGTAATATTTTTTTACAGCTGACACTTTTAAAAAAATATATAATTTTCTGTTAGCTAAATGTTGTCTCATTCATACACACAAAGTTTATAAAATTAGGATCTGTCATTCCTAAAAAAATACAAAAATGTTTGTACTGAAAATTGAGTTAACTTCAATTTCTCCATACAAAACGCCAATTTCTTATGTAAGGACCTAATATATATATTTTGTACTAGTTCAGCATAAGCAATTTTTAAAAGAGATCTAAAAATCAATCTGTGGGAGTTTCTACGCCCTACTTCTCCCACAGTGGTCCAATGTAGAGAAGTGGCAAAAAATGACGATTGCTGAGTATATGTAAATATCTACAGATAAAGACATTTACCACCGGCATCGTGGGTACACATGAAATGGCTTTTGGACCAGATCATTGACCGAGTGGTGGCAGAGAGGGACCCAAAGACCAATTGGTTGACCAGCAGCCAGATGGTCTGATGACCAGGATAGCAGGAAAACAATGGTTGCCGGTTGCACAGGACCGAGTTGAACGAAGAGGCTTAAACTCAAAAGTGTGTTTCCTGGCATGCCGATGATGATTTTGTGTACATACCTTGCTTAGCACTGCCCTCATCATCACCCGCTTCAGTCTCATGCCTCAGGGGAGGTCTCATGCCGGGTTGTCTCATTCCCTTCCCATCCTGGGACCGATCTTGGAACCGGTCTCGGTTAAAGTTCTCTTTGCCTGGGTTCCTGTTAGCTTGGTTTCTGTTAGCTTGGTTTCTGTTTTGGGCTTGGTTTCTGTTGGGTGGATTGTAGCCATTCTGGTTGAGAGGCTGGACAGATCAAGAGAAAATGCACTCAATAATTGATTTATATACTACAACTATATATATCACCGTAAGATAGTCAAAACCGTTAGTTGATAAACTAACTCGTTAGTTGATCAACTATCGATAAATAGCAAACCAGACATACAGGGTTTCGAATTTACGTTTCTTTTGTTGTTACTTGTCAACGCAACCTGCGCTCGCCCCCTCTAGTCTTCACCTAATTACCGCAGTGTTTACCCTGTTATTTCGTTTGCAATTCAAGTTTATTTAACAGTTTTAACCGTTAGATTATCAACTAACGCGTCATTTAGTAATCAGTACGCTACAGTTTACTATCTGTCGATATCTACCTGTTGACCAACCAACGAGAAAAAAAACGTAAGTAAACTAACGGTTTTGACTATCTTACGGTGACTTGTATAAACATTCGTACTAAGTAAGTAAGCGTCTATGTGGTCCCCACTGGAATTTACGTTGTTTGAAATTGTTATTATGTTGTTATTTTCATATTCATATTCTTTATTGCACAGAAAACATAGATAAACAGACAGTTACAATAAATTTTATAGGCAAAGGCGAGCTTATCTCTAAAAAGAGATTTCTTCCAGCAAACCTAGGCAAGACAGGAGTGTTTATGAAATAGGACAGTCCTAGTGCGCAATAAAACTGTATACATACATACGAAAATTACTTTTAAAATATAAATAAAATATACCTAATAAAATATATATACATAGTCAGGTCATAAGTTCTGTCACATGTGCAATATGAAATAATTTAGACATGTTTATTATTTATGTAAACATTTATATAGCAAAATGAACTTAATAAAACATAGATTCTTATGGTAATAAAGTTTATTCAAAATGACCCCCCCGCGATTTTGAATATAGGCCTTTATTCTGCGCGGCCAGTCGTCTATCGCAGCACGAACGAGGTCCATGTCAATATCGGCGGCTGCCTTAATCAAGGATGCCTTGAGTGACTCCAAATCAGGATGAGGCTTGGAGCAGGCCTTTTCCACCAAGTGTTGCCATATCTTGTAATCTAACGGACTCAAATCTGGACTGGAGGAGGGCCAGTCTTCGTGCCGGATGAAGTCGATTTCACGTGCCGCCAGCCAGTCTTGTGTGCTTTTCGCTCTATGAGCTGGCGCAGAATCTTGTTGGAATACCCAGTGCCTGTTATTAAACATGGTATGAGAAACAGGTTCCACAAGGTTCTTGAGGACTGTATTTTGATACACAACTGCATTTGTTTTTACGCCTTTCTCACAAAAATGTACCTCAGTTAAGCCCCAATAAGATACTCCCAACCAAACCATGAGCGAGGATGGAAAATGACCTCGTTGGACACGCGGAATACGGTTGCTCGCTTCTTCACTGTTGTGTGCGTATACCTTATCATTTTGTTTGTTGTAGCTCTCTTGCACGGTGAAAATTTTTTCATCCGAAAAAAGAATTGCCCTATGCTTTTTTCCCGCGTACCGCTTCAACAAAGCGCGGCATCTCTTCAGTCTCAGGTCCATTAAACGGGCGTCCAAACGATGTCCTGTTTTCCTTCGATATGCCCTAAGCCCTAAGTCTTCATTTAACACCCTTTTCACCGTGGTCCTGCTTAACCCCATCTGAAGGGCCAACAGTTTCTGCTTACCTATGGGATTTCTTTGAATTCGCGCCTTCACAGCTTTTATCACTGCTGGAGTCCTAACAGAGCGAGGGCGACCACTTCTTGACCTGTCATCTACACTAGAGTCTTCATTGTATCGATTTATGGTACGATAAACGAATCTTTTGGTTATATTCAAATTTTCCAGTAAGTCGAAAATCTGAATTAGCGCGTAACCGCAACGATGCTACGCAATAACTGCGACACGGTCTTCTTTAAGAGTCCACTCCATATTAAAAAATGAGGAAAATTCTAAAAAGTACACATTTTTATTTTCATGAAAAATTCGAAATTCGAATTCAATAAACTTTTTTGTGGCCAGCGTTCTAAATTCAAAAGTTTTTATTGTGTGACAGAACTTATGACCTGACTGTGTATATATATCTCAACTATATAAAATACACTTGATAGCATGCACATATATAAACTACAAAATATCATACATATACTTACATAAATATGATGCCGATTACGGAAGAGAAAGGAAATACGCTTTCAATCTTTTCTTAAAAGTGAAAATTGAGGGACTATCCCTAATAGTGCAGTGAAGAGCGTTCCACAGTTGGATTGCCCTTAACCTAAAATAGTGTTTGTAGGCGGCAGTGTTATGCCGAGGAGTTGACAGGAGAGACACCGTGTGGGATCTCCGATTACTATCCCTGGGGAAAAGAAACTCAAAACGTTCTCGAAGATATGTGGGGTAGCGGGGATTTCGCAAAATATTGAATAGATAAGAGAGAATGTGCATATCACGGCGGAGACGGATCGGAAGCCATCCCAGCTCCTTGCGATATTGGGAGACATGGTCGTATTATTTGTGTCATCAACTTCTAAATTCTTAGCTATAGTTGTCCCTTTTACACATTATATACTACCTTTGTTTGGCGATCATTGTCGTCGCCGCTCCGACGCGATGGGGCGTCGTCGCTACGACGCTGAGATGCGTTCTCGTCGCGCGGACGACGCAAAGGTGCGGCTTGTGGGAGCTCACTGAAAACAAAACCTTGGCAGTATGAGTAATAGAATTGATCTAAGTAAGTTGTACCCATTTCAACCCAGACTGTAAAGTTTTAGTCAAGTTATACCAACGAACGATATCTACTCGCCTGCATAATGTTAATGAGACTGATTAATATTAGGGTTTGTTCACCTTACGGCTGTCAGTGAGCGGCCGACAGTCATTTTTCCATATAAATTAGCTGAATTTATATGGAAGCGAAACAGGCAGCCATAATGAGAAAAAAGCCTAACAAATGTGTGAAATGTTAGTGTTAGTAACATTAACTAATGATTTATTAGCGAAACAAATGAAACAAAAAAATAGATGAAATAATGATTGCAATTAAATAAGATAAAGATATTCTATTTTAGGAAAGCGGGCGTTGCTCGTGTCATATCTTCAGGCATTCGCTTGAGATTTTGAAATGACTCTGGGGCTAGACTTTAGAAAACGGGCGGTTTGCTAGGGCTTTCGTAATTTTTTGGTAGATCATTTGGGTCACTTTAAACACGGTCTCAAAGTTTCAGGTGTCGGAACTCAATAGGTTTTCAGATATGATTTTTGAAAAACTACAAAATTTTGCTTTTTGTATGACACACACAATAACACAACACGCAATAACAACCTCAAAATGTGTTAAGTTTCGTTGTACGCTTATTGTAAGATGAGAATACATAGATGAAAGTGTGCATTCAACCGAATTATATTGTAATAAAGCAATTTTTGCGTCACAAGCTTGTTTCTTTGCGTTTTTGGACTTGTGCTTATTTCAATGTGTTCTTTTAGATTTACTGAGATTCATTTTAATAACGGAGCGCAGAAAGCCAAAGTAATTCATTCATTGCTTGCTTTTTGCTTTTTTAATTATGTTTTACGGCCCTGCAATCTGGTCCTTTTAGGCCTTCATTGCTTGCATTCGCGTCAGTGAACATAGTTCTTTCGTTTGAGTCACTTTGAACACCTACTTTGGCTAAAGTAGGTTATTGTGGCTAAAATACAATTGTGTTATAGATTAGGTTGGAACTTAGAAGAAGCAACCCCGGAGCGTATACAGGGTTACAGGAAAAGTCGACCTAGATCCGTTAAGGGCGTGTAGTACACATCATTTCTAAATGATTTCACTATGGAACCCCCCATCCTAAACTTAACCGTTTTCGAGATATTCGAGTTTTATTTTTTTTTATGAAAATGCCCAATTTTTCCGCTATTGAATTGAATATTTTGAATTTTTTTGACTCTAATGATTATTTTTTTGGTTTTTTACATGAAAAAATGAGATGCTTAATGACCTCAATGACTAAAATTGTACATAAGTTAACTAAATAGGTCATTGTAGACGATCGTAACTTAAGAAAATAAGTACAAATTATAAAAAACTAAATTTCTTTTCTGGATATCTCAAAAAAATATTATGACACTTGCTCTCTCTCTCATAGTCATCTCACGCACCCCTTCTGGGGCGTGGGGAGTCGGGGTCAGGTCGACGGACCTCTTCCCGAAGAATCGCCTCTGTCCACTCCTGTGGACAGGTCATCGGATGGCCCCTGCGGGCGGTGGTCTTCTTGTGGCGCTGGCATGCAGTGGGTGATCGCCGGCTAGGCAACCAGGTCGCGTGGCAGGCGGCGGCGGTCGGGCGGGCGCGCGTGGTGCGGCGCCAGTTCGGCGATGTGCGGGAGGTGTGATGCATCCGCACGCGCGAACATGCCCTTCGCCAGCCTCTGGACAAACTGGTCCACGGTTTCCCATCTTAGGTCCCTCTGGATTGTCGCGTTCCTCACGTAGCGGGGGGCGCCGACGATGGTACGCAGAGAGAGGTTCTCTTGGGCTCGGAGTCTCCGTTTGTTCGTCTCCGAGCACAGGGCGTACCATGCCGGAGCCGCGTAGGTGAGGCGGGATCTCACGTAGGTCTTGTAGATCCCGAGCTTCGCCCTCAGAGGGAGGCTGGAGTCGAAAAGTGGACGCAGCTTGGCGGGTGCCACCTTGACCTGGCTGACGACGTTGTCGACGTGTTGCTTCATGGTGAGCCGGCGATCAATGGTCACTCCCAGGTACTTCACCTGCGAAGACCACTCGATGTGCTGTCCCTGGAGCTGGAGCGATGGCGGAAGGAGACTCTGGCCTGTGATGAGCGCCTGCGTTTTCCCAACATTGACGGACAGTCGCCACTTGGCGAGCCAGTCGGGCAAGATGTCCAGGGTGCGCTGCAGTTTGATGGCAGCGTGCGGAGCCTGGAACGACGACGCATAGTAGGCTGCGTCGTCTGCAAAGAGTGCCAGCTGGGCATCCGGCCCGACGGGGATGTCGTCCGTGTATCGGGCGTAGCAGGCGGGAGACAGGCAAGAGCCCTGGGGGACGCCGGCTGCGACGGGATGTTCCTAGGAGACGGCGTCTTCCACCATCACTCGGAAGCGGCGATTCTTCAGGAAAGAGGCGATTGTCTTGACCGTTCTTCTTGGGGCAGGGGACGTCGACAGCTTGTACAGCAACCCCTCGTGCCATACTCTGTCGAACGCCTTCTCCATATCCAGAAGTACTGCGACAGTGTATTCTTTTTTGTTCAAACAGACCGTCATGTCATTCAGTACTCTGGTGAGCTGAAGCGTCGTAGAATGCTCGGGCCTGAAGCCGAACTGTTCCGGGCGCAGCTGGATATGGGGCAGTAACTTCGCTAACAGGAGCTTCTCAAACACCTTTGAGATGGTGCTCAGTAGGGTGATCGGCCGATAGCTCTCAGGCAGCTTGGTGTCCTTGCCCGGCTTGGGCAACATGATAACCAAGCCCTCCTTCCATTGGGTTGGAAAGTGACCCGTGCGCAAGATACCGTTAAACAGGCGCGCAACGGCCGCCACAGTGCGTGGCGGCAAATGTAACAGCGCCGTGTTGGGTATTCGGTCTGCGCCCGGGGCTTTCCTGGGCTTGGTACGTCGGAATGCACGCACAATCTGGCCGGGCGTGACGACGATGGGGTCCTCTTCGGGAGCTATCGGCGTGGCGAAGTACTCTCGCAGGTGTCTCTCGACTGTTGCGACGTGCTCCACATCATCCGTTGGGTTCGGCTTGAATTGCTTCTCGAGGCATTCGGCGGAGATCTCCGCACGGTCTTGGGCTCGGAATCTTGGTAGGCCGTCGCTGCCCAGGATTGGTCGAACAGGAGCAGGAGTGGTCGACAAAGCCCGGCATAGGCGATGCACGGAGGGGACGTGGTCGCCCATGGACTCGACGTGGCGTTCCCAAGATTCTTCAGCGTGGAGATCAAGTTGGCGCTTCAGCTCTGCCGTCATGGCGTTGAGCCTGGTCTTCATCGTGGGGCAGCGGGTTTGCTGCCACTGCTTCCGGAGAGAGCGCTTATCGCAGATGAGTGCGCGTAGCTCAGCAGGAAGAGGGTTGGGCTTCCCCCCGCGAGCTACGGTGTGCGATGATAGGTCGAGCGCGTCTCGGATCTGGGTAGTTAGCAGCGATGCCAGGCGGTCAACGTCTTCCGGCTGGTTGACGGGGCAACTGGTGGAGGGTTGGTCTAGGGCGGCGGTGAAGGCGCCCCACTGGTAGCGGCGACGTGATGCTGGCGGAGATACCCGGGTGGGCAGATCCGCCAGGACGAGAAGAACAGGCCTGTGGTCCGAAGGGAGGTCAGGGAGAACCTCCTGGCTCGGCGGTGTCCGGAGACCTCTGACGACCACGACGTCGATGATGTCCCATCCGGACCGCGTGTCGAAGTGGGTGGGCTCGTCGGGACCGATGACGTCGTAGTTGTGGCTCACGGAGTCGGCATGGATGGCGCGTCCAGCTGGGCACACCCTGGTGGAGTTCCAGGCGGTGTGCTTGGCGTTGAGGTCGCCGGCGACAAGTGTCGGGTGCGGCGACTGTAGCAGCCCCCGTAGCTCGGCGGTGCGGATTGGTGTACTGGGGGGCTTGTAGGCGGCGTAGAGTCGCAGCACCTCGCCGGCGACCTGGAGGTCGACGCCCAAAGCATATAGGGATGAATAGGGGCGTCGACGAGCTGTTGGACGATCTTCCTGCCGACGATGACTGCCAAGCCTCGAAAGGTCCGGCCGCTGGAGGTCTTCTCGTCCTTGCGGTAGACGAAGTAGCCGGGCAGCGACAGCTTGTCGTTTCCGGCTAGGTGTGTCTCGCTGATGAGCATCACGTCGACGCGGTAGTCCCTCAGGAACACGTGGAGCAGCCGCTTCTTCCCTGTCAGCGACTGCGCGTTCCAGTGGACGACCCTGAGCGGCTCATGCATTGCGGAGCAGAGCGGTGAGTCTGCCCAGGGCAGTGGGGTCGCTGAGGAGGGCGAGCAGGGCTGTGAGGTGCCCCAAGTCCTGCTGCCCTATCGCCGCAGCCGGAGTGGCGGCGCCAGCGGCGGCCGCAGTCTCGCTGGCGGCGAGAGTAGCCGCCGCGGCGCCGGCGGCAGGTGGAGCCGTCGCCTTCTTCTTCTTCCCCCCCCCGCTTCGTCTTCTGCCTGGGGGCTCCGTCGTTCGCCTGCGCCATAAGCGAGGCGGGCGCCGTTGGTTCCTGCAGATCGGGACGAGGCAGAGGGGGAGGCTGCACCTTCTTGGGCCCGGGCGCGTTGGTGAGCGCCACAGTGCCGGCCTTCTTGTTCCGCGCCTCCTGGCGGAACACGGGGCACGTCGCATTATTTGCCGTGTGCGGTCCACCGCAGTTGGCGCACGTCGGCGGCTGGTCTTTCGGGCGGGGGCATTCCCGCGCCGAGTGGGGACCGCCGCAACGTACGCACGCTAGGGGGCGGTGGCACATATGCGACGAGTGCCGGAATTGCTGGCACCTGTGGCACTGGGCCGGGCCCTGCTTCGAGCGCCAGGCCTCGATCTTCACCCCCGGCATGTACAAGAGCTCCGTGATCTCGTACACAGCGCCGGGGGCACGGTCTGGATTCTTCTTCAGGCTGGCGAAGAAGATGCAGCCGGGTCTTCCTTTGCGCGCCCAGATCTGCTTACAGTACTCGGCCTCCACACCGAGTTCTGCAAGCGCCGCGACTATCTCCTCCGGCGCGGTGTTAGAAGGCAGCCCGCGGATCGCCACCTTCTGGGTCTTGTCGGCCGGCAACGAGTATGAGAACCACCTCACACCGTGGTCCTTCTCCAGCCTGCACAGGTAACGTTGCACAAGCCGGTATTCGTCTTCGGCCGTTGGGGTAAAGCGCACACCCTTTTGGTAGGCGCGCGCGCTGGGAGCCCGGCCGAGCCCGCTGGCTATCGCCCTGAAGTGGTCGGCCCAGTTGGGTAGGACCTCCACAATAAGGGGCGGATAGCGCGGCTGGCGGGGCTGCTGTGGCGCAGCGCCTCCCGACGGGGCGGCGGTGGCAATCGCGGCTGCGGTTTGGGCGGCGGCAATGGCAGACGGCGTTGGGCGGGCGGGCGGCATTGGGCGGGCGGCCCAATGCCGCCCGCCCGCCCATTTCAGTAAGGCCCAATGAAATGGTTGGAAATGATGCCCATCCACACATTTACACTAAATCGTCGTTGTGACCCCTTTACTCTTTTCTTATTTGGATTGCCTAGTTCTTTAGGAGCCCAAAAGTGTGCGTTATGATAATTAGTAATCCCGTCCTTATCGAATTTGGATTCATCTGTCCACAATATTAATTTTAGGAAATTCGGGTCCTCGATATCTGCATTGAGCATAAATCTGCAGAAGTCCATACGTCTCGCGGGATCTCCTTCTTCAATTTCATGTACCGGCGTGTAGTGGTATGGATACAGGCCTGCCGTATGAACCATAAACCACACTTTCCACTGAGTTAGGCCCAGTTCACGGGCAACAATATTGGTCGAAGTGGTTGGGTCTCTTCTGAACCGTTCTACGATTTCGTTGTCTTGTTCCTCGTCGTCATCAATGACACGTGGTCTTCCTAAGTCCGTACGTCGTCGCGAAACAGAGCCAGTTTCACGAAGTCGTCGGTAAACTCCGTCGAAAACGCTCACATCAGGTACTCGACGGTCGGGATAGCGTCGTATGTACTCAGTCCGAGCTCGTGCGGACACGCAATTGCAGTATCCGTAGCAGATAAGCATGTCCGCATATTCTTCGTTCGAGTATGTTGCCATTTTCAACAGTCCAGTATCACAAGCACAAATCAGAGTCCAGTAAACAAGAGCAGTAGTCACAGTTAGAAAAATCAGTCCAGAAACAAAGCCAAGTCGTGTGGGAATCCGAAAGCACAATAATTCGTATCCACCATGGACGAATCGCATGAGCAGACTAAAATGGATGGCAAGCAAACAAACAACCAAATACAAAACAATGACATGTTGTATCCCCAAACTTGTTTTTGCACATTATTTTTCTCACTCTCAACTGCATAAATCGTAAGTTGTCTCGCTCACACGCACCGGATTAACTTGAAGGACAATAGCCGAGGGACCCGTTAGACCTACTACCTGAACCTTTTCAACTATGTTTTTTTCTATGAGTTTAAATACAACCCTAGGTTGTTATACCTATTTGGATAGCTGATAAAATGTAGATGTTTTTAAGCACATCTGCAGAGCAAGTGCCATAATATTTTTTTGAGATATCCAGAAAATAAATTTTGTTTTTTATAATTTGTACTTATTTTCTTAAGTTACGATCGTCTACAATGACCTATTTAGTTAACTTATGTACAATTTTAGTCATTGAGGTCATTAAGCATCTCATTTTTCATGTAAAAAACCAAAAAAAATATCATTAGAGTCAAAAAAATTGAAAATATTCAATTCAATAGCCAAAAAATTGGGCATTTTCATAAAAAAAAAAAAAAACTCGAATATCTCGAAAACGGTTAAGTTTAGGATGGGGGGTTCCATAGTGAAATCATTTAGAAATGATGTGTACTACACGCCCTTAACGGATCTAGGTCGACTTTTCCTGTAACCCTGTATAAAGAAAAGCCAAATTTGGCTATAGTAGGTTCTTGTGGCTTAATTTCAATCGGGTTATAGGTTAGGTTAGAACGTTGAAGAAGCTAAAATGGAGCGGAGCGAAGCGTATGCAAACAAAAGCGACTGGCTAGAGTATGTTATTGTAGCTAACACTAGGCAAAATCCGTCGTTCCCCACCCTAATACTCCCTCATCCCCACCGTCCCGAATGTTAGCAATTGTCGTTTTGAAAAAAAAAACTCGAAAACTAATGATTACCGACACTTCGCGTTTTTTGATATCGTCTCTAAATGCACCTATAATGCATAGGAAAAATCGGCAAAAGCATCTGAAACCGCCCGTTTTTTAAAGTGCTTCCATAGCACCGTCCCTTTTTGGAAGCCCGAGCCATGGAAATAGCGCGAAAATGTGGCTTCAGGATGACAAAGAATAACTAGCAGACGCAGACACATGCAGATAGACAAAAGATAGTTATCAGTTTTGAATTGGGATACCAGCACCACTTATTAAGCCTATTTGCACACAAACCTACTTAACACGTTCACAGTCCTATGAGCCCAGTGTGATGGGCTCACGCCATGCGTATGGCTCCAAGTCCGTGAGCCCACATTGGGCTCACACCCAATGAGTAACTTGTTCTGATTTTTTTTCGCGGACGTACGAGTTAGGCCATTTATAAATTGAAGTTGTGTGAAAACCACCAAAACAATACATAATTTCCTAAAGGGAAATCTATAAGGTGCAAGGTCGTGCACTTGTAAACGCTCGGTGAAACAAACTAGTTCAAAACAATAAAACACAGTCTATCATCTCATTTTTATTGAATTACATTTACAAGTCCATGAACCCGCTAATTGGCTCACGTAATTTCAAGTTCACAAGTCCGTGAGACCACATTGGGCCCACAAAAGAAAATAGGAAATTCGGGGAAATTTTAAAATTTCATTTTTATTAAAATTAAGTTTAATTTAATATTTAAAACAAAAATATTTTCTATAAAAGTACTTGTATATATTATATAACTGTTTGGACGTAAATTATAGTTTTGTAACTTTGTACGGGGACTGTGAACATGTTAAAACCTATTGGTAACAAAGGAAACCCGCTCTCCCCACTGGTTTGTGACTAGTTTCGGTTTTGAGTAGCTGTGTGCAGATGGGCGCTTCTCTTTGGCATTAAAGACTAATCAAAATGGCTAGAAATGACAGCACGAGTCACATATTCGCGTTCTAATTGGTCAGACGCCATCATGGATTATTGTGATACACAGCAACGTTACCGGTCATAGATCAACCCCGCTTTCGTAAAACAGAAGTGCTATAAGTGATGTACTAACACGAGATACGGTGATGGCTTTACCACAACATCTACTTGGTCTATCTTCGCAACATCTACATCTTCAGTTGTCTGGGCGGCTCTGCGAATTGTCACAAGGAATTTGGGAATTTTGAAAATGATCTAGGTCCTGTACAGACATTAATTCGGGGAATCCTTCTGCCTCCGCTATTTTAACAAAACCAAGGCCAAATTCGTTTCTCAATTTGTCATGAGGATACAATGTATATGCGCCGGTTTCTGAATTGAGAAATTCAGTTAATACTTAATATCGTTCCATCACGTTCTTTTTTGTGAAATCTGTATAGATGTCGCAGTTAGTTGGTCAAATCAGACACTTAACTAACACCCTAGCCCTTGACCGTTAATTAAAGATCGACGTTTAACCAAGTCACTAGCATTTTGATTTAAATAAAGCATCTTCGAAAACGTTTACCAATCTGTCTTACCGAAAGCCTGCGTGTTGGTTAGATAATGTATGAAAAACAAGATGGCGTCACGCAGTGGCGGCTTGCGACATTTTTTTATGGGTGTTCATTAAAACATAAAAACGAAAAAAGGCAGCTTACGTACCATTTATTTAATTTGTAGAGAAAATCCATTCGCCGGTCTTATTGGCGAGCGCAGACATCTATCACTTTTTTGTGAAAATCAGATATGGAATTATAATTAACTAAACGTTTTTCTACCACGGCATCAGCTCCAAACACCAGACACGGGAAACAAAATAATTTATTGCTCTCATCAAATCCACACAATCATTAATAAGATTTAAAAACACGCGTAAATTCCAATTTCAGTTCATGGTAGCCGCGTAAATTCCAATTTCAGTTCATGGTAGCCGCTTAGCTTTCAGTTAGGGACGCATTTTGAGAGTATTTTCACAATATTTAACAAAAGGCACACTGTACTGTTCGATTTTTAGCACAAATGTCGCTATTTTTTTTACTTTTTAAAAGCTATTTTTAATACTTTTTAGAAGAAAAATTGCGAAGTGTTCCGAAGTTACCAACGGACGCGACACGATTCCTTGTTGACATATTATTATGTTAGGCAACGACGCAATGCGTTATACCCGCGCTCCGCTTTGCAAATGCACCACGCCGCGGTCTGGCAACGTTGCGCGAGCGGCGCTCCAGTTCAAGTTATACCCGCGCTCCGCTTTGCAAATGCACCACGCCGCGGTCTGGCAACGTAGCGCGAGCGGCGCTCCAGTTCAAGTTATACCCGCGCTCCGCTTTGCAAATGCACCACGCCGCGGTCTGGCAACGTAGCGCGAGCGGCGCTCCAGTTCAAGTTATACCCGCGCTCCGCTTTGCAAATGCACCACGCCGCGGTCTGGCAACGTAGCGCGAGCGGCGCTCCAGTTCATGTTATACCCGCGCTCCGCTTTGCAAATGCACCACGCCGCGGTCTGGCAACGTAGCGCGAGCGGCGCTCCAGTTCAAGTTATACCCGCGCTCCGCTTTGCAAATGCACCACGCCGCGGTCTGGCAACGTAGCGCGAGCGGCGCCCCAGTTCAAGTTATACCCGCGCTCCGCTTTGCAAATGCACCACGCCGCGGTCTGGCAACGTAGCGCGAGCGGCGCTCCAGTTCAAGTTATACCCGCGCTCCGCTTTGCAAATGCACCACGCCGCGGTCTGGCAACGTAGCGCGAGCGGCGCTCCAGTTCAAGTTATACCCGCGCTCCGCTTTGCAAATGCACCACGCCGCGGTCTGGCAACGTAGCGCGAGCGGCGCTCCAGTTCAAGTAATACCCGCGCTCCGCTTTGCAAATGCACCACGCCGCGGTCTGGCAACGTAGCGCGAGCGGCGCTCCAGTTCAAGTTATACCCGCGCTCCGCTTTGCAAATGCACCACGCCGCGGTCTGGCAACGTAGCGCGAGCGGCGCTCCAGCTCAAGTTATACCCGCGCTCCGCTTTGCAAATGCACCACGCCGCGGTCTGGCAACGTAGCGCGAGCGGCGCTCCAGTTCAAGTTATACCCGCGCTCCGCTTTGCAAATGCACCACGCCGCGGTCTGGCAACGTAGCGCGAGCGGCGCTCCAGTTCAAGTTATGCCCGCGCTCCGCTTTGCAAATGCACCACGCCGCGGTCTGGCAACGTAGCGGGAGCGGCGCTCCAGTTCAAGTTATACCCGCGCTCCGCTTTGCAAATGCACCACGCCGCGGTCTGGCAACGTAGCGCGAGCGGCGCTCCAGTTCAAGTTATACCCGCGCTCCGCTTTGCAAATGCACCACGCCGCGGTCTGGCAACGTAGCGCGAGCGGCGCTCCAGTTCAAGTTCTACCCGCGCTCCGCTTTGCAAATGCACCACGCCGCGGTCTGGCAACGTAGCGCGAGCGGCGCTCCAGTTCAAGTTATACCCGCGCTCCGCTTTGCAAATGCACCACGCCGCGGTCTGGCAACGTAGCGCGAGCGGCGCTCCAGTTCAAGTTATACCCGCGCTCCGCTTTGCAAATGCACCACGCCGCGGTCTGGCAACGTAGCGCGAGCGGCGCTCCAGTTCAAGTTATACCCGCGCTCCGCTTTGCAAATGCACCACGCCGCGGTCTGGCAACGTAGCGCGAGCGGCGCTCCAGTTCCAGTTATACCCGCGCTCCGCTTTGCAAATGCACCACGCCGTGGTCTGGCAACGTAGCGCGAGCGGCGCTCCAGTTCAAGTTAATTTCTCATACGAAATCTTTTGTTTCACGCGCCGGACTGTGTCAATGTCTCTCTTTCGCACTCATTGAATATAGTACTGGGCACTGTACTAAAATTTGTTTCATAAGAGCGTAATCGCTAGCGCTCCTCTCCACTAGTTACAACTTGACACCAAATATGATTTAACTTTGTACGCGAAGGCGTGCATAGGTATGTTTCCAGTAAACTACTACTGCTGCTGCTGAATGTACAGGCATAGTGTAATGTATATTTAGGCTTATAAATAAATATATATCAGGTAATTTTAGTGGGAGTGCACTGCACTAGCGCTTTTTAAGACGAGTCGCCTCTGGCGTCACGACAACAGCTGATTACTTTCAGTCTATCTTTTCACTACTGATATGCACAGCTTATAACAGGGCAAAACATTGCGGTAGCTTAGGTGAAGGGTGAGCGAAGCGAAGCCCCTTTTATCATTCGTGTTAGATTGAGCATGTAAGAACAACAAAAAATACTTAAAACATAAATTTAAGTACACATAAAATATTTTTATGTGTACTTACGTGTATTTATATTGTATATGTCTGTTGCCTAGGAAGGTTTAGACAACTCGTTAAAAGTTTCGTTCACTCACTTGTCTGATGGAACTTTAGCGACTTGGTTAAACGTCGGTGTTTAATTAACGGTCTAGGGTGTTAGTTAAGTGTCTGATTTAACCAACTAACTGCGACTGAGACACAACGACGATTAAGTATTTTATTGGTGAAATTCTCAATTGAGAAGGAGGTAAGTAATTGTACATTGATAAAGCATAATTTGAGAACGGCACCTAATCTCTAAAGCTTGCTGCAGACGGCTCTGGTGCAGTTGGATATCAAGAACTATCTACTTCTTCGTACAATATACGGCTTCCTCAGTCGGGGTTAGTTTGCCAGTGTCAAGTGTATTTGAAAGACCACGTGACGTGCCTTTGAACCTAACATCAGATGAATGAAACTCTCTGCCTCCAACGACACCAGCGCCACCTAGCGGGAGCTAAGGCAGGTGTAGCTGCCGTTGAGAAGCATACGTCAGTCTGCAGTCCACTTCTTGCTGATCCGACAATATTATGAAGTCAACGGGCCGTCGTGGGATAGGGTAAGATTAGAAAGAAGAAAGAAAATACATTCATTGGGAAAACTAACTCAACAGCACCAAACTCATACACAGCAAAAAAAAATTTAGCGCGTCATTTTGGTCAGTATTCTGATTACGTATGCAAAATTTCAGCCAGCTATAAGGAATTTCACTTTGTAGCTAAAGCGTTGTCTAATAATGTTAGGCTAGGAAGCGTTTGGCGGGACCGTTGGAGGATTGGCGTTTATAGAAGAGGCGTTATTGATACGGTGATGATGAGAAGTGTTTGGCGGGACCGTTGGAGGATTGGCGTTTATAGAAGAGGCGTTATTGATACGGTGATGATGAGAAGTGTTTGGCGGGACCGTTGGAGGATTGGCGTTTATAGAAGAGGCGTTATTGATACGGTGATGATGAGAAGTGTTTTGGTGATATGATCAATTGACTGGTTATATTATTGACGGCTTCTGCAGTGCAACGGTCGAGGCTGGGCTTCCCAAGCGAGAGGTAACTGGATCGAATACAGACTGGAGAAAGAGAAAAAAATGCTATGCTTCTCCTAATCCTAGTGTGGGGCCAGAAGCAATGTATGAGCCTGCATATAAAAGCGAAAAACAAAAACATTCGTCACGAACATTGTTCTGCTGCGGTGCCATCAATTTAAGAGGCATTGTCGCAAGTCAGTGTTTTAAAACTGTATCACCAGTAAGATAAGCATGCTACGGCGATGGGCCAGCCACCTGCCTCGCAAAATGATGTACCGAACCGCTGGTTAGCATCGAACACGTAAGGATGTATAATGCGCGACGTATAAGTTGACTCACAATAGCGGCGTCTGCGCAGGTAAAAACTGTTTTAGATACATTTTACCCTGCGCAGACGCCGCCACTGTGAGCATGTCTACCTGGCGAGGTTGTGGCACACGGCGCGATGCCTGCCCAGCCAGTCGCGGCGCTGGCACTGCGGCGAGCAGTACGGCGTCACACCGCAGCGCGCACAGAACGTGTCCGCCGGCTGTGCGCACACGACGCAGGCTGCGGCTGCGCGCAGGCCCGGCGGCGGCTGACGAGAGACACCACCACATCTATTAGTTGTTGACCGTGCAAGCGAAGCTTTCGTCGATTCGGTTTTTGGATTGTTTTCTTAGTGGTTCTGTGAGAACAGAAGAACTCGCGAGTCTGATCGATGATGAGTCAGTCAGTGACAAAATGAAGGATCTTTGAACGTCTGTCGTTTCCAATGTTCACGACCCGAATGCCCGAATCGGCAGTGACCCTGCCTACGAAGCCAAGGGTCCCGGGTTCGAGTCCCCATGGGGGCAAATATTTGTTTGATGAGAACGGATGTGTGTACCCTAGTCATGGTTGTTTATCTATCTAAATATAATATGTATCTATATAAGTATGTGTATCGTTGTCTAGTGCCCAAGATACAGGGAATCCTAGTTTGGGGCTAGATCAATGTGTATAAATAGTGTCCAAGGTATTATTGTGAATTTTTGGAATTTGCCCGTTTAAATTGTGGCCTATTTATTAGTCACAGAAAATTCAGGCGTCCAGCTTTATCTACAACATAGTTACAGGAGGTAGAAAATACCCCTAAGTGCTTTCCCCTCCACTTCCCACTTTTGGATTTATTTTCAACGTCTTGTGTAGAATGAAGTCATTAGTGCGCCTCTCAAATTTGATTTTAAATCCGTCGATAAATAACGCCAGCAACTTCTCCCCTTTCGCCCCAATCAAAAATTGCGAACGACTAAAATTTTAAATGAAAACAAGGAACTCGTGTGCCAATTTTCGTCAATATCGGTTGAAAAAACGACCTATTGGCGTGAGAGGACATCCGGTCAAAAGCATTTTGGCCAATCTCGAAAACGGTCGCTTCGCACGCTCGGTCAAAAAAAATGTTTGAAAACAAATGTGGTGTCGTTGGATTCATATATGAGACGACCGTGAGAGTAACAGGCTATATAATTTGAGTGAGCCAACGAAGTGTCTCCTTTTCAGGATAGAGCAAAAATGCTTCCTATGTCCGGATATGTGTCCGGATGTTTTCCTCTACAGGCCGCTTTGTTCAACTGATTCTCGTTTTGCGGTCTTAAACTCAAGCTATTGACTTTTCACTAACATTACATAGCCTGTTACTCTCACGGTCTCTACAAATCCAACGACACCTCATTTGTTAAAATCTGTCAAGCTATTGGGACTGTAGTGGTTTTTTGAAATTTTAAAACCCCTACAACTCCGCCATTTTGAAAAATTTCCAAAAACCGAATGGACCACAAACAAACTATTCAAATATCGAACCTGCTCACAAAAATTCACGAGAATCAGTTGAGAAATGCGGCCTGTAGAGGAGAACATCCGGACACACATCCGGACCTATGAAAGCATATTCACCCAATCCTGAAATGGAGACGCTAGGCGCGCTCGGTCAACCGTACTGTACATATCATGATAGTACCTCGCTCAACTGTTAGTTAATTAACAGACTTCAAAAAGGAGAAGGTTCTCAATTCGACTAAATTTTTTTGTGTGTATGTTAGTTACGCGATTACTCCGTCAATTATGAATCGATTTGATGATTCTTGTTTTGATTGGTAGGTCATATGTCAGAGATGGTTCCATATACATTTTATCAAAATTGATTTAGCGCTTTTGGAAAAAATCTAAAAAAGCAAAAATATACATTACACAGATGACGTTTTGGTTTGTGGTTCCTTTCAGCAAAAGTTGAAAATGAGGACTTTTCATAGACGACATTCGCAACCCCACCGGGGCGAGGACGAAATAAGGTTTGAACTTGAAAGTCGGTTTTTTACAGTTTTACTTGGAGAATGGTATAGATCATGATACCTCGCCCAGTGGCGATTGATGACTTCTGACACTACCTCGAGGTGCATCTGACTCATCCAACAGATGGCACCACTTAGATGTATCTACGAATGAATGACGACCTCTGTGGCGCAGCGGTTGTGGCCCTGCCTACCATGCAAAGGTCCCAGGTTCGATCCCCGGCTGGGGGCAAAAACTACCCCAGGTCTTGGATGTTATATGTGTGTGCCGTCGCTGTCTCTGGTCCCCACGACACAGGGTATCCTAGTGTGGGGCCAGAAGCTATGTATGTGCTTGAATGTAAATGGGCCAAAAGCTATGTATGTGCTTGAATGTAAATGGAAATGTTAATATCCCGAGTGAGCGTGGAAGCCAATGTCTTACTTACCGAATCTCCACTTCTGCTTCCGCCGCCCGTAATAGCTCTGAAAGCAGACATCAACATTTATACACAGGCAAAATAAGCACCAGAAACTTGACTGTACCACTTACATTAATCCAACTAATATTATAAATGTGAAAGAAGCGATGTTTAGATTTTTGGATATTTGTGTAATTGTGCCTAAACGGCTGAATGGATTTGAATGAAATTTAGCACAGAGATAGTTAATGAGCTAGATTAACATATAGGATACTTTTTATCCGACTGCACCAGAAGGAGGTTAACGTTAACTCGGTAAATGTAATTCCTAGGAACTCGCAGATGAATTAGCGGGCGTCAGCTAGTATCCAGTTAACAAAGATTTTGTACGTACTTGTCGTCGCCAGTGTGCACCACGACCCTGCCATCCGAAGTGACACACCTCATTCCGGTAATCTGTCAAACAGACATACATGACTTGGATAATGTATAATGAGCGAGCGAGCGACGCGTCTGCTTCGTTGACACTAGTACCATGATGGAACTGATGATAATTTTTATCAACACTAGTTCCACTATGAATAGAACTTAAAATAATGGTACTAATGATAACTTCGTTATCACTAGTTCCACTTTAGGTGTTCGATACTTGCGAAATTTTTAACAAATATTTACCTCTTCTCTAGAAAGAAACTCAACGAAAACTTAAGATTTTAAGAATAAAAAACATATTCAAGTTAAACAAAATCTTAAGTTTTTTTTGAGTTGGTGCATCACTGTTCAGTTTACCTATTCGCTAATTTCATATGATTGAAGTAAAATCTCTACCACCACTTGCTACCATGTATCTAGGTGTAAAAGTACCAGGACAACATACATTTGTAAGAGGTAAATATATGTAAAAAAAAACGCAAGTATCGAACACCTAAAGTGGAACTAGTGATAACGAAGTTATCATTAGTTCCATTATTTCAAGTTCTATTCATACTGGAATTAGTGTTGATAAAAATTATCATAAGTTCCATCACGGTAGAAATCATGGTACTAGTGTCAACGAAGCACGCGTCTCCGTTTCAGCTTGGGCAAAAATGCTTTCCTATGACCGTCCGTCCGGATTTCCAGCAGGTCTCCTCTACGGGTCGCATTTCTCAACCGGTTCCCGTGTATTTTTGTGGGCAGATTGGACAATGGTGTTTTTTTTTGTCGATTTAGTTTTAGGAAATTTCTCAAAATGCTGAAGATATGGGATTCTTCGTTGCACAGATATAATATAGGTAACAAAATAATTGGTGCGGCTACTTTCAAAGTCTAAGTCAAATAGTAGTTTATGTCTTCTACATAATGCCTAATTATGTACAATTACACACACTAGTTTATCTACACACATATCATAAGCTCTCTTTGATGTGTTCAGGAACCGCACTTTCGACCGGCATTCAGGCATTCATCATTGCTTTGCACTTGTTTAGCTTGTTCAGTAGTACCAACTTCACAGACAAACTAGGGGCGGCACACAGGCGGGCTTCGGCGTTCGAAATTTGAATGTCATAATTTGACAATTTTTGGTACATTATGGTAGAAATGAGTTTTTACCAAGAAGTTTATCATTATTCTGGTCGTACCGTGTGGTTTTTGGACGCAGTAAAGAGGGTTTATGATACGTGTGTAGATAAATTTCTCTATTATTTCATAATATATGTACTTAACCAGGTCCATTCATAAGTTTGTATGTGGTATGGAAAGAAAATGCAGTCAGGTTATTTGTTGCTATAACTAGTGGCTCGCGAGTCTGTTGGTGGGAAGCTGAACTTCTAACTTAGGTTATAGGTACAAACTTATAAATGCACCTGGCTACGTACAAAGAGTGTGAAAGTAGCCGCACCGATAACTTTGTAACCATCTATCTATATATCACCAGACGACCCCAATGGCCGAGTCGGCAGTGACCCTGCCTACGAAGTCAAGGGTCCAGGGTTTAAGCCCAGGTGGAGGCAAATATTTGTTTGATGACAACGGATGTTTGTACCTTAGTCATTGTTGTTTATCTATCTAAGTATAATTTATCTATATAAGTATGTGTATCGTTGTCTAGTACCCAAGATACAGGGAATCCTAGTTTGGGGCTAGATCAATGTGTGTCAATAGTGTCCAAGGTATAATTTTTATTATCTCCGCCATTTTGAAAAGTGTCCAAGGTATTATTTTTATTATCTCCGCCATTTTGAAAATTTTCCAAGAACTCTATCGACAACAAAAACCATGTAATGAACGAACCTGCCCACAAAATTTCAAGAGAATCGTTTCGAGAACATCCGGACATACGAAAGTATTTTTGCCCAAGCTGAAACAGAGACGCCTCGCTCGCTCGGTCAATAATGCCACTTGTACACAATTTCTCACAACTGTCTCTCAGGTAATGACAGCACTAGTATCAAATTTAAGCAGCACTTAATTGAGCAATGTAAGTCTGCATTTCAAGGTAAGCTGGACAGCACAGCAACTGACAGCCGCTGATAGGGCACTGAGTCAAGCTGCTAACAGTAGAATTGTCAAAACCCTTTCGCTAGCAGTAGGACTCGCCCATGAAGGGTTCCGTTGTAGCAAGTAATTATGTGACTGGATGTTAGTTAGTAACTTTGTTTTTCATAGTGTTTGTATGAATGAGAAAGTCATCTTTGCGGTTTTTAGTAAATGTTTTACATCTTAAACACTGCTTATTTTATTTTGTTCAAACCATTTATCGTTGAATATGTGTATTTTAAGTTATTTATGTTACTTTAAGTTATTTTATAAGTTACCTATATTTTTTGGTTTCAGTTCCATGTATGGGAAGCCCCCTTTAATAATTTTATCTACACACGTATCATAAACCCTCTTTACTGCGTACAAAAACCGCACGATACTATCAGCATAATGTTAAACTACTTGGTAAAAACCCATTTCTTATCTGAAAAATTACACATTATGACCATAATGAGTAATTTTTCTACATATTATGAAATTCAAATTTCGAACGCCGACGCCCGCCTGCGTGCCGCCCCTACTTTGTTTGTGAAGTTGGTACTACTGAACAAGCCAAATAAGTGCAAAGGAATTATCGATGCCACCATGCCGGTCGAACATGCGGTTCCTGAACACATTAAAGAGAGCTTATGATATGTGTGTAGATAAACTAGTGTATGTAACTGTACATAATTAGGCATTAAAACTCTAGGCGAGTTTCATAAACCCACTCTCGAGTATTAATGCCCTCCATTATGTAGCAGTCACATAAACTACTATTAATTTTTGTATAAAAATCGTAAAGCGGTTCACAGAATACATCTAGACACCAAGTTTCAACTGTGTAGTCCTAATAGTTTCTGCATAAAGTTGCTCTGACATACGGACGGAAGGACGGACGGACAGACAGACTTGACGAAACTATAAGGGTTCCTTGTTTCTCTAAGGAACCCTAAAAATGCATCGCGATTTGACGACCTCGGTGGCGCAGCGGTTGTGGCTCTGCCTACCATGCGAGAGGTCCCGGGTTCGATCCCCGGCTGGAGGTAAAGAAACCCCAGGTCTTGAATGTTTATATGTGTGTGACGTCGCTGTTTCTGGTTCCCACGCCACGGTACCATGGTATTCTAGTGTGGGGCCAGAAGCAAAGTATAAGCAATATAATTCACAAAAAGCAGTTTCGCCGTATAAAAATATAACACGTGAAAAAACAACTGACATAAACAATTACACAAACAAACCGCCCCAAGAATCTCCCGGCCCAAAGGTGCCCATTACACTGGCGGCGTTCCCGCGCTGCACAGCGAGTGAGATTCTCTGGACCAGGAAAGCCCCGGAGCGGTTGTCAAACCCTCGGTCCCTCAAGCGGCGCCCAATGTCACTGACAAAGGCCCTACCCTGCGAACCCCATACCCCTGTAGTCTCGACGGACGTAAATGTTTAATTTTAACTTTCAATCAAAATCAGCCCACATTTACCCACTACGGGGTATAGGCCTCCTCTTTACCTCGCCGTCTACTCCGGTTCTGTGTCTCCCGCAGCCACTGCTTGCCCTCTATGGCGATGATGTCGTCCGTCCACCTGGCTGGTGGTCTGCCCACTGGACGCCTTGCCCGTCCACCTGGCTGGTGGTCTGCCCACTGGACGCATTACCCGTCCACCTGGCTGGTGGTCTGCCCACTGGACGCCTTGCCAGTCCACCTGGCTGGTGGTCTGCCCACTGGACGCCTTGCGGTTCTGGGTAGCCGCTCTGTTACCCCCTTGGTCCATCTTCCGTCATCTCTCCTAGCCAAGTGTGCTGCCCATCCCCACTTCAATTTCGTGATTCGCTTGCCGACATCGGTGACCTTAGTACACTCGGCGGCGCCACGAATAAAGAGCTCTCGGAGAAACTGGCGGGGATTACTGCGCATGTGTACAGTCGCGGCATAATTCCGAAGTGCGTTTTTAGGGTTAGTGTGAAGGAATGAGTGTTCAGGACTTTCTTCACTTCTATTTTTTCTCTGTTTGATATTTTGTTGATTGGGATATTAGCCGATGTAAATAATGGACTTTGTGTCAAATAAACTATAGGTACTCTCTATTGACAACATTTGTTAACGTCAAGGTTGAAACCTATATATAAATAGCCCCCTAGCATAGAATGCCCCTAGTCACTAGGGCCTAGTGAATATAGATACTTGTAGTAATAGTCCTGCACACTCTTTTCTTCCCGCTGACTAATAATTTGTAATTCGACCAGGGCGAAAGATAACGTTGGGTAATATTGTATGCGACTGTACTCAAGAAGCTTCGAGACGTGCTTTCGGTGCGGGCATCAGGAAGCGACTGATCAACGAATCAGGTGCCGGCGCTGACTACCGCCCCCGTCGCTCCTCACTTCCCCGCGCCAAACACTTGTGAAAAGTGACTACTGCGCATTCAAGGACAAAGCTCTTTAGTCGTGGCGCCGAGTATAATAGCGAGCAAAACCAATGAAAAATCCATAGTACTGAAGGTGTTCTTACCCGAGCGAAGGTGCAATAAAAATAAATATTTATATACAGGCGAATACATCGCCTCTGGCCCCACACTAGGATTAGCTGTGGCGTGGGAACCAGGAACATCGACGTCATACCCATACAACATCCAAGACCAGGGGTGTTGTTTACCTAGTCTACCATGGACGAATAAAAGAGGACAGACAACTGTAGTACTTTGAAGCGTAATTAGATTTTTAGTTTAAATGTATATTGCTAGATAGAGCTACTAGTTCAAAAGTGCTTTCTAGTATAGGTAGTATCGTGGTGTCGCGCTTAATCTAGGAAAGATGGCGGTATAAGCGTTAATTTCCTAAGAAGAAACAAGGCTTACGCTTACGCCATCTCTGATTTTTCGTCGATATTACTATGGATTATACTACGCCGTCACCCTAAGCACCCAGCATCTACTGCGTGGTACAGCGACATCTAGAAATAATACAGGATTTTAGCTTTCTAGCAGGGTACGTTTTATTCTATGACATTGTCAGTCCACTAGTTTTATTCGTCCATGAGTCTACAGATACCCATTTCTATATATGTTCGTTTCAACAGAATACCATGTCTACAAATTCCCAGTTGTACAGATTTCCATTCCAACCGAATCCCATTTTTACCCAATTCTTTCAAGGGTCAATGCATTCTCTACTATAATAAGATACCTCACCATAATTTGTTGATCATTTACTAATTCTGGCAGTGATTTCGAATTTATTGTAAGTCAATTTTCGAATTTTTTGGTTAATCGTTTGAACACTATTATTATTATTCATTATTATTTCTAGCCATTATTTATTATTATTCCTAGCCTACATCATCCCTCTGCTGGGCAAAGCCTCTCTTCCCATCCTCCACTGTTCCTGCCCCTGGGCTACTTGGGGGGTCTTGGTACCTCAATTCGTTGTTAGTTTGGCCCATCAGTCTGGTTGCATAAGGGCCACAAATAACAACTTTAAAATGTTTAAGCCAATAAATATTGTAATGTATTTAGTGTTTGTGTTGTATACTTAAGTACGTACTTAAAAATAGTAACAGCTGTCAAACACTTCATGAAAGTAGGAACATTATAACTATTATATGATGCCTTTTAAACCCCATCTGAGATAAGACAGGTTATTGTGACTTGTATGTTGTATCTATAATATGTAAAAATCTAGGAATATGTAAAGTTGGAAATCCGTTCAATTAAGAATCTGTAGAGTTGGTAATCAGTACAGTTAAGAATCAGTAGAGGTCATTGGGAATCTATGGAGCTGAGAATCTGTTGAATTGGGCATCTGTAGAATTGGTAATAAACCCAGGGCTTCGAACCCAGGACCTCTCACATGGGCAAAGCCTCGGGCCGCAACGCCTCTGAGGTTGTCACTGTGTGGCGGTTCACTGATTCACCTGCTGCTCCACTAGCATGTCTCTCACGCGCTGCTTGTAGCGTATCTTCGCCTGCGCAATCGCCAGCTGCATCTCCAGGTCCGGGTCCAGCTCATCTTCGTATTCATCCACCTGGAATAAAACACAAGGCAAAGGTAAGCTTCATACATACATTGCAGTACAATGACATGAAATCCTATTTCAATATACAAACATATGCTCACGCCTATTTCCCGGAGGAGGGGTAGGCAGAGACCAAAGACCTCCACCTGCTACCATCCTGGCATACATCTCTCGCTTCGTCAACATTCATTCATTCATTCTCTCTCTCTCTCTTCATTTCAATCTACTTCATCACAAAAAGGAGAATCTGTGGTAGAGCATCGAAATCGACAATCCACGAGAGACTGGATGAAAACGAACTACCACACAGAGAGTCAGTAAGGTATCTCGGAATGCGCCTAGACCAGCTTGCTGGAGTTTACTAACTACTTAACTCGTCCGCTTACTACAAACCGGCCAGTTTAGTTGGCGGGGTGTGGGAGACGCGAGAGGGGTGGCCTATCAACTAATCAACAACAACTCGCTTTTGCCGTTCAAGCAACAATAACAACTTTAATCGCCTATGACGCAAGTTAACTCACTCTCTTTAAAACTTTGACAATAAACTACATAGTTTAAAAGTAACAATACAAGCAAGACTTACATAGACATCGTCATCTGAGAGCAGTGCAGGCATGGTTGGCATGTTTCTGAAACAAAATAGCCAAATTCATATATCAAGAAATACAGAAGAAGATAAAATATATTCGATCTTATCTTGAGTCAATTTAACTCATTCTCCAGGAATTCTATCCTACATTGATAATGCACATTTGCTTGTGCAATAGCCCTTGCTTGATCTGATCACCAATTCACAGCAAACAGTTGTAATAGTTATTTTTTGTGCAAGTACCCACCCACCTCCCCAAATACAAAACTATTAAATACCATCATGTAGCTCTAAAGTTAATAAAGGCTTACACAAGACTTGAGTCAGGATCCCAAAAGCATTAATAACAGAGCTGTGTAATAACTTAAAATAGTAAAACACGTATTACGAGTGCTTACAAAGTTATTGGTGCGGCTACTTTCATACTCCATGTACATGACCAGACGCATTCATGAGTTTGTATGCGAAAATTTTGGTAGTGTTTTGTTTTTATAATGAATCGCACTTGGTCATGCAACACACTCAAGGGGTCGGGTGTGTGAGAGGGTAGAAAATAATGATGAAAAAAAACACAAATTTCCTTTGTCGCTCAGGAGTTGTACCAGCTCAAAGAGCCACTAGTGAGTTGTTTCTAAATGTAATGACTCCCACTATATCTAACTGGCTTATTGTTGGCACAGTTGGCCTCAGCAACACCGTGGAGAGGACATGATGCTCCCTCCTTCTTCATCGTCCCTTCCTTCTTCTTAAACTGCCTGCACCTAGTCCACTTGAGCTGGGCCTTGGCGCATGATGTAGTATTGTATTGTTTTTCCCTAGTTTGTCCGATAGTATGGGAGGCTAAGAGGGGTTTTCCTTAGGTCAGATTAATATATGGGTGATACCTTACACCTGTTTAGTAACTCCACCAAATTTGAGCTTTCTATCCATGCCATTAGGGCAACAAAAAATATGTCAATAGGAGTGGGATTTACTTAAATGTGTCAGACTAAGATAAAGTGAGTTAATGGGCGTTCCACAAGGTTCCATATTAGGCCCTTTCTTATTCCTGGTATATATTAATGATCTGCCTTTCATGGTGGAGAAATTAACTGACATAGTGTTGTTTGCTGATGATACATCACTGGTCTTCAAAATTGAAAGACAAAAAGGAGAATTTGATGATGTTAATGGTGTATTGTCTTTAACCTTGAATTGGTTCACAGTTAATAATTTATTGTTAAACGCTGGTAAAACCAAGTGTATCAATTCTCACTTCCAAATGTCAGGCAAGTTGAGACCAGTTTTGTGTTAGACAATAGCATGTTAGAATTAGTAAATGATACGAAGTTTCTTGGAATAACCATTGATAGCAAATTGCAGTGGGGACAGCACATAGATAAATTGGCTGGTAAATTAAGTTCTGCGGCTTACCCTGTTAGGAACATCAGACAAAGCACGGATGTGGCTACATCTAGGCTAGTATATTTTAGTTACTTTCATAGTGTGATGTCCTATGGTATCTTGTTGTGGGGGAAAGCAGCGGATATTCAAAATATTTTTATTTTACAGAAAAGAGCTATTCGAGCAATTTATAATTTAAAACGAACAGACTCCTTAAGAGAGCTTTTTAAAGAAATTGACATACTAACAGTAGCTAGTCAATCTATTTTTGAAAATATAATGTATGTACGCAAGAACCTTACAACATCTTCCAAACTTAGCGATAGCTGTAATGTTTACCTAAGAAATAATCACAGACTATGTGCGCCCCGTTTTAGACTCGCGAAGGTTAGCAATTCTTTCAAGGGTCAGCGCATTCTCTACTACAATAAGATACCTCTGGAGATTTTGAAATTGCCATTTGAGCAATTTAAAAAGCATGTTAAAGCGACTTTGTCGAAAAAGGGATATTACAATGTTGAAGATTACTTAAATGACAGGACTGTATGGGGTTAATCTGGCTCAACACAGACCTTGCTGTTAATAATTTTGTAATTATTTATTCCAGCTTATTATATAAAAATAAATCATAATTGTATTAGTTAAGCACAACCTATTTTTAAAAGAGATCTAAAAATAAATCTGTGGGAGTTTCTACGCCCTGCTTCTCCCACAGTGGTCCAATGTAGAGAAGAGGCAAAAAATGATGTTTGCTAAGTATATGTAAATATCTACAGTAATAAAGTACTTTTGAGTTTGAGTTTTGAGTTTGAATGACATGCTGTTAGGATAAGTGTACATTTAAATATGTCTTTTGTGACCCAGCCGTTTCCTCACCTTACACTCAAATAATCAAATATATTGGAATATACACTTATCAGCATTTCATTAACTCACCATATCTTACACTCTCAAGTAAATCCCACTTGTTTGGACTTATTTTTTGTTGCCCTAATGGGGCCTAGATAGAATGCTCAGATTTGGTGGAGTTACCAAACAGGGTGTAAGGTTCTTTATCTACCATACCAGAGTGACATGCTTGAGTTACTCATGAAATAGCTTTGTGGCTCCCAGGCTTCAATCCCCAGTGTAATTTTTGGATCATTTTTGTTGTGTTTAGCTGTTTACTCGGTCAGAGTGTCGATAAGGGGGCGGAAGCCCTGGTATTTTGGTGCCTGAGCGAGGCCACCATCTCTCTCTCGCCCATATATGCATCTCGCTTGTTCCCATGCGCCACTAACGCCTCCAGGAGGCACTCAGGAGCCAAGAAACTTGGCATCAGGAATATCTGTTTTGTTTATTGTGCCGTCTGAATAAACACTGGTTTGGTTGGCGACTCAAGTTGGGGGCGGGCGGGGCGGTCAGAATCCTTAGTTATGACGATTTATAACTACCTATACCTCGCGCCACGAATTAAGAGCGCTGGGCGACGTTGGCGGGATTTACTGTGCATATGTACAGGTTTTGAAGTGACTACTGCGCATTCAAGGCTAACGCTCATAACTTGTGGCGCGAGGTATACTGCAACTCATAAGGGGGCTTCCGCCCCCTTATCGACACTCTGACCCAACTTCGTAGAAACTTTGGTCATTCGGTCAGTGTCGATAAGGAGGCGAAGTTTTTTTTCAATGGCTCGCCCTTATCTACACTCCAATCAGTCATTCTCTTAGGTTATTCGATGCGTGCGCAATGTTTAGCAATAGTTAGTATAATATTACAATGGTAAGCAAATTAACGACAATGTTACGAGCATGGGTAGGTACAGTAGGTAATCAGAAACTTACGTGTCCTTTCTTGCGGTTTTCAGAGAAACAAAATACTTTTTCAACATGACTAACGTTTGCTAAATCGAGTTTACATTTACAAGTGGGCGAACGACAAACAATATTTCTACAGAGCACGTTGAATTAAACCCACGATTTATGTTAGCCTTTCGTCAAAAAAGCACGCCAAACACAAAAATCCTCAAGATACTCGACTGACTGAATGAATCAAAGAGTATAGTAATAATACATGAATGAATGATGAAACTTTTTCAAAGAAAAACGCTTGCGCGAGCGGCCATGTTGTTTCTATTATTTTTTTACCAACCAATAAAAATCAAGAACACACAAACGTAGTTCCCCATTGGCTAATTTATGTATTTGCTTTTTTAGTGATGGCAATGGACATGACAATCAGCCTGCGAACTAAGGACTTCGTCAACACAGATAATACCCAGCCATCTTTTTTTTGCTTCTACTTATGGAAGAAAAGAGCGCAAACAATACGCTTGACTCTATAACGTAGCGCCAAACATAAAAAAATATTAAAAATCTACTACGCTATTTTGTCAAAAAGATTTTCAAGGAGAGTTTACGAATATATTATATGCAAATTTTAAATGCAATTCCGCAATGAAATTAGTTAGTATTTCAGAATTACAGGAAAAAATAAAACAATTTGGAGGTCTTTTCGTAATTAAATTCTAACGAGAAAATTTTATCCAATCGCGTTTTCCTTCAATGGGAATCTTCATGAAATAATCAATAAACATTAACCCAAAAATCAAATCTTTAGATGACTTTATAGTGGAGCGAATGGATTAGAAAAAAAAAACCCATTTTCTGGCGGTAAAAAAGGATCTACTTATTGAGATCGAATTGCGTAAATATTGTACCTATTCAAATTATTTCAAATCAATGTAGCCACAATTCTTAAAACGAAAGATTTGCATCAATATTTCCAACTAAAATTTAAACTTTTAAGTACATTTCTAAAAGTGAGCGGCTGGCTGGTCACACCGAAAATTAGGGGAATTCCCAAATATTTTCATCGAGTTAGTCGTAATAACCCGACCAATTCGAAAAGGGTTATATTGGCTACCAATCAATAAGAAATGGATGATATTTACGTTTGGAAGATTATACTTCGATATGAGCCATTCTATAGAAAAATGAGTTTTGTATTGTGTCGTGTTGAGTATTATTATCTTCTTTCGTCTAAGGTTTTCTTGCATGATATTCTTACCCCCTGATTTCTGAGAATATCACCAATCACATACTTAAGTACCTACCGTTCTTTCTCTGCAGATGTCACTAAAAAGAACGGGACAGAAAAATACCTACTTGAGTAGGTAGGTATATTAACTTCGTGAATTTCTCAGCTCAGCACAGACCATATGTGTAATTTTTCTACGTATCGAATTTCATTCATTCGAATTCGAAGATTCATAATAATATCACTCGAGAGTTTTAATGCCTAATTATGTACAGTTAAATACACTAGTTTATCTACACACATATCATAAGCTCTCTTTGATGTGTTCAGGAACCGCATGTTTGACCGGCATTGTGGCATTGATCATTGCTCTGCAGTTGTTTAGCTTGTTCTGTAGTAACAACTTCACACACAAACTAGGGGCGGCACGCAGACGGGGGTCGGCGTTCGAAACTTGAATGTCATAATTTGACAAATTTTATTACACAATGGTCATAATGTACAAATTTTCAGATGAGAAATGAGCTTTCACCAAATAGTTTTACATTATCTGGCCTTAATGTGCGGTTTATAGACGCAGTAAAGAGGGTTTATGATACGTGTGTAGATAAAATATATTTGTTGTTCCTAAAATACCATATAAATAAATTTTTGTTTAGTTCAAATGAGAATTTGACGACCCGAATGGCCGAGTCGGCGGTGACCCTGCCTACGAAGCCAAGGGTCCCGGGTTCGAGTCCCGGTGGGGGGAAGTATTTTTTGATGAGAACGGATGTTTGAACCCTAGTCATGGTTGTTTATCTATTTAGGTATAATATTTATCTATACAAAGTATATATCGTTGTCTAGTACCCAAGATACATGGAATCCTAGTTTTTGGCTAGATCAATGTTTGTAAATAGTGTCCAAGGTGTTATTATTATTATTAATTAGTACAATATGTACCACTCAGTGTTCGGGCTAATATTAATATGCCGTCTCCGATTTTTTTGACATCGAAGTAGATCATGAATTAATTGTTAATCGAAAATAATTGACAATTTCTTTATTGCCCACAAATCATACAAAGAAAACAAGTGCGCCATGAAAGTAGTGTACAAAGGCGAGCATATCTCTAGTAAGATATCTCTTCCAGCAAGACAGATGGGAAAGCATAAATAACATTCAAGTTGGACTTGTTTCAGGAGATGGAGATTTATTCCCAGTATGACGATGGAACTCTGTATCCGCAACTTGCAGTAATCATTACATACGTTTTCGGTATACTGGTAATTACTATTATTCATGCTGAGCTATATATATTTTACAGGTACCCGAGGAAGATTCCGAGGTACCCGAGGATCTCCGGCGAGGGCTGGCCTTCAAAGTTGAGCGGTAACTAAAAAAAATACTTTTAATATTTTTACGGAAATCGAAATCAAATTGGTTTCATAGAGAAAGTTGTCTAGAATGAGACATCATTGTGACATTGAGACATCACCTATAACATGAATACACCTTTCTGTTACACCCAATATACAGGCACATACCTTGCTTCTGGCCCCACACTAGGATAGCCTGTGTCGATGTCGTAGGAACTAGAAACAGTGACATCACACACATAAACATCCAAGACCGGTATTTTATTCTTCTTCCTCCAGAGACAATTAATAATTAAATCATTATCAGACTGCACATTAATCAGAGGCTATTTACTTACGTGGTAAGCTGAATGATTGAATGTCTGTGCCTAAATCACGTGACCAAAAAGCGTGCTTGCTTGTATATGAGGATGTTTTGAATTCGACCTCATTTGTCTATTTTAACACGTTAGCTGCGGCACCAATTTTTGCATACTTTCCGTTCCTGCGGCACGAGGTATAATCGGCCCGTACCGTGACCAGACGTTAGGGCGACACGCGGTCTATTAGACCCCACCTCCTTTTACAGACTAAATCCATTTTCTGGCGCGAAATCAAAGATAAATCAGAATTTTGGTCCTTATTGATATAGACAGTGAATTGATGAACCCTAATCCACCGTCGCCCCGGGATCTGATGGCTAGTTTAGGAATTATTAGCAAAACAAAATATGGGATCTTATACACCTCGTAACGCACTGAAATAGGGCAAATTTTCGCTGCGATTAGTGATGGGAAAAATAATATCGACGTTTTTAAACTGTCTTAACTACGCAACGACTTGACCGATTTTGATCAATTATATCTCATTAATCGTTTTAAGGGCAAAACCTGGCAAAACAACACAAAGCTATCAAAGGATATCAAGCTCGCGTTGAGTGCGGTACGAGGTCAGGGGGGATATGGGACGTTTTAGCCTCGTTCCGCACTGCATTAAAATTATATTAATTCAGTGCGGCACGAGGCCTAAGACATCCGGTACCAAGGTAGGTACACCACCGAGTCCGGAACCATTAGTGATCTCAAATATATATTTATCTCTTTCCTACACTGGACCAAACCAAAGCTATGCCATTCGCACGACAGAGAAATTCACTTTTTTGCTTGCCGCACCACAGGGAAGTTGCATCAGGGGTGATTTAGGCCTCGCTTCGCACTTAACGTGTTAAGCGGCTTTTTGTCTGAATTGGACGCGAAGCTGTTTTGGATTCTATCTAGAAAAGCCCGTGTGACCTGCTCACGTGATAGGGGAGGATTGTGAATATAATCGACCGATTAATGCAACCTTTAGCCAATATAGGAAGTTTGGACAGGAGAGGATATGTGATGGGAGAGCAGAAAAAATGTTTCTTCATGTTCCCTGATGTTCTGTTTCATATGTTGTTGGTTGATTTTCTGGGTTCTGTTCTGCTGGGTTGTCCGATGTGCTTTCAGTTTCGCTGTCTGTCTCCGGGACCCTGGTATATTAGATTTGAGGCGGCCTTAACTTCATCCCTATTGTGTGCAATTTCCATCCAGTAGCTAGTTTTCTTTCCGTAGTATATAATATCGTGTTTGAGGGAATCAAATTTTCAGTTTTCGGATTCTACCCTTTATTTGTGCCATAATACCTTGCTTTTTTGCTAAATTTCATGTTTCTAGGTCAACAGGAAGTACCCTATAGGTTTTGATTCCCTTGCGAGTACCAAGCGAATTCAGCAAAATTGTGACATAAACGGCGGTATTTTTGATCGCCCTGACCTGTTTGATTTTTTTCGCAACTTCAAGAGACATGTTACAAATGAAGCGTTGAGTCTGAGACCATGGACCTGAGCAATTGATATAAGTTTCTACGGGATAACTCCTCGCGTTCCTGAAAAAGAGTGGCCAAGTGCGAGCCGGACTCGCCCATGAAGGGTTCCGTTGTAGCAAGTAATTATGTGACTGGATGTTAGTTAGTAACTTTGTTTTTCATAGTGTTTGTATGAATGACAAAGTTATCTTTGCGGTTTTTAATAAATGTTTTATATCTTAAAAACTGCTTATTTGATTATGTTAAAACCAATTTTCGTTGAAAGTATGTATTGAGATATACAGCATATATTTTTTGTAGTTTTTTTCACTTTCTTACTTTAAAAGTTAGAGGGGACGGGGGGACACATTTTTCCACTTTGGAAGGGTCTGTCTCTTCAATGATTTACTATGAGGAAAAATGGTTTCAGGTACCTCAACGTCGTTTTTAAAGACCTATGTATAGACACTCCACAGATAGAGGTTTGAAAAAAAAATTATTTCTGTTCCATGTATGCCCCCTTTACTTATTTTCATTTTTCAATTTTTGTATAAAAATCGGAAAGCGGTTCACAGAATACATCTACATACCAAGTTTCAACTAAAATCAAAATCAAAATCAAAAATCATTTATTTCCATAGGATGTTGTTACATCACTTAAATCCGTCATTGTCTAAACTGTCAACTGTGTAGTCCTAATAGTTTCTGCATACAGTTGCTGTGACATACGGACGGACGGGCGGACAGACAGACTTGACGAAACTATAAGGGTTCCTTGTCTCTCTAAGGATCCCTAAAAAGGGTTTCGACAGACGTAAAGGCAGGCAGACAGACTGGCAGACCTACAGAAATTCACAGATTTTTCCCTTCAACTGTGCAGTAAGACCATACTTTTTGCCATATTTCATGATCCTAGGTTAACCGGAAGTACCCTATAGGTGTTGATTCCCTTGAGAGTATTAAGCAAATTCAGCAAGTACAGCAACTTTGGGTCATAAACGGCCATATTTTTTGATTGCGTGGACCTAGAAGTTTGAATTTTTCGTAGCTCCAAGGGACCACAGTATTTTGATATCAATTTCAATTTTATATCTGCTCGCGTTCCTGAGAAAACGGTTTGTGACATACGGACAGACGGACAACGAAGTGATCCTATTAGGTTTTTTTTTTCCTTTTAAGGTACGGAACCCTAATTTAAAAAAAGATAGTCTTATGTTTAAACGATCACCAAAAACGTTACTACCAATAAATTCGAAACAACCGCCAGAATTAGTAAACGACCACCAAATTGTGTTTGGATAATTGATCACCAAACTTCTTTTTATGTTTTGTGTCCTTAAGTTTATGTTTAAAGTATTTTTTGTTGTTCTTACATGTTCAACCTAACACGAAGGATAAAGGGGGCTTCGCTTCGCTCACCCCCTTTACCCTTCACCTAAGCTGCCGCAGTATTTTGCCCTGATATTTTATGCAACTTTTGGTGATCATTTACCCATTTTGGGTAGCATTTTGTGTAGGAAAAAAATATTTTGGTGATCATTATATTTTTTTGCAAAAAGATATCCAATAGATCTCAATGATTTTGATATAGATGATGATTGACATCAAATCAAAATGATGATATCGGTCAAAAACATGACATATGTTAAAATCAAGACATCTGACAAAATCATTGACATTAGATGAAGTTGTGCCTCTGCCACCCCATCTGAGAAAACGCGCGTGTTAGATATAGGAACGACTCAACGACCTCGGCGTACGAATAAATAAATATTATAGAGCAGGAGTGTACAGTTATCAAAAGTGGCGGCAATCATTCCCAGTTGCCTCCGGTGGCAACTGGGAATGATTTGAATGTTCTGTGTCCCAGTTGCCACCGGTGGCGTACGACGCGGTGGCAACTGGGAATAGAGGCTTAAAATTGCCAAAAAAGTCACAAAATAAAATTAAATGTGGTACGTATTTTTTTAAGCAAGTCGCATTTCCAGCGAGGTGCAGAACAGACTAATATGCGTGCCCTTTTAGATTTTGTTCAGATTTTCCTGTTGCCAGTCAGGGAAGTCCATAAGGAGGCCGTGGCCTACCGGTATTCGCTTATCAAAGGTTCGTGCGGGCGGCAACGAGACGGGTACTGGAAGGGTTTCCGTTTCTATGTGGCATTTGTCTCGGCCGCTTCCGTGTTTCGGATAACATTCATATTCATATTCTTTATTGTACAGAAATTTTAATGATAAGATAACAAACATCGTATGAGCAAAGGCGAGCTTATCTCTACAGAGAGATTTCTACCAGCAAACCAAGACAGGATAGGAAAAGAGTCCTTGTGCGCAATAAAACTATATGGGCCTTACCACAAAAAAATAAACTAGTGTTCAACACTTGTTAAAAAAAATTGACGTATGGGATTTGACATTTGTTTTGAGGTTAAACGCCGTTTAATATTTTTTGTGGTAACACGGTATACCTCTAATTATTTACAACATGTTAGGCTGTTCGTTCATCGCTACTCGGTGGTCGGTGGTGGTACTCATAAAGCTGTGATGAGGCCCTTATAGGGCAGCTTGATAACTTCTGACAGTCAGGTTGGCCACTAGCCCGACACCTCTTCATCGACCAACACTGAGCCAGCGCCGTGGAGTATGGCTCAATCTTACTCGTGTCCCTCCGTGGGGACTGTGAACGTCTACATTTATCTATTTATTTGTTAATTATTATTTGGGAAGTAGGTACTGTACTGCAACAGAATGAGTTATGGCCTAGCAGAGAATACTGCAAAAACACAAAACCACATATTCATAAATAAGTATAACTATGCATTTATTAATTACATAATGAGACTGCCACGCCAGTAAAATAAAAATACTAACAAGCCTAATAACAGGTCATTGTACACTAAACAAATACTTGAAAATGACAGGTGCAACAAACAGCCTGTCAACATTACAACATGTCTTTGTTCTTATTTATTTATTTTGTTAGATTGTTATTTTGAGACATCTTATTAGCACTTCTGGATACGATGTTATAATATTGTCATTAGATTAGATAATTTTTATATCGTTCATTGTGTAATAGAAAAATAAAAACGAAAATTTAAAAATGACATCCCCGTAGAGTTTCTTGCTGCTGTCTTCTCTGATGGGAGTATTTTCGAAGCACTGGTAGAGTTAATGGAGTTTCCTTTTCCTGTGCGAGATTCAGCCATGAATCACCACTTGAAGGGGAAATTTCCTTTTTAAAACTCAAACCATAATCAGTTATGTACTCATTAGTTTAGTTGATCATATTTAATTTATTTTTTCCATGTATATGAGACTTAAGTAAGTGTTTGACTTGTAAAAGTGCATTACTTTGCCTACTTGCAATAAATGATTTGAGTTTTGAGTTTTGAGCCCCCTATGCAGGGGGGTGGATGGAAGTTGACGATACAGTAGAGCACATGCTGCTGTCAAGTCCATCTGCAATAGAAACCAGGGTGGCTTTTCTGGCAGACACAACAACCACCGACGAGCTCCTGGAACACCCAGGACTCCCACTCCAGCTGGTGCAGGAGTTGGGATGGCAGAACTAGATGTGCAGGCGAAGGGGATATGCACAAAGGCGCCGCTCAAGTGGGCCAGGTGCAGGCACTACCACCCCCTTAAAGAAGAATATAATATTAGGGTAGGATGAACTGAACTGAACTGATCATTACCTGACGTTGTGCCGTGTCCTGCTGCCGTCGCTCGTGCTGTCGTCCATATACACTTCATCATCATACTCCTGCGCACGCGCCTGTCTAGACTCCACTCTCCGGGGTCTATCTCCGCTGTTAACAGTATTCTTCCTCATGGACGCCGATGACTGCAACAAAAAAAAAACGGTCAAGTAATCAAATATCAAATATCATTTATTTCTCAGAAAGGGAAATGTACACAAATTAAGGTAGGAACTAAGGTATTATAGTACAGAATTATAAATGCATGTCCTAGCTAGATTAGTAGGTAATCTTTGTTAAGGAATGTTAGGCCCTGAAGCCCATCTATCGTATCTTGAGGTGAATTCAATGATACTTGATCAAGTATGACTATTCAAAATTTACAGAGTACAAATTCCGTTAACCTAGAATAACTTATATAACACTACTGTGTGTATGTGTTTGAGAGTGCGTTAGAAGGTGTATGTGTGTGTTTTTGTGTATATATGTGTGTGTGTATGTATATATATATATATATATATATGTGTGTGCGTGTGTGTATGTATGTGCGTGTATGTGTGTGTGTGTGAGGGTGAATTTGTGTGTGCGTGCGTGTCTGTACTTGTGTGTAATACAGGAGATTTGTCATTACAGAATCATCCATGGACCAACTCTTCAGTTATCTTCATAGTGCGGGTCGGACTCGCACACTAAGGGTTCCGTACCACTTACAAGAAAACTTAGCCAATAAAAATAACAAAACAAAAATATGAGAGAGAAAATATGATGAGAAACCGATATGAAATCAATACGGTATTTGACTGCTAGTCAAAATAGATACTTTTTAGGAACTGTCAAAACGGTAATTTTATTCACAAGTTCTATGAAATAAGTATGTGACGTCATAGTCAAATGCTGTCTTTTTAACACAAAATTGAGCTTATAAAATACAACTGCTGGAAATATACAATTCTGATAATGGCAAACGTTTGTTTTGCGAATGGACTACCATGTCAAATATCGTATTGCGCCACCACACCCATGTTGCCGGGAAACGATCACATTTGGATCATGTAATGGTTTGTTATATCGAGGCTGATGTTAAATCACGAATCTTATGGGGATCCCCTTCATTTCTTAAAATCTCATATAGTTAATTTGTTGCTGTAGCGGCAACAGGAATACGCATTCTGTGAAGAATTCAACTCTCTCCCTATGAGATGCAGCACGCTGACGGACAGCGGAGGCCTAGTAACACTATAGCGGTCAGCGAATTCCCAAGAATACGTCAATGAAGAATTCCCAAGAATACGTCCATAGAATTCGTTCCTTGATCCTCTGTTTTGGACGGAAACTCTATAGAATTCGCATTTCCATTGCAGTTATAGGTAGCCCTGCTCTTTGTGTCCATATAGGTACTTCCACAGGTTGGATAGTGTCATATTAGACCATTTTCGCACACATAGAAAAATTTTCTCTCCCTTCTCACTCGCTCCTTCGGTTTCCCATACAAAATTATGTGTCCAAAACGTAATACTTGACATTCGGTCATCGTCCGCGAAAGAGGTAACAGGGGCCAGTGTGGCACCCTTCGGGTGGAACCCTAGAAATTGGGTATTGAATTTATTCTAAATATAATACTATAATATATATAGGTACCTATTTTAACTCCCAACGACCAAAAGAGAGGTGTTATAAGTTTGAAGTGTCTGTCTGTGGGTATGGCTGTCTGTGGCACTCTAGGGCTCAAACGGGTGGACGGATTTTAATGCGGTTTTTTGTAAATGATAGTATACTTGCGATGGTTCTTAGCTTTTTGTTATGTTTTATCAAAATCGGTTCAGTAGTTCGAAACTTATTAGCTTAACAAGGACACAAGTCAATCAAATAGAAATTGGCTTTGTTCCTGATTGAGTGGACAAAGAAGTCCCAATTTTTGTGATTCTCTCTATTTGAAATTGTGTAGTCAACTGAGACTGTTGAAAGGCGTCGTTTAGCCCGGGCTGCTTATTTGATCGAAACGTCATGATACCGGTCAAAGAGTATGTGGAAGCTATTGCAGTATTTTTGAAATTTGACAATACAGATCGCATAAATGTGTCAATGAGATCGCCAAAGGTCTGCCCCCTTTGGTTGGGCGTATGGCCTGCACCAGGGCTTGACCGTCGATCAAAGAGGCTCATTTATATGCATTAGTAGGCAGTCTCAATAGAATTTTGATTGTTGTCACAAGGCGACTGGGCGACCAACGTTTGTTTCGCAGCCTGCAGTTCACCATCATTACTAAATGATGGGGGTGGATGCCGAATCTCATTTTCTAATATTTTTTATCTATACACGTATCATAAACCCTCTTTACTGCGTCCAAATAACAGACGTTACGACCAGCATAATGATAAACTTCTTGGTAAAAACTAATTTCTTATCTGAATATTGATACATTATGACTATAATGTACCAAAATTTGTCAAATTATGACATTCAAATTTCGAACGCCGACGTCCACCTGCGTGCCGCCCCTAGTTTGTCTGTGAAGTTGGTACTACTGAACAAGCTAAACAACTGCAGAGCAATGATCAATACTGAACACATCAAAGAGAGCTTATGATATGTGTGTAGATAAACTAGTGTATGTAACTGTACATAATTAGGCATTATTTAGCAGTCACATAAACTACTATTTCAAATCGATTTGTGGTCTACTTTTTGCTGCCGCAAACATTTGGCGAACTAGTGCATCGGTATGTATGGAAATAACTGTCAGTTTTTTTGCTAGACATCTTTATTGAGTACTTATGTAAGTTCTTGAACGTCTTTGACTTAACTTTTTTTAAAGGGCTGTAGAAATCTTCTTCCTTTTCTATTGTTTTACTTGTTTGACGTATTAAACTAATGTCACTACTTAAATATCCATGACTAACTAACATTTACGCAATAATTTGGCAAGCAAAGGTAAGTCGTATCAACAGAATCATCGCTTGTGAGCGACTGGCGCAGAGCGGCTCGCTCGAGCCGCTGCCCTGCGTCATCGATCTCGAGTGCGCGCGAGTTTCACAACTTCGTTAATTTTACAGCAATTTGAAAAATTAAAAATGTGGGATACTACTATATGAATGTATCTATTTATTTAGATTCAACTTCATGTCCAAAATTTATAGTTATAGGAAATATTAGACGTCAAACGTATATTGTTAAAATAGAAAGTAATTTTTTTTTAATAATTCTGTAAATATAATATGTATAATAAAATTTACTTTCCATGTTTTATTACAAATTTAAATACCTAGTTTGTTGAAATCGGATAAACGGTAATCAAACTCATCAACAAAATCTAGCCAAGTGGCGTCATCTTTGCGTGGATTTCAAAGGCGACAACAATTTTTCCGGTAATCACAAGACCATGCCGGTTCCAACGATACCACATGTCGGTAAGGCACTTTCCAGTCCAACGAAAATAATTATTTTTTTAACTTGACTGGTTCGCTATCACGAGTTACTCAACAGACTGGGTGAGAACAAAGTTAAACTAAAGTGGGTAAAAGGTCACCACCAAGACCAAAGAAACTGTGAGGCGGACAAGCTAGCCACAGCAGAACCGAAGAGGACAGAGATTGGCCCCCATCTTTCGCACTGCTACCGGCTGAGGCAATAAGGATAAAACTCAAAGCAGCCACAGTCGACCAACATAATAAGATATGGGCAAAACGAGTAGACTGCAAAAACACCAAATTATTTCTTATGGAATATAATCATAAATTCACAAACTACATAATGAGACTACCTCGCAGTAAAATAAAAATACTAACTGGCCTGATTACAGGCCTCTCAACACTTAACAAACACTTGAAGATGACAGGTGCAACAGATAGCTCACTATGCAGGGAATGCATGAAAGTGGATGAGACCGTGGAGCACATGCTGCTTGCACGCCCATCCACCATTAAAACCAGGATGGCAATTCTGGGTGAAACGACAATGCCCTCGGAGCTCCTAGAACATCCAGGCCTCCTACTCCAGCTTGTGCAGGAGTTAGGATGGCTGAATTAGAAGAGTAGGTGCAGGGGATATGCACAAAGGCCCCCCCTCAAGTGGGCCAGATGCAGGCACTACCACTCCTTGAAGAAGATCTAATTTAAATTTCTTGGATTGTCTTTGTGCTCAATAGAAGCAGTCTGTTTAGCCAAATTCTTGACTGTAATACTAAAAGAATAAGATAGCGACACAGCTTCCTGTCGTTTGTAAAAAATCTGGAAGGTAGTAAAACTACCTTTGGTCAAATAAACAATATCACTAACATAATTGTTAGAGTCATACATAATAGTAAGAATAAAAATAATTAATTTTACCTTCTTAGCTATTGCAATGTTCAGTCTCATTGGCTCCGATCTGTTTAGTTTCATCATAGCCAATCTTGCTTCACTGAAAAACAAATTAATCATTAATTATTTAAAAAAACAGCTATTTATCAAAGGTCTATTTTAGCATTAACATTACAAAATTTATCAGCAGAAATACTTGTAGTAATGAAGAAAATTAAAGTCTCTAACCTGGGGGTGTTGTATTTGACCAATCCGAACCTCTTTCTCGGATCGTCATTCACAAAGAACTCGAGCAACTCTCCAAACTTGCTGAATATGTTCTGCAGACCGTTCGAGTTAACATCTTTAGGAATGTTGGTGATGTATAGCCGGCAATGGTCCAGGTCGCTGCTAAGGTAATATGGTCATTATTGGTTAGATTAGACACTATTATCATTTGTATTTGAAAAATATAAATCTTGTTAATGATATTTACCCATCATCGTCAAAACCATTTGCAGAAGCCATCTTACTGAAACAAGGAGACATGTAGGTACTATATTAAAGATGTCAACATATTTTTCCCACATCAGGAGGCAGTGGCATGCCAAATATTCAAACATATAGTAGGTAAGAAGACATTTAACATTTTGTAAGTGGGTACATAGTTCAGCAAGAATCTTGAAATTATGTAGGATGAAGATGTAAAACTTAGCTGGAAATTGTAATACACCCAATCGCTTATTCCATGTAGGTCATATTTGAACAATTGTAAAAAACGTAGAAATCAGATGTGTTACAGGTTAGTCTATTCATCGCGGCTTTTTGGATTCTCGTATTACTCAGTTAGTTAACATAGACTAGGATAAATAAATACGTACACACAATGAAATCGAGACAATTTACATTTACTGGGTAGACTTTCTTGGGTAAATACAATAAATATACCACACGCAGTACTTACACAAAGGAGAAGCGGTCGGTTGTATTGTAGTGAACACAGACAGAAGAAAATAATTGACTTGTTGTCAATGTTGCCATGCCATGCGATGCGATGCGCTACGTCCTCAAGAGTCAAGACCACAGACATATAATAAGATACTGTCAAGACCACCAAGTTATTTGTTGAAAAATTAGTTTCGCTATCCGATACTAGATGGCCCTTGGGCAGATAAGTACTTTTATAAGGCCCGTTGACACTTTGATGACTGCGACTGTGATGCGCTCCGTTCTCAAGAGTCAAGACCACTAAGTTATTTGGTGAAAATTAGTTTCGCTATTCGACACAAGATGGCCCTGGGGCATATAAGTACGTTTGTATAAGGCCCGTTGACACTTCGATGAGTGCGAATGCAGGTGCGAAGGAGTGATTAAGAAAGACCATGTCCATTATGGTAGCTTACACATGGTGAGTTAACAGTTCGTTTTATTGCCCATAAATAGAGCATAAATAGAGCATAATTAGTGCAAACGTAGAAAAAAGTGCCTCATTAGTTCAATAAATAAAAACCATTCTTTGCGTGTCACCGTTTGCAAAAACGGCAAACATCCAAGATACGAATTTAACACACAAAATAGTGCATTAATAGTGCCCTATTGTACAAAGTTACACAACGATTGCCGGCGTTTAGATAGCGTACGTACCCATAATAGTACCATTGAGTTACTAGTACTAGCGTATAGAGAGACGCTTTCTCAAACAAAAATGTGTCGCAACTTGATGACAGGGGGAGCGAGGGGCGGGGCGAGATTGCACACCGCAGAAGTGGCACTGCTTTTGTATTGTTCTACCTAAAAGTCATTGTGGTCGAAATGGCCGGAGCTGTTTTTCTCGACTGCAGCGAAGCAAAAAAGAGAATGCATTTATGTATATCTGACCGTAGATACAATTGACCATCAGAGAAAAGTGGTAACTGGTAATCCACCTTGGTGCTAGTGGCACTAACCACCGATTATTATTTTATGATTGTATCACTTCTGCGTAGACCTCCTATTGTTACTCTATGCGAAACATGGCGGCCACATGGCATGACAACATGAGTTAAAATTTATATAAAAATAATTAAATTAAGCGTGATTTAGCAAAAATGCAGAAAGCTTACATGTGGAAAGTCACTCCTTGACGTTTATTTAATTTTCTTGTGTAGTTTGTAGATTACCTCAGTACATATGAAGGCATTTTTACGTAAACCTTTTCACTCCAATGCGTCGAGCTGTCGCAGCCGTCCGGCACAGACTGAGCGCATTCTGGATAATTGCCCTCAATAGTTTTACAAGAAATCAAGCTGAGGCGTCTACTCTAGTGTAGATGTCGCAGTTAGTTGGTTAAATCAGACACTTAACGAACACCCTAGACCGTTAATTAAAGACCGACGTTTGACCATTGACCAAGTCGTTATAATGCCGTCAGACAAGTGAGTGAACGAAACGTTTAACGAGTTGTCTAAACGTTCCTAGGCAACAAGACATATACAATATAAATACACTTGTGTACACATTAAAATATTTTAGGTGTAGGTACTTAAGTTTATGTTTTAAGTATTTTTATTGTTCTTACATGTTCTACCAAAAACGAAGGATTTGCCTTTACTTTACCTAAGCTACCACAATGTTTTGCCCTGATATAAGCTGTGCAAATCAGTAGTGAAAAGATAGACCCTGAAAGTAATCAGCTGTTGTCATGTTTACATTATTTAACCAACACGCCGGCTTTCGGTAAGACAGATTATGAAACGCTTTCTACGATGCTTTATTTATATCAAAATGCTGGTGACTTGATCAAACGTCGGTCTTTAATTAACGGTCTAGGGTGTTAGTTAAGTGTCTGATTTACCCAACTAACTGCGACATATACATCATTACTCAAAGAATAGTGCAAGTAGAAGGCGAATTTATTAATAAAACCAATTTAATAGGATAAAATACTTCAATAGCTCTCACTCAATCATCATAATGAAATAATAATAATATAATGAAACTATAGTAATTGTATTGATACTTAGATATTACTTATTATTTTAAAGGACACTGGGAACATTTTTATGGAAAAATGACCCCTGGTGGACATGTATGTATCATGGCTTATTTTAAAGCCTGAGACATCTACGTTTTATGGACTAAAGCACATTATTGTGGGTAATGGGAATCTCGGAATTTATCTATCTATATATATAAAAATGAATCGCTGTTCGTTAGTCTCGCTAAAACTCGAGAACGGCTGGGCCGATTTAGACGAGGGAAGGTTTAAAAGTAGGGTAGGATAGGGTAGGGGTAGGGTAGGGTAGGGGTAGGGTAGGGCAGGGTAGGGGTAGGGTAGGGTAGGGGTAGGGTAGGGTAGGGGAAGGGTAGTGGTAGGGTAGCGGTTGGGGTAGGGTAGGGGTTGGGTAGGGGTTGGGTAGGTTTAGGGTAAGGGTAGGGTAGGGCAGGGTAGGGGTAGGGTAAGGGTAAAGTAGGGGTAGAGCTACCCGCAGCGAAGCGAGAGCGGGTCAGCTAGTTAAAAAATAAAATAATCTTTAGTTGTATAATGACATTTTGTCGGGGCAATAGTGAAACAATAATAATTATAGTTTTAAAATTAATACGGATTATTACTTATTATTATTGAAAAAAAAAACGGATTGCGATTTTTATCCAGATCTTTATTTTTATTAGTAAATTTAGTCATCATAGTTAATTACAATTATATTATCGAAAAATGCAGCTGGTGCGAGATTAATATCCTCGTGTCTTGCCCACGCAAGACAATATATAATGCTCGCAATATGTGCACAGAATCCAACTATGCGCCGACCATGTATACATGAGCAGTAGTATCCATGTATACCTTCGCATCCATTTTGTGTGGTATCAATTAAAATATATGTATAAATATTGCCTAACCCTAACATGACGAGATTGTATGCGGCCTCTTATTGATGTTTTGTGATCAATTAGCTCGGGATGTCGATACACTTCAATTAAATGATTATTATTTGCTCTTAAATGTTCATGACAATATGAACGAGCCAGCTTTAAATGGTATATCCCTAATGTTATCCATAACAGCTCTTCATAACTCAATCTTGGAAAGTCCTCCAACTCTGGATCATTCGCCTCCTTGCGTTGAAATGTTGTCATTTGTCGGTTGAGGTTGCTGTTTAATATATGTTTTGCCAAAGTATTTTCCGTGTTCATTTTTTCATTTATAATAGCTTCATATTCTAGGACCCGCTCATTGTCTTCGTATGGCGATTGGTTCGCATTTATCAGAGCCGCACATATTCTTATGTCAATAATCATGTTCTTCATAGTGACATTAAAATAGTTTTGACGAAATATTTTAAAAACTCTTTTGATTCTACCATTTATTGCCTCTACAACCCATCGGCATATTGTTATAAGTCGGGATTTATTTGCTTCCGACGTCGTAAGTTGTTCCCTTTGTGCCCTTGTTGGCGGCATGTGCGGTTCAAATCCACATTCTTCTATTGTTGGAATGGCATCTCTAAATCCTCTTTCTAGTATAAATACATCTCCTGGTCTGAAGAACCATTCCAGACCTGATCCAGATTCATTTGATAATAGGTTTCGGAGAATCGTTGCATCAGATGTGGTTGCAGCATAAGGCCCATAAATGTCAATGATGTATTCATCTGCGCAAACGACTAAAAATGGCTTTAGTAAGTTTCTGAACTTATGCAGGCCGTATGACTTTCTTTGAAATAAGAAGTTCATGCTCTTTTGTAAGTATATGTATGTTCCATCGTATATGATCACTGCATTACGACCTTCATTGCCAAAAAAAGCGTTTGGTATTGTTAGGTTTCTTGCCATAACATCAATTCTTGATATATGATCCACACCAAGATGACGAAGCACATATTCTTCAGTTAAATACTTCCTCGCTGTTCTAAGATTTTTCTCCAACGTCCTTCTAGATACATTGAACGATGACGCCAATCTTTCATTGGGTTCACCAGTCCTTACTTTGCAAAGGAATGTTCCCAAAATCGTAGCAGCATTTCTGTTTATTGCTCTTAGGGTCGGCAATTGCTCTAAAATATCATTGAATTGGTGTTTGGTCAAAGATGTCCTAAAGTGGAATTCATCGTCATGAAAGCTGTCCAGATTTTCAAAATCTTGTTTTCTATCTAGACCCCATTTATAAATGTTTATTATGTCGAACATAAAATCACTATTAAAATCATGATGGTTTCTTTGTAGTAATAGTTCTTCCCAATTATTACTTCTAAAGTGCAAATCACAAACACGAGCAAGTGGTGGGATGTAGTAATTGTTATTTTTTAACAAATAGAACTTGACGTAAGTCGGCACGGTAGTCTGAGTGCATTAATCTGAGTGAAAATGCTGAGAGCATTTCGACAGTTATTAAATACACAACGCCTTGCTGTATTTGAGGCTCGTGAATGGCCGCCAAGACTAAACGGGCCCGAAACCATTTGCACATTGGGATGCTTTGCTTCTTGAACATCTGGTACCGGTTGTACTGTTCTTGGTGGTTCTCGTTGAGCTTGTATGAAACGATCAGCTCTTTGCCAACAAGGATGGCATACATATAGTGCACCATTAAATGCGATCTGAAAACATTTAAAAAACCGGGTTAGTGATATTTAATTACTAATAACCAGTGATCGCAATAGTGCCATTTTGACTATTATTTTCCCAATCCCACAATATATAAAAAAAAATTATTTCGCTAAATCCGTTTTTTATACTTATTTTAGGCATGTGTATATTTTTATACTTTATTATTTATAATCGAACGAAGCGCACTGACAAATCGAGTAGTATAGTAGCTGAGCCCCCGGGCTTCGCACTTCAGAGTGCAGTTTGTATCTCGCGCGCTCAGAATAAAACTTTTCGCCTCTGTGGGCTCGCATTGCACACTATACTATTCAATTTGTCAGTGCGCTCCGTTTAATTATAAATACGAGTATAGTAAGTATTTACGCTATGTCACTGCATCTATTATCCTATTTGACTGCCACTAAGGTACTCTTATTCTATAAATAAATAGCTCGCGTTAACTTCCGAGCTCACTAGCGACACTTGGTAAAAAAATCAATTCTGCTTTTGTAGGACGTTTTTCACAAAGTAAACGTCTATTTTTATTAACAGTAAGGCCTATTTTTTTAGGACTTATAATCAAAGTCCTACACCAAAGGATCGAAGAATAGATAGCACACGCCAAAAACGGTCGTTTTAAGCAGAAATTCTATCTGTTCCTAGGTCTTTTATACCAGGTTCATATTTTTTTATCCAAAAAATAGGCCGTATTGTTGTTTACAGAATAGACGTTTACTTTTTGTAAAAACGTCCTACAAGAGGGGATATGATTTTTTTACCAAGTGTCGCTAGTGAGCACAGACGTCTTAACATCATCATCAACATTGATATTTGAGTGCACTACCTATTATGATCACTGCTAATTACACAACCTTGTATACACTATTGTAGAGATGATTGTTCTTTGTTAATCTAATATGGGTTTTCTATGCCGCAATATTAAGCAAAGTATTGAGTTTCTACTTATTTATTTCTAAAGCTAGCTCAGCTAGCTTTAGTATAACAAGTGATCGCAGTACTATTCAGCTAGCTAGTCTGTTTATAATGATGACTGAGAAATAACTGGATGACATACGTCTCGTGGATTTATTTCTTGTAAAAAAAATCCACATGACCTCTACTTCTTTCAAGGAATGCTTGAGTAAGTCCATGTCTCCTGCGACGTAACACAGATCTATCACAAACAACACAACTGCTTCGTTCTTCCCATTTCAAGAGCAAAATCGTAAAATCCGTAAAACAAAGCCAGTAGTAGTAGTTAGTGAATCAAACAATACAGGAAACGCACAGAACAGATCGCAACGATAAATGACGAAAGACTGTAAGGGTGCTTCGTTCGTAGAGTTTAGTTAGAGCGACGTGCGCGCATGTGACGAAACCGTTTTTTTTTTCTACCTGAGATAAGCCCGGATGGGCCGTCCGCGCCGCCGCCACTGCTGCGCGCATTCTCATACAATTTATTATCACAGGCATACTATACTTTGTCCCTAAAATGTTTTTTTTTTTTTTAAACATTAAAAACCTAAAATCTGGCACTTAAATATATACACACGTATCATAAACCCTCTTTACTGCGTACAAAAACCGCACGTTACGATCAGCATAATGGTAAACTATTTGGTAAAAACTCATTTCTTTTCTGAAAAATTACACATTATGACCATAATGTGTAATTTTTCTACACATTATGACATTCAAATTTCGAACGCCGACGCCCGCCTGCATGCCGCCCCTAGTTTGTCTGTGAAGTTGGTACTGACATTCAAATTACGAACGCCAACGCCCGAAGTTGGTGCTACAGAACAAGCTAAACAACTGCAGAACCACAGTGCCGGTCAAACATGCGGTTCCTGAACACATCAAAGAGAGCTTATGATATGTGTGTAGATAAACTAGTGTATGTAACTGTACATAATTAGGCATTAAAACTCTCGAGTGATATTACTCGGGTATTCATGCCCTCCATTATGTAGCAGTCACATAAACTACTATTTCCTCAACATTCCTAAAAGATACCAAAAAAATATATACACAATTTTAAAGGGTGTTATTTTATCTAAAAACTACCACAGGTTTTATGCGTGTCCGCAAAAAATCAGTTTTTAGGGTCGAAAATTTCCCAATGTCATTTCATTGTGTAAAAATAATAAATATGTAAAGATTTATAAATTAGTTATTAAGATAAATTGCAAAGCAATTACAGGGCGCTACATTGTCATCTAACAACCTGTAGCTATATTGTACTATAACAATGTAGAAAGCAATAAATAAATTGAATTGACCTTTTCCATTTATGAATGCTATTTAAAAAAACAGTCAAGTACGAGTCGAACTCGCGCATGAAGGGTTCCGTACCCCCGTACAATAGTCCCTACCACGTGTGGAGTGCATAGTTTGGATTTTACATAGCAAAAAAGTTGTTTAAAGAGTTATTGGTGCGGCTACTTTTACACACCATGTACGTAACTAGGTGTATTCATAAGTTTGTATGTGGTGTTGAAAGAATTATTGTATGGGAGCACCATAAATATTTATTTTATTCTGTTTTTAGTATTTGTTGTTATAGCGGCAACAGAAATACTGTGATCTGTGAAATTTTTAACTGTCTAACTATCACGGTTCATGAGATACAGCCTGTTGACAGACGGACGGACGGACAGTGGAGACTTAGTAATAGGGTCCCGTTTGGCACCTTTCGGGTACGGAATCCTAAAAATAGTGCGTCAAATAGTGCCTCAACCAGTCCTAAAACATAATGAGCATTCGCTATAGAACTTAATAAAAATAAAATTTAAAGTTCTGGGAATAAACATACTGTCGTACAGGCGAATCCAAAAATGTTGTTTTGTAATTTCAATTAAGGGCCACGGACTGTGTTGAACAATTCTACGTAGTGGAGTGATTTTAAAGATAAAAACCACAGTCCTTGAAGCTCTGATAGATTGGAAAACCGAGATATATTTTCCCTCAGACGAAATTCGAACTCTGTCTGGAATGGGCAACGGTTTACTTTGTTCTGACAATGGTTAAGGCGACGGCGACAGGGTTCGCCACTCCTCACGCCGAACCTCCCGGAAGGGCGAAAAGCGGGCTTAAGACACCCGCTTTGCTACGTGGAATGTCCGATTGATGAAGTGTGTGATATGATGGAAAAAAGAGAGTATATGTGTGTTGTGTGAATGAGACTAAAAGGAAAGGGTCAGGAACAACTACCCATGGCCCTTTTACAGCCTACTGGTCTATGGTTACAGAGGCCGAGGTAGGATGTAAGGGGGTAGGGATTGTCCTCTCCCAACGTATGGCACAGTGTGTTAGTGAGTGTGAATGGGTAGACCCAAGAATCCTCTGGGTCAGGCAGACTCAGGGTGGGGCTTATACGACTATTTGTAGTAGGCGTTTACGCCCCAGATATGGGTCTGACAGTGATGAAAGGTTTTCTGACAATTTCCGGGCCATCCCCCTCACCCCTAGTAGATGCAGTAGCCGCAGCTGCCGCTGAGGATACGACATTGATTGAAGTTGAGTAGGTACGAAAGTGATAATATAAGTATGAAATAAATAGTATGTGCTATGAAAAGTTTGAAAACAGGTAAACCGGCAGGGTATGATAAAGTATCGTCAGAGATACTGGGGGGAGGAGATGGCTTCGTGGCTAGTCAGCTGTACCGACTCTTTAATATATGCTGGACGATCGGTCGGGTGCCAGGAGACTGGTGCAAGGCTGTTATCCCGCTATATAAGTGGAAGGGTTCACAGCAGGACTGTAAAAGCTACCGCGGCATTAGTCTTCTCAGCATCGTCGGTAAATTGTATGCAAAAATATTAATTGAACGAGTGATGAATAAAACGGAGGAAAATATCTGGGATGTGCAAGGGGGAATTAGTAGAGGAATGGGATATACGGACCTGATATTTGCTCGACGATGCGAAACCGAGAAGCATCTGGCTTGGAGGCAAAAAGTTTACTGCTCTTTCGTAGACTTAGAAAAGGCATATGATATAACGATGAGGAATGATTTGTGGCAAACACTATTCGTGTATGGAGTATACAGCCAAATGATTCATTCACTGAAGTCCTTGTACGACGACTCCAGAGCATGCGTCAGGATAAACGGTGCTTACACGGGATGGTTTCACATCGAACGTGGTGTGAGACAGGGCTCTATAACATCGCCATGGCTGTTCAATCTGTTCATGGAAAGTTGTTTGAATGATGTGAAAGAGCGTGATTGTGGGATGCAAATGGGAGAGTTACTTATCAAGTGCATCTTATACTCCGATGATCAAGTTATTCTTGCGTCATCGGTGGGTGAGCTGCAGGAGATGGTAACTCTCATGAACAAATCACTTAAGAAGAAGGAAATGAAAGTGAATGTCAGTAAAACGAAGGTCATGGTTTTAGAAAAGGATGAAGAAGTAACTGAATGCGTGATTATGGTTGATGATGAACAAGTGAATGAGTTTATATACTTGGGTAGTATGATTACAAGAGATGGGAAATGTGTGGGTGATGTCGAAAGGAGAGTGAGTGCGGGCAATAACATCAATGGAGCACTGCACTCCTTGATGAGTAGCCAAACGGTGTCCCAAAAGGCACGTTTGGCGATTCATAATGGAGTGTTGAGTCCGACATTGATGTATGGGAGCGAATGTTGGGTATAAATGGGTCCGACCGATTTCGGTCACGGCGACCGCTTTATGAGCTTTGAACTCGCTCGTGTTCTTGCATGTGGCTTGTGTAGCCAATCTTCCTTGTGAAGATCCTCGCGCATTGCGAGCATGTGAGCACACCATTAATACAATTATACTGCGTTAGCGCAGGTGGTCGGGCTTTCAACTCATCGAGCTCGGCGCGCCGGTGGATTTAAAAGTCACGGACTTTGGTTATAACCAAAGCACTCCACTCGGGTCTGAGGGTGGCTTGCTTCTCCCACTGGGAAGACTCTGTGCCACACCTCTTCATGTGCCGCTTCAGCACAACTTTGTACCTGAGGAGTTGTCCGCCACGCTTGCGTTTGCCCTCCTCAAGTTCTGAGTGCTTCGCGACCCTCTGCTCTGCCATCCTTGACACCTGTCTGCATCACCGAAGCTGTCGCCGTATGAGGTAGGCCTCAACGCCACCCACATTGGCACGTCGCAGCACTTCAGTGTTCCGCACGCGATCAGACCATCTGATGTTCATGATCTTGCGTAGACATCTGAGATGGAAACGGTCTAGCATGCGGATGTGACGGCGGTACAAGGTCCAAGTTTCCGCAGCATACAGGAGATTAGGCAGGACGATCGCCATGTACATTGAGATCTTCGTACCTATCTTTATGTCGTGTGAACAGAAGACCTTGGTATCCAGCTTGCCGAATGCTGCAGCTGCAGCTCCGAACCTGCTGTTGGTCTCTGAATCAAGATCGCACTTGGATGTTAAAGTGCTCCCCAGGTAGCGGAACTTAGCGACCTGCTTCAGCTCGTCCTCGACAAGTTTAATATTCAGCGTGTAGCAGCATCGACTCGACGATTCATTGGACGACGCATGGCGTGCTACTGAAGCCCGAGCAGAGCAGCGCAGTCTTGCTTATCATATACCGCGAGACAGCCTGTCACCCATCTTGCTCACACGCTCCATATTACTGTTATCCCGCGGTTTCGTTCTAGATCGATTGGTTAATTTGTACATATATGCTATTAATTATTAAATAAAATATCTCAGTTCTGCATTACGGTCTCGTTGATTAACTATAATAATAATAATAATAATATAATAATAAAAATCGTTTATTGATAAATAAGCTTACAACTTTTCACAGTGTCTCTAAGCCCCACACTAGGATACCCTGTATCGTGAGGACTAGTCTCTTTCGCTTACTTTAAGTTATCTTATAATTATAAATTTAAGTGAAGTTAATGAAGAACTACAGCCTCCTACCTCAACAAGCGGCTCGTGACCGTCAATGTCTACGGACATCATCTCCGTCTTTTTGACGGTGATCTTCAGGCCGAATTTACGGCAAGACTTGTCAAGATCGGGCATGAGCTGTAGCAGGCTTTCTGGGGATTCTGTCACAAAGAATATGTCATCTGCGTAGATGATCTCAGTGACCACCGCATATGAGACTTTGGGCGGGCTTTTAGTCTCGCCAGGTTAAAAAGACTGCCATCGGTGCGGAAATGGATGCGTTCATCTTCTGGAGAGGATTTTATAACCTACCAGACTACGACCGCAAAGTACAGCACGAACAATGTAGGCGCAAGAACGCAGCCCTGTTTGACCCCACAGATAACGGGGAAAAACTCTGGTTGTTCGTCGTTGATAGGAACGGAACACTGCATGTCGTCATGGAGGAGTCTCACAAACCTCTCTGTGCACCCTATCTTTCCGAGCACCGTCCAGAGGGCTTCTCGTGGGACGCTGTCAAAAGCCTTCTTAAGGTCAATAAAACACAGGTACGTGGGACGGCCCTGTTCTCTGCTTTTCTCTTGCAGTTGACGCACTGAGAAGACAACCTGCGCTGTGCCTCTGTCAGGTCGGAAGCCGAACTGGGTCTCAGGTAGCAGCGCTTCAGATAGTTTCATCAGTCGGTTTAGGAGTACTCTGGCGAAGACTTTTCCAGGGACTGATAAAAGAGAAATACTGCGATAGGAACTTTGCGAAATACCTTGTGGGTATGGCAGGAGAAGCATGAAAGCAGAATAAACGCTGTAGAAATGAGGTCTTGGAGGAGTATGTGCGGAGTAACTTTGAAAGATAGATTGAAGAATGAAGTTATAAAGGAGCGCTGTGGATTAAAAGAAGATATAGCGACAAGGACAGAGAAAGGCCAGCTTAAATGGTTTGGTCACGTTGAAAGGATGAATGAAAGGAGATTGACTAAACAGATTTATACAGCGCGTGTGAATGGAGCCGTTGGACGGGGACGCCCAAGAAGGTCGGAGATTTGTTAGTTAAGGGGCAAATACGAAGTACCCATAAGCGGCGAGCCTGCATGAAGAGACTTATGAATGTTGAGGAAGCGAGAGATGTATGCCAGGATCGTAGCAGGTGGAGGTCTTTAGTCTCTGCCTACCCCTCTTCCAGGAAATAGGCGTGAGCATATGTATGTTTCTAATTGAAAAAGGTCGCCTTCTTCTTGCACTATTATGTGTATGCTACCTAAACGCCGGCTCGTGAGTTGTTAAAATGTAGAGTTCGATATCTCCATTCCTATTAGAGCAATCGTTGTTTAACTTTTTACTGTTTGGGCACTATTTATGGACAATCTTTGTGTGTTAAATTCGTATCTTAGATGTTTGCCGTTTATGTAAACGGTATGGGGTACGCCGGCGCTACCGTTACGGTAGCGTGCACACAAAGAATGGTCATTATTCCTTAAACCAATAAGGAACTATTTTTTATACCAACTTTTACTAATTATGCTCTATTTAAGGGCATAAAAACGAACCGTAAATTCACCATGTATACGCTATCATAACGGTCACAAACTTTCCTGGTAAAAACACAACTTGACTTGATTGCGCAGTCTCCATTCACCTCAATATTGCACCCCAAAATATGGCATTATACTATTCTACAGTGGTCACACTCACACACACTTATTTTTTTTTGTTGATTGATTGATGACAGTTCCCTAACCTCAAACATAAGTTTCGCAAAAATACGTCGGATTATATTGAAAATAATCCCTTTATAATCAAGTAATGAATATGAAGAATGGATGATAAGTCAAAGCACGCCTCCTCATTCCAGATTGACCAAGACATACTCGATGGTACGTAAGTTAAACTCTTAAAGTGAACTTTGTAATAGGATGCTATACGTAAGTTGATTCTATGTGCAACAGGTTTTGACATACCATCGTAGTTATCGTAATCGGTCATTCTTCGGTTTCCAGTTATTGAAATTCATAGTCTAACTTGAATACGGAAATGTATTTGTACTCTAAACTTTTGCATTTTGAAGGCATAAATCGTGAAGGAGGAAACAGGTTTAGGTAGCTTTTATGAAAGGTTCCCTTGGATGAATTTACTCACCCTAATACACAAAACAAAACAACATATAGGCACAAACAATATGATGTGGTATATGAGAAATAGCACTGTTACAGTGCACTTTGTTAACCGTCCAACTACTATATATTCTAGCTATTATAACTAGTAGCCCTGTGGGCAGTAGACCTCGCTAACTGGGGGGACTGTGAACCCATTTTTTAGTTAAGTATTTTAAATTCAATCAAAATCAAGTAGTAAAGTACATTTTGTAAACTAACTACCAACAACTTTGTAAACTACATTTTGCAATTTAAAATACAACCTATAGACTTTTCAAGAAAATAGTTTTAGTCTATTTCACTCACTCTCACGGTCTGTATAGAACCTCTTTACTCCGTCTCCTACTTCGAGGAGTCCAAACTTGGTATGTTTTGAAACAATTTCTTGGATGTTTAGAAAACAGGCGGCCGAAAGGTAATTTTGTAGTATATTTTTAGAACCAGATCATGAAGCCCTTTAATTTGATAGCCCATATGATAGGTTTCAGAAAAAAAAAACATACGATTTTTTTATGACGCCATAACTTCCCCCCACCCCAAGGGGAAAATTGAGAAAAGCTCTTGACAAAAAATATATTTTAATTCAAAGAACACGTGTGCCAAGTTTTGTGAGGATCTCTTGAAAACTGTGGCTCCTAGACCAACTGACAGAAATAGAGACAGACGAAAGCAAAATCTGCCTCCTATCTTGTTGAAATGGAGCCCTTCGCTCGCTCGGTCAATGAAACAGCATCAAATAAAACCACCACCAACAATTTCTAATATACATAAGTTTACTATATTTCATATTCCTAAATATAGAACCCTGTTTGAATACTGTTTGAACTCTTGTATGCTCAACTGTACTTTACAGATCAGCATAAAATTGTCACGATAATGACAATCCTACTCTGCCATAATACAGTTTTTATAGTGTGGAGGATAGTGTGCTATTAGCCTGTTACTATGTGCTGATTGAAATGTGTATGAGTATAAGTATGAATACCAAATAAGTAATATTAAGTTAGTTAATATGACGCAGGACGTTACTTACCTTTTCAAATGAAGCGATGAGATGGTAAAAATAACCATACAAATTGTTATTACGGCCATATCAGTAACGTCTACTGAAACGCTAAAGGCTAATGTTTAATCTCTCATAAACTGAGGGCAGTTGGGATGGGTCGTGATTTTTAACCTTATGCCATGATAATAAAATTTAAAACTTATAACGTAAAAGTGGCATTATCTAACCTAAATAGTATTCAAGAGGTTAAAGTCAGTATGGTTATCATATGGATCATCACTGGTTTCTGGCATTGAAACAACTTCCAAAAGCCAACTAATGTGTTTTGTTAATTTTTCTGTAACAAAACATGATAACCAATTTCACAAATTCAATCAAATAAGTGAGTTGAAAATACATTTTTCAGTCTAGCGCTACATAAACTACCTGCACTAAGGTACACATTCTCACCGTAATTGATTGATTTAGACACTTTTAAATAGGCGGGTATTACAGTATTGACAACATTCTCTCATATTTATTATTCTCTTTGGTGTGACACTACTTGAATAGTGTACATGCAAGAACTCCCTAGAAAATTCACACTCACATGACTTTTCAATCTGTGATTGTGTGCGTTCAAATGCTATATATGCATATATGCGTACTTCTTAGAAAACACAACTGGGATGCCTGTACTTACTTTTACACATATCTTATCTCCCATGCTGCCATACAATGCAACCAAATAACCTACGGCATAGGCAGTAAGTCCCGCATCATGTTAAGTAATAGTTATTTGTCTGGAAAATAAATACTGTTAGTCATGGGAGTGAGTAAATTGTAACATTATTGACATTTATTTTCTCTGCCAATACAAATATTTGATTTGATTTGACAATCATGAATATCCAGACCTGAGCCTGAGAAAGTATTTTTCCATACCTTCCCTTCCAGTATTTGAGTCCAACATTTACTACAAATAAATAATATAAAAATAATAAAATGCTGACTACACTAAAAAGCACGAAATAAGCAGGACTTAACGTAATTATTGATTTGTGCTTTGTATTTTGCAGATGTCGGATTTTTATTTTGTGCTTTTTAGGACAAAATTTAGGAAAAATGTCAAGATGATAAGTTTACAACGAATGTTAAATGGTATGAATAATATAGCTTGTGCAAGATTAGTATATATTTCCATACGCGGCTTTTAGAGCCCTTTATCTTGTTTTTGATTGATCTTTACCCGACTCGAGGATCCGCCATTTTTTTGGGTTCCGTACCCAAAGGGTGCCAAACGGGACCCTATTAATAAGCCACCGCTGTCGGTCCGTCTGTCACCGGGTCTCAGTCATGAACCGTGATAGTTAGACTGGTGAAATTTTTACAGATGATGTATTTCTGTTGCCGCTATAACAACAAATACCAAAAAACCGGTCAAGTGCGAGTCTAAATCGCGCACGAAGGGTTCCGTACCACCGTTCAATGGAAGCGATGGTGTGGAGTGAATAGTTTGGATTTTACACAGCAAAATATTGTTTACAAAGTTATTGGTGCGGTTACTTTCACACTCCATGTACGTAACCAGGTGCATCCATAAGTTTGTATGTGGTATTGTTGTATGGGAGCCCCCTTAAATATTTATTTTATCCTGTTTTTTAGTATTTGTTGTTATAGCGGCAACAGAAATACATAATCTGTGAAAATTTCAACTCTCTAGCTAGCTAGGTTCTTGAGATACAGCCTGGTGACAGACGGACGGACGGACAGCGAAGTCTTAGTAATAGGGTTCCGTTCTTACCCGTTGGGTACGGAAACCTAAAAACAGAATAAAATAAATAATTAAGGGGGCTCCCACACAACAAACGTTTTTTTCTCTTCTATTCGCTCGATATTGATAACGGCAACAGGTAGACGCTTCAAATATTCACAGAATACTAAGTTTGTATATTCACTTTAAAAAAAAATAAAAAAAAAATAAGGGGGGGCTCCCATATAACAAACGTGTTTTTTTTGCCGTTTTAAAAGATAACAAGTCGTGCGCGAGTCTGGCTCGTACTTGGCTGGTTTTTTTTTATTTCATGTATGACACTCGCGCTATCAAGAGGAATCTAATGACGTATCATTCATTAAAACAGTTTCAGCCGTTGAATAGTACATACAGGTCAAACATTGAATCCTCCTTTATTTGCACTGCAGTCAGGTAAAAAGGCTCTAATCATTCTATTAAAGAAAGGGACTGACAATAGTGGCGCTACTATTTGCAACTTGCTTGCACACCGTCTGCCGCCGCATCCTTATGCCGACTCACTGAAATGCCTTGTAGCCTAGCACTTTCATATCGGGAAATATTAAACTGCACATCAAATATACTCATTTGCACTACATTTAAACTGCACAGCAAATATCAGGGCAAAATGCTGCGGTAGCTTAGGTGAAGGGTAAGGGGGGTGAGCGAAGCGAAGCCCCTTTTTCCTTCGTGTTAGGTTGAACATGCAAGAACAACAAAAAATACTTAACACATCTGTGAACTCAAGTAAAATATTTTTATATTATAATTTTATTATAAGTGGTTTTGCTGATCCTTCTTGCTGTGCGAATCAGTATTTTTCAGTCCCTTCCTTCAATTGATCTAATCGAACAACTTGTAACTAAATAACTAAATTTATGAGAAATTAATTTGTGGGCAACAGTGAATGAGGCGCAAGAGAGGAGGCCATTAATCAACTCTTGGAGAAATGGCTCGACAATAAGTTTGCTTATTACGTATTCGACAACCTCTGTGGCGCTGTGGTTGTGACTCTGCCTACCATGCGAGAGGTCCCGGGTTCGATCCCTGGCTGGGGATACAAAAAAAAAACAGATCTTGTTTTTCCAGGTCACTGTTTTTGGTTCCCACAACACAGGGTATGCTAGTGTGGGGCCAGAAGCAATGTATGTGCTTGTATGTAAATGTTCATGCTTATTTTTATATTTATGTATCACTAGGCCTCAATCCAGTACACATTGTGGTACACTGTTTAAAGAAACTGTTACACCTCTTTAGGTTTGTGCTTTGGAATAGTAATATATAATAAGTTCATGTTAAAATTCTCTGAATATCATTGGAATATTATTTTTTAAATGAATTCGAAATATAATAGTAGTTTATGTGACTGCAACATAATGGAGGGCATTAATACTCGAGAGTCGGCGAGTTTCATAATAATATCACTCGAGAGTTTTAATGCGTAATTATGTACAGTTACATACACTAGTTTATCTACACACATAACATAAGCTCTCTTTGATGTGTTCAGGAACCGCATGTTTGACCGGCATTGTGGCTCTGCAGTTGTTTAGCTTGTTCTGAAGTACCAACTTCACAGACAAACTAGGAGCGGCACGCAGGCGTGCTTCGGCGTTCGAAATTTGAATGTCATAATTTGTCTATTTTTTTACCTTATGGTCATAATGTACCAATATTCAGATAATAAATGACTTTTTACCAAGTTGTATATCATTATGCTTTTCATAACGTGCGGTGTTTGGACGTGTGTAGATAAATAATAATAAATCGTAATGTACAATAATCGTAGTTCATTCACCTTTTGCTCGCCCTTAAAAAGCGTTCCTGCTAGTGTATTATCTATTTAAGTACCTCAATTGTCTGTTCCAGCCCGAGGCATCGACATGACGGTGGCGGAGGTGTCCGGGCTGTCCACGGTGCGCTACTCGGAGCGCGTTCAGGGGCTGCGGCTCAACGACGAAGACAGCGCCTTCCTGAAGGGCCTGCGCAGGCGGATCAAGAACCGGGTGTGTGCTTGCTAACACAACACATGCCCACCATCATGCATTTTTGACATCCATCACCAACACCTGACCAATTGATAATCAACGGATCAGAACATGATTACTTTACAAGAGCTGGTTTTTTACCCACGACGGAACGGAGATGGTATATGCGTTTGGGGTGAGAGGATGTTTGTGCAAACCAATGTTGCATTTTTCTCAAATATGTTGCATTTTAGTATCTCTGAACTAAATGAAGATAGCAAAATGCGCGCGGGTGAGGTGATACACAACTACCCCAAAAAAATAATAATAAATGGATTCAAATAAAGGATTCCAAAAATATAGTGTGTGAAAGGCGTACACTACGCGGTACTACAAGTGTCATTGCTAATCTCTTCGGACAAAGCACTCCTATAATTATGATAGAACTTCACGTAAGTTCGTTTAATCATTAAAAATAAAAACTACTTGTCCGATTTTGATGCGGTTTTCAGTGATGGGTTCGGGTTCGGGTTTGATTGGTGCATGTTCTTAGATAAGTATTACGGTGATAACTTACCAGGGGGCGCTGCAGTAACCTTTTATTTGTACAAAATCACAACTACGAGTCCGTTTTTGATGCCGTTTTTCACTGATGAGTACGGGTTTGATTGCTGCATGTTCTTAGATAGATGTTACGATGAAAACTCACCAGGGGGCGCTGCGGTAAACATTTGTTTGCGCAAAACTAAAACTATTCGTTTCATTCTGATTATTCGTAAATTAAGCTAATGATGTAATGTGGAGGGATATTCCAATTAACCTAACCTAACCTTCTGACTTTTTCAAATTAAAATAAACATTCAAGTAAATAATGCTACAATTATTACAAACACAACCAAAACTATTACAAATACAACCAAAAACAATAATTTGGTAAAACCGAAACTGTAGCACGTATTATACATATAAATATGAAGTATTTTTTACATAATACCTATGCTTGCTCTCTAAAAAGTTTGAAATAAAAAAAACTTTAAAAAAAAAAAACCCACGCAGTTAAAACGTAGTTGAAAAAGGATAAAATAATTTTGAAACTCCCGACTCACAGAATGTATGCGATGAACTTAATAAAAAAACAAGAAAATCCGTCGGGGGCTGCTATCTCTATTTTAAATATAAACAAATAATCAAGTTACTATAAACATGCCAAACTAGTTCATTTAATAGCAGCAAGAAATTAAATTTTAAAATTACACAGATTCTAAATGATTAATCAAAAAATTAGAAAAAAAAACGTAATAATTAATAAAGGTACCTATTTATCTTTAAGGTTCTCCGACGCAAGAAACACGGTTTTCGCGCTAATTTTCTTCGGACTATCGAGTGACTTTGGGTGGTCGTTTCTGAACATATGGCTGACATTCTGTTGGATCAGTCGGTCGATTAGACATTCGAAGATTTGGTCGGCTGTCTGAGGCCGCGTTCCGGGTTTGATGCATTGCGAAAAATATTTTTAAGTATTAAATATAACAGATATCCGGTAATTTTAAAAGTCCATTCTTATCTCTATTAGACCTCTTATAACATATATTTATCCTACATTTTTATGTTGTCTAGTTTAGCCTCGAATTGAAGCTAAAGATGCATTTCTCTGTTCGCGCCCTCTGGCGCTGGCCATATTTAATCCCTTAAGTCGAGGGTAAAATGGGGTTTTCACACCTTTCATTCGGAAAAGTAAGTTTTGCTCCACGACGAGAGGGAGCAAAATGCTACTTTTCTGTTCAAGCTACTTTTTTTATTTATTCATTGCCATGTAGCATTTACGCAATGAGCACAGATTAAAGTAATCGAATGTTATTATGAAATTACATTACAATCGACTACGATGGCGTAGTCGATTAAAAACGATCATGTTTGAAATTTTAACTTTAACAACTGTTCAGGCTTCTCGGCACCTAATGACCTCGTAGGGGTCCATCAGCTACGAGGTAGCGTAACGATCAGTTGCCAAGAAGTGTGAACGTCGGCGTTTCACCGAGCTGAAGTAATTGGGGTCGATCTAACCTGGTCTGTGCTTCGGTCCCGTCAACCTCCTGTCTCTCTGCAAGGCCCGGGTGCACCCTAGGCTCTTCTTGGTAGACAGGTTCTTCAGCCAACCTCCTATGACTGGCGGGCCAGCTTCAATGAGCACAGTGTTCCAACACAGGTTATGTTACGTGGTAAAAACCAATCGGCCACGTAAATGCGAACCTTATCTGGTTCGGGGAACCACAACACACTCAGCTATATAGACAATCCTGAGGGAAACCCGAATACATTCCAGATGGCTTGCGATTTAATTTCAATACCCTAACCAAAACGCGTTTACTTTGCGAGGGCTTTCGTCTGTCAGTTGTCAAAAAACTGCTAGGTTGGCAGCAACGTCAAATTCAAAAAGGCCGTTCAGAAACCATCGATCGAATATCGATTTGGAATCGAACAATCACCCGCCCGGACAGGCACCCACCTGTCCCCTAATCTACGGGCAGCCGAGGCAACGTTGCTACCGCTCGTTTTAGAACCGAGCCTCCTACTAGAACCTCTGCAGACCGGGGGGTCCCGTCCTTGCCAGGGAACAAGTTAACAATGCGCCCCCTGCGCCAACGTAGTGGCGGTAGGTTAGCATCCTTAACCAGAACGAGGTCACCAACACTAGGGGGGCTGGTTTTGTCAGTCCACTTAAGGCGCTGTTGTAAGATATGCAGATACTCGAGCGACCAACGCTTCCAGAAATTCTGAGTAAACTGCTGCAACATCTGATACCTTGACAACCGATACAATTTCACTCCCTCGAAGGGGTGCTCGGGCAACGCGTTAAGTGGCTGTCCTATCAAGAAATGGCCTGGGGTCAGAGCCTCCAGGTCATTTGGATCCGAGCTGAGCGGACACAACGGTCGCGAATTGAGAACGGCCTCGATCTTACAAAACAATGTCGCGAGCTCCTCAAAAGTCAGCGCGGTCTGACCTACTATACGCCCCAAGTGCGTCTTAGCTGACTTAACTACGGCCTCAAAAATCCCACCCCAGTGGGGGCAAATCGGTGGGCTGAAGGTCCACTGTATACCCCGACGGGAGAGGGCCGTTCCAATATCCACTTTATTTACATTCAAAAAGTTGACTATCTCTCGTAAGTATCGTTCCGCACCGAGGTAGTTAGTGCCGTTATCAGAGCGGATCAAAGTTGGAAGTCCCCTTCGAGAAACAAACCTATCCAAACAAGCAATGAAAGCCTCTGTCGAGAGATCAGCAACGAGCTCGAGATGTACCGCCTTGGTGGATAAACAAACAAACACACATAGGTACGCCTTGTATTGCCTAGCTGTACGCAATCGTGAACTCTTCACCATAAACGGTCCTGCAAAATCCGTACCAACACCTGAAAACGGTCTGACCTCATTCACACGATCAGGGGGCAAGTCCCCCATGAGAGGTTGCATCGTGGCAGCCTTAAGTCGATAACAAGGCATGCACCGAAACACGATGTTCCGTATGACACGGCGGGCAGATAAGATCCAAAACTCCCGCTGGAGCGTGGCCAACAACGCGTTACAGCCGGCATGCGCGTTTTTAATATGACGATCAGTCACCAGCAATTCAACTAACTGTCCCCCCTTGGGGAGCAGAAGTGGGTGACGAGCCGAATACGACAGATTCGCATTGCGCAATCTCCCTCCTACCCGAAGTAACCCGGTCGAATCAACAAAGGGGTTGAGACGCGCGACGGCTCCCTTCAATTTCGAACGCTCCATCGACATCAATCTCGTCTCAGCCATCTTCCTAGATTCTCCTAGTGGCGGTCGATCGGCCCTGAAAGGCAGTCGAGTTACAAAACGACCAGAACGAAGGCGACCAGTACTATTCTGGTAAAACAACTCGCACTCTTCTTCGTCTGCGTCGACTCGACGAGCGGTGGGAGGTTCCTCTATCTCCCAGAAACGTTGGATAACGTCTGACAACGCTGAGCCAATAAGTATGCCATCTGACTCGGCAGGCCCAACCATTGGCAATGCCGGACCCATGATCACGTGACCAAACTTAGTATCCACAGCAATCAACCCGTCCGGCTGAAGAACTCGCCGATCCGACAACAGAAACCTACCCAGAACGTCTGCTCCCAGTAGCAGGTCGACCGGGGCTGGAGTGTCAAAATCGGGATCCGCCAACTTGAGTCCTGATGTCAGGAATCGAACGGCCGGATTCAACTTCACCAAGGGGTGTCTGCCCATGACATGCGTCATTACTAAAGCTTGCACGGATGTTTTTGTCAAAATGTCATAACGTGGAGAGAACGTGATCACCGATTGACCAACTACATTCGTAACCGTAACATTCCCCACGCCCCGTATTGATTTATTATACCTATTTACCTTGAGGCCCAACCATTTTGCTAAATCATTCGATACAATGCAGCCCTGAGCTCCAGAATCTAATAGGGCGCGAACGTATGTTGGGTTGCCCGCCAAATCCCAAACAAGCACAGAGGCGATCGGTAACACCACCGTCTCCGGTTGGGGGGCAACCAATGGTTGGGCCGCAAATTCCTAGCGAGGACCCCCGGGGCCCCACTGTGCCTGTAACCGATCAGGTATGCAGCTATACGCCAGAGGGTCCCATTGTACAAATGGCCCACGCGCCGGTTCCATTCCCAACCTAGGATTCCCCGTAAAGGGGGGTGGGCGTGAATTCAACCGTGGCCGCTCCATGAGCGGGGGGGACATCACATGTGACCGACGAGGACGAGGCGACGAGCGGGGCGACAACTGAGGCGGCGTCCGAACCGCACCCGCATAGCTCGAAGGTGTCCCATGCCACCCGCCCGTTACGGCCTGCTCAACAGACCCAATGTCCCGCTGGGTCGGATGCTGAGTCGCAACCGAATACTCAGGGCCCCCCATGTAATGGTCCTGAGTGCGGCCCTGCACCCTGGTACTGCCCTGTGCACGTGGGGACGTTGGCCCCTGAGTTGCGTTCCGAGTCGCAAACGAATTCTCAGGGCCCCATGCCGTGTCACCCTGGGTACGGCCCTGTGGACGTGGGGACGTTGGCCCCTGAGTTGCGCTCCGAGTCGCAAACGAATTCTCAGGGCCCCATGCCGTGTCACCCTGGATACGGCCCTGTGGAGGCTGTTGGCCGGACCGGTTCATGCACAACAGATTGTTGTGGGCCCCACCACAATATCCGCACATTTTTGTGCGCGTGAAGTCCCTAGCCATGTGTGGCCCGAGGCACAGGAAACACCAGCTCCGCTGCTTGGCCATCCGGCGCCGTCCCTGAACCCTAAGTTCCCCGAACTTATTGCAATTGGCCACAGCATGGCCAATCTGCCTACAACATGGGCAGGTCTCACTATGTGGGGTCAATGCACTCACAGTCCCATATGACTGCCGGTTGGTGCGGTCCTTCCTCGTCGGAGGGCCCCTACTCACAGCGCTCCCGGCAACTCTCTGTGGCTCCGAAGGATGGGTGACCGTCAACCCCAAATTCTCTGCCCGTCGAGCCTCCTCTTCCAAGAATCCGAGCAAGTCGGAGAAGGCGGGCAGGTTCTCGGCCCGCCTCCCGTGAGACTGTTCGAAACGAGTCTGCACGTCAGCGGGTAGGCGGGAAAGTACAATGTACAACAGTAGGTACGACCATTCACCAACCGGAAGTCCAAGATTCTCTAGAGCCTTGGTGACGGACAACAATGGGTTCAAAACCTCCGTCTGTATGGCCCCGACCTTGTTCACAACCGGGATACTAAACAAACGGTTCAGTTGGGCATCGGCCAACCTCCGTTTGTTATGGTAACGTCTGACCAACAATTGCCTGGCCGTTTCATAGTTACCCTCCGTAACTGTCAAATGAGCGACCAGCTCCCTAGGCTCACCCCTCAATGCTGCCACCAGCTGAGCCATCTTGACAGACTTGGTAGTGTCCGATCGCATGTGCACCAAACTGTCGAACAGATTGATGAAGCTCATCCATTCACCGGACACTCCGTCAAAAGTAGGCATAGTTATGGCAGGTAACCTGGACCCCGAACCCTGAAGCGGCAGAGGTGCTTCAATGTCACCACCATGGCTGGACTCGCGCTGTCTACGTATGTCCGCAGCCTTCTGCGTGATAGCAGCTGCCATCTCCATACATTGGTCGACATCCCCTAGCAACCGTGACAGCCTGTCAGGTGCGCAACCATCAACTGATTCCGCCTGCGCGGACAATTCGAGCACCCTATTGTAACGTTCCTTAACGTCCATAGACCGCTCCAATACCACATCATGCCTATCTAAACGGTCTATCAGACCGTGTGCGGAGGAAAACCATCTGAGTTCCTTAGAAACACCCTTCTGGATTTCAGATAACGACATGATCGGAACGATACTTACTCACAATTTGCAGTAACTCAATTTTATTGGACCCTCCAGTCTACAACCCAAACGAGGGAACCCTAAACCACAACTTAAACAATGTTGTTTTCCTTAAACAATAGGAACCGAGTTTTATATCTATATAAATTCTGTAAATACAATTTAGTTTCCCTTTATCATTATAACACACACAGATAGTCAATATTAGTTCAAGTTATAAATTGCTATAAACTGAAAACAATGTAATAGCCTGCTATCAATAGATGTAACTACCTATGTTAACTAACTGGTTGACTAACTGGTAATTCAATGCAAATTTCAATTCAATATCTGTCTGTCTACTACCAGCAATAGACTTATAGCTTACAATACTACCAATCTATGTGGATATAGGAACAACCAAGTACCTAACCGCCTATACCTACAGATTGATAGTCCCAAATCGTGCCTTCCTGGAGCCCTTGACGGCTGCAAATCTCAGGAAGCCACGCTCTAGCTACCAAAATGTTCAGGCTTCTCGGCACCTAATGACCTCATAGGGGCCCATCAGCTACGAGGTAGCGTAACGATCAGTTGCCAAGAAGTGTGAACGTCGGCGATTCACCGAGCTGAAGTAATTGGGGTCGATCTAACCTGGTCTGTGCTTCGGTCCCGTCAACCTCCTGTCTCTCTGCAAGGCCCGGGTGCACCCTAGGCTCTTCTTGGTAGACAGGTTCTTCAGCCAACCTCCTATGACTGGCGGGCCAGCTTCAATGAGCACAGTGTTCCAACACAGGTTATGTTACGTGGTAAAAACCAATCGGCCACGTAAATGCGAACCTTATCTGGTTCGGGGAACCACAACACACTCAGCTATATAGACAATCCTGAGGGAAACCCGAATACATTCCAGATGGCTTGCGATTTAATTTCAATACCCTAACCAAAACGCGTTTACTTTGCGAGGGCTTTCGTCTGTCAGTTGTCAAAAAACTGCTAGGTTGGCAGCAACGTCAAATTCAAAAAGGCCGTTCAGAAACCATCGATCGAATATCGATTTGGAATCGAACAACAACGTTATATGCAAATTTATGAATTTTCCGTAATATTTAAAAAAAAATGTCACAATAAATTATTTGTTTTACTGAAATCTAAACTATTGATATCTGTTATTATGATATAATGAATATTGATATCCGAAACCATTGTAATATTCGATTCGATTATTTTTACACATTAGTAAAAGTGCACAGGAATATTTTATCTGTAGTGATCCTTTACAATCCGTCATTATAAAAAAAAAGTTTTGTTTACGTTGTTCGATTACTGTAAAAGTGGTGAAAGTATAATTCAAAGTACCTATAGTTATTTAATTTTTTTAGAGCATTTAATTTAAATTTTCTTCACAGTCGGTGTGAAAAGTTGTATGTGTCACACAGGAGCAAAATTATTTTCGTCATGGGCGTTAAAGCTTGAATCCTTCGTTACGCTCAGGATTCTAACTTAGAATCCCTCGCTACGCTCAGGATTATATCGTAGAATCCTTCCCATCACTCTGGATTCAATGAACCGCCCTCGCCGTAAATACATCATTTTGCTCCCTTGTGACACAAATAACTATTATGACCGATTAATACACACTGCTTTTCACTTCGATTGCGAGTAAATGAAACAATGGCATACAAATTCTCGTAATTCAACAATTATAAAACAGCAACAAATTGCAAAGAATGACAAGAGCTTCCCGCCAATTTTCTTTTTTATTTTGTGTTTAATTTTCGACATGTGACACTAGACCAAGGTACCTACTTCGTACTGCCAAGTCATTTTAATGGTTCAATACATTTTTAAATAATAATTGACTTCTATTTTATCTATAGTTTGATTAATTTAGTAATAGAAAACACTAATGTGAAATTTATTAAAGCAAATCAGCTAAAATAACAAGTTTATTCTGCGAAGTTTTATTGTGTCCATGGCTGTTAGGCCCGATTATCTCAGCTTTTAAAACAATTTTACTTTGTGCACTAGAGCATAAAAGTGGCATTTTGTTCAGCATACATCCAGCACAAACACGAACTTTGCGAGCATGAGAAGTGAAATAGTACATTTCTTACGAGTTCGCAAAGGCTTTATTAACGAACCGAGAAGTTTACGGCACGAGCCGAAGGCGGGGCCGTAGCGAGGTTCGTAAAGGAGCCTTTTCGAAAGAGTTTCGAATATATTTTTTCCGCCTGAGAACACTAAATCAAGCGGTAAAGGTGCATTCAAATTTGGAACATATCTGAAAAACAAAGCAATTTAATTTGTGAAAATTTAAAAGTGCTATTTTTAGCTCAGAAGTCAAACTTCTGAGCTAAAAATAGCACTTTCGCCGCTTGATTTTGGGTGCTACGGCGGAAAAATTCTATTCCTAACTCGCTCGAAAAGGCTTTTTAAGAACCTCGCTACGACCCACGCCTTCGGCTCGTGCCGTAATCTCTCGGTTAGTAAATATAAGCCTTTGCGAACTTGTTTGAAATATCCTATTGACCTCAATATCAGTCAAGATGCCGTTTTGTTAGAAAATAGTTTATCTTTAAGCTGGTCGTAATTTGGAGTTTTTGACACATAATACATATATATATATATATATATATATTTATTTATTATACATATTACAACACCCCCGATATCAAACCTTACGGCTAACATAATGCAAAAAACCGCATCGAAAATGGCAACATAGTATCTGGGAAGCGTCAACCACCCTGGCTGCTACAGCGCCCCCTGGTGGTCTACTTCTACTACCCTCAAACATATATAAGAACCTGCTCTGAACATGCATAAAGGCCACGCTCACGGTGCACAAAGGCCCCGCCCAAGTGGAGAAGGAAAATAAACCTGCCCTGAAATTATAGGCGTTCATTGCAAAAAACCGCTTCGAAATCGGACCAGTAGCTTTCCAGGAAAATGAAAACACACAAACACACAAGTTCTAACCCGAAACACATATACCGCCTCCATTCCGTTCCGTCCAACCCATTTTGTTTTATTTATTACTTTATTATGAAACAAGTAATGTGTTATCCTTTTCACAACATGTGTTTGTCCGTCCAGCTGGCGTCACAGAACAGTCGCCGGCGCAGCGTGGAGCATCTGCGGCGGCTCAACAAGGAGCTGCGGGCCGTGCGAGCCTGCAAGGTAACGTACCTCAGCGACTCGCCTCGTGCCATGCTGATCGGCAGAGGCACAGCTTTGTCTATGTGCAAAGTACATTACAATATTCGGGGTGTCCGGTAGATCGCAAAGACTTAAACCGAAGCTAGTACAGACCATTTAGAACCATTTGAGCCAAACATACATACGGGGAAGTCTTACCGTTAATTTTTTATTGATGATTTAGTGTTTTTGACGAAAATTTCCAGATTTTCACAGCTAAGTGATTATCATTGCGAAACTAAACAATAATTGGATTGTTTTACAATTGATTCTAATAAATCACTTAATAAGCATTCTAATAAATCTTGATTTGTGCAACTGCTACGTCAGACTTGGTTTTTACAGACCATTGAAGAGCACGGCAAATTTCAATCAACAATAAAATAAGTTTTTCGGACCTAATTTAACAAAAACAAGTGAAAGCTTTTTATGTGCAAATCTTTATAAAATCATTCTTAGTTAATGATCTTTCATTTAAGGTATTATTGACGTAGATACCTCACACTTTCTTGAAGTTATGTCCTACTAACCAGTTTGAGAGAGAAAAATATATTTTTTAGACAGTTTTTTTTATTAATTAAATATAAGCTATTCATGCTCAAAATGAGATCCTTGGTTCCTCCCAGACACGAGCCATTTATTTATTTATTTATTTATTTTATTTATTTATTTTCTTTATTTGGGACATCAACAGCACAATACACATACAAAAAACAAAATACAGTAAACAAGGCCAATGACAGATGTCCACAGAAGAGCAGTTAACATAATTAAAATAGGAGCTGACGACGTTATGCTTAAAATTTGTGTGTGTAGGGTGAGTGGTTGTGAGGGTGTATGTGAGGGTGTATATGTGTGTGTGAGGGTGTATATGTGTGTGTGAGGGTGTGTTTGTGCTTGAAAGGAAAATTAATTTAAGTTGGGGAGCAGTAGTAAAGGAATTATATGCTTAATTATTAAGTACCTTCATTATGCGGTTTTTGAATGCATTTCTAGTGCAATCAAATGGGTCAACACAGCTAAATCGTTTATTATATAAATTCATTATGCGGATAATAGGGGAGTTCTGGGCATAGTTGGTATGTACACGAGGTGTGTGAAATAGAAGATTTGCTGAATGGCGCGTGCGTGTGGTAGAAGTGCGGTAGCCGACCAGTTCAACAAGATTGGGATTATCGATACGGCCGCTCAGGATATCATGTAGGACAGACATATCAAGTGCTATTCGACGGTCTTCAAGATTCATTATATGGTGATGAGTGCACGATGAATAGTAGTCTTGTCCTCTACGTTTGGCACGATAATCTAAAAATCTTACAAAAGACTTTTGAATGCGCTCTATTCGTTCCTTGTGCGTAATATATTGAGGACACCAGACAACGCTGGCGTATTCCAAAATACTGCGCACGTAGGCGAAGTAAAGTACCTTAAAGCATGTAATGTCACTAAACGCAGCACATGATCGATAGATAAATCCCAAGTTTCTGAAAGCGCGGTTAGTGATGTCGTCAATGTGTTGGTCAAATGATAACTTTGCGTCAAGAGTGACGCCCAAGTCACGAACAGTATTCACGCGTGCGATAATCTGATCTTTAAAAGCATACGAATGTACAATTGGTTTTGGACTACGAGTAAAAGAGATCTGAAGGCACTTGGAAATATTTCATCTTTCATCTTTCATGGTGTCGAAAGCCATTCTTATTTTTGAAGTCAACTCTTCTTTTGTGTTGATGGCTACGTTGGTATAGTCCACTTTGGCCCTGCCCCACACAAAATAGTCCACTGTGGTCATGTCTGGTGAACGAGCAGGCCAAGGAATAGGCCTGTCTCTGCCGATCCAGCAATCGGGAAAACAGTCGTCAAGATAACTTCTGACTTCAATAGTCCAATGTGCTAGTCAGCCGTCTTGCTGGAATATGAGTTCCCGATCCATCGAAGCTCCAGACTCTTCCACGAAAACCGGGAGGTCGTTCTGGACAAAATCCAAGTAGTTTTGGCCGTTTAAGTTATCTGGTAAGAAGTGTACCCCTGCTCAGCAATCAACGTCTCCAACTTTAACCTGGTTTGCTGGAAGAGATCTCTTATTAGAGATAAGCTCGCCTTTGTACACTATTTTTATGTAACTCTTTTTTTATATCATTTGTGTGCAATAAAGAAATTATGAAAGAAATTATGAAGTGTGGCCCAATCAACGTCCTGGCTATCACTCCAGCCCACACATTGACATATGTGACTGGTACATAATGGAGTGCTCTCGCCTTCGGCTCGTTTCATAAACCCACTTCCGAGTTTTAATGCCTAAGTATGTACAGTTACATACACTAGTTTATCTACACATCATAAGCTCTCTTTGATGTGTTCAAGAGCCGCATGTTTGACCGGCACTGTGGCATTGATAATTGCTCTGCACTTGTTTTGTTTAGCTTGTTCAGTAGTACTAACTTCACAGACAAACCAGGGGCGGCACGCAGGCGGGCGTTAATTTGCGTTCGAAATTTTAATGTCATAATTTGTCGAAAATTGAAAAATTATGGTCATACATAATGTATCAATATTCAGATAAGTAATGAGTTTTTACCAAGTAATATAGTATTATGCTGGTCGTAACGTGCGGTTTTTGGACGCAGTAAAGAGGGTTTATGATACATTTGTAGATAAAGTACTATTAGAGGGACTTTCATAGGTTCCTGAAATCTGAAACATTATGATCAACAACGGGAGCATAATATGCATCAAACCTCAGAGTAACGCAACTCTTTGCTTGCAAACTTTATGCATCGCACTGTGAATCATAAGTTCCGCTAACAACAAAGAGGTTGAATGTAGTAAAGAAATTAATCAACGACGAAGGAGTTTGAGTGATGCAAGATCTATGGCTACCAACGCCATTTAGCGAAAGAGGCTGTACTCTGCTTACAAACAATTCCGAGATTTTAGTTTATCTGGACTGAAGAGAATAAAACCAAATAGAAATTATACAAACCGATTGGGCCATTTTAGAGATTTAGTAAGACTAACGTACAGCAATTCCTTTTTATAAGTATAGATAAATAATTACAAAATTATTCCCCATGCAGTCCCGTCATTGAAGTAATCTTGAACATTGTAGTAGGTATCCCTTTTAGGCAAAGTCGCTTTTACATGTGTTTTTATTTCTTAATGTCGTGTGTCGTGTCGTGCTGCAGGGTGATGCGGTGTCGGAGCGACGCGTGCTGCTGCGGCAGCGGGAGATGATGCTGCTTCACTGTCGAATGCTGAGGGACCATGTTGAGAAGGTGACTCTAGCTTTACTGTCGATACCCCAATTTTCCGTACCCGAAGGGTGCCAAACCAAGCCTATTGTCTGTCTGTCTGTCCGTCCGTCAGCTGGCTGTATCTCATGAACCGTAATAAACAACACTTGATTTTATGAATTAAAGGAGGTCCCGCGGCGGGACGCCCGCCTGCGTGCCGCCCCTATTTTGTCTGTGAAGTTGGTACTACTGAACAAGCTAAACAACTGCAGAGCAATGATCAATGCTACCATGCCGGTCGAACAAGCGGTTCCTGAACACATCAAAGAGAGCTTATGATACGTGTGTAGATAAATTATGATGTATATCTTGTTATTCGAATTATTTGTGGGCAATAAAGAAATTATGAATTATGAAGAGTAGACGGAGGTTAAACAGCTATTGCTACATGGAGTTCATCGTTCTCGCGTAGTTATTTAACATATTCTCCCATACATTACAGATTCTTCAGCAAAGGTTGGACCCGACCACGCCACCGAGCATCGAACTGCCGCAACGACCAAAGTCGCCCAAAATTGAATCTCACATCACCAAAGATGTCCCAGACAAACCCGTAACGCGACCTCAGACAGCCGACCAAATCTTCGAATGCCGAATCGACCGACTGATCCAACAGAATGTCAGCCATATGTTCAGAAACGACCACCCAAAGTCACTCGATAGTCCGAAGAAAATTAGCGCGAAAACCGTGTTCCTTGCGTCGGAGAACTCGCTCATCCAGCCGAGTTCGGGAGGCGGTTACAAGGAAGCGTTCACGGAGGAGTGCGCGGGCGTTTTGAATTTGTCGGTGCAGGAGAACGGGCGGAGGGGGCACGGCCGCAAGCAGTCCGCGCCAAGGAGGGTGGTGTATGCGTTCGGTGATTGCGATGGTGAGTCGAATGTGATACCCAAATTATAATTACGGTTTTCCCATTGAGCAAACGAAAGTGAGAGTGGAAAAGCGCGAAAAGATTAAAAAGAAACTCCCATATGTGTACACTTTATGACTATGCGCGGCGAACTAGCGGATTGAAAAACGCACTTTTTGCAAAAACGAATCTTAAAAGAAGATATGATTTTTTAGGGTTTCGTACCTGATGGGTGCCAAACGGGACCCTATTACTAAGCTTCCGCTGTCCGTCTGTCTGTCCGTCCGTCACCGGGCTCTATCGGATCAACCGAAATAGGTAGAGAGCTGAAATTTTCACATAATGTGCATTTCTGTTGCCGCGACAGCAACATACCGATTTTCAAGAATTAAAAGAAGTACCCATAGAAGAAATTATTGGTATGGCCATTTTCTTAGTCATTTTGTTTTGTTTGATTATCGGTGAAAAATGGACTCTCCCGATCTTATCGGAAAATGGACTCTCCCGATCTTATCGGAAAAGTTATTGATTGCAGGTATTGAGTTTTGTGCTTAGTTATTTGTCATTATATGATTAATAATTGCTTATTTAAAGTATCTTAAATGATATTAAGTTTTTTATCATATTTGATTTTATTTCTGTAAATAAGTTACTCAATTTCTATCCACTTCCGGTTTCAATGAGCGAAAAGTTTCGTTAACCTGAGTACATAGTTTAATATTTAAATACTACTTACACAAAACGTTTTATCAAAGTTTCGAAAATTAAATAGGTATATGGATGTTCGCTTCGCTCACCCCCTTAACCCTTCACCTAAGCTACCGCAGCAAATATTCAAATATAAGGAATATTTGCTGCGTAAATAAGTATTTTTGATGTGCAGTTTAATATTTCCCTATAAAAAATATAGACAGGTTGTTATTCGTTAATAGTTTTAGTAATAAAAATTAACATAGATAAGATTTTTGTTAAAAAAAGTATCCTAAAGTTTTGTTAAGCAAAGTACCGCGTTTGCAACCAAATAGACGACACAACAGTCATAATTTCATAATTTCTTTATTGCACACAAATTATATTAAAAAAAGAGTTACATAAAAATAGTGTACAAAGGCGAGCTTATCTCTATTAAGAGATCTCTTCCAGCAAACCAGGTTAAAGTTGGAGATGTTGATTGCTGAGCAGGGGTAGACCTACGTGTACAACAATATGACGAAATACATAAATATTAATACATAAAATAAAACATTTAATGACTATAATTATATACTAAATACTTATAATATAATACTAACTATTACTATTACATATAAATGTGGTAATAAATACTTACATACATACTAACTGTAATTCTAAAGAGAGAGGTAATACTTCTTCACGCGACTTTTAAATATATTGAGAGTAGGACTGTCCCTGATGGTGCAGGGGAGTGCATTCCTCAACCGAATGGCCCGGAGTCTAAACCCGTGCTCATAGGACGCGGTGATATGCTGTGGAGTTGTGAGCAAAGAAAATGCGTGAGTTCTCCGAGGCCTGCTGGAAGAAAGAAATTGAAAACTGTCTCGTAGGAAAGTTGGATAGCGTGGATTCCGTATAATGTTGTAGAGGAAATTGAGGATGTGAGAATCCCGGCGAAGACGGATCGGCAGCCAATTTAACTCCTTCTGATACAGTCGTGTTTACATTACATTTTTAAAGCGCGAAATTTTAAAAGTATCTTCGAATCGGCCATAAAAATATCGCCGATGCCGATACATCGGCAAACCCGAGGTATCGCCAATATATCGGTTTTGCCCTAACTATAACCAGGGGGGTCTCACTCAGCGGCTTAGGTACGTTTGGCTGGCCGACCCGGAGTTCGGGATTGCACTTAGGTTGCCGCTCGCTTGGCTCGCAGTCGCATCGCGAGATGTCAGAGTAAAAGAAGCTCTCAGGCGTAGTGATGCGGCGCAATCTAGCCTGCACGGGCGGGTAACCGATTCTGTAGGTGGTTAGCGTTTATTGAACGTAGCGCAGGTGCAAGCTACATTGCGCGTTATTGCCGCGCAGCGAGAGTAGCTATTTATTTAAGTGTCTTTGAGGAGTGATCTTTCTGTGCGTAGTACTATTAAGTATTCTGTGCCATAACACACACCTCCCACTATGCATCGCTTCCAAAAAGATATTTTTCTATTCACAGATTCGGTTCTGGATCTGAAGATGAAGAAAGAGGAGCAGTGATCATCCAATACACTCTTTAGCCCATATGCAAACGCAGGTACTGAAAACCAGTGGCACTTATCTTTATTTCTGACATATATACTTTCTATTTGATGCGTTGAAGGTGTTCGCCAACTTTACCTTGACGTATGATCAATCAGTAGCCTTGTCATATAATTCTGACATATAGGCATATCAATCGCATTGGAAAAATTGTCCAATCAGTGTGGGTAGCACGAATAATTACGCATCGAAAAAGTATTCGAATCGAACTGTCAGTGACTCTTATTAGCTCAGGACCTTTAGGTTAAAAATGACCAAATTCATAAAATCCTTCATTATTAGCTGAAATTCGGTATAATGACGCTGTATTTGATTATTAACAACTAGTCAAAACTCCTTAATCTTTCGCCTCTCGGGTCATCAGATATACAGGTGTTAAAAAAAAGCCAGTATTTAATCGCAAATAAAAAATACTGATTTTCACAGGAAAAAAGGATCAGCAAAAAAACACTTTATGTTTTAAGTATTTTGTTGTTCTTACATGTTCAACCTAATACGAAGGATAAAGGGGGCTTCGCTTCGCTCTCCCCCTTTACCCTTCACCTAAGCTACCGCAGTATTTTGCCCTGATATAAGCTGTGCAAATGAGCTGTTGTCGTGACGCCATCTTGTTTTCCAACACACCGGCTTTCGGTAAGACAGATTGTTAAACGTTTTCGACGATGCTTTATTTAAATCAAAATGCAGGTTCGATTCCTAACCATGTAACAATGAGATAATTAATTTATCTTAGTACATTATACGGACGTCCTAACGGTTATGGAAAACATCGTGAGGAAACCTTCATTAATCCATAGCTGCGGCGATGGGCTAGCCCCCTGTCACGCAAAAAGTATTGAATAATTGTGGGAATGTATATGGGAAAAGGCGTGACGCTATGTATGTGTGTGTGTGTGTGTAAAGGCGGAAATACCAGTTGCGGGCCGCGCGATCGCTCGGAACGTTGCAGAAAGTGACGCGCATCTACTAAGACAAAGCCGACGGCCGACTGCGTGACGTGACGTGACGTGAGGATGCGAGCGCGGCGCGTATGTTTTACTGGATTCCCGAAGCGCGGGCGTGAACAGAAGGGGAGAGGGGTGTATGGAGGAGCGCAAGCGGCCGAGGAGTGAGCAGTTTTAGGAAATTATTTTTCTAAGTATTATGAGTACGTATGCAAATTTTTAGCTAGTTATGAAGGATTTTATGTTTAAAACCGAATAGTCCTGAGCTCTATGTACAATCTCATAAGGTTCGTTTCATCTGAACTCGATCACTTCTTCGATCTGTCGTATATTGCGTTCTCCTGGCTCAGGGGGGTTACCACCACGTCTTATGCCGATTCAGATTAGGAACCTAATTTGATCCGCAAAATTGCCGTGACCGTCTTAAAACAAGTCTTGGTATAAGGTAAATATGGCGAATTGGAATGGAAATTGTTGCCATGGTGATGTTCTTGTTTTGAACCTAATTTGAATCGGAAAAAGATTGTGGTAACCCCCCAGTAGTCTTATCATATTCTGATGTCTAGTGATTTTCAATCGCTTTTGTAAAATTGACTAATGAGAACATCGCTGAACAAGCAAGGTCGCAATAAAAGAGAGCTCGTGTGAAATAGTCGTGTTGTGATTAGAAATTGGCACTATGAGTAAATACTCAAAACTCAGTATTTATATACTGAGTTAATACCCATATGGGTAGATTCTGAGTATTTACTCGAAACCAGGAGTAAATACGTTTAAAAAATACTCATAAATGGTAGTTAAAATATGGTTAAACATGTAATGATTATGCAAAAGAAATGCGGAATAGTAAGTTGTTTTGAAGAAGAAAAAAAACTAGAGTTTTTAAATATTTATCGAGTAGAAACGAGTGTGTATGAGTATTAGATAATCTCACTTTTGGATATTTATCGAGTACAAACGAGTCTTTATGAGTATTTATTATTCGACGGGTAAATACTCGAGTGGAAACCCATATCTAGTTGCGATTGGTAAATTTTTCATAATAAGGCTACAGAAGCAGAACGTGTTAACTGCGATGTGATTCAAAACTAATCAAGAACATGATAACGGAATTGGTAACCATGGCAACTATTCGTTTCCATGGTTACCAATGCAACCGGTTTTCAGTAACCGTGTAAGCAAAGGGCTTAGTTTGCGAGCTTAAAGCCACTTTCCTTCATAGCCAATGGCTTCCAAAATATGCGTAGGAAAATTTTTGTACCTGTCATAAATATGTTATCAGTCAAGAAAAAGAGGACCAGAATTTTGATAGAAGGCGAGGATTGGTCAAACTTTTAAATGGGAAATAATAAACAGTACATCAAAAATACTGATTTGCACAACAAATATCAGGGCAAAATGCTGCGGTAGCTCAGGTGAAGGGTAAAGGGGGTGAGCGAAGCGAAGGCCCCTTTATCCTTCGTGTTAGATTGAACATGCAAGAACAAAAAATACTTAAAGCATAAACTTAAGTAAACATAAAAAGTGTTTTGCTGATCCTTTTTTGCTGTGCAAATCAGTATTTTTGATATGAGATTGAATAATAGCTCTTTTAAATTGGTTTAAATTGGTCAAATAACATAGAAAGAAGATAAACATGACATGCTAGGTATTCAGTTCGAATTCAGGTAATGGACTTTAGGCTTATAAGCACCTTTACTATCTGTCACAAATAGCATAGTAAAAACCAAATATTATCTCATAGATATTAAATGTTTTCCATCCATAGATACTAAAAATATATGAATCTTTATGAAAACGTAATTGTATGTAAATTTTGAAAATTTTATTATTGTATCGCAATGTTTACAAAATGAAGTTTGACATTGGTATATTGAAATGTGTATGTAATATGTTAAAATAATGTACAGTAAGAGACTGAATTATCTGGGCCAAACTGATTCAAAATGTAGGCCATCCCAGCTGAATTCGTTACTTATTGTACTTACCCTGTAGGACCATGTTAATTAGGCTGCTGTGTATGTAACTTAATTAATTAGGTAGTTGACTGGCAAATCATTATATAAAAATAAATACATACTTGCGTAAATATCTATAACATATTGACGTCACCATGTGCAAATTCCAAATAATACGGTATCTGACAAGGTAGTCCAATAAATCTACAAACGTGCCTCAAGCTGAAGCTATTTCAACAAAAACGTTTGGCAATATCAGAATTGTATATTTCCAGCAGTTGTATTTTATAAACTCCATTTTGTGCTGAAAAGACAGCATTTGACTATGCTAGTATTTCTTATGGCGGCTCAACACTCGCGCGCGACGTCGCGCGCGAAGCCGCGAAACGTGAGTGTGGATGCCGTTCGCGTGTTATTGTCGCAGTCGCGGCTGTTTCCGCAAGTTGTCGGTTTTTTGCCCGCGACAAAGGAGTCCGCGACGAGCGCGACCTAGACTGTGAACGGCTGCGAGTGTGGAGAGGGCAGTATGTCGCGCCGTGACGTCGCGGCGCGAACCTCGTGCGACGTCGCGCGCGATGTGTGGAGCCCGCAATAGAACTCGTGAAAAAAATCCCTTTTGACAGTTCCCAATAAGTATCTATTTTGACTAGCTCTCAAATACCGTATTCACACATTAAGAATTGTAAGTATAAATAACAAGTTAACTATGCATGTATTAACATATTTTAAAACTAAATATTAAAACCAACTGTGGCCCCATACTACGCAGAGCCCAGAGCCTGTATTGTGTGGGGTACCAAAAAAAAAATATTCAGCAACTAGTATATTATATTATATGTTACGAATCTGGGCCAGCCTACATAATAAATAGTTTTACAGCCCACCTCAGCTAATTCCGTTTGTACCTACAGTTGTGATTATCCAGTTAACTACAAGATTGTATTAATCATAGTTTTAGGGCGCAAAAAAGTGAAAGTTGGTTACCTATGTGATACAAAAAGTATAATCTGCCGGTCAGATTGTAACCTTATTATTATGTCTAGTTTGCATTATGAGATTTTTTCAACACACTTGCTCGTAAGGTGACTCTTTATGGCGATGCATTTAGACCCGTAATGGAGCTTAATACACACTAGTGCTTTTAGGGTTCCGTACCCCAAGCGTAAAACGGGGCTCTATTACTAACCCACTTATTACTAGCTTATCTTAAAGTATCTTATCTTAAAGTATAAAAGTACAAAATCGCGATCCAATTTTCAAAAATCCCATAAAATCTGGGCTAAGACTCCGCTGTCCGTCTGTCACTAGGCTTCTGTTACAAATACTAAAAAACAGAATAACATAAATATTTAAAGGGGCTCCCATACATCAAACGTGATTTTTAGGGTTCCATACCCAAAGGGTAAAAACGGGGCGCTATTACTGAGACCCCGCTGTCTGCCGGTCCGTCTGTCAGCAGGCTGTATCTCATGAACAGTGATAGTTAGACAGATGAAATTTTCACAGATGATGTATTTCTGTCGCCGCTATAACAACACATACTAAAAAACAGAATAAAATTAATATTTAAGGGGGCTCCCATACAACAATTCCTTCACTACCACGTACAAACTTATGAATGCACCTGGATAAGTAAATACTACATTTTGCTATGTTAAATCCAAACTATTCACTCCACACCATCCCTACTTTTGTACGGTGGTATGGAACCCTTCGTGCGCGAGTTAGACTCGCACTTGAACTGTTTTTTTCCTCCCTACCTTACAATAAACGGGATTTTTTTTGCTGTTTTTATAGATAATGGTACGGAGCCCTTTGTGCACGACTCTGACTCCCACTTGGCCGGTTTTTTACTTTACATTACCGCACCAAGTACCCCAAGTACAAACAATAAACATTTTTGTGAATAAATAAAGGCTAGTATGTAATCGCACATCAAAAATACTGATTTTCACAGCAAAAAGGATCAGCTAAAATACTTTTTATGTTTTAAGTATTTTTGTTGTTCTTACATGTTCAACCTAATACGAAGAATAAAGGGGGCTTCGCTTCGCTCACCCCCTTTACCCCTAATCTAAGAAGCTGCCGCAGTGTTTTGCCCTGATATTTGCAGTGAAAATCAGAATATTTGCTGTGCAAATCAGTATTTTTGATGTGCAGTTTAATATTTGCCATAAATAACCTATTTTAGGCTACGGTGAGGATAGTGATAATTCAGTCATCAATTTTTTATCATTATTTCATTAGATTATATATTTTTCACTACTTAATAACATACATTTTCGAGTCAAAAACATTATTTTATAGGCTGTTTAGCGGTTCAGCCAGTGCCTGTTATTTTTTTTGCCGTTATTTACCTACGCGCGAATCGCCAGCGCGGCGAGCGGAAGTAACAACATCACCGCGCCATTTACCATAAATATTCATTGTCGTTTTCATTGTGTGGTTAATTATCATCAAAACTCTGTTTCTTTCCTAGCAAGTGTGTCGAAAAACATCGTATACTACGAAAGTTATTGTCATTCATTAGGTCAAGAAACTCGGCTAACTTTTCGCGCTCGCCGTCGGCTCGTGCAATTAATACCGCCTCGTGTGAAATGGCCAACTTTGCACACCTGTATCATAATGTACGTTCTCTCATTACGGCTGGTAGTATGCACCGAATGTCATGATTACCTACGCTTAGGCACGAAATATCCATTTTACCAAAATCACTACTTTTTCTGTCTATTTTTTACAGTCTTTTCACATTCTCAGTATGTTCACTTTTAATTTCACTCTACTACTTTTACGGTCTACTTTACCAAAATTACCACATTCCCTTGAAGATTACTATGGATGGAAAATGGACTTGTGTGTTAAATATGGAAGCGACACATGTGGCACATACAGCTGGGTCCAGATATGTTCTTTTGTCCGTACTGTACCTCATCGTGTTCATTTCGTTGTTATGTGTGCGCCTGCGCTTCCCGCCTTTCACGTCCAGACTGGCACGCGCGCACCGTATCGCATCACCTTTGAACGGGGCGAAAAAACCAACTCGAGATGAATCGGCTGCGATCGAGACTCACGTACCACCGTACAAACGAACGTCCAAATTAGCGTTTTGGATCGCGACGCTGCCGCTGATACGAAACGGAGGTACGTTACAGGCAAAAGAACATGTCTGAACCCACCTTACTGTAAGCCAGCCGTAATCAGAATAACGCCTAGGGGTAAAAGAGTATGAGCATGTTATTGCAAATATTTCTTAGATTATTATAAAAAATATGTAAAAGTTACGTTCGGCTTGTTTTATGTATTTGTGTAGGTTTGCTTAAGAAATATAATGATAATGATTTTACTAACGATATGGTTTATGTAATGAAAAGACCATATAATGATAAAAACTATGTAATAGGAATGACAAATCGAATTGGTGTATAAATTATATACAATTAGGTACCTAATTATTATCTTATAAGTAAAGACACATGTTTAGAGCATTGTATTTGTATACATAGTTATTGTTTAAACTGATAAAGTTACCCAAACTATATGGTTTTATTTCCGTGGTTCTAGTGTTTAGTGTTTTTTTGCTTAAATGAGGCACCTAATGAATGGCCCGGGCAGTTCATTAAATTTGTGTTGTATATTATATATATAGTATGTAAACCTAGGTAACGTAAACGTCAGTCAATGATAAAGTTGACATATTCAAATTATATTACTATTCGATCCAAACCTACAAAACTCCAACTCGAAAAATACAATAAACAACGTCTTCGCTCTCATTCCGTTAAATGTACTCTGTGGTCTATGCTCGCGAGCGCTCGGCTAAACTCAGCGCTTCCGTTCCGTCCGAGTATGCCATCTAGTGAGCGACATTCGACACGGTCGGTCCTTAAAATCGATCGATCTTGAAGTGAGCTGCCGATCTGTGGGATCGATCGAAAAGATCTGTGTCGCTCGCGAGCTAGCTACGCAAGCCTACAGCTTTGATAGAAACACATAAAATATTATTTTTTATAATTCGAAAGAGCAATTATAAATTTCAAACTGAATACCTGCAATTAAAGAAACTGTATAGCCAAATATGTCTTATTTATGCTCGTATTTATTTATACATGATTCTGAAGACAATTTTGAAAATATCGCCGCCATTTTGCACTTTTTAGTTACTGGTCTGATTTGCTTCGAAATCGACATCTGAGGAAGCAGATGTAGTCCGACCATGATTCTGAAGTATGATTTTGGAAAAGTTGCCTTGTCATTTCGGACTTTAGTTACTGGTCCGATCTGCTTCAAAATCGATATCCGGGGATCCGGTTGGAGTCCGACCATGATTCTGAAGTAAGATTTTAAAACAGTCGCCGCCATTTTGAACTTTTAGTTATGTACTGGTCTGATTTGCTTCAAAATCGATATCTGAGAATCTGGTTGGAGTCCGACCATGATTCTGAAGACAGATTTTGAAAAAGTTGCCGCTATTTTGAACTTTTGAAAGCTCGAAGACTGGCTTTTACTGAGAGGGCGGCGCGGCGCAGCGGCGTCGAACCTTAAATCAAAACACTTGGGATGTTTTTAAACGTGCTGCATTAGAGTATGATGCATGGCTTGACTACGGCAGCCACAGGCTCCTAAAAATGGAAAGAATGAATAAATCATATAGATTTTGTAAGGCGCTGAAATGGAAAGAAGAGACTCCTGACATATGTTGTTCTGGGGAAAATTGTATCCCAAGCTTAGCGGAACCATTGAAGCAATTATTTTGTATCTAGCACCAACGAATCCAGCCATTTCTTAAATAATGTCAGGAAATACAATGCATGCTTTCACATGAAATGATTTGGGGCAGATAGTGTGATTTCTATGCCGGGTTTCCATCCAACGTTTACAGTACAAGGGCAGGTTTCTCATATAATTGGATCTCTTCCTGTGTCGAATGAGCAGCCACAGTTTTTACCAATGTATGTTAAAGGCGATGAGAAAGCGCAGGAAGATGGACTTTCTCGCATCGTCCCAGGCGTACAGAGAGAGATAGTAACAAATTAAAAAAGTGCTCAATGATAACTTATTAGTAGAGGATTTCAAAACTGCTATGGAGAACATGCCTGATGAAAGCTTCAAAGTGGTAATCCATTCTGACCGCGTACCGCGAGGGGAGCACGCGCGACGCTACAACGCGGCCACCGCCAGCGAGGTGGCAGTCGAGATGGCTGGATAAGCACAACCAATTTTTAAAAGAGATCTAAAAATCAATCTGTGGGAGTTTCTACGCCCTTCTTCTCCCACAGTGGTCCAATGTAGAGAAGAGACAAAAAATGACGTTTGCTAAGTATGTAAATATATCTACAGTAATAAAGTACTTTGACTTTGACATTGCCGATACGCATCAGGCATTGCAAAAAACGCTAAGGCTACCACTACTACCCACTAGGTGGCGCTAGTAAATAGTTTTTTTGTATGAGGTTGTCATTCTCTCGACAGAGTAGGTAACTGTTCTGTTCAAATGACGGAAAAGCAAGTTTGAATTCTTGCCTTGCGTGTCAAGGGTAGGGGGCAGGAAGGGTATAATTTTGAGATAGCATAGACGAATCCGCAGACTAAACAACCTATACCTAACAAAAATGTTTCCTCCATGGACATCTATGCTTATCATCACATGGTGCTTAACAATGACTTTAACCTGTTGCTGTGCTGTAAGCAACTTCTGCACGAGTTCTTAGTTGATATGGATGTAAAATTTGAGAGTGAGCATTTGAGGTACATTTTCTTAAACCAAAGCAAGTTGCGTGCAGAAACCGACATCCATTTGCAAGACGCTGTAAGGAACGATGTTAATGCGATTGATGTTGGGCAAATCGTTATATTCACCTCTTTCGATGTGAACAGCCTAAGATATCTCCATGAGTACACGCAAGATGCGTTTGCATACGTCTGGAACTATGCCGCCCTAATCTATTTGTCACCATACAGTCCCGTCATTTAAGTAATCTTGAACATTTTAATATCCCTTTTTTGACAAAGTCGCTTTAACATGCTTTTTAAATTGTTCAAATGGCCTTTAGGGTTGCATGTTAGTTCGTTCACATGCAACCCGGCCCACAGTGACTCGTCCAGCGGGACAAAAGTCATGTCAGAATTTCTAGGAAATGACTGTCTAATTACGTAAACAACCCTTTATAAAGAAAGAAAGAAAGAAAGAAAGAAAGACATTTATTACACACAAAAAACACACCTTACAGTAGGACAAAACAAAAAAGTATAATAAACAAAACGAAACATCTAAAAACACAACTAATTGTAAACAATTATTGGCCAGGGTCACGGTGTGTTCTTGCTGTGCAAAAGGCACTAACTCAGCATTGTGCTGGGGGTGGAGGCCCTCAGCGCTGATTTTCAGTTAGTGCCAGGTAGTGACCGCACGTGCCACAATTGCCGTGTAGTGTGCGTACAATACTTACATAATATTACTTATATTTAAATAAACTATGATCGGTGTGTATATACAAGGCTGAGATAATATGTGCTGTGTGAATAAACTGAAAAATAAATAAATAAATAAATAATACAATAAATTAATAATAACTTAAAAATGTGTGACATAACACAACTGCTTTTTCTGATGCGATTACGTCGTCGTCGTCAAGTTGAGTTGCGGCGAGTTGTTCAGACAGGGAAGGGAAGTTTCTGCTGTTCAAGCAAATATGCCTTGAGCTTTCGCCCAAAAGCATATCTACTGAAAGCTTCGTGGACTGGGGGAGGAATATCATTCCAACATTTGGACGCCGCATACCTGAAACTACCCCGGAATGCCATCGTTCTATGCTGAGGGGTGACGATTCTCTCCTTGTGAACGCTACGCTGCCTGGTGGAAAACTGGAGCTTCTTGTATAGGTAGTTGGGAGCTTCAGTGCGTATGACACCAAAAAGCAACATGGACAAATGGAGTTTTCGTCGGGCTTCCATGTTCAGGAGTTTTGCATTGTTCAAATGTGGAGTGACATGGGATCTGGGAGGGACCTTGAAGCAAAAACGTGCGCATGCGTTTTGAACACGTTGTATTAACTTTCTTGTCCGGGCAAGTATACGGCCACCATAAACGACATCACAATAGTTTAATCTTGATAATATAAGCGATTCACTTAGCCTGACACGCAAATCAGTGCTAAGGTAATCGCGTATATTATAGAGAAGTTTAAGGCGATAGAAGCAGTTGCTGACGTACGTTTATAGGTAAGGAATATCCAGAAATCATTATCCTATGCACCTCATTAAGATCCCGTTACAGGGCGTAAAGGTAGGTGATTAGGAATTCAGATTTGCATATGCGAATCAGTTGCGTTTTTTCCACATTTACAAAAACGTCTACTTCAATTGATTGCAAAGTGAACAGTGATTTTTGTGATGGATTACTATACTGAAAGTATTTACTTTATAATCTGACTATTTAATTTAGCTTGCTGCGTATATTTCCCGCAAGTAAAAATATTGTAATTTTTCCAGAACGAGTCGAAGTCTGAGTGTTTGAAGAATGGTTAAAAATGAGATAACAGAAAAGATTCAACGTACTATGGTATTTTTTTTGAAAGAATTTCAATATCGTTGATATTACTGATGAGTCCTTGAGAAAACAAGATAAAATTGTCCAGTATATCTGCAAAGTTAAGCGAAAAGGTTAGAAGGAGAAGATATACTATGCACTGTGACGAAAAATAGTCTTTCCTCCTTCGTATTGAAATCACTAGAGAAAATAGTGAAAAGACACCTAAGAATAAACTTAATCAAAGTGCCTCTCCCCTCCATAGCAATGAGCGTGCATATATGGAAGGGAAATCAACAGAAAAAGCTCTACACAACCTAACGATAAAGGTGGAAAGACCACTAGAAAACAAAGAGTTGGTCCTGGGATTTTTCTTCGATATAGAGGGAGCTTTCGACACGGCAAACTTCCAAAAACCCAAAGGCAAAAACCCTTAAGCGGGACGGAATACAATAACAGTTAGCAAAATGGGTGTTAACCATGCTCAAAAACAGGGTGATCACTGCATATCTTGCTGGGACTAGCCACTCAATCGGAGCAAATAGAAGATTCCCACAAGGTGGATGCTTATCTCCACTGATGTGATGTCTTCTTATAACACCCTTATAACACGCGTTGCCAACATGAATGTATACCTACGGGTATATTCAGATGATGGGGCTATTGTTATAATAGGAAAAGTGCTAAATACGATACGAGATATTCTGAAGAACGCAATAGGAAAGGTCTTACGGTGGTGTCAAGAAAAAGACCTTGACCTAAACCCGGAGAATACAAAGCTACTATTCTTCACGAATAAACGGAAAAATATTGAAATGCTTCCCATTACGTTGAAGGGCACCAGACTAGAAGTAGTTCGTTAGATTAAATATCTAGGAAGTGACCTTTGACTGGAGAATGAAGTTTGACACTCCTGTAAAGTCACAGTGTGCTAAGGCCTTTAGAGTCTTATTCTAATGCAAGAGAGCTGTAGGGAACAGATGGGGAATGAAGCCAGAGATCGTCCATTGGATCTACACGGCAATCATTCTACCAAGGATTATATACGGATCAATTGTATGGTGGAAAAGAACAGAACTAGCAACGACGAAAAAAGAGCTTGGAAAGGTACAAAGATTGGCATGTCTTATGATCACAGGAGTCATGAGGTCTACACCAATGGCATCCTTACCAACAATACTCAATCTAAACCCATTGCATGTAGAAGTAAAATGGACAGCAACTGAACAATGGTACAGAATGAAATTGATCGAAGAATGAAAAGGCAACCTTTATAGACACAGGTCATGCCTCGATTGTAGAAACGTCTGGTGGAAAGTTGGCAATGCTATTGGCTAACAACGATCTGATAAAGAAGGAAATACGATTCGATAATAAATACCGCATCCATATTGGAACAAGAGAAAATTGGGAAATAGAAACAGACCAACCGGTTGTAACTTGCTTCACGGATGGCTCAAGAAGAGAGAGCACAAAACTAGCAGGAGCTGGTTTTTGCATCATGGACAGCAATAAACAAGACAAATCAATTGCCTTGGGGCTATAAGCCAACGTGTTCCATGCTGAAATCTACGCCATAAAGGAATACGCTGAAGTACTAAGGAAAACAGCAGAAATCAAAAACAAGACAGTAGGTAGTAATTTTTTCTGAAAGTCAGGCAGCTTTGAAGGCGCTTAGGCAACCAATGAATAAATCTGCACTAGTCAAAGAGTGTAAGGCCAGTCTTAACTCTTTGGGAAGAACATCAGAAATAATTATCGCAGGGGTCCCCGGCCATGAAGGGATTCACGCTAACGAAAAAGCAGATGAGCTGGCAAGAAACGGCGCTGATGAGCGTTTTATTGGTCCAGAACCAAGATTACCTATATCAGCGACTGTCACAAAGAACATCTTCAACATGATAGCTACGCGAGATGGAAACCAAGAATGGAAGAACACCAAAGACTGTAGGCATTCTAAGATGTTTATCTTGAGGTAAGACCCCAAAAGGCTTAATATCTACTTAATCTTAGTAGGGAAAACTTAGCAATACTGGTAGGTGTGGTGACAGGTCACTGCAAACTAAATAGACACCTATCATTATTAAGGCTCGTACAGGACCCTTCATGCCCTCACTGTGGCTTGGAGGAAAGTATGGGACACTTCTTGGGAGAATGCGTTATGTATTCAAACATAAGACAGCGAACACTAGGGATGGATAACATTAGAGCAGATGATTTGTCAAACTTAAAGTTTAGCGACATCCTAGAATTAATTAAACGAACAAGAAGATTTGGGGAGGGACATCTGTTGAACCAACAGTAACCAGTGCCCAAACGCTGGGCATTGGGTGAAATAGTTACGATAGAGGACCGACCACCCGCCTGGGGTTCAGCGGGCGTCCCACCTCATAATCATCATAATCAAGATAGCGTCAACGCAACAGCTATTTCTTTCAGTTCTTCAGAGTCAACATAGGCCGGAATACGATAGGGTGTTATTGTTAGCCATTTGATTGAATTCCGGCCCTTAGTAAACGGCTCGGGCTTTTTACTATGTGCCTAATTTATCCAAATGACGGCGACGCGTATTTCCGTTGTATACAAGGCCATTACGCTCCCATAGCGTACTGCTCGTGTATATTTCGGAATGCTGATACTCACATCTGCAACTACAAAATATACAAGAATTTTGCGAACTACTCGTGTATAGTTTGTAATAAATGCATACGAAAGTTTAGTTCCAAACTATACAGTGTCTCTTACGCACGCTATCAAAGGTATTATTTAATAGCACATCAAAAATACTGATTTGCACAGCAAACAAGGTTCAATAAAAACACTTAATATTTTATTTGTCCTTAAGTTTGTATTACGTATTTTTTGTTTTTCGTACATGTTCAACCTAACACGAAAGATAAAGGGGCTTCGCTTCGCTCGTCCCCTTTACCCTTCACCTAAGCTACTGCAGTGTTTTCCCTGATATTTGCTGTGTAAATCAGTATTTTTGATGTGCGGTTTAATATTTCCCTTAAACTCTGATATTAATCGCTGATAGATAATGTTAAATACACATAAAATATTTATTTAATAACACGAGTATTTACATTGGGCAATAGCGCAGTATATAACGGAACCATAAAATTGGCGTAGACCATTCTGAAGTATACACGATTGTGGCGTAATGCTGATGTATAGTTCGGAAGAGACGTAAGTGAAAATATTGCGTTCCAAAGTATACGCGATAATTTACAGACCCCTGGGAAATTGCCTTGTATATTACGGAAACACGCGACGGCGACATAAAATGTCCATTAAATTTTGTACTACTCGCCTATCACGAGTAAGGCGCTCTGGTTCGATCCCCGTGCTGGCCATGTACCAATGATCCAAGCAGGTAAATCAAAATATCGTGAGGAAACATACATATCCTCTGTCACGGAAAAATGGAATTATTCGCTACCTACCTATTGAATCATGGACATGACTGTACCTCTGCTATACCGTCGTGAAATCTGATGCAAATCAAAGCAGGAACAAGCACCGCCCGTGTTTCTTGGCCCGTGAGGTGAGCGAGCTTTCACGTCGCTTTTGCTCATATATGCATCTCTCATGCATTGTACCCATGCGCAGTTTCCCCCTGCAGCCGGCATTCAGAGGCGAGGCCAAGAAACCTGTCGCGGGCAGTAAACAGTTGCGAGGAAATGCTCCATAATACTATGGAGTTACCTACAAATATCTGTGCCTACAAACAAAGTTTCGTTGATCTTCGACAAACAGTGTTCGCAAAGTCTAATGTGGTCTAATGCAGTCTACTTCGATTTTGGCTGATGGTACGGAAAGCCATAAAAAACATTCACTCTTCTTGCGTTGCAAAATAATAAGATCATGGTTGTTTAGGTAGGTGGACTAAAACCTCCTTCAGTGCGTTCCGAGTCACAACAAAATCGATTATTGCGTCTACCAGGTCGTTCCGAATGAGTTTTAGCGTGACAACGATAGCTCAGAATGGTTGATATGAAGTCATAAATGACATCATTAACCCCGCCATGTTTGAATAACAAAGACCATCGTTGTGGACGTGAGCATTTATATCTCGAACTAAAAAGTGACCGCTGTCACGTTGACTGCTGACAAACAAATAGCAATCAGCAGCGACTCCTGGCGCTCCATAATTGTTTATTTCCTCACTTATTCACCCAAAACAAAGTTAATATAACTACTACGAGTCGAAATGACAATAACGTCAATAAGTAACAAAAGTTGGGTTATAATAGTGTCATCTGTCAGTGTCAACGTCTACCGTCGCGTTCAAAGCGCTCCGAAATGGATATTTATGTTGGTCGTCATTTGCTACTCGGAACGGGCATGATGGTTGTGACACAAAATAAATAGGTACAGAAATCAATCTACATACAAGCGTGCTCGAGCAACGCACACATAGATACTGCTTACGGACACGATATCTCAGAGCAGTTCAAACCAGTGCGAGCGTGAGTGCCATCCGCTTGACACGCTCGTCTGTTAATGCGAATAATGCGACAATGAAGCAACGGAAAAAAAATATTATAACTTTTCAGTGGACGGTTGTTTAAATTCAACATTAAACTATGAATTGGCGTTTTTTGGCGTTTTTCTACCAGTGGTTTCGGAAAGTAGCTATCTATTTCGATGCCTGTATTTCGATGGTTCGTTTGAACGTTATATGTATAGAACAGTTATGTAGGTAGGTTAGGTCCCCGAATAATATATCTAAGATCGATTTAAATAAATAACAGTTGCCTATTTTTCAATCAATATAATAAAATAAGTATTAACAAAAGGTTAGGCAAATTCAGGCTACCTTACTTACGTAAGTTGAAAACGTGTTTTTTTGTTTGTGTAGATATTGTGTTGTTTTTCATGTCATTTGATAGGTGTAGGTCTAAAACGGACAGGGCAATAGAAATTTTGTAACTCGGGTAGTCCGTTTAGAAGTTATCAGGGATTTTCGATAGTGAAAATTGACAAACGTAAAATTGTGTAGGTATTTTTCTGATCTGTAAACCTTTTGTATTGTAATAGTAGTGTAATGTTTTCATTCTTCTCGTTTCATTCTACATAATAAATCATACAACTAGATAGGAGCGCCAGTACCACGATAGTTTTTCGTGCATTTGACAACCCTAGAGCGATTGCCGAGCGTAGCTATGAAAAGTGAAGTACACACATGTGGTTGACTTCTGTACCTATTTATTTTGTGGTTGTGACGTCACGTGAGCGATGTTGTCTTTGTTGACTTGACTCGGAACGCTCGGCTTGATAGAAAGTACGAAATCAGGGCCAGCCAGTACTCTTGAATTTTGTTATGACGTAGTATATATATATAATGTTTGTTTTATTAGCTCATTGCGTACTCGTACAATTAAAGTTTCTTTCCATGAATTTATCAGAAAATAAAGTTTAGATCGAGGTTTAGGCTGGTAACACCGAAACCAAAGCGACCTCTACCGAAAAAACACGAAAGCTTTCCTTTTGTCTACTTCTTCCAATATGGCGGTAAATGGTGTATGAAAGGAGCAGAATGTTATGATTTGGATCGGACAATAAAAATAGCGAAATCGGAGTTAATTAAAAAAAGGAAGCTATGATCGGTAAAACGGCGTTGGAAACTTGCTGGGACCTCTCAATTTGTGCCCTGCGAATTCAGTGCCAGTGAAAAGTGTTTTAGGATCTTCGTCTCAATCGGAAGTGTTTTGCTAGCTAATGTGGCCGTGTGGATTAGTGCTATGTGAAAGAAACGGCGCTAGATATGTCTACTGATGTTGCTAAAGACGCGGCATGTCCGAATGTTAGTGAAAAAAGCGAGAGTGAGGTAGCTTTGGACGTCCCAGTGGCGGAGACTGCTAACGATGAATCGCGTGATAAAAATACCAGGAAACCTTCAAGGAAGGTGTCCTTCCCCCCTCAGGAGGATCAGCTAGTGACGGAGTACTTCGAGCCAGCGAACCCTTGGCTAGACGGTGAGTTTAGGGTTCAACTTTTAATAAGTACCTTCAGTCAAGTACATTGCTTTTGGTACCACACTAGCCTCTCCGGTATTGTAGGTACTACTGACTTAAGGTCCCTGCTAAGCCACATACAAAGACTTCTCCATCTTGTACAATCTTGAGCAGCCTGTCCCTGGTCTTCTTATCTCCCACAACAGCAAAAATGGTATTTACCTTCCAGGGAGACTGTCTCTTGGATTGTACCAGTTTTTTGGTCAGAGTGTCGATAAGGGGGCGGAAGCTTCTAAGTTTTTTTTTCCTTGGCGCCCCCTTATCTACACTCCAACCAGTTTTTTATTAAATCCTAGATCTTCAGGCGTGAGTAAGCAGGTTCATCTGTGCACTCAACAAACAATAATTAGCAGCATTAGATCCCCTGTAACGCAAATTGAAGCGTTGTACACTGGCCTTAAGGGGGCAAAACAATACCTCTGACACCTCTGATAGTATGTTGTTTAAGTTACTCATTTCCGTCCCTAGGAAAATCATTTCCTTCGTCAGCCTACATCTGTCTCCTAGGTTTTGCCAGCAATCATCAAACCACAAATAAACTCCTAAAGAAAATAAATCAGACAACAGGAACAAAGACAGAACCTGATCAAACTATAATATTCCAAGTACGCTGCAAGCTTTCAAGATGCTGGCCAAATTAACCAACTTAAAAAGAGGCTGTGTTGTTGTGCAAGCAATAGCTTGGCCATACTTCCTTTTGGACAGAACCTGATCAAACTATGAACTTGAAGCTAGCTAAATTAACCAACTTAAAAAGAGGCTGTTTTGTTGTGCAAGCAATAGCTTGGTCATACCTACTTTTGGACAATACCTGATCAAACTATGATCTTCCAAGTACACTTGATGCTGGCTGGCATACTTTTGAACTAAGATACAGGGCTTCATATTAAAAGTAATTTATTACAGACAAAGTGAAATCTTGTAGAGATTATAATTAAGTCAATTGTAAAATAGCTTAATTTCATGAACAATCTCTAGAACACCCCCAATGATCCTAGTGCCCACGACACAGGGAAACCTAATGTGGGACTAGTGTCGCTTTTGTCCTATGTATTTTTCATGTATAAACAAGGATTATCATTTGATTTTTTTCATTTTCAATGAAAGTATTCTTCAAACATATTTTTTTTTTATCTAATTTGTGTCTCACCAGATCAGATCCTGATCAGACAATTACACAGTTTGATTTTGAATCTCAAACACCTGATCCCTTTCAAATGTTAAGCTACAAATTATTCTCAAGACGATAATTTCCAGGCCCTCAAGAGAGAACTTGACCACATTAACCACCAAACATTAACCTCAGAAGAGGATAGCTAGCATGTTATTATCAATAGAAGAAGAAACCTTCTGAATGCATGCATGTTAATGAGCAAACATAGATAATTGCCTGTTAATTCAGAAAACACTAGTTGTAATAAATCATCAGGTCTTCAGCAGTAGACTGCTCGTCTCTTAAGATATTTTGGCAGATCGTCAAAAGCGTCATCCATATAGCCAACTCATTGTGAAGTGGTAGACTAACATGACTCACTGTGAAATCTATTTTTACAACTGTGGGTCTGGCGGGTTCATTTAATCATTTCAATCTGCAGAGGTGATGGGTAAGCCCCCTGTTATGCAAAGGAGACGGCTGACTACGCGTAATTGTTTAGTTGACTGCAGGAACCATTTCATCAAAATTTCTTGTGAAAGTGTTGTAAAACTCTCAAGAGAACTGGCTAACGTGGGTGCAATTGCCTCTGCCACCCCAAATGGGAAACAGTGTGTTTTAGGTTGTTGTTGTTACAAAATCCAAGTGAGTCAACATACGCACAAAGGGACTAACACCTTTTAATCCACTTCAAAAAGAAGGAATTTCTCAATTAGGCTGTTTTTTATTGTATGTTTGTTACGCGTTTGTGCGATTATTCCGTCAATTATGAATGGATTTTGGTGTTTCTTGTTTTGATTGGTAGATCATCCTTTAGAAGTGGTCCCATATAATTTTTGTCAAAATTGATTAAGCCATTTTTGAAAAAAATCAACAAAAACAAAAAATATATATACTAATTTAATATATATATTTTGGTTTGTGGTACCGTGCAGAAAAAGTTTTGATGAGTACTTTTCGTGTACACAGACTTAATACGCATGCCGACCGGGAGTGAGAAATAGGGCTTGAATTTGAAGTCGGTTTTTATAAGTTTTTAACTTAGTGAAATATCTCATACAAATATACAATGGGTGTAGTGGCCAATCCACAGCGAGCCGACTACGCCTCCACCGCGCCCTAGACCGCCAATAACAACCCACCTACCGACACCTTGCCAAAACAGCGGATCCAGGTGTGCAAGCAGTTAACACTCTGTTGGGATACAGTTGAACCAAGATCAAATGTATTTTTAGTCCTCTTTGTGATCCAATACTGGACCAAAGCGCTCAGACAATTTTAGGGTCGGTAGAGCGTTAGTCCCGCCATTAGTAGATCCCTAGTTAGGGTCACACTCCCCAAATAGGCATCATGACCAGAGATCGGATAATCGGATGCATTTTACCTGATGTCTAAGCGTTGGCTACTAAGGAAAGCACTTTTGTGCCGAAAAAATCCCGCGATTTCGGGATCGCCAAATTGAGTGGTCTGATTATATAATAGGATGTATATTTATTTACCTACGTTCAGGTGTGGGCTGATACGGAATGTGCACTTGTGTATCAATCGTAAAAGCCCTGCAATTCCGGAATCGGCACATCTAGTGTTTTTCTGACTAGGAATCGGATGCATATTTACTAACACACATTGCCCCTCCTCTTACACCCTGCACTGCACACATACAAAATATTTTTTTATTAAATAGTTATGCATTCCCGGTTTTCCTGGTATCCCGGGATTTATTTTTACAAAAATAATGAAGAAGCGGCTTCCATTATTTTATGCCCAAAAATTAACTTTAGGTGAATATGCATCCGAATATCCGATCTCTAATCATCACTTAACAATAGCACGGCCAGCAGCCATAAGGTGTAACTCTCTGAAGTTCATAGCGTGTGTCTAGATAGATAGATAGATAGATAAACGTTTATTGCATCAAAGCAGCACACATACAAATTAAAAGTGATACGGAGGTGCAACTATAAAATAACTTAAATGAAAGCAAAGTTATGAAAAAAAAACTCATAACATTATTACTAAAACAATAAAACAAAAAGAAGAATATAGGTCGGTATGTAGGCGCGCTGCATTGACGAGAAAAGGTCAAAGCTCAGTGTTTATTGCTCCTTAAGAGCAGCACTGGTTTTCAGCCCTCACCTAGGAGACGCGGAGACTCAGCAGTTACATCCGAATGTGAATGTGAATGAAAAGAATAATAATAAAAAAGTGTCAGAAATAGATATATACTTACAAGTGTTTAAAGATGTGGAAATAAATAAATACATTGCACATAAAAATGTTTCTATACTTTCATGAGTAGGATAGTACAAAATATACATGAAGATTAAATAAATAGGTATATAAGTATATTATGCCACGTGAGTAGTGAGTAGCAGAATGGGTATAGTGTGAATATGTTTACTAAAATCATAAGATATCTAACTAAAAAATATATGAAAATGGCAGAGGTAGCCCGACTATCCAATGTTGGAAAGAGAAATTCCTAGTTTTTGCTTTTGAATCAGGTGCGACTTCATATGTGTTTTGAAGGTGTATTTGGAGGTTAGATTTCTTATGGGCGGCGGAATATCATTCCAACATTTGGTAGCTTGGAAGCGGAAGCTACCTCTAAATGCCACCGTGCGATGAATATGACCTTCAAGAGGTGCTCGAATATCCCTCATGCCATATCTGGGGTGAGATGTTGCCACCTTTAATTTTAGGTACAGGTACTCAGGTTTTTTAAACTTGATGACATCAAACACTACACTTGAAAGGTGTAAGTGCCTACGCAGTTCCATTTTGAGCATTCCAGCAGAGTTTAAGTATGGGGTGATATGACTACGAGATGGTACATCAAAGCAAAACCTACAACAGGCATTTTGTATGCGCTGCACTAAACGCTGAGTCTTCAATAGAAGACGCGGACCATAAACTATATCTCCGTAGTTGAGTCGAGATAAAATCAGTGACTCGCACAGAATAATACGTGCCCTTTCGCAGATAAGGTTGCGGATTTTGTACAAAACCCTTAAACGATACATACAACTCTTCACCAAATTCAAGACGTGAGTTTCAAATCGTAGGTAAGTGTCAAATATGATTCCCAGATTCCTGGCCTCGTCAACACGCTCTAGAGTCTGGCCATCAAGGATTAGCTGAGGATTAGAAATGAGATTTTTTTTAACTTGAACTTTACTCCCAAGCACCATAAACTTTGATTTCAAGGGATTGAGAATCAAGGAATTTTTATTTGACCAGGCATCTAACCTGCTTAGGTCTTCATTGATGAAGTCTGTCATGCAGTCAATATTAGAAGGCACATCAGAAATGTAAAGTTGAAGATCATCAGCATAACAATGGAATTTGCAGTGCTTGATTTCATTCACCAAATCTGCTGCATATATAATAAATAATAGAGGCCCTAAGATGGAACCCTGTGGAACACCCCGCAAAACTGGCTTTGGATCCGAGTACAAGGCACCACCACTGTCATTGGTCAGCTTAACATATTGGAAGCGTTGGTCGAGATAACTTTCAAACCATCCCACAGATAATGCATCCAGCCCATAGTAACGCAATTTCGACAGCAACAAGGTCGGGCTAATGCTGTCAAATGCACGGCTATAATCTAGTAGTGTAAGAATAGTAGCCTTACCTACATCGATATTACTCAAAATGTTATCAACGACATCAACCAACGCAGTAGTTGTGCCCCGCCCCCTTCGGAAACCTGACTGGAGGTCAGGCAAAATATTAGAGTCTTCTATATATTTGTAAAATAGGGCATGCACCAGTTTTTCCAGCACTTTTGAAAGGAAGGGAAGCAAACTAATAGGTCTAAGTTCCTTGAGATTGGACGGGTTATCAACTTTAGGAAAAGGCATTACTATTGCTTTTTTCCATTGCTTGGGTACTATGCCGCTAGTAATTGACCTATTTATAATCGAGGTTATAACGCGCAGGGTTCTGGGGAGAGTCAGTATTATCATGTCTCTACTTATCCCATCATCTCCAATTGCATTGGATTTGATAGAGATTATGTAATTGTATACTTTTTGTTCAGAAACTGGCACGAGATTAAATCTGGAATCACTATACCGATTGGAATTAAAGTACGATAACAGAGGTTTAGGATCTTCACTAGCAAAAGGGAGAGATAAAAAATGATCATTTATTTGATTTGGGTCACTGAAGCAATCAGGAAGTTTTTCACCATGTCCATTATCTGCTAGAATATTTTGTTTCATATTTCGCCAGAATGTTTTGCCATCCGAGACTTCATAGTTTACTAAATGATTAAAGTAAGCACGTTTCTCATTGTATATACTAGATTCCACTAACTTTCTTAGATCTTTCCAGCTCTCCTTGTCAACGTCAGACTTAGTTTCGCGATACTTAACGTGAGCTTCATTACGTAAATCTGTCATAAGTCTGATGTTATCAGTGATCCAAGGTAGAGTGTGATGATATTTAATTTTTACCACCTTGACTGGTGCAAAAATATTATAATAAGTCAAGAGCAAGCAGTTAAATCTATCGACCATATCATCAACAGTAGGCAAGTCAATGATAGATTCCCAATCCAGCAAGTCCAATTCGCGATTGAATCGATCAAAGTCTATGTCTTTAATGGGACGATAAGTTATACAGCGGGGCGGTATTTTTTCTTTCTTGAATGCCAATGTTACATTTACCATAGCGTGACCAAAGGAACCGGTGATATTTGAGACAGTGACTTCGCGCACCTTAGCATTTGTGCAAACAACGTCTATTAAAGTTGCAGACTCAGAAGTAAAATGCGTTGGCTCATTAACTACTTGTTTAAGATCCATATATGTCAGGAATTGTTGTAATTTTTTGGTATGGCAGTTAAGAGAATCGGTGAAGTTAATATTAAAATCTCCAAGCAAAACTACATGATCATACCGAGCGAAACTCGTGATTGAGTCAGTTAGTGCATCAAAAAAGTCATCCACACCAACCCACTGAGGTCTATAAGCAGTTCCTATTACAACATGTTGACCATTAATTTTAGTTGATAGCCACATTTGTTCAATATCCGCAGTAGGATACTTTTCATACCGAACGCGCACATCTTGCTTAATGTAAAACGCCACTCCGCCCCCCCTCCCCCCTCGCACATGCTCGGGTCTAGGGGTACAGCGCAGACGATAGCCTGGGACGACAGGCGCTCGCGCTTGCTGATCGATAGGAAGCCAAGTTTCGTTGATTGCAATAATGTCGGGGTTATTTTGAGTCATAGCGATTAAGAAATCGTTGTGACCGGTATTCAAGGAACCTGCATTAAAAAGCCCAAACTTGAGTCTATGGTTCATCTCATGCTCATACAATTTCATCGATTGCGGGGTATCACCGAAGGCTTCTATCAGCTCTGAGCTTCGTGTGAACGAACTAAATAGGGAGATGCTACTTGCGTGATACCAATTTGACAGATGAAGCTGGTGCATGGTGTCAAACGTAAAAGTCTATATGAAGTTCATAGCTCAGACGACTTACGCCATCAGGCTGCTGGTCTCTCCTAAACTTTCTTAGCCCACTCTCTCTGAGTATAGTATGCCGGACCCTACGAAATAAGGGAGCTGGTCAATCCGCCATCAACAACGACGTTTCACCCCAAAAGTTATATCGGCATAATGTGGTCTATCGTTTTTCCAAGCGCCACTGGCGTGTGAGGTCCTGAAGTATGAAGGAGCTGTCAAAATTTAACCGACTTCAAAAGAAATCGCCCACGTGCGAGTTGGACTCGTGCTCCGATGGTTTCGCACACATCGCATTTTTTTACGGACACTACAAATTTGCGTTTTTCGGATTTTTTCCTTTACTTGTGCTGTAAGAACTTGCTTCGTTCCAGCAGAAAGTACCTAGTTACCTTAAAGGGTTTGATTCCCTTGCGAGTGTCAAGCAAGTTCTGCAAAATTGCGACCTAAGAGGAGATCATCATCATATATTAAGGGGTCTTGTCGTCCCCTGTCGTTGCAGCAACCTCCAGTACTCTCTGTCTTGGGCCTTGGTCTTCATCTCCTGGTACGATCCACTATGGCTCCAATTCTTTAGTTGGTCTGTATATCTTCCCCTAGGACGCCCTCGCTGGCGTTTGCCCTCAAGCTTGCCCTCTATAATTGTAAGGAGGAGTCCTTCATGTCTTAGAATGTGTCCTAAGCACTTGGCTCTTCTGTTTGCTATGGTTCTTATGATAGCTCGGGTCTCTTTAGCCATTCTTAAAACCTCTTCATTTGTTCTTTTCTCTGTCCAGCTAATTTTTAGCATCCTTCGCCAGCACCACATTTCAAAGGCTTCCAAACGCTCTATGTCTTTAGTTGTCATGTTCCAGCTCTCGCAGCCATACAATGCAATACTCCATACAAGTGTTTTGATAAGTTGCTTCCTTACTCGTATGTTGATTTTGTTGCTGTAAATATTTCTATTTGTTGTGAAAGCTCTTCTTGCAATGGCTATTCTGGTGCGTATTTCTTTATCACTTCTACCTGTTTCTTCAATGATGCTTCCTAGATATGCGAATTGCTTAACTTGTTCCAGTTCATTCCCGTTCAATATTATCTTGATGGCAGGGCTTTCCTTTTTGGCCGTCACAAGTACTTTCGTTTTCTTAACATTAATTTTAAGTTTGTATTTTTGAAAAATTCTGTTCATGGTTTCTAGGTTCGCCTGTAGCCATTCTTCAGATTCCGTTACTAGGGCAATATCATCTGCAAATCGGATCCACGGTATATTATTTCCATTTATCTTGACTCCTATGGAGAATTCTCTAATTTCGTTTATAGCCTCTTCTATGTAGATGTTGAATAGTAGTGGGGATAAACTGCACCCTTGTCTTACTCCTTTGCCGATTTTGCCTGTTTTCGTGACGTCTTCCATCGTAATCTCTGTCTTTTGGTCAATGTACAACGCCTTTATTATTCTTCTGACCTTCCAGTCAAATCCCTTGTTCTTCATTATTCCGAATAAAATATTCCAGTCAACATTATCGAAAGCTTTCTCCAGGTCGATAAAGCCGAGGTACGTATTAAGGTTAAGCTCTAGTCTTTTATCTATTATATTTCTGAGTGCAATTATAGCTTCTCTTGTTCCTCTGTTCTTTCTAAAGCCAAATTGGTCTTCACTTAGGTTTTCTTCAATTTTTGTATGTATTCTGCGCTGTATTATTTTAAGTAAAATCTTGGATGCGTGTGACAATAAACTAATGGTTCTATAGTTTCCACATTCTGTGGCATTTCCTTTCTTTGGCATCGTGATTGTCCTGCTGGTCGCAAAGTCTTCTGGTACTATACCCTTTTCATAGCATTCTACTATTATGTGGTATAGTTGTCTTCTGGTTTGTGGTCCGCTATGTTTCAATAGTTCTGAGGGTATTTCGTCTCTTCCGGGGGCTTTACCGTCTTTAAGCTCGTTCAGCGCTGTCTCAAATTCTGACCATGTTATGCAAGGTCCCCTATTATCTTCCTCCACTTCATGTTCCTCTTCTATAGCCGACTCCTCCAAACTGTCTCCTTTGTATAAGTCCTCTATGTATTCAATCCACCTCCCTGTTATGTCTTCTTTGTCATAAAGTAGTTTTCCTTCTGTATCTCTTATCACTTTACTTTTAGTTGCTGCCTTCTTTTGCATCATTTTAATTAAGTTGTATCCTTGGGCTACCAAACCTTTTGTGATAAAGAACTCGATATCTTCACAATGTGTTTCTATCCATTTAGTATTTTCTCTATCACATAATGTTTGAACTCTGTTTTTATAGTATTTGTACATCTTTTTATCTTCCTCCGTTTTCTGGCTTCTGTGACTGTTTCTACGATTTATTGTATCTATGATCTCAGGTGTCACCCATCCTTTTCTTGGTTTCCTCTTAGATTTTCCTAGAGTTTGCTCCGCCGATTTTCTTATTATACTAACAAAGTTCGTCCAGTTATTGTTCAGGTCATTATCTTCCAAACCTAACTTGGTCAATTCTTTGTCTGTTTCGTTACCAAAAGTTACTCTCAAATCTTTGCTTTTGAATTGTATCATATCGGCCTTGAGCCTCGAGTTGCTTTTCCCCCTTGGTCCTCTTTTACTCTGTTCCATTATGCACTTCGCCATCACTAGGTTATGGTCACTATCAATATTCGGACCCGGGTACGCATGGCTTGTCAGAACGTGCCTTCTCTCTTCAGTTCTTGTGATAATGTAGTCTATCTGATATCTTGCCACATCTCCGGGCATCTTCCATGTGTACCGTCTTCTCTTAGGGACTTGGAATAAGGTATTAGTTATGCACAGATCATATTGTTTGCAAAATTGTATTAACCTTTCTCCTCTTGAGTTAGTTTTTCCAAGACCCCAACTGCCCACGTGTCTTCCGTTTTGGTTTTCTCCCACAACCGCGTTAAAATCGCCCATAATATATAGCCTGTGATCATCTTTAACCCCTCTTAGCAAGTCGTCTAGTTGTTCATATATTTCTTCTATTTCCGATTCATCGTGTGCTGAAGTTGGCATATATACCTGGATTATAACTGTAATGGGTGCAGTATTAAGCGTTATCAGAAGTAGTCTATCACTTATGTGTAGTGTATTCATAACCTTGAGTCCCATGTCCTTGTTTAAAAATATTGCAACCCCATTACTTCCCCCTTTGCCCCCACTAAAGATGATTCTATAGTCATCGTACCAGTAGTCTCCGTTACCCTCCCAGCGATGTTCACATATACCTAGTATTTCGACTTTCGTCTCGTCCAGGATGTGTAGGAGTTCTTCTGTTCTCCCTGTCTTATGGAGCGTGCGCACGTTCCACGTCCCTATTTTGCAAGGGTTTCGCATGGCATCATCGACAGCCTTGCGTCTGTCTCTGGTATTCTCATTCCATCGCATATCTTCTAGAGGGTTTCGCATGTTAACGACCGACACAGCCTCCGTGCTGTGCCTGCCGGACTCGGGCCGCGATCGCGGCCTTCTGTCGATTAAATTCCTTTCCTTTATTGACTTTTTCATGTTTGCTGCTATATGTAGGGAAATTAATGTGGTGGTATCCCCCTTGCCTTCCACATCGCAGTGACAAGGCCATTCTGTTGGTGCAACTCCGCCCTCGTTTCATCGTGCAGAAACCCATCCGACTTGCTGTAGTCTTCGGCTTTCTGCCCGTACTGCCACCGCTGCTTCCCGGTGTCAGGGGAATGCTTATTGAATGGCGGCATTATCACGCCATGTCACAGGGTTGTCGTTGGAAACTGTAGCTTTTTGCTAGAAAGCCCTTCCCACCAGGCTTCCCACTACTTCCTATTAACCTTGCCGCTTCTTGGTCGGGGACTGCTTATTCAATATATTCGCAGCTAACCATCATATCTAATGGCCGTTCACTATCCGCCACCTGTGACCCCTCGGGTAGCCTGCAGCTCAGCCTCCGAGCTAGCTAAGAGGAGATATCTTTTATATTAACTCTATCTATATAGTACATATCCGAAAGTGTCCCGTTGGTAAATAGTTGTTCGTTAAAAAAAAGTCGTTAGTAATTTACATGTACTATGTACACATCCTCTATTAACGCCATCTATCCTTTCCATGGTAACTATGTGCATCACACAGCTGTGGAACATTAATCAATGGCAAAGAAGTTTGGATCTTCTGTGGCTACCTGCGCCATCTAGCGATAGGAAGCTGGGACTTCTCCACTTCCCATTCCCATACAAACCATTATTTGATTTTTTCAAAACTCAAAATTCAAATCCTTTATTGCAAGTAGGCAAAATAATGCACTTTTACAAGTCAAACACTTACTTAAGTCTCATATACACGGAAAAAATAAATCAAATATGATCAACTAAACTAATGAGTACATAACTGATTATGGTTTGAGTTTGAAAAATAAATTGGCTGAATCTTGCAAAGGAAAAAGAAACTTCATTAAATCTACCATTGCTTCGGAAATACGCCAGTCAGAAAAGATAGCACCAACAAACTTTATGGGGATGTCATTTTTAAAATTTTCGTCATATATTTTTTTTATTACACAATGAATGATATAAAAATTATCTAATCTAATGACAATATTATAACATCGTACCTATAAGTGCCAATAAGGTGTCTCAACATAACAATCTAACAAAATAAATAAACAAGAACAACACCAACCTGTAATGAACATAACTATTGAGAAACCAGACTGGAGCAGTCCCCAGCTACATAACCACAGTCAAACATAAGATGGCGAACACTAGGGATGGATAATATTAAAGCAGATGATTTGTCAAACTCAAAGTTTAGCGACATCCTAGAATTCACTAAGCGAACAAGAATATTTGGGGAGGGACATCTGTTGAAGCAACAGTAACCAGTGCCCAAACACTGGGAATTGGGTGAAATAGTCACGATAGAGGACCGATCACCCGCCTGTGGTTCAGCGGGCGTCCCACCTCATCATCAGCATCAGGGTGGGCCAAAATCAAATGTTTGTGCCTGTATTGAAATGTTTCATATGTAAGCTCTTTGAATAATGATTTAGAAAAAAGACAAAAGGGAACCAAGTATGTGAATATTGTAAATTATTATTTTAGCGGTAGTATTCCACACTGACTGTTAAATCTATCGTATTTTTGGCACACATTATTTATAACCAGCTTAGCTGGATGGAATGTACAGTAGGAACACGGATATAAGTTCCACATTGGATAATGGAGTATGAATAATTGCTGTGTAGGAATGAAAGCTATTGCCTGCAAATTCGCAGCTAGCTAGGCGTTGGTGAAGCGTGAGTTTACCCCGATACAAAAATAATTGACAACCTAATCCTTTTTATGGCAAAGTAACCCTTATAGGATCATGAGTTGTCAGTCCGTCCATCAGTCTGTTTGTATATCTGTCCATCTGTCAAGTCAAGAACTTTTTTTCTCAGGATTGTGTAGAGATATCAAGTTGTAATAAGAAATATAATACAATTATCTACACTTTTAAAAATGAATCGCTGTTACTCACTCAACCTCTAAAATGGCCCAACCAGGCCCAGTTTGAATAAATCCTATTAACATTTTGTTGCCTCAGTCCAGAAGAGGTTTAAGTATAACTAAAATAAGGAAAACCAAACCAAAATATGGCGAGGGGGTTGATGGCTGGTGCACAAGTCATACTCGTGAACGGGTGCTACTTAGGGGGTCAATAGTCAATAGTCAATAGTCAAAGTACTTTATTACTGTAGATATTTACATATACCTACTTAGCAAACATCATTTTTTTGCCTCTTCTCTACATTGGACCACTGTGGGAGAAGAGGGGCGTAGAAACTCCCACAGATTTATTTTTAGATCTCTTTTAAAAATAGGCTGTGCTTAACTAATACAAATATGAAAAATTTAATTGTTATGATTAATAAGCAGGAATAAATAATTACAAAATTATTAACAGCAAGGTCTGTGTTGAGCCAGATTAACCCCATACAGTCCTGTCATTTAAGTAATCTTGAACATTGTAATATCCCTTTTTCGACAAAGTCGCTTTAACATGCTTTTTAAATTGCTCAAATGGCAATTTCAAAATCTCCAGAGGTATCTTATTGTAGTAGAGAATGCACTGACCCTTGAAAGAATTGCTAACCTTCGCGAGTCTAAAACGGGGCGCACATAGTCTGTGATTATTTCTTAGGTTAACATTACAGCTGTCGCTAAGTTTGGAAAATGTTGTAAGGTTCTTGCGTACATACATTATATTTTCGAAAATAAATTGACTAGCTACTGTTAGTATGTCAATTTCTTTAAAAAGCTCTCTTAAGGAGTCTGTTCGTTTTAAATTATAAATTGCTCGAATAGCTCTTTTCTGTAAAATAAAAATAGTTTGAATATCCGCTGCTTTCCCCCACAACAAGATACCATAGGACATCACACTATGAAAGTAACTAAAATATACTAGCCTAGATGTACCCACATCCGTGCTTTGTCTGATGTTCCTAACAGCGTAAGCTGCAGAACTTAATTTACCAGCCAATTTATCTATGTGGGGTCCCCACTGCAATTTGCTATCAATGGTTATTCCAAGAAACTTCATATCATTTACCAATTCTAACGTGCTGTTGTCTAACACCAAACTGGTCTCAACTTGCCTGACATTTGGAAGTGAGAATTTGATACACTTGGTTTTACCAGCGTTTAACAATAAATTATTACCTGTGAACCAATTCAAGGTTAAAGACAATAAACCATTAACATCATCAAAATCTCCTTTTTGTCTTTCAATTTTGAAGACCATTGAAGTATCATCAGCAAACAACACTATGTCAGTTAATTTCTCCACCATGAAAGGCAGATCATTAATATATACCAGGAATAAGAAAGGGCCTAATATGGAACCTTGTGGAACGCCAATTTTAACACCCGATCCATCAGATTTTACGCCGTTAACTTCTGCCTTTTGAATTCGATTGCTTAGGTATGATCTTAGTAGATCCAACGCTTTATTTCTAACTCCGTAATGATTTAATTTAATTAATAGCGTATTATGATCAACACAATCAAACGCCTTCGACAGGTCGCAAAAAACTCCGATAGCATCCTGTGCGGCCTCCCATGCAGAATAAATATGAGATACAAGGGTAATACCTGCATCCGTAGTCGATTTACCCCTAGTGAAACCATATTGTTTAGCGTGGAGTTGTTTTGTACGGTTGAAGTGTGAGAGCATTTGATTGAGTATAATCTTTTCAAATATTTTACTTAGTGTTGGAAGAACAGATATTGGTCTGAAATTTGAAGGATCGCCCTTATCTCCCGATTTGAACAGCGGTATAAGTTTACTGTGTTTCATGAGGTCTGGAAAAGCCCCATCGTCAACACATTTATTGAATATATAAGCTAAGTGTGGGGCTATAACTAGAATTACTGAACCAATGACTTTGACTGATATAACCCACAGGTCTTCCGTATTTTTTAAGTTCAGTAATTTAAACGTTTTGACAATGTCCTGGGGATATACATGATGAAATTTTAATATACATTACTGACGCTAGTGTTATTTTTTAATAAAGTCTCTGCTTCAAATGGAGATGAATTTAGACGGTCCGTGAGTACGGGTACATTGGTGAAGAATGTTTCAAAAGCTCGAGCAACATCAGCGTTGGATTTAACAACATCATCACCTATCTTTAGGCAGAAATCACTGTCCCTTGGTATAACTTTGCCAGTTTCGCGGTTTATTATTTGCCAAACTGTTTTCATTCTATTATTTGAATTTTTAATTTTTCTATTAATGTGTAAAGTTTTTGCAGTTCTACAAACCAACTTGAAAGTTTTGGAATATTTTTTAACATAGTCATGAAATTTTCGATCAAAGTTATAGGTTTTTTGATCATAAAGGTCATACAAGATAACTCTACTTTTACGAATTCCAAACGTTGCCCAGTCATTAAATTTAGATTTACCGTTGTAGTCACTGACTTTCTTTAATTTGAAAACTTTATTGAATACATTACGCATTCTCCCAAGAAGTGCTGGCTACTTTCCTCCAAGTCACAGTGAGGGCATGATGGGTGTCGGTTTAGTTTGCAGTGACCTGTCACCACCCCTACCAGTATTGCTAAGTTTTCCCTACTAAGATTAAGCTGGCCTACCCTACCTACTAGGATACCCTGTGTCCTGGGACCCAGAAACAGCGACGTCACACACATATAAACATCCAAGACCTGGGGAGATGGGATAGAACCCGGATAATATAGAGATATAGTTCAAAGTAAATTATTGCTAATTTATACAGCATTCTGACTTCTCCAGGGGATGGAAAAGCCAGAACACTGTTACACCCACCTACCACTAAGAACATTTTATAATTATAAATGCGTATCTGCATCCTAAAGGCTTTGCTCAGGATACACTCCATCAGCACATGGTCCTCAGCGGTGCCACCCTAGGCGCAATTTGGGGATCCTATCCATTAAGAAGAGCCTCCATGATTTTAACGCTCCATCTGCCGTTCTTTGATAAGTTCACAACAATCTTCTTACCTTCCTTCTTCCTAAGAATTTTGAAAATAGAAATAATCTTCACCTCAAACTGTGTGTCAGATGCCAGCCTCTTTAGCCCTCCATTACAACTATGATATGCATATATACTTTGCCCCTGGCCCCACACTAGGATATTTCCAAACCTTTTATTTAGTTTCACCTGTCCCGGGCTATGTCAGTCTGTCTGAACGAATCTTTCAAGTTAAATTTGACCTACTTCCTGGTTTCCAATTGACCTGAAATTTCGCATGCAGATGTAAATCCGATGACAATGCAATATTTTCATGACAAATGGATGGATAGAGCAGGATGGAGCTGATCTGATGATGGGGCAGGAAGGTGGCCTTGGGAACACATTAATAAGCCCATCAGGTTCGGGCTTTTTTGGTTAGTCTTGACAAGTACTTTGGTCCTAGGTGATATCCAGGGTCTGATGAAGGAGGCGGAAGGTGCCCATGGAAACTCTGTAATGATTCGACGCGACCCCAGAAATTCTGGGCTCGTTTGATTAGCCTTGACAAGTACTCGTGACGACGAAGTACATACGTTTTGCGCTGCACACTGTTGCTGTTATTTTTTATATTGTTTCGTTAAGTTTAAGTAAAAAGGGCTGGTCTGAAAAACAGCGCTGTGATGATGTCACATTATCCAGCATAAGCTGAGGCCAGTCCTTTTTGCCACAAATAAATTATTAAGTTGGATACCTACCTGCCATGCCATGTTATGTTATGTTTTAAGTAGTTTGTGGCAAATAAACGTTTTTCTTTACACAAGCTAATTTTTACAACAATTTTTTTCTTTTAAATAATAATTTATTAATCAACCTATTTTAAGCATACAGAACAGAGCCCATAACCCTTGACTATATAGGTAGGAAATTATGTTGAACGAGCGTGTTGTAGTAGTAAGCCGACACGCTAATACTCGAGTTTGGTTAAAGGCCTGTGCAGCTCGGTGGGGACATTCGCGAGTTTGCGAGTTCAGACACTCCTTTGACCGTGCTTTTTCGAAACCTACATTTATCTCGTTATCACGTTTGCAGCATGCCTACGAAACTGTCACCAGCTTGTTATTTTCCGTAACGTAATAATATTGTACTGATAACGCGCCGGTGTTATGTAAACAGTGTCGAAAACTCGACGGGTTGACTACTCGGCTCTTCTCCACATAATACTGAGACTAGACATGTCTTCTCTGATAGGCCCTTAGGCGCAACAGATGAAACGCAAGTTAACCAGCTCCGTATTAATTTATGTGGCGTTGTCAAAGATATTAAACATAAACATTTACATACATTGCTTCTGGCCCCACGCTACCATACCCCATGGATGTTTTGGGAAACAGAGACAGGTCCTGGGGTTTTTTTTCTTACCCCCAGCCGGGGATCGAACCCGCGGCTTCTCGCATGGCAGGCTGAGCCACTACCGCAGAGCCACAGGGTCGTCAAGAATAGTGTTGTATCGTAAAAAAAAGACATCCATTTAGAGTTGCTTGGTGCTCTGACGGGCGTATTTCCGAATCACTGGTAGGTCAATGCGAGATTTAGTCATGTCATGAATCACAACTTGAAAGGGAAATTTCCTTTTCCGCATTCTAACCTCAAAATAACAACTTCGCCGCTTGATTTTGGGATCTCAGGTGGAAAAATTATATTCCTAACTCGTTCGAAAAGGTTTCTTTACGACCTCGCTACGACCATCGCCTTCAGCTCGTGCCGTAAACTTCTCGGTTCGTAATTATAAGCCTCTGCGAACTCTTAGGAAATCTACTACATATTTCACTTCTGCTGCTCGCAAAGTTCGTGTTTGTGCTGGATGTATGCTGAACAAAATGCCACTTTTATGCTCTAGCGAACAAAGTAAAATTGTTTTAAAATCTGAGATAATCGGGCCAAACTGCCACATGCACAATAAAACTTCGTAGAATAAATCGTGTTTTCTGTTACTATAGTAGTTTATGTGACTGCTACATAATGGAGGGCATTAATACTCGAGAGCGGGTTTATGAAACGAGTCGAAGGCGAGTGTATATATGTGTGTAGATAAACTAGTGTATGTACACTAGTTTATCTACACACATATCATAAGCTCTCTTTAATGTGTTCAGGAACCGCATGTTCGACCGGCATGGTGGCATTGATAATTCCCTTGCACTTGTTTAGCTTGTTCAGTAGTACCAACTTCACAAACAAAGTAGGGGCGGCACGCAGGCGGGTGTCGCGTAATAAAATAAAACCGGTCTCGTGCGAGTAGGGCGTCGGACCCGCACACTAAGGGTTCCATACCATCCACATATATGGGAAATACATAAACGACAGTCTTTTGTATGAGTATACCTTTATAATTTTTTATAATAAAATATCAAATAATAGGTAGGACTACATTCAAGGCCGTATATCGAAATATGGAAAAAAGAGTTTTATGTATGTAGTATGTGAGTATTGAAATATTTGCCCAGGTTAACGAAACTCTTTGCACATTGAAACCGGAAGTGGATAGAAATTGAGTAACTTATTTACAGAAATGAAGTCAAATATGATAAAAGACTTTTTATTATTATTATTATTCGAATCAGCCATTATTAGTCGTATAATGATAAATAACTAAGCACAAAACTCAATACCTGCAATTTAAGATCTTTTCCGATAAGATCAGGAGAGTCCAATTTTCACCGATAAACAAATAAAACAAAATGGCTAAGAAAATGGTCATACCAATAATTTATTGTATGGGAGCTTCTTTTAATTCTTAAAAAACCGGTGTGTTTCATTATTTGTTGTTATAGCGGCAATAGAAATACACCCTATGTGAAAACTTCAGCTTTCTACCTATTTCGGTTTATCCGATAGAGCCCGGTGACGGACGGACGGACAGACAGACAGACGGACTGCGGAGGCTTAGTAATAGGGTCACGTTTGGAACCCTTCGGGTACGGAACCCTAAAAAGGAAATTGGCGGGAAGCTCGTGTCATTCTTTGCAATTTGTGGCTATATTATAATTGTTGTTTTACGATCATTTGTATGCCATTGTTCCATTTTCTCGCAATCGAAGTGAAAAGCAGGGTGTATAACTCGGTCATTTTACCCATTTTACCCCTCGAAGTAACTATCCACCCTTGTTGAAATGGCGTGTTTTATGCCATTTTCAAACTCAAACCATAATCAGTAACTCATTAGTTAAGTTGATCATGGTTGATTTATTTTTTATTGTTCTCTATGTATAATAGACGTATTTGACTTGTAAAAGTGCATTATTTTTGTCTACTTGCAATAAATCATTTGAGTTTGAGTTTCGTGTCCGAAATAGACGTGATAATTGACTAAGTCGAAGGCACAGCAAGGATCACTGCGACAACAAAACCATCAGAGTCACGCCGACGATATCCACACGATGTTTTGCATCACCGCTAGAACGTCCGGATATAGATCACATCGGTACGCGGTCAGCACGGGGAATCGTACCCGCATCGCCTGCATGGCGAGCGAGCGTACCCACAAGACCACGGAAGTGTCGGAGAAAATTAATACGCGCGTTTCACCCAAATGTAACGCGAAGCCAGCAAGGGCAAGGTCGCGCGACAACCAGACCGATACTCAGGGTCACACACACACACACACATTCACACACACACACACACATTCACACACACACACACACATTCACACACACACACACACACACACACATTCACACACACACGCAAACACTCACACCTCTGTTTTCATAACATAACAAATGTAATCGAACACAGTGAACTAGCACACGGCGGTAAAAAGCGTAGCGTTTGGAAAGCGGTCGTCAAAAACATTTGGGGTGACAGAGGCACGCTTTTGACGGACACTCAGACCGACTTGCACCAGACTGTCGACAGCCGTTACGGTGATACGAAAAAATGTACAGGGTGACATTTTTAAACTCGACCTGGAGGGAAAGTTCTCTAAATCATGGAGATAACAGATTTTCCTTCAAAGGAAACATTCCTTTATTTTTGGATAGAAACAAAATTTCATTCAAAGATTTTTAAAAATACACTTGCCACAACTAGGAATCGAACCGGCTGAAATTCGAAAAAACAACATCTTGTACTTTTATGGCGTCAATCGACAGGGGTGAGGATCAAATCTCTCTAATTAACATGGTTAATTAAATGAAAGGAAAACCATGAAAGGCAATATAAGGCACTTTAACTCAAGGATCCATCGGATTAATCGGATACCTTCTGATGGTAGTTCACAATAAATTATGTTTTTCTTAATTCATTTAATTACATGACGTAGAACTATTATAGTAGTTTATCTACACACGTATCAAAAAACCCTCTTTACTACGTCCAAAAACCACACGTTACGACCAGCATAATGTTATACTACTTGGAAAAAAAACATTTCTTATATCAATTTTCGATAAATTATGACATTCAAATTTCGAGCGCCGACGCCCGCCTGCGTGCCGCCCCTAGTTAGTCTGTGAAGTTGGTACTACTGAACAAGCTAAACAACTGCAGAGCAATGATCAATGCCACCAAGCCGGTCGAACATGCGGTTCCTGAACACATCAAAGAGAGCTTATGATATGTGTGGAGATAAACTATATGTAATTGTACATAATTAGGCATTAAAACTCTCGAGTGATATTGTTGTGAAAGTCGCCTTCGCCTAAACTACAGTCCCACACGTCTTGAACTAGAATGAATATCTTATTTATATTCTCTGTACTTATTTTCATGAATCTTTTGCTTAATAAATTTCTTATTTTCTTATCAATGTAAAAAAAAAAAGAAACTATATGTAATTGTACATAATTAGGCATTAAAACTCTCGAGTGATATTGTTGTGAAAGTCGCCTTCGGCTCGTTACATTAACCACTCGAGTTTTAATGCCCTCCATTATGTATCAGTCACATAAACTACTATTATGTGACTGATACTTAATGAAGGGCATTAAAACTCGAGAGCCATAATAATATCATGCGAGAGTTTTAATGCCTAATTATGTACTCAGATACTTACTATAATAATAATCTAAATAAATAATATAACTATTATATACATACATACTAATAAATATTTATTGGAATACTACCTAACAAGCTATAATTCTAAAGAAAGAAGACTTTTTGTCATTTTCCCCCGATTCTGCCCTTCTCACACTGCGGGTCTTTCCGCCTGGAGCAAAAGGGGATCTTTGCACGGAAGAGGTATGTATCCCCTAAACTCTTTCAGTTCCCAGCTGGCCGGAACGACGAGCGAATGGCGACAGAACTCGGCACGAGTAGGTATTTACCAAAATACAAGCTATCTCAGAGCGCAATTGCCTAAATTTTCGGCCGAATTATGCTTTTGGGCGGTAACGTTTTTCTACCCCTAAACCTTTATGGAATAAGACAAATTTGATCTCATTCGTTTCCACACATCATAAACGAGGCTTGTAGTTTTCCTTTTTTTGAAAATCTGGCTTAATTGGTTAAAAATAAATAAAATGCTGGAGGGTTTTTTTTGGTCAAAAAAGTGAATGTTTAGGTACTTATATTTACTAAAATACAAAATATTTCAAAAAAAACAAAACGTACGAGCATAGTTTTTCATAGTATCTCAAACATGTGAAAAAATTGTGAAAATCGGACAAGGTTTAAGGGGTGAAAAAGGTTACCGCTTATTGTATGGAAGCTCGCGCCCACACGATTCTCTTAAGGCAAATTTTATGTTGTTGCCCCACGAATACCAATAGACACAATAGAATCTACAGCACTCTAGCTGACGTCTGTCAAAAAAGTTTCTTGTTCCTTACGACGACTTGAATGGCCGAGTCGGCAGTGACCCTGCCTACGAAGCCAAGGGTCCCGGGTTCGAGTCCTGGTGGGGGCAAATATTTGTTTAATGAGAACGGATGTTTGTAACCTAGTCATAACCATGACTAGGTTACAAACATCCGTTTATCTATAAAGAACATAAACAACCGTTTATCTATCCAAGTATAATATTTATCTATATAAGTATGTGTATCGTTGTCTAGTATCCAAGATACAGGGAATCCTAGTTTGTGGCTAGATAAATGTGTGTAAATATAGTGTCCAAGGTATTATTATTATTGGTTCTCTGCGTCTCTACAGGTTAAGTGGGAAAATGAGTCTGTGAGTTTATAACACACAGTCATTTGAACAGTGATAACTCGACGCGCAACATTCGTGCTTGCCTGTGCCTCTTGCAGACCGCTTGCGCCGTAAGAGGCGCCAAGCCGTCTGCGCCTGCGCATCGGCATGCGCGCGGGTCACGTGACCTAGAGAACACCACAGAAAAACCTTGATTTGGAATTATGGTGATTTTACAGGCCTTAGTATGCAGGCCAGCTCAGTTCAATCAGTTTATTGCATACTGTATATATAGGTATATACGCTTTGAGTCACGGCAACAGAGTACGTAATACATCACAGATTAGGTCATCCTTGTCATAATATTCCACACAAACAACGTCCGCAAGTAATTATCTTGAATTGAGCGCGAGTGCTTTTATGAGCTGAATGGTTGTGCCAGCCAACACTTCGTGATAGGAATGATTGGACATAGAATCTATGGAATAGTGACTGAAGCATCACCTACTGCGCACTGCATAGGAAACACAAAATAATAACCCATCAATCAACTCAATGTATTATTAGTAACTATTTCCTTTGAAAAAGAGCTACCTCAGAGTTTCTTGTGCGTTCTTCTCTGAGATGTATTTGGAACGTACACCTCGTATTATATGAATGACGTGCACTTAAATATGTATTTTTATATTTTTTATATGTATGTTATGTATATGTATTTGACAAGGTAGTCCAATAAATCTAGAAACATGTCTCAAGCTGAACCTGTTTCAACAAAAACCGTTTGACAATATCATAATTGTATATTTCCAGCAGTTGTATTTTATAAACTCAACAAACAAAAAGTATCGCATTTGACTATGACGTCACATTTCATACAACTCGTGAACAAAATTACCGTTTTGACAGTTCCTAAAAAGTACCTATTTTGAGTAGCAGTCAAATACAGTATTATCCAACATAATTAAGAATATTTTGATTTGATTTGGACTCGCATACTTTACATACACTGGACAGCAAATAAACCGAGCCACCCGCTACCTAGGCACTCTAATTCGATTTTCTCAAAAACTAAAAAACCTACAATTATCAAAGTTGTACCTACAGAAAGTGCGTTTCATGGTGATTAAAATGAAAGGAAACTCATTGGGTTTAATCAATATTTCAGTGTTTATTAAGGATTTTACAAAGAAGAGTCGTTTTCCAGTCGTGACAATCGTTAGTAATGATAAAGTGAAAAAAAAATTAAAGCCAAAAACAAAGATAAAATCAAAAAAAAGTTTTTGATCAATATTCCGTATTCCCTTCCCTTGCTCGGATAACTGCCAGCATCCTTGTATTCATCGACCTTACGAGCCTGACGATAAAATCTTGAGGAATTGTATTCCACTCCTCTTCAATTGCGATTCGCAGCTCTGGAAGCCTTGTTGGAGCAGGTACCCGGGCTCGAACCCGACGTTTCAGCTCATCCCATAAGTGTTCTATCGGATTCAAGTCCGGGCTTCGAGCTGGCCAGTCCATCGTACGAATGCTGACGTCGCGTAGATACTGGGTCACCACATGAGCAACATGAGGCCGTGCATTATCATGCATCAATTGCATATCCTGTCCGATATATCCTGCGTAAGGTACCACATGGTCTGCGAGGATTTCAGTAATGTAGCGATGAGAAGTCAGTCCACGTGTACGGCCCGTCGGTTCGATGAAAACTAACGCCGTATGTGCTGTTAACGAGATGCCGCCCCAGACCATTACAGATCCTCCTCCATAAGCAACAGTTTCCTCGATGCAACACTGAGAATAACGTTCTCCAGGGCGACGATATACTCTCTGACGTCGATCACTTCCATGTAGACTCACCCTGGTCTCATCAGTGAAGAGTACATTACTCCACTGCTCTAGTGTCCAATCCCTATGCTCTCGAGCAAATTCAAGTCGTGCTCGACGGTGTGCTACCGTTAATGCTGGGCCTGTTGCAGCTCTTTTTGGGGTCAGGTTCCGTTCAGCAAGTCTCCTTCTGACGGTATCTGAACTTATGACCACTTGGCGTTCGTCACGCAGACTTTGTTGGACTTGAATTGCGTTGAGGTGGCGATTTCGCAGAACAGTAAGGTGGATATAACGATCATCTGCTGCTGATGTAGCCCTAGGTCTGCCCGTACCTGGACGGCGATCGAATGCTCCAGTCTCTAGGTATCGTCTGTAAACTCGTTGCACCGAAGATCTGCTGATTCGAAGCCTTCGAGCGACTTCACGTTGCGCAATGCCTGCTTGAAGTAATGCTACAGCTTGAGCTGCTTCCTGAGGTGTTGTATCCATTATTAATCGAAAAAAGTAGCAAAAACACACGCGTCTGAGCAAACGATGGGCAAAAACTAAAGAAATGATAAGAAATATCCGACTACCCTCATTGTAGAGAAAAAGAACGCTAATTTCAAACTCTGGTGAAAACAGAGCAAATCGTTAGCATTGTGTTTGTTGCTTGATTACAATGTGAGTTGACGGTACTTTCGAATTAATTTGTAGTCATTTTAATCACCATGAAACGCACTTTTTGTAGGTATAACTTTGATAGTTGTAAGTTTTATACTTTTTGAGAAAATCGAATCAGAGTTCCTAGGTAGCGGGTGGCTCGGTTTATTTGCTGACCAGTGTAATTAGGGCTTCCTACTCTGTAGTTAGGTTCATTTCATCAGATTGCATCTTTCTTAGAAACTTGAGATCAGCTATCTCAATGACCTCGCTCTCTACCTATTAATCGGCCGCTCACATCGCCGCTCGGCCCAAAAAGTAGGTAAGGTAACTAAAAAAAAAAAAACGGTCAAGTGTGAGTCGGACTCGCGCACGAAGGGTTCCGTACCACCGTACAATGGTAAGGATGGTGTGGAGTGAATAGTTTGGATTTAACATAGCAAAATGTTGTTACAAAGTTATTGGTGCGGCTACTTTCACACTCCATGCACGTAACCAGGTGCATTCATAAGTTTGTATGAGGTATTGAAATAATTGTTGTATGGGAGCCCCCTTATATACTTATTCAATTCTGTTTTTAGTATTTGTTGTTATAACGGCAACAGAAATACATCGTCTGTCTAACTATAACGGTACATGAGATACAGCCTGGTGACAGACGGACGGACGGACAGCGGAGGCTTAGTAATAGGGTCCCGTTTGGCGCACTTCGGGTAGGGAACCTAAAAAGGTGCTCTGATCAACTCAGTTTCATAGTGAAAGTTGTTGTTGTTGTGTGATGACGTCAAAGTCATATGCAGTCTTTTTAATACAAAATAGAGTTTATAAAATACAACTGCTGGAAATATACAAATATGATATTGTCAAAAGTTTTTGTTGAAATAGGTTCAGCTTGAGAAACGTTTCTAGATTTACTGGACTACCTTTGTCGCTTGAAATATAAACTAAGCTTTCCTGATAGTGGCGACCGCCTCAGATTTGCACTCATCGCATGTGACTTAAGTAGCCAATCTTCTTCGTGAAGTCCCGTGCGTACTGTATTATATACAGGGTTACATGAAAAGTCGTGCTAGATCCGTTAAGGGCGTGGAGTACCCATCATTTATGACTTATTTTACTCTGAAACACCCTACCCTAAACTTAACCCTTTTCGAGATATTCGACTTTTAATTTTTTTATTTAAAATTGCCGATTTTTAGGCTACTAAATTTAATTTTGTTTATTTTGTGTGTCTTATCATTATTATTATTGCATTTTCATATGTGTAATAAGATGATTTAGGACGTCAATCATTAAAATAGTACATAAGTTAATTGAATAGGCCGTAGTAGACAAGTTAAGTTAAGAAATTAAAAAAAATATTAGAAAGTTTATTTTTCTCTAAGGGATATCTAAAAAAAATATTATGGCAGTTGTTCGGCAGATGTGTTTTAAAATATCTACGATTCATCAGCTATCTAACGAGGTATAACAATCTAGGGTTTTATTTAAATTCATTGAAAAAAAAATAGTTTCATAGGCGACAGTGGAGAAGAAAATTAATACTTAGCCCTAAAAAGTAAAATAAAACAATAGGTAAGTAAGCATGAAATGTCATTTTCATTGCCTCGCCGTCTTTTGTTCTCCATTGTTAGTTTGTTCAACCGGTGTCCTTATGAGAGGGTGGGGTTTAAATCAGGTTTTCACACAACTTTTTCTTACTCTACAGTTCATGTCTCAGCTATCTAACGAGGTATAACAATCTAGGATTTGTATTACATTTCGTGGATATAAAAGTAGTTGGGACGCTCCAGGTAGCAGCTCTAACGGCCCCGCGCTTATTGTCCTTCAAGTTAAGACGCACCGTGCGAGCGAGACAAGTGACGATTTATGTAGGTGTGAATGAAAGAAAAAATGTGTAGAGACCGGTTAGGGCTGGAATACAACACGGGATATTGTTTTGGTTGTCAGTCTGCTTTTGTGCTTCGTACAGTAGATGTGATATCGTTTTGCTCTTTTTCTTGACTTGGCTGTGATTCTGGACTATTTCTTCTGATTTGTGACTACGTGCTTGTTAATCGGACTCTGATTAGTACTTGTGATACGGAAGTGTTGAAGATGACGTCCTACACACTTGAGGAATATGCTGATATGCTCATTTGTTACGGATACTGCGATTGTGTGTCTGCGCAAGCTCGCAACGAATACATAACTCGCTACCCCGGTCGTCGAGTGCCGGATGTAGCCGTTTTTGACAGAGTTTATCGAAGACTTCGAGAAACTGGCTCTGTTTTGAGACGAAATACAGACATGGGAAGACCACGAATTGTTGACGACGAAGAACAGGACAATGAGATACTGCAACGCTTTCGAGCGGATCCGACTACTTCCACTAATATTGTTGCCCGTGATCTGGGACTTTCGCAATGGAGAGTGTGGTTTACAGTGCATACTGCTGGCCTATACCCGTACCATTACACGCCGGTACACGTTATTAAAGAAGGAGACCCCGCAAGAAGGTTGGACTTCTGCAGATTTATGGTACATGCTGACGTACAAGACCCAGATTTTCTAAGAAATATCTTGTGGACAGATGAATCCAAATTTGATAAAGATGGCATAACTAACTATCACAATGCCCATTACTGGGCCCCAAAACAACTAAGGAATCCCAATAAGAAAAGAGTGAAGGGGTCCCAACGAAGATTCAGCGTGAATGTGTGGATGGGCATTATCTCCAATCATTTGATTGGACCTTACTTTCTCCCGGACAATCTAGATGGGGAAAGCTACGAAAACTTCTTGAGAGGAGACTTGAGTAATTTGCTGGATGATCTGCCACTCAACTTGATCAGGGACATGTGGTTCCAACATGATGGCTGCCCTGCCCATTTCAGGAGAAGTGTCAGGGACTGGCTGGACACAAATTATCCAAACAAATGGATAGGACGAGGTGGGCCGTTGCCATGGCCAGCAAGATGTCCGGACCTAACCCCCATGGATTTTCATGTGTGGGGGCGCATGAAAAGTCTTGTCTACAGCGAGCCAAATCCAGTTTCGTCTGTGGAAGAATTAAGAGAAAGGATTGTGGATGCAGCAAATCAAATGAGGACAACGTTGACCACTGGAGCAGTGAAGACTGGTCTCCGTAGAAGGATGCGACAATGTATTAGAAACAGAGGCGGCCATGTTGAACATGAACTGTAGAGTAAGAAAAAGTTGTGTGAAAACCTGATTTAATAAATGACAACATGCTTACCTATTGTTTTATTTTACTTTTTAGGGTTAAATATTAATTTTCTTCTCCACTGTCGCCAATGAAACTAAGTTTTTTTCAATTAATTTAAATAAAACCCTAGATTGTTATACCTCGTTAGATAGCTGATGAAACGTAGATATTTTAAAACACATCTGCCGAACAACTGCCATAATATTTTTTTTAGATATCCCTTAGAGAAAAATAAACTTTCTAATATATTTTTTTAATTTCTTAACTTTCACTTGTCTACTCGGCCTATTCAATTAACTTATGCACTATTTTAATGATTGACGTTCTAAATCATCTTATTACACATATGAAAATGCAATAATAATAATAATAAGACACACAAAATAAACAAAATTAAATTTAGTAGCCTAAAAATCGGCAATTTTAAATAAAAAAATAAAAGTCGAATATCTCGAAAAGGGTAAAGTTTAGGGTAGGGTGTTTCATAGTTAAATAAGTCAGAAAATATGGGTACTCCATGCCCTTAACGGATCTAGCACGACTTTTCCTGTAACCCTGTATAGGTATTAGTAATATTCACTTCCCTGTCGGCAAACATGAAAACCGTTTTCAAGGATGCTCGACTGCACAGCGCACCCACACTGTTGCTAACACCGCTACACACCTGTGTGCAGACAGTGCACGGCAGGATTGCGTGTAGCCGCATCATGAAAACATTGACACTCGGAATTAGGCGTCAAGTTAACACCACTAGTTTATACATGGGTAAACAAAACAAACGTAGCGTCATGCCTTTTTCTCTATGGCACAGGGTGTGATAAGCAGTTATCGGAATAGGTAGAGCTAATGTACCTAAAGTTCGTGGAACGGAGGCGAAAAGTGGAGACTTCCTTAGTTTTTGGGACATCGTTTAAATATATAAAAACACATGCCGTAATGGTGCTTGGTTGGTTTTTATAAATAAATTATGTTATTTTACAGTAAAATAATTACATTCGATTCCGGTTTTTTTTCTTTAATATTGTTTTTTTTAGTAGAAATGACTAGTGATGCAACGAATACTACTTTTACGAATACGAATATCAAACCTACTATTCGGTGAATACGAATACGAATATCTCGCCATGGCAATAAAAGACTATTTTATTTTATAAATTTCTATTCTCCTAATAATTAAAATTTACAATAGGCAATTTTTTATTTAAAAAACATAAAATTTGTAGATTTTCTGGTTTTAGGCGATTTCTTTTTTCAGTCTGGATGTTTCCAGCTGTTGAAAAAAGTCTTTCCGAGGCGACTGAACATGGCTTCAGTGAAAAATATTTTTGTGCGAGTTTTTTCAGACTTGGAAAATGGACATCTTCTCGCCAAAAAGCTACTGGATCGTCGTATTTTTACGTGCCGACGACAGACGCGCGTATTCGCCGAATACGAATATTCGGTAAATTCCTATTATTCGGCGAATACGAATATTCGTATTCGTATTCGTTGCATCACTAGAAATGACTTTTTTGACTTTAACTGTTAAGAAATAATATTTTCAAAAATATCATTCATTATTGTTACAGGAAGAAACGTAACATAAACAGAAAGTAACTAACTCGCTACTCCAAATACTACGTATATTTATTGTAAGCTCAGGCATCATACATTTAAACCATGTCCCAAAGCTAGGACAAATTGTCCCAAAAACATTGTTCTAAGGAAGTCTCCACTTTTCGTCGCTGTTCCACAAACTTTAGGTACATTATCTCTACCTATTCCGATCACTGATGATAAGACAGTTTTTAATAGTCCATTTGAATGACAGGGGGCTAGCCCATCTCCGCAGCTATGGAGGTATGAAATGAAGGCATCCTCACGATGTTGATCATCGGTAGAACGTCCGTACTCAAGTTGACACCTTGGGAAGTTTAGAACAGCAGTTACATTGCGAAGATGAGAATAGCAATAACATCGATGTTTTCAAAAACCGGCCATCTTGAAATCCCGGCGCCTTAGTCACTCCTTTATCCATGCGCGACGGCAGTAGTGGCACAGTTCCGCCCACTTGTAGCCAGTTAATAAATACTCCATATTGCGAAGATGGGAATAGCAATAACATGGATGTTTTCAAAACGGCCATCTTGAAATCCCGGCGCCTTAGTCATTCCTTTATCCATGCGCGACGGGAGTAGTGGCACAGTTCCGCCCAAGTGTAGCCAGTTAATAAATACTCCATATTGCGAAGATGAGAATAGCAATAACATCGATGTTTTTAAAAACCGGCCATCTTGAAATCCCGGCGCCTTAGTCACTCCTTTATCCATGCGCGACGGCAGTAGTGGCACAGTTCCGCCCACTTGTAGCCAGTTAATAAATAATCCATATTGCGAAGACGGGAATAGCAATAACATCGATGTTTTCAAAAACCGGCCATCTTGAAATCCCGGCGCCTTAGTCACTCCTTTATCCATGTGCGACGGCAGTAGTGGCACAGTTCCGCCCACGTGTAGCCAGTTAATAAATACTCCATATTGCGAAGATGAGAATAGCAATAACATCGATGTTTTCAAAAACCGGCCATCTTGAAATCCCGGCGCCTTAGTCACTCCTTTTTCCATGCGCGACGACAGTAGTGGCACAGTTTCGCCCACATGTAGCCAGTTAATAAATACTCCATATTGCGAAGACGGGAATAGCAATAACATCGATGTTTTCAAAAACCGGCCATCTTGAAATCCCGGCGCCTTAGTCACTCCTTTATCCATGTGCGACGGCAGTAGTGGCACAGTTCCGCCTACGTGTAGCCAGTTAATAAATACTCCATATTGCGAAGATGAGAATAGCAATAACATCGATGTTTTCAAAAACCGGCCATCTTGAAATCCCGGCGCCTTAGTCACTCCTTTTTCCATGCGCGACGACAGTAGTGGCACAGTTCCGCCCACATGTAGCCAGTTAATAAATACTCCATATTGCGAAGATGAGAAAAGCAATAACATCGATGTTTTCAAAAATCGGCCATCTTGAAATCCCGGCGCCTTAGTCACTCCTTTTTCCATGCGCGACGGCAGTAGTGGCACAGTTCCGCCCACGTTTTGCCAGTTAATAAATACTCCACATTGCGAAGGCGAGAGTAGCAATAACATCGATGTTTTCCGAAAGCGGCCATCTTGAAATCCCGCCTGCACGCAAACCAACCGCAGTCGTCCTGCAAGTTTGTACACAACCGCTGTGGATCACTAGGTCAGGTGATGTCATCGCTGCAGAGAGCACGCCACAGTGAAATGCAAGGTGACTCGCTTACTGAGCCTTTCACATATTAACATTAGTGTGTGGTGCCCACTTTTGGGCCAGTTAATTTTGCGTGCCAGGCGGCCCTCCTGACGCCGCAGCTAGGAAGAAGGCAATAGGGGATGATTGCGTAATTGAAAAACTTCAAATCCCGTGAACACTGAAAAGCTCAAGACAAGCAGATAGGACTTAACGTGATTATTGAGATTCTGTTAAATAATTACAGTGCATAGTTAAATTTATTTAAATTAAAATGCAAGCAGAACCCACTGTATGAGATTTATTTGGTCCCGCTTGCGTTTAAATATAATAATGTATATTAACCCTATTTACTGCGTCCAAAAACCGCGCGTTACGACCAGCATAATGATATACTACTTGGTAAAAACTCATTTCTTAACTGAATATTATGACCGCAATGTATCAATATTTCGATATATTGTGACATTCAAATTTCGAACGCCGACGCCCGCCTGCGTGCTACCCCTAGTTTGTCTGTGAAGTTGGTACCACAGAACAAGCTAAACAACTCAATGCTACAATGCCGGTCAAACATGCGGTTCCTGAACACATCAAAGAGAGCTTATGATATGTGTGTAGATAAACTAGTGTATGTAACTGTACATAATTAGGCATTAAAATTCTCGAGTGATATTATTGAAGTAAAATCTCTTTACGCACGCTTGACTTGGGGAGTAAGCTGGCGAATGCGTGACGAGAGCGTTACGAAAAGTGTGATCGGGCGAGGCGAACGAGAGGTGCGCGCGCACATTTTCTTTCTCTCTTCCTCTCATAGCCAGACACAGTGCAGGAGATGTAGTTTTGAAGCATTACAGCTAAAGAAGTTTTACTTCAGTTTGGTCTAAATCACACTCTTTTTTTATGAAACTCGCCTTCTTTTAATGCCCTCCATTATGCATCAGTCACATAATAATTATAGTGGAGTAAATGGATTCGAAGGAAACCCCACAATAATACTCGTTTCCGGGTAAAGGCTCGTGCCCCTCGGTAGGGACATTATTGGGCTATATAATAAACAGTAAATGGTTCATTTTCAAAAAAAGTGTACATTTCTTTAAAAATCTTGTCCGGTGTATTTACTGCGATAAAATACAAAGTTACTGTGCAAATATTTATGTGTCGTTTTTTTATATAAATATTGACCTTTTCCTTCAATTCCCTCATTTGAATTAATAGCAAAGAGGGTGATCTTATTATTAAAATATACATTTTACTTTTTCTCACAGAAATGACCCGTGTAAACAGACGGTGTCCTTTTAGCACCCTAACAGAATATAATCATTATGGTGAGAATATCGGTTCTTTTTCAAATTTTATCTGTTTGTTTCTAATACAATTGTTATATTTCCTGTTGTCCAATCGAAACAATACCAATAAAAAAGTTACTTTAGACATTAAAAACATAATCCTAACTTTGACCGAGATATTTTGCATGTGAGTCACACAGGGGATGTCACGGACAACTTCAGAGTTTTTTGTAGCAATCCTGCCATTTCTATGCATTTATTTCGTAACTGCAACACTATGCGTCAGTTATCATTACTAAACCTCCGCCATTTTGGTCGAGTGCCATTTTGTGGTGAAACACTGAACGACCGGCAGAATTTACCAAAAATAATCAGTTGAGTCACAGCACATTTCCAAGCAAGGTAACGTGTCTTTTATTCTTATGTTTTTACATATATTAGGCCTAGCACATACAAGTTTTATTATATGTTCGATTTATCTGTTCTGCATTTGTTTTTTGCCATTGTAGCTTTTTGAGGTTAGAATTTTCACAAAACGTGCTAACCATGTGAGACATGAGAGTCACAATTTTGTGACTCATCTGACGTGACTCACAAAATACAAGAAAAGTAAAGATGTGTTTAGACACACTTGCAGAAAGTCATAAATAAATAAAAAACATTATACAAGGTGTAAATGAATTAACGCAAAATGAGAAACTACTTTGTTAGGGACATCATTCTGAGCAACTTTCATTATGAAACCGATTTGATCAGAGCAACTTTATTTTTCACTTCCTAGTACATTTTGGCCTGAGTGGATCAGCTGATTTGTATGGAGAAGTGAAAAATAAAGTTAAAACAGCGTAAGCTAATATTTTTAAGTAATTTTAGTGAGTGTGCCCTAGAGAATAGTACGGACTTATTAACTAAATAGATAATAAATAAAATACAAGTAAAATTATTATTGTAAGTATGTGTATGTAAATTGATTCATGTACACACTTCCTTATAATTATGTGACTCACATAAGTATAAAAATACAGGAATGTGACGAAACAGTTTGCTCACAAATTTTATCAGGTTAGTTACAATGTACATTTTTTTTCGAAAATGACCCAAATATCTCCCTACTCGTCGTTTGAAGCCCTATATTTTAATATGATCTCCCTACTCGTCGTTTGAAGCCCTATATTTTAATATGATACCCCACTTGAGTGTCTCGAAGAAGTTTTTTAGCCGCGCATAAAATCCGCTATTTTATGTACCTAGTGACACTCGCGCCATCAAGACGAATCTAATGACATATCTTTATCAAAATCGGTTACAAGGGGACACAGCAACAGACATACATAGATACATTTACACAATTATCAAACGGTCAAACACATAACCTTCCTCTTTTCCGCTGGCTGCAGTCTGGTTAAAAAGTAACGGAGATGGGAAGGTTTCCCTGCGATGTTTTCCATCACGATCAGAATAACAACAATCTGATTATAAGCTTAATATTTCGATGAGCGATCATAAACCCACATGAGCGGGTAAGACATAACAAACACTGAGTACTGCTTAAGTGTGCAATTTATTGGTACGCGGCGCCAGGAGGGAATCCGGTATGTCTCGGGTCTGGACGGCTTCCTTTATTATTGTGAGTTTCAATTATAGCATATTCTTGCAAGGATATTGTAGTACTTTGTCAAGGTTAATTATAAGGTACGTAAGATAATTTTAAGGGTATCAAACTGATAAACCCATTTTAAGACATTTGTATAAATGGCGTTATTCCTATAAAAAATATTGCAGGATTACTGAAATTTCCGTAAAAAACAGAAGGTCATTCATTCGTCATCTACAAGGTACCTATAGTTTCCTTAAATCTCAGATGAACGAAACTCTTAGGCTGAAATTTCCTTCGCCATTAAGTTGGCTGTCATATGAAACTGTCAAATGTCAATAGTTTTCCCGCGTGCCAATAACTCAGTTGTCTTTTTCTGAAACTTGGATGGAAGCTTTAAAAAAAGGAAAGAAAAAAAAGAAGAGAAATGACACTTGACATTGGCGATACTAAGCTAGTTGTTAGACTGCTATTAAAAGAAAGAAGGAGAAGAACTCATTTATTACTCATAACGTAAACAAATATTGATATTGTTTAATATTTATGTTTCGGAACGCACCTCTTTTTGTTGCGCGACTCGGACCGCGAGTGATCGGAAAGGGAACTAGCAGCTGTCACTTGTATAGAAACGAGATGACGAGTTAGAGGTTACTTTTTTTGACATGAGAAAAATGTCGGCACATGGCAGTCGGGCCTTGGCTGTATTTTAATAGTAATAATTGTCTAACACAGGTGTCGGGCCTGGTCGGAATGTTCATTATAATAAGCACGGAACAATCGTCGGGAAATAAGTAGATTCTAGTCATCGGAGTGAGTGCTTCGTGTTGTGAAAGGTTAAAGTGGTTCGGTCCCCAATTCGTCGCATTCGGACAGCGACTCCTCGTGTCGGCAAGCAACACGACGGCTACAGCATCGGGCTACGACGAGAGTAAGATTCGACTCCCCTCACCCCCCTGGTGGTCCCCATCCCGTATTAATGTCGGACATTAATCCGTTCGGACAACGGCACAAATTTTGTCGGAGCCAGGCGATATCTGCAGGAGGTCACTCAATTCCTGAACGGTAACCAGGACGCCATCGGTACGGCTTGCTCCCGACGAGGGATTGAATGGGTTTTCAGTCCGCCGGGATGTCCTCATTGGGGAGGAATTTTTGAGGCTGCGGTTAAATCGGCTAAGTCGCACCTGACGAGGATCATCGGTGAGACCTCTCTACTCTTTGAAGAGCTTGCGACGCTGTTCTGTAAAATTGAAATGACACTGAACTCGCGTCCGTTGTGCCCGCTCAGTTCGGATCCAAATGATTTGGAAGCGTTGACGCCGGGTCACTTCCTGATAGGTCAGCCCCTTAACGCCCTGCCAGAATACCCATTCGGTGATGTTAAGTTAAGTCGGTTAACTAGGTGGCAGATGTTGCAGCAGATGGCTCAAGATTTTTGGAAACGGTGGTCCCTTGAGTACTTGCACATCTTGCAGCAGCGCCTTAAGTGGACTGACCGGACGAGCCCCCCTCAAGTCGGTGATTTGGTGCTGATTAAGGATGCGAACCTGCCATCATTGAGATGGAGACGAGGACGGATCGTCAAATTGTACACGGGTCGGGATGGCACGCCTCGATCAGCAGAAGTCAAGGTGGGGGACTCGGTCCTCAAGAGAGCGGTCGCAACACTTTCTCGCCTTCCTATTGATTAGGGACAGGTTCGGGCCTGTCCGGGCGGGTGACTGTTTAATATTTATGCTTCGGAACGCACCTCTTTTTGTTGCGCGACTCGGACCGCGAGTGATCGGAAACGGAACTAGCAGCTGTCACTTGTATAGAAACGAGATGACGAGTTAGAGGTTACTTTTTTGACATGAGAAAAATGTCGGCACATGGCAGTCGGGCCTTGGCTGTATTTTAATAGTAATAATTGTCTAACACAGGTGTCGGGCCTGGTCGGAATGTTAATTATAATAAGCACGGAACAATCGTCGGGAAATAAGTAGATTCTAGTCATCGGAGTGAGTGCTTCGTGTTGTGAAAGGTTAAAGTGGTTCGGTCCCCAATTCGTCGCATTCGGACAGCGACTCCTCGTGTCGGCAAGCAACACGACGGCGACAGCATCGGGCTACGACGAGAGTAAGATTCGACTCCTCTCCCCTCACCCCCCGTGTGCTCCTTATCCCGTGTTCCTGCCTCGAATTGAGCTTTCGAATTCCGGTCCACGGCGTCAAAGGTCAGTACTCCTGGTGAAAACCAACCCTAACAAGATTCCACGCCCGTTCGGTTGAGGCGTGGAATTTATCAGATATTAATATATACCTAATAATAAACGGTCAAGTGCGAGTCGGTCTCGCGCACGAATGGTTCTGTACCACCGCACAATGGTATTCAAGTTTCTTGCATCCTGTCCTGTGTTAAGTTTGATAGCCATGTTATTGTTTGTGTCTACAGACCTCCGAGGGGTGAAAAAAGCCATGTCAATTTAGAAATATTTGAGAAAATTATGGAGGAAGCCCTCACTAAACTATGTAATAACAGAAAAAAGATAATATTTGTGGCGATCTTAATGTAGATTTGCTTGCAGCTACAACAAGAAACATCGATTCATAACTTTATTCAAGTAATTTGATTAATGTCATGTATTTCTTGAGCCGACTAGAATTACACTTACCAGCCTAATATGTGACTATGCATTCACAAGTAAAAATGTAATTAACTGCTTACCTCCGATCACAGCGGTCCAACAGTTTCATTCCCAATTGCTAGTAAGGATAAGACTTATCCATAATTTTATAGCCCTATTACATCCCATAGACTAGAGACGTACGAAAAACTTGCCAGTACCGGATTTTAATGAACAGAACCTGAACAAAATCTATTCAGACTTCTTCAATATTATTCAAACAGAATTCAATAAAGTTTTTAATTATAGAAAGTCAGTGACAACAACGATAAATCAAAATTTTATGACTGGGCAACTTTTGGTATTAAAAGTAGAGTTATCTTGTATGACCTTCATGAACAAAAATCCTATAACTTTGATAGAAAACTTCATGACTATGTTAAAAAATATTCCAAAACTTTCAAGTTATTTTGTAGAATTGCAAAAACATTCGGCCGGCTTTTTCTTCATATTGAGTGGCCGAAACATTGTGCTACTCGGATTTTATGCAAGAAATAAGAAATAAGAAATTTATTTGCTATGTCAAGGGTATTGTACAGTTATTAGTTTTTTGCACGGATTCCTCTGTGGGCGGCCATGTCTCCGATCGATGTTCCTTTGTGAGCGGCCATGTCTCGGATCCATATGTGAGTATAGGCAGGATACATTGGTTAAACACCTTGGTGTTTAGGCATTGAGTGATTTTGTAATTTTGTACTTTTTGTCTTCCAATTCACCAAAGGTCGCGATCGCTGATCGCGCCTGGAGTTCTCCTTCACTTGAGAATTTCGGCCAAAGGATAAACTGTGTTCGAGGTGGATATATTCGTCCACTGTCTCTAGACGACAGTTACCTACGATTATGTTAAGCTGAGGACCCTCAAGATTGGCCAGAATCTTGGTTTTGGACATTTTCATCTCCAGGCCAACCCCAAGTGAGGCTTTATGCAGGTCTTCAAGCACTCTCTGAATTTCAGGGTTGGAAAATGTTCAGTAAATTCAGTAAGAATCAGTATTTTTGGCTATGGTCAGTGAAAGTTAGTTTTTTCGAAAAATTGACAATAAAGTCAGTATTTTGAGGATCAGGGGCTACGTTCTCACAAAAGTGGTCTGGTTTCTGTAAGGGAGTCACTTAAAAATCTCTGAACTCATCTTTTTCTTTTCGGTAGGTCCCTAAACATACCTTTTTTAAAGAGTTTGTTATCTTAATCCCTTTTTTGGATATGCACACTAGAACAAGCAAGTGGGACCGAGCGATGAATGATTGAGAACAATATGATATCTCATTTCTGAGGGGCTTTTTATTTAAATCAATTAAAAGCTAACTGTGAACGGACTGCAGAACAACATTCTCCATAATATTATCAAACATAGACATCAACTAACAGCAACTAACATTCGTATTTTGATATTATATTGACCGAGCAAGGGTCAGTATTCTAGAGATTTGGTCAGTAAATGGTCAGTATTTTAGAGGGCTTTAGTCAGTAAAATCAGTATTTTTGGCCATGGAATCAATTTCCAACCCTGGAATTTTTAAAAGAGATTAAAAATTTACAAAACATTACGTTTGCTAAGTAGGTATATGTAAATATCTACAGTAACAAAGAAATTTTGATTTGAGTTCTGACAAAAGGCCTGTTGCGAGGCTGACACTTTTTTATTAACCTGAAAAGCTTAGTTAAAAAAATATTTAAGAAAATAGGCGAAAAAGACCATTCCGCCTCCTCTCTCCGAAACTACTTATTGTAAAACTTTAAAAACAATCTCTCAAAGCCCGGATGTTGTTTTGAGGCATCGCGATTGTGAACCTTACGTCATGGAATTAGAAATCAAAACCTGTAACGGGAAAATGGCGTCTTTAGATGCCATGGGGCGTTGAGAGGTCTTTTCTTAATCATTACAGGAAAAATATAGAGAAATCTATGGTTTAATTAAATAGTGGGGTGAAAATTTCTTTCAATACCACATACAAACTTATACATGCACCTGGTTACATACATGGAATATAAAGGCAGCACCAATAACTTTGTAAACAACATTTTCCTATCTTGTACACACATGAAAATTAAAGATACCGAATCCCCATAGAAGTCACTGGAATAACATTGTGCGGTGGTACGGAACCCTCGCGCGAGTAGTGCGACTCGCATTTGACCGTTTATTATTTTTATAAAACATGACTCAATTTTTCTGAGTTCACAACATACGCCTTGTCGTTACGCCCTAAAGGGCGTCTAAAAGTCCCCTAAACGGTAAACCGTTTAGGGGACTTTTAACATTTTACATTTAAACATTTACATATAGGCACATAGGTACAATGCTTCTGGCCCCACACTAGGATGCCCCGTGTCGTGGGGACCAGAAACAGCGACGTCACACACATATAACACCCAAGACCTGTTTTTCTGTATCCCCAGCCGGGGATCGAACCCCGGACCTCTCGCATGGTAGGCAGTCCCACAACCGCGGCGCCACAGATGTCGTCATAGTTTAAAGACGACTGGCTGTTCAACTAGTGACAAGGAGCCTTACCACAAAAAAATAAACTACTGTTCAACACTTGTTTAAATACAAAAACCGGTCAAGTGCGAGTCTAAATCGCGCACGAAGGGTTCTGTACCACCGTTCAATGGAAGCGATGGTGTGGAGTGAATAGTTTGGATTTTACACAGCAAAATATTGTTTACAAAGTTATTGGTGCGGTTACTTTCACACTCCATGTACGTAACCAGGTGCATCCATAAGTTTGTATGTGGTATTGAAAGAATTGTTGTATGGGAGCCCCCTTAAATATTTCTTTTATCCTGTTTTTTAGTATTTGTTGTTATAGCGGCAACAGAAATACATAATCTGTGAAAATTTCAACTCTCTAGCTAGCTAGTTTCTTGAGATACAGCCTGGTGACAGACGGACGGACAGCGAAGTCTTAGTAATAGGGTTCCGTTCTTACCCGTTGGGTACGGAACCCTAAAAACGTATGGAATTTGACGTTTGTTATGAGGTTAAACGCTGTTTAATATGTTTTGTGGTAACACGGAAGATGTCTCACAGGCCCCCAGCGGCGTCAGTAAAACATCATTCCACCCCCTTCCCCGCGCTTCCTTCCTTTAGCGCCTGAGTGAGTACAGTTCAGTTGCGTCCGTCCGCGCCGAGGAGAGCGATGGCTGCGTCGGACATGCTCGAATCGGTTAAGTTACATCGGCGTTAAGTCCGGCAGGGGTCCCACAGACCCCGTGTCACGTGCGTGATTTTGCCACGGTAATTGAACCACGAAACCCGGAAACCAAGCCAAAAAGAAGGAAAATCTGTGCCATTTATCATTCTAAGTTGAAATCCAAATCGAACTACCAATATGATTCGTGTGGAAATTATGTGTGCTTGCATAATGCGAAACAATTATGCCCTGGCTGCCTGTAATAAAATATTTTTTTTTACCATAGCAAGGTCAATTTTACGAGATAAGGAATGTAATCAAACTTTCAGGGGTTTAATAGTAGTTTATGAGACTGATACATAATGCATAATTATGTTTTATTTTTATTTTATTTTATATTCTTAAGAGAGGTAACAGCTGTAATTCTTAAATAGTTACATGTGAATTATAAAGTTAAGAGCTAATAATAACCTCCCACAGTTAATTTACTAAACATGTGAACTGGGTACTTCCAAAGCGACATAAGAGCATTAATTGACAAAAACTACGAGTACAACACACACCACACCAACACTACTCATCATCTAAAGATGCAACAAACTGCCTTATGAAGTGAACCCTTATTGATTGAGCTGAGCACTGTCATTAAATATATCAATGCCATCTTCACCATTAAAGCCATCGCCACTACAGAGACTGTTAAAAGTAGAACATGCTCTTACCGGAAACGAGTTTTTCCTATAGTTACTATGAAAACCGGGCAACTGAAAGAGAGGACGTCTACGAGCACCAACAATACGAACTTTCAGTTTAATTTTGCTAAGCAGAGTAGGATAATCTACGGTGCCCTTCAGTATTTTCATAAGAAAAGCAATATCGGCGACATCCCTACGTAGCTTTAGAGGGAGGAGATGCAGTCGTGCACACCGATGCTCACAATGAACCTGCGGCAGTTTGAACTTGAAGCCGATATATCTTGTAAACTTTCTCTGGATGCGTTCTAATCTATTGATGTACGTATTATAGCAATGGTTACAAACCTGCGAGGCGTATTCTAGGTGACTGCGGACATAAGCACAATACAATATTTTTATCGTTTACATGCGCGCCTAAACGATTAAGACGATCTCATGACGAAACCTAGTGCTTTTGAGGAATTACTGACAATGGCATCAATGTGACGGTCAAGAATAAGCTTGCTATACATAACACCACCAAGGTCTTTACTAACAAATGCTCGCATTAGAGGAAGGTGCTTAATTTCATAATTAGCCAAATTGGGTTTTATTTTCGGGTAAATGTCACGTAATAATAGTTTATCTACACACGTATCATAAACCCTCTTTACTTTGTTCAAAAACCGCACGTTACGATCAGCATTATGTTAAACTACTTGATAAAAACTCGTTTCGTATCTGGAAAACTACACATTATGGTCATTATGTGTAGTTTTTCTACATATAATGAAATTCAAATTTCGAACGCCGACGTCCACCCGCGTGCCGTCCCTAGTTTGTCTGTGAAGTTGATACTGACATTCAAATTTCGAACGCCGACGCCCGCCTGCGTGAAGTTGGTACTAAAGAACAAGCTAAACAATTGCAGAACCACAATGCCGGTCAAACATGCGGTTCCTGAACACATCAAAGAGAGCTTATGATATGTGTGTAGATAAACTAGTGTATGTAACTGTACATAATTAGGCATTAAAACTCTCGAGTGATATTATTATGAAACAAGCCCGAGTTTTAATGCCCTCCATTATGCATGCACAATAAAACTTCGTAGAATAAATCGTGTTTTCTATTACTATAGTAGTTTATGTGACTGCTACATAATGGAGGGATTAATACTCGAGAGTGGGTTTATAAAACGAGCCGAAGGCGAGTTTCATAATAATATCACTCGAGAGTTTTAATGCCTAATTATGTACAGTTACATACACTAGTTTATCTACACACATATCATAAGGTCTCTTTGATGTGTTCAGGAACCGCATGTTTGACCGGCATTGTGGCTCTGCAGTTGTTTAGCTTGTTCTGTAGTACCAACTTCACGCAGGCGGGCGTCGGCGTTCGAAATTTGAATGTCATAAATTTTTCAGATAAGAAATGAGTTTTTACCAAGTAGTTTAACATTATGCTGATCGTAACGTGCGGTTTTTGTACGCAGTAAAGAGGGTTTATGATACGTGTGTAGATAAAAACACTTAGCGGCATACAAGTCCAATTTATTTATACCACAGTAGATATCAAGCTCAAGTAAGTCCCTTTGAAGAAGTTCTGAGTCGGTGGCCCCATTAACGACCCTGAAGATCTTCATGTCGTCTGCAAATAAAACGTAGGTGAATGTCATAGATAAATAAAATATAAAGAGAAGTGGCCCAAGCAATGACCCTTGCGGCACTCCGGAGGGTACACTCAACCAAGATGACATAAATCCGTTAAGAACGACAACCTGAGATCTTTGTGAGAAATAATAGGCAAACTACTTGTGCAGATCATCCCTAATGCCCACCTCGCTAGGCTTATCTAACAGAATGTACAGTTACATTGACGAACCGAATAGCCGAGTCGGCAGTGACCCTGCCTACGAAGCCAAAGGTCCCGGGTTCGAGTCCCGGTGGGGGCAAATATTTGTTTGATGAGAACGGACATTTGTACCCTAGTCATGGTTGTTTATCTATCTCAGTATAATATTTATCTATATAAGTATGTGTATCGTTGTCTAGTACCCAAGATACAGGGAATCCTAGTTTGGGGCTAGATCATGTAAATAGTGTCCAAGGTATTATTATTACATACTAGTAATTTATGGGACTGATACATAATGGAGGGCATTAAAACTCGAAAACTTCATAATAATATACAGTATATAATAGTATATATACTATAATAATACAGTATAATAATTATGTACAGTTACATACACTAGTTTATCTACATAATTAGCATTCATTTTGTAATTTGACAATATTTTATTTAAAAAAGGAAACGCAAAAGATGCGACGACTGTGGAGTTTCTTCGGTGAGCTCTTCTCCACAGATTCCGCCATTGTGTTAGTGAACTCACCCAAAAAAATGTAATGACGGATCTAAGTGATGTAACAACATCCTATGGAAATAAATGATTTTTGATTTGATTTGATTTGATTTGATTTACACACATATCATAAGCTCTCTTTGATGTGTTCAGGAACAGCATGTTTGACCGGCATTATGGCATTGAGTTGTTTAGCTTGTTGTGTAGTACCAACTTCACAGACAAAATAGGGGAGGGCGTCGGTGTTCGAAATTTGAATGTCATAATATGTAGGAAATTTACACATTATGGTCATAATGTTCAATATTCAGATAAGAAATGAGTTTTTACAAAGTAGTTTAACATTATGCTGATCGTAACGTGCGGTTTTTGGACGCAGTAAAGAAGGTTTATGATACTTGTGTAGAAAAAACATTTTATTTGAAGTTATGTTCAAATTTTAAACTTATTATTCTAATCATTGGCGTCTATATGAGACGAAGATGATTCGTCTCAAGAGTCCGAATCTACCGTATTTACGCTAAAACTCGATTAATTTTATCAATTTTGCTATGAAAATTGCTCCCTACTTTTATGATGTGTAATAAATCAGTATTTTTGATGTGCAGTTTAATATTTCCCAAAAACAATTTGAATTGACCTCAATTCTAATATCAGTCGAGACGACGTTCTGTTCGAAATTAAATGTCTATGCCGCAATGCCGGTCGTAACATGCGGTTCCTGAACACATCATAGAGAGTTTACACTATTTGTGTAGATAAAGCAGTGTTTGTAACTGTACATAACTAGGCATTAAAACACTCGTGTGATGTTATTAGAGAACTCGCCTGTCGTCTCGTTTCAGAAACACATCACTCTCGATTTTAATGCCTTATAATATAACAGTCACATAATAGTATTTTATGATACGTGTGTAGATAAACTACTATTATCATTGTATATGTCATTTAACTGTTTTTATTTCATTTCTATGCTATCGGCCCATATACCGCAGGGGTCTCTTTGCAACAGGTGCGTTTTGGGATAGGTGCATTTTGCAATAGGTGCATTTTGCAATGGGTGCATTTTGCGAAAGGTGCGTTTTGGGATAGGTGCATTTTGCGAAAGGTGCGTTTTGGGATAGGTGCATTTTGCGAAAGGTGCGTTTTGGGATAGGTGCATTTTGAGAAAGGTGCATTCTGCCACGTCTTTCGCATGGGGTACATTTTGGGATAGGTACGTTTTCAGACTGAGCCCTCTCAGTCTCTTCGTCACCAGTTACTTGACCCACGTCACCAGTAGAAAGTTAATGGGTGCTCACATGCCCGCAATGTGCGAGGTCTTCTCAAGGAAGATGGCTATATAAGCCACATGCGTGCCCACGAGATAAGATAAGATAAGATAAGATAAGATAAGAATCCGTTTATTCACTGTTAAGACACACAGGTATGGTTCACAAAAAAGTAAAAAAAAAAAAAGCAGAAATGACCAGATTCCCCATGCGGTGTGCACCGCAACAGCGAATGGGTTCCGACTCAGCATGTGCTGCGGGACTTGCAGCAAGTCCCGCAGCGCTGATATTCTGTCGGCACCTAAATATCGTGCGTGGGTATTATATATGGATGGGTGTTATATAACCTATTTTATTAAAACAACATATAAATTCCTACGTAGAGAGTGAAATAAATAAATGAATAAACAAAAATAACTTGTGTGCATTGTGAAAATATATAAAGTACATAAAAGTATCAGTATCATCCGACTTTAAAACCACAGGGTAACATTATAAAACAAAACACGAGTAACGCGAGTAACGTGAGAGCTCACCGGAACCGAGTCAAACACTTGACTTTTGAAGTGTTAAAAAATGTTTTTTACACATTATTTTAAAATGAGCTATAGACATTAGATCACGGATTGGTGGCGGCAGATTGTTCCAGCACTTCGTAGCCAAATATCTGAAACTGCCCCGAAAAGCAGCAGACCCGTGACGGGGGATCAACAGTAGGCTCGAGGTGGTCCTAGGCTGGTGATGGTGTGGATGTCGCCAGGTAAGTTTTTCGTATAGATAGTCGGGCGTTTTGTGCTTTATTACACCAAATAGGAGCGAGGCCAGATGAAGGTCCCGTCTGCCGGCTATCTTAAGTATGTTGGCATTGTTAAGGAAGGGTGTTACGTGCCCGCGTGAAGGAATAAGGAAACAAAATCTCGCACATGCATTTTGAACCCTTTGGACCAGCCGTTGAGTTCGTTTGAAAAGACAGGGTCCATATACTGATATGCCATAATTTAGCTTTGATAAGACCAAGGACTCGCACAGCGAGATGCGCATTTGCTCGCTTAGAAAGCATCTTATCTTATATAATATACTAAGCCTATAGAAACAGTTCTTGACCATTTCAAGAACATGTTTCTCAAAGCGAAGCTCTTGGTCCATTATAAGTCCAAGGTTGCGAGCCTCATTTACACGCTCAACCAAGACACCCGCGATTGAAATTTGTGGGTTTAGGTTTGTAAGTGTCTTGATTTGATTTTTTGATCCTAAAATCATGTATTTTGACTTAGCTGGGTTCAGGACCAAAGCGTTCCTAACAGCCCAGGCGCCCACCCTATCTAAATCATTATTAATATGGATAACATTGTCATTAAAATTGTCATTATTTAAATCAGTGTAAATTTGTAGGTCATCTGCATAAATGTGATATTTGCAATGAGTAATGCATTTTATGATATCACGAGCGATGTCTGCACTGCGCACGCGACAAGTTCGAGCGGTCACAGTGCCCGAAATCGGTCGGACCACATCATCATCATCATAGTCTCTGCCATCGGGAAAGATATGATTATATTGGTTGATAGCGCGAGCGCCGCGCCATGCGTATCTAACTTTATTAATAATATAATAATAATACCTTGGACACTATTTACTCACATTGATCTAGACCCAAACTAGGATTCCATGTATCTTGGGTACTAGACAACGATACACATACTTACATAGATCAAATCAAATCGAATCAAATATCATTTATTTCTCAGAAAGGAAATGTACACAAATTAAGGTAGGAACAAAGGTATTATAGTACAGAATTCTAATTCTAATTCTAAGGAAAGATAAATACTATACTTAGGTAGATAAACAACCATGGCTAGGAATACAAACATCCGTTCTCATCAAACAAATATTTGCCCCCACCGGGACTCGAACCCGGATCCCTTGACTTCGTAGGCAGGTTCACTGCCGACTCGGCCATTTGGGTCGTCTATATAGACTAATGTAGCCTCCATCTCCGTTCCAGTGCCGAACACGTCACGGGAACAGCTGGTGCTGCAGTACCTGGACTCGTGCAGGAGACACGACACGCCACCCATACACTCCGTGCTGCTGCAAATACAGGTGACCTGCTCCTGACTTTCGTCCCTCTGTCTCCACGCTGTAGACATACAGATATGGTGAAACGTCATTCTACATATTTTACCCCAGACCAGACGAAAACAGATGACAACTGAGATGAGCTGGAACATTCCGAAAGCTTCACTACCACCAAGAGAAGAAAGGTTGCATTCTGGGACATCTCTCGGCCTGAGTGTTATTCTTATTGGGTCCTCTATCTTCTTGGAGCATAGCATCTTAACCCTTAATTGGGCCTGAGCATGCAGAATTTTTCATTGGTATTCGCATTTATTACCGAGCCATAAGGTTGAAAATCTGGATTTATAAGTCCAATTAAGCGTTAAAACAGTCTTCCAGTTCCGTCATTAGCGGCCACAACGACTTTCGGGCAGGTAACTTCACCATTGGACATATGCCTCCGCAATAGATTTCCAATTCGTGCAGTCTGCCGCCTAATATTCAAATGATCCCCCCCTTTCCCGCAGGACATGCCAGACAATACAGTCGGCGGCGGCGCGCGCGCACCCCGGCTCTCGCTCACGTCGTGCTTGCTCCGCGGGGTCGCGCCAGCCGACGCGCTGGAGGCGGTGCTGCGGCGCGCGCAGTTCCGGGAGATCGAGATCATGCACGCGTTTCTCGATGATGAGTGCGCGGTAATTGTTCACTCACTCTTTTTTCATCACTTACTCTTTTTTTCATTCCCTCACTCTTTCGCTCATTTATTCACTCACTTTTTCGATCATTATTTACTCACTTATTCGCTCATTATTCACGCACACTTTCAATCATTTATTTTCTCACCCTTTCGATCATTATTCACTCACTTATTCGCTTTTTATTCACGCACTCTCTCGCTCATTTATTCACTCACTTATTCGCTCATTACTTATTCCCTCATTATTCACTCAATCTCTCGCTCAATTTATTCGCTCATTATCCACTCACTTTCGCTCATTATTAACTCAATTTCTCTCATTATTCACTCACTTTCGCTCATTATTCACTCACTTTCGCTCATTACTTTCGCTCATTATTCACTCACTTATTTGCTCATTATTACGCACTCTTTCGCTCATTATTCACGCACTCTTTCGCTCATTTATTCACTCACTTTCACTCATTATTCACGCACTCTTTCGCTCATTTATTCACTCACTTTCGCTCATTATTCACGCACTCTTTCGCTCATTATTCACGCACTCTTTCGCTCATTATTTACGCACTCTTTAGCTCACTTATTCACTCATTCTTTCGCTCAATTTATTCGCTTATTATTCACTCACTTATTTGCTCATTATTTACCCACTTTCGCTCATTATTTACTCACTTTCGCTTATTATTCACTCACTTTCGCTTATTATTCACTCACTTTCGCTTATTATTCACTCACTTATTTGCTCATTATTAACGAACTCTTTCGCTCATTGATTCACTCACTCTGTCGCTTATTATTCACTTACTCGTTCTCTCATTAATATATTCAGTCACTTGTTCTCTCATACTGATAGTTCGAAGTTCGCCGTGCAACGTATCACACGTGACTTGCTCGGTAAATGTCAAATCGTATAATTCTTCTTAGCGAATCGAACCGAACATGTTAATGTTCACAGGAGGCGTTATTCGACATGTTCGAGTACTACGAGAGTGCGAACACGCTCACCATCTCTGGGCAGCGCGACTTCGGCATCCGAGGGTGGCAGGCTGCTTCTAGGATGATCAAGAAGGTATACGCAACGGGTCTCACACTTAACTAAGTAGCCTTATTGTGTTATTAAAACTAAACACTTTAAACATTTATATACAGGCACATGCCTTGCTTCCGGCCCCACACTAGGATAGCCTGTGTCGATGTCGTGGGAACTTGAAACAGTGACGTACGGCGATACTTCTTCTTCCTCCCGAGCAAATTAATGATTAAATCATCAAACGAATGCACATTAATCATAGGCTGTTTGTTTACTTACGTGTAGGCCGAATGACTCAATATTTGTGCCTAAATGAAGTGCCCAACAAAAAGCGTGCTTGCTTGTATCAGGATGTTTTGGATTCGACCTCATTTGTCTATTTGAAGCGGCCATTTATCTGAACTGGGACGCGAATATTCTTTGGATTCTATCTGGAAAAGCCCATGCACAATATTATATCGATGTGAACTGAGTTGATGGTGATGATGTTACTTAGGTACCTTAAAGGGACGTACAATTTTCTGGTCGTAAACTATGTAATAAATTAAGTACGTATAAATGTAACAGTTAGGTAGTTGTACAGTTACATACATAGAGCGACCCCTTTTCCCACAAGAGGTGGCAGAAGCATAGGTACGTGGTCGGCACCGGGATTTGAACCTGCATCTCCTGGCTGACAGGTGAGGCTGTAATCACTAGACCACGGAAGCGCTTACGTTACGTTTACGATAGGGTTCGTTGGTAGGTATGTATTTTCACCAAAAACTTTTTTTAAAGTTCCGTCCCTTAAAAGGAAAATAAAGAACCATTATAGTATCACTTTGTTGTCCGTCTTTAATAAGGGATTCTTTTTTCCTTTTAAGGTACGGAACCTTTAAAAAGTGTTCGGGTGTGTGGATGTTATCCTCTATTCTCGTGAATTTTTGTGAACAGGTTCGATAATAATCAATATTTATTTTTTGGATGATTCAGTTTTTGGAAATTTTTCAAAATGGCGGAGATGTGGGGGTTTCAAAATTTCAAAAAACCGCTACAGTACAAACCGCTTGATGGATTTTAACAAATGTGGTGTCGTTGGATTTATATATGAGACCGTGAGATTAACAGGCTATATAATTTTAGTGAAATCTCGATAGGTTGTGTTTAAGACCGCAAAATGTAGTTTACAAAGTTATTGGTGCGGCTACTTCCATACTCCATAATGCATTCATAAGTTTGTATGTGTTATTAAAAGAAAGTGTCACTAGCGGGGTCTGCAGCTCACAGAGCCTAGTATTTTTTTGTTTTGCTTGTCCCTATTATGTAATTGGCATTTTAATTGTTCTGAATCAGTTGTATTTTTATTATTTGAGTGCTGTGAAACAACAGATAAACAAATGAAATGAAATTAAGATAGCAACGCTTAGACAAGGTTAGTAGTTAACACGGTATTATTGTTGGTCCGCTCCGCAGAGCTGCGCCCTCAGCTCGCTGTCAGTGAGCGCGTGGCCGCTGGAGGCTGCGCACTCGCCGGTGCTGGCGCGCGCGCTGCGGCCGCTCGGCTGCGCGCTGCGCAAGCTGAGTCTGCTCGGCGCGGGGCTGGCCGGCGAGCCTTTACTGTGTCTCGGTAACTATGACCACATAAAACCACTCTAAGGCCCGTATTGATAAACCGCTCTCAGCTCTGAGATCTATCTAAATCGCGTGAAAATGACATTCGATATAGCTGAGAGCGGTTTAATGGGCCTTAGATGACAAGCTAAAGATATCTTCAAACGTTCTTGGATATATTCATGAAATATATCCAAGAATCGTCCCAGAAAAACCAGCTTTCAAATACCCTTTTCAGAGCTACGATACGAAACTTTTAATTTTAGAGCCAGTAAAGTAGTAAGTCTAATTTAACTTAGCAATACTGGTAGGTGTGGTGACAGGTCACTGCAAACTAAATAGACACCTGTCATTATTACGGCTCGTTCAGGTCCCATCATGCCCTCACTGTGGCTTGGAGGAAAGTAGCCAGCACTTCTTGGGAGAATGCGTAACGTATTCAAACATAATATGGCGAACACTAGGGATGGATAACATTAGAGCAGATGATTTGACAAACTTAAAGTTTAGCGACATCCTAGAATTCATTAAAACGAACAAGAATATTTGGGGAGGGACATCTGTTGATCCAACAGTAACCAGTGCCCAAACGCTGGGCATTGGGTGAAATAGTCACGATAGAGGACCGTCCACCCGCCTGGGGTTCCCCTGGTGTCCCACCTCATCATCAGCATCAACTCTGTCAATGTCAGTTTACCCATGTCTGTATTAATGGCAAGTTAGAGCAATTTTTCGTTTATGTTAAGGGACATATTTTATGCTCAATGTATGTTTGTCGATATGTCGATCTCTTTTTGGCATTTGTGATGAAAAAACAGGCTTACTAGTCAACTAGGAATCATTTCAATCGCCTATGTATTCAAATTTCTCGCACAGGCTAGTAGAGGCCGGTCGCATCTCTATTTTTGGTCTCAAATGTTGACATAGTATGAAACAAGGGAGCAAAGTTGGTAACAACATACGAGGTTGGTTTACCAGCTCGAGCCGCAGCGCAGCGCAGCCGACAGCAGTAAAGAAAAGAACCGAGCTGGCTAATCGTGAGCTATTGGTAATAACATATTATTACCAATAGCTCACGAGTCTCATACGACGTTTTTCAACACACTGATGAGGAAAAATAAAATTAAGTATATTAAAAAAAAGCTTTTATTTATTATTACGATTAATCGATGCGTTAAAGTTTTCAACTGAACAGTTTTGTTAGTGCCACTGGTTTACCAACACGAAACATTCAAACCGCTTTACCGACTATGGTGGTACCGCCACGACAGTTGTCATTTGTTTACCGACTATGGTGGTACCGCCACGACAGTTGTCATTTGTTTACCGACTATGGTGGTACCGCCACGACAGTTGTCATTTGTTTACCGACTATGGTGGTACCGCCACGACAGTTGTCATTTGTTTACCGACTATGGTGGTACCGCCACGACAGTTGTCATTTGTTTACCGACTATGGTGGTACCGCCACGACAGTTGTCATTTGTTTACCGACTATGGTGGTACCGCCACGACAGTTGTCATTTGTTTACCGACTATGGTGGTACCGCCACGACAGTTGTCATTTGTTTACCGACTATGGTGGTACCGCCACGACAGTTGTCATTTGTTTACCGACTATGGTGGTACCGCCACGACAGTTGTCATTTGTTTACCGACTATGGTGGTACCGCCACGACAGTTGTCATTTGTTTACCGACTATGGTGGTACCGCCACGACAGTTGTCATTTGTTTACCGACTATGGTGGTACCGCCACGACAGTTGTCATTTGTTTACCGACTATGGTGGTACCGCCACGACAGTTGTCATTTGTTTACCGACTATGGTGGTACCGCCACGACAGTTGTCATTTGTTTACCGACTATGGTGGTACCGCCACGACAGTTGTCATTTGTTTACCGACTATGGTGGTACCGCCACGACAGTTGTCATTTGTTTACCGACTATGGTGGTACCGCCACGACAGTTGTCATTTGTTTACCGACTATGGTGGTACCGCCACGACAGTTGTCATTTGTTTACCGACTATGGTGGTACCGCCACGACAGTTGTCATTTGTTTACCGACTATGGTGGTACCGCCACGACAGTTGTCATTTGTTTACCGACTATGGTGGTACCGCCACGACAGTTGTCATTTGTTTACCGACTATGGTGGTACCGCCACGACAGTTGTCATTTGTTTACCGACTATGGTGGTACCGCCACGACAGTTGTCATTTGTTTACCGACTATGGTGGTACCGCCACGACAGTTGTCATTTGTTTACCGACTATGGTGGTACCGCCACGACAGTTGTCATTTGTTTATTTGTTTGTTGTTTGGTTTTACGCATGGATTCTGAACCGATTTTAAAGCACTAATGATATGTGTGTAGATAAAGTAGGGTATGCAACTGTATATAAATAGGCCCTTTTTATGAGATTGAAGGCCCCTTAGTTAAGACAGTCTCATAAACCTATTATCTACACACGTATCATAAACCCTCTTTACTGGATCCAAAAACCGCAAGTTACGACCGGCATAATGATACTACTTGGTAAAAACTCATTTCTTATCTAAATATTGATACATTACGACTATAATGTATCAATATTACGACATATTATGACATTCAAATTTCGAAGGCAGACGCCCGCCTGCGTGCCGCCCCTAGTTTGTCTGTGAAGTTGGTACTACTGAACAAGCTAAACATGTGCAGAGCAATTATCAATGAGCAATGATATTTATATAGGGACTCCTTGTTATAAATGATGAAATACATATTTCAGGATTTTAAGTAAATCACCCCGCATCCTTTAAATTGGGGAGTGGAAGTTTGTTGACGTTTTCCCATACAAACACAATTTCATGCTAGAGATCTGAAAATTATACAATTACTCGGACTTGTTATTACAGCATATTACAAATAAGAAAATACGTGTTTCAGGCTTTAAAAACCATTCTTCAACCACTTCAAGTAGGGGCCGAGGCTCTCGTCAGGTTTCAGAATCTTAGTATGTACATAATTATACGAAAAATATTACTCCACTTATGTACTTCGTTAATTAGTACACAAACATAAAAAAAAATCCCTACCCCGTAAACTAGGGGAAGGAAGTTTGTATGAGACTTCTTTGAATTTTAATGCTAGAGGTCTGATAATTGATATAGGGACTCCTTGCTTTAAAATAACCAAACACATATTTCAGGATTTTAGTAAATCACCCCCCACGTCTTAAATTAGGGGATGGAAACGCCAAAACGCCTTATGTGTACCCGAACTTCGGGCTAAGAATGTTGTCAAATCGCGAGTGCGGTGCATTAGAGGCCAGTGATATGATATGTTGTTGGGTATCCCATTGTATGCCGCTGCTCCCTAGACGACAAGTAGGCGGCTAGATGAAAAAGGCAAAGATAGTGAGTGGGCTCCTCTGATGTGCAAGAAATACACCCCAAGAAAAGAAAGACAAAATGAACAAAATTAAAAATATGGTTACAAAAAGAAGTGAAATCCCACCAATAACATTTCATGTAAAATTTTGCTAAGACGAGACCATGTGGCTCGCACTGTCAAACAGTTATCAGATCTCATGAAGAGCCAAGCTTCTAACTCTACACGCACTAACTCTACAAACTACACCTTAGTCAAAATATGTGGCTTGGCCGTTTCGCTACTGTCACATGGGATGGGCGTATGGGAAAAATGTATTCACTGTTCATTACTTTCTGTTGTACAATAGTTCTTGTAGTAAAAATGAATCTTGTAAAAGCGAAATAGATTTGTTTATTCGCACCTACAAGAACTATACTCGTTACTACAAGAACGGATTGTATGAATAAATCTCGTCACTGCAAGAACGGATTGAATGATTGGAAAATGAATTATAGGTTATAGTAAAAATTAATAATGTAAAAGAAAAGTAATGAATAGTGAATAAATTTGTCAACATACTCTAATGTAACGGTAGCGAAACGGCCAAGCCACATATTTTTACTAAGTTGTAGAGTTTGTGGAGTTAGGGCTTGTAGAGTTGAGTTAGAAGCTTGGCTCTATATGAGATCTGATAACTTTTTGAAAATGCCAGCTTATGGTCTCGTCTTGGCAACATTTTACGTGAAAATGTTTTTGGTGGGAACAGATTATCCACATACTACGAGTATAGCATGCAGTATCGATTGTCACTTGTTTGTGACCCTTGGACGGCATCTGGAGACCACTTCTGCCAACTGCTGCGTTTGTTTCATTGGCAACCATCTTGCATAATAATAATAATACCAATACCTTGGACACTATTGACACACATTGATCTAGCCCCAAACTAGGATTCCCTGTATCTTGGGCACTAGACAACGATACACATACTTATATAGATAAATATTATACTTAGATAGATAAACAACCATGACTAGGGTACAAACATCCGTTCTCGTCTAATAAATATTTGCCCATACCGGGCCTCGAACCCGGGACCCTTGGCTTCGTAGGCAGGGTCGCTGCCGACTCGGCCATTCGGGTCGTGATAGTGTGTAGAACATGCTACGGTTCGCCTCTTGACAGTAACATGTGGCTAAATGCGGATGAAAATCTGTGCTTCCGTCTCCCTACCGGAAAAAGCTTGCCTCTGATAGTATGTTTACAACAATGATCTCTCCGTCCGCAGTGATAGCGCTCAAATCCAACAGCTCGCTCCGGGAACTGCGGCTCGGAGACAACCGCTTATCAGAGAGCGACGCCTCGCAAATAGCGACCTTATTGAGAGCCAATACGAGGATTCAGCTGCTGGACCTGTCCAACAACCTAATACAGGTACCTACTGCAGACAAAGACAGTTGCTGGCCCCACACTAGGATATCCTGTGTCTTGGGAGCCAGGAACAGCGACGTCTCAAACATATAACATGCAAGATCCGAGGATTTCTTTGGTTTAATTTTTCGTAATCGCTAAAAAATATAGGTATTGTAAGAGACAACCTCCTTTTGCCTATAGTAGTCGTAATATGAATGTGTTCTTGGGTACAGGACGCAGGCGTAGCGTACATAGCGCATGCGCTAGCGACGCAGCCGGCGAACTCTCCCCCCTCCGCCGTGACCACCTCGCCGCTCTCCCCGCACCACTACCCAGGTACGTCACTACCGTGCACATAGCGGCTGCCTCGCACATAGCGGATGCGCCAGCGATGCAGCCGGTGCACTCTCCCCCCTCCGCCGTGACCACCTCGCCGCTCTCCCCGCACCACTACCCAGGTACGTCACTACCCCGCACATAGCGGCTGCCTCGCACATAGCGGATGCGCCAGCGATGCAGCCGGCGCACTCTCCCCCCTCCGCCGTGACCACCTCGCCGCTCTCCCCGCACCACTACCCAGGTACGTCACTACCCCGCACATAGCGGCTGCCTCGCACATAGCGGATGCGCCAGCGATGCAGCCGGTGCACTCTCCCCCCTCCGCCGTGACCACCTCGCCGCTCTCCCCGCACCACTACCCAGGTACGTCACTACCCTGCACATAGCGGCTGCCTCGCATATAGCGGATGCGCCAGCGATGCAGCCGGTGCACTCTCCCCCCCTCCGCCGTGACCACCTCGCCGCTCTCCCCGCACCACTACCCAGGTACGTCACTACCCTGCACATAGCGGCTGCCTCGCACATAGCGGATGCGCCAGCGATGCAGCCGGTGCACTCTCCCCCCTCCGCCGTGACCACCTCGCCGCTCTCCCCGCACCACTACCCAGGTACGTCACTACCCTGCACATAGCGGCTGCCTCGCACATAGCGGATGCGCCAGCGATGCAGCCGCTGCACTCTCCCCCCTCCGCTGTGGCCACCTCGCCTCTCTCCCCGCACCACTACCCAGGTACGTCACTACCCTGCACATAGCGGCTGCCTCGCACATAGCGGATGCGCCAGTGATGCAGCCGGTGCACTCTCCCCCCTCCGCCGTGACCACCTCGCCGCTCTCCCCGTACCACTACCCAGGTACGTCACTACCCCGCACATAGCGGCTGCCTCGCACATAGCGGATGCGCCAGCGATGCAGCCGGCGCAGTCTCCCCCTTCCGCCGTGACCACCTCGCCGCTCTCCCCGCACCACTACCCAGGTACGTCACTACCCTGCACATAGCGGCTGCCTCGCACATAGCGGATGCGCCAGCGATGCAGTCGGTGCACTCTCCCCCTTCCGCCGTGACCACCTCGCCGCTCTCCCCGCACCACTACCCAGGTACGTCACTACCCCGCACATAGCGGCTGCCTCGCACATAGCGGATGCGCCAGCGATGCAGCCGGCGCACTCTCCCCCCTCCGCCGTGACCACCTCGCCGCTCTCCCCGCACCACTACCCAGGTACGTCACTACCCCGCACATAGCGGCTGCCTCGCACATAGCGGATGCGCCAGCGATGCAGCCGGCGCACTCTCCCCCCTCCGCCGTGACCACCTCGCCGCTCTCCCCGCACCACTACCCAGGTACGTCACTACCCCGCACATAGCGGCTGCCTCGCACATAGCGGATGCGCCAGCGATGCAGCCGGCACACTCTCCCCCCTCCGCCTTGACTATCTCACCGCTCCATGACATGTTTTTTTTTTATCCCCTAAGGGGTAAAAGGGCTCTTCTGTCGTAAAATCGATAGTTGCCATATAGTAAACTTTGAGAAGAACTACCTAGTCTAGCCATAAATTCGGTCACAAAGAATATTGTGCCTAAATCATGTTTGGAAAGTAAAAAATTGATTGTCTGTAAAGTCGGTTTACGGACGATAATTTTACGTGATAACGTCATAAGAAACGCTTGGGCCAATCGTGCCTCTCTATAGCTTGTTTCGCGCTCTCGCTTGCACGTTCGACTCAGGCGGAACGTGACAGCGGAACATGACACTTTGCAGCCGGCGTTCATCAATTTATAAGACGTTCAAAAATAACAAAAATATAGTTTGAAGTGTCTGTGTCTGTTTGTCTGTGTGTTTGTCTGTCTGTGGCACTCTAGAACTTAAACGGGTGGACTGATTTTAATGCGTTTTTTTGTAAATGATAGTATACTTCCCTGTGATGGTTCTTAGCTATGATTTATCAAAATCGGTTCTGTAGTTCGAAACTTATTAGCTTAACAAGGACACAAGTCAACCAAATTTTAGACTTTTTACCCCAGACGACGAAAAATATGAGTGTTGTTATAGGTTTGAGGCGTCTATCTGCCTGTGTGTATTTGTGTGTTAGGGTGTGTCTGTGTGTGTGTATCTGTGGCACCCTAGCGCACAAACTGATGGACGGATAATGGTGATGCTGCACACAAGTTAGAAAGAATGTATTACTAAGACACAGATCGACTTCCACATTTTAATCTTTGTAATTCTGCCAAAGCCGATTGGTCATGGGGACTATTGAATAGTTTTCTCTGATTTAGTTCACAAATTGCAACACCCTGAGCTACACATGCATGACCTTTTGCAAATAATTTACTGCCCAGATATACGACAGCCTTTTCTACTGTAGTTCCTTGCAAATCACTGAGTCGGGGGTTTTTTAAATTTATAGTTATATCAGCTAAACATAAAAAATGTCCGAAATGCACCTCTTTCGCTGGTAACCACTGCTTCAAACGATTGGGCTACACCGCTGTCGTAGCACGCACCGTCTTCAGACGTGCAGAAGCGGCTGCAGTCGAAATATTAAAATGTTGTGTTAATATTCCCAGTACCGGGCTGCGAGGCGCGGGGTCTAGCTTATCTGGTGCTGTGGAACAACCAGCTGACCAGGAACTGCGCCATCCATCTTAGGAATGCCCTGGTGAGTAGAATTTAAGATCTAACCCAATAGTAGATTATGCACCAAGGGGATACAGCGCTGTTTTATGTCACGGGCGCGATATTGAATCCTGAACGTAACGAAGGGCTCCAGACTTAAGACTGAGCCGATTTCTAATCTTTGACACTAAAACTCCGCTTAAGGAAAAAACTCGTTCATTTTCCGTAGATGAGGGCTTTACTGTCAATAAACCCTTGTACAAGGTTTCAAGATGAGGGGTCCGTTTTCCAGTAATTTCAAAAAGTTGGAACTCTTTTTTTATTAAGTTTCCGAGACCTCCCTTGCATGATTTACATTTCTTCCAGAACTAGATGCTGCTGTGTCTATAACCATCTTGAGTTGTAGTTCAAATGAATCTGTGGGGTCCTGCTGATTGTCATGTTACGTATCGGCAATTCTTAAAATCTTATTCCCACCTCCTGCGAGAAAATATAAAAAGCAAGGCTTTTTAAAACAGCATTTTAGTAAAGTGAAGATGTAGGTTTGCAACCTTGCAACAATAGTGATGCCCGCCAAATCATCTGCATGTTCCTAGGAAGTTTCATTTACCGACATAACTTAACCCTCCTAGTGCAGTCGGACAAAAAGTATCATGTATGTTAATCTAGCTCATAAACTATCTCTGTGCTAAATTTCATTCAAAACTATGCTGTCTTTAGTAGCCTTGCTTTTTAGGGTTCCGTACCCGAAGGGTTGCAAACGGGACCCTATTACTAAGACTTCGCTGTCCGTCCGTCCGTCCGTCCGTCCGTCTGTCACTAGGCTGTATCTCAAGAACCTAGCTAGTTAGAGAGTTGAAATTTTCACAGAATATGTATTTCTGTTGCCGCTATAACAACAAATACTAAAAAAACAGCATAAAATAAATATTTAAGGGGGCTCCCATACAACAATACCACATACAAACTTATGGATGCATCTGGTTACGTACATGGAGTGTGAAAGTAACCGCACCAATAACTTTGTAAACAATATTTTGCTGTGAAAAACCAAACTATTCACTCCACACCATCGCTTCCATTGAACGGTGGTACGGAACCCTTCGTGCGCGATTTAGACTCGCACTTGACCGGTTTTTATATTCTCTCGCCGGAGGTGCGAAAAGTAAAGTAAACTCCTCGGGGTAAAGCTGTTTTGTCTTGTCCCTCACTGCAATCAGGACTACGTCTTAGGTCTCTCGCTTCGCTCGATAATTAACTCATAATACCCTCGCTTCGCTCGGGTCTTAAATCTGGAGTTCTTCGTTACGTTCAGGATTCAATATCGCGCCCGTGACATAAAACAGTGCTTTATCCCCTTGGTGCATAATCTACTATAAATAGTATATAAATACAACAGATATACAACAATAGTGTATAAATACAACAGACAAGCGAGAGGTCCCGGATTCTAATACCGGCTGGAGAGGAAATAGTAAGTTTTGCTCCACGACGAGAGGGAGCAAAATGCTACTTTTCTGTTCAAGCTACTTTTTTAATTTATTCATTGGCATGCAGCATTTACGCAATGTGCCAATTCAACACAGATCTTAATAAAATAATCGATAGTAATTTCGTCGTAGTCGATTAAAAACGAACATGTTTCAAGTTTTAACTTTAACAACGTTTATGAAAATTTATGAATATTTATGTTTTTCTGAAATCAAAACTATCGATGACTGTTATTGTGATATAATGAATATTGATATCTGAAACCATTGTAATATACGGTTCGATTATTTTTACACATTGGTAAAAGTACACAGGAATATTTTATCTGTGGTGACCTTTCCTTAATCCTTCACAATCCGCAATTATAAAAAAAAAAATGTTTACGTTGTTCGATTACTGTAAAAGCGGTGAAAGTATAATTCAAAGTATAGTTTTTTTTGAGAGCATTTAATTTAAATTTTTCTCATAGTCGGTGTGTAAAGTTGTATGTGTCACTCAGGAGCAAAATTATTTTCGTCATGGGCGTTGTTGTAAATCAAGCGCCTGTGACTTCGTAACTAGCAATAAGTACTCAATGTGTCCTTGCTGTTTTTTTCAGTCAGGCGTTTCTCTCTTATTATAATCTGTGAGAACTACATATCGTGCTGCGTTTATTTTTTCAATTTCCCAAGAATCTCATCATTTTCAAGTAATTACATGGTCCAGGATCGTAACCGGATATTCAAATTACGAGGATCAATTGGAGTTTCACGGAAAATCACTGGAGTTATTGGTGAATAGTGAATATTGTGAGCGGCCGCATGAACAGTTTGATGTCACAAGTATTTTAAATCTCAAAACTATAGTAAATCTTCACGGCAGCCAATTAGTAACGTAGATAGAACCCAACACTCGATAAAAAGGTAGTATAATATGTATTTCATCGCATTTGAATCAGGTCTGTTCATTTGACACCTGCCTTCAGTGTGCCTCCAAAGGAAGATAGGGATAAAGACCCAGCCAAAGTACGCGCCAGCTACAAGGGCCAACTAACTACATTCTCAACATATCTTCAAGGACTAAGTGATACGGCATTGAGTGCTTCCGATGCAAGCGAACTGCAACTCCGTGTAGGTAAAATGTCAATATTGTATGAGCGTTTTGATGAGGTACAGTTGGTTCTTGAGTGCCAGGAGGAAGCATTGCCCACACAGTTAAAAGAGCGTACTGACTTTGAATCTGATTACTTTCAGCTTGTTTCCCAAGCTCAAACTATTTTAGACCAATACAACAAAGTAGAAAAAAGTGACAGTGTTTCCTCTACTTGCAACACAGTACATCAATCTAAAATGCTTGTTAAGTTGCCAACTATTTCATTGCCCAAATTTAGTGGCTCTTATTATAACTGGTTAGAGTACAGGGACACATTTACTGGCTCGATTCATAACAATCAAGAAATAGATGATATCAATAAGTTCCACTATTTGAGAGCCACCTTGGAGGGCTCAGCAGCTATTGTCATAAAGTCGATTGAGTTCTCTTCAACGAATTATTCTGTGGCATGGGATCTTATCTGTGAAAGATTCAATAACAAAAAGTTATTAGTGCAAAATCACGTTTTGGCGCTATTCAACATTGAGCACATCACAAAGGAATCCTCACAAGTCTTAAAACGTCTTATTGACCAAATTAACAAGAATCTAAGAGCTCTTAAACTCCTAGATGAGCCAATTGAATATTGGGATACTCTACTCATATATATAATCACTCAACAATTAGATTCTAAAACATATCGCGAATGGGAGGAATTTAAAGGGCGAATGAACGCAGGCAAAGACATTAAATTTGAGTCATTTCTTTCATTCCTGCGCAGTCGCGAAGATTTAGTAGAAACTTTGGAACTGTCGCGGTCAGGTCAATTAGGTCAGGCGAAAGTCAATACCCCCAAACTTAAAACTATGGTGTCCGTTACGTCTGGTAATAATAATAAGTCATGCCAAAAATGTAATGGTGAACATAGTCTTAGCGAGTGTTCTCAATTCTTGTCATTGAGTAATGAAGCGAGGTTGAAGTTGTTGCCTAACTTAAAAATATGTTTTAATTGTTTAGGTAGCGGTCACTTTGCAAATAACTGTAAGAAAAGGGTAAGCTGCAAAATATGTAAGCGTAAGCACAATACTCTTATTCATGTGGCTGATTTCAAGTCATCGAAATCAGAAGGTAATGGTAAAGGTAAAAAACCTATTAATAATAATGATTCATTACAGACGCCTCCAAGTCACACAAGTCAGCCAAAAGATGGCGCTAGTGGCGGTGTTAGTCTTTCAGCGACCATGTCATCTAAAACCGAGAGTAGTGGTGCTGTACTACTATCAACGACTTTGATACAAATTTATGACTCTCATAATAGACAACATGTTGCACGAGTTATTTTAGATAGTGGAAGTACATCCTGTTTAATGACCGAACAATTGTATTCGAAATTAAACTTGCCTGTTAATAATATTTACAAGTCAATAATGGGCATCAACAATGCTTCCTCGCAAATAAATAAACTATGTCAGGTATCAGTTACGTCATTAAATGATTAATTTTCGACGAAGTTTAGTTGCTACAATTTAAATAACTCAAATATCCCATCAGAGATTAATTTGGCCGATGCACACTTTCACACACCGGCCCCGGTGGATTTGATAATAGGAGCTGATGTTTTCTGGGACATTTTAGGATCTCAGCGAATAGCATTGGGTGAAGGTCAACCTATCTTGTTTGAAACGAGGTTTGGATGGTTGGTTTCAGTACATATTGGTCCCACTTGCTCATCAAAAAGCAAAACACTTAAATGCAATTTCAGTAAAATTTGTACAACTCAACATGAGTTAATCGATGACATGGACAAACTTCATCGTGACCTTGTGCGATTTTGGCAGTTAGAGGAAGTAAATCCTCATTTACCTCACTACTCGAAAGAGGAGCAATTATGCGAGACTCATTTCATGGAAAACACTACTCGTCTGAAGGACGGACGGTTTTGTGTAAAGATCCCTTTGAAGGAATCACCTGAATTACTCGGCGATACACATCATAAAGCTAAAAAGTGTTTTTTATCATTAGAGCGCCGTTTTGAATCTCAATCAAGATTAGGTCAGTTATATAAAGATTTCATGTCAGAATACGAGTCATTGGGCCACATGTCAGAGTGCACATTACCAAACTCAGACAAACCTGGTCATTTCATCCCACATCATGGTGTTCTGAGAGAAGATCATTCAACCACTAAACTTCGAGCTGTTTTTAATGCCAGTTGTCCTACTACTACTGGTATGAGTTATAATGATATTCAGATGGTTGGTCCTACTGTGCAGGACGATCTATTGTCCTTGCTCATGAGATTTAGGCAGCATAAGTATGTATTAGCTGCAGAGGTCGAGAAGATGCACCGCCAAATCATGGTTCATCCTGACTTTCGACATCTGCAGCAAATATTTTGGCGTAGTTCTCCATCTGAACCCATCAAGTCCTATCAACTTAACACTGTTACCTATGGGACGGCGAGTGCCCCATTTTTAGCTACAAGATGTATCAAACAAATAGGCCTTGAGTGTGAAAATGAACAGACCAGAGATGTTATTGTCCATGACTTTTACGTCGATGATCTGCTCACCGGTGGAGAAAGACTGTCAAAGAAGTGCTTGACATACGTGAACAAGTCACTGCCAAACTTGCATCAGCATGCATGCCACTAAGAAAGTGGAAGTCTAATCATGCTCCATTGTCAGCTGACACATGCACGCTCACAATTAATATGAATATCGGAGCGTCAGAACCGAATAAAGCTCTAGGTTTGAGCTGGCAAACTGAGAAGGATCAACTTAGTTTCCCCATTTGTATTGCCCCAGTCAAAATAAACGATACAAAAAGAAATGTATTATCTGTAATTGCTCAAATATTCGACCCGTTAGGTTTCCTTTCTCCCTGTGTCATCAGAATGAAAATGCTATTACAGAATTTGTGGCTTAAGAAATTATCATGGGATGAGCAGTTGCCAGCTGATATAACAGAGAGCTGGAATGAAATATTAAAGACTTTGCCTTGTTTAAATGAAGTTAGCATACCACGGCACGTATTGAGCGAATCATATCAGTGGGTTGAGATTCATGTTTTCTCAGATGCCTCTGAAAAAGCGTATGGCGCTTGTTTGTGTTGTATATCTTCGCAGCGTTAGCCAATGTGGAGACGTAGTTGTAAACTTGTTAATGGCAAAAAGTCTTGTCTCACCAATCAAGCCAACCACGATTCCTCGCCTAGCCACTCAAAGGTCCAGGCAGGCGCTGGCGCGCGCTCAAGCGTTCACTGATATTTTAAAAGAAACCCGCGCGCGTATCCCGGCTCTGACCTACTCGACAAAAACGTTCATTGATGGATATGTGCTGATGCTTTTACCGCATGTAATACATCGTTAGAAAGCTGAAAACATACAGCATTTAGAAAAGATGACAGATAATTACCTTTTCAAAGTAAAAAGCGCTATGAATGGCTTAAAGTTGGCGATTCCATCAAAATTTCAATATTTTTATTTTCTTTACGATTTTAAGCAGTATTTGCTTCTTGAATTAGCTGTTAACTATTTAGGTTTCAACGGTAGAGTATATAACCTTTCATATGATATCAGTTATCTACTCTATTTCATGCATAGAGCCTCTAAATAAAATAGATAAAGTGAGCCCTCCACAAAAATATAATCCTGGTTCTGAGCGGCCTCAAAAATGACAAGATGGCCGCCCGACTAACGACACGTTCACACGGGTATCGGGAAAGGAATACCGCTATCGGTTTCAGATGTTCATTTCAATAAAAATCATATTTGTATAAATTTATTGCACATAAAATTAAAAACACAAAAAAATACATATAAATAATTTACAAAGGCAAGCTTATCTCTAATTTTATATTTTGAAATTATTTTATTTAATTTATTTAATTATGTACAAAGAATTGTATGCTTACAATAATTAATAGAAATAAAAATATAGGTACATTTAAATAACTGGTAATTACCTACTTATAATTTTCATACCCACTCTTTAAGTACTATGAATATGATATTTAACATTATCATAAATACTACACCAGAAAGAGGGTAATGTTATTACGGTTAATGATAATGAGGACATGTACAAAGAGCAGCTTATTTATAATAAGAATCCTATAGCGAGGCAAGAGGTAATAATAGAAATCTCAAACAAATCCAGATAGGACATGTACAAAGGCAAGCTTATTTATAATAAGATTCCTTTAGCGAGACAAGAGGGACAAATAGAAATTACAAATCCAGATAAGACAAGTTGAGCCAAGGCTTCATCGGTGTTCATCGGTCAGTCCCTTTTGACTTCTGACAGTCATGTCACTAAGTCGGTCACAAGTCATGTCACTAATGTCATGTCACTAACATGTCACGGGTGGTACGGCGAAAAACAAAGTACGCAAAGCGGTACTTTGCAGTGCTCACACTGGAAAGTGGTCCTCGAAGAATGGCAGTGCGCGCAACGGCGGCGCTTAGATTCGAGGCACTTCTCGGGGAAATGCCGCTGCCGTTGAGGTGCAGGTCGTGGAGGTGGTGGCATATTTAGACGTTTGTTAGTGAAAAGTCGCACTTCAGCCTGCAAGTCGATTTTGCGGTGTCGCAGAAGCAGGTCTTCAGCAAGCTTCGTCCGGAACTGCCGGTGGCCCATCTTCTCATCCTTTGTCTTATATAGGACAAATGCATTGAAGATGGCTGTGCTGAAAAGCCTGCTGAAGACTTTCTTATACCACACTTTGTTTCGCAGTCTCTCCACGGGTTGTGCGGACAGAAATTGATCCTTTCTGTCCACACCTCCCATTGCCTGGTTATAGTCAAGTACAATCTGCGGTTTGTACGACTTTTTGGGGTATTTTTTGGAACATCCGATACGAATTGAATGATATGTCGAGATTAAACTCACAAGGTTTTGATCTCGCCATACCACTGCAATCAAATCATGAGTGTAGCAGGCAGCTGCTTCATTTTGTCGTAAATCCGACTCCTTTAGAGTCTTAAAAGACTCCGGTACGAACTCTCTGTTTAAGCGAAGAGTTCCATAACAGTCAGTCTTCCGTCCCTTTAGGCATCTCAGCAACAAAGGAGAGTTATAAAAATTGTCCATTACCACCGTATGACCTCGGTCAAGCAGCGGCTCTAGTAAGTCATAAACAACTTTTGCTGTCGCGTTTTTCGGTCGTGTTTCCGTCCGGTCGTTCGGTTGGCTGGCCACGTCAGCGGTCAACGTCTCGTCATTGGCAACGTCAGGTCGGTTAACGTCGTTCGGTCGTTTTTCGGTCAGGTTGTTTGGATGGCTGGCCACGTCAGCGGTCAGCGTCTCGTCATTGACGACGTCAGTTCGGTTATCGTCGTGCGTCCCATCATTGTCGTGCGTCTCGTCATCGTCGTGCGTCTCGTCATCTTCGTCGTTGTCAGGTTGGTTGGTCACGTCGGTCGGTCGGTTGATCTTCTTGCCCGTATAAACAAAAAAATTCCAGAGGTACCCAGTGCTGGACTCACACAGCTCATAGGTCTTGACACCGACCTGAGCCGCTTTTGTGGCGATCTTTTGAGCAAAGCTCAGACGCCCATGCCATTTTAAAAGCGACTCGTCAATGGCAATCTCTTGACCTGGTGTGTAGAGCTCTGAAAATTTTTTGTTCATATAGTCAAGAACCGGTTGGATTTTGCCCAGTCGTGTCATGTCATTAGTCAATGTCGTATTGTCGACGAAATGGTACATCGCTTTTAGCAGATAAAATCTGTTGTATGTCATTAGTCTCGCAAAGTAGGGCATTGTGCCATACCCATTAAATCGGAAGTATTTTTGCTCTTCAGGGAGTGGGTACAAGCCCTGCAGAATCATCATTGCTAAAAACGTGACCATTTCGTCACGGTCCGTCGGAGTCCACCTGTTAAGTCGCGCGGTTGGCGTCGGTCTGTCCTGTCCTCGTAATTTATCAAGTTTTTGTTGCGCATATCTATTCGTCTCAGTCACCATGTTGTCTATAAAGTCGTGGTCGATAAGTTTGTCAAAAACGTCCAAGACCGACATTCCAGTTAAGTCAAACGTCGGTCCTGAGTGTCCGGTAAAACTTTCGCGCTTTCCCGTAAATTGTCGTTTGTCACAGTACCAGTCAAAATCAAAGGTATCGCCGGCCTCCTGTCTCGTCTCTCTCACGATCTCTCGGGTCGCTTCGTCGTTGAGTCTGTCTTCTGTGTCTAAAAATAGTCTTTGCGCGTCTGGTAAATGCGTGTTAACTGCCGGTTCCGGCGGCTCGAGGATGTCGTTCTCAAAGTCCGAGTCAGAATCTGGGTCAGCCAGGCAGTCGATCACGAAGCTCTCACAGTTAGGGTTGTCAACACCTGGAACAAAAGAAAACCCTTGTAAATTTCGAAGAATTATATTTATTCATTTATTTAAAAGACAAATACAAATATTTAACCTTCTTCTTCTTAACGTGTGGAAGCGTTAAATAGTAACTAGTAAATAAAATAATATTATTAATAATAATATAATAATATTTATTATATAAACCAAACGTACAGATTAATGGGTCCTAGATAATTAAATATTGTTACAATAAAAACGATTTCTTTAAATTTGATAGAAGAAATCTATACAAATAAATTAAATAAGGTTATTTATTAGTTACATAAAATAGGTCAATATAGGCAAACCGTAATCTGATGATACATGATTATTACTAGCCATAATTGATTACTAGCCAATTATTGGTCTCTATTTACTCATACAATATTACAAAACTTACCGATGGACACCTTGCTTTGTCGTGGCACCACCACCTCCTCTCCCATGTCAGGAACCACAATAGCCTCAAAGAAGACCTCCTCCTCCACCACGTCCTGCGCCATCATCACCTCCTCCGGCGCCATCACTACGTCTAACGCATTGATGTCTAATAAAAAACAAGAAAATTACATGATATTTATTTATACAAATCCGAAAACAATTGAATATCTCGCTCTCGTCCTGACGTGCTGAATCAAACGCCGAGTACTGTCAATCTTTATGATAATGTATTTATTTAAATACTTTGAGAACTTTAACAGACATGTATACGTACCGACGTTAACTTCCGTTAATGTGTTATCGACAACTTCCGGGGGTGGAGATTGTGATGGTGATAGCACCATTTCGGGAGCCTCCCTTGGAGGAGAAGGAAACCTGTAAATATAATAAATTTACATTTGTCATAATTACAATTTAAGCATTCCAAAAATAATTAATTACTATCAGAGGCCCTAAAAATTTGCAATGTTCAGCATGAACGTATAATAGTCTTAAATAATATCTATTAGCAGTATTTTCATTCTTGATCTAAATATATATTCATGATGAAATAATTTAAAAATATTAAAATTATCATTGGAAAAGCGTAATCGTAAATCTTGTATTGACAAGAAGGCCAATAATTGAAAAATATTAAAATTATCCAATACAAAAAGGCCACTAGACCGACACACCTCCACCAACCTGCACTGAGCCAGCGTGGTGGAATATGGCACAATCTTACTCATATCGGTGTAAAGGTCTGTGCCCCTCGGAGGGTACATTAATGAGCTATATTTACTAAGAAATTATTAATTACCTGGAATTCCTCTTCCTGGGAGGCGCGCCAGGAAGAAGCACCCGCACCATTTCCTTAGCCCTCTTTTGAGCTTTAAGCTGGGCGCGCACCTCCGGTTTCTGAGCTTTCAGTCTCTTGGCCGTGAGGGCCGCCGCAGCCTTCACCTTTGCGTGAATAATATCGTCACTGGTCAACCTGATTGAAATATTTAACATATATTACAATACAATAGATACAAGTAGGTAAAACTAGTTTTATTTTAAATCATAAACTAAAAATAAGGCCAATTACGGCTTTCTATTTTAGAACACTGGAGTAATACGTTGATAGGTACGAGGTATACGACATTAAAAGTTCATAAAGTTAAATATTTATAAGAACAAATGCCAGATACTACTTAATATTAGTATTGGTGCGTAAAAAAATAAATTAATAATGATTTACTTAGATTGAGGCTCGAACCCGCCGAGACCCCTTCCGCATCCACGCCCACGTCCGCGCCCACGGACTCCTTGCTCCATATTGCTGCTAAACAAATTTCATTTAATATTTTTTGATAAAAATCAATAGTCACAATACGTCGTCACACGGAACTGCATGAAAACTACTATTTATTTTACGTGACTACTACTTACGGTTGAGGATCAACCCCATGGCCCCTGCCACGCCCGCGTTCGCACTCAAGTGCCCCGCGTACCCCACCAGATGTTCTGAAATCGACACAATAAATAAATAACTAAGTCAAAAGAACAACAGTTTTATTTTGATAAAAAACATTACCCTACTTCTGGCACAATCGAATTAAATAAAGTAATACTTACGATGCTTGTCTATCCATTGTTCTGCAAAAATATAATTATTTTTAAATTTTATACTTCATTCAATATTTTTTTATAGAAAAGTATCACAAAATATCGTCATACGATACTGCATGCAAACAGGCCATTTGTTACTTTAGATTTCGTCCGGTCTAGTATCGAACAATACCGACACGCGATACCGCAATATGTCCGTGTAAACGGAACCTTAACTTTACCCCCCCCGCGCCCCGCCGGTTTGTTTTTCTGATGAACAACTTTGTAATTTAGGTCTTATCTAGGCTTATCTCTATCAATCCAGATCGTAAATGGATTAAAATATGATAACAAGTAAACAATGATCCCCATTTGATCAGTTTTGACTGGTTTCTATGAATGATTTTACTCGAAACAAACAAAATACCGCCAAGACAAAAACCAACTTCACGGCGCTCTGCCCATTTCCAATTAGAAATTTAGTCGTAAATCTTAGTAGAATTGACAAAATAAAGCTTGAATCTTATAGGAAATATCATCACAATCAATCTTCTAAGCAATTATCATAGAATTATGCAGTAAAACTCACCCGAATCACAAATTTATCACACAATTTTCTTACTGAAATAACCAAAATTCACGAATGACAAAGTGAGAATCTATGACTGCCATATTTTTTAACAGTGTGACAACCTTACAAACGAAATGGGTTCTTTTATACTCCCACATTCGTTATCGTTCGACTGCATTCGTGGTCATTGTTTATTTCACGGAGTTTCATTGATAAAAATCGAAAATACGGGACGCGCGCAATTCGTTCGCGCCGCGCGCCATGTTGGGTCGTTTCTGGTCGCGTTGACGGAGCCGTTTCGAGTAAGCGGTTCATCTCGTCCATTTGACGGCTGAGTGGCTAGAACTCTGCGGAGCGTTGGTTAAAGGCTACAGAGGCTCTTCGTTTAAAGATAAAGTCTGTCACGATCTGGACAGACTCAACAATAGTGCTGGGTTGGTTGAAAATGATGCCCAAACGATTACAACCATTTGTGCGTAATCGCACTGCTGAAATTGTAGACAAGACTGGCAATTTTATGTGGAGACATGTCCCTACGGACTTGAACCCTGCGGATTTAATATCACGTGGAGTCAGTATAGATTCATTGAAATCTCTTGATCTGTGGTGGTCAGGTCCCGCATTTTTGAAGCATGATTCAGCAAATTGGCCTTCACATCAGGTATCTAATGTATTGTTGCCGGAAACGCGCCCTGAAATTTCGTTAAAATCAGTTGTCACTGATAAAAATAATGATCGTATTGGTATCATTAATTTTGAAAGGTTTTCAAATATTTTACGTTTAAATCGCACAATCGCATATGTTCTGCATTTCATCAAAGCATGTAAAAGACAAACCAAAGATAACAACCTATCTGTAGATGAGTTAGACCAAGGATTAAACATTTTAATAAAGGATTCTCAAAGAGAATAATTTCCTGAATATGAGATTCTGTTACACAACAAACAGTTACCTAACAAAAGTCAATTATTGAAATTAAATGTGTTTATGGATGATAATAAAATCTCATGAGGGTTGGTGGTCACTCAGCTAATTCGGTTTTTTCATATGAAAAGAAACACCCAATACTACTACAGTCCACTCATTCACTTACAAGGTTAATTTTCGAGTTAGAACACAAGCGGCTTATGCACGTCGGACCTCAATTATTGTTGTACAGTATCAAGGATAGGTATTGGCCCATAGGCGGCCAGCGATTAGCGAAAGCTTGTTATAGGCGATGCGTTCGCTGTGTGCGCATGATAGGTCGCACTGTCAACCCATTAATGGGAAATTTACCTGCTACTCGTCTCGTACCGGGTCAAGTTTTTATTAATGTAGGATTACGCTGGCCCTATTTCAATTCCAAGTCGTCAAGGTAGAGGCTGTCGAATAGTTAAAACGTATATAGTGATTTTCATATGCTTCAGCGTCAAGGCCATTTACTTAGAATTAGTTGGCGACTTAACTAGCAACAATTTTTTACTGGCGTTGCGTCGATTTATGTCACGGAGGGGCAAACTCCAAAATCTTTACTCAGACAATGGTACTTCATTCACAGGGGCGTATAAAGATATCTCTAAATTCATTAAGGACAATTGCAGTTCGCTTTCAGAGGAGGTTGCCAATGACGGCATTAATTTTAAATTTATTCCTGCTCACCACACTTTGAAGGGATTTGGGAGGCAGGGGTTTATTTATTTATTTATTTATTTATTTATTTAGGCACATCAACAGCACACATATACATATTATTACAATAAAAAAATCTGCAGTTTTGTTCTTATATGAGTGCCTATTATAGATGAGCACAACATTGACCATTTTTGTACTAACTAGTAATTCTGATTTTTATGTAATTAAGCTAAGGTAGTGGAAATAATTTAACTTAAGATTAGGTATTAAATTAATAAAATTTACAATATTCTTTAAAATTTATAAAAATTTGTCAATTTTAGATGCAAGTATTTTTCATTTTAATTTTATTCCTAAAGTCAAGCAAGCGATCATGAAATATGTCTATGTTGGTTTGGCTACTAGTGATGTTATAATTGTCGCACATTCTGGATATGGGTGAGTGCTTGTAGATGTTTGTTCTGCATAGCGGTGTGTGAAGAGTGTTAGGGATGGGTTTGCGCGGATAGTTGTAAGGCACTGTCAGTCCAATCTGACTCAAGATGTTACTGGCATCCAAGTTATTGTTACAGACCTTATGCAGGAATAGGAGGTCCTGTAAATTTCTTCGGAAGTTTAATGTTTCCATTCTGAAGTAGTCTAGTCGCCGTTCATAATGTTCCCTGTGAGAAATGCCTGGTTGGCTGTACGCTAAATGTTTAGTGAATGCGTGCTGGATGCGTTCGATTCTTTCGGAGTGAACCGCGTAGACGGGATTCCAGACAACGGAGGCGTACTCGAGATGGCTGCGAACCAGGGCATTGTACAGGAGGATCTTGGTGCTGGAGAGACGAAAACCTTTTGTATTGCGCTTTAGGAAGCCCAGCATTTTCGCAGCTTTGCATACAGTAGTGTTGATGTGGGATATGAACTTTAAGTTGGGCTCCATCATTACACCGAGATCTCGCATTTCGCTGACAGTTTCGAGTTCGATGTTGTTGATGGTGTACGTGGAAGCTATTGGGGTTCTCTTATTGGTAAATGTTATGTGGTAGCATTTTGCTGCATTGAGGACCATTCCATTATTGCGGCACCAATTCGCTATTTCGTTCAGATCATTTTGCAGCAGTTCCACGTCAGCTTCCGACATAATGGTTTTATATATTTTTAGGTCGTCTGCGAACATGGAGTACTTGCAACGCGCAATACGGTTCAACAAGTCATTGATAAATATTAAGAACAGGACTGGTCCGAGGTGAGAGCCTTGGGGGACTCCCGATTTCGCGTAGTAAAGCTGAGATTGGTGTCCACTCACATTCACAACCTGAGGTCTCTGTGACAGGTACGACCAAAACCAGTCCAATAATGACCCGTGGACACCGAGTGCTGCTAACTTACTCAGAAGCAGTTTATGGTTTACCTTGTCGAAGGCGCTGCTGAAGTCAGTGTATACGGCATCCACCTGGTGACCACTGTCCATCTCGCGAGACAAATCATTAACGTAGGAGACCAGATTAGTTTCCACCGATCGTCCGCGCTTGAAGCCGTGTTGTTCGGGTGAGATAACCCTATCGATGTGGTGTGTGATAAGTGGGCAGATAAGGGATTCAAAGAGTTTTGAGAAGCACGATAGCATGGATATAGGTCGGTAGTTTTTAACGTCATTTTCATCCCCCTTTTTGTAAACAGGAACAATTCTACTTTTTTTCCATTCGTCAGGAAAACGACCCTCCCTCAAGGAACGATTCAGCAATATGAATAGTGGGAAGCAGAGCTCTTGTGCGCAGAGTTTCACAAATACTGCAGGAATGTCGTCAGGTCCCGCGCATTTGAATACATCAAGGGTTTTGCATTTTTTAAGTATATCGCGCTCACTGATTGTGATGTTTGACAGACCTGTTTGGTTAGTTATGTGTGCGTCTGTGGTTGTTACTGGGTCGAGATCAATATAAACTGTTGAAAAGTGACTAGCAAAGAGCTGTGCGATCTCAGTTCCACTGTTTGCCGATGTGTCATCTTTATACATGCTCGATGGTAGCGTGGAATAGCCTTTTCGCTTTGATTTAATAAAACTCCAAAAAACCTTGGGGTTGACTGGAATACTGGATTCAATATTATTCAGATACGATTTCATACATGTGTCGTATAGTTTATGACAGCGCTCTCGGGAAATCTCGAATTCTATCTTGTCTCGGGGATTCTGATATTTGCGATATCTCTGTCTAATTCGTTCCTTTTCGGCTATCAGTCTTGTTAGTTGTTTGTTGAACCAGGGAGGGTGTTTGTTTGTTTTTATTCTCTGTTTAGGGACATGTTTGGCAATGGCGTCTTCCAATGTAGAGTAAAAGAGTGAGGTTATTTCGTTTACATTTCCACAATTCTCGAATGTTTCCTCCCACTTGACTGACCTTAGATGCAACTTTAGCCCTTCGTAGTCGGCTTTGAAGAAGTTGTATCGATATCCAACGTTTGGTTTGAGGTAGGTGAGCCGTGATGTACTAATCTGAATGTCTAATGGAGGGTGGTAAGAGTCAAGCTTGCTCAGGGTATCAGGAGATCGGGCAACGGTCACATGGGGAACACTTACCAGTCCCTATTACCGATGCAGTTAAATTGAAACAGGTTGTTCATTGAAATAAAGTCGACGAGTCGGAATCCTATGGTACTTTCGTAGTTCGAGGGGATCATGTGGAAGTTTTTAGCGTCTTTGTTCCTATCTATGAAACCTAGATTAAAGTCTCCTAGTATAGCAACCTCAACGGCATAATTTATTATCCTATTAGCGTTGTCCAAAAAATCAGAAAAGGAGTCAAATTTGATTGGGGATGGTAAATATACTGCACATATGGCTAGCTTTTTTGTGCAGCCTTCAGTCTTGGTCTCAATAGTGACCCATAAGTCCTCAAATTTCCTATTTTTACTCTCCCAGCTTGTTACGCGAGTGGATTTATATTTTTTCGATACTGCTATGAGGACTCCTCCCCCGTCGGCCTTATTTTCTTTGGTGGGTTTAAGACTACATAAGCGATTTCTTCTGTGGATATTGTATCTAGAGTCCATAAGTTCGGAGTTTGCGACATTTGCATTTAACCAAGTTTCTGTGAGTACAATTATTTCATGATCACTGCTGGAAATATTTTTGAATAGGTCGTTGGTTTTAGTCCTAAGACCGCGGACATTTTGATAGTATATTCTAGCGAATTTAAAGAAAATAATATCATAACAATTGAACAACAACGCACCAATCTTATCTAACACATTAGACGTAGGGTGTCTTCACTTCGTATGAGCAGAGCCTGACAGGTGGTGTCCTTTCTTGCGAAGATTTTGCCGTTGCGAACCCAGACGAATGAATACCCAACCTCTTTGGACTTCTTACGAGCCGCTGCATGTAGAGATTTGTTTGCAGGTGTTAGGTGCTCGGAAACGAAGACTGGTTCTTGAAGCCCTCCAAAGCCAAGGTGTGTGGAGCTCAGTTTATCCTTAGGGTTAGCCTTGTTAAACTTTGCTACGGCGGCCAGGACCGAGTCACGCTGACGGGGACTGCTCAATTTCACGACCACTGCTCTAGGCTTGATATTGTCTTTGTTCATCTTGGCGACCCGGGTGGCGTACAATATCTCGCTGTCTTCTAGTGGGTTCCCAATAATCTTGGTAAGTTGATGTATGGTATTTGGTAGGTTTTCAGACTTGTGCTCTGGGATCCCGTTAATCTCTATATTGGATTCACGCATTAACTGTTCTGTAATTGTAAGTCTCCCGGAGAGGTCTTTAACTTCCGATTTCAGGTTCTCGTTTTCTATCTTCAAGGCTGAAATTGTGTTAGAATGTTCTCCGAGTATGACCTTCATGTTCTCAAATTGTTCGTTGAAGAAGTTCATGGAATCGGTAAGTCCGGTTATGAGGTCGTTGGTGCTTTTTAGCTCAGCCGATATGAATTCCTTGATGGTTCCTTGGGGCTAAGTCGACTAAATATCATTTACAACTAGTGTTGGGATAATGTAACCTTACTTATGAGGAATTAAATTCTACTCTAACCAAAATCGAAGCCATTCTTAATTCGAGGCCGCTCACACCGATGTCGACGGACCCTGAAGATTTGACGCCGCTGTCACCAGGTCATTTTCTTATCGGACGTCCTATTACTTCATTTCCGACGAAAGATCTCATGGAGTACTCCACCACTCATCTCAGCCGCTATCAACGAACAGAACAATTGAGGCAGCATTTTTGGACCAGATGGTATGAAGAATATGTGTCGCAACTGCAACATCGAACCAAATGGCAGAAGAACAACCATAACTTGAAAATTAATTCAATGGTGATACTTAAGGATGATAATATGCCTCCTTTGAAATGGAGACTTGGAAGAATAGTGGCAGTCTTTCCTGGTCGCGACGGAATCAGTCGTGTAGCAGACATCAAAACCGCTGCTGGAGTTATACGGCGATCATTCTCGCGGATTTGTCCTCTCCCAGAAGATATCGCAGAGGTTGAAAGCAAAGCTTTCAACGTGGTGGTGGGGCATGTTGTAAATCAAGCGCCTGTGACTTCGTAACTAGCAATAAGTACTCAATTGTCGTTGCTGTTGTTTTTCAGTCAGGCGTTTCTCTCTTATTATAATCTGTGAGAACTACATATCGTGCTGCGTTTATTTTTTCAATTTCCCAAGAACGTCATCATTTTCAAGTAATTACAGGCGTTAACGCTTGAATCCTTCGTTATGCTCAGGATTCTAACTTAGAATCCCTCGCTACGCTCAGGATTCTATCGTAGAATCCTTCCCTTCACTCTGGATTCAACGTACCGCCCTCGCCGTAAATACATCATTTTGCTCCCTTGTGACACAAATAACTATTTCACACCTTTCATTCGGAAAAGTATGTTTTGCTCCACGACGAGAGGGAGCAAAATGCTACTTTTCTGTTCAAGCTACTTTTTTACTTTATTCATTAGGGTGTAGCATTTACGCAATGTGCCAATTGAACATAGATCTTAATAAAATAGTCGATTGTATTTTCATCGTAGTCAATTAAAAATGAACATGTTTCAAGAACAACGTAATATGAAAATTTATGAATATTTCGTAGTATTTAAAAAAAATGTCACAATATATTATACTGAAATCAAAACTATCGATGACTTTTATTGTGATATAATGAATATTGATATCCGAAACCATTGAATATTCGATTCGATTATTTTTACACATTGGTAAAAGTTCACAGGAATATTTTATCTGTGGTGACCTTTCCCTAATCGTTCACAATCCGCCATTATAAAAATAAAAGTTTTGTTTACGTTGTTCGATTACTGTAAAAGCGGTGAAAGTATAATTCAAATTATAGTAATTTCATTTTTTTAGAGCATTTAATTTAAATTTTCCTCGTAGTCGGTGTGAAAAGTTGTATGTGTGACTCAGGAGCAAAATTATTTTCGGCATGGGCGTTAACGCTTGAATCCTTCGTTACGCAAAGGATTCTAACTTAGAATCCTTCCCTTCACTCTGGATTCAATGTACCGCCCTCGCCGTAAACACATCATTTTGCTCCCTTGTGACACAAATAACTATTGTGTAAAAATATTCGATTCGAATATTACAATGGTATCGGATATCAATATTCATTACATCACAATAACAGTCATCGATAGTTATGATTTCAGTAAAACATATAATTTATTGTGACAATTTTTTAAATATTCCGAAAAATTCATAAATTTTCATTTGACGTTGTTAAAGTGAATAGGTACTTGAAACACGTTCGTTTTTAATCGATTACGATGAAATTACAATAGATTATTTTATTAAGATCTGTGCTCAATTGGCACATTGCGTAAATGCTACATGCTAATGAATAAATTAACAAAGTAGCTTAAACAGAAAAGTAGCATTTTGCTCCCTCTCGTCGTGGAGCAAAATTTACTTTTCCGAATGAAAGGGATAAAAAATAAATCTCCATGTCTTGGATGTTTATATGTATGTGGCGTCGCGTGTTTCTGGATCTCACGACACAGGCTGTCCTAGTGTTGGGCCAGAAGCAATGTATGTGGATGTTTGTTTGATTGTAATCTCTCCTAAATCTACAATTCCCACTGCAGCGCAGATCGACCTCCCTGTGCGTTCTGAACGTGGGCCGCAACGCGCTCGGCGCCGCCTGGGTGCGCGGCCTGGGCCGGGTGGGTGCTCTCGCTTCGCTCGGGCTCCAGGCGGCGAGATTGGGAGTCGAGGCCGCGAGGGCCTTGCCGGCGCTCGTGGCGGGGGCGCAGCACCTACAGGTACGACGCTGTGAGGAGACCACGTGGGACACACGTCTCGCCCGCGATACAAGGGGCTAAATCAATGTAATAAAACCGGTCAAGTATTATTGTACACGGAAAAACGTAAAACGACAGTCTTTTGCACGAGTATACCTTTTAATAACAAAAAATAGGACTGCATTCATCGAAATATTGAAAAAGAGTTTTGTGCATGTAGTATGTAAGTACTGAACTGTGTACTCAGGTTGACGACACTCTCTGCTCATTGAAACCGGAAGTGGATAGAAATTGAGTAACTTATTTACAGAAATAAAATCAAAATTGATTATAGTTCGTATGAGCAATTATTAATTGGCTTGTGTTTAAACGATTACCAAAAATTCGAAAATTTTCTACCAATAAATTTGAAATGACTGCCAAAATGGATGGATGTCCACCAAATAGTGTTTGGATAAATGATCACCAAACTTCTTTTTATGTTTTGTGGACTTAAGTTTATGTTTTAAGTATTTTTTATTGTTCTTACATGTTCAACCTAACACGAAGGATACAGGGGGCTTCGCTTCGCTCACCCCCTTTACCCTTCACCTCAGCTACCGCAGTATTTTGCCCTGATATTTTCTGCAACTTTAGGTGGACATTTAGCCATTTTGGGTACGAAAAATATATTTTGGTGATCATTATATTTGTTGCCAATATTAATTGTATAATGACAAATTAATAAGCGCAAAGCGCGGCGAATTAAAGAATCTTATGCTTGTATGTAACACCTTGTATTATGCTAGACTATGTTACCGGCAAAGTAAACAATTTAGACGCTTTTATGTGCTATTATGAACAAAAATCTTGTAACTTGAAATTGAACTTATGAAATTTTAAAAGCCACGTCTTCGCCATTTCGAAAAATTTCCAAAAACTGAATCGACAAATAAAACCTATTTAATAATCGAACGTGCTCACAAAAGTTCGCGAGAATCCGTTGAGAAATGCGGCCTGTAGAGCAGAACATCCGGACACACATCCGGACGTATGAAAGCATTTTTGACCATTCCTAAAAACGGAGACGCTTCGCTCGCTTTACTCGCTCGGTCAACAATGATGATAATTGATGAGGCTGATGATATGTTGCAGAGGCTGGACCTGCGGGACAACAACCTGACGGCGGCGGGGCTGCAGGCGGTGCTCACGTGCGTGAAGGAGAACCCGTCGCTCATACAGGTGGACTTGGACGAGATTGTGGTATGCTATTTTCAACTGATTAAAAAAAAATATGTATGTTTGTTACGCGATTACTCAGTCAATTATGAATCGATTTTGATGATTCTTGTTTTGATTGGTAGGTCATACTTCAGAGGTGATCCCATACAAATTTTATCAAAATTGATTTATGCCCGGTTCCTATATTTAACGGATCGTCATCCGTAAAAGTAACTGTCCGTTTTTCCCTAACCAACTACGAGTCATTAATACCGTTCCACAATTTACTTTCTGTACCTTTTACCTACGGACGTCCGTTGGTCATAGATGTCATTGAAATACCGACGCGCCCTCTTCACTCAGAGATGTGCGTTTCGTTATATGCAGGATTGAAATTTGTAATAAGATAAAGTTCAAGCCGATACAAATTAGATTTACATACGAATTGATCTTAGAGTTCTCTAAACTTATGATGTTTATTAGAGCTACACGAACGCAGGCATCTTCGTGACATATTTTTTTCCTTATCAAACTTAATAGAATGCATAGAATACATAACAAGGACGGAACGTTCATCGCGCGAAAAAGACATTTGACTCGACATTGACATCCATCAATTGAAATAAGTATACATATATCCTGCAAAAAGTTTGAGTCTTCTTCTAGTCGACAAATTCTTCAAAAAATACAAAGTGTATAATACATTTCAAACGACCAGGTTTGAAATGTATATTAAGCCGGTGAGTACCTATCATCTTCCCATTTGATTTATCTACAAATTTGTCTGCCGCCTAGTAGGCATGCAACGTTTTTGCCTCGGCACCTAAATCTTCATTCAGGGCTAAGACTCAGGGATATTTCTGTCGGTTCTTTCGTTCTAGTCGCTCCCCCATGGCTGAGGATCGTGACCGTCATGATTGTTGGTACGGGGCTTGTTCAGTGATCTCCCATTTGTTCTGTCCTGGGCTGCATGTTTTGTCTATTATCTTCTGCTGAGTCAGTTCGATATAATTTCGAACACTTCTCTGTCACTATCTGATGAACTGGTCATTTTAAATTCAAAATTACAGCGAAAACAGTGAAATATAAAATTTAACCGATCGAAATTGAGGGGTAACCAAGTGACATTACGAATAGTTATCTGGAAAGTCTACTGACGTTTAAAATATTTATAGGAACGCAACCAAGTGACATCTCCATGCAATACGCTTACGCTCCGTTGCCGGTAACCCTCCCATCCGTTAGTAGCCAGCCGTCGGTTGGTTGCATAACGAGACGTTTGTTATAGGAACGGTTTTAGCTTACGCCTCGTAGAATTAACTACCATTCGTAACTAAAACGGATCGTTTTTTAAATATAGGAACCGGGCATTAGCGCTTTTTGAAAAAATCAACAAAGCAAAAAATATGTACAAAGATGACGTTTTGGTTTGCGGTTCCGTGCTGCAAAAGTTTTGATGAGGACTTCTCATGTACACAGACTTCATTCTGACTGGGGAGGAAGAAATAGGGCTTGAGTTTGAATCCGTTTTTTTTGTTTTACTTGTTGAATACGGTATTTTACAAGGTAGTCAATAAATCTAAAAACGTGTCTCAAGCTGAACCTATTTCAACAAAAACGTTTGACAATATCAGAATTGTATATTTCTAGCAGTTGTATTTTATAAACTCCATTTTGAGTTAAAAAAAACATAATTTGACTATGACGTCACATGCTAGTATTTCATAGAACTCGTGAACAAAATTACCGTTTTGACAGTCCCTAAAAAGTATCTATTTTGATTAACGGTCAAATACCGTATTTTGTAGGTATCCGAATTTTCGATCTGTGCTTTGTTAGCGCACCTTTTGAGGTGTGAGCTTAGTTTTTTCTCCTTGACTACTCGACATACGGGGTGTCTCCTTCTCCTCTCCCTTGTGTCAGTATTTTCGTTAGATGTAATGATTACGCAGTACCTATGTTATCCGGTAGGCGTTTGTACACTGTCGGACCCATGACGTGGGTCATCTTCGATGACTTGGCCAGGGTGTGTGCAACCATCCTGACTCTGTGGTGACTGCGCAATGAATTGATGTTCTCGTGCATGTACACGGCTACTTTCTCTCACGAAACGAGTCTTTCGTACGAGTATACCTTTTTAATTTTTAATAATAAAATATTAAATACTATGTACTCGGGTTAATGAAACTCTTTGCTCATTGAAACCGGAAACGGATAGAAATCGAGTAACTTATTTACAGAAATAAAATGAAATATGATAAAAAAGCAGCAGAGGCATTGTCGTCGGCGATAGAAGGCTACATAACCTTCGTTTTGCCGACGATATTGTTATGTTTGCGCCAACCTCGTCGGAACTCCAACTGATGCTCCAAGATCTGAGCACTGCGAGCCTTGAGGTTGGACTGAAGATGAATCGGTCCAAAACACAACTCATGACGAACGGCGCAAAACGTAAGGTAGTGGTCGATGGGCAGGACATACAATATGTCGACGAGTACATCTACTTGGGCCGGACAGTTTCCTTCGAAAACAGGCAGGACAAAGAAATCGAAAGACGTGTTTCGAACGCCTGGAAGAACTTCGGGTCCATGAAGGAGCTAATGAAGGGCAACCTACCATTGACCCTGAAGCGCAAACTCGTCGACATGTGCATCCTGCCCATCCTAACCTACGGCGCACAAACGTGGTCGCTGACCGAACATCAGAAGTCCAAACTCAAGGTTTGCCAGCGAGCGATGGAGCGCAGTATTCTAGGTGTTAAACGTATAGACCGCGTTAGGAACACTATACTGCGCTCCAAGACTGGCATTGTTGACGTGGGCACGCAGACCGCCAAACTGAAATGGAACTGGGCTGGACATATCTGTCGAATGCATCCGGACAAATGGCCGAAATCAGCCACTGAATGGATGCATACAGACGGATTCCGGCGTGGGGGCAGGCCCAGAAGGAGATGGCAGGATGAGCTGGATAGGTTCCTTCCAGGATGGACAGATAAAGCTTCAGATAGAGATGTGTGAGCTCGCACCGGTGAGGCCTTTGCCCAGCAGTGGGACACCATTAAGGATACAAAAAAAATAAAAAACCGGTAAAGTGCGAGTCTGAATCGCGCACGAAGGGTTCCGTACCACCGTTCAATGGAAGCGATGGTGTGGAGTGATTAGTTTGGATTTTACACAGCAAAATATTGTTTACAAAGTTATTGGTGCGGTTACTTTCACACTCCATGTACGTAACCAGGTGCATCCATAAGTTTGTATGTGGTATTGAAAGAATTGTTGTATGGGAGCCCCCTTAAATATTTCTTTTATCCTTTTTTTTAGTATTTGTTGTTATAGCGGCAACATAAATACATCATCTGTGAAAATTTCAACTGTCTAACTATCACGGTTCGTGAGATACAGCCTGGTGACAGACGGACGGACGGACAGCGGAGTCTTAGTAATAGGGTCCCGTTTGGAACCCTTCGGGTACGGAACCCTAAAAATGATAAAAAACCTTGTTTACATGATAAAAAATATTATTTATTATAATTCTTATGAGCAATTAATAATCGTATAAAGACAAATAACTGAGCACAAAATTCAATACCTGAAATAAAAGATCTTTTCCGATAAGATCGGGATATTCCAGTTTTAACCGTTAAAAAAATAACTGGCTAAGAAAATGACCATACCAATAATTTTTAGTAATGGTACAAAAAAGGATCAACAAAAACAATTTTTATTTTTTAAATATTTAATGTGTACTTAAGTTTATGTTTTAAGTATTTTTTGTTGTTCTTACATGTTCAACCTAATACGAAGGATAAAGGGAGCTTCGCTTCGCTCACCCCCTTTACCCTTCACCTAAGCTACCGCAGTGTTTTGCCCTTATATTTGCTGTGCAAATCAGTATTTTTGATGTGCAGTTCATTATTTTACATTCAAAAAAACACTCCCCTTAAAATTAGTTGATTACTTCGTTGTTAAACAAACTAGTATACTTGTTTCCCAGGAAGCCCCGGCCTCCCTCTCGGCGGAGCACACCCCGGAGGCGGCGCTGCTCGCGCACCTGACGCTCGAGATCCGCGCCCTGTGTGCCAACAACGAGAGCGGCTTGTCCGGGGCGTACCGCGCGCACCGCAAGCTCAGCCTCACCTGCCACAGCGCCGCGCTGCAGGCGCAGCCGGTATGACACCTGACACTTATCATCACCTGTCCTGACACCTATCACATGTCATGACACCTTTTACACGTCATGACACATGTCAAATGTCTGGCACCTGTCAAGAAGCATGAATTGTCGAACATAATTTCACCAGTGTTAGAAGGTGAATCACAGAATGGCCTAAAGATAAGATTAAAAACACATTTTTTTTACCTATGTCCGTGAAACCAAATAGAAATATAAACTATACCTACTTAGATATTTATGAACATATACAAAACGTAAGCTAACTTGTATCTGTTACGTCATGCCAATTTCCTTTTGTAATTGATAGTTCCTATAGAGATGCATGATTCAGCGCCGCGACGTGTCGTCTGCGCATTGTGTAATAGGGATAACCTGCTATATTACTTGTTATATATACAGTTATATACAGTTTGGCGGAAATAGTATTTAAGAAGCCTCTGTAATAAACATGTTTAAAAAAAATAACAAAACAGTGTCCGCCGGCAGCGGGGCATCTGAATTGTGCCGTTGCGTCATACACGATGGGGCCGCCGGACACGGGGATAATGTGTACCACCAGGGGAAGGGTCTTCGGGATTCTACTCTAGAATCCTTCGTTTCGCTCTGGATACAAACAATCGCTCTCGCCCTAATTACATTATTTCGGTCCCTTGTGACCAGACCTTCATAACGTTATAAAATATAACGCTATATTGTGTTATGTAAAGTTATAATCAATTCGTTTCGTTATTGTAGCGCTATTATAACGTTGTGATAGCAAAACCGTAGGAGAAACATAACGTTATGAATAAAGTTATTGGGCTTTTGCCGTACGTTATGTCTGCTGTGAGTTGTTTGGGTATCTACACTACTCACGCGCGCAATGCGTAAAAACGATGTGAAATTAGTGTGGGCGTGAAAGAGATGCCCTATCACGTTAATAACGTTATTTTGTGCAAAGCGCGTAAATCAGAAATAAATAAATCAAGTATTTCATATGTATCGTGTGACATGTCTAATGGAAGGTCATGATGCGAGGACCTTATTTTTTTTTGAATTGCTTAGTTAAAATAATTAAGGAAAGAGGCAAAAAAAAACGTTTTAACACCCTTATCTTCGAAACTGCTGATCTTAAAAAAATAAAAAAAATATTCAATATAGGACTATAGGGCTTTGTTTACATATTACAAGATAAATAATGAAAAATGTGGTTAAATGGGGGGGGGGAGTACAGCTGGTGGACAAATCAGAATTAATAAGCAAATCGTATCGTGTGACATGTCTGTCTAATAAAAAAGCCTGTTACGAGGATTCCAAATATAATTTTGACCTAAACCTGAAATGCTTGAAAATAGGGCAAACATTACACGAAAAACAATGAAATATAAATACCAAATACCCATGTAAGAAATATTCATATCATTGTGCGTTAGTGGTAAGCATATCATTGCGCGAGTCCGACTCGAACTTGACCGTTTTTATATCCCCCCCAGCCGGAATTAGAACCCGGTACCCCTCGCTTGGTAAGCACAGTCCATCATGTTGTGTCGATCACTTGCTATCACGTGACTCCTCCGTATATTCCGGCGCTTCATGACGTAATCTCCCCGCAGGCCGCCGCCACGCCGGACGAGGAGCGGCGCCGGCTCCGCTCGCCCGCGCCCTCGCCCGCCGGCTCGCCCGTGCCGCAGCTGAGCCGCTTCCAGGTACGTTATACTGCACTACACTAGCTGTACTGGTTACTGTACTGCACTACACTAGCTGTACTGGTAACTATACTGCAATACACTAGCTGTACTGGTAACTATACTGCAATACACTAGCTGTACTGGTTACTGTACTGCACTACACTAGCTGTACTGGTTACTGTACTGCACTACACTAGCTGTACTGGTAACTATACTGCAATACACTAGCTGTACTGGTAACTATACGGCAATACACTAGCTGTACTGGTTACTGTACTGCACTACACTAGCTGTACTGGTAACTATACTGCAATACACTAGCTGTACTGGTAACTATACTGCAATACACTAGCTGTACTGGTTACTGTACTGCACTACACTAGCTGTACTGGTAACTATACTGCAATACACTAGCTGTACTGGTTACTGTACTGCACTACACTAGCTGTACTGGTAACTATACTGCAATACACTAGCTGTACTGGTAACTATACTGCACTACACTAGCTGTACTGGTTACTGTACTGCACTACACTAGCTGTACTGGTAACTGTACTGCACTACACTAGCTGTACTGGTTACTGTACTGCACTATACTAGCTGTACTGGTTACTGTACTGCACTACACTAGCTGTACTGGTAACTGTACTGCAATACACTAGCTGTACTGGTTACTGTACTGCACTACACTAGCTGTACTGGTAACTATACTGCAATACACTAGCTGTACTGGTAACTATACTGCACTACACCAGATGTACTGGTTACTGTACTGCACTACATTAGCTGTACTGGTAACTGTACTGTACTGCACTAGCTGTACTGGTTACTGTACTGCAGTACACTAGCTGTACTGGTAACTGTACTGCACTACACTAGCTGTAAAGGTTACTGTACTGCACTACACTAGCTGTACTGGTTACTGTACTGCACTACACTAGCTGCACTGGTTACTGTACTGCACTGCACACTAGCTGTACTGGTAACTGTACTGCACTACATAGATGTACTGGTTACTGTACTGGTTACTGTACTGCACTACACTAGCTGTACTGGTAACTGTACTGAACTACACTAGCTGTACCGGTTACTGTACTGCACTACACTAGCTGTACTGGTTACTGTACTGCACTACACTAGCTGTACTGGTTACTGTACTGCACTACACACTAGCTGTACTGGTAACTGTACTGCACTACACTAGCTGTAAAGGTTACTGTACTGCACTACACTAGCTGTACTGGTTACTGTACTGCACTACACTAGCTGTACTGGTAACTGTACTGTACTGGTAACTGTACTGCACTACACTAGCTGTACCGGTTACTGTACTGCACTACACTAGCTGTACTGGTTACTGTACTGCACTACACTAGCTGTACTGGTTACTGTACTGCACTACACACTAGCTGTACTGGTAACTGTACTGCACTACACACTAGCTGTACTGGTAACTGTACTGCACTACACACTAGCTGTACTGATAACTGTACTGCACTACACACTAGTTGTACTGCTCCCCCGCCCTCACCCCCGCTCGCCGGCTTGCTCGTGTTCGGAAGGTACCAGATTAAAAAGGAAACAGGTTTACCAAGTATATATACCCTGACGAAAAAAGAGGGGTGTTATTCGTTTGATGCGTCTGTCTGTCTGCCTGTCTGTGACACTCTAGCGTTCAAATGGGTTGACGGATTTTAATGCGATTTACTGTGAATGGTAGGACTTCCCTGCGATGATTCTTCTATGTTTTATAGCATCGGATCAGTGGATCGGAAGTTATCAGCTTAGCAATGATATAAGGCAGCCAAATTTTAGACTTGAGTTCTCGTTTATTTTTTCGTTGTTTTTTAAATTCATATTTATAGTACCCGGGTTTTAGTACTTGAATCTAAAGAATGTTTGGTTCCCGCAGGTGACGCGCGTCACTCCGGAGCGCGAGTGCACCTCCCCGCGCCCCGCGCCGCCGCCCGCCTCGCCCTCGCGCTTCCGCGTCGTGCAGGTGAACGCCCACTCACACACTCACACACACACACACACTGCTCTAGCTCTGAGAGTTGTCTCAGCCACATTGACGCTTACGCTCTATCAAATCTGTAATTTGCGCGGGTTTGAGGTTGAGGTAGCTATCAAAGCTAAGAACGGTTTATTATACGAGTCTAAGACGGTTTCGGTAATTGGGCGTAGCATACTCATTTAGTATGTGGCCCGTTCCGTTGGCTTACAGCAGCCATAAAAAAAATGTTTTACTTGTGGTGTTCTCGGCTACAACATAACTTTATTTAGGGTCATGAGTTTTTGAGGGTCATGCCAAAAGATATTAGATACTCCATGCTCTTTTGATTGATACTGGCCAGTTATACTCCATCGTGAAGGCTGATTAAATAGCTATAAATTTAGAAATGGAATACTTCGGAAATATGCGTGATATTTTTTTTCTGGTAAAACAAATAAAGTGTTGAGAACAACTCATTTATGGAATAAATTATAATTGAATGTACTCCGCCAAATTTAAGGGCGGAAGCCAAATAAGCCATGGAATATTTGTTACCAAAGAAATCCAGGGAAAGGTATACGCTTACGAGAATGTCATGTCCTGCAGAACTGAAGAAGGTTTTTTATAGAATTTCCGTTTATTTCCTTGCATTTGTTTTGAGAAAGCCACCAGCCTCGGTAGTGATGGCAATTGCCTTACTCGTATTATTGAAGTCGAATCATACAATAGTACATTGTTGCCCAGCTATAGAAAGTACGAGTTAGTCCGCGGGCCGAGCCGCAGGTGAGACACAATAGTACATTGTTGCCCAGCTATAGAAAGTACGAGTTAGTCCGCGGGCCGAGCCGCAGGTGAGACACAATAGTACATTGTTGCCCAGCTATAGAAAGTACGAGTTAGTCCGCGGGCCGAGCCGCAGGTGAGACACAATAGTACATTGTTGCCCAGCTATAGAAAGTACGAGTTAGTCCGCGGGCCGAGCCGCAGGTGAGACACAATAGTACATTGTTGCCCAGCTATAGAAAGTACGAGTTAGTCCGCGGGCCGAGCCGCAGGTGAGACACAATAGTACATTGTTGCCCAGCTATAGAAAGTACGAGTTAGTCCGCGGGCCGAGCCGCAGGTGAGACACAATAGTACATTGTTGCCCAGCTATAGAAAGTACGAGTTAGTCCGCGGGCCGCGCCGCAGCCGCAGGTGAGACACGCGAAGATGCGACTCCATCTATTGCACTTTCTACCGAGGCATTTACTATGTGCTTTTCACGCCTAATGTAAGGAAATAAAACAGGTTGAGTACACAGTATAATACACAGTTTAGTTAAAAGTAATATTGATATTCGCATTAGGGCAGTTGTGGAATGACAAGGAAATGTTTTTTTTATTGCAAAGGTCAAAAATTTTTTGAGCTGTCAAAAACCATTAAAAGTGGACGAAGTATAAACTCAGATGAATGAACCTCTTTGCTTCCAACTACGCCAGCGGCACCTAGCGGAAGCAAAGGCAGACATTATTTTCTGAACGAGTTACTAATGTCAAAAATAATCGACCAATAGCAGAGTAGAAAGTAAAAAAGGCCGCTAAACACTACATTTTACTTTGCAAATCTACATTGTTTGACTGTTTTTGAATTGTACTACTAAGAACTACTTTCTACTCTCATTTCAATCCATCTTTGGCCATATTTCCGAGCAGTGGCGTGAAAACTCAATACTCGTCCTATAACTGCCGATATTCCCCGCCACGACAGTAATGTACTATTGTTACGAGGGGCGCCGGTTGACATAGGCTGAATAGTTCAAACTAAAGTTTCACAAAGATACACGAAAATATACACGACCAAGCAAGTCTAGTAAAAAGTAATCACTTGCACTGACCAATAATATGTTGCTGGTATGCTAAGTGTTTCTGGCGCGCGCGGCTCCCCTTAGGCGCGATGTCCACAGAACAGACAAGACAGAGAAACGACACGAAAACAGAGACTTTATTTTGTGTATTAGACAAAACAGAGAAACGACACGAAAACAAAGACTTTGTTGTGTCGTTCTGTTTTGTGTATTAGACAAGACAGAACGACGCAACAAAGTCTCTGTTTCGTGTCGTTTCTCTGTCTAGTCTAGTACACAAAACACAACAAAGTCTCTGTTTTCGTGACGAAACAGAGAATTTGTTGTGTCGTTCTGTTTTGTGTATTAGACAAGACAGAGAAACTACACGAAACAGAGACTTTGTGGTGTCGTTATGTTTTGTGTATTAGACAAGACAAAGAAACGACACAAAAACAGAGACTTTGTCGTGACGGAAATATTTCGAAAATTGCAACTAAACACATTTACTTACTGCAAACAGTCACAAAACCACAATTATTATATTGATTTCTTGTTCGAATCAAAAACTATTTGAAACAGAGTATTTTGTTTGACGGCTGTTCCAATCGAATCGACTTCGTAATCGACTCGATTACGACCGTGATTAACTGTCCAAATGTGTTTGTTTCTACCAAAGAATCGAATGGCTTGCACGAATCGTTCGAGCTCGTTCGGACGTTCACGTTTTCGATTGTTCACATATTCCGTTCTACGAAATATTAGTTTGAGAGTCGAATTCGTTCGTCTGACCGATAAAGACGTGACGAATGAGCGCGAAAGGCCTTTGTTTCTAGATCCGCTGTACCCCCAGTTTACCTTCGCGATTATTACTGTATTTTGAATTGGAAAGGAATCGAGATATGTCAAAAGGTACAAAATAGAGTTATTGCCCATAGTTTGTAGTATATAAGCCATGTAATGTTTCCGTCTGTGGTGGGTTTTTTGTCGAGGATGCAAACCAGAGGTTCCGGGCTCGACCCCCGGCCAAGACGAAAATATCCCCGACACTTGTTAACATCGGCGATCCAAAAGTGAATCATCTTACATTAATTTCTACAAAAGATTTCTTTTTCTGGGATTGTTTGGTATCGTACGGGTATGCCTGTGACCCCGAAAGTGGTGCGAGGGCGGAGGGCGGCAACTGTCTGGCAAATTTATGTTTGGCATTACCGCTATGATACCAAACGGTCCTAGGTAAAATAATCTTTTGCTTTCTTTCAGCTTACATTGAAATATTGAAATATATATATATTGGACTATGAGTCTTAAAACATATGATGTTCTGATAGCCACGACACCATATACTAATATGGAGCCCGAGGCAATGTATTTTCTTTTATATATACAACGTGTCATCGAATAAACGCATAATGAGAAACTAGTTTTTTCAGTATCATGAGCGGAGTCGATTTCACTGACTTTAAATATGGGTCAGGGTCATATTGTTGAAGAAAAAAGTTATTGTTGTGCTCTGTCTCTTTATAGCTAAGATAACTTAGGCGCGACTGTCCAGAGTAACAGACCCCTTCCTTGACTCTACTCACGCTGATACAAAGCTCACACAGGTGGCCGCCCACCAAGGCGCGACTGTCCAGAGTAACAGACCCCTTCCTTGACTCTACTCACGCTGATACAAAGCTCACACAGGTGGCCGCCCACCAAGGCGCGACTGTCCAGAGTAACAGACCCCTTCCTTGACTCTACTCACGCTGATACAAAGCTCACACAGGTGGCCGCCCACCAAGGCGCGACTGTCCAGAGTAACAGACCCCTTCCTTGACTCTACTCACGCTGATACAAAGCTCACACAGGTGGCCGCCCACCAAGGCGCGACTGTCCAGAGTAACAGACCCCTTCCTTGACTCTACTCACGCTGATACAAAGCTCACACAGGTGGCCGCCCACCAAGGCGCGACTGTCCAGAGTAACAGACCCCTTCCTTGACTCTACTCACGCTGATACAAAGCTCACACAGGTGGCCGCCCACCAAGGCGCGACTGTCCAGAGTAACAGACCCCTTCCTTGACTCTACTCACGCTGATACAAAGCTCACACAGGTGGCCGCCCACCAAGGCGCGACTGTCCAGAGTAACAGACCCCTTCCTTGACTCTACTCACGCTGATACAAAGCTCACACAGGTGGCCGCCCACCAAGGCGCGACTGTCCAGAGTAACAGACCCCTTCCTTGACTCTACTCACGCTGATACAAAGCTCACACAGGTGGCCGCCCACCAAGGCGCGACTGTCCAGAGTAACAGACCCCTTCCTTGACTCTACTCACGCTGATACAAAGCTCACACAGGTGGCCGCCCACCAAGGCGCGACTGTCCAGTGTAACAGACCCCTTCCTTGACTCTACTCACGCTGATACAAAGCTCACACAGGTGGCCGCCCACCAAGGCGCGACTGTCCAGAGTAACAGACCCCTTCCTTGACTCTACTCACGCTGATACAAAGCTCACACAGGTGGCCGCCCACCAAAATGAAACCTGATTTCGTTTTCATTACTAAGCAAAACGAAACGATAATTTCGAAAGTACGCTTACTTTCTTCATCTGTATGGAAAAAAGAGAGCCTCGGCGTCGCGTAGGAAACATCGAGTGAGCAAGTCACGAAGCAAATCACGGAAGGGGAAGGGCTAGGGTTGAGGGGTGCGGGGATCTCTTTGTTTGTTTTGTTCAGTCCACCACCGCACTGGTGCGCGAGCGTATGTGTGGCGCGTACCACGCAATTTCATTTTGATACAGAAATGTGGAATATTGTGAAATAGTGAGAGTACTGTACATGCACAATGTAATGACAGTATCAATCAAGCTGTATCGGAGTACTTTGAACGGTTCGTGGTACGAGTGTCACAGCGACTACTACGGTGCTTTCACACAAACACAGCCCGTAGGAACAGTACCTACATTTGGAGTACATTCAACTCGCGAGCGAATGGTAGGTGCAAGGAAGTATAAAAGGTCGGAAATTATCTAGCTCGTTTAATACAAGCCGAGACAAGAGTCTGTGGCTCTGAGCGAGCGGGGACTCTCTTTCACTCATAGGGTAAGGGTTGGGTGAGTGAGACAGAGGTACCCCTCGCTCAGAGCCAAAGAAACTTGGCGCGAACTAAACGGTTAGTGAGGGCGGGGGCGGGAAAATCGAAGTAAATTTTTGCGATGTTTTATAGTTAGTAGGTACCTAACCTAAATTTTAGTTTTACTTCATCTTTCCATTGATTTATTACAATGATGTTGTTATGGTAACCTAACTAACTTAAAAAACTCACCTACCTTAAAAAGTGTGACGGATGAATTGCTTGAACTGGCGGGCCGCGACACGCACGCAGCACAGAGTGAGTTGTCAATGGGGTCGGCCGGTGAAAGCTAATTCCAGATGGCGCTAGCACGTCTTGTACCTCTTCCTTCAAAAGTAGGGATGCTGTTATTTTCATTCGAATCGAATCGTTCGAGATTGAATTTATCTGGCGCAAGGATCGAAACAATATGTTTGTATTAAAAAAGATGGATTACTACAGGGAAATGCATTCTAGTTCACACGTCCATGGGTTAAGCTCGTTTAAGATTCAAACAATACAAAAAGTTCGAAAATAGGACATCCAAAACCGATCTTTGATTAAATCGATTCGAATGTAATCCCTATAAAACAATTTCAGTGTCAACTGTCAGTCAATGTTGGTCTGGTCAATGTCTGTTCTGTTGTAGATTCGACTTAATCAATCAACTAGGTACATGGAATATCATAACTTAGTAACTCACCCGAGTATTTTCCCTGCTTTACGTAGTCTGATTCCACGAAATGATTCCGACATAACCTTGTTCCATTGATTATCACTAATTTTTTACGACATATCGCCTTCAGCCACTGTTTTGACAACTTTAGGTCTTTGGGAAAACTATGAATTCCAACTTCTGAGCAACTAATTACACTACAACGCGGCATTATTGCTTTTTTTGATAAATAAAATGTTCATACAAAATCTGTTTGTTATGAGTACAAGTGATGCTAGCGCCACTTTGACAGTTGCCAACCCCATTTGTCGGAAATGACACAACTTAAGTCTCAAATATTTTCTAAAACATTTGTTTTTTTCTTTCCCAATATTATTTTATTTATGTAAAAAAAAAAGTTGGGGGCGTAAGAGGGCGTTTATTCAATGACACGTTGTATGGCTATACATTTTTATGTTTCTGAATGTCTGTTTTAACCCACCAGGTGTGCGAACCGCCCCAAATCCAGCTCCCTCCCGCCTCCAGCCCGCGGCGCGGCTCGTCCCGGTTCTGCGTCACGCGCAACTACGACTCCGTCTACAACCCCGCACCCACACCCGCAGCCGCCCCCTCAGGCGCCGCGGGTACCAGCGCTGCCAGTGCCAAAGGCGCTAATAGTGAGGCGGGAAGTGCCGCCGGAAATAGGCCTGACGCCATAAGTAACGTGGAAACTAGTGCGAGAGTTATTAGTGGCGGTACTGAGGCGAGAGATAACGCCGGAAGTATGGCGGCGACTGGGGAAATCAGTACGAGAATCATTAGTGGCGGTACTGAGGCGAGAGATAACGCCGGAAGTATGGCGGCGACTGGGGAAATCAGTACGAGAATCATTAGTGGCGGTACTGAGGCGAGAGATAACGCCGGAAGTATGGCGGCGACTGGGGAAATCAGTACGAGAATCATTAGTGGCGGTACTGAGGCGAGAGATAACGCCGGAAGTATGGCGGCGACTGGGGAAATCAGTACGAGAATCATTAGTGGTGGTGCTGAGGCGAGAAGCGACGGCGAACTTGGGACTGAGGCAAGAAGTGCCGTGGAAAATATTAAAAATGATGTGGGTGGAATTACCTTGGAGAATTCTGGAAGTACCATTCAAACTTGTGCCAGAAGTACCACAGTAGGTACCACAGATACTATTGACAGAAGTGCTGCAGACAATGATGTAAAAAGTACCTCCGGTATTGGTGCCAGTGAAATAATTGGTACCAAAAATGACAACACGGGAAATGACGATGAGATCCATACTACTGTGAAGCGTGTTAACGTGTCAAGCCAATGTGATAAAAGTGACGCTAAAACTAAGCTTAGTGACTCGAGTGACGTTTTAACTAGCCTAAGTGATTCGGGAAGTATCAAAAGTGACGCTTCGAATAGCTTCAGTGACTCGAGTAGTACCAAAAGTGACTTGTTGACGTTTAGTGACGCGAGTAACAAAAGCGACGCGGCTAACGACGAAGTGTTTTACCCCACCGTCAAACGTTACAGTAGTGTCAAAAGTGCTACCGACGACGCAGATTCTGTGAAAAGTGATACTAAATGTGACGTGACCGCCAACTCTAGTGACGACACTCTCAAATATCACATGACCGCCAACCCTAGTGACGACACTCTCAAATATCACAGCGCCAGTGACACGTCTGTCATGTGTGGCTTTTATGACATGACACCAAGAACTGACGAGCTCAGTGAAGCCAAATATCAAGACGAATCGAAACAAATTACACATAATACAACCGTAACTCGAAGAGGAGATGACAATATACTCGTACAAGAAGCGAAACTAGTGAAAAATTGTACCGAAATCAACGACGCGCAGACGCTCAATGTCTCACTTGAAATGACTGTGAAACTAGAGAGTGTCGACAGTACTGAAGCTAAATATAAGACGAATGTAAATATTGTAAATAACGCATCTACCAAAGTACATAGCGACCAAACGATACCTTGTGTGAGCGAAGCTAATCCTGCCAAGAGAGACGACGCTGCTATCAAGCAGATAGAGGAAATCACCGCAGGTTTAGAACACCTCATACAAGACATGCAAGACCTATCTTCAAAAACTTCCTTATTGACGCAAAGAAACATCGACACCGACCATGTAATTATAGACAAAGATATATATAAAGAAGTACCTGCTAGTTTAATACAAAATGTAGCTCTTAAGAAGAATAAAAGCGAATCGAGTCTTGACAGTCAAGATATGGAGGTCTCGAGGCTGATGTATGTAGAAGCAAGCCCGTTCCGTGATAGTAGTTCCAGTTTGGAGATTTCTGGCAGCTCGATGGAAAGCCTCAATGCAATAGAAACTATCAATATAAACAGACCGATCATAATACAGGAATCTGAAGAAACCGACTCGGAATTAGACAGGAGAAAATTGGAGAATGTCATGTTGATGGATTGCATTGAGTCGAACGAAACGCCAGTGAACATCAATCTATTGAACATGTCGGTAAGTTCCACAGAAAGTGTTTCACCCATATTCGGAAAGACCAAGGCACACGGCTCGCTCTCCAGCTTAGAAGCGAGCGTCAGTTCTGTGGACTCGAAAGACAAACTTATGGTGACCTCTGCAGACTCGGGTATAGAGTACTCATTACAAAACCCCTCCGACAATAAAGACGATTCTTCCAACGAAGGAACATTAACCTTGAATTCCAGCTTTAAAGATAAACCTACAGAGTTGTTGAAGAGTCTACAAGACACGTTGACGTTGTCGCCAAAACGAACGGCTAGTTTGTTAGACGTTCCCGCGAAGGGTAAAAGCGCGGATCGCACGAGAAAGATATCTTGGGTCGCGCCGTCACCCAGCTTCCATATACCCCGACCGGAACCGGAAGTACCCAAACAGGAGTCGAAAGTCCCCACAAACTTGGAGAAATTACTGAGTTTGTTCCACAACCCCGGAAGCCTGTTCTCGAAGAGTAACTCCCAGAATGATGAGGAAAGGAAATCTGCATCAAACACTCCGCCGAGGAAAGAGTCGACGGCTCTATCTAGCTCTTTCTGGTCTTGGGGCAGTTCGGAGAAGCCGGCAGAGAGAGACGATAAGATCTACGAATCCCAGGACAGCTCGCCCGAAGTCACAGACTCGACGTTGTCGGAACACGCTCAGGTGTCATACGTGGATGAATCACTCTCCAAAAAACTTGAAAGCAAAACATCCTCGACAGACACCGATACTGATAATACCCTAAGCGAGTTCCATTCCTTACAAGGGACCGATGCAAGCGAGAAGATAGAGGATAAAGTTACCACTGTGACTACCAATGACAATTTAGTACAAAAAACTTTAGATGTAAGCATAAAAGATGTAAGCAGCTCGAATGGCAACAATTCAGCTCGTGATAAACCCGATCTCAACAATCCCAACGATATGAATAGAAATGTATATGATAACAGTGATATGCCTGCAGGCGCTGAAGCCCAAGTAGAGAACAAGAAACCTGATGACAGAGTAGAAGTCAAGTGTTTAGAAGCAAGACCGAAATCCTTTGCTGCAGTGTTAAAATCCTCAGGGTCTGAGAACACCTTAGAAAAGCCCGCAAGCCCGGATACCGGTCAACCTATCGACAAACTACCTAGCAAAGTAATACGGGGTATAAAAGAAAATATCAGCCCAGAGAATACTCTGACGTCCAATATGACGAAAACCTTAGCTTTAGAACTGAGCGAACGACAGATCCAACCGGTGAATGTGTGGGATGTAGCGTTAACGGGTCACAAAGAACCCAGTAATGACGGCGCTAAGACTTGCCTAGCAACATTAGATGTGACCGATCAAAACCAAATAGTTAGTCTAAACGAATGTCTTGAAACGAAAAGGCTGGAAGATCAGAATACGTCGATCGACAGTGGTGTTACATCCCTTGAAGGTGTATCGGACGAGGGAAGTGTAAAGTCGATAACGAAACCGGCAATGGAGTTAAATCTAGAGCAGAAGAACGCCGATCTGGAGATTGTCGATTTGGGCAAAGATGCGCTTTCGTACCTCATCTACGAGAACCAGGACTTTGAACACGAACATGATATTGCTGATAACAAAGAGGTACTCAAAACAGAGACGGGAGTAGTATTAGCAGAGGAATTGAGAAACGCAGAGATAAAACAGAACCTATTGGATATCTCCCCAGAATTAGTTGTAGACACAGCGTCGGTACTTGAGGTCAAATCATCCGTTGTACCCGACAGAGCCAAACTGAAATCCAGCTCACTCGAAGACTTACCTGGCAAGGAAGCGACCACCGAAAAGCATAGAAATATCGTCTTTAATATCCCAGAATCATCAACAGGGACTTCCCCAAGGGACATACCCGAAAGGCGAAAATTCCGCGCCAGAACCGGCTCCAGCCCCAAATCTCTGCCGGACACATTGAAACCCTCACCTGTCTCCAAAATGGAGGTTTATAAGAAAAAGAATGTGTCGTCTTTGGGGAAAATGGCGCGAGACTCTTTACTCGCGTTGGACAAGACCGACGAAGAGATCTCCGAAATACGCAGAGAGTATAAATTGACGAGCGTCGAGTCTTTGCGGAGTCTGGAGTCCGTTTCTGAAGATGCAGGGTCGCAGAGTGCAAATTCTGCAGAGTCGCGATGCAGAAGCTGCCTCTCTCGGTCTCAAGAAAGTCTCATGTCGCTGGACTCGATAACTGAAGACTGCAAATGCGGGGAAGATGATAAAGAAGGACACTCTTCAAGACTTCACTCGGGCGGTTAGCTTTCGAAGATGCAAGCTTTTGATGGTCTGGTGTCTCCCAAAATGGATGATGTTAATGGTAGATTTGAAATCGTATCAAAATTAATATCATTTGTATAGTAAGAAACTGAATGAGCTCGGCCGGGTTGAGTATTAATTTAGTTATTAATTTATAATAAAACACTCGACTGCATAGAACAAAACATTGCGGCTTAGAGACGTTTTCTATAAAACTCGAGGCCGAAGGCCAAGCCTTGAGCCGCTAAAGTGAACTGGTAGCTCGAAGCTTTGTCTTATAACCACCTAAGAGTCGTATGACCAAGGTGAGCCAGTGATACCATTTAGGAGAGGTGATAGCTCACAAAAGATTTGAGATACTTAATTAAAATCTATTCAGCCATGTTACGAAAGTATACAAAATTCCACCAATTTCTAGATTCGCGTGAAAATCATAACATTGCTTATGAAGTTTGTTATTAATATGTTAATCAGTCAGGTCAGTGTACATAGTAAAGGTTAGAAGGACTTGGACATCAATAGTTTGCGACCAAAAGCCAAATGCTCAAATAAAGTTTTACTTAAATGTCACGAGAGATAGTGTCAGCATGAGTTTGCCCTCAAAGTTGAGTGGTCGGTTGTGCATTCGGGGTTATATTATTTGAACGACAGACCGGCCCGAGGACTGACATAGACGGCACTAGTGTGCAAATATTGCAACCGTCAAAATAATTTGCATTGCAGATAATTTAACTCATCTTGGCGCGCGGCGCCGTGTTTGTGTGTAGATTATATAAATTTCGTCGCTATTTGGATAGGTCAGGCACTTAATCAACAGCCCGGGTCGTTAACTAAGGGCCGGCCTACAATCAAATGGAGGTCCGTCGGGCAAGACATTGAACGAAATGTTTAACGAGTTGCCTAAACGTGCCTAAGCAAATGACTAACACGAGACGAATTGCAACTTAGTAGGCTGACTAAGATATCTAAGGTTCGCATTTCAGTTAAGTAAAACAAGCTACGCTCGCTCGGCTGGTTGCACATCAAAAGAAAGACCTAACCTAACCTACAGGTTTCACACTAAATTCGTGTTTCGGCTAAGTGCCGATTGTTCAATCGATTAGCTGTCTTTTATCTGAGGAATTTGACAAAATTTGTACTTGTGAAATGTCAAATAAAGTCATCTGACTGTTTATCTGGGGATGGAACAACTGGCCCCTAGTTTACTCTCCAAGAAATCAGCTGTTGCGTGGACGCCATCTTGCAAAATCGCAGTCAATCAAAAGGCAGGTTGTTAAATGTGTTCCACAATGCTTGATTATAATCAAAAGGCTACGCATTTGCATATATCCGGCCCCTAATGAACGGCCTAGGCTGTTGATCAAGTGTCTGACTAAACGACATAGACACAGTGGCTGCCCCGTCACTGCCAAAGCTGCATATTTACAAGACACGCGAACACAGCGCCGCGCGCCAATATGAATGATAGTATCTTTACTTACACGTGGTTCCGGTGTTTTATTCGAATTCGTTAATCGTGTCATGTAAATCGAAACGTTAAGCGAATACTTTTGGATATATTTTTTTCCATTTCTTTTTTAAATATTAGCTGACACGTAGCTTTTTGAAATGTTGCTGACCAAACATCTTCCCTGATAATAAGTCATACTAATTTACACTTACTATATTTCCCTGTGGCGGTTCGAAATTATAATCTGTGTTGCTACAAAAAATGTCACACATATTTTCACCTCAGAACTAACGTCAAATCCCATACATTTTGTCTTTAAACAAGTGTTGAACCGGAGTTTATTTTTTTGTGGTTAGTTTTTCCTCAAAACAAAAAACAAATCGCATACGTTTTTGTCTTTAAACTAGTGTTGAACCGTAGTTTTTTTTTTTGTGGTTAGACCCTATGGGCCTTACTACAAAGAAAACAAACGCTGTTTAAATACTCAAAAACCGAGGGTAGTTGGGGCGGGTCGCGATTTGAACCCTATGCCATGATAATAAAATTTAAAACCTTTAACCGAAAAGTGGCGTTAGCTAATGATGGTAACTGAGGTGTTAATATTTTTGTGGTAACGCGGTATGGGCCTTACCACAAAAAAATAAACGCCTGTTCAACACTTGTTTAAAGACAAAAAAGTAATAATAATAATACCTTGGACACTATTGACACACATTGATCTTGCCCCAAGCTAGGAGTCCCTGTATCTTGGGTACTAGACAACGATACACATACTTATATAGATAATTATTATACTTAGATAGATAAACTACCATGACTAGGGTACTAATATCTGTTCTCATCAAACAAATATTTACCCCCACCGGGACTCGAACCCGGGACCCTTGGCTTCGTAGGCAGGGTCGCTGCCGACTCGGCCATTCGGGTCGTCGAGTATAGGATTTGACGTTTGTTTTAAGGTTAAACCTTGTGTAACGTTTTTGTAGAAACACGGTATGTGTTTAAAAAAATGCAAACCCCTATATAAATAAAATTCGATCCGATCTACACCTCGGTAACTTCTGCTTGGGGATAAAGTGATGAATGTTTTTTACATTTTAATGGGATATTTGAGGTCGCTTCGTTTGGTAACTAAGCTGTTACTGTTGTCCTTTTGAAGTTTTTAAACAGGGTGTATTTATATGTCCATAAATATTCAGCTGAGCGGGCAACCAATGTGTTTAGGGAAAAGGAAAATCAAGTTGCTCCGACTCTTCCGACTAAAACTTACAATGACCTCTAAGAATATGCCTACATCTTTCTTAACACTCTGTATATAGTCAACAGATAGAGATAGAAGTGTAATTGATATTCAAATACTAATCAGTAAATATATAAACATGTTTGTATATTTGTTTGTTTGAGGTGTAACAATTGTTTGAAATGTAAATGAAGTATGCTTTAGATATAATGGAATTGTAGAGACTTAAATACTTGGTATAGTATGTTAGTATATTGTTTTGCTTTCAGAATATGCAATACATAGTACAGGCAATTTAACCCGGTGCAGTTTAGGGCTAGGATACCGGGATGAACCCAGATATGGATATTTTCTTTGCCCGCCGCTGTATACGGGAGCTTTACATTTTGTGTGATAAATCTGTAAGTTTAGTAAGTAGATTCATAGGTACTATCTCGATATGTTTGAATTATATTTGCATGGAGCTACTAAGTAGACCATGTCTGCAAAATATGTTGACATAATACGTGAGCCACCTATTGTAATGTAAAGTTTTAAATAATAGATAATTAACCCTCCTTAATTACATGTTAATTAGTACGGCCGCTATTCTAAACGCGGTCTCTTAAATCTAGCTTAACATCTTGAATCGAGGAGCCAGCAAATTAAACACGACTTTCAAGATCAAAATAAGAAACGGACGAGTTTAATTTTAATTAATTTAATATTGCAGTCTTCACAAAATAAAAGGCCCCCTGACAGCGTCCGTGTCACTGACGTAATAAGGTTGAATTTAGTTTGGCTCTCTGGGCCTTTTATTTTGTGAAGGCTGTGATGAGCTGGACAAGGACTGTGTGGGCTGGAAACGGTGAGACCTTTGCTCAGCAGTGGGACACCCAATAGGCTATAAAAAAAGCTTTCAGATAAATTGTTCATTGATTGATGCGACCGAGTTTAAATAAAAATGATACTCAAACGAATTGTCGCTTATATGTCATACTGTCCCTGTCATTCATTTGAGTATTCGTCAAAATGATTTGTGAGCCGGGCATCCAGGGCCTTACAATAGTAGTTAACACCAATTGTATCACTTTAAACCAAAATAACTGGAGCTGAGAAACGCTGATTCACTATTTTACCTGCAAGATGTTTGCTTATGTTTGTTACATTTTACGTATTGTGAAACTCTTGCCCGTTGCCATAGGTTCTATTTTCAAACTTGTTTTTTTAATTCGTTTATCTATACACGTATCATAAACCCTCTTTATTGCGTCCAAAAACCTTACGTTACGACCAACATAATGTTATAATACTTGGTAAAAAAAAACTCATTTCTTATATCAATATTTCGATATATTATGACATTGAAATTTCGAACGCCGACGCCTGTCTGTGAAGTTGGTACTACAGAACAAGCTAAACAACTGCAGAGCCACAATGCCGGTCAAACATGCGGTTCCTGAACACATCAAAGAGAGCTTATGATATGAGTGTAGATAAACTAGTATATTTAACTGTACATAATTAGGCATTAAAACTCGAGTGATATTATTATGAAACATTTTCATTTTCATAAACCCACTCTCGAGTTTGAATGCCCTCCATTAAGTATCAGTCACAAACTACTATTAGAGTTTGTGATGTCTCTGGGATCGTCTCACTTTGAAAATAAAAGCTGTCATTTTAATCATGTTGTATTTAAATATCTATTATTAATCCTTCAGACCGACTGACTTTTATTACCATGGCACGAAGTTCAGAATCGCGATGCCTCAGGAAGGATTGGGTTGCTGTGAGGCAAATATGTTAAATTTGCAGTATTTTGCGAAAAAATAAGCGTGTCCAGACGAAATGATACTTATGTTATGATAGGTATATAACAGTCACTGGCAGTACAATTCGCTTACGTATTCGATGGGTAATTATTCGTTACCGGGCTGGAGTGCTTCGTATAATTACAAAATATACTTTGATGTAGGTTGACGTTCCAAAATATATTTCCGCGGGGTTAGCTTGTCTCGGAGGGGAATGAGGGTGTGAGGTGAGAGGCATCGTGGGACGCGTCGAATAAATCCTTTAAATTTAAATTATTCGGCGTTCACGGCCGATATTCAGTGTACACGTGAACCTTAAGATTATAATTACACCAGGATGCACGCCCTATAGTAAAGCCGAGCAGTTGTTAAACACGCGATTCCGCAGGCTTCAAAATTAAAAAATGTGGATCTATACTTAGTTATAACGCCTTCTGAATTTTCTGTAGATCATTTAGAATACCTACTTTTCTTTACTATTTCTGCTGTTGTACTACTCTGATGAGCGTTAGGGATCTTTGGCAACGCTTGCGCTAAATAAATCTTTTTATCGTGATTATAAACTTTACCAGTTTACAAAAATCTTCGAATGAATACTTTATCTAAGAGTAGCAAGTGGGTCAGCCTGCCCCCTCCCCACCGCAGCGAGTATCCGGCGTGTCTTATGGAATAGTGTCGACCTCCACTAGCCTTTAGATAAATTATAAACTCACACGTGTAATATAGATATAAATAAATACTTGAGAGGTTTCTGCTGATATTGGTGTAAAAATATACATATTTATATGGCGAGTAGGTAATTTACGACAAATAATAAAATATGTTAATGATATGCTGTTGTTTGATTATGGGCGTATGGTGGTCTCATCTTTAGAGATTGAAAACACGATGTTGAGATTATCAAGGCCCTTCACATATTTATCCACTTCATCTGCGTGCTCCTAGGATTGATCATTTACCGAGATAACGTTAGGTACCCTCCTTCTGGTGCAATCGGATAAAAATAGTATCCTATATGTTAATCTAGCTCATAAACTGTCTCTGTGATAAATTTTATTTGAAATCCGTCCAGCCGTTTAGGCGTGATTGAGGCACAAACACAGAAACATTGCTACTTTCTCATTGATAATATTAGTTGGATGGCAACATCGTCGATATGGGAAATAGGTAAAACCGGAATAAACTATGGTTGCGACAATTATCATTATCCGTCGAACTAAGTTAGGTGCACTAGCTGACGAGAGCAATATAGTCAGTGCACGAGAAACGTAGTTCTGACAAAAGCTAGCGGCCGCGATAGTCCGCTGCTGACGAGAGCAATATAGTCAGTGCACGAGAGACGTAGTCCTGACAGAAGCTAGCGGCCGCGATAGTCCGCTGCTGACGAGAGCAATATAGTCAGTGCACGAGAGACGTAGTTCTGACAAAAGCTAGCGGCCGCGATAGTCCGCTGCTGACGAGAGCAATACAGTCAGTGCACGAGAGACGTAGTTCTGACAAAAGCTAGCAGCCGCGATAGTCCGCTGCTGACGAGAGCAATATAGTCAGTGCACGAGAGACGTAGTTCTGACAAAAGATAGCGGCCGCGATAGTCCGCTGCTGACGAGAGCAATATAGTCAGTGCACGAGAGACGTAGTTCTGAGAAAAGCTAGCGGCCGCGATAGTCCGCTGCTGACGAGAGCAATATAGTCAGTGCACGAGAGACGTAGTTCTGACAAATCTAACGGTCGCGATAGTCCGCTGCTGACGAGAGCAATATAGTCAGTGCACGAGAGACGTAGTTCTGACAAAAGCTAGCGGCCGCGATAGTCCGCTGCTGACGAGAGCAATATAGTCAGTGCACGAGAGACGTAGTTCTGACAAAAGCTAGCGGCCGCGATAGTCCGCTGCTGACGAGAGCAATATAGTCAGTGCACGAGAGACGTAGTTCTGACAAAAGCTAGCGGCCGCGATAGTCCGCTGCTGACGAGAGCAATATAGTCAGTGCACGAGAGACGTAGTTCTGACAAAAGCTAGCGGTCGCGATAGTCCGCTGCTGACGAGAGCAATATAGTCAGTGCACGAGAGACGTAGTTCTGACAAAAGCTAGCGGCCGCGATAGTCCGCTGCTGACGAGAGCAATATAGTCAGTGCACGAGAGACGTAGTTCTGGCAAAAGCTAGCGGCCGCGATAGTCCGCTGCTGACGAGAGCAATATAGTCAGTGCAAGAGAGACGTAGTTCTGACAAAAGCTAGCGGCCGCGATAGTCCGCTGCTGACGAGAGCAATATAGTCAGTGCAAGAGAGACGTAGTTCTGACAAAAGCTAGCGGCCGCGATAGTCCGCTGCTGACGAGAGCAATACAGTCAGTGCACGAGAGACGTAGTTCTGACAAAAGCTAGCGGTCGCGATAGTCCGCTGCTGACGAGAGCAATATAGTCAGTGCACGAGAGACGTAGTTCTGGCAAAAGCTAGCGGCCGCGATAGTCCGCTGCTGACGAGAGCAATATAGTCAGTGCACGAGAGACGTAGTTCTGACAAAAGCTAGCGGCCGCGATAGTCCGCTGCTGACGAGAGCAATATAGTCAGTGCACGAGAGACGTAGTTCTGACAAAAGCTAGCGGTCGCGATAGTCCGCTGCAAACGCCAGCCAGCTATTGAATATTTTCTTTCTTCGGCTGTTTCCATTGCGTTTTTAGGGTTCCGTACCCAAAGGGTAAAAACTGGACCCTATTACTGAGACTCCGCTGTCCGTCTGTCACCAGGCTGTATCTCATGAACCGTGATAGTTAGACAGATGATGTATTTCTGTTGCCGCTGTAACAAGAAATACTAAAAAACAATAAAATAAATATTTAAGGGGGCTCCCGTATAACAAACGTGATTGTTTTGCTCGTTTTTGCTCGATATTGATAACGGCAACAGGTAGACGTTTAAAATATTAACAGAATATTAAGTTATATTCACTATACATATCAGTTAACTAATTAAAATAAAATTAACATTTAAGGGGAGCCCATACAACAAACGTGTTTTTTTGCCGTTTTTATAAGTAACGGTACGGAACCCTTCCTGCGCGAGTCCGGCTCGCACTTGGCCGTTTTAAGGGTTCAGAACCCGAAGGGTGCCAAACGGGACCCTATTACAAAGCCTCCGCTGTCCGTCTGTCCGTCCGTCCGTCCGTCACCGGGCTCTACCGGATCAACCGAAATAAGTAGAGCTGAAATTTCCACAGAGGGTGTATTTCTATTGCCGCTATAACAACAAATAAGTAATAAAACATACCTACGGGTTTTTAAGAATTCAAAGTAGTACCCATACAAGAGATTCGGTGAAAACTGAACGAAAGATCTTTAAAAGATTTAAATTTTTCCTTTTTAGGGTTCCGTTCCGAAGGGTTCCAAACGGGACCCTATTACTAAGACTCCGCTGTCCGTCCGTCCGTCTGTCACCAGGCTGTATCTCACGAACCGTGATAGTTAGACAGTTGAAATTTTCACAGATGATGTATTTATGTTGCCGCTATAACAACAAATACTAAAAAACAGGATAAAAGAAATATTTAAGGGGGCTCCCATGCAACAATTCTTTCAATACCACATACAAACTTATGGATGCACCTGGTTACGTACATGGAGTGTGAAAGTAACCGCACCAATAACTTTGTAAACAATATTTTGGTGTGTAAAATCCAAACTATTCACTCCACACCATCGCTTCCATTGAACGGTGGTACGGAACCCTTCGTGCGCGATTTAGACTCGCACTTGACCGGTTTTTTTAATCTTTTATCTACACACGTATCATAATCCCTCTTTACTGCGTACAAAAACCACACGTTACGATCAGCGTAATGTTAAACTACTTACTTGGTAAACTATTTCTTATCTGAAAAATTAGACGTTATGACCATAATGTGTAATTTTTCTACATATTATGACATTCAAGCTTCGAACGGCCGACGCCCGCCTGCGTGCCGCCCCTATAGTTTGTCTGTGAAGTTGGTACTACAGAACAAGCTAAACAACTGCAGAGCCACAATGCCGGTCAAACATGCGGTTCCTGAACATATTAAAGAGAGCTTATGATATGTGTGTAGATAAACTAGTGTATGTAACTATACATAATTAGGCATTAAAACTTGAGTATTAATGCCCTCCATTATGTAGCAGTCACATAAACTACTATTTAGAAAGATCTATAATTGTTATTATAGATATTATATTCCTATTGAGTTTTGTGCATAGTTTTTGTCACTACACGATTAATATTGAATTGCTCATTCGAATTATAATATTATTATTTTTTATCATATTTGATTTTATTTCTGTAAATTAGTTACTCAATTTCTATCCACTTCCGGTTTCAATGAGCAAAGAGTTTCGTTAACCCGATTACTTACATACTACCTAGACAAAACTCTTTTTCAATGTTTCGGTGTATACGGCCTTGAATGTAGTCATACTTAGTATCAATTTTTTTATTGCTTAAAATTATAAAGGTATACTCGTACAAAAGACTGTCGTTTACGTTTTTCCGTGTAGTATCGTGTGCGTGTCGGACGTCCTACTCGCACTTGACAGGCTTTTTTTAGGTATATACTTAGATTAGATACTTGTAGACAGATTGCGGAGGTTGTACTGTACAGGTACAGTGTCTATCTCGTCCAGTTACCAATTCTGTTTGGTAAATAAGGTACAGTCGTCTACTAAGGCCCACCAGTTAGCAAGGCCCAGGCGCAGAAAACCGACTTCTTTACAGTTGATTTGCGCGAGCTTCAAAGTACGTATGGAATAGACCAATAGCAACGCAGAAACGCAACAGCGGGCAGCGTGGGGCCGCCATCTTGACAATGACGCCCGGTTGTTCGCCGATGTCGGTCGCGGCCACTGAATACGCTAAATTGTGCGCCCACAAAACGTAAGTTTTTATTTCGTAATTTCGTAATTTCTTTATTGTACTAAACAAAACAGACATACAGATAACTTATGATAGAAAAAACATGTACAAAGGCGAGCTTATCTCTAAAAAGAGATTTCTTCCAGCAAACCATGTTGGATAGGAGACGGAGATGATAGGTAAGGGAAAGAATTGCGCGTACAATTAAGACTATATTCTAATATAATACATATTACACATACATAAAACCCTATTGATAAGAAATATAGACTACATACACAGTTACATAAATACAGCATATCAATAAATATCTTACAAATATACTAATACTAATACATTATATAGCTAAATAGAAAGTGAAAGATAGTGCTTCTTTAGTCGGTTCTTAAAGATATTCAGTGATGGACTGTCCCTGATGGTGCAGGGAAGTTCATTCCACAGCCGTATAGCGCGGATTCTAAACCCGTGCTCGAAGGTTGCAGTGGAGCGTTGTGGGGCTTTAAGCATAGTAGCCATGTGAGTTTTTACTTGTTCATACTGCGATTTGTAAGTATATTTTTGTTTAGAGTGTTTATTTGATCATTATTATTTTGATATTTACATAGACATGTGCGATTTCATGTCTACCTATTTATTTCAAATATGATCAATTTGTTTTGAAAGGCCCATGTCGTTTAGGAAAGCCCAACAAAATTGTTGCTCGGGCCATACAAGACTCGGCTGGGCCTTGAAACCCTACCGCAGTCTAATAAAGCCCGCTAGTTTCTGTAGTGTTAAATTCAACTAACAATGTTTTACTGAGTGTTACAAAAGTGCTTGATGATGATGATAAATACACTTATAAATACTGATCGGAAATTCGGATGCTTTCGGTCAAGTGAGTTGTACTGAATTTTAAAGGACCATAGGGGCCTTCTTAACGATATCTGTGTAATAAGACCCAATGTATGAAAATTAAAAATCAAAAAAGCTTGACAATAATTACTCAATTATAGCATGAATAACAATATTTTTAAATAAAATACTAATATTTATTCCCAAAACACCTAAAAAGTCAAAAGCTATGCTGATTTCCCACACAGTGGAAACGCGTATTTTTCTAACAAATTATTGATGATTTTAGTTTATGCTTCCTGTCATAATGTTCATGAATATCACAATGTTCATATTTATTCAATCTGAAAGAAAGAAAGAAGAAAGAAAGACATTTATTACACACAAAAAACACACCTTACAGTAGGACAAAACAAAAAAGTATAATAAACAAAACGAAACATCTAAAAACACAACTAATTGTAAACAATTATTGGCCAGAGTCACGGTGTGTTCTTGCTGTGCAAATGGCACTAACTCAGCATTGTGCTGGGAGTGGAGGCCCTCAGCGCTGATTTTCAGTTAGTGCCAGTAATCTTTGAGGTATTTAATGCATACTTTTACGCCAAACGACTTACAATCGGCACGGGCCTTATTATCGACGCCATTTTCAGTAAAGCCCAAAAAAGAGGTTTTTCAAAACGTTCAAAAAAGTAACTTACCGTCGTTATAGCTATAAAAAGTACATTTATTTGGATTTTGAAATAATCATAACTTTCATTGTAAACCTTTTTTTGCTTGAGGGTGGTTAAATAAAGCTTTTATTTCAATTTGTAAAAACGAGGGCCTTACCATGCGACGGTACCTTAGTACATACTACATTAGGGTAACTTGACTTGTTCGTTACTGCACTGACGTGCTTCAGATCTCCCGAACTGTGGCGATGGGCGAGCTCCATGGCACGCTGACTACTGAATAACCAAATACGGGAATAAATGTGCCTCTCTCAACTGTATCGGTCAAAATAACTATCAGATATTGTGTGGAAGGCCAGGCGAATTATTCAGATAAAGAGAAGGTAGACAACTTTAATTATCTAATTAAAGCAAAATTTCATGTCAGCCGACAGTTTGAACAGTCGCATGTGCCGCCATTTTGTTACTTTCTCCGTATCGGTGAATACCGCTGCCGAAATCCTCACACATGGACTTCTGAGCGCCGATTTTTAGTTTTTGAGCAAATTACATAGTTTAAAAAGAGATCGGATTAACATGAATGCTGCAACGGAAGCAAAATTGAACCTACCCACAGTAGTCCCGCTACGAGAATTTCACACAGGGCCAAAGTGAACGACCTTCAAGCTGTAATCCTCACCGTTGAAACCTTCGTGAAAATTAAATTTGACACTGCCAAAAAATTGTCCAGAAATAGTCCTAAATAGTCCACAAAGAAAGAAAAATAGTCCTCTTATAGTTTCGAAGTTATAGCTATAAGTTGGTGAGGATTACAGCTTGACGTCAAGCTGTAATCCTCATCTCTCGTGCTAGCAAACGGAAGAGCCTATCGACTTGGTTTCGGTTCCAAAAATTAGTCCAGAAATAGTCCACACGGCATGCCAAATTTCAGAAATAGTCCTTCAACGATTCCAGAGTTATTAAGACATCTTGGTGAGGATTACAGCTTGAACATTTGATATCATCAAATATCTTCGGAACGCCTACGACTTTCAGTTTGAAATTTGAGGCAAAAGATAGTCCAGAAATAGTCCACCGAAACAATAATGATTTCCACCTGGTTTACTTTGAAGAAGTGCATTAAAAATACAATGTTTTATTTCCCATACATTCAATACATGTACAGTCGTGTACAAAATAATAATGGGTAAACCCCAATAAACCGGTTTATATCGGTTAATTCAATCAAAGGGCCTGTTTTTAACCTCTGAAAACTAAAGGTGTTGTAATATTGTAGGAAATTGAGCGCATAGCTCTGTCCTTCACGTTCACGACACTTAACTTTTATGTTCTCCCATTTAGCCGGATTTTCATCAGAGTTTTGATAACCGCTAAATACAGTTTAAATACAACCTTAATAAAACACGGATGTTTAGGGGCAACCTGGCTGACAGGCAATAAGCTTGGCCTGCTTGAGTACGTTACTTGCCTTTTGCTTGTTGTGCTTAAGTTGTGTTTAATTTAAACTGTTTTTAACGGCTGTCAAAAGCCCTTAGAAGAGTGAAACATAAATGAGTTTTTTGTTGTACATAAGTGCGTGACAGCGATTCGGATTTTGAAAGGGTCTTCGAGCTTTGATTGTAGCTTTGATATATATGTTATATATTTATATAGTTGAGCTAAGATGTAAACAACAATGGCGGAATTGGTATCGCGAACGCGCTGGCAAAATTTCGTCAAAATACGATTTTGCTGAAACTTTCGAAGACATCTTAAAGCATTTTGCGGTGGAAATTAAGGCACGAGTGTTTAAAAATCACGTCAATCGGTACATGACAATTGCAATAATGACATCATTGCAATGGAGGAAAGTGTTAAGAACTAACAATAAATGTGTAAAGGATATCATGCTAGCTTCTGTACTCTGCAATAATGACATCATTGCAATGGAGAAAAGTGTTAAGAACTGACAATCAATGTGTAAAGGATAACATGCTAGCTTCTGTACTCACAAAACATAATTTGAAAAAAGAACAGATCCATTTATGTTCATTATAGTTATATATATGTATATGTTTATATCCATTATATATTAATCACAATAATCACAGTTGGTTCATTGGTATAATCATCACATAACATCAAACATTGTTTGATTAATTACAGTTTTAATCATTTCAATTTTAGGTATTTTATTAAGCTTATGTCTAAATAATTGGCACCTCCCGAGTATAAGTATAAATAAAGGTGTAGTCAAATTTTCAGGGGTCTAACCCCTTCCCTAAACTATGATGTCCCTACATATACATAAATATGTAGGGACATTATAGTTTCGCCATGAAACATCTTCAGAGCATTTTTATTTTTAACATCTTCCAAAAATTAATATACAGGCTGTTGTTTTGTAAAGTTACGCCTATAGTTCCTATCATCATGAACAACTTTCCTCCAGAAACATATGGTCACAAATGGAAAAAATCGCCCCTCATTACATTGACCAATCAGCTGATTACATGTTACTATGGGAGACCCATATACCTATATTTCTTGGGGAAAGTTATTCATAATGATGGGTACTATAGTCCCTTACCCGGGGGTAGCTTTACATAACAATTCCCTGTATAGTGGTGAATAATAAAATTGCTTTGATTAAAACGTGTTTGATTCATAGTGAAAGTTGTTCAGAAAGATGTTTCTAACAACCTTTAATTTGACTACACTTTTATTTTACAGCCTGTATATAAGTCACATGTAATGGACGTATAAATTATGATTTATTATCATATCTAAAAAAAACAGTCAAAATAAAGTAAGTTTAATTGCGAGATCTCTAACCCAACGAGTAGTCAGAAGAGTTCAATTATTATGGACAGTGGCAGTAAAGTCTTGAAAATTACTAATAAATGATGTTGATTTTAAATATTTTCATCATTTTAAAATTAGTATTAGAGCGTACTATACTTTTTTACAAAATACTATCCTTTTTGTATTTTTGTGCTATCCTTTTCAACGCACCAAAATCCAACACTGGTTGTCGTATAGCGCAGCCGGTCTGGCGCAGTGGAGTAATAAAATTGTAACCTCATATTTTTTTGTAACCTTGTTGATTTGTACCTTTGTAGGAAGGTAGGTAGTTAGGCGCCTACAGCTGTAATCCTCACCAACTTATAGCTATAACTTCGAAACTATAAGTGGACTAATTTGCTTTCTTGGTGGACTATTTAGGACTATTTCTGGACTATTTTTTAGCATTTTCAAATTTCATTTTCATGAAGGTTTCAATGGTGAGGATTACAGCTTGAAGGTCGTCAAAGTGACTGTTCCCGCTGCGTGATTCTTCACACACTAGAGGATAATGATGACTGATGAGCAAGTTTCATACATGTTTAATACACTTGCGAGGAAAACAGTTTAAACGAAAAGGTCGGTCAACAAATATTTTTGGAAAATGGCGCGCACGCATTCTCCGTACGCCGCGCTAGCCATGCGCGTGCAGGTGTAAAAAAGGCACAGGCTAGCTTCTAGCCTGTTAGAGACTGCAATAAAACAATGGCTTGTGTGTAAATCATTACCAAAAATGCACCTATTTTACTACCAATAAATTCGAAATGACTGCCAAAATGGATAGATGTCCACCAAATTGTGTTTGGATAAATGATCACCAAACTTCTTTTTATGTTTTGTGTACTTAAGTTTATGTTTTAAGTATTTTTTGTTGTTCTTACATGTTCAACCTAACACGAAGGATAAAGTGGGCTTCGCTTCGCTCACCCCCTTTACCCTTCACCTAAGCTACCGCAGTATTTTTCCCTGATATTTTCTGCAACTTTTGGTGGTCATTTAGCCATTTTGGGTACGAAAAAAATATTTTGGTGGTCATTATATTTGTTGCCTAAAACAACCACCTCCTTTAACCGGTTTTGTACAAGACAAATCTCTATCGTGACGATAAATTGTGTTACCTCGGAGCAAGTATTTCTGCATCAGCTATACCATCCTGGAGCCATGATTCGGTAACAACTATCACGTCGTAATGGCAGGAGTAAGAAGCCATTTTTAGGTCATGAAGTTTAGTGCATATGCCGCCCATATTCTGATAGAGTCTGGCAAACGAAAGCGTGACCTGGAGTTTTCTTAAAAGTTTCAATATGGCAACAATATTATGCTGTCAAAGGCATGTCAAACGACAAAGTGATAGATAGTCACACTCCGTTCCGTTATTCTAAACCTCTGTCTCTCTTTCCAGCTGTAACGCTTCCGTACAGCAGAAAGAGAGGCAAAGATCTTTTGAATAACTGAACGGAGTGTAGTGATTTATGTTAGTGATACCACATAGAGGTTTTATGAATTCTACCACGTTTTCTCAGGTCACGCTTTCGTTTGCCAGACTCTAGTAAATATTGAATACAAGGCTGTACGTCTCGGACGTTGTTCCATGTTTTAGGCAAGGTTTGGTTACATTTTCATGACATCATTAAGAATATTTATTTGCAGACCTCGAGCATCCTTATCATACCTATAATACCTTGGACACCATTTACACACATTGATCTAGCCCCAAACTAGGATTCCCTGTATCTTGGGTACTAGACAACGATACACATACTTATATAGATTGTTTAATTCCACGCCTCAACCGAACGGCGTGGAATCTTGAGGGGGTGGTTTTCACCAGCACGGGGAGAATCGCAAGTGGTACTGACCTTGACGCCGTAGACCGGAATTCGAAAGCTCAATTCGAGGCAGGAATACGGGATAAGGAGCACAAGGTGTGGGGGGGAGAGGATTCGAAGCTTACTCTCGTCGTAGCCCGATGCTGTCGCCGGCGTGTGGCTTGCCGACACGAGGAGTCGCTGTCCGAATGCGACGAGTTGGGGACCGAACAACTTTAATCTTCACAACACGAATCACTCACTCCGCTGACGTGAATCTACTTATTTCCCGACGATTATTGTGGTTAACACTCCGACCAGGCCCGACACCTGTGTTAGACAATTGTTACACTAAAATACAGTCAAAGCCCGACGCCATGTGCTGACATTTTTTTCTCACGACAAGAAAGCTAACCACTAATTCGTCATCTCGTTTCTGTACAAGTGACAGCTGCAGTTCCGTTTCCGCTAGTGATGTCCCGATTACTCGCGGTCGATCCGCGCAACGAAAACCGGTGCGTTCCGAAGCATAAATATTAAATAGTCACCCGCCCGGACAGGCCCGAACTTGTCCCTAATCAATAGGAAGGCGAGAAAGTGTTGCGACCGCTCTCTTGAGGACCGAGTCCCCCACCTTGACTTCTGCTGATCGAGGCGTGCCATCCCGACCCGTGTACAAATTGACGATCCGTCCTCGTCTCCATCTCAATGATGGCAGGTTCGCATCCTTAATCAGCACCAAATCACCGACTTGAGGGGGGCTCGTCCGGTCAGTCCACTTAAGGCGCTGCTGCAAGATGTGCAAGTACTCAAGGGACCACCGTTTCCAAAAATCTTGAGCCATCTGCTGCAACGTCTGCCACCTAGTTAACCGACTTAACTCAACATCACCGAATGGGTATTCTGGCAGGGCGTTAAGGGGCTGACCTATCAGGAAGTGACCCGGCGTCAACGCTTCCAAGTCATTTGAATCCGAACTGAGCGGACACAACGGACGCGAGTTCAGTGTCATTTCAATTTTACAGAACAGCGTCGCAAGCTCTTCAAAGCGTAGAGAGGTCTCACCGATGATCCTCGTCAGGTGCGACTTAGCCGATTTAACCGCAGCCTCAAAAATTCCTCCCCAATGAGGACATCCCGGCGGACTGAAAACCCATTCAATCCCTCGTCGGGAGCAAGCCGTACCGATGGCGTCCTGGTTACCGTTCAGGAATTGAGTGACCTCCTGCAGATATCGCCTGGCTCCGACAAAAATTGTGCCGTTGTCCGAACGGATTAATGTCGACGAGATCCACTCCATCCGCGAAGACATAACATCTTGCCAATCCCAGATGCTTCTAACTGTTGAGAGGGTTGACAAAGCAGAGCAATGCCTCGCTGACTTCCAACAAAGCCTTACTAAAAAGGAAGAAGTCGTGAAGTCCATACGAGCTGAAAATGTGAAACTTTCAAACCAGTGCAAGGATCTCGAGACACGTTTGTCGTCCCTTGAGCGTGAAAATGCACAGCAGCAGCAATGGGGGCGCCTCCAGAACCTCGAGATTACAGGTGTACCTGAAAAGGAAGGCGAATCTGCGACGGGCCTAGTCAGGAAAATCGCATCGCATTTGGGAGTTGAGCTAGGGCCCGACGACATCGAGTTCGCTCATCGTGTACAGCCGTTTCGCGCGCAAAGTGGCCGGCCGCGTGCGCTAGTCGTGCGCTTCAGGCAGAGACTGATGAAGGACGCCGTGTACGCTGCGTCGCGCAAGACCGCACACAGAGACCTCAACAACACGCACATCGGCCTACCCGGGAATGCTGAACGCATCCACGTAAACGAACACCTGACATTACATAACAAGAATTTGTTGAAGCTGTGTAAAGCCAAGGCAAAGCAAATGTCGTATCAGTTCACATGGACAAAAAACTGTCGAATCTACGTGCGGAAAGCAGAAAAAGCTCCCTACATACAGGTTTCCTCGGAAGCGGACCTGAAGAAAATTATTGCATAATATTACTATTACTACTGTGTACCCCCCCTGCTTTCCTATATCTGCCTCTTATTTATTTTAATATATTTCCCGCCGTTTGCGTTCCGTTCCCACCACACATCAACACACATACACACACTCACAAACATGCAATATACACCACATTGATTATAATGACTATGGAGAGATATACTAGGGCAATATTGGGACTCACGTACACTGGTGCGCTAAGTCGTAGCTGTCGTTTCGTCCGCCTACTAGCCTCTGACACGATTGTTAGATGTTTGGATAATTATTTACTGCGAAATTATAAAAGGCAAAAATAATCATGTGTCAATGTTTTACCAGAACGTAAATGGACTTCGGACAAAAACGACAAGTTTTTATAACAAGGTTGCCGCTTTTAACTTCGATCTTATTTTTATTACAGAGACCAAACTCTGTGAAGGTTTTCTAAATGCAGAGTTTGCAGATCCAGACCGGTATAACATTTTCCGGCGTGACCGTGTGTCGGAGACGGCTGGCGGTGGTATAATGGCGCTGTGTGCGCCGGCGCTCGGCGCCCGGCCGCGGCCCGAGTGGGAGCGAGCCGACCACGAGTGTATCTGGCTAACAGTACCTGGGGCCGCGCTCGGCTCCGAGCGAGACTTGCACATAGCGCTCGTGTACCTACCGCCGGATGAAGAACTGCCTGTACGTGTACAGTGCTTCAATGAGGCGTTAAGTGAAGTCACTCAAAATAACTCTGAGGATTACTTCATGATAATCGGAGATTTTAACTTATCCTGCTTAAACTGGGATTCGGGTGAGCCTGTCTGTATGAAGAAAGGTACAACCGAATTTCAAAACTCTGCTATTAATTTGATTAATTTAATGGACTACCTTGGCCTTAAACAGTACAATTTGTTTAAAAATATCAGCAATAATGTCTTGGACCTAGTCTACACAAATTTTCCTATTGACGTACACAAAGCGACCTCCTCTGCAGTTAATGAAGACCGCTTCCACATTTCACTGGAGATTGAGTCCTTTGACTTAGCCATAAAAAACACGCCCTGCACCAGGCGTCTCCGTTATCAATTTCGCAAGGGTGACTATGATGCCATTGATAAACATCTGCGTGAAGCCGATTGGTCAGCCCTTAACGCCGGTACAGTCGATGACGCGGTCTGCATCCTAACATCAAATATTCAGGTAGCCATTGATAAATACATACCTAAGCTTACTACCTGCTCCTCCCGTCAATATCCGATATGGTATAGTCGCTCCCTAATTAACATTATTAAAGAGAAGAGCAAATGTCATAAAATGTGGAAAAAGCACAAAAATCCAATTGACTACAATGCATTTGCTCTTCTCAGAAGTCGTAGTAAGGCTGTGCAGGAGGAGTGCCATCAGGCCTATATTAGGATGGCGCAGGATGGGATCAAGAAAAATCCTAAACTCTTTTGGTCCTATGTAAAGTCTAGGAGGAAGGATGGCTCCGGCTATCCCAACAATATGACTCACGGTTCCAGAATGTTACAATCTGAAAAAGAAACTTGCGATGCTTTTAACACCTTCTTTAATAACATGTTTCAATCACCAGCCAACTCTTATCCGCCCCTTGAACTGCAGGAGCCCTCATACCACAGAATAAGTGCTAGTATATCCGTCACTGTTCAGCAAACTCACAAATTACTACGAGATCTTGATAGGAGCAAGGGTCCTGGCAGTGATGGTATACCGCCACTTCTTATATCGCGATGCGCTGAGTCCCTCGCTGTACCGGTGTCACAAATCTTTAACAAGTCCTTCCATGAAGGGATTTTCCCGGATGCTTGGAAATTTGCGCGCATTGTGGCAGTCCACAAGAAAGGTTCTAGATTGCCGGTAGAGAACTACAGACCGATTTCAATCCTTAATGTATTTAGTAAGGTCATGGAACGTATAGTTCACGAACATATATATAATAACATCGCTTGCAATATCCCCGGCGAACAACATGGCTTCGTAAGATCGAAATCCACAACCACTAACCTAGCTATATTTGTGAACGCGGTTCTTAGAGGTATGGATGACGGGGGTCAGGTGGACGCCATCTACACTGACTTCGAAAAAGCATTTGATAGGGTAGACCACGTTATTCTCATTCGGAAACTGGAGAAGCTGGGAATCCAGGGTGATCTGCTACGTTGGACCGAATCATATCTACACAATAGAAGTCAGGTAGTTGTGATCGGCGAGAATAAGTCAGACCGTACCACTATACCCTCAGGTGTCCCCCAGGGCTCTATTTTGGGTCCATTATTATATGTCGCTTATCTTTACGACATTGCTGACTGCTTTGAGCATGCTAACTTTCTCCTGTATGCTGACGACAAAAAGATTTATATGAACATCAAGTCTACACATGATTGCCTCAGCTTGCAGGAGGATCTTAATCGGTTGACATTGTACTATATAAAAAACCGCATTAATGTCAATTCGTCTAAGTGCAATGTCATCACCTTCACCAGGCGCACTAAGCCTATAACACACAATTATCTGCTTGACAACGCCCCGATTCATAGGGTGAAATCCGTCCGAGATCTGGGTGTTCTGTTGGACTCAAAGATGACATTCGAAGACCATATAGTGGCCATCACAAAAAAGGCGTACAGAAATCTGGGCTTTATCTTAAGAGTGTGCAAGCCGTTCAAGGATGTGAGCTGTGTGCGTATTTTATTCTTTGCCTATGTCCGGAGTATCCTTGAGTACTGCAGCACTGCCTGGAATCCGCGGTATGCAGTACACGAGGACAGGTTGGAACGCATACAATCAAAATTTATCAAACACCTGAACTTTCGCGATTGTTACCGTAACACCGACTATGATACAGCGTGTCATCACTATAATCTACACAGCCTTCGAGATCGCCGCATTCTTTTAGACATGCAGTTCTTGCACAATGTTTATCATGGCCATGTTGACTGCCCCGAGTTGGTCAGCGAGCTGCTGCGACTTAGAGCACCAACCACGCGAACCCGACAAACTTCTGTCCTCCATGTCCCTTTCGCCCGCACAAACTACGCGGCCAACTCCCTCAACTGCCGCCTTCCGCGTACATACAATGACCACTTTGCACATCTCGACATTTTCCACATGTCGCGGGGTGAGTTCAAGCGGCACCTACTGCTACAGCTTACCAAAAGTAATGAAGACGGTGTATAGCTGGGTATTTCGGCTTATCATGTCTCTCATAACTACAAGACCTTAAATATCTCTCACTCGCACTCACACTCACACATTAACATCATAAACAAACACGACGACATAACCTTACACACACTCCACTCTCCTTCCCTCCCGTCCCATCACATCCAATATCTTATGTATATCACCCCTACCAATTATGTCTGGCCTATAAAATATAAGTCATTAATTGGCCTTTGCTCAGTTTAAGTTATTGCCTATTTTCAAATGTTTTGTGCTGTTGACTTTGTAACATAAATAAATAAATAAATAAATAAATAAATAAATAAATAAATAAATGTCGGGAGGCCCCTTCGTGAGATGAACCGATCTAGACCTGCGATAAATGCCTCTGTAGTGAGGTCACTAACCACCTCCAAGTGGACTGCCTTCGTGGCCAAGTACACGAAGACGCACAGGTATGCCTTCACTAATCTGGCGTTCCGTAGCTGTGAAGACTTGACCATGAATGGTCCCGCGAAATCCGTTCCGACACCCGCAAAGGGCCGGATTTCGTTAACCCTATCCGAGGGCAAATCGCCCATCTGGGGCTGCATCGTAGCCGCCTTGGCCCGATAACAAGGCAGGCACCGAAATATGACGCTACGCACTAAGCGTCTTCCCGATAGAATCCAGAACTCGCGCTGGAGAAACGCCATCAAGGCGTGGCATCCGACATGCCCATTCCGAATGTGTCGATCCTGTATCAACAGTTCGACCAACTTCCCTTTCCTAGGCAGTAACAACGGGTGGCGAGCCGCATAAGGCAGGTTGGCATTCCGCAGCCGACCTCCTACCCTCAGCAATCCGTGAGGGTCAATAAACGGGTTGAGCCGAGCCACAGCTACCTTCAGTTGGACGCGTCCGCGTCTCAGAATGTCCAATTCGGACTTAAAGTGCACCGTCTGCACGTTCCGTACCAATGCGAATAACGCATGGTTCCGTTCCCGTGGTGTCAGGACCTGTGTCCGCACCCGTTGCGCCTCAGAATTGCGACAATTCCGCGCAAATCGGAAGATCCAGGCGGTCACATTGACCAGCTTGTCGAGCGAGCTGTACCGTTCCAGCAGGCTGAACTCCTCTTCCGGCTCTGGTTGCGTCGTACAGACACCGACTGTCAAGGCGCCGTTCGCCGAGGTAATGCGTGGACTCATTGGCCAATCCGATTCGGCTTGAGTCAACCATTTTGGACCCCACCACAAGGGATGTCCAACCAACTCCGGAGCGTGACACCCACGAGACGCACAGTCTGCTGGGTTCATCTCCCCTGGAACATGTCTCCAGATTAAGGGAACCTCCGAATTCAAAATCTGCGAAACCCGATTCGCCACAAAAATCTCCAGCTTGTGAACTGAAGCCTTCAGCCAGCATAACACGATCTGGCTGTCCGTCCAAGCGTAGACCGTATCTTCTAACGCTATTGACCCACGAAGAACCGTCATCGTGTGGTTGAGCAGACGAGTCAGGAGAGCCGCTCCCGAAAGCTCTAATTTGGGAATGGTCAGGCGAGTGCGCAACGGCGCAACCTTGCTCTTGGCCATGACCAACCGCACATCAACCTTCCACGAGGAGTCGACCGTACGCAGATATACTGCAGCTCCGTAGCCCTTCTCCGAGGCATCGCAAAACCCATGCAGGGTGGCGATGTATCGTTTGGTGGGGACCAACCTCCGTGGCAGTGAAATCCGATTGATGCCAGGGAGGGTCGAAAAGAACGAGTCCCACTCTGAGCTCAATGACCCGCCGATCGGGTCGTCCCATTTCAGCTCAGCAGACCACAATTGCTGCATAAAACACTTGAGCTGAAATGTTACCGGGGTGATCCACCCGTTTGGATCAAATGTCCTAGCCACCGTTGAAAGGACGTTCCGTTTCGTCCAGACCTTCGGGGAGTCCAACTCGACCCGATACGAAAACATGTCTGACACCGGCTGGTACTGGACGCCTAATACCGACAACTCCTCCACTACCACCAACCACTCCACACTAGTTCCTCCACCTCCCAAAACTTCTGTATCACCTCCGAGAGTACAGAACCGAATAAGGTACTACGAGTCGCTAGGCGTGGGGCAGCCGGCATGACCGGACCCATTACCGCATGGCCCAGTCTGGTGTTGACCGAAACCAGACCAGTCGCCTGCAACACGTGGACACCTGGCACTAACAGGTATCCCAAGGCATCGACACCCAATAAAATGTCTACTGGGCCCGGAATATCGAACTCCGGGTCAGCCAGTGACAACCCAGCGACCAACTGTCGCACCGAGGGCGACAACCGTACGTGAGGGTGTGAGCCCATCACATTAGGCATGACTAATGCCGTGACCGTCAGATTCACCGATGAATCCACCCGTGACGGGAGAGTAATCCGACATACTCCCTTAACGGAACCGACTTCCGTGTTCCCAATTCCCCGAATGGAATGTGGATACTCCCTTACCGAAATGCCCAACCGTCTTACAAGGTTGCACGAGACTAAGCACCCCTGGGCCCCCGAGTCCAATAGTGCTCGTGCCACACATGATTTGCCGTCCGAACTCCACGCTATCACAGAGGCGGTGGGGAGCATGACCGTCTGTGGAGTGGCGGCACCCTGTAAGTGGGCGGCGTGTCCCTAGCGGGAACCTCCGCGGGATCCGAACCCGCTGAGACCTCCGTCGGCCTGGTAACGCGGCTGCTGATATGCCGGTGGCATATCAGACCGTATGTACATCAGGGGGTCCCAACCCGCATAATAGGCCCCTCGCTGTCCCGGTATCCGACCATACCGGACGGTGTACGGTGTGCCCGGTGGCCACCGTGGATGGAGGGGGGAGAGCGGATCCAACCTGGGGCGCTCTAGGAATGGGGGCGACATACGACTGTTCGCCTCCCTGTTCGCCTCCCAGAGCGACGGGCAGGGTGGCGCAGAAGGTGGTGGGCTCCCAGCCTTCGCGCCACTCATAGGTGCCATCTGACACCCGCCCGTAACACGCGGTGAGCCAGCGGCCCGAAGTCCTCGCTGACCCTGGACAGCGGCGACCGGACCCCGGCTATCCCGCATGTTACCCCCCGCGCTGCCCCCTTCCCCTCGGGGGGGGTCCCGTCCGCGGGTACCCCAGTCACCCCGTTGGTGACTCCCGTTGCCCGGAGGGGGACTGGGTCCGGCCCTGGTTGGGCCCTGTGGCCGACCAACCTGAGTCCGGCCCTGGTGACCGTCCGAAGAGCCTGACCGGTTCAGGCACAACACGATGTGGTGCTTGCCACCACAGCACTCACAGGGGAACGCGCGTGAGCACTCGCTCAGCGGGTGCGGCCCCAAACAACCGAAACACAATCGGTGGCGGAAGACTACCTTCCTGCGGGCAGCTACCCCGAGCGCCTTAAAGTTGGCGCAACTGGTCACTTCATGACCGGCACTGTCGTAGTGCACACAGCCGTCACCCGACGGCGCGGCATTCCAAACGCCAAATTGTTTCGACCGCCCACCCCCCCGTGGGGGCGGGGGGCGCGGCCCCTCCCGCATCCGCGCGGGTTGGCGCTGCACACTGGCCTCCGTATCCAGTGTGTCGCATCGCCTGCATTCACCCTCCAAAAAATCCGTCAATTGGACGAGCGTGGGCAGTTCCGAGCTACTGCCCCCATGCAGCTGTTCAAACCGACTTTGAACAGCTGCAGGCAACCGTGACAAAACCATATACAAAACAATATATGACCATTGGTCTACCGGCAGACCAAGGTTCTGAAGGGCCTTAGTGGCCACCAGCACAGGGTTGAGCACCTGTACTCGGATGTCAACATCCCGGGTTACTCTTGGGATGCTAAACAGCTTCCCCAGCTGCGCATCAACCAACCGCCGTTTGTGTTGGTAGCGGTCAAACAATATGGACCGGGCTATCACATAATTGCCCGCCGTGACCGTTAGGTGACCGACCAACTCCTTCGGTTCACCCCGCAGTGCCATCAATAGTTGGGCCAACTTGTAGGCGTTGTCCAGGTCGTCCCGACCGTGGACCAAACTATCGAATAAATTAATGAATGCCGGCCACTCATCAATTGCCCCACCGAAGGCCGGAATCTCCAGGTGTGGCAGCCGTCCAACAACACCCTTCGGGGGTGGGTCTCCGTTACCTTCCCCGCGGTCATTCCGTCGCGACCGCTTAATTTTTTCCGCGCGACGCTCGATGTCGCCCAAGCATTCCATCGCTTGGTCAGCATCCGCGCAGAGCTGCTTCACTGCAGCCACCGAGGCTTCATCCGTAAGCCCGAGAGCTTCAGCCTCCGCAGCCAGCCGACACACCTTCCCGACGCGTGTCATTGCGTCCTCCACACGCTTGAGCAGGACATCGTCCATGTCAGGTCGCTCCACATACTTGTGAGTATGGACGAGCCATCTCATCTCCTCACGGACACCATACCGCAGTACCGTCAAGGGCGAAGGTGCCATGGTTACCGATTCAATTGTTTCTGGTCCTATACTTCACTACCGAACTAAGTATAGCCAGAGACCAGCACTTGCCCGTCAGCGCTGGGCACAGAAATTAAACTAAGTTGTCAAAACTAAGGCAACCACTAAAACAATTAAATCCTAAAACATATTTAATATGGTCGCCCTGTGGACACACACCCTATGACTATACACTCCAAATCAATCAGAGAATGCCACCATAAGGCACAATAAAAAATTACACACAAAAATTTATTATAGAAAAAAAAGCTATTTTTAATATAATGAAGGTAGCTGTGAACCTTCTAGAAGTGGCCCCTCCGATATGACCCACACTTCTACTGAGGTCAGCAAAATCAGCTTAATACCCCTTAAATAGCCTGACCCTGCTCTAAAATCCGAAACAACACTGCAATGCTATGGAACCCGACTGAAATACTATAGTCCGACCGAATGACTGTTTCTTATGCACACCGAGTAGTTTCCGACTACAAATTTATAATAATTGTTAACTAAATCGTCAATTATACTTTCACTAACCGAAAATGAACTTTAATTGTGGTATACCGACCACAGACTCACTCACAAACTGATTGCCGGCCAATCTGAGATATTCTTTTCTCCCAACTACAATGTGGCAAAAAAAAAACCCTACAACCGTCCGTGAATCGATGATTTCCCACTAGGAAACCGCGCCTGCTACCAAATGTCTAATTCCACGCCTCAACCGAACGGCGTGGAATCTTGAGGGGGTGGTTTTCACCAGCACGGGGAGAATCGCAAGTGATACTGACCTTGACGCCGTAGACCGGAATTCGAAAGCTCAATTCGAGGCAGGAATACGGGATAAGGAGCACAAGGTGTGGGGGGGAGAGGATTCGAATCTTACTCTCGTCGTAGCCCGATGCTGTCGCCGGCGTGTGGCTTGCCGACACGAGGAGTCGCTGTCCGAATGCGACGAGTTGGGGACCGAACAACTTTAACCTTCACAACACGAATCACTCACTCCGCTGACGTGAATCTACTTATTTCCCGACGATTATTGTGGTTAACACTCCGACCAGTCCGAATTCGTCATCTCGTTTCTGTACAAGTGACAGCTGCAGTTCCGTTTCCGCTAGTGATGTCCCGATTACTCGCGGTCGATCCGCGCAACGAAAACCGGTGCGTTCCGAAGTATAAATATTAAACAGTAAATATTAATACTTAGATAGATAAACAACCATGACTAGGGTACAAACATCCGTTCTCATCAAACAAATATTTGCCCCCACTGGGACTCGAACCCGGGACCCTTGGTTTCGTAGGCAGCGTCACTGCCGACTCGGCCATTCGGGTCGTCAAATGCGTTCCTTTGCGTACCAATACCCGACCATTACGTGTCCAGTACGAATTGGTAATCCTTGTCTTTGGATGCCTTTCTAGCGGCTGCATGAAGGTTTAGCTGTAGCTGATAAATGCTGGAACGAAGACTCTCTCTAGTTATACCCAGATGAGAAGAGCTTAGCTTATCCTTATTATTTTCTTTGTTAAACTTGGCCACCGCAGCACGAAGTCCATCACAGAGAGTAGACGTGCCGGGTTTGGCAATTATTGATCGAGGTCTCTTTGTAGATGGGTTAATCTTAGCCACCCTTTTGCACATTATAATGTCCTTTTCTAGCTGAAAACACGCCGTGGCATCGATTTGTAGCAATTCGTTCGGCCAATCCGTTCAGTAAAAGTTGTTCATAATGATGGGTACTATAATTCCTCAAAATGTGGTCACCTAATTAAATGTCACCTTGTACCTATATATTACAAATTATTGGATATTTATATGATTTCTATTTATTTTGAATTTCATTAAAAAATATTAGGATATGCCACCCCGCTTCGTAAAGCCGTGGGCTTTTTGGTCGAGAGAAAAAGGGCAACAAAACTCAGGCCGGCCAAATAATTTTTGCGAGTTTGGTTAGAAATCAATTCTTCATCATTTGAGTATTCATTAATATCATAGTGTATTATTTCTAAGGAGTCTACTAGTGATGATGACCCCTCCCCCCACCCCCAAGCCCCCTCATCACACCTCCGACCTCTTGAAGTTTGTCGGAGGAACAATTGGAATCTCTACAAAGTTCGTAGCTATATTAGGATCAGCAGCCTACGGCAGCTTATGGCGTAACTCTCTGAAGTTCATAGCGTGTGTCTACTATGGTTCATCTCATGCTCATACAATTTCATCGATTGCGGGGTATCACCGAAGGCTTCTAGGCTTCATTCAATGAGCTTGGGTTTGGCCTCCATTATGATGCTAATTACGTGATACTAATTTGACAGATGAAGCTGGTGCAATGTGTCAAACGTAAAAGTCTATATGGAGTTCATAGCTCAGACGACTTACGTTACGCCAGGCTGCATGCAGGTTGTTCACAAATATTCCCAAAATTTAGTTTATTAATATCTTTTTTGCTTTTAATGAGTCTGTTCGTTTTAAATAAATTAATAGAAATAGAAAAATCTACAAAAAATATATGCTTTGTATAAAAATAGCAACATCTATTATGTTTGAGCTTTAGACAGAATAGGATAGCCTTGTGATCAGTCAATGTAGAATGCATAACCAGTGTAATTGCTTCATTTTTTGTCATAAGAATTAAGTGGTCTAAACATGTCCTGCTCATGTCCCTAGTTATGAATGTATGACCAGGAAATAGCCTGTGATATGATGCCAAGTGTTGTTCGGCGTCAGAGTTTTGGTGGTCAGGGTCTATACTGCAGTCCCCGATTAATATTATATTTTGAAAAGTAGAAAGATTCAGTAATTGTTTATTTAGTGAATCTATAAAATTATTGGTATTTTCAAAGGATGGTAAACAATAGATGCCCTATATAGCTGTATCGTTTCCTTGTTTTATAATCAGACCTACCAAGGTTGTCTGATTATAAAACCTGACAAAATACCAAGGTTCAACTGAGTAGTCCTGATAGTTTCGGAATAAAGTTGCTGTGACATACGGACGGAAGGACAGACAGACAGACAGACTTGACCAAACTATTAGGGATCTCTACGGAACCCTAAAACTCCAGGTCTTGGATGTTTCTATGTGTGTGACGTCGCTGTTTCTGGATTCCCATGGCACAGGGTATCCTAGTGTGGGGCCAGAAGTAATGTATGTGCCTGTATGTAATGAAAGTTGTGTTATGTTTTTATCTATATTCTCGTCTTACATTACTTAATTATTAGTAATATCATTAATCATCATATCACTGATAGCAAGTGAACTTTGCCCTCGCCTCACCAAATACAAGTCATACAGTCAGGTGCGAGTAGGACGTCGGAGCCGCACACGAACGGCTCCAAACCTCACATGAACGAAACTCTTATAAAATTGTACTAGGAAAAACGTAAAACGACAGTATTTTGTACGAGTCAACAATTTTTTATTTTATTTTTAGTATTAAATAGGTAGGCAGTAGGCTACGTAGGACTACATTCAAGGCCGTACATAGAAACATTGAAAAAGAGTTTTGTGTATGTAGTATGTTAGTATTGAACTTCAGTTTAACGAACGAAACTCTTTGCTTATTGAAACCGGAAGTTGATAGAAATTGAGTATCTTATTAACAGAAATAAAATCAAACATGATAAAAAACTTAATATTATTTATTATAATTCGAATGAGCAATTATTAACCGTATAACATCGATATAAATGTGTTGTATTATTATTAGTCATTATACGATGAATAATTGCTCCTGCTTAGTTATTATCCCGGTGGCATACATGCCGTTTGGCACCCTTCGTGTACGGAACTCTAAAAAGGGTTATTCCACTTGCCACACTTGTTTGGTGTCTCCTTTTATATTGTACAATTATTCAGAATAACACTGCCAAAGTTTTATTCTGAATAATTCCAAAAGTGGAATAACCCAAAAGTTTCCGTATAAAGGAGGGTGGGCGTTTTGGTCCCCGGGACCAAGGAACTTCAGATATCATATCATTAGAAAGATCTTTTCAACCCTATCAGTTCCTTTTATGATGGCAACTCTCAAAACACTGTATGAAAAAAGTTGCCAAGTGCGAATCAGACTCGCCCATGAAGCGTCCCGTTGTAGCAAGTAATTATGTGACTAGATGTTTGTGTTGTAACTTTGTTTTTCATACTGTTTGAATGAATGACAAAGCCATCTTTGCGGTTTTTAATAAATGTTTTATATCTTAAAAATTGCTTTTTTTATTTTGTTCAAACCAATTTTCGTTGAAAGTGTATACTGAGATACACAGCATATATTTTTTGTAGATTTTTCACTCTCTTACTTTAAAAGGAGGGGGGGGCACATTTTTTTTATAATAATCGTAAAGCGGTTCACAGAATACATCTACATACCAAGTTTCAACTGTGGAGTCCTAATAGTTTCTGCATAAAGTCGCTGTGACATACGGACGGACGGACGGACAGACAGACTTGACAAAACTATAAGGGTTCCTTGTTTATCTACGGAACCCTAAAAAGCTAGATAAATTACAGTATTATTGTATGAGTATTTGTGTAAGATGATAAGCTAAAACGTTCTAATCAAGACAGAACTAATGTTAACATGCTAAGCCCGCTCCAGACGTGCAGTTTTATCCGTCAATTACAGTCTGTTATATCTGTAACGGCTTAAGTTATATTTAGATGTATTCGTTTAGAACATTTTTGTAAACTGCTTTTATTTACGCTGTATTTTTTTTCACACAGTGTTTTGGGCTATTTGTCACTTAACCATTTTTTTTATAAACACAAATAATTCAAAAATAAGTCTTACATAAAAATTGTGTAGATCTCTTCCAGAAAACGAAATAAGGATGAGAAGAAAGAAAGAAAGAAAATTTATTTATTTGTCATAAACATAAACATACAATAAAAAGTTAAAACATGATAATAAAAGGATGTAGTTTATGACAAAATGGCATGACCTCAGCATATGTTGTAGCAGCTACACGTAACGCTGGTTTTCAGCTCACGCCAAGAAGGTTGATTGCTGAGCAGAAATAAGAAACTTTATTTGCGTATCATGGTTTACATTTAGTATTTAATATGTAATTTCACTTTCAGTTTCACACGATATAACCCTAAATAGATATGCAAATGCAGGGGTATACCTATGCGTATAACAATAATTATAATATATACGGTACATAATTACACATATTACAAAGCAATGAACTAAATATACGAGTGCCTACATACATAAAATATAAACCCTAAACGTAAATACATATTACTTATAGTCCTAAAAATAATGGTAATGCTTCTTCACGCGAATTTTAGATAAATTGAGAATATAATGTATTGCCCCTGATTGTGCAGGGGAGTGCATTAATAGTCTCAGTACGTCATGTCGTCATTGCTGGCTCATGCAAAAGCGCCCCGCCACCTTTGACAAAAGTGTCAAAATATGACGATCTTCAAGCTGTAATCCTCATCGTTGAAACCTTCATGAAAATGAAATTTGACACTGCCAAAAAATAGTCCAGAAATAGTCCTAAATAGTCCACAAAGAAAGAAAAATAGTCCTCTTATAGTTCCGAAGTTATAGCTATAGGTTGGTGAGGATTACAGCTTGACGTCAAGCTGTAATCCTCACCTCTCGTGCAAGCAAACGGAAGGGCCTATCGACTTGGTTTGGGTTTCAAAAATTAGTCCAGAAATAGTCCACACGGCATGCCAAATTTCAGAAATAGTCATGCAACGGTTCCAGAGTTATTAAGACATCTTGGTGAGGATTACAGCTTGAACATTTGATATCATCAAATATCTTCGGAATGCCTTTGGTGCTATGCAGTTGGTGGTTGGTGCTATGAAGTTATGCCTATAGTCCCCATTATCATGAACAACTTTCCCCCAGAAACATATGGTCGCAAATGGAAAAAAATCGTCCCTCATTACATTGACCGATCAGCTGATTACATGTTACTATGGGAGACCCAAGATGTTTTTTCGTTTGTGACCATATATTTCTTGGGGAAAGTTCTTCATAATGATGGATACTATAGGCATATCTTAACAAACAACAGCCTGTATATTCATTTTTGGAAGAGGTTAAAAATAAAGTTGCTCTGAAAATGTTGAAAATTATGATGTCTCTACATATTTATGTATATGTAGGGACATCATAGGGGTTATCCCCTTAAAAAAATTCTACACCTTTATGTATACTTATACTCGGGAGGTGCCAATCATAAGCACTTAATTAAATACCTAAAATTGAAATGAATAAGACTGTAATTAATCGAACAATGTTTGATGTTATGTGATGATTATACCAAAGAACCGACTGTGATTATTGTGATTAAAACTAAGTTATATATATAAATGTGATATAAACATATACATATATATAACTATAATGAACATAAATGGATCTGTTCTTTTTTCAAATTATGTTTTGTGAGTACAGAAGCTAGCATGTTATCCTTTACACATTGATTGTCAGTTCTTAACACTTACCTCCATTGCAATGATGTCATTATTGCAGAGTACAGAAGCTAGCATTTTATCCTTTACACATTGATATACATACACATGACATTTACACACAAGAACTGACGTTCTTAACACTTTCCTCCATTGCAATTATGTCATTATTGCAATTTTCATGTACCGATTGACGTGATTTTTAAACACTCGTGCCTTAATTTCCACCAAGAAATGCTTTAAGATGTCTTCAAAAGTTTCGGAAAAATCGTATTTCAACGAAATTTTGCCAGCGCGTTCCCGATACCAATTCCGCCATTATTGTTTACATCTTAACTCAACTATATAAATAAATATATAACATATAGACAACCGAAGCTCGAAGACCCGTCCAAAATCCAAATCGCTGTCACTCACTTATGTACAACAAAAAACTCATTTATGTTTCAGTCTTCTAAGGGCTTTTGACAGCCGTTAAAAACAGTTTAAATTAAACACATAAGTTGTGTTTAATTTAAACACAACAAGCAAAAGGCAAGTAACGTACTCAAGCAGGCCAAGCTTATTGCCTGTCAGCCAGGTTGCCTCTAACCATCCGTGTTTTATTAAGGTTGTATTTAAACTGTATTTTGCGGTTATCTGGTGAAAGTCCGGCTAAATGGGACAACATAAAAGTTAAGTGTCAGAGTGTACAATATTACAATACCGTTAGTTTTCAGAGATTAAAAACAGGCTCTTTGATTGAATTAACCGATATAAACCGGTTTATCAGGGTTTACCCCATTATTATTTTGTACAAGACTGTACATTTATTGAATGTATGGGAAATAAAACATTGTATTTTTAATACACTTCTTCAAAGTAAACCAGGTGGAAATCATTATTGTTTCGGTGGACTATTTCTGGACTATTTTTTGGCTCAAATTTCAAACTTAAAGTCGTAGGTATTCCGAAGATATTTGATGATATCAAATGTTCAAGCTGTAATCCAAACCAAGATGTCTTAATAACTCTGGAATCGTTTGAATGACTATTTCTGAAATTTGGCATGCCGTGTGGACTATTTCTGTTGTTGAAAAAAATCGTCCCTCATTACATTGACCGATCAGCTGATTACATGTTACTTTGGGAGACCCAAGATGTTTTTTCGTTTGTGACCATATATTTCTTCGGGAAAGTTCTTCATAATGATGGGTACTATAGTCCCTTACCCGGAGGTAGCTTTACATAGCAACACCCTGTATAGAGGTGAAAAATAAAATTGCTCTGATAAAATCGGTTTTATAGTGAAAGTTGTTCAGAAGATGTTTCTTACAACCTCTAATTTGACTACACTTTTATTTTACAGCCTGTATATAAGTCACATGTAATGGACTTATAAATTATGATTTATCATCATATCTAAAAAAAAACAGTTAAAATAAAGTAAGTATAATTGCTAGATCTCTAACCCAACGAGTAGTCAGAAGAGTTCAATTATTATGGAAAGTGGCAATAAAGTCATGAAAATTACGTATAAATGGTGTTGATTTTAAATATTTTATCATTTTTAAATTAGTATTAGAGCGTACCATACTTTTTTTAACAAAATACTATCCTTTTTGTATTTTTGTGCTATCCTTTTCAACGAACCAAAATCCAACACTGGTTGTCATATAGCGCAGCTGGTCTGGCTCAGTGGGGTAATAAAATTGTAACCTCATATTTTTTTTGTACCTTGTTGATTTGTAGTAGTTAGGTGCCTACAGCAGGGGGCTAGCTCATCGCCGCAGCTATTGAGATAAAAGGTTGCCTAAAAATGTTTTCCATCACCGTAAGAACGTCTGTACAATGTACAATGGTTAAATTACTTATCTCAATGGTATGTGGTCCGCACCGGATTCGAACACGCATCTCCTGCGTGAGAAGCGAGTATGAAACCACTAGACTATGGAGATTAATTGGGGTATAAACCGGTTTATTAGGCTTTACCCCATTATTATTTTGTACACGACTGTACATTGATTGAAATGTATGGGAAATTAAACATTGCATTTTTAATGCCGTTCTTCAAAGTAAACCAGGCGGAAATCATTATTGTTTTGGTGGACTATTTCTGGACTATTTTTTGGCACACATATCAAACTAGAAGTAGTAGGCGGTCCGGAGATATTTGATGTTATCAAATGTTCAAGTTGTAATCCTCACCAAGATGACTTAATAACTCTGGAATCGTTGAAGGACTATTTCTGAAATTTGGCATGCCGTGTGGACTATTTCTGGACTATTTTTTGAAACCGAAACCAAGTCAATATGCCCTTCCGTTTGCTTGCACGAGAGATGAGGATTACAGCTTGACGTCAAGCTGTAATCCTCACCAACCTATAGCTATAACTTCGAAACTATAAGTGGACTAATTTTCTTTCTTGGTGGACTATTTAGGACTATTTCTGGACTAATTTTTAGCATTTTCAAATTTCATTTTCATGAAGGTTTCAATGGTGAGGATTACAGCTTGAAGGTCGTAAAATATGGAACAGACAGTCTGGTCTTTTCTCGCACCCCTTCTGGAACCTGGGGAGTCGGAGTCAGGTCAATAGGGATCTCACCAGAACTTCTCCTCTGCCCACTCCTACGGACAGGTCATCGGGTGGTCCTTGCGGGCGGTGGTCGCCGTGTGCTGCTGGTCTGCAGTGCGTTATCGCTGGCTAGGCATGTCGCGTGGCAGGTCGCATGGCAGGCGCCGGCGGCGGTCGGACGGCCGCACGTGGTTATATGAAAATATGGAAGAGAGAACGAAGCCTTAACCGTACCTTACTATCTCCAAACCTGTGGCGATTGGCTAGCCCCATGTCACGCAATATTGAGTAACTGGCTATATGTAGGTGCAACTGAGCCTTCTGCCAATCCGCTTGGGTAAAGGCGTGAAGATCTATTAAATTCGTTAAATCCTCTGGTTGGACACAAAGTTACAATCGTGATGACGTATGACACGGCATCAAACTAATTTACGTATAGGTACTATCGAACCATCTGAATCATGACCCACCATAAGCTTATTTTGCTAAACCCCTTAAATGCAAGTAGGTCGAAATTCGCTTGAAGATTTATTTCCTTGGTAACGAACTTGTTATCATTTGATTAGACACTGACATTTTGATAGATCTTACAAATTTGAAAGTTTCAAACGAATTATCAGGCAAAAGGGTCATGATTCAGTTGGTTCGATTGTACATAAGTATTACATAATCCGCGATACGCAGCTACGTCGATCTTTGAAGTTTCCAACGTCAGTATCTTCCCGCCATTCGCGGTGACCGTCTGCGTGATTTGATTACGTATAACCCTACCGAATTGAAGATCCTCGTGGAGACGACCAGTTGCGCTGTGCGTGTGGTGTGTTTTGCATTTGCCGGGGTTTTGTTTACTTTTTTTTTGACCTGAAACGCACTTTGAGGTTGGTAATTATCAGCCCGAGTTCTTGTGATTGTGTTTGTTGTATTGGATCGGATTGTTAAACTTTTATAATTTGGTAAGTAGTATTATCTATATGACTATTAACAAATATGTTGTGTACTTCTAACCAAAACATACCGAAGTGCTATATTCACTTGTCATTAATTGATTTCATCACGATTTCTCTACAGTAGTTGTTAGATCTAAAGTATGGAACTACAGACGTAAAATTATAAAGTATGAGCCCGGATTCGAAGTCGATAACTCAACGTTTGACGGAAACTCAAAATCATGCTGTCACTGTTTGTCGCTCGGGTACTGACAGAGACCGTACAACAATTAATCGGCACTTTATTTAAGCAGAGTTTTGTGTATTCGCACACATTTTCTTATTATATTCATATTCATATATTTATTGTGTCATTGTGGTATATTTTAACAAAATTTTATCCAACAATGAACCCTGTAAGGGCACTACAATGTCTTAATAACTAGCTTACAACTAACATTTGTGATGGTTAAATATTATTTTCTTATTATATTTTATTATTTACTATACTTATTACATTATTATATTATATTATATATATATATATATTTTATTTTTTTTAAGTATGAGAAACATAAGAAATTATTAACTGCTGAATTATTATATAATTTTTAGGTTTAGTTTGTTATTAATTAAAATTCTATTAAAATATTATTTAATATTGTATAAAATTTTATATTATAGTAGTTTATTATATATTATTTAATTCTTATTTTATTGGTTATAGTTTATCATTTAGGAACTCGTTAATATTGTAATAGCGCTTTGTGATCAGCAATGGCTTAAGTGATTTTGTGAATTTGTTCTCTTTAGTTTCATTTAATATATATTCAGGTAAATTATTATAGATTTTTATCGACATGCTTAGTGGGCCAGATGAGTGAAGTTTTAAATTGGAGGAGAGCTGTGCCAGTCCTTTCCTGGGTCTTAAATTTCGGTTGGTCTGCATTTTCTCTTGACGGGTTTTATAGAACTCAGGGTGTTTGCGAACGAACTTACAGGTTTCTAGGATGTACATACAGGTTAGTGTTAAAATGTTTAGTTCCCCAAAATTTGGTTTGCAACTATCGGTCGGTTTTATATTTGCTAATATTCGGATAAGCCTTTTTTGTAGGGTAAACACACTTGAGACATTTGTACTATTTCCCCACAATATTATTCCGTAACTTAGCCACGCATACGCATAGGCGTAATAAGTAACTAGAGCAGTTTTCTGGTCGGTAGACCTCTTTATTTCACGGAAAGCGTAAACAAATTTTGATAATTTTGAATTTAATTTTTCAATGTGTTTTTTCCAATTTATATTTGTGTCGATATTAAGTCCAAGTAGCGAAAAATTATTTATTGAATCAAGCTTAATGTCATTAAATTGAAAATTTATATCTATAGGTTTTTTTTGAAAAGGATAAAAAGGTATTAACTTTGTTTTTTTAAAATTTATTTGAAGGTTATGTTCTTCTAGCCAGTTTATGATTTTATTTAATATTGTGTGAAGGTTTTCGTTCAGTTCTTGGTTATTTGTGCATGAAGTAAGTATAGACATATCGTCAGCGAACAGGACACTAGGGTCATCTATGGATTTGGGCAAGTCGTTTATGTAAATTAGAAATAGTAAACAACCAATCACACTTCCTTGTGGAATGGAAGCGTTTATATCCACGGCATCTGACTGGACTTTTATAATTTCTTTTCTTTCTATGTTATAATATTCTAGTTCTACTAGTTGCTTCCTATTTGTTAGGTATGAAGCAAACCATTTATGTGAGATGTCGCGTATTCCCATATTATATAATTTATCTAATAAAATATTATATTGCACTCTGTCATAGGCTTTTGACAAGTCTATTAATATAAAATAATTATACTCGGTATCAAGATATGTGTAGTCGTAACAAACTAGAAACTAGTGGCTCTGTGAGCTGAGAACTCGCGAGTGTAACTTTCTTTTAAGGCGATACTTCTTCCGTGCAAGGGTCCCCGTTACTCCATGCGTAAAGACACGCAGTGTGAGAGGGACGGAATCAGGAGAAAATGTAAAAACGTAGCGCTAAACCACAGAATAATTGTTTAAAAATAAACTACGCTATTTTGTTAAAAAGTTTTTTAAGAAGATTTTGTGAAAACATAATATAGACATTTTGAACGGAGTTCACAATGAAATTAGTTAGGATTTCAGAATTAAAGGAAAAATTAAAACAATTTAGAGGTGTTTTCGTAATTAAATTCTATCGAGAAAATTTAATCCAATCGCGTTTTCCTTTAGTGAAAAACTTAATCAAATACTCAATAAACGTTGACCCAAAAATCTAATCTGTAGATTACTTCATGGTGGAGTAAATGGATTCCAAAAAAACCCATTTTTTTCGTAGCACCTTAATAACACTTAAACCAATAACTTTGTAAACTACATTTTGGGGTCTTAAACCAAACCTATTAACTTTTCACTAAACTTATATAGCCTACTACTCTCACGGTCTCTACAAACCAACAACACCGCATTTGTTCAAATCCGTCATACTTTTTGGACTGCAGCGGTTTTATAAAATTTCAAAAACCCCACGTCTCCCTAATATTTGAAAAAAAAAAACAAAAACTGAATCGACAAAAAATACTATTTAATAATCGAACCTGCTCACAAAAATTCACGAGAATCAGTTGAGAAATGCGGCCTGTAGACACACATACACTTGACATATTAAAGCATTTAACCCAATCGAGCTCTATTTTTGAATCACTCGCCTCGGAAGCGAGCGCTCGCCAAGCGACACGATTGGTAGAGACTAGTTAAATCGAGTGATATGAACCAATAATCGGTCCACTGCCGATTTTCGTGAACAAATCTGAAGATACCGGATGTATCTATTTAATATTTCACTTCCGGACACAAAACGGGTGGCAGTTGCCAGTTCGCCACTCGCACATAATAGTAGTTTATGTGACTGCTGCATAACGGAGGGCATTAAAACTCGAGAGTGGGTTTATGAAACGAGCCGAAGGCGAGTTTCATAATAATATCACTCGAGAGTTTTAATGCCTAATTATGTACAGTTACATACACTAGTTTATCTACACACATATCATAAGCTCTCTTTGATGTGTTCAGGAACCGCATGTTTGACCGGCATTGTGGTTCTGCAATTGTTTAGCTTGTTCTTTAGTACCAACTTCACGCAGACGGGCGTCGGCGGCGGCGTTCGAAATTTGAATGTCAGTACGAACTTCACAGACAAACTAGGGACGGCACGCGGGTGGGCGTCGGCGTTCGAAATTTGAATGTCATTATATGTAGAAAAACTACACATAATGACCATTATGTCTAGTTTTCCAGATACGAAACGAGTTTTTACCAAGTAGTTTAACATAATGTTGATCGTAACGTGGGGTTTTTAAACGCAGTAATGAGGGTTTATGATACGTGTGTAGATAAATGTATAAAACGTCAAAATATTTTAAAATATGACTCCAAGTTAAGTTAAGTTAAGTTTTTTGGTAATGGCTTCTATCGTGTGTTGCCACAATAATTAAAAGGGGATTAGGTGCGCGAGAGCCGTGTTGTTGTCAGTATACAAAATAAATGAAAGTTGTATTCAAATGCCACGGGCAACTTTAAATACTGGCCGTGTTGCTGCAAAAAATGTTACACATAGTTTAACCTGAAAACTCGCGTTAAATCCCATACATTTGGTGTATAAACAGGTGTTGAACCTGAGTTTATTTTATGTGGTAAGACCCTGGGTCTTCAAGAAATGGATAATAAATTAAAGGGAATGTTAGAAGAAATAATTATGAACAACATTTGTTATGAATAGGCATTTGATCAGAGCAACCATACCGGGAGTAACTGGAAAATGTACTTGTTCGATTCCAAATCGATATTCGATCGATGGTTTCTGAACGGCCATTTTGAATTTGACGTTGCTGCCAACCTAGCGGTTTTTGACAACTGACAGACGAAAGCCCTCGCAATGTAAACGCGTTTTGGATAGGGTATTGAAATTAAATCGCAGTCCATCTGGAATGTATTCGAGGTTCCCTCAGGATTGTCTATATAGCTGAGTGTGTTGTGGTTCCCCGAACCAGATAAAGTTCGCATTTACGTGGCCGATTGGTTTTTTACCACGTAACATAACCTGTGTTGGAACACTGTGCTGATCGAGGCTGGCCCGCCAGTCACACAGGAGGTTGGCTGAAGAACCTGTCTACCAAGAAGAGCCTAGGGTGCACCCGGGCCTTGCAGAGAGACAGGAGGTTGACGGGACCGAAGCACAGACCAGGTTAGATCGAACCCAATCATTTTAGCTCGGTGAATCGCCGACGTTCAAACTTCTTGGCAACTGATCGCTACGCTACCTCGTAGCTGATGGGCCCCTACGAGGTCATTAGGTGCCGAGAAGCCTGAACACTTTGGTAGCTAGAGCGTGGCTTCCTGAGATTTGCAGCCGTCAAGGGCTCCAGGAAGACACGATTTGAGACTATCAATCTGTAGGTATAGGCGGTTATTAGATAACTTGGTTGTGTTCCTATATCCACATAGATTGGTAGTATTGTAAGCTATAGGTCTATTGCTGGTAGTAGACAGACAGATATTGAGTTGAAATTTGCATTGAAGTACCAGTTAGTCAATCTATTAGTGGTCTAGTAATGCTAATGAATGTTTTGGTTAACATAGGTAGTTACATCTATTGATAGCAGGCTATTACATTGTTTTCAGTTATAGCAATTTATAACTTGAACTAATATTGACTATCTGTGTGTGTTGTAGTGATAAAGGGAAACTAAATTGTTATTTACAGAATTTATATAGATATAAAACTCGGTTCCTATTGTTTAAGGAAAACAACATTGTTTAAGTTATAGTTTAGGGTTCCCTCGTTTGGGTTATAGACTGGAGGGTCCAATAAAATTGAGTTACTGCAAATTGTGAGTAAGTATCGTTCCGATCATGTCGTTATCTGAAATCCAGAAGGGTGTTTCTAAGGAACTCAGATGGTTTTCCTCCGCACACGGTCTGATAGACCGTTTAGATAGGCATGATGTGGTATTGGAGCGGTCTATGGACGTTAAGGAACGTTACAATAGGGTGCTCGAATTGTCCGCGCAGGCGGAATCAGTTGATGGTTGCGCACCTGACAGGCTGTCACGGTTGCTAGGGGATGTCGACCAATGTATGGAGATGGCAGCTGCTATCACGCAGAAGGCTGCGGACATACGTAGAAAGCGCGAGTCCAGCCATGGTGGTGACATTGAAGCACCTCTGCCGCTTCAGGGTTCAGGGTCCAGGTTACCGGCCATAACTATGCCTACTTTTGACGGAGTGTCCGGTGAATGGATGAGCTTCATCAATCTGTTCGACAGTTTGGTGCACATGCGATCGGACATTACCAAGTCTGTCAAGATGGCTCAGCTGGTGGCAGCATTGAGGGGTGAGCCTAGGGAGCTGGTCGCTCATTTGACAGTTACGGAGGGTAACTATGAAACGGCCAGACAATTGTTGGTCAGACGTTACCATAACAAACGGAGGTTGGCCGATGCCCAACTGAACCGTTTGTTTAGTATCCCGGTTGTGAACAAGGTCGGGGCCATACAGACGGAGGTTTTGAACCCGTTGTTGTCCGTCACCAAGGCTCTAGAGAATCTTGGACTTCCGGTTGGTGAATGGTCGTACCTACTGCTGTACATTGTACTTTCCCGCCTACCCGCTGACGTGCAGACTCGTTTCGAACAGTCTCACGGGAGGTCGGCCGAGGACCTGCCCGCCTTCTCCGACTTGGTCGGATTCTTGGAAGAGGAGGCTCGACGGGCAGAGAATTTGGGGTTGACGGTCACCCATCCTTCGGAGCCACAGAGAGCTGCCGGGAGCGCTGTGAGTAGGGGCCCTCCGACGAGGAAGGACCGCACCAACCGGCAGTCGTATGGGACTGTGAGTGCATTGACCTCACATAGTGAGACCTGCCCATGTTGTAGGCAGATTGGCCATGCTGTGGCCAATTGCAATAAGTTCGGGGAACTTAGGGTTCAGGGACGGCGCCGGATGGCCAAGCAGCGGAGCTGGTGTTTCCTGTGCCTCGGGCCACACATGGCTAGGGACTGCACGCGCACAAAAATGTGCGGATATTGTGGTGGGGCCCACAACAATCTGTTGTGCATGAACCGGTCCGGCCAACAACGTCCACAGGGCCGTACCCAGGGTGACACGGCATGGGGCCCTGAGAATTCGTTTGCGACTCGGAGCGCAACTCAGGGGCCAACGTCCCCACGTGCACAGGGCAGTACTAGGGTGCAGGGCCGCACTCAGGGTCATCACATGGGGGGCCCTGAGTTTTCGGTTGCGACTCAGCATCCGACTCAGCGGGACATTGGGTATGTTGAGCAGGCCGTAACGGGCGGGTGGCATGGGACACCTTCGAGCTATGCGGGTGCGGTTCGGACGCCGCCTCAGTTGTCGCCCCGCTCGTCGCCTCGTCCGCATCGGTCACATGTGATGTCCCCCCCGCTCATGGAGCGGCCACGGTTGAATTCACGCCCACCCCCCTTTAAGGGGAATCGTAGGTTGGGAATGGAACCGGCGCGTGGGCCATTTGTACAATGGGACCCGCTGGCGTATAGCTGCATACCTGATCGGTTACAGGCACAGTGGGGCCCCGGGGGTCCTCGCTAGGAATTTGCGGCCCAACCATTTGTTGCCCCCCAACCGGAGACGGTGGTGTTACCGATCGCCTCTGTGCTTGTTTGGGATTTGGCGGGCAACCCAACATACGTTCGCGCCCTATTAGATTCTGGAGCTCAGGGCTGCATTGTATCGAACGATTTAGCAAAATGGTTGGGCCTCAAGGTAAATAGCTATAATAAATCAATACGGGTCGTGGGGAATGTTACGGTTACGAATGTAGTTGGTCAATCGGTGATCACGTTCTCTCCACGTTATGACATTTTGACAAAAACATCCGTGCAAGCTTTAGTGATGACGCATGTCATGGGCAGACACCCCTTGGTGAAGTTGAATCCGGCCGTTCGATTCCTGACATCAGGACTCAAGTTGGCGGATCCCGATTTTGACACTCCAGCCCCGGTCGACCTGCTACTGGGAGCAGACGTTCTGGGTAGGTTTCTGTTGTCGGATCGGCGAGTTCTTCAGCCGGACGGGTTGATTGCTGTGGATACTAAGTTTGGTCACGTGATCATGGGTCCGGCATTGCCAATGGTTAGGCCTGCCGAGTCAGATGGCATACTTATTGGCTCAGCGTTGTCAGACGCTATCCAACGTTTCTGGGAGATAGAGGAACCTCCCACCGTTCGTCGAGTCGACGCAGACGAATAAGAGTGCGAGTTGTTTTACCAGAATAGTACTGGTCGCCTTCGTTCTGGTCGTTTTGTAACTCGACTGCCTTTCAGGGCCGATCGACCTCCACTAGGAGAATCTAGGAAGATGGCTGATACGAGATTGATGTCGATGGAGCGTAGGATGACAAGGGACGCCGTATTTAAACAAAAATATGTTGATTTCATGAGGGAGTATGAGTCGTTAGGACACATGTCGGTATCGGGTGTGGACTGGAGATCTGAGGATCATTGTTTCCTTCCACACCATGCCGTCCTGCGAACCCCTACCGGCAAGATTCGAGTTGTTTTTGATGGGTCAGCACCTACCTCGAACGGGATGTCCCTGAATCAGTGTCTACATTCGGGACCCAAGTTGAGCCGTGATATTTCGGATATTCTCACGAGCTTTCGGAGGCACCAGATTGTATTTGTCGCAGACATTCGGATGATGTTTAGGCAAACGGTAATTCATCCGGCTGACAGAAGGTATCAGTTGATACTTTGGCGTGAGTCCACGGCCGAGCCAGTCAAGGTCTATGAGTTGAACACGAACACGTATGGGTTACGGTCTAGCCCGTATTTGGCGATGCGTACCCTGCGGGAGTTGGCGTCGCGTGACCGTGTGAGCTATCCTAGAGCCGCCGCTATCCTGGAGCAAGATTTGTACGTCGATGACGTCTGCACAGGGGCAGCCAGTGTAGAGGAAGCTCTGGACCGACGTGACGAGCTCATTCAATTGCTGGAACGAGGCGGCTATGAACTACGCAAGTGGATGTCCAACTCCCCTGAGTTGATGGCTGGTCTCCCAGATGAGTTTCAACAAGACCCGCACGTTTTTGAGAATCCTGACAACCCTAACATATTGTCAGTGCTTGGAATTCAGTACCGGCCCGTCCATGATGAGTTTACCTATCGGGTAGTTTTAGAAACACCGAAGGCCTGGACGAAGCGGTCAGTACTGTCAACGATTGCGAGAACGTTCGACCCGAATGGATGGATTTCTCCAGTCACCTTTGCTCTCAAATGTTTTATGCAAAGGCTATGGGCGGCTCAGTTGACCTGGGACACCCACCTCTCAGGTGATTTGTTGACTGATTGGACGCGAATGTTCACCTCGCTATCGGACATAAATAATGTATCGCTGCCGAGGAAATTGGTCCCTGCTGGGGATTACAGGGCAACCCTTCACGGGTTTTGTGATGCCTCTGAACGAGGGTTTGCGGCAGCGGTTTATTTGCGAACCGTCACCTCCACCGGGGAGGTCGACGTGCGTTTGGTTTTGGCAAAAAGCAAGGTAGCGCCTATTCGGACAAGGATGACGATTCCAAAACTGGAACTGTCCGGGGCTGCTCTTTTGACCAAACTTTTGAATCACACTCTAACAGTGTTGCGTGGGTCAGTGGTTTTGGAGGATACGGTGTACGCGTGGACGGACAGCCAGATTGTTTTGTGCTGGCTGAAGGCCTCGGTCCATAACTTAGAGGTTTTTGTTGCGAACCGTGTCTCCCAGATTGTGTCGTCTGAGGTCCCACTGACCTGGAGACATGTACCAGGAGAATTGAACCCGTCTGATTGTGCATCCAGGGGATGTCGGGCTCCTGAACTCGTTAGACACCATTTGTGGTGGGGACCACCCTGGCTTGCCAGGAGAGAATCGGACTGGCCCCACAGCCATGTAGTAGTATCTTCGGATCATGGCCCCAGAGCGGCCGTGCATGTTACCCAGAAGGCTGAGGACCCTGACGCCGGGTTTCTGCTGGACCGGTATAGCTCACTTGACAAGTTGATAAACGTGTCCACTTGGATTAGGAGATTCGCTCGAAATTGCCGTACTCCTCGCGATCAGCGAACGTTGAACCCTATTCTGACTCCGGCAGAGCGAAACGAGTCGCTACTAAATTTGGTCCGGTTGGTACAGTCCTCGAAGTTTGGGGCAGAATTGGAGATTATACGAAGTGGACGTTCGAAATTGAAGGGAGCCGTCGCGCGTCTCAACCCCTTTGTTGATTCGACCGGGTTACTTCGGGTAGGAGGAAGATTGCGCAATGCGAATCTGTCGTATTCGGCTCGTCACCCACTTCTGCTCCCCAAGGGGGGACAGTTAGTTGAATTGCTGGTGACTGATCGTCATATTAAAAACGCGCATGCCGGCTGTAACGCGTTGTTGGCCACGCTCCAGCGGGAGTTTTGGATCTTATCTGTCCGCCGTGTCATACGGAACATCGTGTTTCGGTGCATGCCTTGTTATCGACTTAAGGCTGCCACGATGCAACCTCTCATGGGGGACTTGCCCCCTGATCGTGTGAATGAGGTCAGACCGTTTTCAGGTGTTGGTACGGATTTTGCCGGACCGTTTATGGTGAAGAGTTCACGATTGCGTACCGCTAGGCAATACAAGGCGTACCTATGTGTGTTTGTTTGTTTATCCACCAAGGCGGTACATCTCGAGCTCGTGGCTGATCTCTCGACAGAGGCTTTCATTGCTTGTTTGGATAGGTTTGTTTCTCGAAGGGGACTTCCAACTTTGATCCGCTCTGATAACGGCACTAACTACATCGGTGCGGAACGATACTTACGAGAGATAGTCAACTTTTTGAATGTAAATAAAGTGGATATTGGAACGGCCCTCTCCCGTCGGGGTATACAGTGGACCTTCAGCCCACCGATTTGCCCCCACTGGGGTGGGATTTTTGAGGCCGTAGTTAAGTCAGCTAAGACGCACTTGGGGCGTATAGTAGGTCAGACCGCGCTGACTTTTGAGGAGCTCGCGACATTGTTTTGTAAGATCGAGGCCGTTCTCAATTCGCGACCGTTGTGTCCGCTCAGCTCGGATCCAAATGACCTGGAGGCTCTGACCCCAGGCCATTTCTTGATAGGACAGCCACTTAACGCGTTGCCCGAGCACCCCTTCGAGGGAGTGAAATTGTATCGGTTGTCAAGGTATCAGATGTTGCAGCAGTTTACTCAGAATTTCTGGAAGCGTTGGTCGCTCGAGTATCTGCATATCTTACAACAGCGCCTTAAGTGGACTGACAAAACCAGCCCCCCTAGTGTTGGTGACCTCGTTCTGGTTAAGGATGCTAACCTACCGCCACTACGTTGGCGCAGGGGGCGCATTGTTAACTTGTTCCCTGGCAAGGACGGGACCCCCCGGTCTGCAGAGGTTCTAGTAGGAGGCTCGGTTCTAAAACGAGCGGTAGCAACGTTGTCTCGGCTGCCCGTAGATTAGGGGACAGGTGGGTGCCTGTCCGGGCGGGTGATTGTTCGATTCCAAATCGATATTCGATCGATGGTTTCTGAACGGCCATTTTGAATTTGACGTTGCTGCCAACCTAGCGGTTTTTGACAACTGACAGACGAAAGCCCTCGCAATGTAAACGCGTTTTGGATAGGGTATTGAAATTAAATCGCAGTCCATCTGGAATATATTCGAGGTTTCCTCAGGATTGTCTATATAGCTGAGTGTGTTGTGGTTCCCCGAACCAGATAAAGTTCGCATTTACGTGGCCGATTGGTTTTTTACCACGTAACATAACCTGTGTTGGAACACTGTGCTGATCGAGGCTGGCCCGCCAGTCACACAGGAGGTTGGCTGAAGAACCTGTCTACCAAGAAGAGCCTAGGGTGCACCCGGGCCTTGCAGAGAGACAGGAGGTTGACGGGACCGAAGCACAGACCAGGTTAGATCGAACCCAATCATTTTAGCTCGGTGAATCGCCGACGTTCAAACTTCTTGGCAATTGATCGCTACGCTACCTCGTAGCTGATGGGCCCCTACGAGGTCATTAGGTGCCGAGAAGCCTGAACAGTACTAAAAAAGACATAATGACAGCTTTCACTACGAAACTGATTTGATCAGAGCTAACTATGAGATGAAATTTATATGTAGCCAGCATAGCAACCTCTCATTCATCGAAATGAACTACGGTAAATTCAGGATGACACCGCAAATACTGAACACGCAACAATGCAGAATGATTTTGGGAGAGACCCTACCCTACGTATTGATTATAAACTAAAATCAGTAAACTCTAATATAAAACAGAACAACTATATTGCACTGAACAGTCATATGACTCGTATCGATCAATGCACTCAGACAGATCCAATGAATAGTCACATAATACAGGAGGCGAACCAGGAACCTTTGACTGAAGATAAAAGAAGGAATGAAGTGCATATGAAGTGAACCAACGAAGAAAACAAAACTTTACTAGTTTTGTTTTCTTCGTTGGTTAAGAAGCTTTTTCGTGTATGATAAGATTAACTTAATGCATCAAAACATAAATGGACTACAGCTAAATCAGACGAACTAGTGGTAAATTTAAAAGAACTTGAAAACAAAGATGGATTTATAGATGTAATATGTGTCACTGAACACAATATGATCGAAGATGACCAGAACCAATTAACAATCCCAAACTTCAGATTAGCGTCAAGTTTTTGTAGAAAAAATAGACATGGTGGATCATGCATATTAGTAAAAAATATACATTCATTTAGGGAAATCAAACATGTTTGTAAATACAATATTTATAATATCTTTGAATGCAGTGCCACAGAATTAATTGATCATAAAATTATTATAATCTGCATCTACAGAGTTCCCTTATATGACAATAAGTCTTTTGAAACGTTCTTCTGTACGCTAAGCGATATATTACACGATTACGCTAAGCGATATATTATTAAAGATCATATTGTGTGGCGACTTCAACATTGACATATTGACTGACAACAAAAACACCACACTGTTTAAACAGTTAGCTATGAATTATAACCTGACAATTGAAATAAAACAACCAACTCGGCTTTCCAGTTCTACCTGTCTAGACAATATACTGCACAATTTTCGTGGATGCACGAGTCAAGTGATAGAATTCGCCTTGTCAGACCATTCCGCACAACTTCTAACATGTCCAGTAAAGAAAAGTTACTGCGACTGGGCAACCGATCCTGAACAAAAATGTATCATGCATGGCTTTCTACGCGTTCCACCTGATGGTCCGCGAACACGACTTCAACTTGCCGCTGCGGTGTAGCGTACTTCTATCCCAATTTTTGGTAGACATGTACGTTAAGATAGAGAGTGAGCGTCTAAGGTTCATAGCGCTAAACCAAAGCAAGTTGCGTGCAGAAAATTACGTTCACTTGCAAGATGCTGTTGCGCACGATGGCAATGTGAATCCGAATGACTTAGGGCAGATGGTGATCCTGCCATCGTCGTTCGTGAACAGTCCACGATACCTCCACCAATACACCCAGGACGCGTTCTCCTACGTTCGGAACTATGGGCGGCCGGACTTATTCATTACCTTCACGTGCAACCCAGCCTGGAAAGAGATTAAAGATGAATTAATGGGTGGGCAAAAACCGACGGACCGGCACGATATCGTAGCACGAATTTTTAAAATCAAAGTACAAAAGCTGGTGGCCCTCCTCACGAAAGGGCATGTATTTGGCGAAGCGCAGTGCTTCATGTATTCGATTGAGTGGCAAAAGCGTGGCTTGCCCCACATGCACTTGCTGCTGTGGTTAAAAGAAAAATTGCTTCCGAACCAAATCGATGAAGTGATATCAGCTGAGTTACCAGACCTTAACGTTGACAAACAACTATATGACACGATCATTAAGAGCATGATCCACGGACCATGTGGAACCCTGAATCCTACGTCCCCGTGTATGAAGAACAGGAAATGCACAAAAAAGTATCCTCGTGCACTGTTAAAAGAGACCCAAACCAATGATAATGGGTATCCGTTGTACAGACGCCGAGCACTCGAGGTAGGGGGACGTACAGTCACAATTAAAATCAGGGGTACCGCGCAAGACGTCGTAGTAGACAATAGCTGGATAGTCCCTTACTCGCCGCTCCTTTGCAAAATGTTTGATGCTCACATTAATGTAGAGTTTTGCAACTCGGTTCAGGCAATTAAATACATTTGTAAGTACATCAACAAAGGCCAGGCCATATTTATTGTGCAGCAGCAAGGCAATGCCAATATTAACTTAACGAGACGAAGTGCAGATGTTTAGAGCTGGTCGATACGTGAGCAGCAACGAGGCAGCATGGCGAATATTAGGCTTGCCGCTTCACGAGAGGTACCCGACAGTGATACATCTTGCGGTACATCTTCCAAACGGTGAGCGCATTTACTTCACAGAGGCTAACTTGCGCGATCGAGTAGCGACACCGCCGACTACTACACTTACAGCGTTTTTCCGTCTGTGCCATACTGACGAATTTGCCAAAACATTGCTGTACGCGGAAGTGCCAAAATATTATACATGGAACGCTGCGCGGAAAGAATGGAAGCGTCGTGTGCAGGGCAACCCCGTGGAAGGCTGGCATGGTGTGAAGGCGTCGGATGCTCTGGGCAGAATATACACCGTACACGTTACACACTTTGAGTGCTACTGCGCGCGGTTGCTTTTGACCCGCGTCCGGGGCCCCATCAGTTTTCAGGCCCTTAAAACAGTCGATGGACAGGAAAAGGCTATGTTCCGAGAAGCGTGTGAGGCCATGGGACTTTTGGAAGATGACGGCCACTGGGACTCTACGATGGAGGACGCCGTATTGTGCCGATCAGCGGCCAAGTTAAGAGAGCTCTTCGCCATCATGTTGAGCACTTGCGGACTCTCGAACCCCCTGCAACTTTGGGATAAATATAAAACCGCTTTTTCGGAAGACATCGCGCACAGGTACCGAGAGACAGCACAGACCGACGATGATATATATTTCAACGAAGCGCTTAAACTTATTGAGGACAAAGTATTTTCAATAGTGTCTAAGCGGCTTTCTGATTTCGGCATGCCCACCCCACAACGAACAGGAGAGTTGTGCAATGATTTGATCAGGGAGCTCAGTTATGATACCGCAGCCTTAGGAGCTCAAGTTGCTCAAACTGAGCCTCAGTTGTTACCTGAGCAAAGGCAAGTTTTCAATAAAATAGTAAGCCGCGTGGAGAGCGAAGAAGGGGGTCTCTATTTCTTAGACGCACCAGGGGGCACAGGAAAAACATTTCTGTTGAATTTACTGCTGGCGCAGCTGCGCAAAGACAGGAATGTTGCGCAAGCTGTTGCGTCCTCTGGGATAGCAGCGACCTTGCTCAGCGGAGGCAGAACTGCCCACTCGGTGTTTAAACTTCCACTGAACCTTGCGGGTGAGGAAACTCCCACTTGCAATATAAGCAAGAGCAGTGGTCGTGGAGCTCTGGTGCAGCAATGCAAATTGATCGTGTGGGATGAATGCACGATGTCACACAAGCGTGCGATTGAAGCGCTCGACCGCAGCTGGCAAGACATCCGTGGCAACCGCACGTTAATGGGTGGAGTGGTCGTCTTGCTCGCAGGTGACTTCCGGCAGACGCTGCCGGTCATTGAGCGCGGCACTCCGGCAGACGAAATCAACGCTTGCCTCAAAGCTTCACCAATATGGGCAAAGGTAGAGAGATTGCACCTCACAACTAATATGAGAGTCCAGCTCCACAACGACCAAGAATCCGGAATCTTTGCTCAAAACCTCCTCAAAATCGGCGAAGGCCGCATGGCAATGGATGCGGAAGGCCTTATCAAATTTGAAAGCCACTTCTGTAATGTTGTAACCTCGGAAGAGATCCTAATACATATGGTTTTTCCGAGCTTACAACAAAACATGAGCAACGAGGAGTGGTTGTGTGAAAGAGCCATCATGGCGCCAAAAAACGAGTCGGTGGGAAAAATTAATAAAAAAATTATCGATCAAGTCCCGGGTGTGGTAACTACTTACACATCAATCGATACTGTGATGACCAATGACGATGCAACAACATACCCAGTAGAGTTTCTTAACTCTTTAGAGCTTTCGGGAGTGCCGTCACACAAGTTGGAACTGAAGGTGGGTGTGCCTGTCATACTGATGCGTAACCTGGATGCTCCAAGGTTGTGCAATGGCACCAGGTTACGCATCACGGAGCTGAAAAGGCACATCGTGCAAGCCACCATCATCACCGGCGAGGCCAGGGGAGAAACGGTATTGATACCGCGAATACCTATTATCCCAACGAACTTGCCCTTTCAATTCAAACGCCTGCAGTTCCCATTGAAAGTGGCCTTTTCAATAACTATTAACAAGAGCCAAGGGCAAACATTAAAAGTGGCAGGCATTCATCTGGGCACCCCATGCTTTTCGCACGGGCAGCTCTACGTTGGCTGTTCACGTGTATCGAGAGCTAGAAATCTCTATATTTACGCAGAGAACAACAAATCTCGGAACGTTGTATACAGAGACGTATTGCAGTAGATTTCTGTCTCTCGGTGCATTTCACGACTGTTTGCGATACTCAACATTGTAAATGATTTAATTTCCGGACATGTGTACAAATATACTTACAACGGTTCTCTACGTTGGAATACCTGAAACTCTTACAGAATTATTTTTGTTCTCTTTTTTAAACACATCAGGTATATTACTACAAATGTGCACAATCCAAAGCATGGCGTAAATCCGACTACTACGCGGGCGAAGCCGCGGGTAAAAGCTAGTTTAATAATATAAGTGATACTAATAATAAGAATAACTTGGACACTATTTCTTCGTTCTAGTACTACATTTTAAGTATTTTTTGTTGTTCTTACATGTTCAACCTAACACGAATGATAGAGGGGGCATCGCTTCACTCACCCTAGGGGGTGAGCGAAGTAAAGGTACCCTTCACCTAAGCTGCCGCAGTGTTTTCCCTGACATCAAAAATACTGATTTGCACAGCCAATGTCAGGGAAAACTCTGCGGTAGCTTAGGTGAAGGTGCAGGGGGTGAGCGAAGCTAAGCCCCCTTTATCCTTCGTGTTAGGACCATAATTAAGTACTATCGGGATTTCCTACTTTCCGGATTTCATAATTTCGGGTAAACAGACATTCGGCGTTTTAATTTTTGGGATTCCGTACATAGGCCATATGAACTTTAGTCTTCTCTACTTCGGTATTATATTATGTACCCCCTCGTATAAGAATGTCACAGAGTAACTTACACGTCATTGTCAACGTCATTGAACTGTATCTAGGGTTCCGTACCCGAAGGGTGCCAAACGGGACCCTATTATTGGGCCTCCGCTGTCCGTCTGTCTGTCCGTCCGTCCGTCAGCGGCTCTACCGGATCAACCTAAATAGGTAGAGAGCTGAAAATTTCACAGAGAGCGTATTTCTATTGCCGCTATAACAACAAATAATAAATCAGATCGGTTTTTAAGAATTAAAAGAAGTACCCATTCAATAAAAAAAATATTGGTATAGCCATTTTGTTTTTTTATCGATAAAAACTGGACTCTTCCGATCTTTCGAGCAAAGAGTTTCGTCAACCTGAGTACATAGTTCAATATTTACATACTACATACACAAAACTCTTTTTCCATGTTTCGATGTACGGCATGCCTATTATTTAATATTTTATTATAATAGTAGTTTATGTGACTGCTATATATCACTCGAGAGTTTTAATGCCTAATTATGTACAGTTACATACACTAGTTTATCTACACACATAACATAAGCTCTCTTTGATGTGTACGGGAACCGCATGTTTGACCGGCATTGAGGCATTGATCATTGCTCTGCAGTTGTTTAGCTTGTTCTGTAGTACCAACTTCACAGACAAACTAGGGGTGGCACGCAGGCGGGCGTTCGAATTTGAATGTCATAATTTGACAGATTTTTGTACATTATGGTCATAATGTACAAATTTTCAGATAATAAATGAGTTTTTACCAAATAGTTTTACATTATGCTGGTCTTAACGTGCGGTTTTTGTATGCAGTAAAGAGGGTTTATGATACGTGTGTAGATAAAAAATTAAAAAGGTATACTCGTACAAAAGACGTCGTTTTACGTTTTTCCGTGTACAATGGTATGGAACCCTTCATGTGCGGGTCCGATGTCCCACTCGCACTTGACCGGTTTTATTAGGGTTCTAGGACCCTAATACTAAGCCTCCGCAGTCCGTCTGTCCGTCCGTCCGTCACCGGGCTTTACCGGTTCAACCGAAATAGTTAGACAGCTGACATTTTCACAGAGGGTGTATTTCTATTACCGCTACAACAACAAATAATGAACCACACGCATTCTAAAATATTTAAAGTGGTACCCATACAAGATACGTGTTTACAACACGCCTGTAATACGATTCTATGGCCGTGTTGTGATTGATATCGTTTTGTTTTGCCCGCTCAGATAGACAACAAAATTAAAATCAGAGCCGAGCACTCCTCTTTTTTGGTCACGAGACGAGAGTTAATAATAATAATAATACCTTGGACACTATTGACACACATTGATCTAGCCCCAAACTAGGATTCCCTGTATCTTGGGTACTAGACAACGATACACCTTAGACTATTTACTCTATAGACAGAGTGTCACTTTCGCAATTGCGTCGAAAAATAAGGCGCACAACAGTGGACCGCCATTCAAACAGTCTGCCTTGAGCTGACATTGGAGACGCACGCGTTGTACAGTTTCACAGGTCATCAAAATTTGATAAAAATTGCCTTGCTATGCGATTAAAGTATGTAGAAATTACAAAGGACGAATAAAAGCAAATCACAAGCCATCATTTCAAAGGGAAGTCAACCTAAATTCGTTGTATTTCGTAAAACATTAAGTAAATTTCTTGTTGATTTCACATGATTCACACTTTACGTTGTATAAGTGTTGCCAGTTTTTCAATGCAAAATTTCCCCACAAATTACAACTATGCTCGCACCAAAGTGCTTTTGAACATGAGGTGATAAACTAGCATCGCCTTTTTCCATACGGGGTGGCAAAATCACAGTTGTGACCAAACTCAATCATACTTCGTAGTTACTAGTCCGATTTGCTTCAAAATCTATATCTGGGAATCCGGTTGGAGTCAACACACAAGTACAACTAAAACATAATAATGTAATAAATGATGTATATGTTACGGCTAAAGCTAGGTGTCTATCTAAACTTAAGTTTAGCCGGCTAGTCTTAAGATTAATTTCGAGCGTCGGCTAATGTCCGAAATAATGTTCATTGCGATAAATGATTTCAACATTAGTCGGCTAAACTGCAGTTTAGCCTCGACGCTGTTGAGGCTAAAGATGGGTGGAAAATATGGTTGACATTAGCTTAAGTTAACTAAACTTAAGTTTATTTTTCAGTATACCTAGGCTAATGTTGAAAAATTACCGTCTTAATCTGGAATAAGTGATGATGTGGGATGTAGCCGTAAACACTGCGGTAGCTTAGGTGAAGGATAAAGGGGGTGAGCAAAGCGAAGCCCCCTTTATCCTTCGTGTTAGGTTGAACATGTAAAAACAACAAAAAATACTTATACTCGTCTTACTATAGTTTTTCTTTACTCTTCACCTAAGCTACCGCAGTGTTTTGCCCTGATATTAGAAATAGCTTTCATATCTGAATAAAATTACCCCGCTCCGCTCCCCGCAGTCGCACGAATACTTCGTTTTTAACATTGGCTAACTAACGCCAAACATTAACCGAAACGCATCGGCTAATGTGCAATCGTGCAGATTAAAGATGACATCCGTTATCACAAACGAACATGACTTCGGACATTTACCGAAGCTCGAAATTAATCTTAAGACTAGCCATTTTTATTATTTTGAGGTCTGATTTCACATCTCTTACTGCATTTCCAATTAAAAGATGGGCCTGAAAAACCCTGCGCATGTAAGGCGGGGTCTTTTTTGACGCTACCTATTGAAAAAGGATTAAACAAATACTCAGTCATTTTCTTTTCAGTCTAATTTGTTTACCAGTCGCTATATGAATTAGTTTATTACTTGAGAATATTATATATTATGTAGTGCCTATGAATATTACAAATTATGTAGTTCCAAATTAGTCATACCATACCATTAGCTACACGAAAGATAGATATTTAAGTTAAATCTGTGAAGATAAAAAATATTTAGTTGCATACTTAACCGAAATTCAGCTAACATAATATGGTTAAAATGAGTTTAGTTTATTTACCAAGTTTATTTATTTAGGTTATACTGCAGAATAAATGATCGAAGGTAATCCACCAACTTGTACAGTTTCCCTACTTTTTCCGGTAGTATTGCTTTTGTGGCAACATTTGACACGCACACAGATTAATAGGTCGCGAGCGTTTCAACATGTCGACACGCACACTAGCCTGCTAAAGTTGGCCTGTTTTCACCGCTGTCATTCAGTACTAACGCGGTATCTAGTGTTTGTATAATCTAAGCGATACACATACTTATGTGGATAGATATTATACTTAGATAGATAAACAACCATGACTAGGGTACAAACATCCGTTCTCATCAAACAAATATTTGCCCCCACCGGGACTCGAACCCGGGAGCTTTGGCTTCATAGGCAGGGTCGCTGCCGACTCAGCCATTCAGGTCGTCCAAGTTAGACACCGATATTCAATCATTCGGCCTACACGTAAGTAAACAGCCTTTGATTAATGTGCAAGATGATGATTTAATTATCAATTGGCTGGGGACTAAAATCCCGTCCTTAGATATTTATGTGTGTGACGTCACTGTTTCTAGTTCCCACGACATCGACACAGGCTATCCTAGTGTGGGGCCAGAACCAAAGCATGTGCCTGTGGCATGTGGGTGTAACAGAAAGGTGTAGTCATGTTTTAGCGTTTCATGTTTAGTTCTGGATTACCTGGATTGGATTAAAAAGGAAAAAAAATACAGTCGAATTGAGAACCTTTTGAACCTTTTTTTGAAGTCCTTTGAAAAGGAATCTGTGGTTAGTTTTGACGCCTCAGGAATTTTGACAACTGTCACTAATTTGCTTCAATTATTCAATGGCTATTGAAATTCACAGATGTCAGAATTACATGATAAGGAAGTCCATTCGAAGCTGACCTAACTTTTAGCACGAATGATATAGATACAGTCTAATTTGAGTCCTTTTCATATGATCATAAGGCTCCAATTCGAAGTGAATAGGTTTGAGTCTTCTTGCAGTCTAATTTGAATCCTTTTCCTATGAGTATAAGGCTCTAATTCGAAGTGGAAAGGTTCGAGTCATTATCTTGCTAAAGTTCTTTCAGCATAATGGACTGGGCAGACAAGTAAGCAGCTAGTTGTCGACTAAAATGTAATACATATTATCTTATCAGTTAGATAGCAAATACTACTTTGGAGTGCACTCGGGAAAGATACGTCTGTAAATACACCTGACGCCAATTATCTGGGCGCCTGAAGGGGATAGCGGCGCATGGGAGCAAGAGAGATGCATTCATGGGCGGGAGAGAGAGAGAGATAGTGACCTCGCTCAGGCGCCGAGAAACCTTGCGATACATATATATATATATATATATATATATATATATATATATATATGCCACCGTAAGATAGTCAAACCATTAAAGTCGGGCCAAGATAATAGGTGCACTGGGCGAAACTAAATTCAACCTTATTACGTCAGTGACAGAGACGCTGTCATGTCACCTATTATCTTGACCCGACTTTTGTTGATAAACTAACGCGATAGTTGATCAACTATCGACAGATGGTAAACCAGACCGATAAGGTCTTAGCACACAAAAATAAACTACTGTTCAACACTTGGTTAAAAACAAAAACGTATGGGATTTGGCGTTTGTTTTGAGGTTAAACGCTGTTTAATATTTTTTGTGGTAACACGGACAGGGTTTAGAATTTACGTTTCTTTGTTCTTACATGTCAACCTAACACGAAGACTATTCGTGTCTTCACCTAAGCTACCGCAGTGTTTGCCCTGGTATTTCGTTTGCAATTCAAGTTTGAACCAGTTTACTATTTAACGGTTTTATAGTAAGCAGTACTACAGTACAGTTTACTATCTGTCGATAGGTGACCAACTAACAAACGAAAAAAAAAGTTAGTTTATCAACTAACGGTTTTGGCAATCTTACGGTGACATTATACAGGACGGCCCGGGAAATCGTGGATCAAACGAAACAGGGTGCAAATAAATATATGGCCAATGATATGTGTGTATTTAAGTGTAACTTTGACAATGAATGCGAAATGCGAAAACAATTTGCTGGGCAAGAAAGGACATTACATATACAATTTTGGGACATGCTGGGGGCATTTTGTAACTGGCCCACATTTTGAAAACTGTCATTCGAAAAACGGGCGACAGTTGCTAACGTCCGGCCGGAGGAAATACCTGGGTCCCACAACCCTACCCGTCATCCCTGGGAAGTGCTAACGAGCTACACATAAATATCAGGAAGCTAACCTCCAGGTACTCGTAAGAGAACCTGACCAAATTGTGATCTTGCAAAAGCAACCTCAAAACCACTGGCAAAATTAACCTCAAAAGAGGTTAGACGCCTTACACGCCGTTATTATCTGCGAAATAGGGAAAGTAGTTTATACATAAATAAAATAATAAATAAATGTAGCCCATTGATGTCCTCAGCGAGGGGCACGCGCCTTCACCCGGATATGAGTAAGATCAAGCCGTAATCCAGCACGCTGGCTCAGTGCGGGATGATGGAGAGGTGTTGGGCTTGTGGTCAACCCGACAGTCAGAAGTTATCAAGCTGCGGTAAAATGCCAGCCACCCCCTTCACGCACGCATCAATAAAAAAATAAAGGGGACATTTTGAGAAAGGGTGATTTGAGTTTTTCGGAAACTACGCCGAAGCGTCTCCGTTTCAGGATTGGGCAAAAATGCTTTCGTATGTCCGGATGTTAGCCTCTATATGCCGCATTTCTCAACTGATTTTCGTGAATTTTGTATAGTTTTGTAGAGATTGTGATTTGTGGAGACCGTGAGAGTTTTTAGTGGGTTGGGTTAAGACCGCAAAATGTAGTTTACAGAGTTATTGGTGCGGCTGCTTTCATACTCCATGTACGTAACCAGGTGCATTCATGAGCTTGTTTGTGTCATTAAAAGAAAGTGTACTCGCGAGTCTGCAGCTCACAGAGCCTCAAGTGTTATCGTTCTGACAGTTTCATTCAACCACCCAGTATTATTATGAATGAGTGACCCTCGCCGAGATGCAGAGCCGTCATCTCAAAGTGTGAGGGGCGCTCAGAGTCATGCCGTCCTCTCGCTCGGGAAATGATGACAAGGCCAGTATGACATAAGCGGTACTTTATTTATTTATATATTCTTAGGGTTCCGTACCCGAAGGGTTCCAAACGGGACCCTATTACTAAGACTCCGCTGTCCTTCCGTCCGTCTGTCACCAGGCTGTATCTCATGAACCGTGATAGTTAGACAGTTGAAAATTTCACAGATGATGTATTTCTGTTGCCGCTATAAGAAAAATACTAAAAAACAATAAAATAAATATTTAAGGGGGCTCCCATACAACAAACGTTTTTTTCCTCGTTTTTGCTCGATATTGATAACGGCAACAGGTAGACGCTTCAAATATTCACAGAATATTTAGTTATATATTAACTTTAAAAATAAAAAAAATAAAACAAATATTTAAGGGGCAACAAACGTGTTTTTTTTGCCGTTTGAATAGATGGTACGGAACCCTTCGTGCGCGAGTCCGACTCGCACTTGGCCAGTTTTTTATATTAGAGGACAACTTACATAAATCGAACTAGGCCCTTCGTAAGATCAACAAGGCTTGTGTTATGGGTCTAGACGACGACATATTTAATATAAGTCAATACATAAAAAAACATCCAAGACTAAGAAACAAATATTCATGCTCATCTCACAAATATTTGCCATTAACGGGATTCGAACCCAGAACCGTCAGCTTCGTAGGCTGGGTCATCACCCGCTAGGCTAAACCGGTTGTCAAATTTGAGAAACAGTCTGTGAATGCGAACTCTATTGCTCACCGACACCTGCTACTATGTATCTTATATTCGCGGTCGAAATAACTTGAACCCTTGGAAGCTGTTGAGTTTCGTCGACACGCCGTCTAAACAAGATACATGAAGCAATCAATCAATCAATCAATCAATCAAATCTCTTTATTATTGTAAATATTTACATATACTTAACAATCTCCATTTTTTGCCACTTCTCTACATTGGACCACTGTGGGAGAAGTAGGGCGTAGAGACTCCTACAGATTGATTTTTAGATCTCTTAAAAATATTGCTTGTGCCTAACTAATACAAATATAACAATATAAATTATTATGATTAATAAGCAGGAATAAATAATTACAAAATTAGTAACAGCAAGGTCTGTGTTAAGCCAGATTAACCCCATACAGTCCCGTCATTTAAGTAATCTTGAACATTGTAATATCCCTTTTAGACAAAGTCGCTTTAACATGGTTTTTAAATTACTCAAAAGGCAATTTCAAGATCTCCAGAGGTATCTTGTTGTAGTATAGACAATGCACTGACCCTTGAAAGAATTGCTAACCTTCGCGAGTCTAAACCGGGGCGCAAGTAGTCTGTGATTATTTCTTAGGTTAACATTACAGCTATCGCTAAGTTTGGAAAATGTTGTAAAGTTCTTCCGTACATACATTATATTTAGTATGTCAATTTCTTTAAAAAGCTCTCTTAAGGAGTCTGTGCGTTTTAAATTATAAATTGCTCGAATAGCTCTTTTGTGTAAAATAAAAAACCGGTCAAGTGCGAGTCTACATCGCGCACGAAGGGTTCCGTACCACCGTTCAATGGAAGCGATGGTGTGGAGTGAATAGTTTGGATTTTACACAGCAAAATATTGTTTACAAAGTTATTGGTGCGGTTACTTTCACACTCCATGTACGTAACCAGGTGCATCCATAAGTTTGTATGTGGTATTGAAAGAATTGTTGTATGGGAGCCCCCTTAAATATTTCTTTTATTCTGTTTTTTAGTATTTTTTGTTATAGCGGCAACAGAAATACATTATCTGTGAAAATTTCAACTCTCTAGCTAGCTAGGTTCTTGAGATACAGCCTGGTGACAGACGGACGGACGGACGGACAGCGAAGTCTTAGTAATAGGGTCCCGTTTGGAACCCTTCGGGTACGGAACCCTAAAGAAGATTGAATATCCGCTGCTTTCCCCCACAACAAGATACCATAGGACATGACACTATGAAAGTAACTAAAATATACTACCCTAGATGTAGCCACATCCGTGCTTTGTCTGATGTTCCTAACAGCGTAAGCCGCAGAACTTAATTTACCAGCTAATTTATCTATGTGGGGTCTATCTATGTAGGGTCTAAGCAGGTGACCAACCACACTCACAAGGGAAGGCCATACCACCACGGAGACATTTTCAAAATGGCCGTCTACATCGACGCCAACCATCGACCGGAGTGAACGTGAAGATGACTTGGAGTGTACGGCCCATTCATAGCTGCATAAGGACTCATCAAGTGAACAGCAGCTCTCTCCAGCGTAATAATAATACCTTGGACACTATTGACACACATTGATCTAGCCCCAAACTAGGATTCCCTGTCTCTTGGGTACTAGACAACGATACACATACTTATATAGATAAATATTTTACTTAGATAGATAAACAACCATGACTAGGGTACAAACATCCGTTGTCATCAAACAAATAATTGACCCCCCCGGTACTCGGACCCGGGACCCTTGGCTTCGTAGGCAGGGTCACTGCCGACTCGGCCATTCGGGTCGTCGTTGTTTGCCATATCGCTGTTTCCGGTTCCCGCGACATCCTAGTGTGGGGCGGAAGCAATGTTTTTCTAACCCGGGCCACTCGCTTGTGATGAGGCAGAAAATCGACCGCCATGGCAAAGAGGTCGTCAAGACAGTGAGGAAGACTATGCAAAACTTCTTAAACTTTTATCTTGGGTACTACTTATATAGATACTTATATAGATAAATATTATACTTAGATAGATAAACAACCATGACTAGGGTACAAACATCCGTTGTCATCAGACAAATATTTGCCCCCACCGGGACTCGAACCTGGGATCCTTGGCTTCGTAGGCAGGGTCACTGCCGACTCGGCCATTCGGTGGTCATCTATTTCAACAACCACATTGAGTGGGCCTGCTTCACTGACAGCTCTGCCGAAGCCTGTAGCGAACCCAGATTTTCCTACACTAAAACTGGTACCTAAATAACACATACCATATATTTTATCTGATAAGATAGGGTACGATGATCCTGGATAAAAGTTTGAATCAACCGCTGGTTAACTCTATACACACAACGCGTACAATGTGAATTATGTATGAATGATAGTTTTAGCAAATGAAGAACCATTATTTTGTTGGTGGGAATCAGCAGAGGAGTTAATTAAACAAGTGGACCTAATTAACTGCGTTTAGATTCGATGAACAAACTTGGTGTAAAAATGTTTGTAACTTGTGCATTTCCCAACGGCACCGTAGGCACACCAAAATGCCACACTAGTGTGACTATGGTTACTTCTATTGTTCCGTGGTCACACCACAGCATCCGAACACTCCCTTGACCATTAAAACTTCTTGCTTTCCCAGATCAGGTGGCAGAGGCACAAAGCAGCCATGCAAGTCACAATGACATGTCTTTTCCCAGGTGAGATGGCAGAGGCATCTTCACATAATAGATCTAACCTTCCTAGCATGAATTTTGGACAGCTGTCACAATTTTTGACAGGTTTCATAATATATTTATTATTATTATTATTATTATAAAATAGTGACAGCTGTCATCCAAAATTAAGATCTCGTCGAGAGCTGTCATATCTCCATACATACCAGTGGTCTAGGATCAGTAGTTTCTGAGATAAAGCAGTTTTTAGTTTGACACCTCTCAAAAATGGTGACAGCTGTCAAGATCGAGACACCTGTAAAAATTGTGACATTTGTAAAATTGTGGCATATGTCAAAAATAGTGACACTTGTCGAAATTATGCCACCTGTTAAAAATTGTGAAACCTGTCAAAAAATTCATGATGCTAGGAAGGTTAGATGCATTATGTGAAGATTCCTCTGCCATCTAACTTGGGAAAAGACATGTTATAATGACTTGCATGGCGACCCTGTGTCTCTGCCACCTAATCTGGGAAAGCACGTGTTTTAATGGTCAAGGGAGTGTTCGGATGCTGTGGTGTGACTACGGAACAATTAAAGTAACCATAGTCAGACTAGTGTGGCATTTTGATGGGACTACGGTGCATATCCTTATAAAGGACGCAATCTTCAAAAGGCGCCACATCTACGTAAAATGACTGAACCAACTTATGTGCAGTTTATCAGTCAATAAATATAGCAATAATGTTTATCTTGACTTAAGTATATTTATATCTGACTTTAGATAGATAAAACAGTATTTATATTGCTAATTATTGTAAAAGACTTGCTAATAAGTATTTAGCATTTAAATTATTATATGACACATGCAGGGGCTACCTGGCAAAGAACTTGTATTATAATTATTTCCTAATCATTCTAAAACCGATGTTATTTGTATTACAGGACTGTATGGGGTTAATCTGGCTCAACACAGACCTTGCTGTTAATAATTTTGTAATTATTTATTCCAGCTTATTAAATAAAAATAAATCATAATTGTATTAGTTAAGCACAACATATTTTTAAAAGAGATCTAAAAATCAATCTGTGGGAGTTTCTACGCCCTGCTTCTCCCACAGTGGTCCAATGTAGAGAAGAGGCAAAAAATGACGTTTGCTAAGTATATGTAAATATCTACAGTAATTACTTTTTAGTTTGAGTTTTACAGAACACTGGTTAAAGGAAAATGTGATGTCTTTAACATAAATAATTACAAAATTGTCAGTTGTTACAATATAACGACTGCTGATAGAGGATAAAATCTTAGTTAAAATAATATTAAGGTGAAACAGCGAAAAGATAATATTCTTGCACTTACTGTTGAAAGATAAATAGAGGTATCCTGTGTGGAGTTAGATAGTCATGTTAATGTTTGTTTCACAGACCTCCGAGGGATGAAAAAGGCCATGGCGATTTCGAAATATTTGAGAAAATGATGCAGCTTCTTTACTAAATAACAGAAATAAAACCGATCATGTGCGAGTAGGACGTGGGACCCGCACACGAAGGGTTTCATATCACATTGTACACGGGAAAACGTAAAACGACATCATTTTGTACGAGTATACCTTTTTAATATTTAATAATGAAAAAATTAAATAGTAGGTAGGACTACATTCAAGGCCGTACATTGAAACATTGAAAAAGAGTTTTGTGTATGTAGCATATGTAAGTATTGAACTTTGTACTTAGGTTAACGAAACTCTTTGCTCGTTAAAACCGGAAGTGGATAGAAATTGGGTAACATTTACTGAAATCAAAAGCAACGCAGTATTTTGCCCTGATATTTCCTGCAACTTTTGGTGATCATGGGTACCATTTGGGTAGGAAAACAATATTTTGGAGATCATTATATTTGTTGCCTTTTATAATTACGTCATTTATTATATAAATTTATTTTGAAAATGTTTCTTTGCAGCGGCGTCTTTCAAGATAGGCGCGGACAGCTTGCACCACTGAAAATGTTAGAAGAAATGCTACCAACCATGCGGAGCCTGAGCCCGGAACCGGAAGTCGGGGCTTCCGTCAGCCGGAAGTACATACAGGTATGTGAAAGTTCATCAGATTTCACGAAACTTTATGGAGTGTAGTCTAGGTGTGTACAACACAACCGTACCATCATTTTCTCGAAGCCATTCAGGGCTTTTCGACCGCCTGCAACTTGGTTGTAAATGAAAAACCCGTCCTCCTTCAAAGAGTTCCGTCACATTTCCATCCTACCAATCCTTTCCACAGTCCTTAAATCAATTGTCCACCATTAGGCCGGGTCATAGCACCACCACAGCTCTGCTCAAGGTAACTGACGATATCCAACTGGCAATGGATTTATTATCCATCCACAGCTCACAGTCCTGACACTCCTAGACTTTAGCAGCGCCTTCAACTGCGTCGACTTCGATATACTTGTTGAAATCATAAAATCGCTCAATGTCTCCTCACACTCGGCTTGCTGGTTTGACTCCTACCTGAGAGACCGCCAGCAGCGCATCAAGTCTGAAGAGGTCACTACAGAATGGTGCAAGCTCTCTACAGGTGTTCCGCAGGGTGGCATCCTTTCCCCTCTTCTCTTCTCAGTTTTCATCCATTCCACCTGGGATGTATTGTCTTCCTCGTATCATCTCTATGCAGATGACCTTCAAATTTATATGCATTTTCCCCTGTGTGATCTGACGTCGACTGTTGAGGCTTTGAATGCTGACTTCGACAACATCAGGAAATGGGCTCTTTCGTATGGGCTATTAGTCAACCCGGGCAAGTCTCAGGCGATGATACTGGGTACATGGCACTTACTTGATCTGTTGCAGAATAGGTCCGTTGCTCCCGTTCTATTTGACGGTACCATTGTCATGTATAGCGAGAAAGCCAAAAATCTGGGCGTTGTTTTAGACAATCTATTATCCTGGTCGCCCCATGTTTGTGAGGTCAGCAGACGAGTCTTTCATTCTCTTCGGCGTTTGCGTTCTTCCTGCCTAGGCTGACTAAAATCGTGCTAGCTCAGACCCTTCTTCTGCCTTTAATAGACTACTCCGATGTTTGCTGGGCCAGTGCGAACGAAGATCTACTGAACAAACTCGAGCGACTCCAAAATCTCGGGATTCGGTTTATCTTCCACGTGTCCCAATATCGCAGGGAATTAGGCTGGCTCCCGATCCGACTTCGTCGTGATATGCACATTCTCTCCTTCATCTTCAATATTTTGAGAAATCCGCGCTATCCTTGCATATCTTCGTGAACGTTTTGAGTATCTTTTCTCTGGGGATAGACTTCGGAGATCTCACACGGTGTCACTTTTGTCAATTCCTCAGCATAACACTGTTGCTTACGAGCACTCGTTTAGGTTAAGGGCAATACGTTTGTGGAATGCACTTCCTTGCGCTATTAGGGATTGCACATCCTTGTTTACTTTTAAGAAAAAATTTAAACAGATCTCCTATCTTCCGCATAGTATCTCATAGTATGTATGTGTATTTATTGTATTCTATTTATTTATTATATATTATGTAGGATGAATTGTGATTTATCTGATAGTATATTGATTTTATTAATTTCTTTTAACTCTTAATTGTACACTAGGACTACCTCTCTATATTTGATTTTTCTCCTTTCTTCACAGGTTAGCTGTAATAAATTTCTTTTTAGAAATAAGCTCACCTTTGCATACTGTTCTTGTTATATTTTCCATTGTGTTTTCTCTGCAATAAAGGATTATTATTATTATTAAATGACAATTGTTTGGGGTTTTGAAGGTTAAAAAGGGAAAAGGGAACCATTGTAGGATCCCTCGTGTGTCTGTCCTAGGTGTGTAAAAGTAATATCATCATCATCGTCATCACCATCACCCTCTCAGGGGACCCACTGTTGGGTATAGGCCTTCTCATAAACACGCCATTCAGTGCGGTCCTGCGCAACCCGCGTCCATTGCCTTCCCGCCACCCTCGCCACATCGTCGGACCATCTGGCAGATGGTCTGCCGACCGATCTTTGGCCTCCTCTTGGCCACCACTCCGTCGCCGATCTGGTCCATCTTCCGTCTTCTCGCCTTGCCAAGTGTCCTGCCCACTTCCACTGAAGCCGTGCTATCCGCCTACCCACATCAGCCACCTTGGTTCGGCGTCTGATTCCGGTATTACGGATACGGTCTGTCACGCCCATGGGCGTACCCAGGTAGGGGCAGGGGGGTGCTGCTGCCCCCCCCCTAGAAGATAAAATAAACGTCAATTTTCTTGTTTCAATATACCTGACCGACCATCTTCTCGAAACAGGTATGAGCTGCCCCCCCCTTGCTGAAATCCTGGGTACGCCCTTGTCACGCTCCATGGGCTCTTTGTGCTACCGTGACTTTGAGCACAATCTCCTTCGTGAGCTTCCATATTTCGGCACCGTATGTGAGAGTGGGCAGTACACATTGGTTCAAACCTTAGTCTTCAAGCATTGAGGCATGTTAGAGGTCAGAACATCCCATAAGTCGACCGAATTCTGAATTTGAGGCTAGTATTTAATCGCACATCAAAAATACTGATTTTCACAGTAAAAAAGGATCAGCCACTCATCACTTTTTATGTTTTAAGTATTTTTGTTGTTCTTACATGTTCAACCTAATGTTTGCTGTGAAAATCAGTATATTAGCTGTGCAAATAAGTATTATTGGTGTGCAGTTAAATATTTCCCTATATTTAACCGACTTCAATTCGAATGTAATTTTTTTGTATGTTTGTTACGCGATTATTTTATTAATTATAAATCGATTTTGGTGACTCTTGTTTTGATTGTTAGGTCATATATCAGAGGTGGTCTCTTATTTATTTATTTACTTTAATTATTATTTGTGCCCTTACAGAACATTCCAAATCGACACAAATATAAAATATACACGAAATATTTAGGTAAAAATTACAATTACAAATTACAAAGATATAAATACAAGTCAATTCAATTACATTCTATTCTAAAAGTTAGATAATTCGGTGACAACACAATCATGCATCCATCTTACAGAACCTGCCACATTCGCGCACTATGTCCCTCCATGCATCACCAAACAGATCGTTCATTGGTGCTGCAGCCAGCAGTGCGTTGAGGCTGTCTCGCGCCCGCACTAGTGGAGAATGCCGGCGTGCCACCGTGCGGTGCGTGCCGCCCGCCAGCAGATGGTGCCTGCGCACGCGTAGGAAATTGTCAGGCAAGAAAAGCGCGCATACCGTACTGACAAGCGCTGCGCAGTCACTGTCGCCTCGCAACAATCGACACACAGTTAGAAGCTGTTTGTTGTTACGTCGCACCTCTAGTGAGTTCTATCCAAGCATACCCAATATAAAAGCGGATGGATATAGGTAAGGGTAGTATCCGAATTTCCTCTTGTATAGGTATCGTAGGAAAGCTTTTTGTACCTTCTCGAGCATAAGGACGTATGAGCTTTCATGTGGATTCCAAACAACTGAGCTATATTCAAGTTTGGTTCTCACTAGGGCCGTGTAAAGTAGCTGGACCACACCCAAATTCTGGAATCCCTTACAATTCCGTATCACAAACCCTAATCTTTTAAAGCATTCCTTGGCCAAGGTGCTCATATGCTCATGGAATGTAAGTTTAGGGTCGAACGTAACACCGAGGTCCTTCATAGAATACACTCGAGTCAAAGACTCCGTGCCGAGCGTATACGCAGCGCGAATAGGCCGAGGAGAGCGCGTGAAGGACATAAAACAACACTTCTCAATATTGAAAAGGAGTTTGTTGATTACACTCCACCTATGCACGGCGTCTAGATCTTCCTGCAGTAGCCGGCAATCGTCCTCTGACTTCAAGGGTAGTATCAGTTTCATATCGTCCGCGTATAGGAGGCATTTGGCGTGTTTTATCTCTGCTACTAGGTCATTTATCATGATGATAAAACAACGGACCGAGAATAGAGCCCTGACTAACACCTCACCGTGTGTGGTACGGCTGGGACTCAAAACAGCCATGACGTACATATTGTTGGCGGTTCTTCAGGTAGTCAGCGAAGAAGACCAAAAGCCGAGGGGCAAATCCAATGGCATACAATTTCTTCATAAGGACGTCGTTATCGACTCTATCGAACGCCTTACGGAAGTCCAGATAGGCGACGTCCACCTGACATCCCTGGTCCATGCTCTCTGAGACAATCTCGACCATCGTCAGTAAGTTGGTCGTTACTGAGCGACGACTCCTAAATCCGTGTTGTGAGTCGCACAAATACGGTGCAATTTGCGGACTGATTTTTCCATATATGATTGACTCAAACAGTTTTGCCAATGAGCTCAGGATCGCAATCGGTTGATATTGATTAACAGAGGCAGTGTCACTTGTCTTGGGAATAGGACTGACTCGAGAGAGCTTCCAGCTGGTAGGATATTTCCCTTGCTCTAGAGCTAGGTTGAATATACGACCCAATGGAATAACCAGCTGATCGCTATAGGCCTTTAAAAAGTAAGGAGGGACGTTGTCCGGTCCAATTGCGCTCCTTGGCCTTAGCTGCTTCAGTCCTTCCTCTACATCCCTACGAGAAACATGTAGTGTTTGGACGTATTTAGCCGTTCGCGAGTCATCGGAACTGTTTACCAGGTCCGATGCAAGCGCCGGTACGTCATTTGAGGAAAACGTCGGAGAAGTAATCTGCAAATGCGACTGCTGCTTCCTCTCCAACACACTCTTGCCCCTGATGACTGACCCGCGGTTCGAAACCACCCTTCGATCTGAGGCCACTGACATGTTTCCAAAACGCGCGTGGGTTATTTCTGATATTGCCTTCTATATTCTTCATGTGCTTCATGTATGCCGTAGCTATGCGGGACTTAATGCTGGCTCTCAGCTCACTGAACGCGGAGTAGTCGGCTGGCCTCTCTGACGATTTCCATTTACGGTGGAGCTTAGCCTTAGTGGCGAGGTCTCTTATAATATCACCAGTGTACCACATCGGATGTCGTCTGGTGGATTGGCTCGGTCTGGTTTTCTTCGGGATCGATGCATTGAAAATCTCGTTGATGGAATCGTAGAAGCGGCCAACCGCCGTCTCCACATCCGAAGCTTTGGCAACATCTTCCCAAGATACGCTACACATGAGATCGTAAAGGACTGCGTGGTTGCCCTTGGCGAAATTCCAGTCATTGTGCCCGCCAACGTTGCTATAGGATCCAGGCGGCCGGATCGCTGGTCCAAGCCCTGAGCTTTCGATAGCGGCATAATGACGTCGAGAGGCGGGTGGTAGGCGTCAGTGTGTGGCACCAGGCTGCCTGACACGGAGGCGCGCACGGTTACGCCACGGACGCTCTCATGAGCATTCATCACCTCATTCGTCTCATACTGACTACAAACACTGAGAAAATAACAGTAATAATTCGCAACAGACACTGATGCACTGTTCACGTTCAGGTCACCGAGAATAATTAGGGTTCCTTTTATTCCTGGCAGATTTTCTTCAATTTTCGTGTACATTTCATCAAAATTAATTCAGGGCTTTTTTTAATCAAAAACATTTTTACACAGATGACGACGTTTTGGTAATGGTTTCCTTGAAATATATACACTGACGAGCAATGAAAAAGTTCCAGTGACATAGCACCAAATTACTCCTAAACGGGAAAGGCTAGCTTAATAACGCCGTCTGCAATATTGAAGTACATTTAACAGCGCATCAGAATATTACCAATTAAAAAAATACTTTTTAATTTATGAAGCTAGGTTCTCTGTCTTAGGAGATATTAAGGTGTTTGTCGGCATTTTCTTGCTGGAACTTTTTCAATGCTCGTCAGTGTAATACATAGAATTAAGTTCAGCAAAAGTATTGATGAGGACTTTTCGAGTCTAAGACGACATTCGCATCCCGACCGTGGGGGGGGGGGGGAAGAAATAGGGCTTGTAGGTTTTTCAAGTTTTTTAGCTTGGTGAATTATTGTGACCCAAACACGAACGTTTTACGTGAGCAAATACGTTTTAAATTTGGGGGGCAAATCAGATCTTTATGGAAAGGGCTTGTATCGAGGATCTCAAATATATAACCTAAAATGGTTAGGTAAAAAAAAAATGCAAAAAATACCACCCCCATCATAAATAACCAATGAGATAACTAATTTATCTTAAGTACATAATCGGACATTCAGTCTTGGATGACACGTTAAGCTGTAGGTCCCGGCTTCTAGCGTACGTGGGTAGTGGTTGTGAAACCCGTCCACCAACCCGCACTGAGCCAGCGTGGTGGAGTATGGCTTAATCTTACTCGTATCCGGATAAAGGCCTGTGCCATTAATGCGTCATTAATGGGCTACATTTATTTTATTAATATTAATTCCCATGCAAGAAACTTGAATAACATTGTGCGGTGGTAAGGAACCCACCGTGCGCGAGTCCGACTCGCACTTGACCGTTTATTTATAGTTCTGATTGAAAGATAACAACGCTTTGAAATAACTGTGTCAACAGATAGACGATCGTGTCTTTAAATAAATAAAATAAATAAATATTAGAGGACAATCTTACACAAATCAAACTAGATAGTAAGCTCAACAAGGCTTGTGTTTTGGGTACTAGACGACGATACATTAATAGAGATGAATACTTATGTCAAAGACTAAGAAACTATATTCATGCTCATCACACAAATTTTTGCCTTTACCGGGATCTGAACCCAGGAGTGTCGGCTTCGAGGCAGGGTAAGCCGGCCGTTCTTTGCTCTGCTGGTTTTACTAGTGGCCTCATCGCAAGGATGCGCTGTTTATAACCGTTAGTAGTGATTTTGATATGGACTGGTTATCTTTCTGCTATATAATATGCCTAGGTACCCATACATTACGGAAGTACACTAAATTACATACCACAGAGACACTGAAGAACAAAGAGTTTATAGTCATCTAATGAGCTGTGTGGAAACTGCTCATCTTGGCAATTTGAAATGTAGAAAATAAATGAGGGCAACATTTTCGCGAGTTTTTTAGGTTCCGTACCCAAAGGGTACCAAACGGGACCCTATAACTAAGCCTCCGCTGTCCGTCTGTCTGTCTGTCTGTCAGCGGGCTCTATCAGATGAACCGAAATAGGTACAGTTGAAATTTTCAACCAATGTGTATTTCTGTTGCCGCTTCAACAACAAATGCACGAGATTTTAAAAATATACTTTTTTCTACATTTTTCCAATTTAGGTACCTATACCTATATATGTTTATTGGCTGGAAATTGCTGCATAACGCCGCGTTGGGCAGTCAGCCTCCAAACAAAATAAGTGCCGCCGACAAGTCAAACACGGCATTCCGCGCCCTTCGCCCGCGCGCGTGTCACTGCGTGCGCACTGCGCGTGCACGTGCCATGGTCGCTATGACAAAGTCAAACCTCCACCCCTGCAAGTCCTACGTACCCCGCTCCGCGGCATGTTGTCGAATTTTTTAAGTTTAATTTACCGATACGTCGATCACAAATTAAACGTTGTCAGGTTCTTTAAGTTTAACTTTGTCACCTTCGTAAGGTAAGTGCGGTAAATAAGGACCACCTTAATTAAAAAATAATGTATTCATATTACTAATGAAATTATGAATAAAAACAAGTCTTTAGAAGAATATTTGCTTTATTGGGATAAAGAAAAAGTACAAATGTTGGTGAAACATATGAGATGTGAATTTAATTTAGTCCTTTTAAAAAAAGCTTATTGTGGACCTTATTAAACCACGGTATTTTAAAAGGGGCCACTTTCCAACATATAATTTAAGATATGAAATCAAGAAAAAAATACAAAATATTACTTTTTTCTAGCATACATCAACTTTTGGCATCAAAAATATATAAATTAAATATTTAATTAACAGAAAAACAAAATAATGGACCTTATTAAACTCACAGAAACAAAACTATTTCGAAAACACTTTAAACATGTATATTTTAAACAAAGAATATACATTTTAACATACTATTGGCAACTCTTTTTAAATCTTTTCAAAAACAATAAAAATAAACATTGGAAAGATAATACTGGCCCTTATTACACTTATGAAAAGTAATTTTGAGATCACACATAAAAAATAATGAGATCAGTCTGTCCTTCCTTGGATGATTCTCTATAAACGGATCAGTCATTCAGATCATAAATGTCTAATTATAAATACAGAATAAGCAATCAAAATCAACGTCATCTTTCGTAAGGCCCAAACATTCCTCGTGGTACCATCTTTGGCATGTTGGGCATTGTCGCATGTCTTCAAAATTTTCTGTAAAACAAGCATAGCAGTACCATTTATCATCTGCATGGTTCCCTTTGTTTTTACCTTTAATAGCTCCACTATTTTTCGTTTGACATGCCTTTCCTTTTTTATTTGTGCATTCTTTCTTTGAGTTTGCCTTCTTGCTAGGTTTGTCCTCACTTTTTACTTCCTTACGTTTCTGTTCGTTTTCTTTTACTTTCTTTTTCTGGATGTCTTTTCTGTTTTCTCTTTCTGTAAACAAATCTTTCGTCACTATCCGGGCTTTATAATTGATGGCTTTACGCCTTGCTGTATTCTTCACGATACCTAAGTTTGGTGTCGGTATTAGTTGTCGGAATTCAGTTTTAGTGCTTTTCTGAGACTTCAACCTGACTAATGGAACCTCGTCTTCTGAATCGTCTTCTGTAGAAGAATGTTCCCGCCTTCTTTTGTTGATGTTTACAAATGAAGATACATCGACAGGTTTAATGGGAGTACGTTCTTTTCTTCGCGCCGCAGCCACGATATCCTCATCTTCAGAAGAGCTATATATTTGGCTATATAGCGGCTGACGTTTATGAGGCGAAAACGTCATATTGACGGAAGAATCGGAGCTGTAAGTAATCGGTCTTCTGATTGCAGCGCTAGGCGTATTTGATTCAGATTCTTCAGAACCAGAATCTGTTGTGGTGTAGTCAACCAAACGTTTCTTTACTCCAACACTGCTAACAGGAGAAGGTAGGCTATAGTTTTGTATTAAAGACGGCGAGCCATCAATAATGGTCTCGTCCGAATCACTGCTATGGCTCCGTGTTGCGCGCTGGGCTCTCAAGCCTGAAGGGCCAGGAGTCGGAGACACTTGCGACTGGTCTAGTTCTCCGACCTGGTTTTCTTGCATCGGGTGATTGGTCGGTATTGACGGTTGATAGGCTTCATCTGGAATGGCATTTGGGTCAAAAGGATAAAGCCCGGTAGCTTTAAACCCGTTGACAATATTGGAATGGGTCATACATTTAGACCATATTTTGCTTAAGATGGAATTGAATCTGGCTTTGGTAATTGTTCTGCCGGGGTATTGGTACAGATATGATAAAGCTTCTTCATCCCAGTAAACCTCAAATGATTTGTTGACACTTCTGTCAAGTGGCTGGAGCCAGTGAGTGGTGTTGGATGGCAAACAGTATAAAACTATATTTTCTTTCTCCGCTGCGTCTACAATACTATAATCTAAGTGGCAAGAAGCGCCACAAAAAACAAGTAAACACTTGCCGGGAGTTTTGTACTTTCCCAAGTGATGGATGAATTCTGTGAACAGAGACGTTGTCATGGACCCTTTTTTTGCCATTCGTACCAATGATCCAGATGGAAAATTATCATTGAATTCTGGCTTCATTCTCTTCCCCTTAAACAGTATCATCGGCGGGATAGCAGTGCCTACTGCATTTACGCATATGGCAATAGTTACGTTTTCTGCGTGCTCTGGTGCAACCAAGGGCACATTTTTAGCCCCTTTTTCTGCTAATACCACTGGTTGATTATGTATGGTTAACCTACAACCTTTTTCATCCATATTATATAGACGTCCGGGGCTCTCTCTAATCACTTCTTCGTATATTTTTTTATATTCGTTAAAGTGCTGATTTACGATTGGTTTATTAACTTTCTGAGCCCTTCCTGGATTTAAGATCTGCACCTTTCGCTTTGATATATCGGAGTTTCGCTTCAAATACAATTTTAACCAATCCTTTCCTGCTCGTTTTTTGGAGCGATTAATTTTGTTTGGAATGTCATTTTCGTCACAAAAAACGTAAGCTTGGTGTCGAATTGATTTTGGTGTTAACGGTAAGCCTACAGCAGCAAGTCTTTTTATTCGCGTGGCCAAATCAGTCTCTTGCTCTTTTGTTAAAATTGTACGACGCCCAATTTGTTTTTCGACTTTGCCACTTTTCAAATGATTGACTAAAGTTCTTCTGGGAATAGAATAACGCGCGGCTGCTGCACGTTGTAACATTCCTCCCCGGACGGCAGTCATAGCATCTTCTAGTTGTTTCAGTGTCCACGAACCTCGTTTCTTCTTAGGAGGTGGTTCCATGATCCTGTACAAGCAAAATAAGCTTTTGCAAAAGATATCAAGCAAGCAAAACATAATTAGAGATTCACGAATTCTGACCCTTTTTTTGGAAACTTTAATACTTGACTTTTTTAACTTTCAACAAAGAAATGATTAAAAGAAATGAAAAATATCTTGTCTCCCAAACGCCTAAACCAAATGAAAAAGAAAGAAAAACAGGTATTTTAAGCAATTAATTATCTTGGTGTGATTGGAAAGTAATATTTTCATATGTTTAATAAGAGCCGGCCCATTTACCCGCCACGAATGTGGCCCTTATTAGGCTTTGCAACGAATCATTCGAGACTCTTTAAAAATGTCTTTATTTATTAATGAAAAGTCAAAACTTACCTTGATTAGTCAACACTATTAACTTAAATTTATTTTTTTATGTTGAAAAACACAGAAAACAGCGTATTTTTGACAATATTTCTATATTTTCACAAAAAAATAATAGTAACACGGTAACGCTCGTCTATCGCTCGTGATGAATGCGTGGCAACTGACAAGATGGCGGCCCGTGGGCTACGTGCCCTATAAGATTAGCGTTGCTATTGGTCCTTTCTAAGTGTGCGTGAGTTGAAACATGTAAAACGTTTGAGAGTGTGTTTTTCTGAGAGTGGCCCTTAATAGACTGTGGCCCTTACTACACGCAGGTACCTTACAATGTTTTACTTTGTTCTCGCCACGAAATAAATATTGTCAAGTTCTTTACTTAACGCTTTGTAAACTTAGAACAATGTTTTACTTTAATGAATTAAGTATTGCTGTTATCGTAACAATAAATAAAGTTTAGATAAATTGAATTTGACAAAACTCATGTTGGGTGTGGCTCAAAAATTAGTCACAATAAAAACATTGCGTCTGTTGACGAAGTATTTGTCCCACATACAATAAAAAATCGACAACGCTAATATTGAACTTTGTGAGCCAAATTTGTTCTCAGTGAAGCAGTGTGCATAGTTGCAGTAAGTTTGACAAAGTAGCTTTTTAATTTTGAATGCCGCGTGCATTGGCGTAATCGCAAACAGCCAACGTGCATCGATTTATAATTCGATGTTCGTTGGCTGTTTGCGTCACAGATACTGCTATCGATTTTTAACTCGATTGCAGTATCTGTGCTATTAAATAACAAATAACCGAGCTTATTTTATTTTATCTCCTAGCTTTTCTAATTGATAAATAATACTATTAGAGAAATATTCCTTAGAGTAAATTAGTCGAAGTTTATCATGAAAAATTACATTTGATTTTTCAATGTCATATTTTTCCATTCTCTTATTTGGAATGTTCTAATTGCTGAGATGGTAAGTTGTTGCGCAACACGAGACCAAAGTTATTTGCATCTCTTGCCTTGGGGTCCCTCGCTCACACAGGATTCTAATGCAGAATCACTCGCTATGTTCGTGATTCAAATATAGTAGTATTCTTCGCTCACTCGGGACTCAGCACTGAACAAAAATCTACTTTGCTCTCTTGTTGCACAAATAATGTACCTTGGCAGCAAATAATAGAATAAGTAGTCTAGTAATTTCTGCCAAGGTCAGAGAAAAATCGGCTAACAAAGCGACAATAAAAGCTTTGTTAGAATTTTATTGTTACCGCACGTAAGTGCATCGTCGCTGCAGCTATAGGCCCATAGTTGCTGTGGCAACATTTTTATTGTTGGAATGATTTTTGTTATTTTAGCTAAAGAAACGTAGATACGGTAACTATGTTAAAAATATTTAAACGGGATAACAACGGTACGTTGTCAACTTATCAACCTTGTGAATTGATATTGTAGCAAAGTTTAATATATCAAAATAGCCGTTGTTACTATGGCTAAATGGTGTTGTTGACACGGCAACGTTATGAAGTGATGTTACAGCAAAGTTTAATCTATCAAAATAACAGTTGTTACTGGGGCTATATGGTGTTGTTGATACGGCAACGTCATATACTAACAAAATACGAAGTAGATGTTTTGACAAAGTATTCTTAGATAAAATTACAAAGTGACGTATGATACTTGTTCTCGCAAGCGCAAACTGTTTCTCCTATTCTGCCAGTGTCAACGTGGATGTCGGGCAGAGAAGTAGTGTTTGTGCTCAAGAGTGATATGAAATATAGCAATGGAGACTTTTTTAACAGAAAATAAACTGCAGCATCTGCTGCAGTCTATGGTCGGTGAGTAACAGTTCCCTAATAAAATGATGAGGTTCATGTCGTTGCTTTGCGATATGGGCTGTAACCTGTGCTTTGTTTCGAATCACACTTCAAACAAATATCTTCGAAATGTTTTCGGAACTTTGACTGCAGCTGTTGGGGGGGCGAATTTTCTTTCTGCTAGGATTTTAGGTTAGGTAGCTCCATTCATATTTTGCAGGATAAAAGTATCCTTTTTTTTCTCAGGGTTACTTACATTGCAATCATTTTAGTAGGTATGCCTCGCCTCACAAGTTATGAGCGCTGAACGACAACTGGCGCCTTGGGGCGGGGGTGACTGCGTATTTTTTAACATAATCAGCGCCCGGCCGTAAGTGCCTTTGTCCATAGTTTGGTATATTACGGCTCCGATCACGTCCATAAGTCAGGAAAAATGACGAAAATTACAAATAGTTCAGTCCTCAAAAAGCAGCCGTATGTATGAAACTTCGAACAATTTGAGTACTTAACTAAATTACCCCATAAAGTTGCTAGATCTAGCTACAAAGTAGTCAAGATGGCAACACTGGCCGTTCGTTGGCCTTCGTTGGCCCGGTGAACAGTCAGCATTTGGTTTTTAAAGCCACTAAAATAACCTAACCTAACAAATGGCCAAATTATCACAAGTCTCAGATAGCTTAAGCATAAAATAACAACGTTCTTCTTTTTCAGATCGAGAACTGACGTTTGAATTACTAATGGAATCTGGAAAGCACACTAACTGAACACATAGAAGAATTAAGAAAGTACTTCAAAATTTGGCGACTAACACCTAGTTCATGCAAAACAGAGGTCAGACGCTTCCATCTACACAATTAACTAGCCAAACGCGAGCTTAAAGTGGTACTCGGAGGTTCCATACTAAACCAGCACTTTACTCCTAAGTACCTTGGCGTCAGTCTGGACTTTCACTTTCTAAAAACATCTAGCTGGTACTGCACCGCAAGATTCGTGATTAATATTAACTTGTAATTTGGTATGAAATAGGATTAAATAAGTAAATTAGAGATTAATACATACTTTTGATATAAATATTTTCGTATTTTCCTTTAGGATTCTCAAATACCTCTATCCTCTTTATGGTACCCAAGCTATGTAGCAATGTAACATTGTAGATTTCAATCCCTTCACTTTTTAAATGGTACACTGAAAAAAATATATATTCCCCTAAGCTTCTGCCTATATATTCTTACGGGTATACGTACCTTGACCGGAGTTCTCTGTGTATACGCCATACAGATGTATGGTGTACAGTGAACAGAGTTCAATGTACGCATACCTCTGGAATAATAGTCAGAAGCTTCGGGGAGTATATAATATTTTTTCATAGTGTACCATTAACAAAGTGCAGGGATCAAGTCTAGCTATGTTACTTTGCTAGAGTAGCAAAATATATACGAGAAAAGTAACTTTGTCGGAGAAGCAACGGTGAATTGATAAAAGCACAAAGGAACATAGCTAATTCAACAAAACAAACTTAGATCCACGGACAGTAAACCTTTGTCTTTTTAGCAAAATCCCTTCTCATCGGGACAGTATACCTTTGATATGATAGCTAAAGGCATTTGTCATGGGAACAAAAGGACAAGAAATCATATAGTGACAGAAACAATTTTAGCATTGTAATTTCAACAATTGTTTTATTGCTATTACATCAAAATTGGTAAATTTGTTGCATTAGCAATTAAAGAGTAACAATAAAAACGTTGCCCTCAAAACTATGCACCTTTGACGGCTGTCCAGCATCAAAGTTTTTTTGTTGCAATGGCAATATTTTTTTGAGAGTGTGTATCAAACAAAAACATGTAATAAATAACTCATTCTCTCATTCAAAATTTCATTCAAAGTTACCCAAGTGAACACCCAACAGAACAACTTTCACTTCTATGAAAAATATACTTCTTCACACGCCCGGGTGGCCTGACCATGATTCCGTCGCTCATTGCTTTGGGATGCGACGTGTGTCTGCATACATTCGCTCCCTCCCACCTGGCATCGACCGTGTCCACTCCCCGGGCCGCAGCGGAAGAGGCAGCGAGGATGAAGACCCCAAAGTACTCTGTGCTTTTGGGCCAGTATATATTCGTCCCGCTTGCAATAGAAACCACCGGGGTCTGGGGAGTGCAGGGCAAGGCATTCATGAGGGAAATAGGGCGCCGCCTGAGGGACCGTGGCTATGACCGCCGCTCCGGGTCCTGTCTTAAGCAGAGGATCTCTTTTTTTTTTTTTTTTTGTTGGAGGGGAAAAAAATGGAATTACCCATGCCCTGGAGTCAGACCTCCCTGCTATATCTGGGTCCCCACACATTGAGCGGGCATCAGCTCGTGTGGTATACGGACTAAAAACAACCCCTTTGTTTTTAACAGTTGTCTTAATAAGAATTAACTGTGAGCCATGGGCAGAGGATCTCCCTCGCAGTGCCAGCGCGATGGATACTTTTGCATCTGATATGGTCCGGGGCGGTTTATTTTCTTAGTGTGTTTGTGTGTGTGTATGTGGGTGTGTGACATTTTACATAAATATTTGACGAAGTAGTTGGCGGATACTAAACGTTGTTTTATTTTTATTGTAATTTACATTGTAATAACATGTATTTAATGTCTGTGTATCTATATTTTCTGTGCAATAAAAAACTTGCACTCTTGAAAAGATTTGAGCAACCAAGCAACTTCTCTACATTTAGTTGGCTGAGCGGTCAACCGATCAATCGATGGGGAACGGAGCAATCCTAAATAAACAACTTGTATCACATGATTACATCCGGTTTTTAAGTACAGTGTGCCACAACGGCAACTTACCGGTTTTGTTTGTGGCTTATTAGTAGAAGCACAGATATTCTCATATTACACTAATAGTAGCAGTAAATAATGGAAGAGTTCCGTGGTCTAATGGGTTTCCCGCTTGCTTCTCACACAGGAGATGCAGGTTCGAATCCTGACCATGTACCTACCCATGAGATAATTAATTTATCTTAAGAAAATTATACGGACGTTCTAACGGTTATGGAAAACATCGTGAGGAAACCTTCATTACTCCATAGCGGCAACGGGCTAGCCCCTGTCACGCAAAAAATGAGTATTGACTAACTGGCCCAAAGTGGGCACAATTGTGCCTCTGCCACCCCGTATGGCAAAAGGCGTGACGCTATGCTATGTTTAGTAGCAGTAAATAAGCTGTTTTGGATCAAATTATGTGTCACAGATAACCTCGATGTTTTATAAATACGTAATTCCCCCCCCCTTAAAAACAGTGCGAAATTGCGAGAAAATTGGATTAAATTAAAGAAAATAACTGTGACTAAAATATGTCAAAATCTGACACAATAGTGAATAACCAATAAGTCGGATAGCACTGTCGGATTCTAGGCTACGATCTAATCAATCAATCTTAGGAACTGGACTACTTACTACTGGCAACTAGGACTGATGATTTTTGAACCTCACCAAAAATGGTTGGTGATCACTGTGGTAGGAACAAAAGTCAAAGTCCGTTTTTTCGCCTGCCCGAGAAACAGAGTATACTCGTAACTAGATTTATTATTTAAAATTTTATATGTCACCGTAAGATTGTCAAAACCGTTCATTGATAAACTAACGTTTTTTTTCTTGTTAGTTGGTCAACTATGACAGATAGCAAACTGTAGCTACGTATTATAAGCAGTACGCTATAGTTTACTATCTGTCATAGTTGACCAACTAACAAAAAAAAAACGTTAGTTTATCAATATATGATGCGTTAGTTGATAAACTAACGGTTAGAACCGTTAAATAGTTGACTGGTTTAAACTTGAATTGCAAACGAAATACTTGGGTAAACACTGCGGTAGCTAAGGTCAAGACTAGAAGGGACGAGCGCAGCAAAGACCCCGATGATGATGAAATTATGTAATTTTGGTAAATCAAACTCAATTTGCTGCATTATATTGATTGAAGTACCTATTTAGGATTGATTAAATCGTAGTATACAATCAGTGATCAAAGTCAACAATAAAATACAAATGGGAACAACTTCAGTCTATATACATAATATGTCACCGTAAGATAGTCAAAGCCGTTAGTTGATCAACTATCGACAGATAGTAAACCAGACCGACAGGGTTTAGAACTGACAGTCTAATCAATATAATGCAGCAAATTGAGTTTGATTTACCAAAATTACATCATTTGAAAAATATCACGTGATAAGGGGTGGGGGGCTACAAATATAGGCGTCTCAAACTCTCAAATAGTATTTCAAAATCTATACTCCAGGGCTCCCAATTTGGAAGTAGCTGCAGCTAACTTGGTGTAATTGAGCCATTATGTCAGCCGCCAACGCCGCTGGTAGGCTGATCAACCTCAGTTATGTTGGACGCAAGATAGCCGGGCACTAATCGGTCCAACATCACGCAACTTTGATTATTTGCTTGCCAAAGTCCACGGCACCTACCATCACCACAGATATGTACGTACTTTATTATTATTTAATACGTCTACGCTAATACCAAATACTACCATATAATTTACGTTATGCTAAAGCCAGTGTGGTGGAGTATGTATGGCACAATCTTACTCGTATACAGGTTAAGGCCCGTGCCCCTTGGTGGGGACATTAATATTAAAATGTTAAATTTTACCTATTAAAATAATGATAGTTCTGATTAAAATACACGTCGTGCCATCTTGTGACAAGTAGCATCAATAACTCACCGTTTATCTCCAATTCGCTACTCGGCACTAGCTGGCGCTGACCGGATTTCTAAATCTTTCATGAGAGCTAGCTAAGCTATTTCCTGGTTACAAAAATACTCTTAGTACATAATGTTAGGAAAATGATCTAGGTAATTAAGAAAACGGCAAAAAAATCAAAATCCCTAAACAACATGTTGTAGGTGCAAAGGTTAATAACCTCCAAATTTTGTGGGGTGATGATAATCGTCTGTCCCTTTCTCCTTCAGTTGTATAGCGCTGTCCCGCTCGATGTGTCAGCATGACGTGTTCACTGTTCAGTCAGTCATTTGACTCAGTTGACAGTTGCTGTTCGATCGCTTTGAAGTCAGTCGCAAAACGAACGTATAACAAATCTAAGATACCGTGTGTTTTTCGCTAAAATCGTTGTGAAATACAAGGAAAAGACGTAATACCGTGGTAGGCACTCGTAGTACTGTGAAAAGTGAACTTAGTTCTGTGCCTAAATAGTTAGTTTAGTGGATTTCTATGCAGTTGCTATTGTGAAATTGTGAACTGATTGTGACTCCTAGAAACCTGGATTTGCACCTTCTACCGACGCATTTACTGGTTATTGCATAAAATATTCCATCAGTTGCAACGGCTCAGATTATATTCTACAATTTTAATACTACAGCAGTCGTCAAATTTCAATTGTTCAAAGTTTACACATAACCTTACTTTTTCTAGTTGGAATCCCTTAGGGCTCCGGTTCTTTCTTAACGATACAAAGTTAGGAATACAATAGAAACGAACGAAATGGTTCATAAGGACTAACACCATTCTAAGATAGTGGCACCACACTGGATAGTCAAATATTTTGATTCTTTTTGTAATGTTTGACTGCCAGTAGCATATCAAATTTGAATACTAGGGCTCCAAAATTCCAATATGATATCCTACTGTGTGTCCTCTCATAGCAATAAGATTTATGACAGTGGTGGTCCAAAATTCACCCTCCCACCCTCTGAGTGACACATTTCCTCCTGAAATATCATTTTAACAAAGTAACTTTACACTGAATTGAAGTTGCATGCTTGTAAGCCCAGGAAATGTTTGAATGCTTCACTCATCTGAATGGTGTGTGTCTCCTTATTGTTTTAATAACCTTCAATAAATTGCTATTCATTCATTACAACTATCAGTAGCATGTAGAAGTTGATCCTGTTTGAACAGACCATGTTGTGACCATATTTAGAAATCACTAGGCTTATAGACCGTAAATGGTAGTTGTAATGTCATATTACATTTCAATGTTTACATGTCTCTGTCTGTATAAAAATCTACAACTACCCTAATATTTTTTGTTTTTATTGGAGAAATCTTATAAACAAAACACAATGTGCAACTTTAAACGGTTAACACCTGGATCTCTCATCACATAGTGATTTTGAATCTCATGCCGTTGTAATACAATTCAAAACCTGTAATGCTAGGCTAACTTAGATAATGTTTTCAGGTAACGAGAGGTTAAATTATTCCCAAATGGGTTGACAGAGGCACATTTATCTTGTTATGAGAAATCTCTGTAACCTAACCATGATGTAGGAAGTAGGCATGTGTCCATACTGTGATTTTATTTGTCACATACATAGCTAATGTAACTAAAACATTTTACTTTTACTATCATTCCTTGTCCATGTTTCGTACCTTGAGGAGGAAAAACAGAACCATTATAGTCAACACACATGAGTCTACAGCAGGGCCTCGATGATCCGAACACCGAAAATTTATACCCTGTTCGGATGCACGAAGCGTTCGGATTATAGTATGTTAAAATTTTGAAAGGGATTTTTCGAAATAAAACAAAAATATTTTATGTTTATTGAAGTATGTACGTTAGATGTATGTTAGATACAATGCTATTAATCACACTTTTTTAAAGAATTCCAATATAGTGCTTTGACGAGTAGTATTTAGTGACATAGAAAATGCTTTATCCCTTAATTTACGTAACAGCATTTTTTCCGTTCGTTCGGATTATAGAGGCGTTCGAACGAGCTGGGGTACGGATTATCAAGGCCGTGCTGTATTTGTAAAACTACTTAATTTTGGATCAAATAAGTTGAAATTTGGTACACTTGTATCATGCAACCAAACTAGGCGCATGGCAGGACTGCGGTTTCGGCGCCTATACCCGTTCCGGTGTTCCCTCCGTTATTCCAATGTAAGCGTTCATTGCCTTCATGCGCCTTGTTGTGTTGGTCGGGTGACCTAAACATGAATGTGGTACATTAACAAATAAATTTGTATAATTTTGAAATACTTTGAAGAAGTTATCTAAGAAAATACACAAAGAAAGACCAATCCCCCTATTACTCTCCGGAACTACTGATCCTAAAATTTTGAGAAAAATACTTAATATGGGCCTTTCTCTACTAACTGGAAACTCTTCCATACATAGTTGTCCGACCCTATTTTTTTTGACAATTAAGATTTTTTGTATTTAAATTGCTAGGGTGTAATAAAATAAGTACAAAACATATATTTTATAGCTGCATGACGATATTTTCTGTTTTTGACAGGAGATTTAATTATTATGTAATTATCGACGTTAAACTTATGTGGGTTAAGCTCCAGAGGACTGTTGAACAGAGGACTGTTATTTTTACATAAAAATGACATAGCACAAAATGGTTTTTAATCTTATATAATAACATAGTTGTGGCTGTAAATTATTACATTGATTAATTGTTGTGTCTAAGTAATACAATTTAAGTACTTAAAACACAATTAAAAATACTTAACAGAGGACTGTGGATACAATCTGACCAAACGCGTGGCTCTCATACAAACGCGAAGTTAAGACTAAGCAAAATAGCGATAACTTATTTAGAGCTGCGTTAGCGCAAATTTCACACGGATAACGTTTCGTTTCACCCAAAATGTAACTACAATAGAAGTTAAAAATATTATTACGGGATTTTCAAAATGTAACAGAGGACTGTTCAAAAATGGTAAGGACAAAATTTGAGTAACAATTTTTGCTACTCAAAAATCCTCCAAAATTAAAATAGTTTTTTGTTCGCTTGCATTAAGTATTTTTTATTCTTATAATATAAAAAGATTAAAAATTTTTTCGTATAATTAATAAATATTCTTCCGAATCATAGTCGTTCCGTTAATGGGACATAACAGAGGACTGTTTTTAGTGGTGTTTGGACCGAGTTTATATAAGTAACTAAAATGTTTTATAATTTACTAAGTTGGCTCCTTAAAAAAACTTTCTTATTGTATGTGTTTTAGTAAACAAAATAATATATTAATATAGTCAAAATGTATAAAATTTACCTGGACCACGATTTTCCTGTTAGTAGAGAATGGCCCATATAGGTCTTTCCTTCAATAAATAAATAAAATATGTGTTGACTAATGAAAAAGTATTCATATTTCGTATCCGTAAAGGCCCGTGCCCGTCGGTGGGGACTTTAATAAGCTTTTACTTAAATATTACAGGAAAAATATAGAGAAATGTATGTTTTACATAAGGGGGCACAACTAAGGACCACTTTTTGGTACGGAACCCTTCGTGCGCGAGTCCGACTCTCACTTGGCTGCTTTTTACAATCCTGCTCTTTCTATTTTCCCTTTACGGTACAATCGCAATTACGACATTTTTCCATCCCAAACTATTCACTGGAACAGTCGACGTACCCAGCACCCGGCGTGTCGGAAAGACGCCATGAGAGATTAATAACATAACTTAACACCTTTGGCAATACATGCCACATGCATACAAACATATGATCGCCTTTTACCCGGAAAAGGGGTAGGCAGAGGCTAAAGACCTCCTCTTGCTACGACCCTGGCGTACGTCTCTCGCTTCCTCGACATTCATGAGTCTCTTGATAAAAGCTCGCCGGTTAGGGCTACTTCTAATTTACCCCTTCACAAAAAAATCGCCGATTTAGTCTTATCGGCCGATTTGTTTTCCCATCCGCTATGTGAATCATGTCATTCGGGCAATAGAGATTTCAATCGCTTTTGAAAAATATACCAAAATCGCACCAGCTGTCTTTTATTGCAACTTTGCTCGTTTGTGCGATGTGGCTCTGCCATAAGCGAGAGGGCCCGAGTTCGAGCCCCGGGCGGGGATAAAGACCAACAATCTCCAGGTCTTGGATGTTTATATGTGTGTATTGTCGCCGTTTCTGGTTCCCACGACACAGGGTATCCTAGTGTGGGGTCAGCAGCAATGTATGTGCCTGTATTTTAATGTTTATGTTATGTTATGTTTTTTGTTTTTTTTCAAAATTACCTAGATTTCTGAATTACATGATATGGGCTACAGATTGCTCAAGTTTTCAAACGCGATTTAAATTCCGTTTATGTCAGAATTACATGATGATAAGGTTACTGTCCCGTCAGCCTCCTTTCATTCATATTTCATACATGTCTCCTCCGAGACTCGAATCATTGAAGCATCTCATGCAATACAGGCGAGCATATAAACTCTGGACTAGGCCATGGATGTTAACCATCCCACGCCAATGGTAGAGTGGCTCAATAATATTCTAATGAATGTTGGCGCGACAAGGTCTGTGCCCTCCAGTAAGATATCAATAGGCTACATTTACTGACCGAGCGACCGAAGCGTCTCCGTTCCAGCTTTGGCAAAAATGCTTTCCTGTGCTTGGATTTCTGTCCGGCAGTTCTCAACCGATTCTCGTGAAATTTCGTGAGCAGGTTCGATAAATATGTGTATTTTTTTGTGTATTTAGATTTTATATTTTCTTTTTAAAATGGCGGAGATATTGCGAAGCCACGCCTTGCGAAAATAGTTATTAAACTAGTGGGTTTGTGAGCTGCAGACCTCCCAAGCTACACAGGAAATATGCGTTTATTTTTTCATTATTTTCCAACGCCACACCTCCGACCCCTTGAAGTTCGTCGGATGAACCAGTGGAGTCGTTATAAAAGCCAATAAAAACAAATAACCCGATTGCATTTTTATACAACACCACATTCGCGGGTGGCGTACTGACGTGCCCCCAGTGCGCAAGGAGTTTCGCTGCGAAGATCGGCTACACAAGCCATGCTCGGGCGCACGCGCGCGAAACCGACTCGGAGTAGAAGTGGTCGCCACGACCGAAATCGGTCGGAATCCATCGTCATCATCATCACCACATTCAAACTTATAATGCACCTGGTTACATACATGAAGTATGAAAGTAGCAAGTACCAATAAATTTGTAAACAACATTTTGCTGTCTAAAACACAGGAAAATTAAGGATACCTAATACCCATGCAAGAAACTTGAAACCATTGCGCAGTGGTAGAGAACCCTTCCCGAGCGAGTCCGACTCACACTTGGGCGATTTTTTTTTACATTTACCTTATTTAAACCTCCTTGGACTCCGGATCCGGTCGGGCCTTTTTCGAGTATTAGTGGCAATAATCCAAAGCGAATCATTTTCATTCATTTCACGCGCGAAGGTAATGAAATAAGCCAAATTCAAGGCAAAGAAAGAGAATTTACAAGCTGTGGCTAACTGGGTCACACACTGACAAGGCTTGCATGTGTTGGTGCTATATTTAGATAATGCATTCATGCGCCAGCGCATAATGCTACACAATCACTTTCACTGACTTGTGTTCTGAATTCTGATGCACTATCTTTTACTAGTATTTTATACATATAATGCTTCTGTTTGACGACCTCTGTGGCGCTGCGGTAGTGGATCTGACTAGCATGCGAGCGGTCCCGGGTTCGACACCGGACGGGGCTCCAGAAAAAAAAAAAACGTCTTGCATTTATGTGTTTAACCGTTAGGTTGTAAAACCCGTGTGAGAGAAACGGAGCTCTGGTTGACAACAACCAGAGCTCCGTTGTTACCCATCGGGTACGGCACCCTAGAAACAACCAAGTGCGGCCGAATAAACATTTACATACAGGCTCATACATTGCTTCTGGCCCCACACTAGGATAACATATGTCGTGGGAACCAGAAAAGTGACGTCACACACTTGTTGGTTTAGCTGAATATCAGTATTCCATGTTCGAAATGTTTCAGGCACATATCAGAATTGCACAAATCTGAAAATAAAATCGTAAAACTCCTGTGAGAGAAGTCGTTTACCTATTTACGGAGTCATTAAATGACTGTTTAACCTTTTGACCGCCACGTAGGCTATGCCTATAACCGACACTATTTTATATGGGAAATATTAAACTGCACATCAAAAATACTGATTTTCACAGAAAATATCAGGGCATAATACTGCGGTAGCTTAGGTGAAGAGTAAAGGGGGTGAGCGAAGCGAAGCCCCCTTTATCCTTCGTATTAGGTTGAACATGTCAAAACAACAAAAATACTTAAAACATAAAAAGTGTTTTTGCTGATCCTTTTTGCTGTGAAAATCTGTATTTTTGATGTGCGATTAAATAATAGCCTTTTTATATCAAAAGAAACCTTATCTCGTAGGAATTACGTTGCTTTTTGTTTGGCGTGTCAGTGACATTTAGTATTTGATGTACGGCGGCCGAAAGGTTGAAAAATATAGGCAGGAAAAAGTAAAAACAATAAAAATCTGTCAATATTATGTACTTGAACAAACTTCAAGGTGACTTGATGAGCGTAAATAACCGGTGCGGTAATAAGGCTTCACTTAATGCATATTTAGACAAAAAGATATCGCTCGTTTCTATGTATTATTTTCTATGTCCAAGCTTGTCTGATGCCCGGTTCCTATATTTCAAAAACGATCCGTTTTAGTTACGAATGGTAGTTAATTCTACGAGGCGTAAGCTAAAACCGTTCCTATAACAAACGTCTCGTTATGCAACCAACCGACTGCTGGCTACTAACGGATGGGAGGGTTACCGGCAACGGAGCGTAAGCGTATTGCATGGAGATGTCACTTGGTTGCGTTCCTATAAATATTTTAAACGTCAGTAGACTTTCCAGATAACTATTCGTAATGTCACTTGGTTACCCCTCAATTTCGGTCGGTTAAATTTAATATTTCACTGTTTTGGCTGTAATTTTGAATTTAAAATGTCCAGTTCATCAGATAGTGACAGAGAGTGTTCGAAATTATATCGAACTCCAGCGAGACTGACTCAGCAGAAGATAATAAGCAAAACATGCAGCCCAGGACAGAACAAATGGGAGATCACTGAACAAGCCCCGTACCAACAACCATGACGGTCACGATCCTCAGCCATGAGGGAGCGACCAGAACGAAAGAACCGACAGAAATATCCCTGAGTCTTAGCCCTGAATGAAGATTTAGGTACCGAGGCAAAAACGTTGCATGCCTACTAGGCGGCAGACAAATTTGTAGATAAATCAAATGGGAAGATGATAGGTACTCACCGGCGAAATATACATTTCAAACCAACAACACTTTGTATTTTTTGAAGAATGTGTCGACTAGAAGAAGACTCAAACTTTTTGGAGGATATATGTATATTTCAATTGATGGATGTCAATGTCGAGTCAAATGTCTTTTTCGCGCGATGAACGTTCCGTTCTTGTTATGTATTCTATGCATTCTATTAAGTTTGATAAGGAAAAAATATGTCACGAAGATGCCTGCGTTCGTATAGCTCTAATAAACATCATAAGTTTAGAGAACTCTAAGATCAATTTTAATACTAGAAATAAAGACAAGTTGGTTGCTTATGTAAGCCGACTACATAAAATTAGTAATTCTTTTAAAGGCAATTGTATACGCTATTACAATAAGGTCCCTACTGATATTAAAAACTTACCTTTAGACAAGTTTAAAATAATAATAAAACAGAAATTGTATAAAAAAGGTTACTACAGGATATCTGATTACTTTGAGGACAGATGTCCATGGGAATAGATTGTTTGAGTAACAGGCTGTTTCGATATATAATTAGCATTCATTTTGTAATTTGACAATATTTTATTTAAAAAAGGAAACGCAAAAGATGCGACGACTGTGGAGTTTCTTCGGTGAGCTCTTCTCCACAGATTCCGCCATTGGGTTAGTGAACTCACCCAAAAAAATGTAATGACGTATCTAATGCCCGGTTCCTATATTTAACGGATCGTCATCCGTAAAAGTAACTGTCCGTTTTTCCCTAACCAACTACGAGTCATTAATACCGTTCCACAATTTACTTTCTGTACCTTTTACCTACGGACGTCCGTTGGTCATAGATGTCATTGAAATACCGACGCACCCTCTTCACTCAGAGATGTGCGTTTCGTTATATGCAGGATTGAAATTTGTAATAAGATAAAGTTCAAGCCGATACAAATTAGATTTACATACGAATTGATCTTAGAGTTCTCTAAACTTATGATGTTTATTAGAGCTACACGAACGCAGAGGCATCTTCGTGACATATTTTTTTCCTTATCAAACTTAATAGAATGCATAGAATACATAACAAGGACGGAACGTTCATCGCGCGAAAAAGACATTTGACTCGACATTGACATCCATCAATTGAAATAAGTATACATATATCCTGCAAAAAGTTTGAGTCTTCTTCTAGTCGACAAATTCTTCAAAAAATACAAAGTGTATAATATATTTCAAACCACCAGGTTTGAAATGTATATTACGCCGGTGAGTACCTATCATCTTCCCATTTGATTTATCTACAAATTTGTCTGCCGCCTAGTAGGCATGCAACGTTTTTGCCTCGGTACCTAAATCTTCATTCAGGGCTAAGACTCAGGGATATTTCTGTCGGTTCTTTCGTTCTAGTCGCTCCCTCATGGCTGAGGATCGTGACCGTCATGGTTGTTGGTACGAGGCTTGTTCAGTGATCTCCCATTTGTTCTGTCCTGGGCATTGAGCTAATGGTCCTGGGCTGCATGTTTTGCCTATTATCTTCTGCTGAGTCAGTCTCACTGGAGTTCGATATAATTTCGAACACTTCTCTGTCACTATCTGATGAACTGGACATTTTAAATTCAAAATTACAGCGAAAACAGTGAAATATAAAATTTAACCGACCGAAATTGAGGGGTAACCAAGTGACATTACGAATAGTTATCTGGAAAGTCTACTGACGTTTAAAATATTTATAGGAACGCAACCAAGTGACATCTCCATACAATACGCTTACGCTCCGTTGCCGGTAACCCTCCCGTCCGTTAGTAGCCAGCCGTCGGTTGGTTGCATAACGAGACGTTTGTTATAGGAACGGTTTTAGCTTACGCTTCGTAGAATTAACTACCATTCGTAACTAAAACGGATAGTTTTTGAAATATAGGAACCGGGCATAAGTGATGTAACAACATCCTATGGAAATAAATGATTTTTGATTTTGATTTGATTTTAATTCATATGTAAATCTAATTTGTATCGGCTTGAAATTTATCTTATTACAAATTTCCATCCTGCATATAACGAAACGCACATCTCTGAGTGAAGAGGGCGCGTCGGTATTTTAATGACATCTATGACCAACGGACGTCCGTAGGTAAAAGGTACAGAAAATAAATTGTGGAACGGTATTAACGACTCGTAGTTGGTTAGGGAAAAACGGACAGTTACTTTTACGGATGACGATCCGTTAAATATAGGAACCGGGCATGAGTCGCACTGTCGTTATGCTGTGTTTTTGTTTACAAACGTTCCGGGAATAAATGACGTAATTATACAAACTTTCCGGGAATATATGACGTAATTATACAAACTTTCCGGGAATAAATGACGTCATTATAAAAACTTTCCGGGAATGAATGATGTAATTATAAAAATTTACAACCCCGACTGCGGTGCTCCCCCTCACACCCCCCGGCCACTTGAAGATTATCGGATGAAGAGTTGGAGTGATTACTGGTGGCTCTGTGAGCTGCAGACCTCGCGAGTCTGTTGACCGTGCGAAGGTCTCCGTTACTCCAGGTGGAAAGAAAGTGTGAGATGGATGGAATCGCGGAAAAATGACATAACGTAGCGCCAAACCACAGAAAAATTGTTAAAAAATAAACTACGCCATTTTGTTAAAAATATTTTCAAGGAGAGTTTACGAATACACAATATCCACATTTTGAACGCAGTTCCGCAATGAAATTAGTGAGGATTTCAGAATTACAGGAAAAAATAAAACAATTTAGAGGTGTTTTCGTAATTGAATTCTATCGAGAAAATTTTATCCAGTCGCGTTTGCCTTCAGGGAGAATCTTAATCAAATACTCAATAAACGTTAACACAAAAATCAAATCTGTAGATGACTTCATGATGGAGTAAATGGATTCGATAAAACCAGCCAAGTACGAGTCGGACTCGCTCACGAAGGGTTCCGTACCACTATCTATAAAAAGCGGCAAAAAAAAACAGGTTTTTGTATGGGAGCCTCCTTTAAATATTAATTTTGTTTTGATTTAATAGCTGAAACCGAGACGCTTAACTCGCCTGGTCAAAAAAATAAAATATATGGCGTATGACGTTAGTTTTTAAGGTTAGGTTGACTGACAAAAATGTTAAGACTGCTTACGCGCTCTATCCACTTTTTTTAAATATTTTGTCTATTCCGTCCTATTCGCTCTCTCTCCCTCACACCCACTCACCCTAAACTTGCTATTGTGACGTCATTTACACGCAAGGTTTCATAAGTATTCGATAAAGAGACGTTCAGCGACGAAGGTCGCGGCATGCTTGTGGGAAGTAGTGACCTAGATCGCTCTAAACTGCGAGCTGGTAGCTTACCTTGGATGGTCCAGCCTAGCGGCCTGTACTCGGTGAAACTAAAAGTAGGATTGCTCTCTCCTTCGCACGCGTCCTACGACAGATAATGTTTTATTGGCCTTGTTAGAGGAAGGCAAATCGAATGATGAATATCATAACGTGACAGGAAGTAAAACTGCTCGATATAAATAAAATAAAACCGGTCAAGTGCGAGTGGGACATCGGACCCGCACACGAAGGGTTCCGTACCATAGTACACGGAAAAACGTAAAACGACAGTCTTTTGTAGGAGCATACCTTTTTAATTTTTTAATAATAAAATATTAAATTCAAGGTAAGACTACATTTAAGGCCGTTCATCGAAACATTGAAAAAGAGTTTTGTGTATGTAGTATGTAAAAATTGAACTATGTACTCAGGTTAACGAAACTCTTTGCTCATTGAAACCGGAAGTGGATAGAAATTAAGTATCCTATTTACAGAAATAAAATCAAATTGATAAAAAACTTAATATTATTTATTATAACTCGAATATGCAATTGTTAATCGTATAATAACAAATAATTAAGCACAAAACTCAATACCTGCAATCAATAACTTTTGCGATAAGATCGGGAGAGTCCATTTTTCACCGATAAACAAATAAAACAAAATGGCTAAGAAAATGGCCAAACCAATCATTTCTTGTGTAGGTACTTCTTTTAATTCTTAAAAACGGTATGTTTCATTATTTGTTGTTATAGCGGCAATAGAAATGCACATTCTGTGAAAATTTCAGCTCTCTACCTATTTAGGTTGATCCGATAGAGCCCGGTGACGGACGGACGGACAGACAGACGGACAACGGAGGTTTAGTAATAGGGGCCCGTTTAGATGCTTGTGTGAAATCAGTCAACATTCTCTGACATAATGTACCTAATCAGTTTCGACATTCTCTGTCTTAGTCCCTTGTCATGTCATGTCAGTATTGTCAACTCGAGCAGAATACTAATCGCTCTGGTCAGAAACCTTCTTAAAGTAAATTTGTCCCCAACAATCCCTATGAATAAAGCGGGTAATTTCGCCGTTTTTAGGGTTCCGTACCCGAGGGATGCCAAACTGGGGTCTGGGCTCTATTGAGCCTCCGCTGTCTGTCCGTCAGCTGGCTGTATCTCACGGGCCGTAACAGTTAGACAGTCATTAGTGTATAACTGATGCCGCTAGAGCAAGAAATAATTAACAACGAGCATTTTTTATTTATTAAAGAGAATGCATGCACGGGACGTGATTTTTTGTGTTTTTTGTACGACGATACGGAACCTTTCGTGTATGAGTCCGACTCGCACTTGGCCGGCTTTTCAGCTTATGTATTGATGAAGTTTTCTATTATCGTTAACCTCAGTATAATGTACTAGGTATTTCTACTACTATTCGTAGTGTTTATCGAAATTCGGCGCAACCTTGCTGTGCGCCCGCGCAGTCGCGCAGGGGTCGATGGCATCGAACGTCCGAGACATTGGCTGTTGATGTAACGCCTAAAAATAAGAAATATGGCCGCCTGTTGACGTTGGATAAAGAAATGAACGGATTTACAGCCGATGTTATGCAAGGATAGGGTTTTTAATATTATAGATGTCATAATTAAACGTGTTCTTCTTCTCTAGTGGGATGATCATTGGTCATGCATGATCATAAGTTCATAACCGAGATTGCCCCGAACATTAAAGGCTTGAGGACGTCATGCATGATCATAAGTTCATAACCGAGATTGCCCCGAACATTAAAGGCTTGAGGACGTCATGCATGATCATAAGTTCATAACCGAGATTGCCCCGAACATTAAAGGCTTGAGGACGTCATGCATGATCATAAGTTCATAACCGAGATTGCCCCGAAAATTAAAGGCTTGAGGACGTCATGCATGATCATAAGTTCATAACCGAGATTGCCCCGAACATTAAAGGCTTGAGGACGTCATGCATGATCATAAGTTCATAACCGAGATTGCCCCGAACATTAAAGGCTTGAGGACGTCATGCATGATCATAAGTTCATAACCGAGATTGCCCCGAACATTAAAGGCTTGAGGACGTCATGCATGATCATAAGTTCATAACCGAGATTGCCCCGAACATTAAAGGCTTGAGGACGTCATGCATGATCATAAGTTCATAACCGAGATTGCCCCGAACATTAAAGGCTTGAGGACGTCATGCATGATCATAAGTTCATAACCGAGATTGCCCCGAACATTAAAGGCTTGAGGACGTCATGCATGATCATAAGTTCATAACCGAGATTGCCCCGAACATTAAAGGCTTGAGGACGTCATGCATGATCATAAGTTCATAACTGAGATTGCCCAAAATACTGAAGGTTGAGGCTTTCAAAAAAAATCCAAAAGCTCTTGCACGTTCCAAATTCATGCTCGTCTTCTAAATTAGTTAAAAGTTGCTTGTTCACGCCTCTGGAATCGGAAGTTTTGTCAAATCAATGTCTTTTGGTGATCTCATCTCAATACCTTCACATTACCCCCTGATTAGATAAGGGACTAGCTGCTATTGTTATCACAATCAAGTTACTTTAAATTGCCTATTAAATAGAAATGTGACGCAAATCTCGCAATGTTGTGTTGTGTTCGTATTTCGATAAGTCACAGAGGCGCGGGCGCAGGTCACGTGACGTAAGATGATGCTGTCATGCATGAGTTAGCATCGCAAATAGGTATTGCAAATAAGAAAGGTCGATGAACATTGAATAGGTATTTACAATACTTTTAAGATTGTGCTCGTCAAGTGAGTTAGGTTAGGGTAGGATTCGCATTATACCAACATAAGAATTCCTAAAAATTTATTGTTCTCGTTCCGTATTAGAAGGTTCTTAGGCCCAGGCCACACAGAAAAGACGTAAGAGACAGACGCGGCGCCCCCTTTAATTGACTCTCTCGAAAGCGCCTCCGTTCATGATTGGGCAATAATGCTTTCGTATGTCCGGATGTTTTCCTCAACAGGGCGCATTTCTCTACTGATTGTCGTGAATTTTTGTGAGCAGGTCCGGTAATTAAATAGTTTTATTTTTTCGATTCAATTTTGGAAAAATTTCAAAATGGTGGAGATGTGGGTGTTTTCAAATTAGAAAAAACCGCTACAGTCCAAACAGCTGGACGGATTTTAACAAATGAGGTGTCGTTGGGTTTGTGGAGACCGTGAGAGTAACAGGCTAGATACATTTTAGTGAAAAGTCAATAGGTTGGGTTTAAGACCGCAAAATGTAGATTACAAAGTACTTTCATACTCCATGTACGTAACCAGGTGCATTCATAAGTGTGTATGTCATATTAAAAGAAAGTGACACTCGCGAGGTCTACAGCTCACAGAGCCACTATTTGTTGGTCATATTAATTAGTTATCCAACAATGGGAAAGGCATTACAAAAACGTCAGATAATGGATAAGTAAAGTTGACCGTCGTCGTCGCGTCATTGTCATTGAACTGACAGTTGTCTACCGGAATTGGGCCCATCAGACGGGTGCCGGGTGCAGATGTCGCAGTTAGTTGGTTAAATCAGACACTTAACTAACTTTCTAGACCGTTAATTAAATGCCGACGTTTAACCAAGTCACTAAAATTCCGTCAGACAAGTGAGTGAACGAAACGTTTAACGAGTTGTCTAAACGTTCCTTGGTAACAAGACATAAATATTTTTTATGTGTACTTAAGTTTATGTTTTTAAGTATATTTTGTTGTTAAACCTAACACGAAGGATAAAGAAGGCTTCGCATCGCTCGCCCCCTTTACCCTTCACCTAAGCTACCGCAATGTTTTGTCCTGACATAAGCTGTGCAATTCAGCTGTTGCCGTAACGCCATCTTGTTTTCCAACACGCCGGCTTTCGGTAAGACAGACTGTTAAACGTTTTCGACGATGCTTTATTTAAATCAAAATGCTAGTGACTTGGTTAAAAATCGGTTTTTAATTAACGGTCTAGAGAGTTAGTTAAGCCTCATTTGCGAACCTTACAGAGCAGACGGGGCACAGACACATGGGCGCGACGGGGGGGTGTGCACGGGGGGTAGGGAGCGGGGGTCATCTTGACAAAATCACGCCGCCATTCACGCCCGTCTTTTAAAAAGGCCCGTCTATGCCCTCTCTGCGACGAGTTCTCTAAGTCTTTTGTGTGTGGCCTGGGTCTGGACTGGACATTGTCCATTTTCTGCTAAGCGTGGACAGAATGTACGAGGTAACACGAGATAACCACTGATTATAAATAATTCCATTACGAATAATTTCGATTATCTAGTTGTGTAAATCGACAGTTAAAACTAAAAGGGAAATTTTGTGAAACACAGTCTGTAATCGGTCGACCGGACGACATTTTAATTTCGGTATTGCCATGTAAAAAATCTTAATAAATCACCAATTATACAGAAATCACTCTGTGGTATCTAAAGTAGCACTTTTAGTACCAATTTTTCTTTCAAATAAATAAAGTACATCAATGCGAATGCATTACAACAATACATGCGCGATTCTTCGCATTAAATCCTTGTTCAAATGGACAAAAATTATCTCGATTTGTGGGTATACTACTTATTTATGGCAATACTAAACAAAAATAAAAATAAACCATTATCACCGGATTACTTTGGTGTCTACCAAAAGCCTTAGCCCTTTTTCTCAGGGACAGCGCTGGTGGATCAAATTTAAAAATACATAGTATATTCTTCTACTGATAGTCAAATATCGAAGACACGTGGTAGCAAAAAGTATCAAACAATGAGGTCGGTTGATGATCGAGAGATTCCAAATAAGGTTTGATGACAGTTCATTAACCAGCAACAATGGCCGCCTACCTGTGACTCAACTGAGCAAAAACTCATCTTATTTGGATTGAAGAGATGATTCCAATTCCAAAAATGCAAAAGGCGGCAGTTGGAGAAATGAAAGTCGTTAATACAATGGGTTAATGAGGCCCCACACTAGGCAAAGCCTGAATCGGAAGTGCCGTATTAAACGCGCGAAAAAGAAATAAAAAAAAACTTCGGTTCCCTTAGTGCACCCGCAGATGACCGATTTTATAATATCATTACGTCTCTTGCATGGGGGATTAACCCTTTTGGTATAACGGCTTCCAGAGTTATATGAGGCTTGGGGCATGTAACAAGCAGTTTAAGGACACATCTGATACTGGCCAAATGAATCTCAAAAGAGGATTCATTTGAATCATGCAATAACAAAGTAGAAAGATGGATTATTATAACGCGTCCTCATAACCTCAAAATAATTAAATACACGGCAAAAATAATACAAGTGCATAAATTGCATCTGGCGACATCTCCTTGGCTTGGTATCCTCGTTTTAATTTCGGTTTTAAGGCCACGGGTCAACCTGGAAATGTGGATATAACTACCGATGACGCTTTCACAGAAATTTCGTGTTCTCAGTGCAGAAATAAATTGCTAGTACATTATACTATTTTGAGCGACTAAACGCAAGAAAATTAATGGGAGGAGGGGGTGAGGGGACCTGCCCCCCTAAGTCTCAATTGTCTCAAAACCAGGGGATTTTTGTTATGAATTTTCAAAAATCGCATTATGATGTTATCTTTTACTATAGGATTTTTACAAAAATTAATTGTTTGTAGTATTGATATTCGAAATCGCCTTAACTCCGGCCACTCATAAAAAAGGCAAGAATTTAATCGCACATCAAAAACAGTGATATTCACAGCAAAAAAGGATCAGCAAAAGCACTTTTTATGTTTTAAGTATGTTTGTTGTTCTTACATGTTCAACCTAATACGAAGGATAAAGGGGGCTTTGCTTCGCTCACCCCCTTTACCCTTCACCCAAGGCTACCGCAGTATTTTGCCCTGATATTTGCTGTAAATATCTGTGCAAATCAGTATTATTGATGTGCAGTTTAATTTTTCCCTATAAAAACCCTCTAGGCAGTAGCAACAAGACTGCCCACTGCCCAGGAAGGACTGCCCAGATGTCGGTTTGGTACCAACACTGACCTAATACAAGACTTCCTCGTCAGCGGGGTGCCCTGACTCAGATTTCAAAATCAGTCAAATAAAACAGCCAGGTTTGCTTTATTCCACGTTCCATTTCACCCAACTTTACAATACGTTTTTGACATCTATTATGAAATACGTATTGGAAAGAGTAAAAATTGCGTTCCATTTCAGACACACAAAGTAATATTTTGCTTTAGGTATTATAAATCCAAAACAAGTTTCCGACAATTAAGACTAGGATAAAAGGTTTACGAATATAGTCCACTATCCTCCTAAATAACTCAAGTAATTAAAATCAGGTGTCCGTGATCAAAACCCAACCTGTACCAACCTTTTTCCCAGAAGAGGAATAGACAGCGACCTCCACCTAACATCACATACTTCCGCAACGTTCATACATAGTCTCTTCATATAAGCTCGCTGGATATGTTTAATTATATTCTATGATGATGACTAATAATAAGGAATTGCGCACCGTCCGCGCCGAGTTTCTCTTGCTCTGAGCAGGCTGCGACCTCTCTTTCTCGCATAGGCTAAGCTGGGGCGAGAGCGAGACGAGACCGCTCGCTCGGAGCCCTAAAACCTTGGCTAGAACTGTACTTAGATCTGCACGGAAATGTATTTAAATTATATGGTGGGCAGCTGCTGCATGCATTAATATTGAAAGGAAAATCAAGTAGAATTGACTGAGCGAGCGCGAAGTGCGACAAAGCGTCTCCGTTCAGTTTGGGCAAAATTGCTTTCGTAGGTTCTCTCCTACATGTCGCATTTGTCAACCGATTCTCGTGAATTTTTTTGAGCAGGTTCGATAATTATATGTTGTTTTGTCGATTTAGTTCATGGATTTTTTTTTCACAATAGCGGTTAAAAATGTAATAAGACAAATATTCCCAAACAGCTCGACGGATTTTAACAAATAAGGTATCGTTGGATTCGTGGAGATCGTGAGAGTGACATAGGCTATATAATTTTGGTGAAAACTTATTCGGTTGGATTTTAGATCGCAGATAGTAGTTTATGTGACTGATACATAAAGGGCTCATAATAATATCACCAAGGTTACCATAATAATATCAATTAGGTTTTAATGCCTAATTACGTACAGTTATATACACTCGTTTATCTACACACATATCATAAGCTCCCTTTGATATGTTCAGGAACCGCATGTTCGACCGGCATGGTGGCAATGATAATTGCTCTGCACTTGTTTAGCTTGTTCAGTAGTACCAACTTCGCATACCTAGGGGCGGCACGCAGGCGGGCGTCGGCGTTCGAAATTTGAATGTCATAATTTGTCAAACAATATTAAGATAAGAAATGAGTTTTTGCCAAGTAGTATAATATTATGCTGGTCGTAACGTGCAGTTTTTGGACGCAGTAAAGATGTTTTATCTACACACATCATAAACCCTCTTTACTGCGTTCAAAAACCGCACGTTACGATCAGCATTAAGTTAAACTACTTGGTAAAAACTCGTTTCGTATCTGGAAATCTACACATTATGGTCATTATGTGTAGTTTTTCTACATATACATGTAATGACATTCAAATTTCGAACGCCGACGCCCACCCGCGTGCCGTCCCTAGTTTGTCTGTGAAGTTGGTACTGACATTCAAATTTCGAACGCCGACGCCCGCCTGCGTGAAGTTGGTACTACAGAACAAGCTAAACAACTGCAGAGCCACAATGTCGGTCAAACATGCGCTTCCTGAACACATCAAAGAGAGCTTATGATATGTGTGTAGATAAACTAGTGTATGTAACTGTCCATAATTAGGCATTAAAACTCTCGAGTGATATTTTTATGAAACGAGCCGAACTCGAGTTTTAATGCCCTTCATTATGCAGAAGTCACATAAACTACTATTATAGTAGGTACGTTTTGATATTACTAATTTTGGCATTCTTCCATGGTGAAAGCAAGATCCTTCAGGTCGTCTCAATGATAATAAACAGAAATGTTCTCAAGATGTTGCGGGCTGAAAATAGCGAGGTCATTGCATATTTTTATGGTATTTTTTGGCAGAATGTTTTTGATCTGTGCCCGCATTTTTTTTCCGCACCTAATTAGTGCAGTAACTCTTTCATGTTGCATTTCAAAAGCAATTCTGAGAAAAGACAAAGAAATGGCGCAAATAGATTAACGTTTGTTGTTTCCTACCAATGAAAACTACCTACTCGTGTAAATAACTACCTATTTGTTGAATAACGTGTAAAAAGTAAAAACAATTAATATTCGCGTTTGGTTTCGAAGATCTGAACTTTTTAAAATTGCCTATATTTTTTAATGCTGAGTTCTTTAACCTTTGGCGCGCTGGCTTGTGCTGTATTACCAACCAAATTAAGTATGCGACAAAGTTCGTTAAACTTAACTTAGTGGACCAATAAGAAACTTAACCTGACTACAAAGGAGTGGCTTCCAAATTAAGAATATGCTGAGAATAAGAATAAGAGACATAAATGTATCCATTATGTCATGAACCGCCTATTCAATGATCAAACAATCTGTGCGGTTTCCAACTCCAAAGAAAAAAAAAACTAAGATGCATTTCTTTCTTTTCTTTGTCATCCGGCCAGTATTCGCAAGGTGCGAAAATTGAAATGACACCGTCAAGGCCACAGGTTTGCGACACGCGTTCTATGACCTAAGTTTAGCGGCCAATTTACCGAGAGCCCTACTGCAGTACTTTCGTTTAGACACCAGAGCTCAGAATATTGGTAGTTTCCGAGACAGTGTGAAAACGTGGATGCCCGTTGGCGCAGTTTGTTCTGCTACGCACGAGGCGACGCCCGCCGCGCGCTCGCTTTTCCGAACGTAAACAAAGAGCTTTGTTTTCGAAATTTTAAAATTTTTAACGGCAGTTTTCTTTCTTTTTCGTGTCGTACACTAGGTGCCGGTATAACTTCTTTTGTTTTCAGCCAGTTATCAGTTGTTTTGAGATAAGGTTTGTCAAGATTAGTAGCGACTCTTTTGTAAATTAGTTTTGAAGTGATTCGTGTGATAAAACAGATTTTTTAGATTTCCAAGTCAAATACAATTTAAAGATCTTTATTTGAACAAACTTTAGTAGCACTGAAAGTGAATATATTTATTGACATATATGTTGATATTATTTTATTAAGAACAGTATGTATTTATTAAATATTTATATAGATGTTAATGATACGTTTAACGTTTTACCGTATCTAGTGCCTTATTAAACACAGTTTAAAGGTTCCTGCTTACGCTTACTTATTATATATCCGGCCCGAAGGACCACATAAAGCGCCCCAAATGGTGTCAATTGCTTAATGCTGTGGACATTAACTTATACTAATAATGGATATTATTGCCACTCAAATATACAGTTTCCCTATATTTACCAATATTTTCCTCAAAAAAATTCCACAACCGATTTAAAAAATTAGGTAATTGAGTTTAAGCAGAACAGGGCGCGGTGTGAAAAGGTCACAATTAGAATACAACAATTCAATTCTAATTCACGCTCGCAACTAGAATTACCGTTTCGTATCGCATTAAACTACCTAGTTTCATTTATTTAATTCAAATACCGTTTACGCAGTAATATTTGCTTAGTATTATAATTATAACACGTCATAGATTTTGTCATTTTATTCTGACAGAAGTCTGAGCACGCTATGATTCTGTTTCTATCTTTATTCATTCCCACCGGTCGCATCTAATCTTCCTAAAAGTCCTGTAAGAAGGACCGTATAGTTATTATCTGAAGTTAGTTGACTCCAAAACCCACAAATGTTGCCATATCGATTCAATTTAGCCGTGCCTTTGGTTATTATGTAGAGTAGTGCATCACAATGAGAATGTCAGCAATTCTCTAGCCATTATAGTAACAACTAACGCCATCTGTTACCGAATATCAAAACTAACCTTAGCAATCTCGGGCACTCGTTGTTTGCAAACTGTAGGTACCTTTAGAAACAACAATAGAATCGTAATAAAAATACATGTCATTATGGCAATATCAGAAAAAAATATGTAGGGTAATCGTAAAGAGGAAGATTTCTCGCCAAACAAAAAACTGGGACGGTCATTGCGTAGGCGATCCGTTACAAACTGTATGGTCAGGTCAGGACACAATGTCGGCCATTGTCAAGGTGCGCTGAAATTATCTACAAAATAACTCACTGACTGATAAAACAATATAATTATACTGGATATCGATAGAACGATTAGAGACTGCTATAGTATTATAAAGTTGTAAGTGCAAAACCAGTTCAGGCGATGCGTAATTGTAATCAAAAGTTATTTTCCAGTTATAGACGACCCAGGAAGTTGAACGGAGGACAATGTGTGAGTGTAAAATGGCTAGAATAAGAATAAACCGTGCAATGCGACAGCTGTGACGGACAGTCAAAATGTCACTAGACAAACGCAAAAGGAAAATCAAGTTGCAAGTGTCTTTCAAAAGGACAATCTTACGGACTCAAAATATCTAGCCCGAACTCTACGGCAAACTATGATCTCAATATTCTAAGTGCTCAACATAAATATTTAATCAAAAATAAAAGACTGACAGTTAAATTTCAAATTTAGAACTTTTTAGGAATATAAAACTCAAAATGATCGCGCTGAAAAAGTTATACGGCGACGAATTGCTCCGTCTAGCTTTGGTGTTGAGTCTTCTCAAGGCTGATCCTGACGACTTCCTGGAGAGAGAGACACAACAGCTCATGGCTGGACTTCACGGCTCGAACGGCAGCGACTGGTCCTTGGAGAATGAACCCAGGACACTGATAAGACCAAGATACGTCCATCCGAAGTCCTTAGACAACGCGCTCATAAACTACGAGAGAGAACTCTTCGACGAACTGAACTCCCTTGGTCGTTACAACTCGTACACAGAATACAATGACCGGATATTCAATGGTAATCGACCTGTTCATACATATTTAGTGAATGTGGCTACGGAGACAGTCGCGCCTTCGCTGGCGGACCCGCAGGTGCCCGCTGAGAATGTGGACAGCGACGGAGTTTCTGCTGACGACAATGTCGCGCAAGAGGTCAAAGTCGACGAATCAGAAGACGCTCCAGACGCCGTCGTAACACTGTCCGCAGGATTCCTAGAAAACCGGACAGAATCTGATATCTTCGACGAAATTACTTCACGGTCTTTTGATGTCAACGAGTTTCTTGTGTCGCCCGACGAAATGCTGCTGAAAAAGGAAGAAGAGCTAAATGTCAATGTCAAGAAGGAGCAACAGGAAGACCTTTACGATGACAATGCAATCGACGAGTTTGTACCGTACTTCGCGACGAAGACTGAAAAGTTCGAAATTAGCGAACCACATTCAGTCTTTGACCAAAACATGGCTGATCTTCAGGACTACGGGGACTACTTTGATGTCAAGGAGCTACAAAAGGATCTGGAGTTCCTGGACGGAAAAAAGCAACAAGACAACTTAGAACAGTTTCTTCTAGAGAACACTCCATTGGAGTCAGACTCGGATGTCTACGATTTAGCGCCTCTGTTCGATGAGGAGGTCATAGTGAAGAGGGAAAGGGCCAGCACTAGTTTCACGTCATGTGCGAGTTCCAGTGGTGTGAGTGAGATGGAGAGTGTGTTGGATGCTGGGCCCGATGTGAAGCTGGAGCCTGATGAAGGCCATCATACTGGTGACGAGTTGACTCAAGAGGTGAGTTGTAGTTTAGACACGCTTATTTTCTTGTTTTCAATGTTGCTAGTACCAGTGGTGGATCCAGGACTGTCGTTTGGGGGCCATGACCCCCACTGAGAGTAGGAATAACTTATAAAATACAGAATATTCGATGGCAATTGAACGTTCGCTAACCTTACCTACAGGTATAATAATAAAGTTAATAATAATAAAATAAATAAATGTCCATTCGCTTGGATAGGGTCGCACACCCGCACGCATCCTTATTCGGCGCGACGGTATCTAAACGAATGGGCGAATTTAGTATGGTATGGCACCTAAGAATAATAATGAAATTTCTATTATTGATCAATTTCATAATTACGAACCTAGATAGTCTTGGGAGGGGCTCGAGCCCTCTAGCCCCCTCTCTGGATCCGCTACTGGTTAATACCTAGTAGAAATAAGTATGTTGGTAAAATCAAGGCGATTTCCTGTCATGGCCGAATACTCATATTGCTGCTCAAAATAGGCACCGCTTAATGTCATACTAGCGCTGTCAGTGTCCAAGCGAGAGACAATGACAGCATGAATTTGAGTGTTCGTCAAATCGGGCCTTAGGTGACGTGAAGTGAGAAAAGAAGAGTGGTGGTGCCCTCCCGTCAACGTCATCCAGGTGCCAGAAGCCTTGTAGCACTTTATATCACGGGCAAACTTATCGGGAAGGGGGAATGTTGAAGGCAATAGATGGCGCTGTACGTTTAGGCACTGAGGGCGACTTGCACCAGACTTGTAACAGCCGCTATGATTCGCAATTTCGAACCTTATTCCATGCGAATAAGGTGCAAATACGTCTGGAAACTCGAATCTTATGGAAGAGTCTCTATCAGAGCCAGGGTACAACGCGGACAGGTTACGTAGTCAAGGAATGGCAAGGTTGTCAGCCAGGCTCCAACTTAACATAGCCGTGATGGTATAATATAAGTTATGAAATGTTTTTAGCTATTGTCAAAAGCCAGGTGCAGAGGGTTTACCACAAAATTTTAGCGATTCAGATTTTTCAAAACAAGAACATCACCATGGTAACAATTTCCATTCCAATACGCCATAATGGGCTTTATTGACCGAGCGAACGAAGCGTCTCCGTTTCAGGATTGAGCAGGTTCGATAATTAAATAGTTTTTTTGTCGATTCAGTTTTTGGCAATTTTTCAAAATGGCGGAGATGTGGGGGTTTTAAACTTCAAAAAACTACACCTAACGGCTTGACAGATTTTAATGAGGTGTTGAATTTGTAGAGACCGTGAGAGTAACAGGCTATATAATTGACCGAGCGAGCGATGCGTCTGCGTTTCAGGCTTGTGCAGAAATGCTTTCGTATGTCCGGATGTTATCCTCTAGAGGCCGCATTTATAAACTGATTCTCGTGATTTTTTGTGATCAGGTTCGATAGTTAATTGTTTTTTTTTGTCAATATTTTTTTTTTGATTTTCTCAAAATGGCGGAGATGTAGGGGATTTAAAATTAAAAAAAACAGCAACAGTCCTAGCAGCTTGGCGGATTTTAACAGATGAGGTCTCCTTGAAAAGACCCTGAGAGTAACAGGCTGTATTATTTTAGTGAAAAGTCATTGGTGCGGTTACTTTCATACCTCATGGACGTAACCATTACATTGTGTACTTGAGCCACCGCCGTGCGCTCGTTCTGGCCCTGGAAGAATACCAGCGTCACAGCGACTCGTCTGTGACATTGCTGAGTCAGGGCCATTTCATTACGATCACATAACCACATATTTGCACATAGCAGTATTCTTGATTTTATTTTGTTTTGTTGTTAATTATTGTGAATATGTTGCTGATTGTATTTTATTGATTATTGTTATTTACTATCTGCATCTATCTAAATTATGAATTCAGATCATGAATTCAGGAATGCATTCCGAATGAATAAAGCTATTCCAGTTAAGTGACTATTAAAGTTACCTGACGTCCTCCAACTCATAGAACATGTCCTTCGAGGAGTCGTGGATGTAAATCTTCACAAGGGGACTGTCCATGTACTGCATAGTGAGTTGTTTCGGGAAACTCCGAACAAATAATGCCTTCACGGTATCTATAGACGTGATGTCGTTCGGGAGAAGAGCCCGTTTCGTCTCGTTTCTGTACTGCAGGAAGACGAGGCCTGGGGGAAAAAATAGCTTATTATATTACCATTCATAAGTTCATTCATAAGTTTGTATGTGGTATTGAAAGAAAATGACACTCGAGAGGTCTACAGCTCACAGAGCCACTAGTTTACATGGTACCAAGACTTGTTTTAAGATGATCAGGTAATTTTGCGGATCAACTTAGTTTCCTAAACTGAATTGGCATAAGACGTTGAGGTAATCCCCCAGGTCGGTTTGAAAACTATCTAAGTTGCACAGCGCCATCTGACGTTATGCCAGACGGAGCTCGTTTTTAGGGTTCCGTACCCAAAGGGTAAAACGGGACCCTATTACTAAGACTACGCTTTCCGTCTGGCACCACGCTGTACCTCATGAACCGTGATAGTTACACAGATGACGTATTTCTGTTGCCGCTATAACAACAGATGCTAAAAAACGAAATAAAATAAATATTTAAGGGGGCTCCCATACAACAATTATTTCAATACCACACACAAACTTATGGATGCACCTTGTCACGTACATGGAGTGTGAAAGTAGCCGCACCAATAACTTTGTAAACATCATTTTGCTGTGTAAACTCCAAACAATTCACTCCACACCATCCCTACCATTGTACGGTGGTACGGAACCCCTCGTGCGCGAGTTAGCCCGCACTTGACCGGTTTTTGTTATGAATTCTGATGACGGCGCAGGCTCGTTCGAGTTGGATTTACAATAATTACAATTGTAAATAATACACGCACTTAGTCGCGCCACATTTGACATCGAACGCATAAATTTCTTCGTCGGTTCCGCGCAGCCGGAAACGAAACGTATCCTCGTGGAGATTAAGTTCATATTCACAATGTTTTGGGTGTCCATCCGAAAGAATAATTTTGTTTTTTTGAAAAACTCTAGACTTGTTTTTGGGTGGGAGTTTTTGAACGATTAAATATTTTCTATGGATTTACGGGATTTAATCAATAGCTGTATATTATAACATCTAATAAGGTGCTGGCCCATTGCCGCACCTATGGAGACATGAAGATTTCCTCATGATGTTGTTTAGGATTCAGTCTGAATTGCAATTACATACAGGCACATACATTGCTTCTGGTCCCACACTAGGATACCCTGAGTCGTGGAAACACACAAGACCTGGGGATTTTTTTTGTTCCCCAACCGGGGTCGAACCCGGGGCCTCTCGCGTGGGAAGCACAGCCTCGGCCTCTACACCGCATAGGTCATCGCACCATACACACACGCACATACATAGCCGATTTACATGTTATTCAGGTCGATGCAATCGAGGTTACGAATGAAGAGACAAGCTTAACTGATTCGTGGCCGAAACCAGAACTAAAGCCGTTAGTATGAAATGTCATTCGTTTGCCATTGACACTAGCGATGCCATGAGCGGCCCTAGGTAAGATTGTGGTACCAATATCTTTAAGTCACCTTATCTTCGTCACGTGACATATTGATCCTCTTTATGAATAAGCATAGACGTCAACATAACTTCTGTTTTCTGTTCACGGCTGTTTCAAGTTTTAAGTGAAAAAAATGTAGTTCCCAGGGACATTATGATGTTTCTAAACACACAGATGTTCTTCCCAGGGACATTATGATGTTTCTAAACACACAGATGGAAGAAAACATAACAAAACATAAGTCTTCATAACAAATATTTTTGACGTGATAATCTTATAAATCGATGAACGCCGGCTGCACGCACGAAAAAGTGTCACGTTCCATCTGAGCCGAGCGTGCAAGCGAGAGCGCGGAACAAGCTATAGAGAGGCACAATCGGCCTAACCGATTCTTATGACGTTATCACGTAAAATTATCGTCCGTAAACCGACTTTACAGACAAACAATTTTTTTTTCGGGATTTGGGAAGTGTGTCCATTATGAGGAACATCAAAGAAGCATTTGACCGAATTTCACGTTCAGCGTCTTAACATTAACAATTCAGCATTGCTCTGCTGATAAATTTCTACTTTTTATTTATTTATTTTTTTTGGATTGATCTTTACTGTTCCGTACCCGAAGGGTGCCAACGGGACCCTATCACTAAGCCTCCGCTGCCCGTCTGTCTGTCCGTCCATCCGTCACCGGGCTCTACCGGATTAACCGAAATAGGTGGAGAGTTGAAATTTTCACAGAGAGTGTATTTCTATTGCTGCTATAGCAACAAATAATGAAATATACCGTTTTTAAGAATTAAAAGAAGTACCCATACAATAGATTATTTGTATGGCCATTTTATTAGCCATTTTGTTTTATGTGTTTATCGGTGAACTGAACTGGACTCTCCCGATGTTATCGCAAAATATCTTTTGATTGCAGGTATCGACTTTTGAGCTTAGTTATTTGTAATTATACGACAAATAAATGATCATTCGAATTATTTTTAAGTTTTTGGAGTGTGCGCGTTGTGGAAGCGTTGAGTTGGTAGATCGTGGATTGATGGGATTACCGTGAACCCTGAACATAACATGTACTACAAGAATAAACGTTTATAAACTGAGCTGGTATATTATTTGTAGCTAGATAATAAAGAAACAATCATTGGAAAATATATACAATAGCAGTCAATAGAGAAAACTATAGAGTTTTTGTGACATTTGTCAAACTGTCAAGCAAATATTCTCAACTAATCATTTGACCAAAGAGATTATTATAGAAAGACAGACATACAGCCTTCAAAATTATAATAAATGATGTCAAGTTTTTTATCATATTTGATTTTATTTCTGTAAATAAGTTACTAATTTTCTATGCACTTCCGGTTTCAATGAGCAAAGAGTTTCGCTAATCTGAGTAGATACACAAAACTATTTTTTAATGTTTCGATGTACGGCCTTGAATGTAATCTTACCTAGGTATTTCATATTTTATTACTAAAAATTAAAAAGGTTACTCGTACAAAAGACTGTCGGTTTTACGTTTGTCCGTGTACAATGGTACGGAACCCTGGTACGGGTCCCACGTCCTCGCACTTGACCGTTTTTTTTTTATAGTTTTAACTTGGTGAATAGTTCATTATTATCGACGACCTCTGTGGCGCAGCGGTTGCGGCTCTGCCTACCATGCGAGAGGTCCCGGGTTCGAACCCCGGCTGGGGTTCAGAATAAAAATCCCAGGTCTTGGATGTTTATATGTGTGTGATGTCTCCCACGACAACAGGGTATACTATTTTTTTTTGTTATCCATAATTTAATGACTGATAAAAAAAAAACTCGAGAGGGCTGCAAATCAGTATTTTCAGTATCAGTCAAACAGACTGCAAATCAGTATTTTTGATGTGCATTTTAATATTTCCCATAAATAAGTAGGTAGGCAGGCACTCCACGCTTATTTGAAGGCAGAAGATACTTAACTTACAGTGGATTTAAAAACATGAAGATATTTAGTTGTACATAAGCAAATACAAGACATTCAAAGAATAGGTATGCATACATTTAGGTAGGTAGGTAGATAATTTTATTTCAAGGCAGTTCCAGTAGATTTCAATAGAAGTAGGTATTTAGTTTAGTTGTTAGTATTTAATAGTTTGGGGCCAGAAGTATGTAAATGTTTAATATTGGCTAGTATTAAATCGCACAGCAAAAATACTGATTTTCACAGCAAAAATACTTTTTATGTTTTAAGTATTTTTGTTGTTCTTACATGTTTAACCTAATACGAAGGATAAAGGATATTCACCTAAGCCACCGCAGTAGTTTGCCCTGATATTTGCTGTGAAAATCAATTTATTTGCTGTGCAAATCAGTATTATTGTTGTGCAGTTTAATATTTCCCAATGCTTAATGTATTGTTTTTACGCAATGAAACTGGGCACTATTTATAGCTTCGTACTACGAAGTAGTACATTACCTACCTATATTGATAGGTAGTTATTTCGTTGTCTTGGACACGTGCAGAAACACTCTCGTTTTCGTGACGCGCGCGCAACTCACATCCTAATGTTGGCATTTGCAGCAACACAATCTACCTACTTGTGTTTATTACTCATTTTGGAACAGCAATTTATAATTTAAAACGCACAGACTCCTTAAGACAGCTTTATAAAGAAATTATTTTAAAGAAAAGAAGACATACTAACAGTAGCTAGTCAATTTATTTTCGAAAACATAATGTATGTACGCAAGAACCTTACAACATTTTCCAAACTTAGCGATAGCTGTAATGTTAACCTAAGAAATAATCACAGACTATGTGCGGTTTAGACTCGCGAAGGTTAGCAATTCTTTCAAGGGTCAGTGCATTCTCTACTACAATAAGATACCTCTGGAGGTCTTGAAATTGCCATTTGAGCAATTTAAAAACCATGTTAAAGCTTTGTCGAAAAAAGGGATATTAAAATGTTCAAGATTACTTAAATGACGGGACTGTATGGGTAATCTGGCTCAACACAGACCGTGCTGTTAATAATTTCGTAATTATTTATTCCTGCTTATTAATTATGATATAATGATATTCTAAAATTTGTATTAGTTATGCACAAGCAATTTTTAAAAGAGATCTAAAAATCAATCTGTGAGATTTTCTACGCCCTTCTTCTCCCACAGTGGTCCAATGTAGAGAAGTGGCAAAAAATGACGATTGCTAAGTATATGTAAATATCTATAGTAATAAAGACATTTGGAATTTGGAATAGAAACGAAACCATGATGAGATTCTCGTTGCTTCGCCATTGAGCGGCCGACTGGTGAGGCTTCCATGTAAATTCACATCGCTTGTTAGCGGCGATTTTGTTCAGCGCACGTGTTTTTCAATCCTAATATCTAGTTGCCATCAAGATAAGTGAAATGAATGCTGGCAGCTTCGAAATTTAGACGAAAAAAAAAATAAAAAACGAATGGACAGCGCAACCTCCTGACGTCCGCATGCTCATAGTAAAGGGCTTTGTATCTTTTGTACCAGTTGTCAACCGCCATTTTTTTTTAAATGGCGGCTACGTATAAAATTTGCATAAATCGATAGACCACATCAATAAAAAAAAGTGTAGTTGGGTAAAATCTCGTAAAGCGTCACGTTTCTGAGTTATGAGCTGTCAAAGTTGAACAAGTGGCGCCACATGTTTTTTTTTTTCGTTTTTAATTTTATGATTTTTGTAGATAAATAAAGGATACTTCCTGAATAAAAATTATTTCATATTGTTTTTGGCGCTACTTCACCCAATGTTATTCCAACGGGATCGTGTCTCTGGAATTAAACAGGATATCTCTGGGATATAACTAGGATATACGATTGTCGACCTCTGTGGCGCAGCGGTTGCGGCTCTGCCTACCATGCGAGAGGTCCCGGGTTCGAGCCCCGGCTGGGGGTCAAGAAAAAATACCGCTAGGTCTGTCCGTCCATCCGTCCGTCACCAGGCTGTATCTCAAGAACCGTGATAGTTAGACAGATAAAATTTTCACAGATGATGTATTTCTGTTGCCGCTATAACAACAAACACTAAAAAACAGAATAAAATAAATATTTAAGGGGGCTCTCATACAACTATTCTTTCAATACCACATGCAAACTTATGAATGCACCTGGTTACGTGCATGGAATGTCAAAGAAGCCGCACCAATAACTTTGTAAACAACATTTTGCTTTATAAAATCCAAAATATTCACTCCACACCATCCCTACCATTGTGCGGTGGTACGGAACCCTTCGTGCGCGGGTCCTACCCGCACTTGACCGTTCTTTTTTGTTTTTTTTTTAATTATTTTTATTTGGTGCTCAAGTATTCTTCTCCACGGTTCTGGTCACCTGACAGCTCGATGCGCTAACTCACTCGATGCTTGCGTGCTTGCGCGAGGACCGCTACATCACGGCAAATAAATCGTGCGTTGACCCGCCGAGGTCATAAGAACCTCTTTTCTGGTAAACAGATCAGGTTTAGAAGATTTTGCAAAAGCTTTTGCTTTTTAAGGCGCTACCTCGTCCGTGCAAGGGTCCCCGTTACTCCAGGCGGAAAGACCCGCAGTGTGAGAGGGACGGAATCGGGGAAAAAATAAAAAACGTAGCGCTAAACCACAGAAAAATTGTTTAAAAATAAACTACGCTATTTTGTTAAAAAGTTTTTTAAGGAGATTTTGCCAATGCAATAATATCTACATTTTGAACCCAGTTTCACAATGAAATTGGTTAGGATTTCAGAATTAAAGGAAAATATAAAACAATGAGGGTTTTCGTAATTAAATTCTATCGAGAAATTTTCATCCAATCGCGTTTCCCTTTAGTGAAAATCTTAATCAAATACTCAATAAACGTTACCCCAAAAATCTAATCTGTAGATGACTTCATGGTGGAGTAAATGGATTCGAAAAAAGCACTATTTTTTTCGTATCACCTTAAGAAAACTTGTCAGATTCTCTTCCCATAGTCGGGTTAAGTAGGTGTTTATAATAATGTAAACAAGCAAATTTTGTGACAGTCCTAAGGCGTCACAACTAACCATATATTAATTTGGCTAGTATTTAATCGCACATCAAAAATATTGATTTGCACAGCAAAAAAGGATCAGCAAAAACCCTTTTTATGTTTTTTTAAGTATTTTTGTTGTTCTTGCATGCTCAAACTAACACGAAGGATAAAGGGGTTTCGCTTCGCTCTTCACTTCACCCCCTTTACCCTTCACCTTAGCTATAGCAGCATTTTGCCCTGATATTTGCTGTGCAAATCAGTATTATTGATGTGCAGTTTAATATTTCCCATTTTTTATATAAAAAAGACCACCGTTTCGGAAGGGGCCTCGGGGTTCAGAAGAAACGGCAAGAAACTAACTCCCCCATACCTTCTTCTTACCCCCATACCGTGCTAACCCGTATACACTATACAATACATACATTCGATCGACCGCTGTGCGCTTTGTCGCAGGTTACTGCCTTACAAGTCCAGACGTCTGGAAAGGGCGATGCTCTCATATAAATTGTTCAATCTGTGAGCGACTGTATTAATCTGGTAATTATGAAATCTAAACGGCTGGGCTGGCTGAACGTGATAGCGTCTGTGCCTCAGCCACTCAGTATTGGAAACTATAACTATTATGGCCAAATGGTTAAGGCGCTACCTCGTCCGTGCAAGGGTCCCCGTTACTCCAGGCGGAAAGACCCGCAGTGTGAGAGGGACGGAATCGGAAAAAAATGTCATAGCGTAGCGCTAAACCACAGAAAAATTGTTTAAAAATAAACTACGCTATTTTGTTAAAAAGTTTTTTAAGGAGATTTTGCCAATGCAATAATATCTACATTTTGAACGCAGTTCCACAATGAAATTAGTTAGGATTTCAGAATTACAGGAAAAAATAAAACAATTTAGAGGCGTTTTCGTAATTAAATTCTATCGAGAAAATTTCATCCAATCGCGTTTTTGTTTTAGTGAAAATCTTAATCAAATACTCAATAAACGTTAACTTAAAAATCAAATCTCTGGATGACTTCATGGTGGAGTAAATGGACCGTGCGACGGAGCGTCTACGCTTCAGGCTTGGGCAAGAATGCTTTCGTATATCCGGAACCGGATGTGTGTCCGGATGTTATCCTCTAGAGGCCGCATTTCTCAAGTGTTTCTCGTGAATTTTTTTAAGCAGCTTGGATTATTAAATAGATTTTTTGTCGATTCAGTGTTTGGATTTTTTTCAAAACAGGGGATTTTAATAAATAAGGGGTCGTTCGATTCGAGAGACCATAAGAGGCTCAATAAATTTAGTGAAAAGTCAATAAGGTTGGGTTTGAGACCGCAAAATGTTGTTTATATAGTTATTGGTGCGGCTACTTTCACACTCGATGTACGTAACCAGGCGCATTCATAAGTTTGTATGTGGTATTAAAATAAAGTGAAACTCGCCAGGTTTGCAGCTCACAGAAGCACTAGTAATGAATGAATGTAATCTTTATATTAGTTAAATTTTTAATGGCAACAAAATATTTTTTTCCCACCCAAAATGGGTTAATGATCACCAAAAGTTGCAGAAAATATCGGGGCAAAATACTGCGGTAGCTTAGGTGAAGGGTAAAGGGGATGAGCGAAGCGAGGCCCCCCTTATCCTTCGTGTTAGGTTGAACATGTAAGAACAACAAAAAATACACAAAACATAAAAAGAAGTTTGGTGATCATTTATCCAAACACAATTTGGTGGTCGTTTACTAGTTCTGGCGGTCGTTTCGAATTTATTGGTGATCGTTTAAACATAAGCCATTTTTAAGAGAGATCTAAAAACCAATCTGTGCGAGTTTCCTGCTGCTACATCTCCCACAGTGGTCTAATGTAGAGAGAAGAAAAAAAAAACATTTTCTAAGTATATGCAATAATAAAGAAATTTTGACTGACTTTGACTCTTCATGCATTTGCTCGAAAATGGCGACATCCAAGTGCCATTGCATCAACTACCCTCATTTGTTTTTGACGTGATAACGTCTTATAAATCGTTGAACGCCGGCTGCACGCACGAAAAGTGTCACGTTCCATTGTCACGTTCCGCCTAAACGAGCGTGCAAGCGAGAGCGCGGAACAAGCGATACAGAGGCACGATCGTCCTAAGCGTTTCTTATGACGTTATCACCTAAAATGACTTTACAGTTAACCAATTTTTTTAGAGTTCCGTATGACTGTGGTTAATCGAGAGCAGACTGCAAAAAATCCTCTCAGCTGTTGGGGAAAAGAATAATTCAGAAAGTTAAAAACTTAGAAAAACCGACTTCAAGTTGAAGCCCTATTTCTTCCCCCCGCCCCCGCTCGGGATGCGAATGAAGTCCTTGTAAATGAAAAGTCTTCATCAAAACTTTTGCTGGATTTTATTTTGTATTTGTTGATTTTTTCAAAAACCGCTAAATCTATTTTGATAAAATTTGTACGGGATCACCTCTGAAGTATGACCTACCATCAAAACAAGAATTATCAAAATCGGTTCATAATTGACGGAGTAATCGCGTAACAAACACACACACAAAACAGACGAATGTAGAACCTCCCCTTTTTTAAGTTCGGTTGAAAATACATTCACAATTCACAATTCTTTATTGCACAGAACATTACAACAATACAATTATACACGAAATTAAAAGGCAAAGGCGAGCTTATCTCTCAACAGAGATTTCTTTCAGCAAACCTATCTGGATAGGATACATATAAAATGAAAAGGGTAGTCTAGTGCAATTAAATACTTACCAAATACCAATAAAATATGATACTTACTATAAAAATACATATAATCAAAGAAATAGTAGATAAAATAAGAATAAACAAATAATAATAATAAATAGATAAATACAATTACATACTTATATATACAATACCTATGATGAAAGAGAAAGTAAGTGCTCTTTCAAGCGATTCTTAAAGGAGAAAAGAGTGGGACTGTCCGTTATAGTGCAGGGAAGTGCGTTCCACAGGCGAATGGCCCTCAGCCTGAACGAGTGCTCGTAGGCGACGGTGTTATGCTGCGGAATACATAGAAGAGACACCGTGTGAGATCTCCGCTCCTTGCCTCTGGAGAAAACGAACTCAAAGCGTTCACGAAGGTAGGAAGGATATCTGGGGTTTCTCAAGATGTTAAAGAGTAAAGTAAATATGTGGAAATCACGGCGAAGACGAATCGGGAGCCAACCCAGTTCCTTGCGATACTGCGAGACGTGGTCATACTTGCGCAGCCCGAAGACGAACCGAATCCCGAGGTTATACAATTACACAAATACAATACATTGCATTGGCTGCTCAGGCTGCCCGCTTTTGTGCTGAAGACAACGAGGAAACGCTAAATAAATCGTGTCTAATGGCCCTGATCGTGCCTCTACTACACTTGTTAGATTTCTAGAATCATCGACAAACTCAGTCAAGGCCTGCAGTTGAGTTATAGTGAGCATTTAAAGCAACAGAGCCAAATATGGACGGCCATATGGCCGAAGAACTCCTATTCGATCACTGTCACGGCTCTCAAGATGATTTGCCCTTTCTTGGGACAGTGTTGGCTCTGTCCAGCCCCCTTACACAGGCTGCTGATCAATTGAAAAGTGGCGATTAAGGTCGGCTAGCCAGACCGCTAGTTAAACTCTAGTAATCGCACGCACAATGACAGCATTGTGCTTTGAGTTGCCGTCAAATTTTAAGTCGGCCGTTGTGCATGCGAAAATGATTCGCTGAAAGATAAACCAGCGAAGATTCTATCATAGGAAGATATCTAAATGTTGAAGTTTATCAGGACAACCTGACTTTTCTAGGGATAAGTTTATATGTCTTCCTATGTTAGCCGCATAACAAGGAAATATACCTAGATCGTTCACAGTTATTCTCGCTCAGTCGCGCGTAGCATCTCCGTTGCACCCGTGTTCGGATGTTCTCCTCTAAAGGTCGCATTTCTCAACTGATTCTCGTGAAAATTCGATAATTAAATAGTTTTTTGTTTTCGATCCGGTTTTCGAAAAAAATTCAAAATGGCGGCGGTATGCGGTTTAAATTGTAAAAAAAAGGATTCAGCCCTAACGGCTTGACAGATTTTAACAAATTAGGTGCCGTTGGATTGGTGGAGACTGTGGGATTGACGTGGCCTGTAAAATTTTAGTGAATAGTCAATAGGTTGGAATGTAGATCCCAAAATGTAGTTTACAAAGTTATTGGTTGGCGGCTACTTTCATACTCCATGTACGTAACCAGGTGCATTCTTATGTTTGTATGGTAAAAGTTCAGCTTTCTAACAATGGACTCGCGAGGTCTACTGCTACCAGAGCCAGTACAGCTCCTCCTTCCGCATAGAAAAGGTAAGGGAGAGTGACACATAGCTCTGTCCCTTACTCAGGGAGGGGCACAGGGCTTAACCCGGATAAAGGTAAGATTAAGCCGTACTCCACCACGCTGAGCTCAGAGCGGGTTGACGGACGACGCGAATGGCCGAGTCGGCAGTGACCCTGCCTTCGAAGCCGGGTTCGAGTCCCGGTACGGCAAATATTTGTTTGATGAGAACGGATGTTTGTACCCTAGTCATGGTTGTTTATCTATCTAAGTATAATATTTATCTATATAAGTATGTGTATCGTTGTCCAGTACCCAAGATACAGGGAATACTAGTTTGGGGCTAGATCAATGTATGTAAATAGTGTCCAAGGTATTATTATTATTATGGAGGGGTTTTACGACCAAACTACTTGGCGATTGTACCCGGGACCTGCAGCTTAACGTGTCATCCGAAACACTGGACGTCCGATACTGTACTTAAGATAAGTTGGTACATGGTCAGGATTCGAACCTGCATCTCCGGTTTGACGGACGGACTTGACCTCTGACATGTGTCATCAGCTCTCTGACACTCTCTCTCTGTAAATAACTGTGAACGGATTCTTAAAGTTGCCCGGTGGCCAAATCAGGTACTAAATCAGTATCAAATGTCATTCGTGTGCCGTTGACCCCACTCCATCGCCGGCACAGCTAAGTTTGAGGCAAGTTAGAAACGACATTAGATGGGCCGGCCTACGTTATGCTTCTTAGTATACACTAGTGGCCCTGTGGGCAGCAGACCTCGCTAACAGGGGGGACTGTGAACAAATTTATAGGTAAGTATTTTAGATTCAATCAAAATCAAGTAGTAAAGTAGCCGCACCAATAACTTTGTAAACTATTTTGCGATTTAAAATACAATCTATTGACTTTTCACGAAAATAGTTATAGTCTATTTCACTCACTCTCATGGTCTGTATAGACCTCTTTACTAATCCGTCTCCTACTTCGAGGAGTCCAAACTATTGAAAATATTTCATGGATTTTTAGAAAACAGGCGGCCGAAAGGTAATGGTGTAGTATATTTTTAATTTAATACCCCACACGATAGGTTTTGAGTTACGAGAAAAAAAAACATACAAAAAATTAATGACGTCATAACTCCCCCCTCCAACCCCAAGAAAACTGTGGCCCCTAGACCGGAACTGACAGACACACAGACATAGAGACAGACGAAAGCAAAATCGGCCTTCTATCTTGTCGAAATGGAGCCCTTCGCTCGCTCGGTCAATAAGTTGCGTCACGTCTGAAACTTAGTCAAAACATTTGTTTTTATCAACTTCTGAGATTATGTTATAGCATGACGTACGCACGTCGAATATCAATTTGTGTGATTTTAATGTGAATCACCTCAGATTGATGGTTGATGGAATCCATAATTTTTCCGTATTTTTGGGTAGCTAAGAGAGTCACAGAACTCACAGTGATAGGGTCGGTAGTCGAGACGAGTAGGTATTCAAAATATTGTAAACTTATAATAAAATGTTTCTAAATCAATCTGTGGGAGTTTCTACGCTCTTCTCCCACAGTGGTCAATTGTAGAGAAGAGGAAAAAAATACGTTTGAAAGTATATGTTAATATCTACAGCAATAAAGACATTTGATTTGATTTGAGAGGCAGTTGTCGAAATTCCTGAGCCTTTTCAGGGTTCCGTACCCGAAGGGTCCAAACGGAGCTCTATTGCTGCTCACGTGTCCGTCCGTAAGTGCGCCGTCTGTCACGCAGGTCTTACAACCTAACGGTCAAAGCTAAAGTCATCAAATTTCACAGTAAACAAAACATTTTGTTCACCCCAAAGCCATAAAAATTGTCGAAACATATTTTGAAATGTAACGCGACAAAAAGATCGTTGTTTAGAACTCGTTGAGGACATAAATACTGCATTTTTGAAGTGAACTTCTTTAGCCTCGTTGGGCACTTTTTGTTAGGGGAAAATCTTATGGTTTTATGGATAACTGCCAATTTTTTTGTTTATAAAATTCATTGGAAAGCAAAGGAATAATAAGCCACCAAAGACACATTTTTTACAATTTTTATAACGAAGAAATTTTTAAGTTTCCCTTGCCCTTATGACTTTTACTTTATTGCAAAAAAACAGAAGGTATAAGAGATACATCAAAATGGAAACTCGAACAAAGTCGAACTTAGCTATGATCTTCAAATTTGGTGATAATGTTAATTATTACGTATATTTTACTAACAATGGATAAAATTGATTATTTCTTTGAATTTCCCTCATTTTTAGGCTGCATTTGTTACCGAACCCAAAATGTGCGAAGTCCAACACGCACTTGGCGAATATTTCATAGATTGTGTGATTTGTGAGTCACCGTTATCGTGATAAGTACCATGTATTGATAACGAAGTCGTTTAATTGATACCTTATTGGTTTGATACTTGCACACGAACGATTGGCAGGGTAGGTAGGTATCCTACCGCCGCGGCCATGTCGCTGGCCCGTGAGCGAGCTCTTACCTCTCTCTCGCGCCCATGAGTGCCTCTCTCTTGTACCGTTGCGTTCAGAGGCCAAGAAACCTGGCGGCGCATGCGCCTAGTTGACCGAGCGAGGAAAGCGTCTCCGTTCCAGGATTGGGCAAACACGCTTTCGTATGTCCGGGTGTTCTCCTCTACAGATCGCATTTCTCAACTGATTCTCGTGAATTCGTGTGAGCAGGTTCGATGATTGAATAGATTTTTTTGTCTATTCAGTTTTTGTTTTCAAAATGGCGGAAATGTGGAAATTTTAAAGTTTCAAAAAACCTTCTGCAGTCCAAACAGCTCGACGGATTTCAACAAATGTTGAGGTGTCGTTGGGTTTGTAGAGACCGTGAGAGTAACAAGCTATATAATATTTGTGAAAAGTCATTAGGTCCGGTTAAGCTAGATTTGTTGGCAATTTCCGGTGATGTTGCCAACATAATAAAAATATTGGGCGCTCATAAATGAAAAAATTTCCGTACCTAGGTGCCCACCGTATGGTAGGTGTCAGGCACTGTACTGCTGGTGTCCTTACGAGAGTTTACAGGTTAAGATCGCAAATTGTAGTTTACAAAGTTATTGGTGCGGCTACTTTCATACTCCATGTACGTAGCCAGCTGCATTCATAAGTTTGTATGTGGTATTGAAAGAAAGTGGCTCACAGAGCCACTACTTTATTAATTTTGTCTTCGCGTTTGCTCACTAGGTTTGGAATATAGCTTTGATTGATAAATGATAAGACTTGAAGGCAATGCGCCATTTTCGTCTCGTGCCAAGTAGGTCTCGTGTAGATACAATTATTGGCGCCAAAATTAATACTTAACACGCATTCGATTTCATTAGCTCGCAGTAATATTTCAGCGTAGACACAAGGCATACTATGCTTTTCCGGAGTGTCGCCAAACGGAAACTTTAGGTGCAGTAAGACGACTTCCCATTTTGTCAGCTTTTTAGCCTAAAGGGTGCCTAAAGGGACCCTATTACAAAGCCCCCGCTGTCCGTCTGTTCGTCCGTCGGTCACCGGGCCCTAACGGATCAACCGAAATAGGTAGAGACCACACGCATTTTCAAAAATTTAAAGTGGTCCCTGTACAAAATATGTGTTTACAACACGCTTGTAATAACATCTATGGTCATGTGTTCGGTATAGTGTTGTCTGTTGTCTTGCTTCAGATAGAAAACAAAATTTAAATTTGGAATTGGAGCCGAACAGTCCTTTTTTTGGTTACGAGATTTAGGCAAAGATATTCAGTCATTCAGCCTGCACGTAAGTTTAGTCTATGGTTAATGTGCATGATGATGTGTGGGGAGATACGAATAAAATCCCGGTCTTAGATGTTTATATGTGTCGTGTCTGTTTATAGTTCCCACGACATCGAACCAGGCTATCCTAGTGTAGGGCCAGAAGCAAGGCATGTGCCTGTGGTATGTGGGTGTAAAAGAAAGGTGTAGTCATGTTTTAGGGGTTGTTAGGGACATTATTCTGAACAACTTTAATTATGAAACCAATTTTATTTCCGAGACTGGATTCCCGTGATGGACGAACTTTTTCATATACTAAATAATCTCTTCAAGTGTGTACGGAACCCTTGGTGCGCGGGTCCGACTCGCACTTGACTTTTTTAATTTTTTTAATTTTTGTGTGACTTCGACAAGTTTCCAGGCGACGTTTCAATCCGATTCCAAATTTGAATTTACATACAAAAGCATTCATTAGGGCCCTTGGACCGTAGCTTAAATACTACACGGATAAGTTAAGTAATAAGACGACCTCTGTGGAGCAGCTGTTGCGGCTCTGCCTACCATGCGAGAGGTCCCGGGTTCGATCCCCGGCTGGGGGTAAAAAAAAACCAGTTCTTGGATGATTATATGTGTGTGACGTCGCTGTTTCTGGTTCCCACTTCACAGGGTATCCTAGTGTGGGCCCAGAAGCAATGTATGTGCCTGTATGTAAATGTCTATGTTTATGTTCCTACGTAACTTGACCGCGTCGTACGTAAGATATCTTTAAGCTGTATCTAGCGGCTGCCAAAGTCTGGTGCAATCGCCCTTAGTAATCCTCTCCGGGTATGGCGGTTACGGTTGCGTTGGTGTGCGTGTGAGTTTTAGGGAGCCGATGGCCCGGATGCGCTACTGACTACTCAAAATTTGAGAGGCACTCAAAGCTGACTATGAGCAGCAGTCTGGTCATATTCGACGACCCGAATGGCCGAGTCGGCAGTGACCCTGCCTATGAAACCAAGGGTCCCGGGTTCGAGTCCCGGTGGGGGCAGATATTTTTTTGATGAGAATGCATGTTTGTACCCTAGTCATGGTTGTTTATCTATCTAAGTATAATATGTATCTATATAAGTATGTGTATCGTTGTCTAGTACCCAAGATACAGGGAATCCTAGTTTGGGGCTAGATCAATGTGTGTCAATAGTGTACAAGGTATTATTATTATATTTCGTACTTACTAGTTGTTCTGTGAGCTGTAGACCTCGCGACTGTCACTTTATTTTAATAACACATACAAGCTTATGAATGCACCTGGTTACGTACATGGAGTATGAAAGCAGCCGCACCAATAACTTTGTAAACTACATTTTGCAGTCTCAAACCCAAACTATTGACTTCACTAAAATTATATAGCTGCTACTCTCACGGTCTGTACATACCCAACGACACCTCATTTTTCAAATCCGTCGAGCTGTTAGGACTGGTAGCGGTTTTTTTTTTAATTTTAAAACCCCTACATCTCCGCCATTTAAATCGGCAAAAATTATATGTAATTATCGAACCAGCTCACAAAAATTCACGAGAATCAGTTGAGAAATGCGCCCTGTAGAGGAGAACATCCGGACACACATCCGAAAAGCATACGAAAGCATTTTTGCCCAGTCCTGAAACGGAGGCGCTTGGCTCGCTCGGTCAATAATAGAAAAAAATGTACGAAGGCGAGCTTATATCTGACAAGAGGTTTCTTTCAGCAAACCATATGTTTTATCTGTATAATAGAGTCACGCGTTTTGCTGTACGAGTTGGCAGAGACACAATTGTGACCACGTGTACCTAGCTAGTTATTCAAAGAAAATATAAAAGTGCATATCAATAATACTGATTTGCACAGCCAATATACTGATTTTCACAGCAAGTATCAGGGCAAAATGCTGCGGTAGCTTACATGAAGGGTAAAGGGAGCGAAGCGACGCCCCCTTTATCCTTCGTGTTAGGTTGAACATGTAAGAACAAGAAAAATACTTAAAACAAAAAGTATTTTTGCTGTGAAAATCAGTATTTTTGCTGTGCGATTACATACTAGCCGTTATTCAACACTAAATTTTGCGTAACACGGTGCTAGACTATCGCCGCGACTATTGAGATGGAAGGCATCCTAGCGATGTTTCTCGACTGCAGCGAAGCGAGAAATAGGAGGGTTATGGGTTTGACCTGTATATGGACTCACCTACTATAGCATTTCTAGACATGCCATTTCCCGGTATATGTTTTGAATTGTATTACCATGGCATAAATGTATTACCATGGCATAAATGTATTACCATGGCATAAATGTATTACCATGGCATAAATGGTTGGCCATTGGCCATGATTCGAAATCGCTATGCCTCGCGCTTAGTTACGGTAATGGACCGGATATATATATATATATATATGTATGTATGTCTTGTCTGTTCCTGTGTTACCCCGTAACTACTCAACGGCTTAACCGATTTTGATAATTTTGATAATCATTAGATTCGTCGTCATCGCCCGAGGGTCACATACATGGCACATAAAATTTTAAAATGGCGGATTTCATGCTCTTTTTTTAAGACTCGAGTGGGGTTTTGAAATAAAGAGAAATATATACCGATCTTGCATAAGCTATGAATAATACACCTTATTTTTTAATTAAGCATGTAATAGTAGTTTATGTGACTGATACATAATGGAGGGCATTGCCTAATTATGTACAGTTACATACACTAGTTTATCTACTCACATATCATAAGCTCTCTTTGATGTGTTCAGGAACCGCATGTTCAACCGGCATTGTGGCATTGATCATTGCTCTGCAGTTGTTTAGCTTGTTCAGTAGTACCAACTTCACAGACAAACTAGGCACGCAGGCGGGCGTCAACGTTCGAAATTTGAATGTCATAATTTGTCGAAAATTTATACATTGTGGTCAAAATGTACCTATCAATATTCAGATAAGAAATGAGTTTTTATTTTACCAAGTAGTATATCATTATGCTGGTCGTAACGTGCGGTTTTTGTACGCAGTAAAGAGGGTTTATGATCGTGTGTAGATAAAGATGTTTTCGTTATTTTCAACGAAAAAGCAGGATATGAATGGCGGTTTATAATTACGTATTTTTTTTATAATCTGGTTTCTATGCGTAATGTATCGTCGAAGCTAAACAGACGTACCTAGTATAATAACCTTGTATTACCTTGGACCTTGACCGCTAGCGACCTTAATATCCAGCTAGGTTGTTTCCCTCGGACTGTGATTGAGCAAAGAAAAACTTCTTGCTTCAGACTTGTACTTGCTTGCTGTTCACGCGAGCGAATGGTGATTTTTCTTTAAAATTTTATTTCTGGTGGATATTTAATCTTAAACATGGTCATTTGGTCCTGGGATTAACCTGGCAAAGATGGTCGAGTACACAGAATGGTCGAGTAGCAGTGTTTTTATGTGTGCCGGCAACGCCATCTAGCGCCGAGTAGCGTCACCAATGAGAACAGTTACTTGTTGTGCCCGGCAGGTAGCGCTTATTGTTTAGTTGTTAAAATTGTCGATAGATGGCGTTAGTGGTACCACGAACTAGGGGTACCGTAAAATGGGGTTACTAGAGATCACCTCTGAGCGATCGCATTTCGCATCGCAGAGGTACAGATGTAGTGAATAATCCTTTCCTTTCGTATTTTCTCGGAAATGTTCGTTTTTGTCTTACTACTTCACCGCACTCAGTACCCATCGAGAAAACGTAGGGAACTGTCGCATTGCAAGAGGAAGTATCTATATAGAGTAGTTAATACCACAGAAATATTTTGTTGATATTTATGTTAGATTTTGTGATAAACTTCATGGACTCGTGTATTAATGCAGGCCACCTATATTTATTTATTTTTGACTTTACATTTCACTCTTGTCTGTCATTTTTGTAAATAATAAACATTGATTTTATTCGATCCACATTAACAATTTATAACAGACATGCCGAAAGCACTAAGAAAAGGGAAACGTTTAGATCGGCAAGCCTGCTAAGTTATATATGAAATTATTTGCAAGTACAAACAAGACTTTGTAGAATACTCTAATGGATAAACTTATGAACGAATATGGACACAGCGTACTAAGATTGCCACCATATCATCCTGATTTCAATCCGATTGAAAACATATGGTCTCAAATAAAGGGATACGTATCCAAAAGAAACATCAGTATGAATATGACTACTGTGAAACAATTGGTACAGGAAAAGGTTAATATGATTGGTTCCGATGTTTGGGCCAAAGTATGTGACCACGCCATCAAATGCGAAAACGAGTACCGAAAACACGAACCTGAGTTGGAAAATTATATGGCTAGTTTTGTGATCACCGTTCATGAAAACTCTGACGATGACACACCAGAAAATAGTTCTGATTCTGACTGTGATATGGAAGTTGGAAGTATTGTTTCGCATCACACTGTCCACCCCGCTCCTCCTCCTCTTATCCCGCTGTCATAATCGAAGTCGTTCATCCAATCAGAAAATCATATTTATTTATATTAATTTCTCTGCTGGTTTGTTTTGTTTTATGTTGAGGTGTCTTTTTGTTATGTCATAGTATTTTTAATTAATTACAAAAATTTATTGTTATAAAAAAGGTCTGCAAAATCCTACTGTAGTTTTGACTTATAGTTAGACTTTTGGGGTTCCAATCCTGATAGAATCATTAAATCATCCCAACCGGAATTTGGTTTTTATCAGTGCGTTTTATTGAAATAAAACGTCCTCAGTAACTAGTTATATTTTTGTTTACCTAACGAATTCTTTATATGATAGAATCGTGGTGGTTTTAACATCTTAGTGTAATATACGTCAAACGGGCAATTTGACATTTGACATTGATAAATAAAGTATGCGATTTATTTGATACCTACACGTAATTTAATAATACAGTAATTCATAGACACATCGGCACCATTCGGGTGTTATCGTTGTTCCGAGTTTTGCCGATAGGAAAGGATTATTCACTACATCTGTTCATTTTATTGTTTTCAAGGGAAGCCTACAGTTAAACAGGTTTGCACTATGGTAATCAATAAGCTAATTATAAGCAACCACATATAGATAACAGTAGTAAAAACGGTCAAGTGCGAGTCTAACTCGCGCACGAAGGGTTTCGTACCACCGCACAATGGTAGGGTTGGTGTGGAGTGAATAGTTTAGACTTTACATAGCAAAATGTTGTTTACAAAGTTATTAGTGCGTCTACTTTTACACTCCATTTACTTAACCAGGTCATTCATAAGTTTGTTTGTATTCTGTTTTTTAGTATTTGTTGTTATAGCGGTGACAGAAATACATCATCTGTAAAAACTTCATCTGTCTCACTATCAAGGTTCATGAAGTACAGCCTGGTGACAGACGGACAGACAGACAGCCATACCGTCAGCTGAGTATTAGTAAAAGTGTCCCGTTTTTACCATTTGGGGGTAACGTACCGGTTAAATGGTCAAAACCGGTTATTTTATTAACTAATGGTTCTGACAATCTTACGATGACATAGATATTGATTCCGCCCACATCTATTTCTTCTATCATTAAAAACCTGTCAAAATTAGTGACACCTGTTAAAAATAGCTTCAACTATCAAAAATCATTGATATTGTTGTTATAATTTGAAGTTGTCCCCCTGCCAACCCATCTGGAAACAGTCATATTGTGATATAATATAGTATCTATATAATATAGTACTATATAATATAGTAGCCAAGCCAGTCACAATTTGTGACTGGCTTGGCTGTGCGCTGCCTCCGCCACCCGATCTGAAATTACCGTTTTATATGTAGTTTAGTACTAAACTTTAAAACGAAACTATTTATTGTCTGTGACGTGGGAGAGAAGTGTGACAAATTTGAAATAAGACCTCTTTAGACAAACTTATTTCACATTTCTTTAAATAAACGCGTCGTCCTACATTTCTCTACTAAGCGTGTTTTTTTTTTGCCCCCAGGACATGGACCTCATCGAGGTCCTCTGGAAGCAGGATGTGGACATGGGCTTCTCCCTGGACAGTCCCATTCTACCGGTGAGTATACTGCACTACTGTAATTATTGGCTGTTGGACTGGGTAGCCTAAAAACTCACTCACTACTACACTCACTAAGAAGCCTTTCTTAGTGAGTGAGTAACCGGATCGCGTCAGATTAAGATAAGGAAGGCACCTTACAGCTTGGGCAATAATGCTTTCGTATGTCTGGATTTCTGTCCGGCTGTTCTGCTTTACAGGTCGCATTTCAAGTTCAAGTTCAAGTCCAAGTCCAAGTCCAAATATTTTTATTCATAATAGCACAAAAATTGAGACTTAATGAACGTGATAACATAATCAAGAAAGCTTAATATAACATTAAGTAGGTGCCTAATTATTACATAGACCATAATATATAGGGTGCAATGAACTGGTTTATTGCCAGATGTCGGTGTCTTGTAAAACGTCATTAATTTTGTAGTAGGCCTTAGTGCACAAAGTGTGCTTTATACATTTTTTGAATCGAGCTTCAGTCAAGTTTTGTATTTCTTGCGGTATTTTATTGTAGAAGCGTATTCAGTGTCCCATAAAAGAACTGCTAACTTTTCTCAATCGATTTTCGTGAAATTTTGTGAGCAGCCCCTGCAGCATCTGAGTTTTCCATCTAGTACGGCAACGAAAAATTGGCACATGCAAGTGGTATTTACTCGAGCGCGTCAGACTAAGTTATGGTGAGTGAATGACATGCTGATAAGTGTACATTTTAATAAATCTGACGATTTCAGCGTAACAAGGGAACGTGGGTGGGTCACAAAGTTTCATATTCAAGTCCTAGTAGATTTGGTGGAGTTACTGAACTTGGTTTAGGTATCACCCGTATCTTAATCTGACGCGATAGGGTTACTTGGTCTTCCCCACCCATGTCAGACATGGCAGCATCTTGATCCATACAAAAGGGCTCGTCGATATCGGAATTGTATATTACCAGCAGTTCCATTGTTGGTAAAAGATCAATGAAACCAATTTCTAACTTGTAAAATGTCTGTTGCCACTACATGAGCTCCGAACGTGATACCGAAAAACGGTTCACCGATATACAGGTGACATTTAATCAGCTGACCATATTTTGTGGAACGATACTACCCATCAATATGAACAACTTTTCCCAAGAAACATATGGCCGCAAATGAAAAAAAAATCGTCTCAGTACATTAACCCGATCAGCTGATTGTGATTACAGGTTACTATGGGAGTCCTTTATATTTTTTTTGTTTGCGACCATATGTTTGTTTGGGAAAGTTGTTCATATTTGTGGGTGCTATCATTCCCCAAAATATTGTCAACTAATTAATTGTCACCCAGATCTAAAGAACGTTCGCCGAATCTGCGAATAACCGAAAGCCCATTTTGCCGAAGATGACTCCATGACGAAATAACGTTACACCCGTGAAGTGTATCTCGAACACTTAATAATTAAGGTAAAGTAAATCAAAACGTAATTAATAAAATGTTCACTCGTACTGTGCTGCAGAAAACAAATCAGTACAGACCAAAAAAGGGCTAAGAGCTCCGTGGTCTAATGGGTTTCACGCTTGCTTCTCACACAGGAGATCCAGGTTCGAATCCTAACCATGTACCAATGAGATAATTAATTTATCTTAAGTACTTACAGTATCGGACGTTCAGTGTTTCGGATGGCACGTTAAGCTGTAGGTCCCGGCTACTATCGCTACGTGGTAGTGGTCGTGAAACCCCTCCATCAACCCGCACTGAGCCAGCGTGGTGGAGTATGGCTTAATCTTACTCGTATCCGGGTAAAGGCCTGTGCCCCTGGCTGGGGACAGGAATGGGATACATTTATTATTATTATAATAAAAATGGCGAATAGGCAATGGTTTGGCTAAAATGGGCGCAATTCTGCGTACGGGAAAAGATGTGTCGCTATGTTATTTTTTTTTTGTTTAACCTCTCGAATGTCCACGAATTAAAAAGATTCCGAGCTTGTCTGAGCGCTATGGCCGCGCGTGCGACGCGAAAGGGATTAAATAAAAATGGAAAATACTTGTGCATAACACAACAAGCTTTTTAACTAGAGATGTCGTCCCACAAGCCAATGCAGGTGAATGTACTTATGTGTGTGTGTGCCTGCAGGTGGCGCCCTCAGCCACCAAGGTGGCGGAGGCCGGAGTCGAGTTGAAGGACTCGAAGACCATCGAGGAGAAGGACATCGAGAAGGTGCAGGCCTCCTTGCTGGATGACTCCAAAGAGGTTCGTACTGCTATCGCAAGGTTTGACGTTTGCGATTTGACGACCTCTGTGGCGTAGCGGTTTTGGCTCTGCCTACCATGCGAGAGGTCCCGGGTTCGATCCCCGGCTGGGCGTGAAAAAAACCGCTGGTCTTGGATGTTTTTACGTGTGTGATGTTTCTTGGCGCCTGAGTGGGGCCACCATCTCTCTCTCGCCCGTGTATGCATCTCTCTTGTTCCCATGCACCCCCAAGAAACTTAACGTCAGGTATTGCTATCTCCAGAAATCAGTAGCATTATCATGTAATTATGCCATGTAGGGAATTCAATCGTTTCTGAAAGGTGAGAACACCGCATGATCAAGCAGTCGTAAAAGACAGCTCGTGTGGAGGGAGATTTAGAGAATACCCCATGAGTAAATACTCAAGATGATAAATACTGCGTAAATACCCATATAGGTAAATACTGAGTATTAATCTGTAGACTCGCGTAAGCCCTAAAACGGAACTTTTATGACAGACGTCACCTGTACTATAGATTCTGTTGTGGGCATGTGTAATTTTTTTTCTTTTCCGGCCGGCAGAGAAGGTGTATTTACCGAGTATTTACTCGAAACCCTCATGGTAGGTAAAAACATTATTAGGGAGTTAAAATGTAGTTAAACATGTAACGATGATGCAAAATAAATGGGGAATAGTAAGTTGTTTTGCAACAAAAAAAAATAATAAATACTCACTTTCGGATATTTATCAAGTAGAATCGAGTGTTTATAAGTATTTATACTTATTTATAAAAACATAGAAGTAAATACTCTCACTTTTGGATATTTATTGAGTAGAAACGAGTGTTTATGAGTATTTATCCGTATTTATGAAACATGTTGAAGTAAATACTTTCACTTTTGGATATTTATCGAGTAGAAACGATTGTTTATGTGTCGTTATCCTTCGCTGGGTAAATACTCGGGAAGAACCCCGTCTGTACTCGTGTGTAATAATCGTGTTGGGATTGGTCGATTTAACAATGCGATTGATACAGCATTTTTCAATGAACTGTCGTTGGGGATACGTGGGGATATGTCAGGAGCTGTCATTAAAAACGACTGCGCTTTTAATGGCAGCTCTTGACACCAATAATCGCTTTCTGATTGATCAAACACCAACTTGAAGTAAGCAAGCATCCTTCAATCTGACAAGGATTGTGATAAGAAACTCAGAGATAGAGAATAGGGCATCAGAAATCATAGATCAGCGCCACTAGACAAAGTTACTTATCACTTAGACAAAGGTGACAGTTGCCGATTTCGCAGGCTACAAACATCTCTAAACCTATCTATGAAGAATAATTTATGGTTAGTTTTGTTTGACGCCTTAGGCATTTTAACAATGTTGGCCTTGGCGTGACTTTGTCACGTTACGTCGCTGCGCCTCAGTGGGCACCTAAAACTCTATTGTGTTGGGCATTTATCGGACATTTAAAAGCGCCCACTGGCTCATTCTAATGCATCTTATGTTCGTGGTCGGACAGTACAACTGTATTATCTTGTTGTAGGACGATCCTTGGGCCGGCCTCTCCTACACCATTGACACTGAAACAGGTAAGTTAGTTTAGTTAGTTTAGTTTGTTCTCACTTATGACAGGTTTTGGCAGCAATTGCACCTTCTCTAAAGCTCATTGCAGACTGATGCAGATGGATGATGCAAATTACTTCGATTTACTTATTTCTTGTTATAAATATGGCATGCTAACCTCATTTGGGGTTAATTTTGCCAGTGTCAACTAAATTTGAAGGTCACGGGACATGTTTTGACGTGATAAAATCCTATAAATCGATGAACGCCGGTTGCACGCACGGAAAAATGACACGTCCCGCTGTCACGTTCCGCCTGAGGCGAGCGTGCAAGCGAGAGCGCGGAACAAGCGATAGAGAGGCATGATAGGCCTGAGCGTTTGATATAACGTGATCACGTAAAATTATCGACCGTAAACTGACTTTTTTGAACCTAACCTCAGAGGAATAAAACTCTTTGCCTCCAACTATGCCAGCGCCACCTAGCGAGAGCAAAGGCGGGCATAGCTGCCATCGCAATGTTTTTTTCGCAGCACTGATACTTAAATATTAGTTTCTACTTGGATTGAGCGTGCTAAAAACCCACGGTTTTATAATACCTAGAAAAATAAGTCCTGTCTCGTGTTCAGCAAAAGTAGTCTCGTTTCAATACCAGTTACACAGCACTGCATTTGATACAGCCGCTAATGCAACTATAATGCGATCTTGCTCTATGTAAGATAAACGGATGACGGCTGTTGACGACTATTATGACCCCGGCGAAAAAATATAGTAGTTTTTGTAACTGATACATAATGGAGGGCATTAAAACTCGAGAGTGTTAATGCCTAATTATGTACAGTTACATACATTAGTTTATCTACACACATATCATAAGCTCTCTTTGATGTGTTCAGGAACCGCATGTTCGACCGGTATTGCAGTATTGATCATTGCTCTGTAGTTGTTTAGCTTGTTCTGTAGTACCAATTTCACAAGTAAACTAGGGGCGGCACGCACGCGGGCGTCGGCGTTCGAAATTTGAATGGCGAAAAATGAAATGGAATATGGTCATAATGTATCAAAATTCAGATAAGAAATGAGTTTTTACCAAGTAGTATATCATTATGCTGGTCGTAACGTGCGGTTTATGGACGCAGTAAAGAGGGTTTATGACACGTGTGTAGATAAAAATAGTTATATGACAGATAACTTAAAATACTTCATAAATTTCACTTTTTGCAAAGTTAGCAAAACAATCAGGAAGAATCAAAATGGAACAATAATGTCAAAACCTGCAAATTTGCTGCAAGGAGTTCACAAATGTTTGAAGAATGTATCGATTCATTTGATTAATCGATGTTCTTAAGCAATAACCCCTCACTAGCAGGCTGAGTCTGACACCCGTCAAGCAGCATGTTATCTTTTTCATATTGTTGAAGTAAGTTCGAAGCGTCAGTCTGTCTGTGTGTCTGTCCGTGACGCTCTAGCGCTCAAACAGGTGAATGGATATTACTACGTTCTCCCTAGAATTGGTGGTAGACTTCACTGAGACGGTTCTTAGCTATGTTTCATTAAAATCTCTTCAGTGGTTAGGAAGTTATCAGCTTAACAAGGAAACATTATAAATAGATTTTTTGATTTTTAAACTTTTATTATCGCTTCATGGTAGTGGTCGTAAAAGCACCTCCACCAACCCGCACTGAGCCAGCATGGTGGAGTATGGCTTAATCTTACGCGTATCCGGGTAAAGGCCTGTGCCTCTCGGTGGGGAAATTATAGGGCTACATATAGTCATCTTTTATCTGACATTTTTGAAATCCCTTTCTCTTTGGTTTATAAATAACTAGCTGATCCCCGCAACTTCATCTGCGTGTTCGTAGGAATTATCATTAACCGAGATAACGTTACCCTCCTTCTGGTGCAGTTGGATAAAAAGTTCATCGATATGTTAACCTAGCTCATAAACTACCTCTGTGCTAAATTTATTTCAAATCCGTTCAGCTGTTTTCCAAACATCTAAACATCGCTTCTGTCACATTTATAATAAAGGTTGGATTAATATAATTAGCAATAACCTCAATTTCACCACAAATGACCTAAAAAAATATTCCGCTAACGCCAAATAATTGACTCCTAAAGCAAACCGTCGCCATCGCGTCACTGGGCGGTCATTGTGCTAGCAGAATTGGACCCCCGGTCTTAGTTACTGTCCCCCACCGTATCGTTTCCTATGCAAGCAGAGGGGAGCGCCCCTTATGTACGAGTCGTGATGGTTCGGATATCGATATACTTAATCGTACATAGGAGCGACCATTTAGAGTGGGACAGGAAATCGAAACTACGATGGGAAAACGACGTTTTTGGAGAATTAGGATTGGTATTTTTTCCTCTGACTTATCGTTTTATTTTACAACTTTATTACATTATCTGTTCTGTTCAAAATACCTGCCGAGAACTTAAAATAATTAAACGAAAACAAAAACACAACAATTCTATATTTTTTTGGTTGCTCCCCTCCCTCAAATATGGTGAGGGAGGTGATGGCTGGTGCACAAGTCATACTCGTGAACACCCTGCTGTTTGGGGGGACTGCTCCAGCCTGGTTTCTCATAAGTTATCTTCATTACAGCTTGTCTTTGTTCTTATTTATTTATTTTGTTAGATTGTTATTTTGAGACATCTTTGTTCTTATTTATTTATTTTGTTAGATTGTTATTTTGAGACATCTTATTGGCACTTATGGATACGATGTTATAATATTGTCATTAAATATGTAGGTACTAATATTAGTTTATAATACTACTACTAACAAAATGGATCTTTGTTATCTGAATAAAAACTTATTATTATTATTATTATTATTATTAGATCAGATAACTTTGTATCGTATATTGTGTAAAAAAATAAATACGAAAATTTATCCCCGTAGAGTTTCTTGCTGCTGTCTTCTCTGATGGGAGTATTTCCGAAGCACTGGTAGAGTTAATGGAGTTTCCTTTTCCTGTGCGAGATTCAGCCATGAATCACCACTTGAAGGGGAAATTTCCTTTTTCAAAATCAAATCAGTGATAATATTTGATTTATTTTCCATATATATGAGACTTAAGTAAGTGTTTGACTTGTGTGTTTATAGAAAGTGCATTATTTTGCCTACTTGCAATAAATGATTTGATTTATATCCGAGCGTGGATTCGAACCCAAAACCCTAAGATTGCGAAACCGATATCAAACCATCGCGCCACCACAACCGCGATTAGCCGCGAAATCTACGATCATATTTGAATCATGATGTGGTTTGTTATATTGCTGGGGGTGTTAAAACAAGTCTCTTGTATGTGGACCGGACCCCCTTTGGTTTATAAAATTTCGTATAGTTCATTATTTGTTGGTGTAGCGGCAACAGAAACACAAATTCTGTGTAAATTTCCACTCTCTGTCTATTTCTGTTTATCAAATAGACGCTGGCGGACGGACGGACGGACCGACAGCGAAGTCTTAGTTAGCGTCTCGTCGGCGCCTTCAGGGCATCCCTCGGCATCCTAAAATATCTACCCAAGTCTATACTACTATACTCCAATAATTACTTGTTGAACTAAGATGGAAATATTGAACCAGCTGTAATGTTAACCTAAGAAATAATCACAGACTAGTTGCGCCCCGGTTTAGACTCGCGAAGGTTTGCTATTCTTTCAAGGGTCAGTGCATTCTCTACTACAACAAGATACCTCCGGAGATATTCTGATTGCCATTTGAGCAAATCAAACACCAAGTAATAGCGAATTGGTCTAAAGCGTACAATGTTCAAGATTACTTAAACAACGGGACTGGAAGGGGTTAATCTAACTCAATACAGAACTCGCTATTAATAATTTTGTAATTATTTATTCCTACTTAAATTTAATATAGTAATATTTGATTTAGTTACACGCTACCAATTTTTAAAAGAGATCTAACAAAATCTGTGGGAGGATATCGGAATGCTCACCACGTGGCAAAGCAAAGTGACACAGCGGACCTGTTAATAAAATGGTGTTTTAGTAGCCTTGTTTTTATAATTTCTCGCAGGAGGTGCGAAAAGTAGAGTGTACTCCTCGGGTATAAAGCTGTTTTGTGTTGGGCACGCTTGAATCCCTCACTGCAGTCAGGACTCAGTCTTAAATCCCTCGCTTTGCCCGGGAATCAATTCATAACACCCTCGCTTCGCTCGGGAGTTAATTCTCGATCGTTACGTTCAGGATTCAATATAGCTCCCGTGACGTGACATAAAACAATGCTTTATCCCCTTGTTGCATAATCCCTCTTTACTGTGTCCAAAAACCGCACGTTAAGACCAGCATAATGTTATACTACTTGGTAAAAACTCATTTCTTATTTGAATATTGATACATCATGACCATAATGTAAAAAAATCGACAAAAAATGACATTCAAATTTCGAACGCCGACGCCCGCCTGCGTGCCGCCCCTAGTTTGTCTGTGAAGTTGGTACTACTGAACAAGCTATACAACTGCAGAGCAATGATCAATGCCACAATGCCGGTCGAACATGCGGTTCCTGAACACATCAAAGAGAGCTTATGATATGTGTGTAGATAAACTAGTGTATGTAACTGTACATAATTAGGCATTATGTATCAGTCACATAAACTACTATTATATCATTGTTCATAAGAGTCACTGGCAGTTCAACTCGCTAACGTTTTTAATGCCTAATTAACAGCAACAAAGCCTTACACATATTCGTTTGTGGTTTAAAAACTTACCCCAGACCGATCTCCATAGCCAGAGACCTCTCAAAACAATCTGAATACACTTTGAATACCGAACAAAAACTATAATAATTACAACCCAACAACCCTCCTCCTGCTCACCCCTCAACTGCGCTGCGTGATAGTATAGATCATCAGTCTTATGATTCAGCTAGATTTGACTGTAGGGTCGGAGGGCGGGGTCGGCTTCCCCACACTGGGCTACGTTTGGATCGAGTGTTTTTACTCCAAGGAATGGTGTTTCGGTTTTTTGGTGTTTTAAGAAAGCTGTTCTCGGAGGCTTATAACACGATGTCTATGAGGCTCTTCGATAAAACCAAAAGTAAACAAAATACACTTGTAATTAATAACTGAAAATTACAGAGTCGAGATGCGTTCGTTAGCTTGAATCTATTGCAAAGGCCGGGTGTAGTGCCCAGCGCTTTATATAATAATAATAATAATAATAATAATACCTTGGACACCTTTTACACACATTGATCTAGCCCCAAACTAGGATTCCCTGTATCTTGGGTACTAGACAACGATATATATAAAGGTGCGTGTTGGACCCCCGCTACTCCCCTGTCTACCCCTCTACGTTATGATACGCGCGCGGACACACGAAAACCTACTGATTCGACTAGAATTCTTATATTGAGAAAGTAAATTTCGTAATTAATTTATTGCTCTCACATAACATAACACATAGGAAGAGAAAACCCGATAAATGTGAATTGAATTGAATATGTGAATATATTTTTTTGTTAAACGCATAGTAGGCTATGTGTTTTCTATTATAAGTTGACTGTATTTGTACATAAAGAAATCGCGAATTACGTATTTAGTTGTGTAAATCTGCCAAAGAATAAAAAAAAAAGTAGGTAACGTCATTTCTCGACATGTTTTTTTACGCTTGAGGCAGACAAAACTACGAGATACCGCCTGGCCCGAAGGAATAACTACGAGATACCGCCTGACCCGAAGGAATAACTACGAGATACCGCCTGGCCCGAAGGAATAACTACGAGATACCGCCTGACCCGAAGGAATAACTACGAGATACCGCCTGACCCGAAGGACATGGTACATTTCTGAAGAGTTCGCAAAGGCCGTGGAGTCTACGGCACGAGCCGAAGGCGTGGGTCGTAGCGAGGTTCGTAAAGAAGCCTTTTCGAACTAGTTACGAATAGGATTTTTCCACCTGAGAACACAAAATCAAGCGGCGAAGGTGCTATTTTGAGGTTAAAAGACGGAAAAAAATATTTTCGCGTATTCTTGGCCATGATATCATCACTACGTGGTGATGGTCGTAAAACCCCTCCTGAAACCTAAAACAGCACTGAGCCAGCATGGTGGAGTATGGCTTAATCTTACTCGTATGCGGGTGGAGGCGTGTGCCCCTCGGTGAGAACATTAATGGGCTACATTTTTTTAATGGTCATCATTGACCGAGCGACCGAAGCGTCTCCGTTTCAGAATTGGACAAACATGCTTTCGGTATGTCCGGATATTATCCTCTCCAGGCATCATTCCCCAAGTGATCGTGAAATTTTGTGAGTTTTTTGTGAGCAGGCTCGATAATTAAACATATTTTTTTGTCGATTAAGTTTTTATAAATTTTTCAAAATGGCGTAGATGTGGGGGTTTTAAAATGAAAAAAATAACCGCTACTGTCCAAACAGCTCGACGGATTTTAACAAATGAGGTGTCGTTGGATTCGTGGAAACCGTGAATTTGACACTATCCATATAATTTTCGTGAAAAGTCAATAGGTTGTATTTTGGACTGCAAAATAATAATAATAATAATGATTTATTTAATAAACATTTCACAAAAATATTGTTATGGGATAAGTAGCGAGGCTCTTCCCCTAAAGATATGAATGAAGAAAAATTAGCAGACCAAATCAAGTACTTTTACAGTTTCATTGTAATGCAGCTATCTAAAACCTAAAGAAGGTAATTTAAAGTCTTCATTTAGTGCGTAAAATAAATGTAGTTCACAAAGTTATTGGTGCGGCTACATTCATACTCCATGTACGTAACCAGGTGCATTTATAAGTTTGTATGTGGCACTGTCGGATTATTAGAAACTTCAAGAGGTCGGGGGTGGGCTGAAAAATAATAATAAAAATACGCAATTCCCTGTGACGCTCATGAGGTCTACAGCTCACAGAGCCACTCGTAATTAAATGATTGACAAAATAACTCTACTGCTGCCTTTTTAGGGTTCCGTAGAGAAACGAGGAACCCTTTTAGTTTCGTCAAGTCTGTCTGTCCGTCCGTCCGTCCGTATGTAACAGCAACTTTATGCAGAAACTATTAGGACTACACAGTTGAAACTTGGTATGTAGATGTATTCTGTGAACCGCTTTACGATTTTTATACAAAAATTCAAAAATTTAAATAATTAAAGGGGGCTCCCCATACATGGAACTGAAACCAAAAAATATTTTTTTCATCAAACTTATATGTGTGGGGTGTCTGTAGATAGGTATTTAAAAATGACGTTGAGGTTTCTGTAACCATTCTTCCTCAAAGTAAATTGTTAAAGAGACAGACTCTTCCAAAGTGGAAAAATGTGTTCCGTGCCCAACGCATCACGTATGACACAGGCAAAGTCATCATCAAATAGAACCAAAATTACCTGTTAATAATAAGCTGGTTTGCTGGAAGAGATCTCTTAATAGAGATAAGCTCGCCTTTGTACACTGTATTCATGATACTCTTGTTTTTTTATGTGATTTGTGTGCAGTAATGAAATTACTAGCCACCTCATTTCTGTTGGGCGTGGCGGGATAAATGCTTTTTTTTAGTGGGGTCGTACATTGTTTTGACAAAAAAATTAAAAACTTACATTCTAAATAGCTAACAGAAGCCGAGTTGCGGAGAAAAGCGTTGGGCATTACGGAATGAAAAATCTGTGTCGTGTGCGGCCAGGAGCAATGTATGTCGCTGTATATAATCATATTTGTATGTATATAAACTGCGTGGATTTGCAATTAATTGGAGTAGTGCTTAAAGATGACTGCACTCAACCCTCTCGCTTAACAGTCGAGAGAAACGATCAAATATGTCAATCATTACTTAAATTGCTTGTTAAGTAATTCCAAGCGTACACTACGAGGTATAATTCTCGATTCCAGAGACCGGGCCGTCGATTCGCAATCGATAAAAACCCATTACGACACTATTCGAGAAGACAAAACGAGAAAAGAGGCCGTAATAATAAAGTCGATTATGTTCTTTTCAAAAGGACACGTTTCGGGCCCGACGCGGGAATAATGAGCTCAAAAATGCACCAATTGTATCGTGGCCTCTGAAAACCTTCGCTTGAAGCGTCTCGTTCGAGGCGTAAGTGGTGTGCTGAGGGGTCTCTTTCGACTGGGAGGTTTAGTCGGAATGACAGTGATGCCATTCGAAATTCGAAAAGTTTTTTTTTCATCCCGACTTTTCCACGAGTCATCGTTGCGGCCAGTGTTCTCCGTGATTAATACTTTGGGACTTTTTTCAGTTCGGAATCGTATTATAGGTTTTTTTCGGTCGGCGGCTTCGGGGGGACCAAATTGGAGATATTATGAATATTTCGATATATTTTTCGAGAGTTTTGTTCCATTGTGCTAGTTTATAGGATATCATCTGTTCGCTTTCTGTTGAATGCGTTACAATGTGCTCGGATATTTGAGTCCTGTATTAAGATGTAATCTTTGTAAGTTATCATGTTATGTTGTAACTCAGAAAATCGGAACAATCTTATTTTTAACTCGATTTAGGAACGAGAACCGAGAATTTTATTCCCGTATTTTGTAACAATTGAAATGAAATAAGCAGCGTTCAAAATTATGATTTTAATGCAATCGTCATAATGAGAGAAATGAAATCATTAAGGTGCGTTCAAAATAATTTATTACTCATTCATTCCTCTTAGGGCCTATTTTTAAGAAGTCCCGAGACTTCTAAACAGGTCCCTAAGTCCTAAGTAAGTAAGTAGTAAGTAGTCCTAAGTCCCTAAGTAAGTAGGAAGCCCTAAGTCTTTCAAGTATGAGACAAATGAAGTAATCACTGTATTATGTAGTATGACTTGGTCCACTATAATTCACCAAGTTAAAAACTTAAAAAAAAACGTCTTCAAGTCCTTTTTCTTCGTCCCCGATCGAGATGCGAATGTCGTCTGTACATACACACGGAAACGATACTACGAAACCTGTCTACTTAATCTTCATCACCATCAGCTCTTGTCATCCCACTGCGGGGCACAGGCCTCTCCCACAGCACGCCATCCGCGACGGTCACCCGCCAGTCTCGTCCACTGCTTTCCAGCCACCTTAGCAACGTCATCAGACCATCGGCCGGTGGTCTGCCCGCTGTTCTCTGCCCTGTTCGCGGCCGCCACTCTGTGGCTGCCTTGGTCCACCTTCCGTCCTCCCTTCTAACCAAGTGTCCCGCTCATTGCCACTTTAGCCCCATGATGCGCGTACCCACGTCTGTGAGTTTGATGAGTCTGCGGATTTCAACGTTAGTCACGCGGTCAACGAGGCTGGTGTCTAGCTGGCACGCTCCATAGCCCTTTGTACGACTCTAATTTTGTGCATATTGGCTTTTGTGAGCGTCCATGTTGCGGCACCGTAAGTGAGGATTGGCAGGACACATTGGTTGAATACCTTGCTCTTCAGGCATTGCGGGATTTGTGATTTTAGGATGTTTTCTAGTTTCCCGAAGGCAGCCCATCCTAGCTGGATCCGTCTAGTGATCTCCTTCGCCTGAGCACTTTGGCCAAAGTCTTCTTAATACAATACAAATATACGGCACATAAGTGAAAAAAAATGCCAGATTACATCTCTTTTCATGATAAATAACGTAAACACCACTCATAATTCACCAAGTTACAAACATAAAAAAAATCCAATCCCTATTTCTTCCTCCCCTGTCGGAAAAATACGCGAAAACAAGGCGACGAAATCTGTCTGTCTGACAGTCAAGTCCACACGTATTACACGACATAAACGAATATGCGGTACTTGTAGACAGCATTCGCATCTTATGACAATAACCACACTTAAACATCACTGATAAGTCACAGTAAAGCAATAACATGCTATTTCGTTTACCTGGATGACATCATAATTACAGTCTTTTTGCTTCAGAAAAACAAACTAATGAACCGATTTCTAATTTTCAAAAAATGGGACCAAACTGGAAGGTCTTCCTTTCAAATAAAAAAAGAATTTTTGAAATCGGTTCATAACTACTGTTCATAACTACCAGTTTTGAGGTAACAAACATTAAAAAAATACAACCGAATTGAGAACCTTTGCTTTTTTGAATTCGGTTAAAATACAAAATATGCCTGTCACCCACTATGTGGAAAGGTTACTGCCAGATCAACGTGCAATAACCACTGCAATAACCACGGAAATTTACGATTTGACGTTTGCCGTCGTGACTTCGCGCGGCAAACGTCAAATCGTAACATTTTCTTAGCGGGGTCAATGTACTTTATTGCCCGTTTGGTCTGGCAGTAGTTATGTCGCAGTTGGTTGGTTAAATCAGACACTTAACTAACTCTCTAGACCGTTAATTAAAAGCCGACGTTTAACCAAGTCACTAGCATTTTGATTTAAATAAAGCATCTTCGAAAACGTTTAACAATCTGTCTTACCGAAAGCCTGCGTGTTGGAAAACAAGATGGCGTCACGACAACAGCTGATTTGAACAGATTTTATCAGGGCAAAACATTGCGGTAGCTTAGGTAAAGCTAAAGGGGGTGAGCAAAGCGATGCCCCCTTTATCCTTCGTGTTAGGTTGAACATGCAAGAACAACAAAATAGTAGTTTGTGACTGCTACGTAATGGAGGGCATTAATACTCGAGAGTGGGTTTATGAAAAGAGCCGGAGGCCAGTTTCATAATAATATCGCTCGAGAGTTTTAATGCCTAATTATGTACAGTTACAAACACTAGTTTATCTACACACATATCATAAGCTCTCTTTGATGTGTTCAGGAACCGCATGTTCGACCGGCATTGTGGCATTGATCATTGCTCTGCAGTTGTTTAGCTTGTTCAGTAGTACTAACTTCACAGACAAACTAGGGGCGGTACGCAGGCGGGCGTCGGGTGGGGGTGAGCGAAGCGAAGCCCCCTTTATCCTTCGTGTTAGGTTGAACAAAACAAAACATGAACAAAAAATACTTAAAACGTAAACAAGTACACATAAAACAATATTTATATTGTATATGTCTTGTTACATAGGAACGTTTAGACAACTCGCTAAACGTTTCGTTGACTCACTTGTCTGACGGAATTTTAGTGACTTGTTTAAACTTCGGTATTGAATTAACGGTCTAGAGAGTTAGTTAAGTGTCTGATTTAACCAACTAACTGCGACAGTTATACCAACTAACAAACTTGCCGGTACCATGCCCGAACCAAGCCACCCCCTTACAAACTTGCCGGTACCATGCCCGAACCAAGCCACCCCCTTACAAACCGGATATAAACACGTATATACTCTGCGTATGTATTAGTGTCGTACACAGAATTATGATTTATGTTCAGCAGGGTAGGCAGGCAGGCAGGATAAAGCATTGACGTCTCAATCCCGAGGGAGGTTCAATCATTAATAACCTGCTTTGTTCAATTAAACCTATTATCGTGAGGTACTGGCAGTTGTGTAGGTTTTTTTTTTCGCTTTGAATCTCTGCGAGTATTTATGAACGCTCGTATTGACATCGAGAACGTTTTGAATCTGATAGCTTTGTGGCTTAATTCTTATCTTCTGCCTGCCTCTTTTCAGGGATAAATGCTTGGGGGTATGTACATGTGTATTATTTGGACTTAATTCTCCAGGCGATGCGTTTGTACCACAAGAACCTTACAACATTTTCCAGATTTAGCGACAGCTGCAATGTTAACCTGAGAAATAATCACAGACTATACTTGCGCCCCGGTTTAGACTCGCGAAGGTTAGCAATTATTTCAAGGGTCAATGCATTCTCTACTACAATGAGATACTCCTGGAGATTTTGAAATTGCCGTTTGAGCTATTGAAAAAACCATGCAACGTCTTCAAAGGGATTTTACGATGTTCAAGATTACCCGACTGCCTTGTGGTGCCCCATCTCAGACTTCTTCCACTCATATAAATAAAAGATTCATAGAGATTAAGGCTTGGCTCTTCAAGAGATCATCGTGCTTAACCCACTGCGGGGCACAGGCCTCTTCTATCTAGCGCCAACCCCTGCGGTCCTGTGCCAACCACATCCATTGAGATCCTGTCGAAACTCAAAATTCAAATCATTTGTTGCAAGTAGACAAAATAATGCACTTTTACAAGTCAAACACTTACTTAAGTCTCATATACATGGACAAAATAAATCAAGTATGATCAACTAAACTAATGAGTAGATTATGGTTTGAGTTTGAAAAAGGAAATTTCCCCTTCAAGTGGTGATTCATGGCTGAATCTCGCGCAGGAAAAGGAAACTCCATTAACTCTACCAGTGCTTCGGAAATACGTCCGTCAGAGAAGATAACACCATGAAACTCTATGGGGATGTAATTTTTTCAATTTTCGTCGTATTTTTTTTTATCTACACACGTATCATAAACCCTCTTTACTGCGTTCAAAAACCGCACGTTACGATCAGCATTATGTTAAACTACTTGGTAAAAACTCGTTTCGTATCTGGAAAACTACACATTATGGTCATTATGTGTTGTTTTTCTACATATAATGACATTCAAATTTCGAACGCCGACGCCCACCCGCGTGAAGTTGGTACTAAAGAACAAGCTAAACAATTGCAGAGCCACAATGCCGGTCAAACATGCGGTTCCTGAACACATCAAAGAGAGCTTATGATATGTGTGTAGATAAACTAGTGTATGTAACTGTACATAATTAGGCATTAAAACTCTCGAGTGATATTATTATGAAACTCGCCTTCGGCTCGTTTCATAAACCCACTCTCGAGTTTTAATGCCCTCCATTATGCAGCAGTCACTTAAACTACTATTATTATACAATGTACGATACAAAAATTATCTAATCTAATGACAATACTAGAACATCGTGCCAATAAGATGTTTGTTTTGTTTTGTATTTTTCAAAAGATTGGTCATAATCTATGGCTTTACCATTTCATAGAACTAACTATTGTAACCAACCAAGATCTCATACTTACATATGTTTGCGGCCTTTCCATGAGAGAGGGGTAGGCAGACCAGTATAAAATGAAAAGGTAAACTCTTTGCTGGTTCGCTGAAAGATATCTCGTCCGTGCAAAGGTCCCCGTTACTCCAGGCGGAAAGACCCGCAGTGTGAGAGGGACGGAATCGGGAAAAAAATGTCATAACGTAGCGCTAAACCACAGAAAAATTGTTTAAAAATAAACTAAGCTATTTTGTTAAAAAGTTTTTCAAGGAGAGTTTACGAATACATAATATCTACATTTTGAACGCAGTTCCACAATGAAATTAGTTAGGATTTCAGAATAAACAATTTACGAGGTTTTTTCGTAATCAAATTCTATCGAGAAAATATCATCCAATCGCGTTGTTCTTCAGTGAGAATCCTAATCAAATACTCAATAAACGCTAACCCAAAAATCAAATCTGTAGATGACTTCATGGTGGAGTAAATGGATTCGAAAAAAAAAACATTTTTTTATCACCTTGATTGCGTATAAGCTTGCTCCACAAGTAATTGAAAACCTTCGATGCCGCGATGGGCTAACCTCCTCCCACGCAAAACGGAGTACATTGAACAGCCTGCTGTTTTGTGCTGTAACGCCGAAAGAAATAACCAAATTATAATAATACCTTGGACACTATTTACACACATTGATCTAGCCCCAAACTAGGATTCCCTGTATCTTGTGTACTAGACAACGATACACATAATTATATAGATAAATATTATACTTAGATAGATAAACAACCATGACTAGGGTAAAAACATCCGTTCTCATCAAACAAATATTTGCCCCCACCGGGACGCGAACCCGGGACCCTTGGCTTCGTAGGCAGCGTCACTGCCGACTCGGCCAATCGGGCGTCAATTACTTAGAAAGTCCCTCATTAGGCGATTACAGATTCCGCGCCGGAAAGCGCATTTGCAAGACCGATCCACTGGAGGCCGTGACTCTTTTCATTCGGTCCTCTTGGGGCCATGACTGGATTCGTCCACTTTCGCCGCTCATAGTCGACTCGTCACCGTGGAAACGTAGTCTCACCGTGCTTCGGCGATATTCCGTGGTGTAGGTCAATGTACTGGGTAGCGCCGTGTGCCGAGTTACCGCTAACTGAGATACAAGCAGCTTACTTGTTCGCTAATTCGGAACTTGCGCTGTTCCTATCGATTCAGACGAGTTATGTTGAAAAATCTAAACGTTGCTCTGTTGTAGGTACTTTCTTGAAATTTGATCCAATACTCCATTTCCATATTTCAGCTATGGAGTAATGAAGGTGTCCTCACGATTTCAAGTACAACTTACATTTAGAGGAATAGGAATTCAATGTATCAAGATCGTAGAAAAAAAAACTTTACCACTAAAAATAATAAAATAAAAACAAAAAGAGAATATTATGCCCGAACGAGGATTCGAACCCTGAACAAAGATTGTGATACCAATATCAAACCAATTGCGCCACAACAACCATGTGATAAGCCGCGAAATCTAGGATCATATTTGAATTATGTTATGATTTGTAATGTCGCGGGAGGTGTTAAGACACGTCTATTGTATGGGGAGACACTTTAATTGACCGAGCGAGCGAAGCGTCCAGTTTCGTGATTGGCCAGAAATGCCTTAGTCCGTCTGTCTGTTCTCGCCTACAGGTCGCATTTTTCAGCCGATTTTGTCGAAAATTGGCGTACAAGTACCTTGATTGATTTAATTTTTTTAGTCGATCGCGATTTTTGATTGGTGGTAAAATAGGAGGGAAAATGTTGCAAAAAATCCAAAAAGGGGAGTGGAGGGGGAAGCACTTCGGGGATTTTTCGAGCCCCTGTAACTATGTTATATAAATAGATAAAGACACCTACAATTTCCGTGAATTAAATTGTGGCCTATTGGCCACAATTTAAATAGACAAATTCACTAAAGTTTACTAAATAAATTTGAAACAGCAGCCGTTCAAATTTCCGTCATCTTCTCACTGACCGACTCATCAGCGATCATCAAAATACTGATGGCTATAAGGGCTTGCGAGGTCTACTGTTCTCACAGAACCACTAGTTGTGTAAACTAAATCTTGTGTAGTTCATTATTTGTGCTGCAGCGGCAAAAGAAATACAAATGTAACTGTAAAAATGTGAAAATTTATTTAATACTTTAGTGTAGATATTTACATATACTTAGAACAAGACATACGTAAGAACGTTCGCAGGGAAGTCTGCTAACATTTACAGAAAACCGCATTGAAATCGTCCACTCGATATTCCTAGTTAAGCTGATAACTTTCGACCAACTGCACCGATTTTCATAAAACATATCTCAGAACGTTCGCAGGGTAGTCTGCTACCATTTACAGAAAACCGCATTAAAATCCGTCCACCACTTTGACCGCTAGGGTGCCACAGACATATCGACTGTCGCTTCAAACCTAAAACACCCGTCTTTTGGTCGCCGCGGGTCAAAAATTGAGTTTAGGAAATTGTGAAAACTGACTCAAGTTTTCACAATGTTCTAAACACATTCGGCATTCGTCGAGTGCGTTGACCCACAATCCAATACAGCCGCGGCACGATGATAATACACTTCTGGCTTCGCCGGTCGATGGAGGAGTGAAAGTGCATGGCTTCAAATTACCTTATAATAAGCCTTTTATTCTGAGTATAAAAAATTAAAATAGCATTGTTGTTTATAAAATATCTCTGATCTCAGTGTGCCTCTTGGCATAGGCCTCCTCTAGCGATATCCACTGTGGTCTATCTTGTGTTACTCTGGTCCAGAGATGGCCAGCTGTAAGTTTGATGTCGTCTGCCCATCTCGTAATTTGTCGGCCGGGACTTCTTTTTCCATCTCTGGGATACCATTCCGTTACAACTCTACTCCATTTTCCTTTATTATCTCGCATCATGTGGCCTGTCCACCTCCACTTTTGCTGATCTATGCGGGATAGAATGTCTGTGAGTTTGGTTTTTGTTCTGAGGTCTTCGTTTCTGACTCTATCTTGACGTTTGCACCTTGTTATGCTTCTCTCCATTGCTCTTTGACATTTTGCCAGTTTCTCTCTGTGGAGTCTAGTTAAGGCCCATGTTTCGCAACCATAAGTGAGACAGGGTAGGATGCAAGAATTAAACGTTCTCCTTTTCAGTGTCATGCTCAAGTCTGGTGATTTCATGATTTCCTTTAGGGACCAGTAAGCCTTCCATCCTTTGGCTATTCTTGTGTCAATTTCCTTTGTGGTTTGGTCATTTGTAGAGATTAACTGGCCCAGGTAAGTGTATTCGTCAACATATTCCAGAACTTGTTGATTTACACTTATATCTATTTTTGTAGAGTTGGTCATTACTTTTGTCTTGCTAGAGTTCATTTGAAGTCCGACGTTCCTGCTCACTGAGTTAAGACTTTGTATCATTTTTTCTAGATTCTCCGGTATCTCTTCGAAAAGGACCAAGTCATCTGCAAATCTGAGATGGTTCAATTTGGAACCGTTTATATTTATTCCAAATGTTTCCCAACTGAGGTTGCGGAATATGTTCTCCAGCACCGCTGAGAATAGTTTGGGAGATAAAGGGTCCCCTTGTCTCACACCTCTTTCTATTGGAAAATGGTTGCCTAGTGTTTCGAGTTGTATTCTTGCCTGGCTATTTGCATATATGGTTTTTATTATACTTCTGTAGGTTTCTGGTATTCCTTGTTGCTCTAGAGTATCCCATATATAGCTGTGGTTTAGGCTGTCGAAGGCTTTGGCATAGTCAATGAATGCAATGTAGATTGTTTTGTTGTATTCGTTATATTTCTCCAGTATTTGTTTTACTGTATGTATGTGGTCTATAGTGGAGAAGCCTTTTCTGAAGCCAGCTTGCTCCACGGGCTGTTGTTCGTCTATCTTTGGGCAGATCCTGTCCAGTATAATCTTTGCAAAAACCTTGTATACGTTGGACATAAGACTAATTGGTCGATAGTTTCCAATGTCTCCTTTGTCTCCTTTCTTGTGTATCAAGATGATATTTGACTGAGACCATTGGTGTGGAATAATATTGCTTGTCAGTATGTTGTTGAATATTTCAGTTAAAGCTGGGGTTATTTCTTGCATAGTTCCTCTAAGCAGCTCATTTGAGATTTTGTCAGGACCTGGGGACTTCTCCATCTTTTGGCTTTTTATTGCTTTTTCCACCTCACTTGGTAGGATTTTCTGCACGGATTCTATTATTGTTTCTGCAGTTGGTGCAATGTGGCAGTAGTTGGGATATTGGTCTGTATTTGGTCCTTGTTTTGCATAGAGTTGTCTGTAAAAGTTAGTTGCTAAGTTGCTGATATTTTTGCGATGTGTTATGTTTTTTTCTTTTCTTTTTAAATTTGGTATCCATTGATTTCCCGTTTCGCGTAGTTCTTTTAGAGCCTTTTTCACTCCTCCTGTCTTTTGTATATGGTGCTCTAACGTTTTCAGTCTAGTTGTTTTTCGGTCTTTCCTTATATTTTCTCTTATTTTTTTGCTTATTTCTGCTATACTCATAATGTTTTCTTTTTTTGTACCATTATGTAAGAGCTCTTTTCTTTTGCTAATAAGGTGTAGAGTTTGGTCGCTCTGTTGGTATTTATGTGTGTTCTGGTTTCTTTCTGAGGTGCATTTGCTTGCAAGTTGTGTTTCTAGGGACTGGTACTTTTGTAAAACATCATGGGTATGTTTTATGGACTGTTTTCTTAGATTTTGAGGCTCGTTCTTGTCCCATGTGTTGAAGATTTTTAAGTTGTTATGGTTGCTGTTCTTATATTTTCTTGAAGGTTTAGTTGGAGATTTTTTCAGGGAGCTGCGTACCATTCGGTGATTTGTGTTGAAGTTCAACTTTGTTATAACGGTTGTGTCTGTAAAATATTTAGGTTGGTTAGTCATTATATAGTCTATCTCATTCTTGTATCGACCGTCAGGGGAGATCCAAGTCCATTTGTTTTTGGTTTTTTTCTTGAATAATGAATTGAGTATTGTCAGGTTATGTTCCATGAGAAATTCAATCAGTTTTTGGCCGTTGCAGCTTCTTTTTCCGTGACCAAATGAACCAAGTACATATTCACATGTTTTTTGTCGTGTGCCAACCTGAGCATTAAAGTCACCCATTAGAATGATATGATTATCCATGTGATTGTTTATGGCTTGTGATAGATCTTCGTAGAATGAGTCCAAATCTGATTGATTTTTTTGTGCCTTTTCGGTTGGTGCATAGGCTTGTACAATCGTCCATGGTTTTTTATAATTTGGTAATTTGATGTTGAGTATTGCCAGTCTGTCTGAAATTCCTATGATTTCTTGTATGTATTGCTTAAGGTGTCGTTTGATAAGAAAGCCTACTCCATGTTGGCCTGCTACTTTTCCTTTCTGGTATAATATGTAGTTTTTGTGTTCTTCGATTCTTTCTTCCATTCTTCTCATTTCGCTTATGCCCAGTATGTCATATTTTACCTCTGTTAGGGCATTGTCTAGTTCCAACAAACTTTCGGCAGTTCGTAAGGTTCTAGTATTTAGTGTAGAGATGTTGTAGATTTCGCATCTTTTAGCTAGAGGGTGGTGGTCTAGTTCGCCCGCGGGGACCGGCCGTATTGGGGAACGTTTTCTTATTTTTTTTTTATCTGTACAAGGTTTTGTGAGGGCGCCGTATCCGTCTGCAGTAGGGGGTCTGGTAGAGTCTGATTGCTATGTCTTGTTCTGGCTGTTTCCTGTCGTGTCCTGTCTAGTGTTCTTTGGATTGTTGTTGTTATGTGTGTTCCCAGAACGCAGGAAGTTGGAAACGCTAGGACTGCCTGGTTTGTTTTTCTTTGTGGCTGGAGGAATACTTTTGTTCTTGTTAAGTTGGTTTTCAGGGGTTTGACTCTTACTGTTGTTGATTGTTGAAGTTGCTGGCGGTGAATATTCTAATGGTCTCTTGTTTTTATTTCTTGTTGCAATTTCATCTTTCTGTGTAGATTTCCCTGTATCTTTAACAATCACCAATTGGTCATACTTAATAGTGACTTTATTGCCTTTATCTCGCTCTTCCTTGCATTTTTCTTGGAGTTCTTTTCGTATTTGCAAGATTTTAGGTGGATAGTCCTCCTTCAGATAAGTTGAAGTATCCTCTAATTTCTTTTTGTTTTTTAGCAGTGTTATTTTTTTTCCAAGAGTCGTTAGTCCAAAACAAATTGGTCTGATCTTGCTTTTATCCTTTTTTCCCATCCTCCTTACAAACTCTAGTTCCAGTCCGTCACACGAAATTTCCAGTTTAAAATTTATGATATCGAGTACTATCTGCTCTAGTTCGCAGTAGCTGCTCTCCTCCTCAGCCACTCCGAACAAAACTAGATTTCTCTGTCTTGATTGCTTTTCCAGAAAGTCTAGTCGTTTTTCTTGTTCTGCATTACCGGTTTTTAATATTTCTAATTCTTGTTGAAAAGAGGAAAATTTCAAATCGATGTTGTTGTTGATATTGGTTGTTATATTTTTCTCTATATTTTCTAATTTTGTATTTATATTGTTTTCAAACTTTTCCAGTAGGAGTTTAAGCGCTTCTTCAGCCATGATGCCTCTTGTGCGCTATATGGGTAATTGAGTAGTTTAACTTAGACTCTACTGACTACTCTACTTTATATTTCGTAGTGAGAAAAGAACTCTACTATTTTTGTAAGGTGTGTAGTAAAAAGCTCTACAAAAGTTTTTGGCTACTCGCATTCAGATGTCGCTAGTGCTGCTTAGTTAGCTTGTATGCCAGATTAGTATCGCTATTGTGCGCTAGGTGGCGCTGTCGTAGCAACTTTTCTAGTTTGATGATGACTGAGCAACGATTTTTTGTAGGTTATGTTTCCATAAAAAGCTGTACTTCCCTGTTTCTGTTCACTATTTATGGTTTGTATCACTGTTTCACTTAGTCTGCAGCTCTTGACGTATTTATATTTCTTCTTACACTGTTTTTATGTGCAATTTCAAACTTGAATGTTACTCTGATCACTAAGAAGTGTTTTTGTGTATTTCACTATTATGCACTGATTAAACTTGTTGGGGTAATCGTTGGATTGAAGCCATGTATATATTTTAAAAGCTAGTTAATCTTCAATTTGATTTGTTCACTGATTCTATTTGTTTGGAATATTTTTATCTCGGAGACTCGGCAAACACTTATAGCTGAAGCGCCCTCTGGTGGAAATTACCTTATGACTTGGTAATTAATGCGAAAATCATTGAAAAAATCTGCGTGCCCAGGCCCGATTAAGGGTTAAGGTACCTAAACGCTGGACCTGGAAAAGGGCGCTACGCTATCCAACAAATACAGCTAATATTGTAAATGTGTAAGTAGCGATGTTTGTGTGTTTGTGTGCTTGTGCCTCGTTAACGCTAAAATGGCTGAACGGATTTGAATGAAATTTAGCACAAAGATAGTTTATGAGCTAGATTGTTATATAGAATACTTTTTATCCGACTGCATCAGAAGGATGGTAACGTTATCTCGGTAAATGATACTTCCTGGAACACGCCCATGAAGTCGCGGGCTTCAGCTAATAGTATACATGAAGGATTTTTAGAGATATAATAGTAAAAAACCGGCCAAGTGTGAGTCGGACTCGCGCACGAAGGGTTCCGTACCACCGTCCGTTGGTAGGGATGGTGTGGAGTGAATAGTTTGGATTTAACATTGCAAAATGTTGTTTACAAAGTTTTTGGTGCGGCTACTTTCACACTTCATGTACGTGACCAGGTGCATTCATAAGTTATAGAAACTTATGAATGCAGTGGTATTGAAAGAATTTTTGTATGGGAGCCCCCTTAAATATTTATTTTATTTTGTTTTTTAGTATTTCTGGTTATAGCAGCAACAGAAACACACCATCTGTGAAAATTTCAACTGTCTTACTATCACGTTTCATGAGATACAGCCTGGTGACAGACGGACAGACAGACAGCGGAGTCTTAGTAATAGGGTCCCGTTCTTACCCTTTGAGTACGGAACCCTAAAAACGGTCAAGAGCGGGTCGCACTCAAATAAGATTCCGTACGATCATATAAGACAACTTGAGGAAAAAATAAATGTAGCCTATTGATGTCCCCATCGCGGGGCACAGGCTTTTACCCGGGTACGAGTAAGATTGAGCCACACTCCACCACGCTGGCTCAGTGCGGGTTATCATATTATATATATTTGAGGGGTTTTACTACCACTACCACGATAGTAGCCGGGACCTATGGCTTAACGCGTCATCCTAAATACTGAACGTCCGATAATGTATTTAAGATAAATTAATTATCTCATTGGTACACGGCCAGGTTTCGAACCCGCACCTCCTGTGTGAGAAGCAAGCGGGAGAGCCATTGGACCACGGAGCTCTTTTAAATGAAACAAACAAAAACAAAAGAACTTATGTCCGAACTAGGTCTCGAACCTGGCACCAGCCCTACCCTGCAGGTAGCAAATCCGACTTCTAACCAATTGCGCCACCGAAACGATACAGAGACATTGAAACACGGCTTTTGTATGTGGACCCATTTAAATTATACAATTTGTGTGAATCAGAAGGAGTCAGTCACATACTTTAATATTGATATAGATAACTGCATTAATATTAAAATATAAATTATAACGAAAATAAATAATGTTCAGCACCCGTCAACTGCTTTGTCCAAAACTTAAATATGAAAAACACACACACACACACAAACACACACACACACACACACACAAACACACTGAGAAAATAAACCACCCCGGACCATATGAGATGCAAAGTTCCCCGGAGCCCGGAGCGGCGGTCATAGCCAGGGTCCCTCAGGCGGCGCCCTATTTCCCTACTGAATGCCTTGCCCTGCACTCCCCAGACCCCGGCGGTTTCTATGGCAAGCGGGACTAATATATACCGGTCAATATATACAATTTGGTACTGTAGCGGCAATACAAATAAACATTCTGTGGAAATTTCAAATCTCTACCTGTATAGGTCCTTAAAGGGCCCGTTGACGGACGGACGGACAGACGGACGGAGGCTTAGTTATAGGGTCCCTTTTGGCACCCTTCAGTTTTAATAGTTTTTTCGGTTTTGCTTTGAATTGTAGTTAGCGGAGGGTTTATTCGAATCCTCCGAAGAGACTGGAAATATGACAGATAAGTTCTATGATTCAACAAGTTAAAAACTTAAAAAAAACCAAGCCCTATTTCTTCCCTTCCATGTCGGGATTTGAATGTCGTCAAAATACACGAAAACGAGGCTTCGCAATCTGTCTGTCTGACAGTCACGTTGACAAAATGATAGAATTTAGAACGACCGTTGTTTCCGATCTATTGGTTCAAATTTAGTCACTTTGTCTATTTAAATTGTGGCCTATTATTCACAGAAATTGTAGGTGTCTTTATCTATTTCTATAACATAGTTACATCTCGAAAATACCCCGAAATGCTTTACCCCTCCACTTCCCTCTTTTTGGATTTTTATGCCACATCTTGTGCCTTCCCCCCTTTTCCCCATATTTCCCCCCATTAAAAAATCGTGATCGACTGAATTTATTAAATAAGTCAAGCAACTTGTGTGCCAATTTTCGTCAAAATCGGTTGAAAAATGCGACCTGTAGGCGAGAACAGACAGACGGACAAGGGCATTTTTGGCCAATCACGAAACTAGGCGCTTCGCTCGCTCGGTCAATTATAGTGGCTCCCCGTACAATAATAGATGTGCTTTAACAGCTCCCGCGCACATTTCAGAGCAAAATACTGCAGTAGCTTAGGTGAAGGGTAAAGCGGGTGAGCTAAGTGAAGCCCCCTTTATCCTTCGTATTAGGTTGAACATGTAAGCACAGCAAAAATACTTAAAACATAAAAAGTGTTTTTGCTGTGAAAAGCAGTATTTTTGCTGTGCGATTAAATACTAGCCATATTTTACAAGGCTTCCGGTAATTTAAACAATAGTAAAGCTATTCGCGAGAGTAGTTGCGGAATACAAAGCAAATTAACGATAACCGATGCGTGCCTAAATACAAGATGGCTGCCGAAAATGGCGGGAAACTCGCCCCCGTATCGCGCTCATTTCATTAAAATAAAACCCGGGCTGCACCATTAATAAAAGCAGAAAAAGATTAATGTCGAGAGAACACAATGCGTAATAAATTAAATGGACGGATATTTTCCCGAAAAGGGCGCGCTACCCTGTCAGCCATCTTGGAATGAGCCGGCCTCTGATTGGCCGGCGAGCGCGCTAATCAATAAATTCTGTTCCGAATCGAGTAAGTCGTAAGAGCTCAGGTCCTGGCGCGAAATTCATCCTTGCGTTTCACCTTTCGTATTCCGAATTCCGATTTCAGTTCCAACGCTTTGAAACCTGACGCTGGCTTTATAAAATTGAATCTCAAGCAGGAGTGATTTAAGATTTCATTTCGATATTAATTCCGAACTCATTCAAATGAATTAAATGTGAAACTATTCAAATCTAGAAATATCATTCAGACCTATTTCATGTTGATAGAAGGCTGAATTTCGTTTGCACGTTGCGTCGCTTTGTTTTTCCGTCCACATTTACTCTTACAACACTGTCTAATCCAATTTGATTCTTGTTCAGCTCTTGATAGGAATGAAATTGGCGGGTTTTGAGTAGGCTCTAAGGAGGATATAAAAACAGGTTTTCGATTACGCCTTGGGCTAAAGGATCTGCGGTCGTCCACAAAGGTTGCGCTATTTATAACGACCTCTTTGAGTGTAACTAACTGGCCAGGTACTTAGGTAGAAATCATGAGCTTAAAATAATATATTTTTTAATCCCTCCAAAAACACTTCAGATATGTACCTGCGCAATCGACCAGAAGGCCATATTCTGGTCTTTAGCGAATATTTTATTTGACGCATTTGACAAGAAACGCCTGTTACATCGCGTTTATATGATAAGGGTGGACCAAGGGCCAAGACTAACGCTTTTTAGGGTTCCGTAGAGCAACAAGGAACCCTTATAGTTTCGTCAAGTCTGTCCGTCCGTCCGTCCGTCCGTATGTCACAGCAACTTTATGCCGAAACTATTAGGACTACACAGTTGAAACTTGGTATGTAGATGTATTCTGTGAACCGCTTTACGATTTTTATACAAAAATTGAAAAAATTAAATAATTCAAGGGGGCTCCCCATACATGGAACTGATACAAAAAATAAAAAATAAACATCAAACTTTATGTGTGTGGTGTCTGTAGATAGGTCTTTAAAAATGACGTTCCTGAAACCATTTTTCCTCAAAGTAAATCGTTAAAGAGGCAGACCCTTCCAAAGAGGTAAAACGTTCTCTTGTGTGGTACAATAAAGAAAGTACAAATAAAAATTACAAATAATCAGATACTACTAAGGACGGAAACCTTCCCAAAGCGCGATGAGTCTAGCGATTTTTTTTGCACATCTTTTGATCCTTATCTTTAAAAACGTTTAAAAGCATTAGTAGACAATAATTTTGCGGTTCAGGTGTTTTTGCTGTTAATGCTGTAATCGCGTTAACTGCTGATGGTACTTAACTGTTAACTGTAGCAGAGATTTCCAGGAATAAGTACACATTTTTACGTCAAACCAGATTTTTTTATTGAACTTATCTGTTTTCTTTGATTTTGACGCCTGGAAAAATAGCTACAAGAAAACATGGCGTCACACCATTTCCGACAGTTGTGTTATGACTATGTTAAGCCAATTATTCTGCACTCCATTTTACGCTATTAGGGATCTATTCTATTCCATGTGAAAGAAATACTTAGTACATTACTGCAGAGACCAGTAAGTAAGCCGAGTAAGCTAGACGAGTATGATTTAGCCGGCCTCCATAATGCGAGGCCAGGATAGCATTTATGGTCGTATATAGTGCTTTTCTCAAAAAAAAAAACCATTTATGTTTACCGTGAATATTTTATTTTATTCTTCTTTTTCTTCTGTTAGTATCGAATTCCTAATTAGTATCAAATTAGTAAAACATACGAATGAAATGAGTTTTCCGCCATTTTACATCGTGCAATATAAGTGCTATTCGGACACGTCAACCTTTATGGTACCTCTTTTTTATTAAAGGCCCTTAACTGCCAATAACCTCCTTAGCGTATCTTTGAAAAAAAAAAGTTCTATATTTAAATATTATGATATGTAATGGGATTTCATACTTACTTACTGGACACTTTTGCGTTTTCCCGGACACTTCCAAAAAATTGTCCAGGATGAGTCACTTTCGGATATTATTCGGATTCGGATATTCTTCACAGATGTTATGGGGACATTTCACACTATTTTTGAGAAAAAATACATTACAAGAACCTTTTTCTTGGGCCCTCTTGCCCTTTGTGAGGCTATAAAAGCTGTCAACTGCGGCATACGAACGTAAACCCTTTGCCTATCGATCTAGGAAAAGCGAAACTTGAATAAAAACCGCTGATGGCCGATGACGCGGCCGCCATTTTGTTGTGACGTCATCGTGACTAGGAGCCGAAATGTGCTGACTCCACTTTTGAACGTGAATACTCGGATAGCCGATCAAGTTGAGTGCCGCTTAGACTTCTGAGACGGTGACGGCATGAATGAGTGACTGCCAAAATCTGAGCGGGCAGTTGTGCATCTTGACTTATCTAAGGCAGTCTTAGGCAAGTTTGTTATGTACCGAAAAATATCTATAAGTATTCCCTATCTCAAATCCGAAGAACATTGAACGCCGTTATTCCTAATTGACATTAGCTACTGCCTCTTTAGTTTGTTTATCTACACACGTATCATAAACCCTCTTTACTGCGTACAAAAACCGAACTACCTAGTAAAAACTCATTTCTTATCAGAAAAATTACACATTATGACCATAATGTGTAGTTTTTTTACAAATTATGATGTTAAAATTTTGAACGCCGACGCCCGCCTGCGTGCCGCCCCTAGTTTGTCTGTGAAGTTGGTACTACAGAACAAGCTAAACAACTGCAGTCACAATGCCGGTCAAACATGCGTTTCCTGAATACATCAAAGAGAGCTTATGATATGTGTGTAGATAAATTAGTGTATGTAACTGGACATAATTAGGCATTAAAACTCTCGAGTGATTTTATTATGTAACTCGCCTTCGGCTCGTTTCATAAACCGACTCTCGAGTGTTAATGCCCTCCATTATGTAGCAGTCACATAAACTACTATTTCTGAAGAGGTCTGGCAGCAGATACCATTATAATAATAATAATAATGTTTATTGAGGCACAACAAGGTTTACATTGGTAAGTAAGTAATTAACGTTGTTTATATGAGTGCGCTCACTTAGACTTATTTATAAATTAGTATCTTCCATCACCTAAACTAGGACCGAAGTCCTGTATCTTAGGAGACAGAGTCTTTTCCGTGAAATGTTATCATCATAATGGTAAGACACGCTGCAGGTTACTTTTCCCATCATTTCTAGTAAAATAAGATATTGTATTGGTTAAGAACAATTTTAAAGGAACAAGAGAAAGTGTTAAATCATAGTAATCAGACCAAGCTCTGTGGTCTATCGGGTTTGGCGCTTGCTTCTCAAACATGAGATGCAAGCTCGAATACGGTCCTCACCACCAATGACGTAAGTGATTGACCGAGCGACCGAAGCGTCTCTGTTTCAGCTTGGGCAGCTGGATTTCTGTCCGTCTGTCCGGCTGTTCTCCTCTGCAAGTCGCATTTGTCAACCGATTCTCGTGAAAATTTGTGAGCGAGTTCGATAATTATGTTTTTTTTTTTTTTTCAAAATGGCGGATATATGGTTTAGTAAATGTTAAGCAACAGCCTAGTGTTGTTGGATTTGACATAAGCTTATAAGTTTAGTAAATACTCAATAGGTTGTATTATAGATCGCAAAATGTAGTCTACAAAGTTATTGGTGCGGCTACTTTCACACTCCATGTACGTAACCAGGTGCATTCATAAGTTTGTATGTGGTATTGGAAGAAAATACAGTCGGGTTATTCGTTTTTATAATAAATCCACCCGATACCGTTCATCCGATAACCTTTAGGGGTACGGGGTGTGAGGGGGTGAAAATTAATTAAAAACGAGCCTCTAGTTTATTTAACTCGGAGAAATAACTTCAAAAAACTGTCGATGTCGATTGGTGAATCGTCAATCTCAAAAGGATCGATAGGTGTCGGGAGAGGATCGAGCTACAGAAACAATAATAATAATAATACCTTGTACACTATTTACACACATTGATCTAGCCCCAAACTAGGATTCCCTGTCACTTGGGCACTAGACAACGATACACATACTTATGTAGATAAATATTATACATAGATAGATAAACAACCATGACTAGGGTACAAACATCCGTTGTCATCAAACAAATATTTGCCCCCACCGGGACTCGAACCCGGGACCCTTGGCTTCGTAGGCAGGGTCACTGCCGACTCGGCCATTCGGGTCGTCGTTGTTTGCCAAATCGCTGTTTCCGGTTCCCGCGACATCCTAGTGTGGGGCGGAAGCAATGTTTTTCTAACCCGGGCCACTCGCTTGTGATGAGGCAGAAAATCGACCGCCATGGCAAAGAGGTCGTCAAGACAATGTGGAAGACTATGCAAAACTCTTTGGTAGTGTGTTTGTAACGCATCTGAGGTTTGTAACTTGATACACATTGACGATAGCAACAAAAAGTTTCGATCATCTGAGGTTCTGTGTATATTTGGAGCTTGACAATTAATTTCTCTGAACAACGAAGCTCATTACAAAAATTTAATTTACCTACTTTTACTCTGTGATTGAGTACATGGCCATGTGGCCTTGAAGATATTGGAAGATAAGACACTTTATTAAGACTATAGAGATGACATCACAACAGACAAGGCGGTATGGCCTAGCACCGTAGCCTTTCCCTGAATGAATAAATAAAACCAAAAAAATACTCTGTGATTCATTTGCAAGTAACATCAGATGAACGAAACTCTTTGACAGTGTGTTTCCCCTTTGCCATGATGCGACGCTGTTCCAAAGCTGCTGATGGGCGATGACTAGTCGCCATCTTTGTTACGTCATCATGACAAGGACATCACGCCGTGTCCTTTGCAATCTGACGTCACTGTTTCGTGTGTTCGACGACCCGAATGGCCCAGTCGGCAGTGACCCTGCCTACGAAGCCAAGGGTCCCAGGTTCGAGTCCCGGTGGGGGCACACATTTGTTTGATGAGAACGGATGTTTGTTCCCGAGTCATGGTTGTTTATCTTTCTAAGTATCATATTTATCTATATAAGTATGTGTATCGTTGTCTAGTACCCAAGATACAGGGAATCCTAGTTTGGGGCTAGATCAATGTTTGTAAATAGTGTCCAAATTATTATTATTATTATTATCATACCTTATTGGATGTCGGAGTAATCACGTTTACCAGTACTGCATTTGTGAGGAATCCTTCAGTTCAGATGTCTGTCACAACAAATACTATGTCGAAAAAAGTTTCGGAGACCTAATACGTATTTTCCTATTTTTCGCCATTTGCCAGAAAATTGCGTTCAGGGTGGAACAGATATGGGTTATACAATTTTAACGGGTTATTACTATTCTTACCTTTAAGCTTCTACAGCCTCCATTTCCTTGGAACCCTATTACTAATCTGGCTGTCCGTCTGACTGTCAGTCCGTCCATCAGCGAGCAGTATCTCTTGAACCGTTATAGGTAGAGAATTGAAGATTTCACAGAATGTGTATTTCTGTTTCCGCTGCAGCGACAAATAATGAACTATGCGAGATTTTATAAATTAAAGGGGGCGCCCATACAAGACATATGTTTGAACATCACCCGCGATATAACAAACCATAACCTGATTCAAATATGATCGTAGATTTCGCGGCTTCTCACATATCCGTGGTGGCGAAATTGGTTTGGATGTCGGTCGCGCAATCTCTAAGTTCCGGGTTCGAATCTGCGTTCGGACTTAATAATATTAAATTTTTTCTTTTTCTTTTATTGTTTTTAGTTACTTAAGAAAACTTAAGCTTTCTTGTAAGTACGTTGATTCCGTAACATCCGTGATCGAGAGCGACCTGATTGTTTCGAGTGTACCATGGATGGTAGATTATTTCAGAAATAAATAAATTCCTGCGAGTTTTTTCAATGGCAGACATATGCGGGAATAAATTGACTTTTTTTTATAGCGTCGAATGCATCGTCATGCTATTGGTCGGCTCGGGCCGAACAATAGCGGCCCGGGACGGACAGACGCAAAAAAAGTTAATTACACGGAGCCGCGGCATCGGACGTTTTAATTAAAAAATAAAAACTCAACTGGTATGGGTTGTGTAGTTCTCAGATCTGATGGCAGAGGTACGGATTGTTATTTGATAATAATATATTATGTACCTACCTATATGGAAAGAAGCTTCAATTTATTTTAGGGATTTTCTTGACTCGTATCTCGATAAAAACTAAATTGAATTACTAGGTAATTGCTTTAAATGTTCTACATATTTATTTGAGTATTTTGGGTGGGAAATGTGTCGGTAAATGACTTGAAATATGTCCGTACGATATTAACTTAGCAATATTCGAACCTTTTTCTTATTTTGTTGAGTTTTTGAGGCAACGCTGTTAGTATACCTATCTATACTCAACTATTTTTAATATCAGAACAGGATATAGGCAAGTAGGTATGCTCCAAATAGGTAAGTACACAAATAAATAACATCATCGAAGAGTCTGCTACAGTCGTCCGACCCGAACCGAACACAAACCGGCTCAATAACTCATATCCTTGCCTCCCCGGAAGAAAAAAACCCGACCATTACGCAAAACCAGATTGACGCATCATACACAAATACCTCTATCCCGCTCCGGCCTACAAGTTATTGTATGTAAAGAGAGAGACAGACAGAGGCCCGTGCGTTTCGAAATTCGAATGTGTTCGCTCCGCCTACTAGCGATTTTAGTAGGCCGCTGTACCGGTTGGCCAAGACAATGCAGGAAAAAATATAACCAGCCAGTGGTAGTATGGTGTAAGGGACAAAAAGGTTCCATCCAGGCATTATTCCGGCGTGGCTGCAAGGAGCGGTATCCTTGCCCGTGTTTGTTTAGAAAAAGTGAAATGCATAGTGCTTTGTGATTGCCAAATAGTACTCGCGCTTACTGCTACGTCATCAACACTATGCGCTTTTAAATGCCCAGTCATTGGAAAAAAAGTTGACAATTTCACCTTGTGCGGAGTCCGACCGCGATTTTTTCGGAATTTCTGAATTTCAGTGTCTGTGAAGCGACTTGATGAAGTTTGCTATTGTTCTCACTTTTCGGAGCTTGGACGACAGCTAAGGTATGCCTTGAATTTGTGATTTAAAAAAAATATCCAGTGTTTTAAAAAGGACAAATAAAAAGGTTGCACGGATATTTTAGTTTAAAATACGCTCTGTTGTGTAAATTCATCAGAATTTCTAAATGTGAAAGTGTACAAAGTGAACGTGTAATACTTGAGAATGTACACAAATAATCTTGATATTTGGCTCGACATTTCTCGTCTGTGCTTAGAAAATTATATCCCAGTTTTCGGGTGTTTGTATTCAACTTTAATGCGGCTGCAGTAAGTTTGGTTAATCTTTTAGATGGGTACGACAAGAAAGCAGGATCGATAGACACTCAATTATCTCTAAACCGGCACAGCTAAGAAATGATCAAGATAGATAAATCTATCTGTCTTATATTTCCTCCTGTGCCAGCCTGAGAGAGAAAATACCACAATTATTATTCTTTTACCTTACAGAATAAACTTTGAGATCAGAAACTGTATGCAATAGCCAAAAAGCTAAAAAACATATCCGGTGTTTTGCACCATCTGATAGTGTCCCGAATAAAGAAAGGGAAATATTAAACTGCACATCAGTAACACTGATTTGCACAGCAAATATACTGATTTTCACAGCAAATATCAGGGCAAAATACTGCGGTAGCTTAAGTGAAGGGTGAAGGGGGTGAGCCACGCGAAGCCCCCTTTATCCTTCGTGTTAGGTTGAACATGTAAGAACAACAAAAATACTTAAAACTTAGGAAGTGTTTTTGTTGATCCTTTTTTGCAGTGAAAATCAGTATTTTTATCATAAAGAAATGATCAAACTATGGAAAGAAATTATTTAATTTTAATTTCATTAGTTCAAATTGTGTGTAAATTCAACTACAAGATCGAAAGAAGTTGTTCGAATGATTTTCCTAGTAATAACTCACACAACTACATCTACTGTTACGTTCTGTATATTTTAAGGATAAGGAACAATATATCTCAAGTGAAAGACATCAACGCGCGCCGGTAATTTTTCCTTCAACGAACCGCCCCGCGCCGCCTTAGATTCTTAGTTTTCCAATAATCTAAACTAACTCCAGATAAAGAAATATTAAGGTATTTTGGATGGTCGATGGCATTAACAGAAATAAAATCAAATATGATAAAAAACTTAATATTTATTACTAGTGGCCCTGTGGGCAGTAGACCTCGCTAACGGGGGTGACTGTGAACCAATTTATAGGTAAGTATTTTAGATTCAATCAAAATCAAGTAGTAAAGTAGCCGCACCAATAACTTTGTAAACTACATTTTGCGATTTAAAATACAATCTATTGACTTTTCACAAAAATAGTTATAGTCTATTTCACTCACTCTCATGGTCTCTATAGATCCTCTTTACTAATCCGTCTCCTACTTTGAAGAGTCCAAACTTGAAAATATTTCTTGGATGTTTAGAAAACAGGCGGCCGAAAAGTAATGGTGTAGTATATTTTTAGAACCGGCTCATGAAGCCCTTTAATTTGATACCACACACGATAGGTTTCAGAAAAATAAAAATGAAACAAATCCCATACAAAAAAATAATGACGTCATAACTCCCCCCCCCTAAAGGAAAAATCGTGAAAAGCTCTCCACAAAACAAAAACTTTAGTTCAAGGAACACGTGTACCAAGTTTTGTGAGGATCCCTTGAAAACTGTGGCCCCTAGACCGGAACTGACAGACACGAGACATAGAGACAGACGAAATCAAAATCGGCCTCCTATATTATCGAAATGGAGCCCTCGCTCGCTTCGCTCGCTCGGTCAAATAATTTGAATGAACAATTATTACTGGTACAGTGACAAATACCTAAGCACAAAACTCAATACCCGCAATTCAAAATCTTTTCCGATAAGATCGGGAGAGTCCAGTTTTCACCGATAAATAAATGAAACAAAATGGCCAAGAAAATGGCCATGCCAATAATTTCTTGTATGGGTACTTCTTTTAATTCTTATAAACCTGTGTGTTTCATTATTTGTTGTTATAGCAGCAATAGAAATTCACCCTCTGTGAAAATTTCCGCTTTCCACCTATTTCGGTTGATCCGATAGAGCCCGGTGACGGATGGATGGACGGACAGACGGACGGACAGCGGAGGCTTAGTGATAGGGTCCCGTTGGCACCCTTCGGGTACTAGACCCTAGAGAGGAGGAGGCATATACCTAGCAGTTGGCGGAAAGAGGACGTCGAGGATGAAGTGAAATTGGGAAAGTTATAAGACCAGCAATTATAATACTACTCGGGCGACTAGAGTACTGACTAAGCCACTAGTCCCTCAAGAGCCTTGTGATGGCTCAGTTAGTAAAACGGACGGTCGGTATTAATCTACACACGTATCATAAACCCCCTTTACTGCGTCCAAAAACCGCACGTTACGACCAGTATAATGTTATACTACTTGGTAAAAACTAATTTCTTATCTTAATATTGATACATTATGAGTTCAATTCTCAATTCAAGTCTTTATTTGTCAGCAAACACGGTACATGTAGGTTTTATATAATACATAAATACGGACAAGCGTGTAGCACCATTATATGGTATACAAATATAATGATTTAAAATTAGAAGCTATATTATTTACAAAATTATTATACAATGTCAAGAATTTAAGATGTCATTATTGGATTTGAAATTCATTATGGTTTAAAGAAATCATTTATACTGTATATACATTTTTTATCCAACCAGTTAGAAAGCGCTTTGTCGAATCTATTTTCTGGGAGAGAACTTATGTCTTTCGGCAGGGAATTAAATATTTTTATTGCCATGTAATGGCTATTTCGTCTAACAAGCTCGAGTCTAACTTTAGGATAGGTTAACGTTTTATGCCTCACTGTTCTTTTATTTTCATTATTATGCATTTCAAATAGCTCCAGGTTTCTCTTAACAAATTTACAGACTTCAAGAATATAAATGCCGTAAAAAGTGAGAATTTTATATTTCTGAAAGATCGGTCGGCATGATTCTCTCCAAGACATGCCCCATATAGCCCTAAGACATTTTTTTTGTGCAACAAAAGCTCTGTGGCTTTCTGTAGAATTTCCCCACAGAACTACACCATATCGCAAAGTAGCGCAGACATAGCTGTGATATACTAGAAGCGCAGTTTCTACTGACGAGTTATGACCTATGACATTCAAATTCGCACGCCGACGCCCGCCTGCGTGCCGCCCCCAGTTTGTCTGTGAAGTTGGTACTACTGAACAAGCTAAACACCTGCAGAACAATGATCAATGCCACAATACCGGTCGAACATGCGGTTCCTGAACACATCAAAGAGAGCTTTTGATATGTGTGTGAACTAGTGTATGTAACTGTACATAATTAGGCATTAAAACTCTCGGGTGATATTATTATGAAACTCGAGTTTTAATCCCTCCATTATGTATCAGTCACATAAACTACTATTTTAATCAAATTATTACTTTATTAGATCATATTCGAAAAAGTAATACTGAGTGCAGTAGCCTTATCTTGTAATTAAACAAGAACGTAACATAAACATTTACATACAGGCACATACATTGCTTCTGGCCCCACACTAGGAAACCCGTGGGAACCAGAAACAGCGACGCCACACACATATAAACATCCAAGACCTGGGAATTCGTTTTTCTTTATCTCCCTCCATGGTATTGTCAGATATAGTAATTTAAATCGCTTTAAAATATACAAATAAGAAAATTGCTTAATCAAGAAAAGTCGCAATAAAAGACCGCTAAGCGTGTTGTGATTGTCAATAAGAGACCGCTCGTCTGAAATAATCGTGTTGTGATTGTCAATAAGAGACCGCTCGTCTGAAATAATCGTGTTGTGATTGTCAATAAGAGACCGCTCGTCTGAAATAATCGTGTTGTGATTGTCAATAAGAGACCGCTCGTCTGAAATAATCGTGTTGTGATTGTCAATAAGAGACCGCTCGTCTGAAATAATCGTGTTGTGATTGTCAATAAGAGACCGCTCGTCTGAAATAATCGTGTTGTGATTGTCATTAAGAGACCGCCCGTCTGAAATAATCACGTTGTGATTGTCAATTTTTCATAATTAATCAAGTTAGAAACTTTAAAAAACCGATTTCAAGTACAAGCCGTATTTCTTCCTCCCAGGTCGGGATGCGAACGAAGTCTATGTATATGAAAAGTCCTCATCAAAACTTATGCTGCATATCGTTGTCTAGTACCCAAGATACAGGGAATCCTAGTTTGGGGCTAGATCAATGTGTGTCAATAGTGTCCAAGGTTCAAGTTATTATTATTATTATTATTATATTATAGAACCACAAACCTCTGTCCACAGTCAGCTGTGTATATACTTTCTGTATTTGTTGATTTCTTCAAAAAGCCCTGAATCAATTTTTATAAAATTTATATAGGACCACCTCTGAAATATGACCTAAAAACCAAAACAAGAATCATCAAAATCGGTTCATAATTGACGGAGTAATCGCGTAACAAACATACAAAAAAACAGACGAATTAAGAATCTTCTCCGGTTTGAAATCGGTTCAAAAACTATTGCAATATCTTGATGTCGGTATAACATGATTAAGGCTACATGTTAACCAAATAGCCATAAATCGAATCATGACAAAAATACAGCAATGATCGATTTCTCCCAAATAACAATAGATTCTCTCTTTTGACTGCGATCGATCAAGATGACATGTGAAACGTCAAAATATTGAATGCGTCGGCATACTCGTGGGATTCGAACGATTTTTCACGATTTCAATTTGGAAACACAGGGATTCCCCGAGGAAATGGAATGTCATACGCTTTGCAGCTTGCAACGAATCCTATAATGCACAAAAGTTTCATCCTAGGTTTTTTTTTTTCATTATTGAACATAATCCGGCTCGAAGGACCATTTTGGACGAATCTAACACGCTAATGAATAAAGTGAAAATAAAACTTATATAGAGGTTAAATAAAACAATAAGGACTACACGACGTAATATAATCACAGAACAAAAATATTCTGGCCTTTAAAAAGATTTTAAAAACGACATTTTCGAACGTCGCTCCAATTCGTGGCCATTGTTGTTGAAACGACAGTTTGACTTTAAAAAAGGAATATAAAAGTAGAGAATTCTTCAACCCACACTCGAGTTCCAAATTCTAAAGTCTCAAGAGGCTTCGAGGCCGGATTGTCAGTTGAGCGTGGCTTGCATTTATTGAGAAAAAGAAAATGAGAGTTAACTTTTTAAGAGAGTGCGTGCGGCTGGTGTCTTCAATATCAATTCCATACCTTTCCGCTACCGGAAAACTTCAACTTAAAAATAATAATACATTTTTGTAGAGGCTGGAGAATTATCTATAGATGGACGAGTGAATTTGGAGGCTTAGCCGCAGGGGAGGACTTCTAAGAGTCGAGTCAATCTATTGCACCTTTGGCCGAGACATTACGTAGTGCTTTTCATGAATACTATGAGGAAATTAAATAAATTGTTCAGAAAAATATTTTTTAGATAAATGAGGTTTGGAACTCCGCGAAGTCCGCCCTCAGATGGACTAAACTCTATGGTCCGCCATCTACCGCAATTGATAGCACAAGTCAGGCACGCTTTAACCGACGCGACGGCGTAACGCACGGTATATCGGTAAAAACCGACACGGCATGAAGCGCCATCTATTGGCATGTGGGAGAATCATAACAAACAAGCCAATAATATTTATCCTGGCTTGTTTAAACAGTCCAGAAATGTTTTTGTTGTCCTGGTTAACTATTCATTGTTTTGTGGCCCAATTACTGAACATCTTTCGCCACGTTTCCGAGCAGAGTGGAGTGGAAATGCATTATTCACTCCACTCCTCGGAAATGTGGCAAAAGATGTGGGAATGGGACCGCAAAGCAATGAATAGTTAACCAGGACAACAAAAAAAAAAGAATAAGCAAACTGCATACCAAAAACATTGTTCTAATTTGATATGGTTCTGTCACATTTCAACACACTCAGACAAACGAAACTCTTTAGCACTTCATGCCACGTCGGTAAAAGTTTGCGTCAAGCCGTCGCGTCGGTAAAAGCGTGCATGGCTTGTGCTGTAAATTGCGAAAGATGGCGGAATCCGCCATGGGGAGTTCAAAACCTAAGTGACTGTCAGCCAGTCTGTTCTCGCCTACAGCAGGTCGCATTTTTCAACCGATTTTGACGAAAATTGGCACATAAGTTCCTTGATTTATTTAATTCTTTTAGGCGGTCGCGATTTTCGCGAGGGAAAAGAGGAAAGTTTGCTATATCGTTATTTATCGACGGATTTCCATCAAATTTGAGAGGCACACGAAGGACTATATTCTACACAACACGTTGCGAAAAAAATCCAAAAGGGGGAGTGGGGAGGGAAGCACTTCGGGGTATTTTAGACCCTCCTGTAACTATGTTGTAGATAAAGTTAATCAATAGATTGAAAACGACATCCGTTCAAAGTTCCATCATTTTGTCACCGACTGACTCATCACCGATTATCGACATTCTAATGTACTTCTAACAGACCTAAAAGTATGTCATTTTAAACAAGAGCAGTGTTTAGTCAACAAAGCCAGGAAAATAATAATAATACCTTGGACACTATTTACACACATTGATCTAGCCCCAAACTAGGATTCCCTGTCTCTTGGGTACTAGACAACGATACACATACTTATATAGATAAATATTATACTTAGATAGATAAACAACCATGACTAGGGTATAAACATCCGTTCCCATCAAACATATATTTGCCCCCACCGGGACTCGAACCCGGGACCCTTGGTTTCGCAGGCAGGGTCACTGCTGATTCGGCCATGGGTCGTCCGAAATGCTGGAATTTCAGCTCTAATTTTCATACTTCACAAAGCACTAATGATCTGGATAGTTTCATAGGTTTAATGATTACCGATATGATCAATAGTTGGCGTAGCTCGACTTCCTAGGTAGGACCAAGGGAAAAACTATCGCACGAAGAAAGATTAAATAGGCTGACAAATATGTAGGGGTGGTGGGTGGGTGGAATAGCATAACCTACGGAGGGGGGTGGGTCTTTTCTAAATTTCTATGCAACAGAGGTAGGTTGATTTCTAAAATTCCGAAATGGCTTTGCTTTGCCAGGAGAAAAGGAAAAGTGTCGGTTATTGTTTTTTTTTATTTATTTATTTAGGGGTTACAAACAGGAAAGGTTACATCTTAAAATCTAACAAATTCCAAATGTCTTTATTATTGTAGATATTTACATATACTTAGCAATCGTCATTTTTTGCCACTTCTCTACATTGGACCACTGTGGGAGAAGAAGGGCGTAGAAACTCCCACAGATTGATTTTTAGATCTCTTTTAAAAATTGCTTATGCTTAACTAATACAAATTTTATAATATCATTATATCATAATTAATAAGTAGGAATTAGTAGTTTATGTGACTGCTACATAATGGAGGGCATTAATACTCGAGAGTGGGTTTATGAAACGAGCCGAAGGCGAGTTTCATAATAATATCACTCGAGAGTTTTAATGCCTAATTATGTACAGTTTTGTTAACCGCATGTTTGACCGGCATTGTGGTTCTGCAGTTGTTTAGCTTGTTCTTTAGTACCAAGTTCACGCAGACGGGCGTCGGCGTTCGAAATTTGAATGTCAGTACCAACTTCACAGACAAACTAGGGGCGGCACGAGGCGGGCGACGGCGTTCGAAATTTGAATGTCATAATGTGTAGAAAAATTACACATTATGGTCATAATGTGTAGAAAATTTACACATTATGGTCATAATGTGTAATTTTTCAGATAAGAAATGAGTTTTTACCAAGTAGTTTAACATTATGCTGATCGTAACGTGCTGTTTTTGTACGCAGAAAGGGGGTTTATGATACGTGTGTAGATAAAATAATTACAAAACTATTAACAGCAAGGTCTGTGTTGAGCCAGATTAAGCCCATACAGTCCCGTCATTTAAGTAATCTTGAACATTGTAATATCCCTTTTTCGACAAAGTCGCTTTAACATGGTTTTTAAATTGCTCAAATGGCAATTTCATAATTCCAGGCTTTCCCTCCCTTATCCCTTAGGGTAAATCCCTTAGGGTATCCCACTCGTAAGTTAAGTGGTGGTAGAAGTAAGCTCTTAGGGAGCAACAAAGTCTGTGAATTAATAGTCTCTGGTCTAACCAAAAAGAATACAAAAATAAAAAGTAAAATATTACATTATGTAACGTAACTAGCGTGAATGTGCATGCAAAGTGCAACGCACCCACAAGGAGAAAATTTTCAATGAACACCAAAATAAATATATTTTTCTCTTACCAAAATGGGTAAATGATCACCAAAATTTGCAGAAAATATCGGGGCAAAATACTGCGGTAGCTTAGGTGAAGGGTGAGGGGGGTTGAATGGCTATTAGGGCTCGTGGTCTAACGGGTTTCAGGCTTGCTTCTCACACAGGAGATGCAGGTTCGATTCCTGACCATGTACCAATGAGATAATTAATTTATCCTAAGTACATTGTCGGACGTTCAGTGTTTCGGATGGCGCGTTAGTCTGTAGGTCCCGGCTACTATCGCTACGTGGTAGTGGTCGTGAAAAACCCTCCACCAACCCGCACTGAGCCAGCGTGGTGGAGTATGGCTCGAGCTTACTGGTATCCGGGTAAAGGCCTGTGCTCCTCGGTGGTGTCATTGATGGGCTACATTATATTATAAGGGCTCGCGAGGTCTACAGTTCTCATAGAACCACTAGCTTAGTAGTCGTACAAAGCACTACGTAATGTTTTATCCAAAAGTGCAATATGTACTCAGTCATCCTTCTGTTGCTCTTCTTCAGCCTGGACAACAATGTAAGTACTATTTTTAACCGACTTAAAAAAAGAAGGGTATTCTCAATTCGGTTGTATCTTTTTATTTTTGTTACCTCAAAAGTGGTACTATTTATGAACCGATTTTAAAAATCATTTTTGTATTTGGAAGGTAACCTTCCAGTTTAGTCCCATTTTTTGAAAATTCGAAATCGGCCCTGTAGTTCCGTTACTAAAGCAAAAAGACTGGAATTATGATGTCATCCAGGTAAACGAAATTGCGTATTATTGCTTTACTGTGACTTATCAGTGGTGTTTAAAGTCATAGTCATAAGATGAACACTGTCTACAAGTACCGCATATATACGTTTACGTCGTGTACTACGTGTGGACTGTCAGACAGACAGATTTAGTAGCCTTGTTTTCGCGTGTTTTGACGACGTTCGCATCCCGACCGGGAGAATTACTTAAACTTGAAGTCGTTTTTATTTAAGTTTTTAACTTGGTGAATTATCTTATATCACAATATGAGGGGTTTATAGTGACAGAACTTGGAATGTTTGTAAGTCGCTTCTAATTCTTCTGGAAGCGAAGATCCAAGGCGAACGAATCCACTCCAAATTGATTCAGAAATCCATTTTGGTAACCTCAAAAATTTGCATGCTACCATTTAATAGCTGACTAAGGCGTTCTATTTATATAATTAATGGTATAAGAACCGTTTTACCCTTATCTTTGCAAATATATTTCTCATTTCTTATTTCTTAAAACTGCAACAAAATGCTGTAGATACTTATCAAACAGCAAGATCTGAACGCAGCGGTCATCAAGTTATATTTAAAAGCATTTAGTGATGTACACTTTTACGAAATAGGCGGGAAACCTTTGACACTGGGCTGTATACAAAAACTCGCGCCGTACAAAAACATACAAAAAAAAAACCTGTCGTGCCATCTCCCACGATAAGAAAGGACCAATTTTGGAACGATTCGAAACTCTTTCTCTTTCCTTCTAGCGGGTCGGAAAGAGATAGCAGCATTTAAAGGCGGGCGGGTTCATTAAGTCGGGGCAAGTGCGAGGTCGGATTTCATGCAGACGTTCCTTTTAAATTAAAAGTAAAGTAAGTAGTAAATACGTTCCTAGTAAATACCTATTTACTCGGGTAAATTGGTAATTTTTACTCAAAATGTCGGCAAGAACAGTAGCGCTGCCTACTGGAGGAGCGGAGAGCGAGAGAGCAGCGCCAACTAAACTACTCAAGCGAAGAATCGCCTGCGACTGACCCTTTTAAAGGTCGATTTTAGTCACCAGCCGCCGCACGGCGAAAGTCGAATGCTACTTTGGGGTTAGCTTTAGTTAATTGATGCCATTTATACTTTGAAAATCGACCGGATTTAGTCAACCCTGTAAACACCATAATGCCGTGTTCAAAACTGTCTAAAGTAATAAATAAAGCGCCACGGCTTTTCCAAAAGGGGCTGGCAGAGAGAGATCGGTATTACATAAGTTTCCATACAAATGAAATACCACTATTCTTGGTTCAGTGTAGAGACAATTAAAGAAAAATAAAATAAAATGGCCAAGTGCGAGTCGGACCACCTTACAATGGTAGGGATGGTGTGGAGTGAAAAGTTTGGATTTTACATAGCTAGGTGTTGTTTACAAAGTTATTGGTGCGGTTACTTTCACACTCCATGTACGTAACTAGTGCATTCATTAGTTTGTATGTGGTGTACAGATAAATAAATTATTTTATTCTGTTTTTTAGTATTTGTTGTTATAGCGGCAACAGAAATACATCATCTGTGAAAATTTCAACTGTCTAACTATCACGGTTCATGAGATACAGCCTGGTGACAGACGGACGGACGGACAGACAGCGGAGTCTTAGTAATAGGGTCCCGTTTTATCCTTTGGGTACGGAACCCTAAAATAGAAGATATACAGCGTGTAAATTCCATAAAGGCAAATATTTCGTCCAGTTGTAGTTCAATGATAGTTCAGATCGTACAGTCTCACGCTGTTGTCCAATGTACTTACATTACCTATAGAGAAGAGACAAAAAATTACGTTTTCTAAACATCTTAATATTTACAGAAAATAAAGAAAAATTGGAATTTTTAAGTGAATTTTGACACATGCAATAGATTTTTGACGTGATAAAGTCTTATAAATCAATGAACGCCGGCTGCACGCAAGAAAAAGTGTCACGTTCCGCCTGAGCCGAGCATGCAAGCGAGAGCGCGGAACAAGCGATAGAGAGGCATCATCGGCCTGCGCGTTTGTTATGACGTTATCACTTAATATTATCGTCCGTAAACCGACTTCACAGACATCCATTTTTTTTAAATAAAAACTACTTCCATAGCCTAAAGCGTTACCGAATGTTTAAAGTTCAATGTAGCAGTAGAGCTAATATTGTTTTGGCGAATTATTTGTTAATTTGATGTTTATTTTCGCGATGTAAAACAATTTTGGACCAGAACGCTAGTTTTTAGCATTCTTTTCTATAGGTTTGATATTAAACGTATTTAAAATAGGGAAATATTAAACTGCACATCAAAAATACTGATTTGCACAGCAAATATCAGGGCAAAATACTGCGGTAGCTTAGGTGAAGGGTAAATGGGGTGAGCGAAGCAAAGCCCCCTTTATCATAAGGGGGTGAGCGAAGCGAAACAAAAATACTTAAACATAAACTTGAGTACACATAAAATATTTAAAACATAAAAAGTGTTTTTGCTGATCCTTTTTTGCTGCGCAAATCAGTATCTTTGATGTGCGATTAAATACCAGCCTTTAAAATATATGCCCGTATGAAATTTACAAGTTGTGCACACAGCAAGACCACATTGAGATCAAGAAAGTCTTCGAGGATCATTAAGTGAGAAAAAACCTCCATAATAATAAACTTTGACAAAAATATGTCTTGTCAGTTGAACAGATCACTGTGCCGCAGCAACATTTGTACACGGAACCCCGAACTGGAATGCGGGAACGGAACGCAATTTGGAAACAAGATGGCCGCCGATTCTTAATGAAGGTAGATTGAGAACAATTGTTCGTTGAGATTACAATTGATGTTATTGGTTGGCCGGGTATTTGGGGCTGGATGTCATTTGAGAATATTATTCTCTCTTCGGTCTCTTCTCGGTGAAATCCTAAGATGGCCGGACGCAAACTGAACAAACCTAACATAGCGATGTGTATTGACTTTCCCATATGGGGTGATTGAGGCACAGTTGGACGCTACCTCGTCCTTGCAAAGGTCCCCGTTACTCCAGACGGAAAGACTCGCAGTGTGAGAGGGACGGAATCGGGGAAAAATGTCATAACGTAGCGCTAAACCACAGAATAATTGTTTAAAAATAAACTACGCTATTTTCTTAATAGTAGTTTATGTGACTGCTGCATAATGGAGGGCATTAAAACTCGAGAGTGGGTTTATGAAACGAGCCGAAGGCGAGTGGCTCGTTTCATAATAATATCACTCGAGAGTTTTAATGCCTAATTGTGTACAGTTACATACACTAGTTTATCTACACACATATCATAAGCTCTCTTTGATGTGTTCAGGAACCGCATGTTTGACCGGCATTGTGGCTCTGCAATTGTTTAGCTTGTTCTTTAGTACCAACTTCACGCAGGCGGGCGTCGGCGTTCGAAATTTGAATGTCAGTACCAACTTCACAGACAAACTAGGGACGGCACGCGGGTGGGCATCGGCTTTCGAAATTTGAATGTCATTATATGTAGAAAAACTACACATAATGACCATAATGTGTAGTTTTCCAGATACGAAACGAGTTTTTACCAAGTAGTTTAACATAATGCTGATCGTAACGTGCGGTTTTGAACGCAGTAAAGAGGGTTTATGAGACGTGTGTAGATAAAACAATTTAGAGGTGTTTTCGTAATTAAATTATATCGAGAAAATTTCATCCAATCGCGTTTCCCTTTAGTGAAAATCTTAATCAAATACTCAATAAACGTTAACCCAAAAATCTAATCTGTAGATGACTTCATGGTGGAGTAAATGGATTCGAAAAAACCCCATTTTTTTTTTCGTATCTCCTTAATTTTTTAAATTAGCCCATTAATGTCACCGAGGGGCTCAGGCCTTCACCCAGACACGAGTAAGATGAAGCCATACTCCACCACGCTGGCTCAGTGCGGGTTGATGGAGGGGTATTACGACCACTACCACGTAGCGATAGTAGCCGGGACCTACAGCTTAACGTGTCGTCCGAAACACTGAACGTACGATACTGTACTTAGGATTCATTAATTATCTCATTGGTACATGGTAAGGTTTCGAACCTGACCATGTACCAATGAGATAATTAATGAATTCCCCCCGGTCCCCGGATACGAATGAAGTCTGTGTACATGAAAAGTCCTCATCAAAACTATTGCTGCACGGACCACAAACCTAAACGTCATCTGTGTATATATTTCTTGTTTTTGTTGAATTTGTATGAGACCACCTCTGTAGTATGACCTACCAATCAAAACAAGAATCATCAAAATCGGTTCATAATTGACGGAAAAATAATATAATATAATAATATGATAAAATAATAAATATGTAAAGACGACCCGAATGACCGAGTCGGCAGTGACCCTGCCTGCGAAGCCAAGGGTCCCGGGTTCGAGTCCCGGTGGGGGCAAATATTTGTTTGAAGAGAACGGATGTTTGTACCCTAGTCAGGGTTGTTTATTTATCTCAGTATAATATTTATCTATATAAGTATGTGTATCGTTGTCTTTTAGCCAAGATATAGGGAACACTAGTTTGGGGCTAGATCAATGTGTGTAAATAGTGCCCGAGGCATTATTATTATATATAGGAGGCCGCGTACTACAACTGCTGCTTACTTTCGTACCAGACTATTTTCTCGTCTTCCCTGTCTGTGTTCCAAGTGGGTATTATAAAACCAGGTCGGTCGGCCGTAGATATTTTTGTTTATCTATACACGTATTATAAACCCTTTTTACTGCGTCCAAAACCACACGTTACGACCAGCATAATGATTAACTTCTTGGTAAAAACTCATTTCAAATTATGACATTCAAATTTCGAACGCCGACGCCCGCCTGCGTGCCGCCCCTAGTTTGTCTGTGAAGATGGTACTACAGAACAAGCTAAACAAGTGCAGAGCAATGGTCAATGCTACAATGCCTGATGCGGAGCTGAGAGAGAACTCACGAGTGATATTATTATCTCAAGTATTAATGCCCTCCATCATGTAGCAGTCACATAAACTACTATAAAATATCAATTAGCGTAGCACGTTCAGTTCACCAACTCCGCTGTGTGTCAAAAAAACAAGCGCAACTTAGACAAAACTCGACAACAACGCCTAAATCCGTCCTGTCAATCTGTCGGTTGCGCCCGCGCAGGTATCGACTCACTTTCGAGTTCGCGGCCGTGACAATGTCGTGTCATTGCCAAGGTTACTATGCTCGTTCGGCTGCGATCACTATTGTAGTGATGATCACTGAAGTCGAACGCCGCGACAGGGACAGACTTCGCTGCGGACGCTCAGGAGATGTATGGCGGTTTGACGGTTGCTACCGGGATTGATCACGTGACTTCACGGCAACTGACAGATCGCATACGAGTGGCAAGTGAGCAACTTGTTCTTTGTAGAACAACTTTTTAGGGTTCCGTAGAGAAACAAGGAACCCTTTTAGTTTCGTCAAGTCTGTCTGTCCGTCCGTCGTCCGTCCGTCCGTATGTCACAGCAACTTTATGCAGAAACTATTAGGACTACACAGCTGAAACTCGGTATGTAGATGTATTCTGTGAACCGCTTTACGATTTTCAGACAAAAATGGAAAAATTCAAATAATTAAAGGGGGCTCCATACAGGGAACTGAAACCAAAAAATATATTTTTCATCAAACCCATATGTGTGTAAATAGTGTGGTATTATATAAGGTACTATATCGTTCGGTATATATATTAGGTAATAAATAAGGTATTATATTATTCTAAACTACAATTGATTGCCTCGCTCCGCTCCGCTTCGCGTCGGCTCCAGGTGGTATTATAAAGTTGAGAACTAACAAACCTAACTTTAGTATTCGGAGAGAAAGTGACCTATAGCTACCAATACGGTTCTGTGTAACTATATGAGATCACATAATCTGGTGAACATTTAACATATTTGGGAGTAGAGATGTGCAGTATGAGTACTCAATAAATACCCATATGGGTGAATACTGTATTTACCGAGTATTTACTCGAAACCAGGAGTAAATACGAATGACCGAGTCAGCAGTGACCCTGCCTACGAAGCCAAGGGTCCCGGGTCACAACACACACACAGGTACACATACACAAATGCATGTAAATCTTATAATTATAATACTTTAATGTTACGTTAATACTGTAGATAATAATAGGTAATGATCTCATTGTTATAAAGTTAACCATTTTATGATATTTTATTATTGTGCAAGTTAGATGTAAGATATTGCAGTGCCCTCACTGGGTTCATTGTCGGTTCTTCAAATTCTATATATATATATCACCATATACCACCACAATGTCGCAATAAACGTTTTGAGTTTGAGTTTGAGTTTGGGTTCGAGTCCCGGTGGGGGCAGATATTTATTTGATGACAAAGGATGTTTGTACCCTAGTCATGGTTGTTTATCTACCTAAGTATAATATTTATCTATATAAGTATGTGTATCGTTGTGTCGTGCCCAAGATACAGGGAATCCTAGTTTGGGGCTAGATCAATGTGTGTAAATAGTGTTAAAGGTTTACACGTTTAGGTATATACGTTTCAAAAATCCTCATTGCAGGTGTTAACATTCATAGGGAAATATAATAAAGTTAAATATGTAGCGATGATGCAAAATAAATGCGGAATGGTAAGTTGTTTTGCAAAAAAAATAATGAAGTAAATAATTACACTTTTAGATACTTATCGAGTAGAAACGAGTGTTTGTATTAAATAAAAATAGAAGCAAATACTCTCAGTTTTGGATATTTATCGAGTAGAAACGAGTGTTTATGAGAATTTATCCATCGACGGGTAAATACCCGAGTAGAAACCCATCTCTATTTCGGAGTCAAAACTTATATTGGTAAATAATGTATTTGTTGCCGTTTGGTATTAAGTGGTAGACACACCTGGCTCAACGTGGACACAACGGTGCCTCTGCCGTACACGAAAAGACGTGTCGATGTGTTTTGTTTTTACACACGGTCGGTGGACGGCACGGAACGGGGAGGCGGTATATGCTTTTGGGGCTAGAGTTTTTGTGTTTGTGTGTCGGTTGCCATTGTTCTGTAAAACTACTGCACCGATTTCGATGCGGTTTTGTGCATTCTACGGAAATAACTTTAGAGCAGGTTTTTAAGTATTTTTTACGGTTGTAGACCACCAGGGGGCGCTGCAGCAGCTAGGATGGTTGACGCTTGGGCGCTTTTCAGAAACTATTTGGCAATTTTCGCAGCGGTTGTTTACATCCTATTAGCCGTAAGGTTTCAATAAAGATTTATAATCTATAGTTATCTTTTAAGTATGCAATAATACTCTCACCGTGATTCCGGTGTATTTCCCGGGATCGCCCAGGCTCCAAATATTTGATACCGCGCGCAATAAAGGATTTTATCTACAACACGTATCATAAACCCTCTTTACTGCGTCGAAAAACCGCACGTTACGACCAGCATAATGTTATACTTAGTGATGCAACGAATACGAATATTCGTATTCGCCGAATAATAGACATTTACCGAATATTCGTATTCGGCGAATACGCGCGTCGGTCGTCGGCACGCAAAAATATCGATCGAGCTTTTGGCGAGAAGATGTCCATTTTCCAAGTCTGAAAAAACTCGCCCAAAAATATTTTTCACTGAAGCCATGTTCAGTCGCTTCGGAAATACTTTTTTCAACAGCTGGAAACAACCAGACTGAAAAAAGAAATCGCCTAAAACCAGAAAATCTACAAATTTTATGTTTTTTTCATAAAAATTTGCATATTGTAAATTCTAATTATTAGGAGAATAGAAATTCATCAAATAAATTAGTCTTTTATTACCATGGCGAGATATTCGTATTCGTATTCACCGAATAGTAGGTTTGATATTCGTATTCGTATTCGTAAAAGTAGTATTCGATGCATCACTAGTATTATAAAACTCATTTCTTATCTGAATATTGATACATTATGACCATAATATATCAATTTTCGTCAAATTATGGCATTCAAAATTCGAACACCGACGCCCGCCTGCGTGCCGCTCCTAGTTTGTCTGTGAAGTTGGTACTACTCAACAAGCTGAACAAATGCAGAGCAAGTATCAATGCCACCATACCGGTCGAACATGCGGTTCCTGAACATATCAAAGAGAGCTTATGATATGTGTGTATAACTCGTGTATGTAACTGTACATAATTAGCCATTAAAACTCTCGAGTGATATCATTATGAAACTCGCCTTCGGCTGGTTTCATAGACCCACTCTCGAGTATTAATGCCCTCCATTATATGTAGCAGTCACATAAACTACTATTTTACCAAGAAGTTTATCATTATGCTGGGCGTAAAGTGTGGTTTTTGGACGCAGTAAAGAGGGTTTATGATACGTGTGTAGATAAACTAGTGTATGTAACTGTACATAATTAGCCATTAAAACTCTCGAGTGATATCATTATGAAACTCGCCTTCGGCTCGTTTCATAAACCCGCTCTCGAGTTTTAATGCCCTCCATTATGTAGCTGTCACATAAACTACTATAAAAATATACCTAAACACCAGACCAAAAACGGAACGTCCCGATTGGTCAGCCGTGAAGGCCATCCAAGATGGATGCCCAATATGGCGACTTTCCGCGTACGCAATTAAACACTATATTTTTATTCGGAGGGACCGGACGACGCCGTGCCAAATTGTGAATGGATTCCACTTAGGTACGGTTTTTATGTGCGAATTCTGGATTTGAATTGGTTAGGATATTGGACGGTTTTTTAGCTTCCTCGTGTTTACTTTGCTTTGTATTTTTAGTTCGGCAGGTGACGTTGAAATGCTCAGGCTAAGCTAAGAATATTCTTAATGTTCTCAAGTAGGCCTTAGCCTACTTGAGAACATTAAGAATATTCTTAAGGCTCATCTATCGGCGAAATAACTCGATTCGTGGTGGTTGAATTTTGGACACAAACATATTAGAATAAAGTTCTTAACAGCTTACACTGCATCATGGTTGTTGCGTCAGTCGCTTCCACAAAACATTGCGGAAATTGTGTGTTTTTATTTCTTTTTCTACACACGTATCATAAACCCTGATATATCTGATTGGTACATTATGAACATAATGTATTTTCGTAATGTATGGTATCCTAGTGTGGGGCCATGATGTGCCGGTATGTAAATGTTTATGTTGTTTATAGATTGCAAAGTGACTAAAACTGGATGTAACGAAACGATAACCACAGTACCATCTCTGATAATACCGAAATATTTAGAGCTTAATTTAAATAAGCTTTTGAAAAATTAGCGACTTCCCAAGTTCCCAACATTAGATATGCATTTAACATTTTTGTCAGACAGATACGCACTGGATATATTTTTTTGCCAAACAAATTTTTCATAACGGCCTTGGAAGCTAGTATTTTTGAGCGAACCACACCAAAAATAATAATACAATAATAATAATAATAATACCTTGGCAACTATTTACACACATTGATCTAGCCCCAAACTAGGATTCCCTGTATCTTGGGTACTAGACAACGATATATATACTTATATAGAGAAATATTATACTTAGATAGATAAACAACCATGACTAGGGTACAAACATCCGTTATCATCAAACAAATATTTGCCCCCACCGGGACTCGAACCCGGGACCCTTGGTTTCGTAGGCAGGGTCACTGCCGACTCGGGTCGTCAAAATATACGTACAAACATACGTACGCTCGAAAAACATTACCCTCCTTGTGCAGTCGGGTAAAAAAGGACTCAATGGGTCCGTAACGACAATTAAAGCGGTATCTTTCATGCAATGTCCAAAAATTCTTTCAAAAAACGAAGAAAAAAAATGAGGTGTGACAACCCTAAACCACCGTTAGCTATTTTTACAAAAAAATAAACCCTTTGGTCTTTCTGACCACACAGAAAAAAAAACAATAGACGGATTACTGTCTGCTGGCTTAAGCTACCTTTGTTTGCGCCACAATTGTCAAATTATGCTACTGTAATTGTGAAAAGGCATTTAAAAGGGTTGACTTTTTGTGGCTAAGAGGCAGTGTTGATTCAGTGTGGAGTCCTTGATGGGTGGAGAGATATTCTGTGGTTTTGCGGAAAGATTTGAGAAAGCCTGGGCGCAACTAATATGAATGTAAAAGTCGTAAAGATGTGTTTGTATGTCTGGAGATTTTGAAAGTGCCATTTGAGCAATTTTAAAACCATGTGTGAGCCACTTTGTCTAAAAAGGTTCAATCGCAATGTTCAAGATTACTTATATTAACCGATTTAATATAACTCCACACAAAATTCGCTGTTAATAGTTATTTATAATTATTAATATCGCAATATTTGTATTAGTTAAACAAAACCTTTTCTAAAAGGGATCTAAAAATCAATCTGGGAGTTTCTACGCCCTGCTTCTCCCAAAATGATCCAAAAAATCTTTTGACTTGACATGTCTTCGTTTTGAGCTTTTCTGGACATGGCTCTGCTCTACAGAATCTTGTACAATACTTTGTAATAATTGCATCGTGTTCATAATTCCATAATTCTTTATTTAACACAGTATTTAAAAAAGATACATTAAGAGAAAACATATGTACAAAGGCTAGCTTATCTCTAAAAAGAGATGTCTTCCAGCAAACCAACTTTATATTTCTTCAACCATGTTCTGTATATTTTTTATTTAATTTATTAACTATAAACTGAAGAATAATATAACATCTTAAAAAGGTCCACGGAATCCATTTGGGTTTGTGTGTGGACCCTAGTTTACGCTACCATACATGATATATTCATAAATTAATGAGTACACTTCACAAACCGTGTTATTTTCTGGCGGTAAGTTATTTGCATGTTTACACAACTATTGGTGTGGGGTTAGGGATTGGAAGGAGAGGAGAAGTATTTTTTAAGTTTAGGTTTTATGTTTAAGGGTGATAATGTGTTTCTAATGTCTGTAGGTAGATTGATTATTAATGGCGGGAACAAGTAGGCGCGCGTTCGAGTACCGAAGAAATTATTCGCGCGTATTATTTATATCTAGCGTAGGTTATTCGCGAAACTTTGTTGCTCTGGCGGAAGCTATTTATCTATTACGAACATTTAAAGTTTTAAACTGAGACAACAAATGAAGCCCTGAAAGATTAATTTGTTTCACTCGTTTCCTTGTTAAGCTGATAGCTTTTGATTTAAATATGATTCACCAAGAAAAAAAAATAAAAACCGAATTCAAGTTCAAGCCCTATTTCTTCCTCCCCGGGATGAAGATTATCTATATGAAAAGTCTTCAACAAAACTTTTGCTGCACGGAATATTCCATCTGTATATATATTTTTTGTTTTTGCTGACTTTTCAAAAACCGCTGAATCAATTTTGATAAAATTGCTATCTCTGAAGTATGACTTACCAATCAAAACAAGAATCATCAAAATCGATTCATAATTGACGGAATAATCGCGTAACAAACATACAAAAAAAACAGACTAATTGAGAACAAACTCTCTTTTGAAGTCGGTTGAAAATATATCTAAGAACTTTCTTTTTCGTCAAAGATTAAAAAGATTTAGATGAAATTGATTATGGCTAATTTAGTTATCAAAGACTTGATGACTTAATAACACAAATGATTTGATTCCTCTGTACAAAACCAATTACTCCCAAAAAAAATACGGTCCCTCGAATACCACCACCCCATTTTAACAGTTTCTTTGCACAAAAAACTTAAACTGTCAACTCTGTCAACCAATAAAGAATACCTGTCTCTTTAAAGGTAAGTGATAATCGCTTTTCAAAAGAAGGCTTAATGTCCCCAACAACTAGTGTCTACCAGATCCAATTATGGATACAGGACTGTTGAAGGGAATCGTTTTAATTATGAGTCTGATTGAAACGGGAAACTTTTTGGTGTTCTGTCAAATGCGTTTGGTGTAATCTGGTGGTGAATGAATATACAGGGAAACGGAAGCGAACATCGTGAGGAAACCTGCGATCTCCTTGACTGGGGCGATGGGCTAGCCCGCTGTGCCTCCGCCATTACTTGTGGGAAAAGGCGTGGTGTACGGAAACAGAAATTGTTGTCATGTTTCACAGGGTGGTTTTTTAACAACTTTCTATAAGATTAACCGATTTGATCAGGTTAACTTTATTTTAAACATCGACCGGCCAAAAATGTATAGAGACGTCATCATTATTATTTTTATCTACACACGTATCATAAACCCTCTTTACTGCGTACAAAAACCGCACGTTACGATCAGCATAATGTTAAACTACTTGGTAAAAACTCATTTCTTATCTGAAAAATTACACATTATGACCATAATGTGTAGTTTTTCTACATATTATGACATTCAAATTTCGAACGCCGACACCAGCCTGCTTGCCGCCCCTAGTTTGTCTGTGAAGTTGGTACTGACATTCAAATTTCGAACGCCGACGCCCGCCTGCGTGAAGTTGGTACTACAGAACAAGCTAAACAACTGCAGAGCCACAATGCCGGTCAAACATGCGGTTCCTGAACACATCAAAGAGAGCTAGCTTATGATATGTGTGTAGATAAACTAGTGTATGTAACTGTACATAATTAGGCATTAAAACTCTCGAGTGTTAATGCCCTCTATTATGTAGCAGTCACATAAACTACTATTAAAATGAGAATTTACTATATTTCACAAACTTACATCTATTTGGGGCCAGAAGCAACGTGTGTGCCTGTATATAAATGTGGAATATAGTATATTTCGCATACATCTATTTAACTAATTGTCATCTTGTTGTATCATACATTTTAAACCAGTAGAGGATTCCGCGATCCAGGCTGTGCCTAGTGAGGGGACCGTAAGCTGTTCCATAGTTTGATTCCCCTGCCTAAAGACACTCCTTTTTTGTACTACGTAGAAGGTGCCATGCCACCCCAACTTAGAATATCAGCCACCACTAGCTGACAAAGCATTTTTTTTATTTCGCGGTTCTAATAGCCGATGACCGACAAAAGGCACTGGCTATCCGCAAATTCCCAGCAAAATGACATTGAATCCGCCAGGGAATCTACCCTTTCCGAGATTTCCGAAGAGGTGTCAAAAAGCCAAACAACACACTTTTGCCACTGTTGTAAATTACCTCGCGTCAATGAAATATCATGATTTATTTGCATATTCTCTCGGCTTCTGGTTCAGTTGAGCGTTTTAGTTCGAAAATGCGTATCTTTGCGGCGTTTGAGAATTGTATGGTCAGTTGTCGGGTCTTAGGACAATTGGAGGGTTAATCTTTTGTCTGTGAGTTCTGAATTACGACTTCAAAACAATGAGTATTTTTGACAGGTTCCTTTTTTTTTTTTGCGGAAAAATCGTTTATTTCAATTTGTTAACTGAATGTTTAGTGTATATCTTTGTGACTCCAGAGCTGCGGCGATGGGCTAGCCCCTGGTCAGAAACAGCGAGGTATTCGTGGTCGGTCGGCGCATCCTGGTCAGGCCGTAGTCCGTACTAATAAACACTAGTTCCGTGAGAACGGTAGACCTCGCGAGTCCTTCGACATACATACATACTTAAACATATTGTCACGACTGACGGACAAAAGGCAATATTATAATCACATACAAGTTTATTTTGCGCAACAATTTAACGAAGAAAGTCCAATTTTAAATCGAATTTCAGGTGCTTGAATTTTCCAATGGCAACAAATATAATGATCACCAAAATATTTTTTCTTACCCAAAATGGGTAAATGATCACCAATAGTTGCAGAAAATATAAGGGCAAAAAGCGAAGCCTCCTTTATCCTTCGTGTTAGGTTGAACATGTAAGAAGAACAAAAAACACTTGAAACATAAACTTAAGTAAACAAAACATAAAAATAAGTTTGGTGATCATTTATCCAAACACAATTTGGTGATCGTTGACAATTTCATTCCGAATTTATTGGAAGTAAATTTTCGATTTTTTTGATAATCGTTTATACACAAGCCTTTTCCAATTACTATGCAGACTTTTGAGCAAAAACGTATAGGTTTTGGCGATTATTCGCGTTTCCTTGGTTCGTCTCGTGAAGGCGGAGAGAAGTGCGTAGTCTGATTATAAACTTTTCCGAAATAAAATCAGAAACTGATATCCTCTATAACGAATACGTTTGCTATAGCACCCCCTGAACAGATATTACCTATTTGACGACCCGAATGGCCGTGTCGGCAGTGATGCTGCCTACGAAGCCAAGGGTCCCGGATTCGAGTCCCGGTGGGGGCAAATATTTGTTTGATGAGAACGGATGTTTGCACCCTAGTCATGGTTGTTTATCTATCTAGGTATAATATTTATCTATATAAGTATGTGTATCGTTGTCTAGTCCCCAAGATACAGGGAATCCTAGTTTGGGGCTAGATCTGTGTGTCTAAATAGTGTCCAAGGTATTATTTTTATTATTATACATAAGTGTATTATAAAACATTATAATATTACGCTTTGAGACAATCAATCGCTTGTATTTGTCGTTCAATCATTCCTTCACCAAGCACGCCACTATTCGTAGAACCAAGCGGTGTTTCTAGATAATTATAAATTCGAAAGTTATTTGTGTATCACCGGCGCTAGCTAACGCCACTTTTCTTTGAAATTATTGCCATGGCATAAGGTAAAAATCGCGACCCGTCCCTACTACCCTCGGTTTTTGAGTACAATTCCAAATTAAAATTAACAAACAGAATCGTTCACTAACTAATCCTTAATGAATCATTAAACGACTGGGTATGGCAGTCAGCCTCGCCCTTTCACATCGAACTGTCGCCTAAGAAATATTCACTTTAAAAAGTTCTGTCTCTAGTAGACAAAGATATAATAATCGTTCGACCCAGATATACTAATCAGTCAACTGAGAGATAATAATCGGTCGTCCCTGAGATACCCTCACACCTTCACACTTTTAAAAGTCATTTGAAAGAACACTCTTTCTGTTCCATGATAAGTATTAGTATTTATTTGTGTCTACTATTTATGTATATGTTACATATTTATATATAGCATTATTTTTAGTATTATGTAGATATTGGTAAGTATTTTATTATTTTTATTAACATTTTTATTGTTGTGCACATAGTTCTACCTTTAGTTTCTTTCTTTCCCTCTCCATTCTAGGTTTCCTGGAGGAAATCTCCTGTTAGAGATAAGCTCGCCTTTGTACATGTTCTTTCCTTTATATTTGTTTTGTTTTCACTGTTTTGTGCGATACCTGCGAAGTATATAATACCTGAGACGTTGCGGCTCTAGGCTCTGCCTCCCATGCTAACTATGAAAAAAAAAGTCCAGGTTTTGGATGTGAATCCCACACATGGGACGTCGCTGTTTCTGGTCCCCACGCCGCAGGGTAGCCTAGTGTGGGGCCAGAAGCAATGTTTGTGCCTGTATATAAATGTGTATGTTTATCTGTATCTGCCCTTGTCCGCAGGCGAGTACGTGATACAGGGAGACTTGCCCGCCGAGTCCCCCAGGTTCGACCTGTTGGAGGAGGCCCTCCAGTTGGTCGACGCGGACCACATCGATGATAGCCAACAGGTGACTACTAATGTATTAACCTCTCAAAAACCGAGGGTAGTAGGGTCGGGTCGCGAATTTGAACCTGATGACATGGTAATTAAATTCAAAACCTATAACGGAAAAGTGGCGTTAGCTAACGCCGGTGTTATTCAAGAGGTTAAATAAATATAAATAAGTGCAGTCCATCAATGACAATCCTTTATTCGGATACGAGTAATACTGAGTCATGCTACACCACGCTGGCTCGGTGCGGGTTGATGGAGGGCTGTCGGGCTGGAAGTTATCAAGCTGCCCTCTGTCAGGGCCTCTGGAACAGTAGCGATCGCAGCCGGGACCTACGAAACACGGAAGCGCCCGATACAAATCATCATCATCATCATGCTCAGCCCACATCAACCCACCGCTGGGCACAGGCCTCTTCTCTAGAGCGCCAACCCCTACGGTCCTGTGCCATCCGCCTCCATTGAGATCCTGTCGACCTTAGTATATCGTCGGACCATCGGGAGGGAGGTGGTCTGCCCACCCGTCATCCCGTCTGGCCAAGTCTCCCGCCCATCTCCACCTCAGTCTCGTTATCCGCTTACCTGCATCTTCGAGCTTCGTCTTCCGTCGAATTTCCGATACAAATGCCACATAGAAACGGACACCCATCCGATACTCGACTCAGCCAGATGTTGCTACCCGTACTATCGTTTCCGATGTACTAGTACTGCTAGGCCACGGACCCTTGTCACTCATATGTTAGCGCCAGATAAATTAAAAGTATTTGTTTTGACAGTCAAGACCTTTCGCGAGTTGACAGACCCGTTTCGAGCGCGGTGATGTCTGTGAGATTAACTACTGTATCTCTGGGTCGACTGTTTAGTATACTAGGGTCGACAGAAGTATATCTGGATGGACCGATTAGTACCTCAGGCTCGACCGATCAGTATATCTGGGTCGACCGATTAGTATATCTGGGTCGGCCGAATAGTATATCTTGGTTGACCGATTGGTATATCTTGGTCGACCGAAGCATCTCTGGCTCCATCGATTAGTATCACAGGGTCGATCGATTCGTATCTCTGGGACGACCGTTGATTATCTCAGGGTCGACCGATTAGTACATCTGGGTCGACCGATTAGTATACCTTGGTCGACTGAAGCATCTGTGGCTACATCGAATAGTATCTCTGGGACCACCGATTAGTATCTCAGGGTCGACAGAAGTATCTCTGGGTCGACCGATTATTATCTATGGGTTCACCGATTAGTATATCTTGGTTGAAAGCCAGGTAGACATCCTAGTAGACACAACAAACACCCACGAGCTCCTAGAACACCCAGGCCTCCTTCTCCAGCTGGTGCAGGAGTTGGGATGGCTGAAGTAGATGTGCAGGCGAAGGGGACATGCACAAAGGCCCCGCTCAAGTGGGCCAGGTGCAGGCACTACAACCCCCTTGTAGAAGATATCTGGTTTGACCGAAATATCTCTGGGTCGGCCGATTATTATCTATGGGTTGACTTATTAGTAGATCTGGGTCGACGAATTAGTATCTCTGGTATCAAGAGTCTACTTAGGACCAACCGATCAGTGTCTCAGGGTTGACCGAAGTATCCCAAGGTCGACGGATTGGTATCTCACACTAATGTTTGTTCTGTTCCCCGCAGCCGCCGCTAGAGGGCGCCAGCTCGGAGATGCTGCACCCCGCGATGACGCGGCACATGCCGCACCATCCGCTGCATCACTACCACAACCAGGTCAGTGCACTGATGATCACGCTGATCGGCTCCAGACTGGGCGGGGGCGCTGCGCAGAATTGATTCAATTGGGGGGAAACAGAGACAACCTCTTCTGCTTTTAGTTTTAATGCCAATTCGACAACTTCCCATTATGACAAGGTGCATAGTGACAAGTTCCCATATTGCCAATATTCCAATTCGACCTCATTTCGGCTGTGAGTGGAGGGGAACAACCATTTTACCTTTCACTACTTCAAACCTGAAACAAACGTGAGCTATTTCGAGCAGTAGAGGATAATTCACAAAAACGGACTTCAACTGAATATAGGTAAAATTTAATTAAAATGTTTTCAAATTGGGAAGTTGTCAATATGGGAAGTTGTCCAATTGGGAAGTCGTCGAATTGGGAAGTGACAATATAGGAACTTGTCATTATGAATCTTGTCATAATGTGAGGTTGTCGAGATGGACCTAAAGGATTTAGAGCATGGCCCACCTCGCGGTGTGAATAAAGACGTAGATAAGACGTAAAGGTGAGAGTTTGTAAGTTTTGATGTTTGTTCCTCAATCACGCAAAAACGGCTGAACGGATTTGAGTGATATTTAGTACACTGATAGTTTATGAGCTAGATTAAGATATGGGATTATAATTCCTACCACTAAGCGACAACCCATCACATCTAGTGGTACCCTTTTTGAAGAAACTTACACATATTATCTACACTTTTGTGGGTGGTCCCAAAAGTAAGCGGCCTAACAAAGATTCGAACTAAACTTATTTATTTCTCAAAATTGTCTCATTTTAACATAATACAGTTTTCCCAGTGACGTTCGATAGCTTCGATGCCCTGTTTATAGTGGTATGTCTCAAGCTCCTCAACATAGCCATCAACAGCAGACTCTATCATCATCATCATCATTTCAGCCTGTTAGTGTCCACTGCTGAACATAGGCCTCTCCAATCGCACTCCAGCGTGACCGGTCCGTAGCCACCTGCATCCAACGAGATCCAGCGATCCTCACCAGGTCGTCGGTCCATCTCGTAGGTGGGCGACCCACACTGCGCTTGCCAGTACGTGGTCTCCATTCAAGGACCTTTTTGCCCCATCGGCCATCCGATCTTCGCGCTATGTGGCCTGCCCATTGCCACTTCAGCTTGCTTATCCTACGGGCTATGTCAGCAACTTTGGTTCTTCTACGGATCTCCTCATTTCTGACTCGATCTCGTAGAGAAATACCAAGCATAGCCCTCCAGCAGACTCCACCTCTTCATTATTGGCAAATCTTTTCCCGCCGAGACACTTTTCGTGTTTGGGCACAGGAAATAATCCGAGGAAGCTAGATCTAGCGAATATGGTGCACGGGGAAGCCATTCAAACATTGCCAGAGTGAACTTGTGAACCGGTGCATTGTCCTGATGAGAGAAAGTGTTCTTTTCGCTAAATGCGGCCGTTTTTAGGGTTCCGTATACGAAGGGCCGGCCACGTAAGTTGCATGCACCCAGATAGATGGGCGAAAATCGCCACTAACTGGATGCCACAGGACGGATACCGGCGTAGAGGCAGGCCTAAACGGAGATGGCCGGACGACCTCGACAAGTTTTTGCCGGGGTGGTCGGAGGTGGCAAAGGCCAGGGAAGTGTGGACGAAAGAGGGGGAGGCCTTTGCCCAGCAGTGGGACACCTTAATGGCTAAATGAAAAAGAAAAAAAAATACGAAGGGTGCCAAACGGGACCCTATTACTAAGCCTCCGCTGTCCGTCTGTCTGTCCGTCCGTCACCGGGCTCTATCGGATCAACCGAAATAGGTAGAGAGCTGAAATTTTCACAGAATGTGCATTTCTGTTGCCGCAACAGAAACAAATAATGAAACATACCGATTTTCAAGAATTAAAAGAAGTACCCATAGAATAAATTATTGGTATGGCCATTTTCTTAGTCATTTTGTTTTATTTGTTTATTGCTGAAAATTGGACTCTCCCGATGTTATCGGAAAAAATCTTTAATTGCAGGTATTGAGTTTTGTGCTCAGTTATTTGTCAATATACGATTAATAATTGCTCATTCGAATTATAAAATAATTAATTAATTATAAATAATATCAAGTTTTTTATCATATTTGATTTTATTTCTGTAAATAAGTTACTCAATTTCTATCACTTCCGGTTTCAATGAGCAAAGAGTTTCGTTAACCTGAGTACACAGCTCAATACTTACATATGCTACATACACAAAACTTTTTCAATGTTTCGATGTCCGGTCTTGAATCTACCTATGTAATATTTTATCATTAAACATTAAAAAGATGTACTCGTACAAAAGACTGTCGTTTTAAGTTTTTCCGTGTGTGTGTGTGTGTGTGTGTGTGTGTGTGTGTGTGTGTGTGTATGGAACCCTTCATGTGCGGGTCCGACGTCTCGCACTTGACCGGTTTTTTGACCTTACAAAGCTGCGTTTTCTGCGAGTTGGTAATATCTGGTTGAGCGATCTGTTCTCGGCTTAGTTTCCTTAGTTAGCAGGACTAACAAGTACGTGCGCAGTGGCCAACCCTAATCCACTAGCCAGTTATGTTGTGCCTGCACCGTGCGCTTGCGCACCGCCGTGTGTGGCATTCGATTCATCGATTCGAGACATCGATTCATTAATCACGGGCTGGGTAGGATAACTTTTTTTCGGCGACACCACCGCCGTTCTGAGATCGGCGGCCGATTGTGTGACGCGCAAGGTGGATGTCAAAAGGCTCTCCTGCCGATGGAGGGCGTGCCGTGCTCAGAGTTCTTTTCACCCGACTGCGCCAAACGGAGGGCTATGTTTTTCGATTGTATGTGTGTAAATTTCTTTGGCACGCTCTGTAGCCTAAACGGCTTGACGGATTTCAGCGTGAGAGGTGTCCTTAGATTCGTCTCAACTGTCAGATTGACAGTGGTATATAAAAAAAAAGATTTTTGCGACATATTATAGTCTAAATATATTTGTTAAAAACCTATCGAGATATTTAAAATGCAGACGGGTTATTTGTTTTTATAATAATCCCGCTTGTTACTATAGATATCAACAAATACAGCCACAGGGGGTAAGCCCTTCAGAGCAGCTTTGGTAATGTGGTTTCCTCAAGAAGACTTATCTCATTGGTGCATGATCAACACCGGGATTCGAACCAGTATGTCCTGTTTTAATCTTTAATTAATGGTTTAAAACTAGTGTTTTAGTGGTAAATTTTAATACTTTTTGACGAGGCACGCCAAAGTTTCCTGTCAACCATAACCTAACTAATATGGACCAACGCTGAGCTGTGGCTGGCTGAATCAGAAAATAACTAAGAATGTTTAAAACGCACATAACTTCAGAACAACTGAATCGATTTCAATAAAACATCTCTAAGAATCCCTGCAGGGAATTCTACTACCAACTACGAAAAAACACTTTCAAATCCGTCCACGCGTTTGACCGCTATTCTTTCTTGAGCTCATAACTATCGAACTACTGAACTGATTTTAACAAAACATATCTAAGGACCATCGCATGGAAGTCTACTACCATTAACCGCACTAAAACCCGTCCACCCGTTAGGGTGCCACAGACAGACATACCGACACACTGACAGACGCTTCGACAGACCCTATTTTTGGTCGTTGAAAATGTCGCAGCGTGGATTTGCCGCCAAATCTCCAAGCGAAACCTTCTTTGTTGTACCTCCCTGTCATATCAACCAATCTTAAATACAGGTGGCGCCATCTATCATAAACGCACACGCGTAGAGTTACCTCCAAGTAGGTAGTATACCTCACAGGGGCCGCTAATGGTCGCACGATCTATCATTCCGTGACAATTAGGAATGTTTGGACAAATTGATAAATATTTAACAACGCTTTTTTTAAACCACAACTAAGACCAGGGGCGTCTGTGTGAATCGCGTCTGTGTGTGTGTTTGTCTGTCTGTGGCACCCCAGCGCTCAAACTGGTGGGTGGATTTTAATGCGGGTTTTTTCAATCTGCAGTAGACGTCACTTCGTTGGTTCTTAGGCATGTTTTATCAAAATCGGTTCAGTGGTTTCAAAGGTGTCCGCTTTACAAGGAAACGAGTGAAACTAATTTTAGTCTTGTAAGTGTTTTAAGGATTGTTATTATGTCGGGCGTGTTTTACATTTTTAGGGTTCCATACCCGAAGGGTGCCACACGGGACCCTATTATACTAAGCCTCCACTGTCCGTCCGTCTGTCACCAGGCTGTATCTCATGTACCGTGATAGTTAGACAGATGAAATTTTCACATATTATGTATTTCTGTTGCCGCTATAACACGAAATACTAAAAAACAGAATAAAATAAATATTTCAGTGAGCTCCCATATAACAAACGTGTTTTTTTTTGCTCGTTTTTGCTCGATATTGATAACAGCAACAGGTAGACGCATAAACATTCACAGAATATAGGTACCCTAAAATCAGACTTCAAGTTGAAGCCCTATTTCGTCCTCCCCTGTCGGGAAGCGAATGTCGTCTTTGTACAAGATGATGATGGAACTATTGCTCTGAGGCTAAAAGACAGACACGGTTGCACACCCATACCCACCATCAAGTACTACGTTGCAGGCAACAAGGGGTGACGGAGATGTGGAGCGTCGTATGTTGCCTCTTATGTTAAGCTGGGCGGTCACTGTTCATATACTACAGGGTACAACCCTCGGAAGAGCTGTGATTGACCTTGGCCAAAAATAATGCAAAGGGATAAATATATGTTGCGTCAAGCCGAGTCAGAGGTTTGGAAGGTCTTGACAGATTTGGACGCCAACACATTATTACATTGAACACATGATGAGAGTTCGATATCTGAAATTATGAGACTACGAAATCCGTCTTCTGATTATCAATGATATAATAAAGCTCACTTTTCAGTATGGGATATAATGTAGTACCTACATATTATATGCCACAGTGAAAAGTGAGCTAAATACACGAATATACGGCACAAATAATCGAAATAATCGAATCGCCGGACAGCGATTGAAAGAATCCTTTTGAAGCGACCGATCTCTCGTTACCATTAATCGATGTCATATCAATGTCGGTAATCTGCCGAGGTCATCGATCGAATCTATCGATACTAGCTGTGTCCGATCCGAAGACAACTAGTTCTGGGAAATTATCGATTGTTAGGAATAAAACGAAACATTAGTTGCCGGACCACCAGAAGTTTGTTTGTTTAAATAAATCGGAATCCACAATTGCCTCTTCAATATTTTATGTAATCCTTGCTATCCTAGCTTCTTACGGGATCGTTTCGTTTTTCTGTCTTCGGATAGGCCACGGAGATCTCACACTCGGTCACTACTTGCAACTCCGCAACATAACACTGCCGCTTATGAGAATGGTTTCAGATCCGACTACGAGCTATCAGTCTCTGGAACAAACTCCCCAGCGCCATCAGAGACAGTCCGTCAATTCATACTTTTAAAAGTCGTTTGGAAGAACACTATCTTTCTCTTCTCAGGGACGACCCGGATGGCCGAGTCGGCAGTGACCCTGCCTACGAAGCCAAGGGTCCCGGGTTCGAGTCCCGGTGGGGGCAAATATTTGTTTGATGAGAACGGATGTTTGTACCCTAGTCATGGTTGTTTATCTATCTGAGTATAATATTTATCTATATAAGTATGTGTATCGTTGTCTAGTGCCCAAGATACAGGGAATCCTAGTTTGGGGCTAGATCAATGTGTGTAAATAGTGTCCAAGATATTACTATTACTATATTACCAAGGTATTACTTCTATGATAAATATTAGTACGTATTTATTTTATCCACTATGTAGGTATATATTACATATTTATGTATAGCATTATTTTCAGTAATATGTAGATATTGGTAAGTAGGTATAGTTTATTATTTTTAATAACATTTTTATTGTTGTGCACATAGTTCTACCTTTAGTTTCTTTTTTCCACTCCATTCTCGGTTTGCTTAAATCTCTTGTTAGAGATAAGCTCGCCTTTGTACATGGTCTTTCCTTTATATTTGTTTTGTTTTCCCTGTTTTGTGCAATAAAGTACTTATTACAAGTTTGACGATAGCAAAATGTGGTTCTTGTAATCATGTCCGATTTTTCCCGAAGGCAATATTAGGGATATGATTATGCCCGGTGTGTATGTATTATGCCCGGTGTGTATGTATTATGCCCGGTGTGTATGTATTATGTATGTTTGTTTGTTTGTTCCCTCAGAACATATATACTGCTTAAGAGAATTTGACAAACGAGGGATCGTTAAAAGCGTGTTGATCGTCCACTACTTAAAGGCTATGTGACGTCACCCTAAATTTAATACAGCGCCCTCTAGGGGGCAATTATCACGGGGGCACCGTACACTTCGAGTTCGTAGAACTACAGAACTTAAGGGTAAAAGGTTAGGTTAGTTTATTGATTGTATGTATGGTCGAATGACTTTAACCTGTTTAGAAGGACAAATAATGTTTAAAAAAAAACGGTCAAGTGCGAGTCTAAATCGCGCACGAAGGGTTCCGTACCACCGTTCAATGGAAGCGATGGTGTGGAGTGAATAGTTTGGATTTTACACAGCAAAATATTGTTTACAAAGTTATTGGTGCGGTTACTTTCACACTCCATGTACGTAACCAGGTGCGTCCATAAGTTTGTATGTGGTATTGAAAGAATTGTTGTATGGGAGCCGCCTTAAATATTATTTTTATCTTGTTTTTTAGTATTTGTTGTTATAGCGGCAACATAAATACATCATCTGTGAAAATTTCAACCGTCTAACTATCACGGTTCGTGAGATACAGCCTGGTGACAGACGAACGGACGGACAGCGGAGTCTTAGTAATAGGGTCCCGTTTGGAACCCTTCGGGTACGGAACCCTAAAAAACATCAAATGCCGCCTGTTTCGATCGGAGTATTTTGAATAAAAACAAAACTGCTTGAATTATTAAAATTTTTTTTTTTTTTTTCATTGATTTCTTAAATTTTTCTCTTCCTAAGTAACGTTCTTTATATCGAATACAATATTGTAATACATATTTGTATTAGTTAATCACACCTTTGGGAGTTTTCGCCCTTCTCCCACACAGGAAAAAAAATGACGATTAGTAACTATATGTAAATATCTACAGTAATAAAGAAATAATGATGTTGATTTTCTTTTTTGACGACTTTAGTTTTAATATATTCTGCGCTGATAAAAAGCGTTCCATAATAAAACCTTCTAAAAAGCCTTCTACTGTTGGTCAGAAACATACTACATGGACGAATTAACTTGATACCGTTCTAAAGCAAATACATCCCAGCGAGGTACCAACCAAATTCGTCCGAGTAGTATTCTTTAAATTCCACCTCTAAGGAGTTTTAGTTCAGAAAGTTTTTGAACAGAGCTGCGTTGGGTGTCAAAATAAAGTGTTTAACCTGTCCACTCGCGTATGAACACCTAGTATGGACTTGGAATTATATTTATATTTATTTTAATAAAATAATTGCCACTACCCACTATTGTTTTTTATAACTGGCAATACTGACCGGAAATAGAGGATAAACGTACCTTCTCTCTGTTATCTCACACTTGATCGGTCGATTGACTGAGTAAATAAAAAAAAAATAGCGGTATGGGCTTAAGCTCTTAGCCTTTTCCATAAAGGAAAAAACATTACAAAAAAAAAAAATAGAAAAATCGGTAATGTGGCTGGCCGCCATGACAATTTGGCTTTTTATTGTTTTTTTTATGGCTATAGAGAGGTTTGATGAGCCGATTCCAAAAATATTATTACTAGCTCTTGCTGGCTTCTTTGATTGCATTTGGCCGAAGAAGCATATTGTCCGTCCGGGTTATAGGTTACACACTCTTTTGAACTGAATGTCTTGTGACGTCAACGGACAGGACAGCCAACTTAACGACGAAGAGGAAAGTAAGAATGTCAAAGATGGAACTATTCTATATTGGATGGAAGTTTCGACCTTCCGGGTTATAGCGAACTATACAGCCCCGTTTAATGTTGACTCAGGAAAGAATTTTAATAATTTGTCAATATTACTGACAAGCTACCTGATGCGTTGAAGATGGTAGCAGATAATCAGTTTTTTTTTTACGATTTGAGTGATCTTGCCTAGGGTGGGGTGACGTAACGATGAAACGTTTTACGGGGTGGTATTTTACCAGCAGCGCACACCTTTTAGCTGACAAGACAAATGCTGCGGTTTCTGGCCTCGTCCGAGCGCTTGAAATTTTTCAAATTCTGCGATTCCTGCGTTTGATTATGTAATATGTAATACCTTGGACACTATTTACGCACATTGATCTAGCCCCAAACTAGGATTCCCTGTCTCTTGGGTACTAGACAACGATACACGTACTTATATAGATAAATATTATACTTAGATAGATAAATAACCATGACTAGGGTACAAACATCCGTTCTTATTACACAAATATTTGCCCCCACCGGGACTCGAACCCGGGACCCTTGGCTTCGTAGGCAGGGTCTTCATATGGGTATCCATTGTGCCCTGCTAGACATGGTTATTGTCACGAGTCGTACAGGTGACGCCATGTTTCTGGGTCCCTGAGTGCCACGTGGAGGGGGTAACCTCTCTCTCTTTCATCCTCTCTCTTACTCTCTCCCCGCGGAACTGCATATGTTGATGACGGCACAAAATGTATGAGATTGTGATCAAAAATCCCGCGTTGTCGAGCTTTACGCCGTTGTGTAACTTTGTGTAGGTGGCATGGCAGGTCTTTAAGGTGATACGAAAAAAATATGGGGGTTTTTTCGAATCCATTTACTCCACTTTAAAATCACCTACAGATAAGATTTTTGGGTTCACGTTTATTGAATATTTGATCAAGGTTCTCACTGAAGGAAAACGCGATTGGGTGAAATTTCTCGATAGAATTTAATTGCGAAAATACCTCTTAATTGTTTTTATTTTTTCCTGTAATTCTTAAATCCTAATTAATTTCATTGCGGGATTGCATTCAGTGTGGATATTATGCATTAGTAAACTCTCCTTGAAAATATTTTTAACAAAATGGCGTAGTTTATTTTTAAATAATTTTTATGTGGTTTGGCGCTATGTTATGTCATTTTTCCCCGATTCCGTCCCTCCCACACTGCGAGTCTTTCCGCCTGGAGCAACGGGGACCTTTGCACGGACGAGGTATCGCCTTAAGGGTCTCTTCTCAGGCGAAATTAAAGACAAATATCTCTACCATTTGTCGATACATCCTTTGCAATTACACCAACGCAGTGAATGCTCGGAATTTGCCCGTGTTCCCACAGATTCCACCTCCGCCGAGGAATCCTGTTTGTTTAGGGCGCCACTCGAGCCGAGAGGCCGCACTCGAATCGAAATGTTTCCATTCTGCGCCAGCGCACGTACCTCCGGAGCGTTTACCTACCCGGTGGACAGACGCGTGATTGCTGTGGCCCGATATCCTTATAACCTCGATACTCGATAGGAACTACTACTAAAAGAAATTTTCTGTCCATGTGAAATAGTCATGTTGTGATTGGTAATTGTTTAGGGTTCCGTACCCGAAGGGTGCCAAACGGGACCCTGTTACTGAGCCTACGCTGTCCGTCTGTCTCTTAACCAGGTGCAAGGTCTCCAGCGGTTAATAAGACGAAGGGGAAATCTACTCCCACCAAATTTTTCAAACCTCATTACTTTTGCACGCAAAATCGAATAACTGTTTGTTTTGTTTTGGGAGCTACAGATTTAGCGGACTTTTCTACAGGTTATAACAGTTATATGTTAAACCTTCAAACTGTGCATTTGTTAGTCTTCCCATATTTCTAATAACAAAACTGCCATCTTGTTGAATTCCCTCGACATTTGCAAAATCATTCCCGAAAATTTCCATGAACAAATGAGGTATGATCATACTCCTTTGTCGGTATTTTGCCGCCAAAGTTTAATACTGGCCGGTTGGCCACATGTCGAGCTTCTGTGTGCATCCTTGTGTGACAGTCCCAAAGGATTGCAACCTTTTTTGCACCAAAGAGTATGCATTTTTGATAGCCGGTCTTGTGTACTACTAAAGACTAGAAGATGAACGACTGTTCTCTATTACAAAATAGATACTTTTTAGTAACTTTCAAAACGGTAACTTTGTTCACGAGTTCTATGAAATGCTAGCATGTGTTGTCATAGTCAAATGATGTATTTTAACACAATATTGAGTTTATAAAATACAACTGCTGGAATATAAAATTCTGATATTGTCAAACGTTTTTGTTCAAATAGGTTCAGCTTGAGACACGTTTCTAGATTTATTGGACTATCTTGTGAAATAACGTATTGTCCTTTTATAATTTTAATGTTTGTTGTTCTAGAAATTGTAGTCATTATTTCGGTAGAAAGTCGGATCTTATGTATTTAACAACAATAATTCGTGTATGTCAACATGTCAACATTATTCATTTGACAACGTAAGTAAACTTAACGATATCTAGCTAGAAAGTCAAAGTTATGAAGTTATTGAAAATAAAAACTCGACACCTACTTTATTTATCGACCGACATTATCAAAAGAAAATGGCGGCTCACTGGAAAGCCACAGAGTCAATAAAAACAAAATGTTTTGGAGGCGTTTAGTTAAAAGCAAGTTTTTTTTTTCCCGGCAGGTAGATTGTTGTACCTGGCCACAGACCACAATCTGTCGTCGGATCATTTGTCAAAATCACTTTGTGGGACAAATCGATCGTAAATTTATTTTTGAGATAACGGCGACGGGCGGTAAAAATCTAAAGACACTGCCATTTCTTGGGCAAATTATATAATATTTTTTTAAATTTTAAAGGGATTGGTTGTGATTTCAGGGGAATTTAATTACTGATAATAAATTAAATATTTAAAGATGTTTTTTTTGTTTGATTGAAGTTTGCACATACAGTTGTAAAATACATCCTTCTGTTAAGACCCCTTTTTACCCACGAACGGACGGAACGGAACGTATATGCGTCAGGGGTTGGAGGTTGTTTGTGTGTGTGTATGTGTGTACGTTACCATTTTCCTTGAAACTGGCTAGATTTTAATACGGGTTTCTGTATTAACCGGTTGTAATTTAAAAGCAGGTTCTTAGATATGTTTTACGATTGTAGACCACTAGGGGGCGCTGCAGCAGCCAGGATGGTGACGCATGAGAGCTTCTCAGAAATTATTTAGCCATTTCCGATGCTGTTTTATGAATTATATAGATGTCATTCAACAAGTGAATCAATTTTTCGCTGTAAGGTTTCATGCTGTAATAATTTTAAATTCCTGAGATACTTATAAAAAAATTATAAAAATAAAGATATCTCAGGAAAGCGTAGAGGTATCAAGTTGTAATTAATATCTATTACTTACTAGCAGCCCGTGGCGCGGTTTCGCAACACGTTTTTCGTATTATCATAGCTCCTCGTCATACAACTATTCGTTTATCATTTTAGAGGCACCTTCAAAGGTTTCTGAAATCCATATCGACATTATCGGCCCGTCGTTGAGCAAAATACGCATCAGACCTCAGATTAACAAAACTCTGCTTACAAACTTTATGTATCGCATTGTCACACATTAGTTCCGCTACCAACAAAGAGGTTGAATGTAGTAAATTAATTAATCAACGACGAAGGAGTTTGAGTGATGCTAGTCTATGGCTACCAGCGCCATCTAGCGAAAGAGGCTGAACTTTCCATACAAATAATTTTTCGACTTTTTGGCTGTTTCTTTGGGTTTTTCGTAATTTTATTTTTATCTTAACCTCTGGGCTGATGAGGACAAAACCAAATAGCAATTATACAAACCGATCGAGCCGTTTTAGAGAAATAGTAAGACTATGTACAGCGATTCATTTTTATAAGTATTGAAAATGTCTTTCCCTTGGAGCTTTCAATAAGTTAAACTTCCAGCTTTGCTGAATTAACTTGAACTCGCAAGGGAACCAAAATCTTGAGGGTACTTCCCGCCGTCCAAAAAACTTGAAATTCGGCACGGCACGGTCTTATGCCACAAGTAAAAGGAAGTAAATCCGAAAACCGTAAATTTGTAGTTCCTTCTGAAAAAAATGCCATTTGTCCGACTCGCACTTGGCCGTTTTTTTTTTTTCATCTTAACAACACAGCCAGAAGGCGAAAGCACCTGCCTTGTGGCCCACTGAACCAAAATAAGTCATTTGTCATAATGTCCGGCCAGCGCCTAAGCGATCGCCGACACTTTAGAAAAACCCATATTCTCAAAAACGCAAAGTCCCTCAGGATGGAATTATTTGATTTTAAATACCCTCAATGGACCTTTGTGATACACTGCTATGCTTCTGCCAACCCGCGAGGGAAAAGATACATTGTTCCGGCAACAAATATATGTTGTTCGCCAAAATACAGTTTTGACAACCTTTGTCAAATATGTTCATCAAATTCGTATTGCGTATTCACATGAAAATTCATATTACAAACTTATAGGAATAGTACATTACTTCAGAGGGAAGAAAGTGACAGTTCCATACCGAGATTATGGCATTTGCGCCACGAGCTTGCGAGGGGCGCAAACCATTTGAGGTATGGAACTGTACTTTATCCTGAGGTATGTATAGTGCTTTTTATTACACCTACGAGGAAAATTATAGACATAAATGCATAGAAATGTTTATATTTAGTTAAAAGTACAATTATTAAAAGTGCAGCTATTATAAGATGTTACATTTTGTCCGGGTATCTTGATATTTTGAGACATGTTTACATCTTGAGTTGTTAGTTGAAGGCTTGAAGAAGGCTGCGGTGATGAGCTACGAGGAACCACTGGTAAGGGCATTAGTGTCGCGCTTGTACTCGGCTGAGGCTGAAGCGATCACGTCAAAACACAAAGATAAATGCTAAATCAATCGAAGTTTTTGCGAAAATGCGCGGGCTTTTCCTTTTTTTATTCGCCCGTTTCTGGAGTAGGCTAAGATCATAAGGTCATGCAGCCACTTCTTCCGTGATTCCGCGCGTTTTATATACAAAAATAATTTCGTTTTTAATTTTCTGTATGCACCAAGGAGGTTGGTAACTGGTAAAAAAAAAACTGTATGTGGCCAGTAACAATTTACTTGAAATTTAATTAGTAGACAGTTAAAGTCTCTTTGCAGTATGACTGCTGACAAATAAAAAAAAAACCGGGTATGTAATGGAATTTCATAAATACTTCCCACCCTTGGGTCGGAAGGATTTTCATACAAACTTCCATACCTTGGGATGAATGGATTTGAAGGGCGGGATAAAGGCGTTTCTTCCCTCTAATTGGTATAATTAGTATGTATTTTCAGAGCAGGTGTGATAAAAAGTAATTTACAAAGGCAAGCTTATCTCTTACAAGAAATTTCTTCCAGCGAACCCAAGATGATAATGATAAATTACGTAGCAGTGGCAGGTAGACCCTTGCGCAGAAATGCAAGTAAATAACATAAATAAGCAGTGTTTTTACTAAACTACTAAATATACTACATATAGAAGAACATAAATAACTTATATAAAAAGAGAACCATTTTAAATGACCACCAAAATATTTTTTTCCTACCCGAAATGGGTAAATGCTACCCAAAATGGGTAAATGATCACCAAAAGTTGCAGAAAATATCAGTGAAAAATACTGCGGCAGCTTAGGTGAAGCTTCGCTCACCCCCTTTATCCTTCGTGTTAGGTTGAACATGTAAGAACAACAAATAATACTTAATACACAAAACATAAAAAGAAGTTTGGTGATCATTTATCCAAACACAATTTGGTGATCGTTTACTAATTCTGGCGATCTTTACTAATTTCAAATTTATTGGTAGTAAAATAGGTGCCTTTTTGGTGATGGTTTAAACATAAGCCATATAAAAAACATATTATAAATAAACAACATTTACATATTAAATCCCTAAGTTTACGAAAGAGAAAGATAATGCTCCTTTAGACGATTCTTGAAGATAAACACAGATGTACTGCCCCTGAGTGCGCAGGGAAGCGCGTTCCACAGATATATTGTAGAGTGCATGGAGGCCGTGTTGGATCTACGAGGTCTCGTCGACGCCGACGGAGGGAAGTCGATGCGCACACGCAGAGAGCTGGGATATCGGGGGTTAGGTAAGATGCTGTACAGGAAAGTAAGGAAAAGTGGCTGCCTATCCGTCTACGTCGGGATACTCACAATCCTGACGAAGACGGATATGCAGCCATTTTGCGACACTAGGACACGTGGTCAAATTAATTGCCTCCATGTAGATAGTTACACAGAACCGTATAGGTTATTATAGGTCACTTTCTGTCCTTTTTTTTGTTTAATAATGTAGATATTAACATATACTTAGCAATCGTAATTTTTTGCCACTTCTCTACATTGGACCACTGTAGGAGAGGAAGAGCGTAGAAACTCACACAGATTGATTTTTTGATCTCTTTTAAAAATTGGTTGTGCTTAACTAATACTGATATTATAATATCATTATGATAATTAATAAGCAGGAATAAATTATTAACAGCAAGGTCTGTGTTGAGCCAGATTAAGCCCATACAGTCCCGTCATTTAAGTAATCTTGAACATTGTAATATCCCTTTTTAGACAAAGTCGCTTTAACATGGTTTTTAAATTACTCAAATGGCATAATACTCAAATTTCAAGATGTATCTTGTTGTATTAGAGAGAATGCACCTGCCCTTGAAAGAATTGCTAACCTTCGCGAGTCTAAACCGGGGCGCAAATAGTCTGTGATTATTTCTTAGGTTAACATTACAGCTATCAGAATACCAAAGTTAGGTTTGTTATGTCACAACATTATAACACAAAGCGAAGCGAAGCAGAGCGAGGCGACCGGGTGTAATTTATTATAAAATAGGGTGTACGATTTTGATGAACATTTAGTAAATTTGGGATGTAAATGTATTTTTTTTTTATTTTGGCCAGGCAGATCTGCGCTGCGACATCGATATGTCACCGTAAGATAATCAAAACCGTAAGTTGATAAACTAACGTTATTTTTTCTCGTAAGTTGATTAACTATCGACAGATAGTAACTGTAGTGTATTGCTTACTATATGACGCGTATATTGATCAACTAACGGTTAAAACCGTTAAATAGTAAACTGGTTTAAACTTGAATTGTAAACGAAATACCAGCGCAAACACTACGGTAGCTTAGTAGCGAAGCCCCCGAATAGTCTTCGTGTTAGGTTGACATGTAAGAACAAAAGAAACGTAAATTCTAAACCCTGTCCGTGGTTTACTATCTGTCGATAGATGAACAGCTACCGCGTTAGTTTATCATCTTACGGTTTTGACTATCTTCCGGTGACAGATATACTTACATCGCTCGCTCACTCAACAGTAGTAAGATTCTTCATACAAACTTGTCGGTTATGCCTACCTACATACTCATGCATACGATATGCCCTTGCAATACATTGACACTTGAATACTAGGCGGGGCCAGGTCTTGACAGACGGACGGACGGACGGACGGACGGACGGCCGAGTCATCGCCGAGCCTGCCAGCAGGGCGCCGGGGTCATTAGGAGCTGTGATATAGCTTTTAGTTATTGATACCAGAACTCGGAATGATTCCAATCTTGCAAACGAAAATAGAACCGTGGCTCAAGCAGGAATAATAACCAGAGCGAAAAAGTGTTCGAGTTCAGAAAACATGAACCTTATGTCATTGTACATACATAAGAGTCACTGACATTTCGATTCGCATACTTTTTCGACGCGTAATTATTCCTGCTTCCTACACCGGCCAAGTGCGAGTCGGACGTCGGACCCGCACACGGAGGGTTCCATACCACTGTACGCGGGAAAATGTAATAATAATAATAATTCTTTATTTTTTAACATAATACAATGTCTTAAATCTACAGTAACCCTGAAGCCTGTGGTAGTATACACTGTGTTACAGGTACTTATAACAAGAGCAGTCTTTTGTACAGTCAGCATGAGATATATGTGAGCAGGTTAGCTATACTCAAAAAGATCTACACATCTTAAAAATCAGAAATATCGATAAATTCCAAATTCCAAATGTCTTTATTACTGTAGATATTTACATATACATAGCAATCGTCATTTTTTGCCACTTCTCTACATTGGACCACTGTGGGAGAAGAAGGGCGTAGAAACTCCCACAGATTGATTTTTAGTTTTAGTTTTAGATACAGCCAAAGTGACAAAATGATGTCAACATCCGAGTTAGCTCTGAGGGTGTTGACATAATTTTGACACTTTGCTGTATCGATATTTCTGATTTGATAAGTAAGATGTGTAGATATTTTTGAGTAGATGCTGACTGTACGAGTATACCTTTGAGTAGATGCTGACTGTACGAGTATACCTTTTAATTTTTAATAATAAAATATTAAATAGATAGGACTATATTCAAGGCCGTAGATCGAAACATTGAAAAAGGGTTTTGTAATGTAGTATGTAAGTATTGAACTATGTTCTCAGGTTAACGAAACTCTTTGCTCATTGAAACCGGAAGTGGATAGAAATTGAGTTACTTATTTACAGAAATAAAATTTAATATGATAAAAAACTTGATATGATTTATTATAATTCGAATGGGCAATAATTAATCGTACAAAGACAAATAACTAACCAAAAAACCTCAATTAAAGACTGATAAGATCGGGTTCATAAACAAATAAAACAAAATGGCTATACCAATAATTTCTTGTATGGGTACTTCTTTTAATTCTTAAAACACCGGTGTGTTTCATTATTTGTTGTTATAGCGGCAATAGAAATACACCCTATGTGAAAATTTCAGTTTTATACCTATTTCGGTTGATCCGGCAGAGCCCGGTGCTAGACGGACAGACGGACGGACGGACAGCGGAGGCGTAGTAATAGGGTCCCGTTTCGCACCCTTCGGGTACGGAACCCTAAAAATTCACAAACTCAAAAATCGCTGATTTTGACACATCCTCAGAATTGGCCATATCTAGTTTCGTCAAGTGGTTACACGGTTGCCTGCCACTCAGGCCATGCAGGCTCAAAGCCTGGTGTTAAAACAATCAGTTACAAGTTGATAGATTGATAGAACTTCACGCCGCTAATCATCCTACACTTTTACACTACACACACACTTTTAATGCATGCAGAGAAAGAGTTGTTTCCTTCCCTCCAAAAATGCACCAAACTCCTTGGTGCAAAACAGTTTGCAGTCCTTTGGTACTGGCACACAACAATACGCACAGAAGCTCGACGAGTGCTCAACTGACAAGTGTCAATCTTTGGCGGCAAAATACCGACAAAGATTGATTTCGTTTTTTTTTTTGGCAATGTTTGGCTTGGCTCTGGTTTGCGAGATGTTAGTTATCAGAAATATGGCGAGACAATCCATAGGATACAAACCTTGCTCCGTTATGGATTTCTATTTTTCTAGAACGAGTTTCTGTAACAATCATTAGAGTTCACGCTTCGCGGTGCTTTATAATAACGCGTATTATTCGTTTTCATATTTAAATTCCTATGATCGCGTTTAAATCGTAATCAAATTCAAATAACGCTGATCTAATTAATACAACCGCTGTGGCTGTCAAGCCTAACCTTAATGTAGAATCACAAATAGGTTATCTATTTACTTATAACTTTGACAGAAACTTTACCTCCTTGTGCCGTATAAGTTGGCACATGTGCAGTATCTCTGTCGCAGTTAGTTGGTTAAATCAGACACTTAACTAACACCCTAGACCGATAATTAAATACGACGTTTAACCAATTCACTAGCATTTTGATTTAAATAAAGCATCGTCGAAAACGTTTAACAATCTGTCTTAACCACTTACCGAAAGCCGGTGTGTTGAAAAACAATATGGCTTCACGACAACAGCTGATTTGCACAGTTTATATCAGGGCAAAATATTGCGCTAGCTTAGGTGAAGGGTAAAGGGGGTGAGCGAAGCGAAGCCCCTTTTATCCTTCGTGTTAGGTTGAACATGTAAGAACAACAAAAATACTTAAAAAATAAACTTAAGTACACTTAAAAAATATTTATATTGTATATTTCTTGTTGCCTAGGAACGTTTCGTTCACTCACTTGTCTGACGGAATTATAGTGGCTTGGTTAAACGTTGGTATTTGATTAACGGTCTAGACTCTAGACCGTTAATTAAATACCGTTAAATACCGTTAATTAAATCAGACACTTTACTAACTCTCTAGACTCTAGAGAGTTAGTTAAGTGTCTGATGTAACCAAAGAACTGCGACATCTCAATAATGACTACTGCCACCGCAGGCGCAGAACACCCCCATTTTGGTTCAAGTTATAAAAAACCGGCCGAGTGCGTGTCGGACTACGCACATTGAGGGTTCAGTAACCAATGTAGAATATCAGCCTCTAAATGAGGGATATTTTCAAGGAAAATTCTGATGTGTGAATATGTAATAATAAACATCGTCACCAAATGTGAAGGTAGGAAGTAAAAAAGAGCTCCGTGGTCTGATGGGTTTCACGGTTGCTTCCCACGCAGGAGATGCAGGTTCGATACCTGACCATGTACCAATGAGATAATTAACTTATCCTAAGTACATTATACGGACGCTCTGACGGTGATGGAAAACAACGTGAGGAAACCTTCATTACTCCATAGCTGCGGCGATGGGCTAGCCCCCTGTCACGAAATATTGAATGGACTGTTGAATAACTGGCTCGAAGTGGGCACAACTGTGCCTCTGCCACCCCGTATGGGAAAAGGCGAGACGCTATATATGTGTGTGTGTGTGAAGTAAAAAAAAATCGGTACATTTTTTTTTTCAATAAAAGCTGTCTTTGGTGACTCATTCTTTTGTTCCGAATATTTTTTTAAACAAAAAAAATTGGCTGTTTATGTAATCATTTTTTTAATTTGCTTCATTTAAAGATCACAAATTAAGTTTACATGTTAGCACGGCTGTGGATTTTTGTTGATATAATAAAATTAAAACACCGTTAAGTGCGAGTCTACGCACGAATCGCGCACGAAGGGTTCCGTACCACCGTTCAATGGAAGCGATGGTGTGGAGTGAATAGTTTGGATTTTACACAGCAAAATATTGTTTACAAAGTTATTGGTGCGGTTACTTTCACACTCCAAGTACGTAACCAGGTGCATCCATAAGTTTGTATGTGGTATTGAAAGAATTGTTGTATGGGAGCCCCCTTAAATAATTCTTTTATTCTGTTTTTTAGTATTTGTTGTTATAGCGGCAAAATAAATACATCATCTGTGAAAATTTCAACTGTCTAACTATCGCGGTTCGTGAGATACAGCCTGGTGACAGACGGACGGACGGACAGCGGAGTCTTAGTAATAGGGTCCCGTTTGGAAGCCTTCGGGTACGGAACCCTAAAAAATAAATAAAAAAGCAGTATTTATCCACTCAACGAGCTCTAAGCCACGATACCCCCCCCTCGATGGGGTAGTTAATTTTTCTTTTTTCGCGCCCCCCGCGTGATCTGTAGGAGCCCCCCTTAAAAACATTTTGTTTTGACAGTTTGTATTGGGTCAACAAGATGTTCGTACTGTGATTTGAAGACTTTCAGTGTTACTACAAAAAATGTTAAACATAGTTTAACCTCAAAACAAACGTAAAATCTTATACAGTTTTGTCTTTAAACAAGTGTTGAACGGAGTTTTTTGAAGTAAAACTTCTTTACGCACGCTTGACTTGGGGAGTAAGCTGGCGAATGCGTGACGAGAGCGTTACGAAAAGTGTGATCGGGCGAGGCGGACGAGAGGTGCGCGCGCACATTTTCTTTCTCTCTTCCTCTCATAGCCAGACACAGTGCAGGAGATGTAGTTTTGAAGCATTAGAGCGAAAGAAGCTATACTTCAGTTGTGTGGTCTAAAGCACGCTCTTTTTTTGTGGTAAGGCCCTTTTTCTAAAACCTATGTGACAGCCTACGGACAGCCAAAGGACTCCGTTTGTACCCTTCGGGTACAATAAAAATTAGCTTCGCATAGGTTAATTCCAAATTCCAATTCCAAATCTCTTTATTACTGTAGATATTAACATATACTTAGCAATTGTCATTTTTTGCCACTTCTCTACATTGGACCTCTGTGGGAGAAGAAGGGCGTAGAAACTCCCACAGATTGATTTTTGGATCTCTTTTAAAAATGGCTTGTGCTTAACTAATACAAATATTACAATATGAATTATCATAATTAATAAGCAGGAATAAATAATTACAACATTATTAACAGCACGGTCTGTGTTGAGCCAGATTAACCCCATACAGTCCCGTCAATTGAGTAATCTTGAACATTGTAATATCCTTTTTAGGCACAGGGAGTCTTACATAGGATTTTGTTAACAAATATTAAGACTGTTATGGTCGCTGGAAGATCGACTACTAACGACATCTAGTGTCGAGTGGGAGAAGAATATGCTCCCTCTTGAGAAGCCGATTCAAATGTCACTTAGATTTGACGACCCGAATGGCCCAGTCGGCAGTGACCCTGCCTACGAAGCCAAGGGTCCCGGGTTCGAGTCCCGGTGGGGGCAAATATATGTTTGATGAGAACGGATGTTTGTACCTGAGTCATGGTTGTTTATCTATCTAAGTATAATATTTATCTATATAAGTACGTGTATCGTTGTCTAGTACCCAAGATACAGGGAATCCTAGTTTGGGGCTAGATCATGTGCGTAAATAGTGTCCAAGGTATTATTATAGTTATATAATAACATAGGGTTGTTATCACAGCTGTGCTATTACGACGAGTGAACGGCCTATCGCTTGATAGATGTTCTACCAATTTAGATGATAATTTTCCAACGAGACAATTAGGTACTTAAACACTGGTTTACATAACTCTACTTACTTAACTTACATATACGTATAGATACTTATTACTTACTTGGATACAGTTAGCAGTACTTAAGAAAATAATTATAAGCTGTTATGTTAATTTACGTATAGAATACTTCTATACAGGTGTATATTACAATGTTCAAGATTACTTAAATGACAGGACTGTATGGGGTTAATCTGGCTCAACACCGACCTTGCTGTTAATAATTTTGTAATTATTTATTCCTGCTTATTAATTATGATATAATGATATTATAAAATTTGTATTAGTTAAGCATAAGCAATTTTTAAAAGAGATCTAAAAATCAATCTGTAGGAGTTTCTACGCCCTACTTATCCCACAGTGGTCCAATGTAGAGAAGTGGCAAAAAATGACGATTGCTGAGTATATGTAAATATCTACAGATAAAGACATTTACCACCGGCATCGTGGGTACACATGAAATGTCTTTTGGACCAGATCATTGACCGAGTGGTGGCAGAGAGGGACCCAAAGACCAATTGGTTGACCAGCAGCCAGATGGTCTGATGACCAGGATAGCAGGAAAACAATGGTTGCCGGTTGCACAGGACCGAGTTGAACGAAGAGGCTTAAACTCGAAAGTGTGTTTCCTGGCATGCCGATGATGATTTTGTGTACAATCGAACCAACTGAATCATGACCCTTTTGCCTGATAATTCGTTTGAAACTTTCAAACTTGTAAGATCTATCAAAATGTCAGTGTCTAATCAAATGATAACAAGTTCGTTACCAAGGAAATAAACCTTCAAGCGAATTTCGACCTACTTGCATTTAAGGGGTTTACCAAAATAAGCTTATGGTGGGTCATGATTCAGATGGTTCGATAGTACATACCTTGCTTAGCACTGCCCTCACCATCACCCGCGCATCAAGTGACAGGACTGTATGGGGTTAATCTAGCTTCCTGCTTATTAATCATAATAATTAAATTTTTCATATTTGTATTAGTTAAGCACAACCTATTTTTATAAGAGATCTAAAAATCAATCTGTGGGAGTTTCTACGCCCTTCTTCTCCCACAGAGGTCCAATGTAGAGAAGTGGCAAAAAATGACGTTTGCTAAGTATATGTAAATATCTACAGTAATAAAGACATTTGATTGTTTAATTGTATCAGAAATGTGTATCTAAGCATAAAATGGCTTATTAGTATGTAAATAATTTTGGTGAATTTTCACGAAGAATCCAATTAGTAATGATTGGCTGAATGTCAGTTACACCCTGTATAGATTTAGATTACATTTTGATAACCAAAGGCTTTCCACTTTCAAACTAACACGGCAAAGAAGTTCCGAGCGCCGCTCTTATAATCAAGCAATGATCCATAGATCCCTGGAGATCTATAGATCGCCGGCGCCGGGGTCAGCGTCGGCAATTACGAGCCTATTCATAGGCGCGCGCGCATTATGTTACCGATGGTGGTGAAAATTGGGGATTTCGCGAAACGGCTGGATCCGTGCGCTGCCGGCCCCCACTGCTTATGGGAAAGACATTAAATATATGTATAAGATGTGGTTGAACACTAAACAAATCTATATGGGGTTGTCTAAGTTTACTCGAGTGTATGCTTGCTTAACTCGCTGACTATATAGCTAGTCGGCCTAAGAGTTTTCTTCGTTTGACTTAATACATGTCATGGAAATTTAAATTTTCAATATTGTATTGTATTGTTGTAATTGTAGTGTATGTTTATTTCAGGCAGATTACACCCATAAATGGATAAAACAGTTACACGGCAAATAAAAAATTATAATACTTGACCTCCAAATAAAAAGTGGGATTTGAATATGTGATTTAAAAAAAACACAAATTAATTTTAATTTAATTTATTGCCATACATTAATTCGAGTAAATGATTAAATTGAGAATGTCATTTTTCCCGAATAAGTTGGCAAAGAACCAGTTGATTTAAGGCTTATTTATACCCAGCAGTGGGCGGAAACAGGCTATCCATAATGCTCTCCAAAACTAAAGATCAGTCAGCTATGGACACCAGTGACGATATGAATATGTTACTAGTGTATTATTTTCTTTTTATGAAACAAGGGAACAGCCTCAACCAAAACCCCATTAAATCTAGTCATTACGAAGACAGCCTGATATTCCGGTTTGACTGCGACTCGTAGAACCGTAAAGTTCCGACGTACAATCGCAATTTAACTTTCTTTAGACAAATTTACAGTTTTATGTATTAAATTCAATTGATTGTTGTAGAACAGTAAATAGTTTGACTTTTACTGGTAATATGAATAGGGAAATATTAACTGCACATCAAAAATACTGATTTTTACAGCAAATATCAGGGCAAAATGCGGCGGCAGCTTAGGTGAAGGGTAAAGGGGGTGAGCGAAGCGAAGCCCTCTTTATCCTTCGTGTTAGTTTGAACATTCAAGAACAACAAAAAATATTTAAAACATAAACTTAACTTAAGTACACATAATAGTAGTTTATGTGACTGCTGCATAATGGAGGGCATTAAAACTCGAGTTCGGCTCGTTTCATAATAATAATATCACTCGAGAGTTTTAATGCCTAATTATGTACAGTTACATACACTAGTTTATCTACACACATATCATAAGCTCTCTTTGATGTGTTCAGGAACCGCATGTTTGACCGGCATTGTGGCTCTGCAGTTGTTTAGCTTGTTCTGTAGCACCAACTTCGGGCGTCGGCGTTCGAAATTTGAATGTCATAATATGTAGAAAAATTACACATTATGGTCATAATGTGTAATTTTCCAGATAGGAAATGAGTTTTTACCAAGTAGTTTAACATTATGCTGATCGTAACGTGCTGTTTTTGTACGCAGTAAAGAAGGTTTATGATACGTGTGTATATAAAAATATTTAAAACATAAAAATTGTTTTTTTTATCCTTTTTTTGCTGTGCAAATCGGCATTTTTGATGTGCGATTAAATACTAGCCATATTAATATGACTGAAGACTGCTGCTTAAATTATTAAAAACTAAAAAAAAACCGACTTCGAGTTGAAGCCCTATTTCTTCCTCCCCTGTCGGGACGCGAATGAAGTCTGTGTACATGAGAAGTCCTCATCAAAACTATTGCTGCACGGAACCACAAACCTAAACGTGATGTGTGTATATATTTTTTGTATTTGTTGATTGTTTCAAAAAGCATTAAATCTATTTTGATAAAGTTAATATGGGACACCTCTGAAGTATGACCTACCAATCAAAACAACAATCGTCAAAATCGCTTCATAATTGACGGAGTAATCGCGAAAAACGTACAAAAAACCGGTCAAGTGCGAGTCGGACTCGCGCACGAAGGGTTCCGTACCACCGTACAATGGTAGGGAATGGTGTGGAGAACCAAGCCCAGCGCTTTTGCTTGCGCGACGCTCCTGACAGAGTCGTCCTTCATCTTGAATCTGATCGTGATTTTGCCGGAGAAAAGCGGTTTTCGGCGCCCCATTGCGAGACGCCTTCAAGCAGCCTAGAGGCCGAGCGCTCGGCCGAGGATCGAGTAGCGACAGTCAAAGTCAAAGTACTTTATTACTGTAGATATTTACATATACTTAGCAAACGTCAATTTTTGCCACTTCTCTACATTGGACCACTGTGGGAGAAGAGGGGCGTAGAAACTCCCACAGATTTTAATATAGGTTGTGCTTAACTATTATAAATATGTTTTTTTTTATTATTATGATTAGGCAATAAGCCGGAATAAATAATTACAAAATTATTAACAGCAAGGTCAGTGTTGAGCCAGATTAACCCCATACAGTCCCGTCATTTAAGTAATCTTGAACATTGTAATATCCCTTTTTCGACAAAGTCGCTTTAACATGGTTTTTAAATTGCTCAAATGGCAATTTCAAGACCTCCAGAGGTCTGTTGTAGTAGAGAATGCATTGACCCTTGAAAGAATTGCTAACCTTCGCGAGTCTAAACCGGGGCGCAAGTAGTCTGTGATTATTTCTTAGGTTAACATTACAGCTATCGCTAAGTTTGGAATATGTTGTAAGGTTCTTGCGTACATACATTATATTTTCGAAAATAAATTGACTAGCTACAGTTAGTATGTCAATTTCTTTAAAAAGCTCTCTTAAGGAGTCTGTTCGTTTTAAATTATAAATTGCTCGAATAGCTCCATTCTGTAAAATAAAAATAGTTTGAATATCCGCTGCTTTCCCCCATAACAAGATACCATAGGACATGACACTATGAAAGTAACTAAAATATACTAGCCTAGATGTAGCCACATCCATGCTTTGTCTGATGTTCCTAACAGCGTAAGCCGCAGAACTTAATTTACCAGCTAATTTATCTATGTGGGGTCCCCAGTAGCCGGGACATAAGCTTAACGTGCCATCCGAAACACGGAAGCGCCCGAAGCAAACGCCGCATAGAACGGACACCCATGCAGTGCCCGTATCGGCCAGAAGTTTCCGATATGTGAATACAGCTAAGCTATGGACGCTAATATGACGACTTGACGACCCGAATGGCCGAGTCGGTAGTGACCCTGCCTACGAATCCAAGGGTCCTGGGTTCGAGTCCCGGTGGGGGCAATTTGTTTGATGAGAACGGATGTTTGTGCCCTAGTCATGGTTGTTTATCTATCTAAGTATAATATTTATCTCTATAAGTATGTGTATCGTTGTCTAGTACCCAAGATACAGGGAATCCTAGTTTGGGGCTAGATCAATGTGTGTAAATAGTGTCCAAGGTATTATTATCATTATTAATAATGTGGCATCAATTTTTCGAATGGGTGGAATTGGGACGTGGATCATCATTGTACAGTTGTATAATAAGATGGTAAGTAGTTAGACGTGGTAATGGCCCGCAGATACATGGTCACCTAACATAATGACTCTCCTAACGGTGAACATTTCGCTCATTAGACGGAAATTAAGTATAACCGCGTCGTTTGTAGATCAATAGGTGCATTGTTTGATCTGCGGCGGCGCGACGCAAATGATCCGTGGCGCATTTTGATCGATCGTTGCGCGGGAGTCGATTTTTTACATACAGCGCACGGGCTATTCGCGTTTGTCGGCTGGGTTCGGGATTTTAGAAGATCCATAGATAGCGTCACGTAACTTCCCATACGCGGTGGTAGAGGCACAATTGCGCCTGCGCATAATAATTTGGTACTCAATTTTGGATGACGGGTGGGCTTTCGGAAACCGGTTGGTAACCGGAAGGAAAGTAGTCACAAACAGTCATCAACCAGTAGCAAGAGCGAACTTGGATACAGAGCTTCCGCAAATATTCGCATTCGCGTCCGCTTTTGCGTATCTTTCGCATCTTTATGAACATCCGCATCCAACCAAGCGAAAGTTTTGCGAATGCGAATGTGTTTGCAGGTCGGGTCATGTTCGCCGAGACCGTTTTAAATTTTACATGCCATATAAAATTTAAAACTTGCTCCGTTCAAAATCATATTTTTTGTTGCACTATTCTTGAAGGTTCGTCGAAGCGTTTTTCCATCCCTTTCTCATTGTCTCTTTCTGATATATTGGAGTAAATGAACTACTGAACTTAATCCCTCATAGCTCTACACGATCTGTATCTCTCAGTAACTCTCATGGAGCTAACACTGAACTCAAGGTTATCATTTTACTAATACCTTTAAAGTTATCTCTGTAAGTCAATCTGTGGGAGTTTCTTACCCTTCTTTCCCCACAGTAGTCCAATGTAAAGAAGTGGCAAATATGACGTACATATATACATACGCTCACGCCTATTTCCCGGAAGAGGGGTAGGCAGAGACCAAAGACCTCCACCTGCCTCGTTCCCCTGGCATACATCTCTCGCTTCCTCAACATTCATAAGTCTCTTCATGCAAGCTCGCCGCGGTTGATGATGTTATGACGTGTACTAAGAATATTGTTAATATCTATCTAATTACTTGAACTTACTCATTCTGATGTGGTGGGCTAAATGAACTGCTGAACTACATGATCGAAGTAGTTCACTGACAGAAAAGATACACTTCAATCTTTTCTTTTCACGGACACATTTTGCGCATCTCTAGTTTGTAGAGAAAGTCAAAAGTCGATAAGCTGGGAATATGGGAATATAGCCATGAATGAAAAACCCAATTAACTTAATAACACGGTTTGTACGATAAGTATTATCTGGTGTTCATTTACTTACCTAGTAGACTCCTTGGGATAAATGAAGTATGAAATATATTTTCATTGTTTAAACAAACAGTACAGTAAAGAACCATTGTAGGTACTATTCCCAAACATACACTTTTTAAATCTTTAATAACTATTTGCTGTTTATTGCACTTAAAACAATTCGATGAGGTAGGTGATGAAACAAAGAATACGTGATTTTACGCAGTGCAGGCCCTCCGTTTGTCATCATCCCGGACGAGCGTAAACCGGTTTTATCCGGTGGCGGCGCGTACGCGACACAGGGGCTGATGACACGCACACATACGCCGTATCCTTGTATGAATATTTGTCTCTGTTTCGTGGCATACGCTGGTTTATCGTGTATTATGGACTATGGTATAGTAAGTAATAATAATGATGATTTGAATTGATCAAAGTTTTTTGAATGCCGTTTTCTAAACCTCAACATTCGCATGTGCAAAATATGACTTTGTTATATGTTATCAGTCACTAACCGGTTACCAGTAACTTAGCAGAGAGCAGAAGAGGGCTGTTCGAGGTGTCTAGTTAGTTTGTAGAGTAAGTTAAAACTGGAGAAGCCCCTCTTGTTATTATAGCACGTGTTCTACTCAACAGTGACATCGGAATGTCTCTTGTTAAAGCTTCTGTGCTCGGACTACCGGGTTCGGTGCTGCCCAGCACATACAGGGTGTAATAGCTCATATTTAAAAGCTAGTATTTAATCGCACATCGAAAATACTGATTTGCACAGTATCAGCGAAAACGTTTATGTTTTAAATATTTTATGTGTACTCAAGTTTATTATTTTAAGTATGTTTTGTTGTCTATCAAGTCGAAGAGAAAACATATAATCGAAATAATATAAAGAATCCGCAAAGTGCATCGTCAAATTTTTTGTTGTTCTTGCATGTTCAACCTAACACGAAGGATAAAGGGGGCATCGCTTCGCTCACCCCCTTTACCCTTCACCTAAGCTACCGCAGCATTTTGCCCTGATATTTGCCGTTCAAATCGGTATTTTTGATGTGCAGTTTGATATTTCCCATTTTTTATGGGTTGTTAGGTCTATCCGATTGAGTAGCTTTCGCTGTGGGACCGATTTGATCAGAGCAACATTATTTTTGTTATCTTTGTATTACTCAATCGACTGCTATGCCCAAAACGTATGGAGATGTCAGCATCGAGGGGCACAGGGTTTACTCGGCTTTACCAGCTGAGTGCGGAGGTGGAGTGATTTTACCAGCTAAGTGCGGAGGTGGAGTGATTTTACCAGCTAAGTGCGGAGGTGGAGTGATTTTACCAGCTGAGTGCGGAGGTGGAGTGATTTTACCAGCTAAGTGCGGAGGTGGAGTGATTTTACCAGCTGAGTGCGGAGGTGGAGTGATTTTAGGGTTTAGTAATAGGGTCCGTTCGTCAGCGATATAGGTAGACAGTTGACATTTTCACAGAATGTGTATTCTGTTGCCGCTATAGCAACAATTATTTGACTGCTAGTCAAAATAGATACTTTTTAGGAACTGTCAAAATGGTAATTTTGTTCACGTGTTCAGAGTCATAGTCAAGTGCTGTCTTTTTAACATATAATTGAGTTTATAAAATCCAAATAAGGGTAATATATAATTCTAATATTGTCAAACGTTTTTGTTGGAACAGATTCAGCTTGAAACTCGTTTCTAGATTTATTGGACTACCTTGGTCCTCATACAAGAGACAACAACCATAACATCATTCAAATACGATCGTAGATTTCGCGGCTTATCTCATGGTTCTGGTGGCGCAATTAGTTTAATTACGGTATCGCAATCTATGGGTTCTGGGTTCAAGTCCACGTTGGAACATAATATAATTCTCTTTTTGTTTTTATTATTTTTAGTGGTTAACATGTGAAACTGTACGGAACCCTTCGTGTACGATTCCGACCCGCACTTGACCGATTACTAGGACTAGCAGCGTAACTGGATGGGAGACAGTTTCTATTTGGCGATGTTTCGAGCGTCCCATGCATGATATCTAGTTACTTGTTGTACTAGTTTAGAAGTCGTTATCTTACTTTAAAATGTAATACAGAGAACTGTAAAAGACACAGGTGTCCATTTCTCACTTTTCGACTGCTTAACAGAACAACAATTAAACGGCAATCACTCTAAATAAAGAAGCCAAATTACTTTCTGGACATTAATAATACATCAACGAGTGTAACTGTCTTTGTAAACGCATCACCAACCTCGTATATAACTATCAATCAATAGCTGCGTTCCTAATTCAAAATTCATAAACCATTATTGACGCCTGCGTCTAATTACAAAAATTTTGAGACCACGCTCTCTCGAATCAAAAGCCATCGAAAGCCAACGGATAACTCTCGAGTCTTCTTAACAGATTTACCGTTAGAAAACGTCGGCCAGCAGTTTATGTGTGCGCAATTCTGGCGATTTCACACTGACATATTAGTTATTAGGTTTTTTTTTACAACGTAACTGGACGTCGTTCCGTGTACGGTACAGCCTGTGCTGTACAGTGCAGGCTAGGTTGCGGCGCGGCGCGTACGCGCTTCCCACGTAAAATGGAACGCGGCGATTACGAAAATCGCGCGATAAAAATGTGACGGTTTTACTTTTTTATGACGAAAGCAATAGACATGTGACTTTAAGTTTTTTCTTAATCGTACCTGATTCTACTTATTATGTGCAATAAAACCACTTTTAGTGGCCAGTCTGATTTTGTGTGCAATATATTTTTAAGATTTATGTTTCTAAGTTTTAGTTAGGTCCTTTTCCGTGTTTGTTTTTTTATGGCATAATGATGGATTTACATGAATATCAGGTGAGTTTATAGTTAATACGTTTGGCACAAAAAGGTAACTAATGAGTTTGTTTGTTTGCGAGTATAGTAAATTAGACTTCCGACATTAAGTTTTTGCACTACATCGAATCCTTGCGTGTGTTAAATATACATACCTACATACAACATTCAGTGTTAGGGATATTACATAGGCTTAAGAAAAGCGATAAAAACTTAATTACGATAAATCTAATGTAATGTAATCGTCAAAAATTTATAAATAAATAAAGACTAGTATTTAATCGCCATCAAAAATACACAGCAAAAAAGGACGAACAAAAACACTTTTTATGTTTTAAATATTTTATGTGTACTTAACTTTATGTTTTACGTATTTTTTGTTGTTTTAATATGTTCAACCTAACACGAAGGATAAACGGGGGCTTCGCTTCGCTCACCCCATTTACCCTTCACCTAAGCTACCGCAGCATGTTGCCCTGATATTTGCTGTGCAAATGATTATTTTTGATGTGCAGTTTAATATTTCCCATAAATAAATCAGTCAATCTAAGTACCACAACTAGGAAGCACTAACAATGTACGCGTCGACAAAGTATTCGAATTGTTCTGTCAGTGAATCTTATGTGCAATGTCCATAAAGTCCGTTTCATCTGAACTCGTAACACGTTTTCGATCTGCGAAATGTTCGTTCTCCCGGCTCTATTCTGAGGGATTTTATAGGTTTATAGGGTACCCGGAGGGTGCCAAACGGGACCCTATTACTAAGCCTCCGCTGTCCGTCCGTCTGTCTGTCAGTCTGTCACCGGGCTCTACCGGATCAACCGAAATAGGTAGAGCTGAAATTATATTAATGTATGCTAAATATCATCACTAGAAACGCCTAGGGAATCCTCGTCACCGATGTCTCCGACTTCTACGATAGAAACTTCCATCTCTTTTTAGGGTTCCCTACCCGAAGGGTGCCAAACGGGACCCTATTACTAAGCCTCCGCTGTCCGTCCGTCCGTCCGTCCGTCCGTCACCAGACTGTATCTCGTGAACCGTAATAGTTAGACAAATGAAATGTTCACTGAAGATGTATTTCTGTTGCCGCTATAACAACAAATACTAAAAAACCGAATGAAATAAATATTTAAAGGGGCTCCCATACAACATATCTCTCAATACCACATACAAACTTATGAATGCACCTGGTTACGTACATGGAGTGTGAAAGTAGCCGCACCAAGAGCTTTGTAAACAACATTTTGCTATGTAAAATCCAAACTATTCACTCCACACCATCCCTACCTATGTACGGTGGTACGGAACCCTTCGTGCGCGAGTTCGACTCGCACTTGACCATTTTCTTCCGGGTTCCGGCTACTATAGCTTCTTGGTGGCAGTGGTCGTGAAACCCCTCCACCAACCCGCACTGAGCCAGCGCGTTGCAGTACGGCTCAATCTTACTCGTATCCGGGTAAAGGCCTGTGCCCCTCGGTAAGGTCATTAATAGGCAACGTTTTTTTTTAATTGCAGGAAAAACAATAAAATCTAAGAGTTGTGTAAAAATACTCTTATACTCTGGTTAATTCGAGTCTTTTTTATGGTTTTCCCACACGGGGTAGTAGAGGAATTGAAATTGCCATTTGAGCAATTTAAAATCCATGTTAAAGCGACTTTGTCGAAAAAGGGATATTACAATGTTCGAGATAACTTAAATGACGGGACTGTATGGGGTTAATCTGGCTCAACACAGACCTTCCTGTTAATAATTTTGTAATTATTTATTCCTGCTTATAAATTATGATAATGACTAAATATTATATTTTGTATTAGTTAAGCATAAGCAATTTTTAAAAAGAGGTCTAAAAATCAATCTGTGGGAGTTTCTACGCCCTTCTTCTCCCACAGTGGTCCAATGTAGAGAAGTGGCAAAAAATGACGTTTGCTAAGTATATGTTAATATCTACAGTAATAAAGTACTTTGACTTTGACTTTGACTGTCGCTACTCGATCCTCGGCCGAGCGCTCGGCCTCTAGGCTGCTTGAAGGCGTCTCGCAATGTACTCAAGATAAATTACTTGTCTCATCGGTTCGTGGTCTGCATCGAGACGCGCCGTACCACCGTGCCGTACCCAACGGGCGTCCACGCTAGCGTACGTTACGGACAAAAGAGCATGTCTAGACCCACCTTAAGACATATTACTCATCACGCTGGCACGTCGTCAACTCCGGGATTCGAACTCGCACCTCCCGCGTGACGGGCGAGCGTGTTACCACTAGACCGCGGACGCTCCGCAGTAAGCGACCAGTGATTACGACTCACGACTGTCTTTAGTTATGTGCAGTCGGCACCAGATATACAGGCGACCTCTGCGGCGCTGCGGATGAGGCTCTGCCTACCATGCGATGGGTCCCGGGTTCGAGAAAAATTAATCCCCGGGTCTTGGATGTTTATATGTGTGTGACGTCGCTGCTTCTGGTTCCGACGACACAGGCTATCCCAGTGTCGGGCCAGAAGCAATGTTTGTGCTTGTAGTTAAATGTTGTTTTGGGAAGTGACGGTGATTTACATAACTACTAATTGTCCTGAAATAACAGCAACGAGCGGCCGGTCCAGGAAGTGCGCGCGCGCCGCTCGCCGAGGCCTGCTTTTTGTTTCAGGGACTTTTAAACAAGCACCCTTGAGTCTGGCGTAAATTTTTTAAACAATATTCTGTATTTGCTACTTAAGTAGTTCTACCCATCCTAAACAAACCATGCTAAGAAGACAAACCATACTAATCTATTATTCCGCCTAAAGGAATCCAAATCCCAATATATGTATGTTATGAAAACAACACTTTTCTTAAATTTTTGCGTTTAAAAACACCATATATTCTTGGAGAACTACATGAAAAAATAAAGTTTTTTTATCCTCATCATGCTCAGCCCACATCAACCCACTGCTGGGCACAGACCTCAGATCTCTATAGCGCCAACCCCTACGGTCCTGTGCCATCCGCATCAATTGAGATCCTGTCGACCTTAGTATATCGTCGAACCATCGGGCAGGTGTCTGCCATCCGGCCTTGTCGCTCCCTTGGCCACCACTCCGTGACTGCTTTGGTCCACCGTCCGTCTTCCCGTCTAGCCGAGTGTCCCGCCCATCTCCACCTAGTCTCGTTATCCGCTTACCTACATCTTCGACCTTCGTCTTCCGGCGAATTTCGACGTTTGTCACGCGGTCACCGAGAGAGATACCCAACATGGAACGCTCCATCGCTCTTTGTGCTACTTTTATAATATGCACATTATGCTTTGTGAGCATCCATGTTTCGACTCCATAGGTGAGGATAGGCAAGACACATTGGTTATACACCTCAGTCTTAAGGGATTAAATATGGCCAGCGCCAGGGGACGCGAACAAAGAAATGCCTCTTGAGCTTAAATTCTAGGCTAAACTAGACAACATAAAAATTTAGGATAAATATAGGTTATAAAAGGTCTATTAGATATAAGAATGGACTTTTAAAATCAGCGGATATCTGTTATATTTAATATTTAAAAATATTTTTCGCAATGCATTATTATTCAACTAAATGAACAAGCGCTCGGAGACGAAATCAGTTTCCTATATGAAACTTACACGCAAAAATAGGTAAAAAAAGGGATTTTTTTAGTTGTTTTATTTTATTTTTAATGTTATTATTACAGGAGTTTAGTAATATTTTCTATAATTTTCTTGGTCTCGGAGCTCGGGCTGCCCCGCGGGGCTCTGCGCGGGAGCATGCGTCAGTCTGCTTCGACGCGATGCGACGAGTATTTGTTTTCTTTGTCTAATTCTCAATGCCATTGGCCCTTGTTCAGCCCTTAAGGCATTGTGGTAGTTTGTACTTAAAGAATGCGTCTAGCTAAAACTTGCTATTTCTTGGGATCCAAAAATAATATGGTCCTTGAGTCCTAAAATAGGTATTCAAAATATTTTAAAACTGTGTGTTTCAAGTTCAGAAACGATCCCTGGTTTTGAAGAAGTGACTAAGAAACACACAATATTCGCAGTGTGCTGCGGCAGCGCAGCGGCTCGCGCCACAGCCGTGTTGTTGTAGGTACTGTGAGCTGTGATTAATTATATTTTCCAAATTTTCAACCACCACATACCGATCTTATCATTTTTAGGGTTCCGTACCCGAAGGGTTCCAAACGGGACCCTATTACTAAGACTCCGCTGTCCGTCCGTCCGTCTGTCACCAGGCTGTATCTCACGAACCGTGATAGTTAGACAAAAAAAAACAGGATAAAAGAAATATTTAAGGGAGCTCCCATACAACAATTCTTTCAATACCACATACAAACTTATGGATGCACCTGGTTACGTACATGAGTGTGAAGGTAACCGCACCAATAACTTTGTAAACAATATTTTGCTGTGTAAAATCCAAACTATTCACTCCACACCATCGCTTCCATTGAACGGTGGTACGGAACCCTTCGTGCGCGATTTAGACTCGCACTTGACCGGTTTTTATAAACTTTTTAACAATTTTGGTCCTTTTGCATCGACTAAGGCGAAATTACACCAGGACATTATTAAAAAATTACACAATATCGAAGAGGAATAAGTGAGCCACACACGTGCATGCACACACCCTCTCACACTCATTCATACACTCACAGACACACACACACACACGCGTCATAAATCTTACACCTTTTATTTCTTTATTCTACATATACCTTTAAATAAACATCTTACTAAACATCATAATAAACATACCTGTCTCTTAACTTTATATACATGTAAGAGTTCTTTATTTATTAAGTTTGCGCACTGTTCTATCTGTTTAAGTTTCTCAATCTAAATTTTTTTTCTTGTATTTTTGTGGATATCTGTTACTGGCTTTAATTTTGTATCTTTGTTCTTTGTAATTTGTTTCTCTATGTGCTGTTGATGTCCCAAATAAAATAAAAAAAATAAAAAAAAAATCGAGACTGATTCGATATTTCTGGTTGTTTATGGTCTGTAGATCTATTGTGTATGTTGCGTGCTCACATACATCCGCTGCTGACTGTAGGTACCTACAGCTAAATTAACTACGTATCGTCCGCAACGATTATACACCATACATCTTTGGCGACCTTGGAGACGTTTCAAGGTAATAGCAAATTACACACCGCCACGTCTGCTGTGGGGGGTATCATGTAATTTCGCACACGCGACAGTGTAGATGGGGCTTAATTGTGTCGCGCACACGTGTGGTTGGTGCCAGTGGCGGAGCCAGGGGGGGCTAGGGTTCTTCCGCGACAGGCCGCAGCAAACTTGACGACCCGGACGGCCGAGTCGGCAGTGACGCTGCCTGCGAAGCCAAGGGTCCCGGGTTCGAGTCCCGGTGGGGGCAAATATTTGTTTGATGAGAACGGATGTTTGTACCCTAGTCATGGTTGTTCATCTATCTTAGTATAATATTTATCTATATAAGTATGTGTATCGTTGTCTATACTCTATCCACCGAAACGAGTTAATAGAGCATTGTCTCTGTCGCACAATCCCTTACAAAAGATAAGGACACAAAAAGGTGAGTGGGCGTCAACTATACTGATAAAAAGTTAAGGTGTGTTCATATGCGATGATTTTGTGCGCTCAATAGTAAGCACTAAAACCACTTAAGTATTTTGTATTGAACTTAGAGAAAGAAAGAAAAATATTAAGACAATGTTTTAAAATAAAATTATGTATATTTAAATAGTTTAACATATACAATTAATTAAATTATTCCGACGTATCACTACTGTCGCTGTCACTTCCCACGTTTATTATGAATGTTTCGGTCATTGTTTCCACATTTCTGTCCAAGGCATTCATTTTCGGTTCTACTATCTCTTCGACATGTTTTATGCATTTTTTCCATTTTGCAGCGTCAATATTTTGAATTGAGTTGTTTAATAAAATTTTTAATTCTGCCATCTTGTATGTTTTGTTGCGGGATGCGACATGTCCTTTAACTTGAGCCCAGATCAACTCTATCGGATTTAATTCGCAGTGATACGGCGGAAGTCGTACCACAGTTTTATTTTTAGCTTTCGCCATTTCGTCTACGACACGCGCCTCGTACTGCTCCTTATGATTTTTTACGATATTCAGTAGCTCTCGTTTTAATAAATCATCCTGAAAGGGGATTTGTTTTTCTTTCAACCAATTAATTATCTCTTGTTTTTTATTTTTTTCAGTCGGAATTTGCTCTACTTTTCTTGAGTGGTACGAAGCGTTGTCCATTACAATAATACAATTATCATGTAACTTTTCAAGAATATTTTTGAACCAATTCTCAAACACTTCGGCATTCATATCTTGATGGTAATCTCCTTGCTTTTTTGACTCGAACACGTGTAAGCCCCCTTCTACAAATCCATCATCACTTCCAATATGAGTAATTATTAACCTTTTTCCTTTTCCTGGAACAATAAAAAATTGTATTGAATGATCTGATACAAAGTTAACGCTCACACAGTTTAAGATAACATAACAAACAATAAGTGCCGCCAATTAAGGATCGCTCAGGTACATTCAAACCTTTTCAAAGAATTGCATTAATGACAAAGACAGTTTTAACAATGGAATTATGTTAAAGAACTTACCGGAAGGATTTTTTAATCCAGTTGTCAGGCCATCAAGGAATGCGTCGCGTTTATTTTTCACATTTGTATCAGTCCATACGTTTGTAGTAGTATGGCCTTCATTGAGCCAAGTCTCATCCAAGTAATATATTTTTTTCTTTTCTTCTCTTGCCATTTTCATTGTCCGCAAATAATTCCTCCGCCAAAAAAATATGTCGTCACGATCAATCAATAAGCTGTTCCTGCATCTTTTAATGTACCTAAATCCAATCATTTTAAGGATTTTATGAAGTGTTGATCTTTTGAATGTCCCCAAAGTACCATCTTCATTTATTGAATTCATTATTTTGTCCAATGTCGGTATCTCATTTCGGGAAAATAAATCGTGAACTTTTCTTCTTATAGCACATTTAGTTAAGTCGTCGATTGTGTCTACAATGAAAGTACGTTTTCTTGTTTTTTTGGGTGAATTTAAAACATTTTTAGTTTCTTTCTCTTTCAGAATTCTATAGATGGACATCCAATGAACACCCATAGATGATGCAACAGCTTTCATGACGTCATTGTTTGAAGGGGATTCCATGGAACTCCTCATAGATTGATACATGTTCCATATCATTGTTTTTTCAGTCGAGGAAAAGGCTCGTCGTCGCCTTTTTTCCACAGAGTTACCTCCATGTAAACTGTCGGCCATCTCACTTAGGCAAATCGACAGTAAACTCAAAAAGTCCGTTATACAAGCGCCAAGTCTTTAGGAATGCAATCAATCACAAAGCCGGGTCACACGTAACAAAATTATCCAGAGTCCAAATAACAAGCCGAGTCAAAAAATAAAATAATAGATTGCACTAGCACAGTGAGCACGTCTGAACAGTACGAGTCGCACGAACAAACTAAAAAAACTCGCGCTGTGAACACAGCCTTAACGTCATTGTTCGACCAATCACATGCCAGTTCATTTTTCCCCTATTAACTCGTTTCGGTGGATAGAGTATAGTACCCAAGATACAGGGAATCCTAGTTTGGGGCTAGATCAATGTGTGTAAATAGTGTCCAAGGTATTATTATCATTATCATTAACTTGATTGTATTGTAATTTTTATATTGTTACTAGTAGTGATGCAACGAATACGAAGACGAATATTCGTATTCGCCGAATAATAGACATTTACCGAATATTCGTATTCAGCGAATACGCGCGTCGGTCGTCGGCACGTAAAAATACGACGATCCAGTGGCCTTTTGGCGAGAAGATGTCCATTTTCCAAGTCTGAAAAAACTCGCCCAAAAATATTTTTCACTGAAGCCATGTTCAGTCGCCTCGGAAAGACTTTTTTCAACAGCTGGAAACATCCAGAATGAAAAAATAAATTGCCTAAAACCAGAAAATCTACAAAATTTATATTTTTTTTAAATAAAAATTTGCCTATTGTAAATTTTAATTAGAAATTCATCAAATAAATTAGTATTTTATTACCATGGCGAGATATTCGTATTCGTATTCGTATTCACCGAATAGTAGGTTTGATATTAGTATTCGTAAAAGAAGTATTCGTTGCATCACTAGTACTAGCTGACCCGGTGAACTTCGGACCACCTAAATTTTGATAGTAAAATAAGTAGTATGGTACATACCCTAAAGTGTGGCGTTGGCGAGAGAATTAGTAATAAAATAGTTGGTCGTAAAATAAAAGCCGTTAGAAATTTAGCCCTCATATCTTCGAGAACGTTTCGAGTTTATTTCCTCCAGGCATAGCAACCGGAGATCCCACACGATGTCTCTTCTCTCTACTCCTCGGCATAACACTGCCGCTTACAAACACTCGTTTAGGTTAACGGCGATCCGACTGTGGAACGCACTTCCCTGCGTTATTAGAGATAGTCCCTCAATTTTCACTTTTAAAACAAGATTGAAAGAGCATTTCCTTTCTCTTTCGTGATAGGTACTTTTATATATGTATATATAAGTAGTATATGTTTGATATATATAAAAATTTTTGCTTTTGTATTTTATTTAGTATATATCATGTATTAAATTATTATGTTTTAGTTGTAAACAATTAGATGTACAGTTTTATTGCGCACTAGGACTCTCCTGTTGCACAATTTTTCCTGTCCTACCTAGGTTTGCTGGTAGAAATCTCTCTTTAGAGATAAGCTCGCCTTTGCTCATAAAATGTTTTGTTACCTTACTATTTCTATAAGATTTCTGTGCAATAAAGAATATGAATATGAATATGAATATGAAATTTACATGGTACGTGCAAGAGATCCGCTGATAACGGATCCATCTATCCTTTGCGTGGTAACTGTTTGCATCGACCTGCTGTGGAGCATAAAGTCCGCTACCAACAAAGAGGTTATATGTATTACCCAATTGATCGATGACAAAGGAATTTGAATGTTTTATGGCTACCAACGCCGTCTAGCGAAAGGAAGCTGAGACGTTTCCACTTTTCATGCAAAATCTTTTTTTATTTCTCTGCGTTTTTCCTTATTTTATTTTTACCTAAACCTCCTCTGGACTGAGGAGAATAAAACCAAATAGGAATTATATAAACCGATAGAGCTATTTCAGAGATGTAGTAAGACTAACGTACAGCGATTATTTTTTATAAGTATAGATACAATACAAAATCATATTTTCATATTTGTATTTTTAAATATTTAGCAAGGTTAAGTTGTATACATATGTAAATGTTATATTGCTTATAAAAATAAGCGTTTAAAATAAAATAAAATTAACTGATGGAAATACAATATATAAAATACTAACTTTTCTCAAACATGCAATGAAATGTCTTCATTACGTGCGTTGTAACAGGTTTGGAAGTATCGCGTTGCGGGCCGCACGACTCGAGAGAACTGTAAAGGAATTCCATACAATATTGCACGCCTAGGCCGGGAAGTTATATTTTTTTAATTTTATGCTCAAAGAAAAGACATCAACGGGCGCACGGAACTTACGATTATTAGAATATTTAAACTACAATTTGTTTTTTGAGTGGTTTATTTTTTTATTTCATTGCCTATATTTGAGAAAAGCTCTATAAATGTCTCTGAATGTGAATAGGGCTTACCGGCTTCGTATCACAATCTATACCTATTCAGCCGGCAAGCCCTTTTTCCCGATGTATATCAGTAATGTATTATTTCTGTAGTATTATTAGTATTATTACTGCTGTACATAGTCCTATACCCCTGCTAAGGGATGTCAGGACGAGATGATGATGAAGAAACTTCTCAACAAGCATTATAGTTAGGTAGAATAGAATAGAATAGAATAGAATAATCTTTATTTGGCACATAAAAATACAATAGAATAAATTAACTTAAAATTATTACAGTCTTATGTACGAGTATTATGCACCAAAAAGGTCTCCACTCAGCCTTATGCCATGGTTGGGCCACGGCGCTGATTTTCAGTGGATGCCTTACACTTAAATATTAAACGTATTGGAACCATATGAATACAGTGCAGATATTAAAGTATTATGATGCATCACTATCACATTTAGCTGAAGCTCAGTCTCAGTATTTATGTAAGTACGATTTATTACAACTGGATCTTAGCATTACATGCGCAGAAAAAATATAATTAAAACCACAACAGCTTATGTAACACTATAACAGATAATTTAGAACAAACAGTTGATAATGGGTATGAAACAACTTTACTGTAGGCCTTTTTGCTTAGTAAGTAGATATTTCTTATATCTACCTACCTAAACTTCTATTGTCATCAATTATTAAGCTTTACTCAACAAGTTAAAGGGTACTCAAGCGTCGAGCTGTGCGGCCAGAAGCAATGTACGTCTGTATATAAAAAAAATGTTTTTATGTTTTTAAATGTTGACGACTTCTGTGACTCAGTGGCGTTGCGGCAAGCGAGAGGTCCCGAAAAAAACCCTATGGTTCGGATGTTTGTATATGTGTTAGTTCAGTTCAAAGATTTTTATTCATAATAGCACAAAAATTGAGACTTAATGAGCGTCATAACAATCAAGCAAGCATAATATAACATTAGGTAGGTGCCTAATTATTACATAGAACATAATATATAGGGCGCAATGAACTGGTTTAATGCCAGATGTCGGTGTCTTGTAAAAAGTCACTAATTTTGTAGAAGGCCTTTGTGCACAAAGTGTGCTTTATACATTTTTTGGATCGAGCTTCAGTTAAGAATATTGTATTTCTTGCGGAATTTTATTGTAGAAGCGTATGCAGTGTCCCATAAAAGAACTGCTAACTGTTACGTCGCTGTTTCTGGTTCCCACGGCACGTGGTATCCTAGTGTGGGGCCAGAAGCAACGTAGGTATATAAATGTTTATGTTATGATTCAACCTACCCTCAGTGGGATCGAGACTCCAGCGGGAGCTAGTCAGCCCCTCTTCTCCTGCGGAGGGTCCAAAGTAGAGAAGAGGCAAAACGTTTCCTAAGTAAAAGTAAATATTTACAAAAATAAAGAAATTTTGATTTTGATGATTGATTCATAATTCATAATTCTTTATTGCACACAGATATTTAAAACGTTACATTAAAAGAAAATGTAGTACAAAGGCGAGCTTGTCTCTAAAAAGAGATTTCTTCCAACAAACCAAGGCATTACAGGAATTGGTATAAAAGGCCCATAAAGTCATTGATGCCCCCCCCCCCCCCAAACGAGAATCCTGGATCCGCCACTGGTTGGGGCCTGATGAGCGGGTGCTTACTGTCTTACTTGCGACGCTCGAGTGGTTATGGACGTCCTAAGACGGTATGCAAATATACGCCACGCCTATTACCAGATGGGGTGGCAGACGCGCAATAACCAGTCGCCTGTGGCGGTCATTTTGTAAATTTCGCGTCACCTGTGCGCCCCGCACAGCTCGATGACTTTCGAGCGCCGATGTTTAGTTTTTGTTGAAATTCTCCTATTCTTGTTAGAATTAATGATAATTCTTATTAGAATAACATTCCTAATATAATTCTTTACCCTTTTTCCTTTCCACAACGCCTAATAGTTCAGTTTAATTACAGCTAATATGTGTAACTTATTATGGAGCTCCCTGAGTTGTACTTATTTCTGTATTATTTTTATAATAAAGCAAGATTTAGGCCTTTATTTCTGCATTGTAATGTATAGAACTATAATAAACAAAAACACAGAAAGTCTTCATACATTTATTTCATAATATAACACTTTCGCGCGACACAAACCTGGAATGGCGGTTGAGAGTGGCGTCTTTGAGTGAGTTTTATTGTGCAATGTGCGACAACAGAGTATAAAACCATTAATTCATTAGATAGCCTGTTCTTTCTCGTACAATTTAAATAGGTTAGAAAGAGATAGGATTAACATGGATGCTGCAACGCAAGCAAAATTGAACCTAATTTCCTTGTCCCGCTGCGGGACAAACACTCACCTTCCACACAGCACACAGACACACAGACACACAGACTGGATCAGCAAACTATAGCAAAACAGCGAAATAAGATCCGAATGTAACTAAATAAAGGTCGTAGCTCACTTGCACGGCACCGCTCGCGCACGGCAAAATAATGTTCATTCAAATGATGACCTCTGCGGGGCAGCGGTTGTGGCTCTGCCGACCATGCGAGAGGTCCCGGGTTCAATCCCCCCGGCTGGGGGGTAAAAAAAAAATCCCAGGTCTTAGACGCTTATATGTGTGCGACGTCGCTGTTTTTGGTTCCCGGTATCCTAGTGTGGGGAAAGAAGCAATGTATGTGCCTGTATGTAAATGGTATGTTATGTTGAATATGGCGTTCAGGTTGTGCTCTATACAGGTGTCAACTTAACGTCAAGCGAGCGCAGGAGACTGGCCTGTTTGCTCAGGTTCTGGCGAAAATACAAAAAAATGCTTGATAGGATTTTTTTCAATAATTAAAAAAATATGCTTCCTGTCATTTCTAGTATCTGGCAACAAATTATCAATGAACCAAGTGACATAGCTTTTTTGTTTTTCCTGGCGCTCGCTTATCGTTGAGTAAGGGAACACGCTGCAGATATACTTTACATTGCCGACATATATTAGTTGAGCGAGCTCGCCGCATATCGTGCCGGTCGATATAAATCTGTCGCAGTTGGTTGGTTAAATCCCCTAGACCGTTAATTAAAGACCGACGTTTAACCAAGTCACTAGCATTTTGATTTAAATAAAGTATCGTCGAAAACTTTTAACAATTCGTCTTACCGAAAGCCGGCGTGTTGGTTAAATAATATAAAACAAGATGGCGTCTCGACAACAGCTGATTACTTTCAGAGTCTATCTTTTCACTATTGATTTGCACAGCTTTTAACAGGGCAAAACATTGCGGTAGCTTAGGTGAAGGGTAAAGGGGTGAACGAAGCGAAGCCCACTTTATCCTTCGTGTTAGGTTGAACATGTAAGAACAACAAAAAATACTTAAAACATAAACTTAAGTACACATAAAATATTTTTTACGCGTACTTAGGTATATTTATATTGAATATGCCTTGTTGCCTAGGAACGTTTAGACAACTCCTTAAACGTTTCGTTCACTCACTTTTCTGACGGTACTTGAGCGACTTGGTTAAACGTCGGTCTTTAATTAACGGTCTAGGGTGTTAGTTAAGTGTCTGATTCAACCAACTAACTGCGACATATCTACAGAATACAAACTGAAAGCCATATTTGAGCGAACATTATTTGCCGTGCGCGAGCGGTGCGGTGTAAGTGAGCTACCTACCTCAATGCTCCTCAAGGACCTGAAAATCCCTCATAATTTCGGCCGCCAATTTGCGGCGTCAAGGTTGTCTCGTTCGAAAACGTGTAATTTTCGAGTTTAATACCACAGCAGCGTTCGGAAACGCGGAACACAATGGCCCAAAACGAACGACAATTTGACGTGTAGCGTTTAGAAAAAAAAACGCGCCAATTTGTGTAATTTTAGGCCTTTTTTCGGAGCTCGATTTTAATAGGCGCTGTTTGTGTTAGGTTTTTTTTGGTTGCGTACCTGAAGGGTGATAAACGGGACTCTATTACTGTGTGTGGCTTCGCTGTCCGGCTGTATGTCCGTCCGTAATAGGTAGAGAGGTTGATATTTTCACAGAATGGAACTACAGCAACAAATAATGAAATACACGAGATTTTACAAATAAAAGGGAATTCCCTTACAAGAGACATGTTTTAACACCAGCCGCGTATAAAAAACCATAACATGATTCAAATGTGATCGTAGATTTCGCGACTTCTCACATGGTTGGTGGTGGCGCAATTGGTTTTGATATCGGTTGCGCAATCTTTAAGTTCTGGGTTCAAGTCCACATTCGGACATAATATTATTCTCGTTTATTTTTATTTTCCTATTTTTAGTGCTGAAGTATTCTTGTACGATGCTACGGAGCCCTTCGTGTGCGATTTTTATATCCTGTGCTTTTAATATTTCGTAATTTCTTTATCGCTTGCTTGTCACGCGCAATAGTTTAACTACTGCATCACTTTGCTACTGCCACCCCGTAAAGGGGTGAAGCTATTTTCACCCGACTGCGCCAGAAGGAGGGATACGTTTTTCGTGTGTATGTGTGTATGTATATTTCTTTGGCACGCTCTGTAGCCTAAACGCTTTGATGGATTTTATCTTGAGGGGTGTCGTTAGATTCGTCTCAACTGTGAGGCTGACACTGAGTATGCTAAATATAAATTGATAAAATGGCCGATTTTTTGCGACATATTATAAGTGTTATGCTACGTGGTAGTGGTCGTAGAACCCCTCCATCGACCCGCACTGAGCCAGCGTGGTGGAGTATGGCTTAATTTTACGCGTACCCGGTGAAAGGCCTGTGCTCATTGGTAGGAACGTTAATGGGCAAAATTATTTTTAACCAATATATTATCTATGCCAATTAACCAATATATTATCTATGCCAATTAACCAATATATTATCTATGCCAATTAACCAATATATTATCTATGCCAATTAACCAATATATTATCTATGCCAATTAACCAATATATTATCTATGCCAATTAACCAATATATTATCTATGCCAATTAACCAATATATTATCTATGCCAATTAACCAATATATTATCTATGCCAATTAACCAATATATTATCTATGCCAATTAACCAATATATTATCTATGCCAATTAACCAATATATTATCTATGCCAATTAACCAATATATTATCTATGCCAATTAACCAATATATTATCTATGCCAATTAACCAATATATTATCTATGCCAATTAACCAATATATTATCTATGCCAATTAACCAATATATTATCTATGCCAATTAAAATCATATGAATCTATGCTGTCATCGCTAAAAACGCCTGAGGAATCTTTGTCACTGATGTCTCCGACTTCTACGATAGAAACTTCCGTCTCTTTTAAGGGTTCCGTACCCGAAGGGTGCCAAACGGGTCCCTATTACTAAGCCTCCGCTGTCCGTCCGTCCGTCCGTCTGTCACCAGGCTGTATCTCATGAACCGTGATAGTTAGACAGATGAAATTTTCACAGATGATGTATTTCTGTTGCCGCTATAACAACAAACACTAAAAAACATATTTAAGGGGCTCTCATACAACTATTCTCTCAATACCATATACAAACTTATGAATGCACCTGGTTACAAGCATGGAGCGTGAAAGTAACCGCACCAATAACTTTGTGAACAACATTTTGCTATGTTAAATCCCAACTATTCACTCCACACCATCCCTACCTATTTACGGTGGTACGGAACCCTTCGTGCGCGAGTGAGACTCGCACTTGACCTTTTTTTTTTCTAATATTATATCCTTAACCACAGATATTATAATACTATACTAGTACTTTAACCCAGTATTCAAATCGAAACTTTTCAGTGCCGCGATTTTTCGGTACTTTTCAAGAGTTCCTCTGTGCTTGAGATTGGAAATTTAGTTTTTTCTTTTCATACATGATGACCAGGCTACTGATGCGATTTTAATTACACAAGTGCAAGTTTGTAAGGTGACGCAGGGCATTGCGGGTGTGCGGGAGGTGGGCGGGACGTCCCTCCCTCCGCGACTTCCTCTTTCCCCTATGGCCATCCCAACCTGACGCGAACCATAGTTTCACAGAGTTGTCTTGGTTGCAGCAGGTCACTATCTTCTTCTGAACGAATAGTTAAGTTAGGTGTGTAATTTAAATTTGGGGTGAAAAGTTTTTTTTATCTATTTGGTAGTCTATCAAATTGAGTGACGACCCGAATGGCCGAGTCGGCAGTGACGCTGCCTGCGAAGCCAAGGGTCCCGGGTTCGAGTCCCGGTGGGGGCAAATATTTGTTTGATGAGAACGGATGTACCCTAGTCATGGTTGTTTATCTATCTAAGTATAATATTTATCTATAATATTTATCTGTTTAAGATTACTTAAATGACAGGACTGTATGGGTAATCTGGCTCAACACAGACCTTGCTGTTAATAGTTTTGTAATTATTTATTCCTGCTTATTAATCATAACAATTAAATTTTTCATATTTGTATTAGTTAAACACAACCTATTTTTAAGAGATCTAAAAATCAATCTGTGGGAGTTTCTACGCCCTGCTTCTCCCACAGTGGTCCAATGTAGAGAAGTGGCAAAAAATGACGTTTGCTAAGTATATGTAAATATCTACAGTAATAAAGTACTTTGACTATTGACTATCTATATAAGTATGTGTATCGTTGTCTAGAACCCAAGACACAGGGAATCCTAGTGTGGGGCTAGATCAATGTGTAGCAATCTTACAATATAATTTTAATTACACGAAGGAGTGCCAGTTATTCTCCAATAACGGTTCTAAAGAACAAGCAACTTAATAGGACGCAATAATTCAAATTTGGAACACACTCGCATTTCAAAAAACGAACGGACTAATTATGACGAAAAAACTCCGTTGACTTTTTTTATTGAGCAAATAAAGGAAAGGTGTGAATTACTGTGAAAGTTAATACAAGTGTATCGTAAATGTTTACGTGATAAAACTAATTGAATAAAAAATTGGCACTTTCTTTCGTGTATTCTTTGTAGTCATTAGTTGAAATCTTTACACTACTTATAACTGTTATCTATATAAAAATGACGAAAATTTTCTCCACCTGTGCGCCCCAAAAACTGACAAGATTTATGATTATACTGATGCCTGAAACATCATCTGCGTACTCCTAGCAATTATTATTTACCGAGATAACGTTACCCTACTTCTGGCGCAGTCAGATAAAAAATTCCCATATATGATAATCTAGCTCATAAACTATTGTGCTAAATTTTATTCGAATCCGTTCAGCCGTTAGCGTGATTGAGGCACAAACACACTAACATCGCTACTTTCACACTTATGATATTAATTGGATGTAATAATACAGAATCTACATTTAACTGAGGCAGAAAACGATATGAATCCTATCGTATGTACTATGTACCTACTACTTCAAAGCCTTAAATGGATTTCGACATTTTAAAATATTCACGTTTTCTGTCGTCAAATCAGTTAAACTAGTGGCTCCGTGAGTTGTAGACCACGCGAGCGACACAGACAATTTGCGTTTTTTTTTTCATTAGTTTTACCCCCTCGACCCCCGACCCCTTGAAGTTTATCGGATGGACAAGTGAAATTATTATAAAAACAAAAAACCCGACTGCATTTTCTTCCAATACCACATACAAACTTATGAATGCACCTGGTTACTTACATGGAGTATGAAAGAAACGGCACCAATAACTTTGTAAACTACATTTTGCGATCTAAAATCCAACCTTTTGAATATGCGCTATAGTTATTTGTGTCTCGAGGGAGCAAAATGTTGTATTTACGGCGAAGGCGGTACATTGAATCCAGAGTGAAGCGAAGGATTCTACGATAGAATCCTGATCGTAACGAAGGATTCAAGCGTTAACGCCGATGACGAAAATAATTTTGCTCCTGAGTGACACATACAACTTTTCACACCGACTATGAGGAAAATTTAATTAAAATGCTTTAAAAATAATGAAATAAATTTACTTTGAATTATACTTTCACCATTTTTACAGTAATCGACCAACGAAAACAAAACTTTTTTTTTATTGCGGATTGTGAAAAATTAGGGAAAGGTCACCACAGATAAAATATTCCTGTGCTACTTTTACCAAATGTGTGAAAATAATCGAATCTAATATAACAATGGTATCGGATATATTCGTTATTATTTATTTATTTATAATTTTCATTTTAAATGTACAACATTACAGAACATTGTACACAAACAGGATAAATTCGATATAAACACACAGAAAAACATTACAATTATTAAATTTACTCGTTACAATTAAAAAAATACTTCAATTTTATTCGATAAATTACCATTGTATCACAACAACAGTCATCGATAGTTTTGATTTCAGTAAAACTTATAAGTAATTTATTGTGACATTTTTTTTAATATTACGAAAAATTCATAAATTTTCATATGACGTTGTTAAACTTGAAACATGTTAGTTTTTAATCGATTACGATGAAATTACAATAGATTATTTTATTAAGATCTGTGTTCAATTGACACATTGCGTAAATGCTACATGCCAATGAAAAAATTTAAAAGTAGCTTAAACAGAAATGTAGCATTTTGCTCCCTCTCGTCGTAGAGCAAAACTTACTTTTCCGAATATCTTGTGGGGACCGTGACCCCATAACACCTCATTTGGGGTGCAGCGTTTTTTATTTTACAGTTTCAGCCCCATATCTCCGCCATTTTGAAAAAAAAAACAAAACCCTAAAGGAGACCAACATTTTGCCCGCTCGGCCAACCAAACCGTTTACAGCAAGCGCTCGCGAAAACAACTTAGAAGAATACCAATCAAAGAACTCTAAACTAAAACGCGGCAATTCTCACCAAATATTGACTGTTCGAAATTCAAAAATCAAATCTTTTTCTCGGTCGCCAGCTACCGTTCCGATTCCTCTCGCGTGCCACTACGCAAATATGTGCTGAGTGAAGGCGAGACAATATTGACAGTGCATAGGCGACATTTCAAGTGCAAAGCCAATACAAAACTTGTGGTTTTTTACTCGCGACTCGGTCACTTTTTACTACTTTAAAGCTTAGAATGACAGTGATTTTCGAAAGAAAACTTTGAAAGCCTTAGAGTGTGCATAATTTATAATAAATTTGGCCGTCTACAGGGTGACTGATGATTCGATGCGTTTATGCGAAATGGGTGGGTGTTTAATAATAAAAAAATGGCAAAAAAGTATTAATTAATTACGGAAAAACTAAATAAATTTGGGTCGGTAACTTTATGACAGTCGTTTGTTAGTAATCAGTCTGTGGAATAGCATAAAGTATAAAAAACACTTTCTTTGTTGCAGCGAGCTCATTAACTCACGTGATGCGAAAGCTAAAACTAATTATCAATTTAATAATAACGATTTAGTAAAAAATAGTTAAAACAGACGAGTACAAATTAGTTAAAAACTTTCTTGTTTTACCAGCTATATAAAAAGTTATTGAAATAATTTCAAAGAAGTGGAGTGATATGGTTAATTTTGCTGGAAATGGCGTCTATTTTAACCCTTCACAAATAGTCAAATTTCTTTATTACTTCTCTTCTCTACATTCACGTCACGTGGTCACGTGGTGGTGTGGATACAGTGGTCCCGTTGGACCACTGTATCCACACCACCACGTGACCACAATATATGTATCGACACACTACCAATTACCAGTCACCCTGTATACTTGGCTTCTTTTGAGGTTTGACTTGGCTTCTTTTGAGGTTTGCTCGCGAGTACAACACTTAATTAAAATGTTGTAGTGCACGATGTACGAGTAACATGGATGATATTAAAGGCATTATTCTGAACTATGGAACGTACTAAAGTTGCTAGCTTATTGCCTGACAATTCGTAGGTCTTGACACCTTCGGTCGACTTTTTACAAAACCAGCAATCACAATTTACAGAACAATAGTTGCCTATTAAATAAAATAAATTAATAATATTAAATATTATCATTAATTTCTTAATTAATGTCGGTCTAACAACTTAGGTTATTATCGCCAATGTCACGTTTTAGTAGGGTTCCGTGCCCGAAGTGCCCCAAACCCCAGTTTGGGGCACTTCGGGCACGGAACCCTACTAAGCTATTTCAGTTGAACCGGTAGAGCCGCTGACGGACGGACAGACGGTAGGACAGCGGAGGCTTAGTAATTATTAAATATTACTAAGCCTCCGCTGTCCTACCGTCTGTCCGTCCGTCAGCGGCTCTACCGGTTCAACTGAAATAGCTAGAGAGCTGAAATTTCCACAGAGGGTGTATTTCTATTGCCGCTATAACAACAAATAATGAAACATCGGTTTTTAAGAATTAAAAGTAGTATCCAACCCATACAAGAGATTATTTGTATGGTGATTCTATTAGCCATTTTGTTTTATTTGTTTATAGTTTGGTTTCTAAAGCAAAACGACTGGAATTATGATGTCATCCAGGTAAACGATATTGCGTATGATTGCTTTACTGTGATTGGTGTGATTGGTGTTTAAGTTCATTGTCATAATGTCATAATTAAGATGAACTCTGTCTACAAGTAGGTACCGCATATTCGTGTATGTCGTGTACTACGTGTGGACTTGACTGTCGGACAGACAGATCTCGTCTACAAGTAGGTACCGCATATTCGTGTATGTCGTGTACTACGTGTGGACTTGACTGTCGGACAGACAGATCTCGTCTACAAGTAGGTACCGCATATTCGTGTATGTCGTGTACTACGTGTGGACTTGACTGTCTGACAGACAGATCTCGTCTACAAGTAGGTACCGCATATTCGTGTATGTCGTGTACTACGTGTGGACTTGACTGTCGGACAGACAGATCTCGTCTACAAGTAGGTACCGCATATTCGTGTATGTCGTGTAGGTACTACGTGTGGACTTGACTGTCGGACAGACAGATCTCGTCTACAAGTAGGTACCGCATATTCGTGTATGTCGTGTAGGTACTACGTGTGGACTTGACTGTCGGACAGACAGATCTCGTCTACAAGTAGGTACCGCATATTCGTGTATGTCGTGTACTACGTGTGGACTTGACTGTCGGACAGACAGATCTCGTCTACAAGTAGGTACCGCATATTCGTGTATGTCGTGTACTACGTGTGGACTTGACTGTCGGACAGACAGATCTCGTCTACAAGTAGGTACCGCATATTCGTGTATGTCGTGTAGGTACTACGTGTGGACTTGACTGTCGGACAGACAGATCTCGTCTACAAGTAGGTACCGCATATTCGTGTATGTCGTGTACTACGTGTGGACTTGACTGTCGGACAGACAGATCTCGTCGCCTCGCATCCCGACCGGGGGGAAGAAATAGGGCTTAACTTAAAGTCGTCAGGGTGCCAAACGGGACCCTATTACTAAGCCTCCGCTGTCCGTCCGTCCGTCCGTCTGTCACCAGGCTGTATCTCATGTACCTACCGTGATAGTAAGTCAGTTGAAATTTTCACAGATGATGTATTTCTGTTGCCGCTATAACAACAAATACTAAAAAACAGAATAAAATAAATATTTAACGGGCTCTCATACAACAATTCTTTCAATACCACATACAAACTTATGAATGCACCTGGTTACGTACATGGAGTGTGAAACTAGCCGCGCCAATAACTTTGTAAACAACATTTTGCTATGTAAAATCCAAACTATCCCTACCATTGTACGGTGCTCAGGATCCCTTCGTGCGTGAGTTCGACTCGCACTTGACCGGTTTTGTTTTAAGTTTGTAACTTGGTGAATTATTGTACGATACAAAAGTTGGCATTGAAAGGAAAATTGTCATGGATGTCTCGGAAGTTTCAGTATTGACTTGTTGCTGTGGTATTAAGATCCAAATTCGATACAATCTTGTTTCAAATTGCCGATTGAAATTTAATCAGAACTCGATTATTTATCACACGAGCGCTATAATTTAAAGCGATTGTGATTTCGGATAGATGTCAAGAGGTACACAATCGAGCTAAACGCCCCGATCCAATATTTATTGTTATTTTCTCAAACAAGTGGCCCGCCACGCTTTCGAACGTCCGCGCGAAATTCCAAAGACAACATTTTTTTTTACGCACGAGAAGCGGGAGAAACGTTCGGAGACGCGGGTTTCTACCGCAAACATTTACAAGGCAAACACGGGGGGTGTTCAAATGCAACGGTACCGCTTTTACGAGCTGGACTCGCGATTTCGCGGCAAATTGCGGTATTGGTTTTGCTACTGACTATGTTTGACTTTTGATATATTTTAAATTCTTATCTTTTAGATATCTAGGGACTAGACTTGGCTTACGGACTAAAATCCGCGAACTAATAGTAAGAGTCGGAATAGTTTTCTACATACAGGCTACTAACGCCATCTGTAATCTAACATTTAAAATTAACAGCTCCCCAAGCGGGCAGTAGCGGAACTAAATTGGCGAGGCGCATCATATGTGTTTGCAGAGTCGGTCCAATGCGACTGTGTGATTGCAACTTTGTAATGGAATTTTGTCCGTGCTCTGAAGTTGGTGAATATCAATGAAACTTCAAAATCATGGGTACTTATATTGATGTTGGAGATTGAAAATAAGAGGATTTTACATACATTCCTGTCGGTAACTGAATGGAGATTTTGAAATTGCCATTTGAGCAATTTAAAAAGCATGTTAAAGCGACTTTCTCGAAAAAGGGATATTACAATGTTCAAGATTACTTAAATGACAGGACTGTATGGGGTTAATCTGGCTCAACACAGACCTTGCTGTTAATAATTTTGTAATTATTTATTCCTGCTTATTAATCATAACAATTAAATTTTTCATATTTGTATTAGTTAAGCACAACCAATTTTTAAAAGAGATCTAAAAATCACTCTGTGGGAGTTTCTACGCTCTTCTTCTCCCGCAGTGGTCCGATGTAGAGAAGTGGCAAAATATGACGTTTGCTAAGTATATGTAAATATCTACAGTAATAAAGTACTTTGACTGACTAATGACCGTATGGGTGGGGTAATGGTTGTGGCTCTGTCTACCATGCGAGAGGTCTCGGGTTCGATCCCCGGATGCGGAGAAAAAAAAAACCTGTTTCTGGTTCCCACGACCCAGGGTATCCTAGTGTGGGGCCAGAAGCATTGTATGTGCCTGTATTTAAATGTTTATGCTATAACCCTATTTGGGGGATTGGTAGTACCCAGCATTTTGAACAAGTTTCCCAAGGGAATATACAGTGTAACAGTAAGGTATAGTCATATTTTACGGGGTTTGACGACCCGAATGGCCGAGTCGGCGGTGACCCTGCCTGCGAAGCCAAAGGTCCCGGGTTCGAGTCCCGGTGGGGGCTAATATTTGTTTGATGAGAACGGATGTTTGTACCCTAGTCATCGTTGTTTATTTATCTAAGTATAATATGTATCTATATAAGTATGTGTATTGTTGTTTAGTACCCAAGAGACAGGGAATCCTAGTTTGGGGCTAGATCAATGTGTGTAAATAGTGTCCAAGGTATTATTATTATTATTATTGTTATGGGCATCATTCTGATCATCATCAACACTGATCAGAGCAACTTTATTTTTTACATCTCGATACGTAAATCATGACTACACCTATCTCTTACAACCTGTATATGTTCACAAATGTAACTTTTAATTGCTCCTCATTATATTGACCCGCTCAGCTGATTGCTATGGGAGAGCCAAGTTTTTTTTTTAAGTTTTTATAATAATGGGTACTATAATTCCCCAAAATTTGGTCTGTAGTCAAATGGCACCTGTATATTCATTAAGCAGTATTTCGCCGGTCGCCGCCGCTCCTGGGTCCCACAGGGTATCCCCCCAGCTCAGCGATGTACGTGAATGTTTGTCTGTCTGTTCGCAGCGCTGGCAGGACCTCGCGTCGCTGCTCACGATCCCGCCGCCGCCGGAGCAGTACCAGCACTACCACCACCCGCAGCACGCGCACAACATCAGGTGAGTCCTTTCGGTATATTGATTGCCCTTTGCCGGCGCCATTGCCAATCTGGTCCCACACTAGGATACCCTGTGGGGACCAGAAACTGCGACGTCACACACACAAACACGCAAGACCTGGGATTCGAAGCTGGCACGTCTTGATTTGCAAGCAGAGCCATCTGTAGTACCTATATTGCCTTTTGTTGCAAAAGACAATATCACTGTCAATATGAATTCTTTATTTCATTCATTCACTCTTATACTCCGGATCGTTCGCTACAGTTCATAAAATCTTAGAAGTGATAAGACAGATAACCTAAAACTTCACGAAATACACTTTTTAATCACTAGGGATGTTACCAGATCAATCGGAAATAATCGAACTACAACAACAATATAGCGTCACGCCTTTTCCCATACGGGGTGGCAGAGGCACAATTGTGCCCACTTTGATCCAGTTATTCAATACTCCATTTGCGTGACAGGGGGCTAGCCCATCGCCGCAGCTATGGAGTAATAAAGGTTTCCTCACGATGTTTTTCCATCAACATTATAACTATATTATATATTCTTTAGAACGTCCGCACAATGTACTTAAGATAAATTAATTATCTCATTGGTACATGGGCAGGAATCGAACCTGCATCTCCTGTGTGAGAAGCAAGCGTAAAAACCCGTTAGACCACGGAGCTCTTTTTGAGAAAGAAACAAAATCCGGCTGGGGATACAGAAGAAAAAAACCCAGGACTTGGATGTTTATATGTGTGTGACGTCGCTGTTTCTGGTTCCCACGACACAGGGTATCCTAGTGTGGGGCCAGAAGTAATGTATGTGCCTGTATGTAAATGTTTATGTTTATGTTTCTACGGTGTGGTCGGTGTGTCACAGAAATGCGTACATCATCATATCATAATAACACTTTGAACACTACTTAAACACATTGATCTAGCCCCAAACTAGGATTCCCTGTATCTTGTGTACTAGACAACGATACACATACTTATATAGATAAATATTATACCTAGATAGATAAACAACCATGACTAGGGTACAAACATCCGTTCTCATCAAACAAATATTTGCCCCCACCGGGACTCGAACCCGGGACCATTGGCTTCGTAGGCAGGGTCGCTGCCGACTCGGCCATTCAGGTCGTCAACATCAGCATCATCATCTTCATCATCAGCCTATCAGGGGACCCCCTGCTGAGTATAGGCCTCCTCATAAACACCACTCGAGCTGGTTCCGTGCAACCCGGGTCGACTGCTTTGCGTAAATAGTGATAATTTAAAAGGATTCTGGCGTTTTTGTATTGGCATACCTACGATACGCAAAAACCACATATAAACATTGCGACATGGAGTCCCCCACCGGGTGGCGGCTGGCAATGGCCCATACTGCCCACGTTTAGCCACTTATACAATAGGTACTATATTTTGCGTGTGGCTAGCTCATCGCCGCCATTTTGAGAAAAACCTATAATTGCGGCCAGCGATTAATCTGGTGTGAATAGATAGAGTAATTGATTTATTACAAACTAAAGTATGTGTGCTCACTGCCGGTTTTGCCGAGCGGGCAGTGACACTGAATACGAAGCTGACCGTCCTGGGTTCGAATCCCGGTGAGGGCAAATATTTATGTGATGAGCATGGATATTTGTTTCTTAGTCTTGGATGTTTTCTATGTATTTAGCTAAGTATTTATCTCTATTAAATATATCGTTGTCTAGTATAAGATTTGTGCAAGATTGTTCTCTAATATTTATTTATTTATTGTATATTATGTATGTGCAACTGTGTATAAGTAATAAATATGGTTCTCATGTGTACGTATTAACTTTCATAATGCATTTTTTTTTGGTGCGCGAGCCGACTCGCACTTGACCGTTTATTAGACTTATATTCTTCATTTGTTACGGAACCCTAAAATGCGAAATCCGATAGGCACTTGGCGGTTTTTTTTTTATTACGTCATTTATTCACGCCTCCATACAAATCAGCTGACCGCCCGGCTCATAAAAATAAACATTTATATACAGGCACATTGCTTTTAGCCCCACACTAGGATACCCTGTGTAGTAGGAACCAGAAACAGCGGCGTCACGGGTCACACACATATAAACATCCAAGATCTGGGTTTTTTTTTGAGTCTCAAAATGTATGAAGGATTGAAAATAAAGATAAACTTACCAAATCGAAATTCAGAACAACGACAACCCCTGTCGGAACATTAGCATGGCTACATCTACTATTTTGTCAAACAAACATAAGCTCACGCCTCACGCAAGAGGGGGTAGGCAGAGACTAAAGACCTCCACTTGCTGCGATCTCTCGCTTCCTCAGCATTTATACGTCTGCAAACAATCTCGCTGGTTACGGGCGCTTCTCATGTGCCCCTTCACGAACACATCACCAGATTGGTGCTTGTTTTGCCTTCTTGGTGGCCCCCGTCCCAGGGCTCCATTCGCCCCTGTTGTATAGATCTGTTTCGTCCAATCGCCTTTCATTCATCCTCTTAACAAGACCAAACCATCTAAGCTGACCTTTCTCTATCCGTGCGTGACACATCTTCTTTTATCTACACACGTATCATAAACCCTCTTTACTGCGTTCAAAAACCGCACGTTACGATCAGCATTATGTTAAACTACTTGGTAAAAACTCGTTTCGTATCTGGAAAACTACACATAATGGTCATTATGTGTAGTTTTTCTACATATAATGACATTCAAATTTCGAACGGCGACGCCCACCCGCGTGCCGTCCCTGGTTTGTCTGTGAAGTTGGTACTGACATTCAAATTTCGAACGCCGACGCCCGTCTGCGTGAAGTTGGTACTAAAGAACAAGCTAAACAATTGCAGAGCCACAATGCCGGTCAAACATGCGGTTCCTGAACACATCAAAGAGAGCTTATGATATGTGTGTAGATAAACTAGTGTATGTAACCGTACATAATTAGGCATTAAAACTCGAGTGATAAACCCACTCTCGAGTTTTAATGCCCTCCATTATGTAGCAGTCACATAAACTACTATTTTAAAGTCGCTGCTGAATATATAAAGTATGACTAAGACTCCGCTGTCCGTCTGTCTGTCTGTCCGTCTGTCACCAGGCTATATCTCATAAACCATGATGGTTAGACAGAAAAAAAAAATCACAGATGATGTATTTCTGTTGCCGCTATAACGACAAATAGTAAAAAACAGAATAAAATAAATATTTTGTCTACACACGTATCATAAACCCTCTTTACTACGTACAAAAACCGCACGTTACGATCAGCATAACGTTAAACTCATTTATTATCTGAAAAATTCCACATTATGACATTCAAATTTCGAACGTCGACGCCTGCCTGCATGCCGCCCCTAGTTTGTCTGTGAAGTTGGTACTACAGAACAAGCTAAACAACTGCAGAACCACAATGCCGGTCAAACATGCGGTTCCTGAACACATCAAAGAGAGCTTATGATATGTGTGTAGATAAACTAGTGTATGTAACTGTACATAATTAGGCATTAAAACTCTCGAGTGATATTATTATGATTTCGGCTCGTTTCATAAACCCACTCTCGAGTATTAATGCCCTCCATTATGCAGCAGTCACATAAACTACTATTAAGCCACAGCGTTCCCTTCATACTTCAAAATAATAAGCTATAATTACCGATAAAACAATACACTACAATAGATCTGATATAACAGTGCTAGATAAAATTTACAAACTTGTATACCTTACAGACATTGCTATACCCAACACTCACAATCTTAACAGCACGCAAGCTACAAAGATAACTAAATACAATAATCTTTAAATAGAGATCCGGGCTCAATGGAGGGTAAAGACAGTGAAAACAGTACCCATTATAATATCTACAACCGGTATCATCCCCAAATCATTACACTTGTACTTAAAAACAATACATTTACATCCATCAACATATACACTACTGCAAAAGGCCGCTATTTTAAACACTTGCAGGATCGTCCGCAAATTCATCTCATTCATTCATCACTATGCGCTTGGCTTTGGCCCGTGCCGTAAAATAACCTCCTATGAATAGGAGAGAAAATGAAAGAAATAATAATAATAATAATAATAATAATAATAATAATAATAATAATAATAATCCTTTATTGCACAGAAAACACAGAGGAAATTATAACACGAACAATATGCAAAGGTGAGCTTATTTCTAAAAAGAAATTTCGTACAGCTAACCTGTGAAGAAAAGAGAAAAATATATTACTACGTCAATTATTTTATCATTTATTATTATTATTATTATTATTATTATTTACCTTTTACCGGTTCAACAGGCTGGCCTTTTCCAAATGGGGTGGCATTACGTAATATATATGTCACCGGAAAATAATACGATCCGCAAGTTTATAAATTTCCTAATTTTCTTCCCGCAAGTTTATAAATATACTAACCTAACCTAACCTAACCTAACATAACTTAACCTAACCTAACCTAGCCTAATATAATCTAGAAGGAAGTTTATAAATTTCCTAGGAAATTTATAAACTTGCGGATCGTATTATTTTCCGGTGACATATATATAATAATCGTAATGAACGCTGAAGTAGGGATGGGTCGTCGCCGAGTTTCAGCTGACGAGACGAGACCGCGTTTCTAGTCTTGAAAACGGTTTCGTCCGGGACTTGTTTGATGGAGTTCGACGTTTAGTGCGTTGTGTACGTACCTATTCTGTATAGATTGTAGGTTAATTGTATTTGCATTAAGTATTTACTTAATAAGTACCTATGTGTGCTATTGCAGTGCGCACGGAGCGGCCGGCTACACGCCCAACTACCCGATAGCGACGCATGCGCATGTCCCTGAGAAACACCCCGACACATACGGTTAGTGTATTAATTAATTAGTTATTTTAACAGGCTACTCTTCACCAACCCGCACTGAGCCAGCGTGGTGGAGCATGGCTCAATCTTACGCGTATTCGGGTAAAGGCCTGTGCCCCTCGGTGGGAACATTAGTGGGCTAAATTTATTATTATTGATTATTATTAGGATTTTTTTTATTGCAACACGGTCATAAAGAGGCGTCACTAAAACTATCTTCTAATTACTAGGTTGAAAATTGATCCTATGGCCAACAGATACGGGTTGTGAGTTTAGTTAGTTATAGTAAGTTAGTTTTGACATGTTCACCTTTGCACCAGGCATCGTGCCGTCGGTCCTCACAACGGAGTTCGAGGGACCAGGCCGCTATTACTAATACAGATAGAGATAGATATAATTAGAATTATCGGAATTTTTTATTCTTTTATTTTATTAGAAGCCTGTTATTATATCGTAAAATGGTAATGGTTGGAGGGTAGATATTGACAAATAACTGTTTTAGGTGCCATTTCTTGAATGTGGCGGCGTGATCCGAAAAAAAATAAGCTAGTTGGCGAAGTACAAAATCTATAAAATCACCAAATTTGAAAAACTGCCGCAAATCTTTCTAGTTCGCCAAATATCGGTCGCACCAAATGACTGGGTCATAAGAACTATATTGCATTCCAGCGCATAAAGAAGTGAACCTGCTTGTGGCTCCATCTATGGTCGAGAAGTGTTTGTTGTTGTGTTTGTTTGTTTGGATCATTTGGTGTTTTCATTTGGTTTCCCTGACATTTAGAATTTATTTGATTCATTTATTGATGCACAATTTCTGATAGCAAATAACACTTTACTCGTGACATTGTAGGTGCGTCGGCCGTGGCGCTAGATGGCGCTTACAAGGTGGAGACGCACCACCATCCGCAGCAGCACGATGGGCTCTACTACCAGGTAAGAGAGCTTGTTGCAGCTGATGCACAGATGTATAGTAGCCTAGGTCATCGCTGACGTATACGACATTGCTCCTGTACAGCTAAAGAATGTTAATTCAAAATGGGCTTTACGTTGTGTTACATTGCCGAAATAACTTAGCTTAGCTAGCTTAGATAGTGTATCTACAGAGCACAACCTTAATCCCATATTTTAACGAACATTCTTTAGCTGTACGGAAGTGGGGTCGCATAAGTCAGTGGTGACCTTTAGGCTGACTAAGGCCCGACAAATACAACACGTTAGTTAGTTAGCTCTGAATAGTTCTCGGATTAACTTTGACAACTCCATATAATTTTGTACGGAGGAGTTAGCTAACCCAGAGCTAGAGATATAACTCGATAATTCTAAATAAACATAAACGTTTGTGTATATAGGCACCCACATACATTACTTCTGGCCCCACTAGGATACTCTGTGTCGTGTAAGTCAGAAACAGCGACTTATCATATATGGACGACCTCTGTGGCCATGCGGTTGTGGCTCAGCCTACCATGCGAGACGTCCCGGGTTCGATCGCCGGCGGAGGGTAAAGGAAAAAAAACCCAGGTCTTGGAAGTTTATATGTGTGTGACGTTGCTGTTTCTGATTCCCACGACACAGGGTATCCTAGTGTGGAGCCAGAAGCAATGTATTTGCCTGTAAGTAAATGTTTATGTTATGTAATGTTGTTAACATCCATGACCCGGTTTTTTAACCCGGGAACTCCATGATGACACCAGACACTCTATGGGGAAGCAAACTCTCTGGGGAAGCAAATTCTGTAGATAATTAACACAGAGCAAGTAAGCAAAGAGTTTTCATCTGAGGTTGATTACAAATGAGTAGGTAAGTAGAGTAAGTATAGCAAATTTTGCAGAGTTGCAAATTCAGTTAAATGAATTTTCAATATCCAGATATCCGTAGAACCTCGGATGGTTGAAACTCTGTGTTGCTGTTGACAATGTTTATCAGTTACAAACAGGTAGTGCCCAAAAAGTTTTGCGTAATCTTCACAATAATAACAAGTGGGTTAACATTGCAGAACACGACAGCGGAGGCGATGGGCAACAACAGCGAGGGCTTCCTGCAGTCCATACTCAATGACGAGGACATGCAGCTCATGGACATGGCCATGAACGAGGGTGAGTATCATCTAGCTATACCTACTAGTAGGCTCCATAAGGTTAATGTATCTTTTAAAGGGCAATGTATTCGCTTTTACAACAAAATACCGACTGAGTTACAAGAATTGTCTGTAAATTAATTTAAAAATGTTGTTAAAAATCACTTATGTAAAAAAGGTTACTACAAAATATCAGATTATGTAGAAGACAAGAAAGCTTGGGAAGGTGTTTGCTCCAATTCTGTAATAAATAACGTATAAAGCTGGAGGTTTCTAGTCACAGAGGCGACTGGCAGAGGCGATGCTGGAGGCAAAGAGTTGCCTCCAGCATCTAAAACATTGAGGTGACGGAATTCAAATTGAGTTCTATATTTACCTGTACCTTATACATGTGTTAGTTTAAGATTTGACATTCTCCAAATGTTACCTATGTGTTTCTTATGGAAATAAACTCTTTTTGAATTTGAATTTTGAATTTTGAATTTGAATTATCATCATCAGAATCAGCCCGCATCGGTTAGGAGTGAGCGTTTGGTTTTTAATACCGTTTCCTTGTCTGGAATAGTAAGACCGTTTCTCGGTTTCAGAAAATGTTGTCTCGTTTTATAACCAGTCACATTTGATATAGACGACGACAACCTCTGAAGCGCTGCAGTTGTGGCTGTCTACCATGCTAGGAGTCCCTGGTTCGATCCCAGGCTGGGGATGAATATAAAGAAATTCCCAGGTCTTGGATGTTTATATGTGTGTGACGTCTATTTCTGGTTCCCACGACACAGGGTATCCTAGTGTGGAGCCAGAACCAATGTATTTGCCTGTATGTAAACGTTTATGTTTATGTTAACTAGATAGTCGACAACGTTGAAGACGTGCATTTGATACAGTCACTAACTAACAACGATGCGAACATCTTTTAGCAACAAACGATGTTGAACGTTGCTTCAAACACTACATTAAAACCAGTCACGAGCGACGCCGATTGTAAGACTGGTTATCGGGAACGACATCGTTGACTATTAGAACAGTCCGATTGACGATTGAGTTATTATTTGTACCACAGTTTTGGCGGTAAACATATGATAAAAAAATATACAACACCGTCAAGCACTCTAAAAAAACTCCTTTTCCCAGGTATGAGACCTAGTTTGATCGATTTTTCGACCCCAAAAACCCCCACAGAGCAAATTATATCGAAAACTTTAGCGCCGTTTTCGAGAACTCAAATAGTAAACTATGTGGCTGTTACATAATGAAAGGCAACTGGCTAGTTTCATAATAACATCATACGAGTGTTAAAACATTAAAATGTCTAATTATGTACATAGAGAGCTTATAAGTAACTATAAGGTGATGTGGTGGGGTCTCTATGAGGTGTTCAGGAACCGCATGTTACCATTGCGGCATTGCGACATTGATATTTAGACAACAGAACGTCATCTTGACTGATATTAAACTAATTTTTTGATTTGTTATTTAAAAATTCAAGAGGTTATTCACCGAGCGAGCTTAGCGAGGGCTCCATTTCGACAAGATAGGAGGCCAATTATGCTTTCGTCTGTCTCTATGTCTGTATGTCTGTCAGTTCCGGTCTAGGGGCCACAGTTTTCAAGCGATCCTCACAAAACTTGGCACACGTGTTCCTTGAATTCAAAGTTTTTTTTGTCGAGAGCTTTTATCGATTGTCCCCTTGGGGAGGGGGGGGGGGGGGAAGTTATGACGTCATATTTTTTTTTGTATGGTTTTTTTTTTCTTTTTCTGAAACTTATCGTGTGGGGTATCAAATTAAATTGGTGCAAGAGCCGATTCTAAAAATATACTACAAAACTACCTTTCGGCCGCCTGTTTTCTAAAAATCCAAGAAATATTTTCAAAACATGCCAAGTTTGGACTCCTCGAAGTAGGAGACGGATTAGTAAAGAGGATCTATACAGACCATGAGAGTGAGTGAAATAGACTATAACTATTTTCGTGAAAAGTCAATAGATTGTATTTTTAATCGCAAAATGTAGTTTATAAAGGTATTGGTGCGGCTACTTTACTACTTGATATTGATTGAATCTAAAATACTTATCTATAAATTGGTTCACAGTCCCCCCTGTTAGCGAGGTCTACTGCCCACAGGGCCACTAGTTATGATGAGTTGAAAAAAATAATGGGCAGTTATTTTTTTTTATCGCTGGTTGGTAAATTTGTGCGACAGTAAAACATAGACAGTAATAAAATAGCAATTTGTCGTTTATTTCGTCTAACAATGTCAGTACCAAAAATATGTAAGCAGACTAATAAATAAATGGCCAGTAAAAATTATGGATTGGGCAGTTAGATAAATAGTTCGGCAGTTCACAGCGAGCGGAGACAACCGTATCCAAACCAATCGCAAAGAGAGGTAGATTTTTGTTAGAAGGGCCGGAGCTTAAAACGCGCGACGCGGCAGCGACCAATCATGATTTAGTTGATTTTAATGTTGCTATATCACTATTAAAAGAAAATTTCAATATTGTAGAAAATGTTATAATATGTAGAGCTTGTACTCAGTGTGAGCTAGAAAAGTTAGTGCTTTCCATGGAAAACAAAAAATCGTCGGGATGAGATGAATTAACGATAAGCATACATAGTGACAGTATACATCTGCTAGGACTGCCAACTTACGTTGGCAAAAGTAATACCAGTTTTCAAAAAAGGGTCCAAAACAAGCCAAAATCTACAGACCGATTTCCCTCCTTCCAATATAATCAAAAGTATTCGATAAACTACTGCAAAATAAGCTTTGTACGCATTTTTCTCTGAATAGAGTAATAAACAACAGACAGTTCGGTTACACGAAGGGTATTGGTACTTCAGACGCGGTAGAAAGTTTGATCGATAAAACAGTGAAATATCTTTCAGAAAAAAAGGTTGCGGCATTTTTCTTAGATCTCAGTTCAGCGTTTGATACTGTTGACCACCATATTCTGTTGGGTAAATTGGAATACTATGGTGTTCGGAGAGGCTTATTGAGTTTCATGGAAAGCTATTTAACAAATAGGAGCATATATGTATTAAATGCAGAGCCGAAGGAATAGAAAAGATGGCGCGATCTAAAGTCAGTACGATAGCGCGTGGGGTACCGCAAGGTTCTATATTGTGGCCTACTCTTTTCAATTATATAATTATATAATAGACTGCATCAAGATCAATGACCCTGACATACATTTAGTACTATTTGCTGATGACACAAATGCAGTAATTACTTCTGACAATATAAATTATCTCAACAATAAAGTACAGGACACTATCTTAGCTTTTGATGCAAGGTTTGTCTCCAAAAATCTTAAATTAAACACAAATAAAAATAATTTCACATTGTTCAAAGCTACAGCAGAAAATAATGATAAACTACAAATTTCAATGAATGGAAGCACTTCATACAAGTTGATAAGGTGAAATTTTTAGGTGTTCGACTTGACTCATGCATAAATAGGAAACCGGAACTAAAAGCGATAGCAAATAGCATAAGCTCGGCTTGCTGTGCACTAAGAAGTTTAAGGGAGGAGGCAGCACAGGAACATCGCCTATCAGTTTGTTACGCCCTGCTAGAATCGAGACCACGCTTTAGTATATATATGTCACCGGAAAATAATACGATCCGTAAGTTTATAAATTTTTTCCGCAAGTTTATAAACATACTAACCTAACCTAACCTAACATAACCTAACCTAACCTAGCCTAATATAATCTAGAAGGAAGTTTATAAATTTCCTAGGAAATTTATAAACTTGCGGATCGTATTATTTTCCGGTGACATATATACGGATTTTTCGAAACAGATTACTAGGCTAGAAACTGCAGATGACAAAGTACGAAGGTAATACGAGGTGCATAGATCTCCGCATCAATACCGTGCCTCCTTCTTTGAAAGTTGTGGAAGAGAGTGCTCGCACCAAGCTGTTAGATTCTACAATGCGTTGCCTCTAAGTTTGAAGATGATTGACTCAACTGGTGTTTTAAAAACTAATCTAAAGAAATTCTTGCTTACAAAATATCTATATTCACTAGTTGATTGTTTTCTTTGACAACTTTTTGACTCGATTAATTTACCTTTAAATAATTTTAAACATTTTTATAGTAATAAGTTACTTTAAAGATTTTTTTTCTAATACAATGTTAATTGTATGAAGAATAAATAAACTGAAACGGATACTGAATCAAATTATTTGGCCGCGTGACGATGTCTCAAATTCATTCATTTGGTTTATTATTACGCGTGCGAGTGCATTGTTATCAATATTTTGTTGTTACTGTTAATTATTTAAGCCATAATGGTTCTAGTTTCTCACTAGTATGGAGGAAAGCGTAGTTATTGACGAGAATACATCATGCTCATCGCAAATAACTAAATCTCAGGTGTCATTGCTTCTATCTGAGAGCGACAGGGAAAGAAGAGGACAAAGAGCACAAGGTCCGAATTGTCCCTGCCACTCGTAACTGCCCATTTAGTTATTTCACAGCTCAGTATTTATTAAATGATCCATTATTTTTTATCTACACACGTATCATAAACCCTCTTTACTGCATCCAAAAACCGCACATTACGACCAGCATAATGTTATACTACTTGGTAAAAACTCATTTCTTATCGACAAATAATGACATTCAAATTTCGAACGCCGATGCCCGTCTGCGTGCCGCCCCTAGTTTTTCTTTGAAGTTGTTACTACCGAACAAGCTGAACAAGTGCAGAGCAATGATCAATGCCACAATGCCGGTCAGACATGCGGTTCCTGAACACATCAAAGAGAGCTTATGATATGTGTGTAGATAAACTAGTGTATGTAACTGTACATAGGCATTAAAACTCTCGAGTGATATTATTATGAAACTCGCCTTCGGCTCGTTTCATAAGCCCACTCTCGAGTATTAATGCCCTCCATTATATCGCAGTCACATAAACTACTATTACGATTCATTTTTGTTTACTTTACTGCTACGTTTTAACTGCCGAGCTTGTTAATAAATATGCATTTTGTTATTTTTAACTTACGAAAACTGCTATACGACTGCCGCTTTAAATCAGTGCCATATTAAAATCGAGGTCAAATCAAATTGTTTTTCAGAGATGTTCGAAATTTGACTCTGCTATAATCGATGTTCTTTCGGATTCAGTGTTATTATGAAGCAATAATAACATTTTCGCAGATAAGAAATGTGTTCTAACAAAACAGTTTAACTTTAAGCTGGTAATTTGAGGTTTTGAACGCATTATAGAGGCTTTATGATAGATAAACATATTAGTAGTTTATGTGACTGCTGCATAATGGAGGGCATTACAGTTACATACACTAGTTTATCTACACACATATCATAAGCTCTCTTTGATGTGTTCAGGAACCGCAGGTTTGACCAGCATTGTGGTTCTGCAATTATTTAGCTTGTTCTTTAGTACCAACTTCACGCAGACGGGCGTCGGCGTTCGAAATTTGAATGTCAGTACCAACTTCACAGACAAACCAGGGACGGCACGCGGGTGGGCGTCGCCGTTCGAAATTTGAATGTCATTATATATAGAAAAACTACACATAATGACCATAATGTGTAGTTTTCCAGATACGAAATGAGTTTTTACCAAGTAGTTTAACATAATGCTGATCGTAACGTGCGGTTTTTGAACGCAGTAAAGAGGCTTTATGATACGTGTGTAGATAAATATAGTTACAAATATAATAATCCTCGTTTAATAGTATCGGTGACTCAGCCACGGCCCCGCGTGGATTTAGCGTCTCCCTTAAAGTGTTTCACTCGGTTATCGGCTACTTTGATACACCAAGGTATTTCTTGGTGTATCGAAGTAGCCGAACTGCACAACATTTTAAGGGCAAGTAAGTCAGGTACTCGCCCTTTGAATGCTGATGTTTTGCGTTTAAAATATCAAAATAGACATTTCTTATTTGCACTGTGATTATTTCAAAGCCTGTGTTTGAGTTGGGATGACAATTGACTTACGTGAATGTGATATGATACAAATGTTTGTTGTCGGTAAGGATACCTTTAATTACTGAGTCAAGACTAGTTTGCTTCATTATTGGTTCATCTGCCTAGCTTGGAGGCTTTGGAAAAAACCTCCGAGTAAATTTTCTGCTGGCTCCGAATTAGTTGTCTAGCGTTTTGTGGAGTGAAGTAAAACAATTTGGAATTAAATAAAAAAAACTTATTTCCGTTCGCGAATTCGCAATTCGGGAGACGTTGCGAAACTTCGACTGTAATGTGATGTAAAAAGTATCAGGGGGTAAATTAAATACGATAATTCTTTCGCCAACTTTGGAAGTTCGTCCAAAATCCAGTTTTGTCTGTTACTTTCGTCTATTTTAGTTCACAATGGGAATTTTTTCGTACGTCTATAGACTATTTGTGATGCAATGAAACTTTGATTGGTAAATGAGATGAAATATTAGCCATAAAAACTTTGTGCAGTCAAAAACTGTGTGTTCGAAAGACAGGCTTATAACTGTATTAATTAAATAAAGTGAACAGAAAAACTATAAATTGACCGTTAAGTTTCAAAAGTGTTTCATCGCCATTGGATTGATTGGCCCAAATTTTGTCTATTGTCGACAAAAGCCTACTTATGCCATTCTTTCTGAATAATCGTTCAACGAAGGGACGAAAGGTGCATTCCGATACCTGTTTCTGCATGTGTCGTGTTTGCTGTGCCATAAGACGGCAACGCACGTCCTGTGACTCCTACACCAAAGTCCCGTTCGACGTTTTAAAACGATACAACTTTTGTTTATGGTCGTTTAAATATAGACTTCTGTGACAACGCGGAGTGACTTGTTGTTTTCATGATGACAATGGTTTTGAGTGACGCGCCGACAATTTAATCAAACAGCAATCAAGAGATTACCGAGACAAAGAAATTCAGGTCTGTTTGATTGGGCATTAGAGGCTTCAACTCGAAGTCAAATGACTGTTTGCTGAAACGTCATAGGACTTTCCGAACGAAAGTGCGAGGCAAAATGAAAATGGCGTTCCGAATTTGAAAACGGATGTTTTGAAAGAGAATGCTTACGATAGCGCAAAGAGGCGCATTGAAGATTAGGAGATCCTGTTATCGGATGAAATAACCGCTATCAAGCGATATACCGCGTCATTGCAGATTAGCACAAGGCGCAAATAGGCATTATTACATACATTTTTCCGTAAAATGGACGATGATTCGGCGAAATACAGCTGAAAACAATCAGTTTATCAGCAAAGGACTCTTACTGAAGTGATAGTTGAATCAGCGTTTATAAATACGAGATTTATCTCGATTACAATCATGGACTACCCGGCCTTCTACGGCTTCCCGCCATATTTTTCGGGGCCAGTGTTGTACTCACTGCCGAGTGATTGCCTGGGCGCCTACTACAATGTATGTAATGGTGAGTTTCGTGTTATTGTGGCGTTATCCGTACCATACCATGATGTAGAGGAGTTATCTGTAGAATCGATATGTAAGATAAATATGCTGTCCTGATGACCTGGCTATAAAATTTGCGTGTTTCACGGGCGTTCATATTTAACCGCCTTATTACTCACTTACTCTAATCGATAGCAAAATAGACGCATTTTGTCTTAAATAGACTTTTATCTAGTCATAAACCCTCTGCGTCCAAAAACCGCACGTTACAACCAGAATAATGTTATATTACTTGTTAAAAACTCATTTCTTATATTGATACATTATGACCATAATGCATACATTTTCGACTGTGAAGTTGGTACTACCGAACAAGCTAAACAAGTGCAGAGCAATGATCAACGCCACCATATGCCGGTCTAACATGCGGTTCCTGAACACATCAAAGAGATAAACCCATTCTCGAGTTTTAATGCCCTCCGTTATGTATCAGTCACATAAACTACTATTAAAGATCATTTCATTTAACTTTTTTTTTCGCCGTTAAGTTGGCTATAGTCCACAAATATAAAAAATCGGGGAAAAGCAATATCCGGCTGCCAGACTCAGATCACAATGACCTTAAATAAATAAGACAGCAGGTATGTAATTACAGATAGTCCTAAAAGGGACGATTTTGTATTGTCCCTTTTTGGACTATCGTACCTTTTGAGATGGTGTCGACACTACTTCAGTCCTTTTTGGTGCCTTTAGTTACTATTAAGAACTAATACAACAGTCAATATTGCTTTTATGTTTAGGGTTGCGCACCCAAAGGGTAAAAACGGGACCCTATTACTAAGACTCTGCTGTCTGTTTGTCTGTCTGTCTGCCCGTCTGTCACCAGGCTGTATCTCATGAACCGTGATAGTTAGACAGTTGAAATTTTCACAGATGATGTATTTCTGTTGCCGTTATAGCGGCAAATACTCAAAAACATAATAAAATTACTATTTAAGGGGGCTCCCAAACAACGATTTTTTCAATACCTCATACAAACTTATGAATGCGCCCGGTTACGGACAAGGAGTGTGAAAGTAGCCGCACCAATAACTTTGTAAACAAAGTCTTGCTATGTAAAATCCAAATTATTCACTCCACACCGTCCCTATCGTTGTACGGTAGTACGGAACTCGCACTCGCACTTGGCCCGTTTTTTTATTAGCCATTTTGTTTATTTTTTTATCGGTGAACTGAACTGGACTCTCGCGATCTTATCGGAAAATATCTTTAATTGCGGATAACGAATTTTGTGCTTAGTTATTTGTCATTATACGATTAATAAATGCTCATTCGAATTATTATAAATGATATTAAGATTTTTATCATATTTGATTTTATTTCTGTAAATAAGTTACTCAATTTCTATCCAATTCCGGTTTCAATGAGCAAAGAGTTTCGTTAACCTGAGTACTTAGTTCAATACTTAAATACTACTTACAAGAAACTCTATTCAATGTTTCGATGTACGGTCCTGAATCTAGTCTTACCTAGTATTTAATATTTTATTATCAAAAATCAAAAAGGTATGATCGTACAAAATACTGTCGTTTTACGTTATTCCGTGTACAACGTCAAATAAAAAAAAACAAATAAGTTTATTTGCATGATTTTTGGTAACAATATTGGATCTTAATTTTATACATTATATTTTTATACATACGTCCTACTCGCACTTGACCGGTTTTATTGATTTCCATACACCTCCACCCCCCTATCCCAATTTTAATTGAAATTTAGCCACAATAACCTACTCTAGCCAAATTTGACTCAATAAATATAATGCACTTGAACACAATCTTCACGGTATTTTTTTTTTAACAAATAGCAGAATTGAGTTTGTTTTTATTTTAAACTAACCAAATATGAATAGTTTTTAGGTTATGATATGTGTCAAGTGAATGTTAAACTTGCTTACAAAAAAACCTCACTACTATGACCGTGGCCTTAGATTCGTCTAAGTTAAATCGAAAATGTTCGACCAATCAGAAGCCAGTATTACCAGCCAATGAGAGACTTCCCACAATTCCGGGGCCGGGCATTCCGGGGTCGAACAGGCAGTGCACGGCCTCAGAAAGCCCGGCCCAGTAATGTGCGGCTTGGAATGTCCGGCCCCGGAATTGGCGTCCCAAATCCCACGATTCCGGGGTCGGGCATCCCGGGGCCGGGCATTTCTGGGCCGTGCATTCCTGTCCCCCTAACGTTTTAGGCTGAGCATTGATATGTCAGTCAATAAGTCAGGACTTTGAATTGTAGTATGTCGCAGTTGGTTGGTTAAATCAGACCCTTAACTAACACCCTAGACCGATCATTAAATACCGACGTTTAACCAAGTCACTAGCATTTTGATTTATATAAAGCATCGTCGAAAATTACGTAATGACGTTTGCTAAGTTTAAGTAAATATCTACAGTAATAAAGACATTTGGAATTTGGAAAACGATTAACAAAAATAATGTAAAACGAGAAGGCGTCACGACAACAGCTGATTACTTTCAGAGTATATCTTTTCACTACTGATTTGCGCAGCTTATATCTGGGCAAAACATTGCGGTAGCTGAGGTGAAGGGTCCTCGTGTTAGGTTGAACATATAAGAACTTAAAAATAAACACTTAAACATAAAATATTTTAGGGGGGAGTTATGACGTCATATTTTTTTTGTATGGGTTTTATTTTTTCTGAATCCTATCGTGTGGGGCATCAAATTAAAGGGCTTCATGCTGCACCGCAACCTTTCGGCCGCCTGTTTTCTAAAAATCCAAGAAATATATTAATCAAGTAGTAAAGGCTACTTTACCAATTGATTTTGATTGAATCTAAAATACTTACTTATAAATTGGTTCACAGTCCCCCCTGTGAGCGAGGTCAACTGCCCACGGGGCCACTAGTATTATATTACAAGCCGTTCATGTCCCACTGCTGGGCACAGGCCTCTCTCCCCTTCTTCCACTCCTGGCGGGCGGTCTTGCTTGAGAGGTCTCCCACCAGTTTTTGTCCCAGAGACCCAATTCGTCACTCCATCTTTTCCTGGGTCGGCCGCGCTTTCTCTTCGCACCGGGCGCCCATTCCGTGGCTCTTTTGGCCCATTGGTCCTGGTGCATTCGAGCAACGTGGGCGGACCAGTCCCACCTCAATTGGGCCGCCTTCTGAGCTACATCTTTTATTTTAGTTTTTTAGCCCTTTACTGCATACTAACCCATATATGGTTTCATAGATTTCTAACTTTATTACCAAGCAATAATGTTGAAAATCGCGATCCATTTCGGGTCAGGCCATGCATCAAAGGGTTAAACGCGACTCCGTATTCCGGCCGGACCCTATCTAAGAGCCGGAATGCCAGGATGCTGCGCTCCATGTTTCTTTGGCAAACCCCGACTTTGATCCCTTGTGCGTCAGTCAGAGATGAGGTTTGGGCTCTTTAGGTAAGGTAAGGATACAAAGAACAACGATCCTTCCATCCACATCTGGGCCATTAGAGCTTCGGAACTGAATTTCGCACTGCAAATCTTCACTCGAAAGGGGAGGTAAATCAGATTGCAGGTTTTTTATTGTACTACAATAGTTATTTGTGTCACAAGGGAGCAAAATTATGTATTTACGGCGAGGGCGGTGCATTGAATCCAGAGTGAAGGGTACGCTCAGGATTCTAAGTTAGAATCCGGAGCGTAACGAAGGTTTCAAGCGTTAACGCCCATGACGAAAATAATTTTGCTCCTGAGTGACACATACAACTTTTCACACCGACGACTATGAGGAAAATTTAAATTAAATGCTCTAAAAAAAATTAAATAACTATACTTTGAATTATACTGTCCATTTATACCACTTTTATAGCAATAGAACGACGTAAACAAAATTTTTTTTTATAATGATGGATTGTGAAGGATAAGGGAAAGGTCACCACAGATAAAATATTCCTGTGAACTTTTAATAATGTATAAAAATAATAGAATCAAAATATTACAATGGTTTCGGTTATCAATATTCATTATATCACAATAACAGTCATCGATAGTTTTGATTTCACTAAAACATATAATTTATTGTGACTTTTTTTTTATATTACAAAAATTCATAAATTTTCATATAACGTTGTTAAAGTTAAAACTTGAAACATGTTCGTTTTTAATCGACTACGATGAAAATAAAATCGATTATTTGATTAAGATCTATGTTCAATTGGCACATTGCATAAATGCTACATGCCAATGAATAAAAAAAAATAGCTTGAACAGAAAAGTAGCATTTTGCTCCCTCTCGTCGTGGAGCAAAACTTACTTTTCCGAATGAAAGGTGTGAAAAAATATTTTTTATTACACCTGCTCTGAAAATACATACTAATTATACCAATTAGAGGGAAGAAACGCCTTTATCCCGCCCTTCAAATCCTTTCATCCCAAGGTATGGAAGTTTGTATGAAAATCCTTCCGACCCAAGGGTGGGAAGTATGTATGAAATTCCATTACATACCCGTTTTTTTTTTAATTTGTCAGCAGTCATACTGCAAAGAGACTTTAACTGTCTACTAATAAAATTTCAAGTAAATTGTTACTGGCCACATGCAGTTTTTTTTTTACCAGTTACCAACCTCCTTGGTGCATACAGAAAATTAAAAACGAAATTATTTTTGTATATAAAACGCGCGGAATCACGGAAGAAGTGGCTGCATGACCTTATGATCTTAGCCTACTCCAGAAACGGGCGAATAAAAAAAGGAAAAGCCCGCGCATTTTCGCAAAAACTTCGATTGATTTAGCATTTATCTTTGTGTTTTTTGTAAAATATGGATGCATTTATGTCTATAATTTTCCTCGTAGGTGTAATAAAAAGCACTATACATACCTCAGGATAAAGTACAGTTCCATACCTCAAATGGTTTGCGCCCCTCGCAAGCTCGTGGCGCAAATGCCATAATCTCGGTATGGAACTGTCACTTTCTTCCCTCTGAAGTAATGTACTATTCTTTTCTCGCGGCCCTCACGGGTAAAACGTTGAATCAGCTATAACTGTTAGTTCTAAGATTAAATTGTAATGACTTGCTCATTGATATACTATCATCATAAAGACATGGCTTACAGAACAGATAGCAGATATTTCTCAAATAATCGCCCTGTTTTATACCGCAACGCATTTTTTAGGGTTCCGTACCCGAAGGGTGCCAAACGGGACCCTATTACTAAGCCTCCGCTGTCTGTCCGTCCGTCCGTCACCGGGCTCTGTCGGATCAACCGAAATAGGTAGAGAGCCGAAATTTTCACAGAGGGTGTATTTATATTGCCGCTGTAACAACACATAATGAAACACACCGGTTTTTATGAATTAAAAGAAGTACCCACACAAGAAATTATTGGTATGGGCATTTTTTTAGCCATTTGTTTTATCTGTTTATTGGTGAAAACTGGACTCTCCCGATGTTATCGGAAAAGATCTTTGGTTGCAGGTGTTGTGTTGCGTGCATAGTTATTTGTCAATATACTATTAATAATTGCTTATTAGATTTTATTCATTTAAATAAGTTACTCTATTTATATCCATTTCCGCTATCGACTTGTCGATGAGCAAAGAGTTTCGTTAACCTGAGTACATTGTTGAATACTTACATAAATACACAAAACTCTTTTACAATTTTTCGATGTAGAGGCCTTCAATTTAGTCCTACATAGTATTTAATATTTTATTATTAAGATTTAAAAAGGTATATTCGTACATAATACTGTCGCTCTACGTTTTTCCGTGTATACAATGGTATGGAACCGTGTGCGGGTCCGACGTCCTACTCGCACTTGACCGGTTTTATTATAAGTATAGATGTCACATAAATGTGTAATCTTTTAAGGCCTTAGGCGTTATTGACCGAGCGAGCGAAGCGTCCAGTTTCGACATTGGCCAAAAATGCCTTTGCCCGTCTGTTCACGCCTAAAGGTCGCATTTTTTATTTTAGTATTTTTTTTGTCGATTGCGATTTTTGTATAGGGGGATTTTTGTATAGGGGGATTTTTGTATAGGGGGATTTTTGTATAGGGGGATTTTTGTATAGGGGGATTTTTGTATAGGGGGATTTTTGTATAGGGGAATTTTTGTATAGGGGGATTTTTGTATAGGGGGATTTTTGTATAGGGGGATTTTTGTTAGGGGGATTTTTTTATGTCTAAATACAAAAGTCTACGTACACATTTTTGTCATAGTAAACTCAACTCCACGCCCCTTCAAATAAGGTATAATTTATTTTCAGGCATGTACACGATGCGTATATTGGATGGCGGCGCGACGTCACACCACCATGCGCCGGCGCCGATTCACAACCACACGCATATGATGATGACGACAGGTGAGCTGAACCCGCTCTTATGTAATTGACATAAGGAACATGGGTTTTTGGAAATTAGAACGATTAATCGCACAAATATAACAGTGAAATAGAAAGAACAATCAGAAGTTGCTAGTTCATAGCGCTAAGCGATGAGCTTGCAACTTCGACGCATGGGAAACTGTGCAGAACTGTCCCTGCCTCCGTAACATGCGCCGCGTATTTTATCGCATCAATGTTACATTTTGTACGAGTGTTTCAGACGGGGCACGCAACGAGAACATAACAGTCATCGATAGTTTTGATTTCAGTAAAATAAATAATTAATTGTGACATTTTTCAAATATTACGAAAAATTCATATATTTTTATATAACGTTGTTAAAGTTAAAACTTGAAACATGTCCGTTTTCAATCGATTTCGATGAAATTACAATCGCTTATAAGGGACCCTTAGCTCTTTTCTTAGCTGTCTAGCGATTGTTTCGGTGGCCGGACTCTTATATTTAGGGGGTGCCCAAGGAGCCCAGACGTCTCTTACACTTAGGGCAAATCAAAACAACCGCTTGGTGGCCCCTGAAAGAAATAAAGTGTCCCCTAAAATATAGGGATCTTTGGTGAAATCGGCCATTAGTCTCCTGTCCCGATCGCGAACCGCCGCCTTAACCCAGATCCCCCCTACTGTACTTTAAACGGCCGATGCTTTTTTCATAGTATTTGGACCTTAACACGAAGAGTTAAAGTTAAAAATTGCGATAACCACTGGACATCTCCGGCCCTTTCCTATCTAAAAAAATCGCCCAGCACCTTGTTTTTTTTAACCAATCACAGTCGCTAGAGAAAATGTCTAAATGACTTTATCTACACACGTATCATAAACCCTCTTTACTGCGTACAAAAACCGCACGTTACGATCAGCATTATGTTAAACTACCTAGTAAAAACTAATTTCTTATCTGAAAAATTACACATTATGACCATAATGTGTAATTTTTCTACATATTATGACATTCAAATTTCGAACGCCGACGCCCGCCAGCGTGCCGCCCCTGTTTGTCTGTGAAGTTGGTACTGACATTCAAATTTCGAACGCCGACGCCCGAAGTTGGTATTACAGAACAAGCTAAACAACTGCAGAGCCACAATGCCGGTCAGACATGCGGTTCCTGAACACATCAAAGAGAGCTTATGATATGTGTGTAGATAAACTAGTGTATGTAACTGTCCATAATTAAGCATTAAAACTCTCGAGTGATATTATTATAAAACGAGCCACTCGCCTTCGGCTCGTTTCATGAACCCACTCTCGAGTATTAATGCCCTCCATTATGTAGCAGTCACATAAACTACTATAATATATAGTAACCGAAGTTTACATAATGCCACTCATTATAGATACACTCGACTCAGGGCATTCCAAGTACTTCTCCACGCTTGACCTTGTTTCCGGATTTCACCAAATTGAAATGGATTCTGCTGACTCACCAAAAACCGGATTTACGGTTCTTAACGGCTTATGTTTAAACGATTACCTAAAACGCACCTATTTTACTGCCAATAAATTCGAAATGACTGCCATTGGGGTTAAGAACGGCAACAAATATAATGATCATCAAAATATTTTTTTCCTACCCAAAATGGATAAATGTCCACCAAATCGTGTTTGGATAAATGATCACCAAACTTCGTTTTATGTTTTGTGTACTTAAGTTTATGTTTTAAGTATTTTTTGTTGTTCAACCTTACATGAGGGATAAAGGGGGCTTTGCTTCGCTCACCCCCTTTACCCTTCACCTAAGCTACCGCAGTATTTTGCCCTGATATTTTTTACAACTTTTGGTGTTCATTTATCCATTTTGGGTTGGAAAAAAATATTTTTGTGATCATTATATTTGTTGCCGTTCTTAACCCAATGGCATCTCTGGTCACTTCGAATTTAACAGGATGCCCTTCGGCCTTAAAAGCGCACCATCAACCTTCCAACGCCTCATGCATGCTGTCCTTTCAGGCCTACAAGACTTACACTGCTATTTATATGTCGATGACTGTATTATATACTCCAATGACCTCACCAGCCACAAAGCTCATGTTACATAGTCGTGTTTTCATTGGAGAATATCTTCAAACCATAAATGTTTAAAGATAGAGAATAGGGAGGCGATTCATCCTCTCCGACCAGAGTATGACATTTCAATGTCTCTAAGTGACTGTCAAGTTAGAGCGCAAAGTGCTCCCGAAAAAGTTTGTGCCTTCATACAATACAGGGTGTAACAGAAAGGGGTTGTTACGGACATCATTATTTTTCATTAGGGCAACTTTAATTTAACTCCTCCATTGAAGTGCGTTCACTTAGACAGCGCCTCAGAGCTCTTACACATGAGCAGCGAGCGCGTCGGCAGCAGTCGAAGGCAGGCTTAAAACGAGTCTACAGCAGTCGACAGTGTGCTTAAAACGTGTCGATAGCAAAATGAGACGCGTCGACAGAAGACTTCGCGAGTCGACCCTTCCTGCTGCACCTGCTGTCGACTGCTGCTGACGTGTGTGTTATTGCGCGTTGCAGCAGCCGACGGCAGGAGCTGTCGACTGCTGCCGACACGTTTTAAGCCCGCCTTCGACAGCTATCGACGCGCGGCTCGTGTGAAAGAGCTCAGACAATAGTTTGTTTTTCAATGTGGGCGGCTGCAACAACGTTCTGGCTTCACCTGTGTCTGATGAAGCCAGGCTATTATATGGTTTAGTTGGGTTAGGAATTAGACTAAGAAAAAATCTTGTGCCTGTGAATTAGTTTATCTACACAAGTATCATAAACCCTCTTTACTGCGTTCAGAAACCGCACGTTACGATCAGCATTATGTTAAACTACTTGGTAAAACCTCATTTCTTATCTGAAAAATTACACATTATGACCATAATGTGTAATTTTTCTACACATTATGACATTCAAATATTGAACGACGACGCCCGCCTGCATGCCGCCCCCTAGTTTGTCTGTGAAGTTGGTACTGACATTCAAATTTCGAACGCCGACGCCCGTCTGCGTGAAGTTGGTACTAAAGAACAAGCTAAAGAACTACAGAGCCACAATGCCGGTCAAACATGCGGTTCCTGAACACATCAAAGAGAGCTTATGATATGTGTGTAGATAAACTAGTGTATGTAACTGTACATAATTAGGCATTAAAACTCTCGAGTGATATTATTATGTAAGAATATTAACTAGCCTAAATAATAATAAATATTGTCCCTAACGAAGGCGACAGTCATTTTTTGTACTAAGACCTCAATATATAATAAACAGATTAAAAAAAAAAAACGCACGGTACACCCGCACGCAATTGTGTTCGGCCCGTTTCGTGCGTTTCGTCACGAAACCCCATGTTTTCGCCCAGCAGAGCGCGACTCGGCCTCCGACAGCGCGGTCTCCTCGATGGGCTCCGAGCGCGTCCCCTCTCTGTCCGACGGCGAATGGTGCGACGGTAGCGATTCTGCACAAGAATTCCACAGGTATAGTACAACTACAAACACACACATCCAACGTGCTTAACTTGACACCACACACACAGGCACCCGTAGCCTGCCCCGTGCGACTCTCGTTTATTGCGCATTTTATGGCGTCCTAGATAAATGTTATGATTCGCGACTCAATCGTAATAAAATAACGCAAAAACTTGATAAACTGCGCGATATACGCGAGTCGCGCGGGGCATGGTGTGGGGGCGGAGGTAGTACATATTGCGATGCGGGATGGGAGTCAGTATGTGCTATGCCGACCCCGCAATGAAGTCACGACAACCAAGCCGTCCCGCACCGGGCTCAAATTACAGTTTCTCATCAAGACGACCGGATTAGGGGGTAGTGCCTACGAAGCCTACGAAGCTGAAGGTCCTGGGTTCGATTCCCGGTAAAGGCAAATATTTTTGTGTGATTAGCATGAATATTTGCTTCTCGGATGTTTTCTATGTATTTACAAAAGTATTTATCTCTATTAAATATGTCGTCGTACCCATAACACAAGATTGTCCTCTAATATTTATTTATTAAAAAAATAATTGCCACCAAGTTAGATAGGAAGAAGGTTGGATAATCCAACTAATATTATAAATGTGACAGTAGCGATGTTAGGATGTTTGTGTGTTTTTGCCTCAATCTCGCTAAAACGGCTTTGAATGAAATTTAGCACAGAGATAGTTTATAAGCTAGATTAACATATAGGATACTTTTTATCCCACTGCATTAGAAGGAGGGTTGCGTTATCTCGGTAAATGATAATTCCTATGAACACGAGATGTAGTTGCGGACATCAGCTAGTAGGTAATATATTATCAGGATAAGCTACTCCAGACGAAGCGTTCGCGCGGGCGTGGGAGCGACACAGCGAGCCTAGATGGTACTTGGTGCCTACCGCTGTCTCGCTCACTCGCTAGGTGACTGCGCTCGCTGTCTCTCTCGCTCACACGTGCACGCAACTTAACACCAACTTCCGGTCCGCAGCTCCAAGTTCCGGCCGTACGACAACAGCTCGTTCGCGCGCGATCGCGGCTCGGGCTCGCAACCGCAGAAGAAGCACCACATGTTCGGCAAACGATGCTTCCAGGTAACACGTCACACTGATAAACATTTAGAGATAAGCTCGCCTTTGCTCATAAAACTTACTACTAGATTTCTGTGCAATAAAGAGTATGAAACTTCACGCCTCGCCTTTACCCATGGGGGTTAACAGCGGCATAGCTACGCCCACGTACAGTCCGCGACGGGTTTCTTGGCCTCTGAGCCATCTGTCACCTCTCTATCTCGACCATGCATGCGTCTCTCTTTTACCCTTGCGCTGCTACCACCTCCAGGCGGTATTCAGAGTCTCTAGCCACCGCCCCTAGAGATAAGCTCGCCAAAATGTTTTGTTACCATTACCATTATGATTTCTTTGCAATAAAGAATATGATTATTAATTATTAATTATCAAATCAAGACGGAGTATCAAAAGTCCATTATCGATGTTTTTCAGTCATAAGTCAGGCTAGTGGCTTATGTTATTATAATGATAATAATAATAAAGCCTTTATTTCTGGATTACAAATTACAGATGCAAAACATGCAAAAACATATAAAACTTAACAGAATTATCGCACATTGATTGTTTATTAATTACTTGCAGATAGTTAGCACTTAAAAAATCATGCAATTCAAATAGAAATTATATTATAAGTCATGTATAATAATAGTCTTTATCTACACACGTATCATAAACCCTCTTTACTGCGTGGAAAATCCGCACGTTACGACCAGCAGTATGTTATACTAGGTAAAAACTGATTTCTTATCTGAAAAATTACACATTATGACCATAATGTGTAGTTTTTCTACATATTATGACATTCAAATTTCGAACGCCGACGCCCGACTGCGTGTCGCCCCTAGTTTGTCTGTGGAGTTGGTACTGACATTCAACCGACGCCCGTCTGCGTGCTGCCCCTAGTTTTTCTTTGAAGTTGGTACTACCGAACAAGCTGAACAAGTGCAGAGCAATGATCAATGCCACAATGCCGTACGAACATGCGGTTCCTGAACACATCAAAGAGAGCTTATGATATGTGTGTAGATAAACTAGTGTATGTAACTGTACATAATTAGGCATTAAAATAATAATATCACTCTCGAGTGATATTAATATGAAACACGCCTTCCCAGCACCCACTCTCGAGTTTTAATGCCCTCCATTATGTATCAGTCACATAAACTACTATTATTGATTTTCTTATTTAATATTTAATAATTTTTACTATATTACTATTTGAATTTGTATATGAAAACATTGTATACTTTATCTGAAATAATATATTGAATTGAATTATTAATGCGATTTTAGATAATACACTGACGAGCAATGAAAACCTTCCAGTGACATAGTACCAATTACTCCTAAACGGGAAAGGCTAGCTTAATGACGCCGTCTGCAATATTGAAGTACATTTAACAGCGCATCAGAATATTACCAATTAAAAATGTAAATATTGTGTTAAAATTTCTGGTTCTATGTCTTAGGAGATATTAAGGTGTTTGTCGGCATTTTGTGGCTGGAACTTTTTCATTGCTCGTCAGTGTATAAGTAGATTTCGTGCCTTGCAGTTGCGACAAGCAAGGTGCGGTCCGGATCACCCTCGCTCACCTGGCTTCCCTGGGTCATTTATCCATGTAGTGGCTAATGTGCTTAAGATCAATTAGGGACATGAATAATTCCGTGTTTCGGATGACACGTTAAGCTGTAGGTCCCGGCTACTATCGCTACCTAGCGGTAGTTTTCGTAAAGATGTGATGAGGTCCTGATAGGGCAGCTTGATAACTTTTTACAAGCACTGAGCCATCGCGGTGGAGTATGGCTCAATCTTGCATCGAATCCGGGTAAAAGCCTGTGCTCCTCGGTGAAGACATCAATGGGCTACTTTATTATTATTTATCAGTGGACTATATTTAATAATATTGTGTGTTTTCAGGAGCAGCCGCCGCAGAATGTCGAGTCACCTGCGCGGGCGCACAGCGTCATCAAGTACGAGTGCGCCGAACAGACCGTGTATGCCGACAACATGCATCTACACAACCGTGAGTTACTCATGTCAACTGTCAACATTCCTGCACCTGTCAATATTTTTCGCTGTCAAAACTCATGATTAGTTAATTATCATGACATGCGGTAGTTTCCAAACTCACCTATTGATCCCGTGAATAACACATCGCAATGTGAACTGTGTACATAACGTCAATCAGCATTCTCACTAAAGTGTACATTGCGCGCATACTATCTGTCCTTCTTACACTGCCTGTGAACAGATAACAGTATAAACAACGTCTAACAGCAATCTAGGGGGACAGTGGCTCACGTCCGCAGAAAATAAAGAGACTCTGTCCTGGGCAGTGCACATGAACAAATTATTCGACCGACCCGTATGGCCGAGTCAGCAGTGACCCTACCTACGAAGCCAAGGGTCCCGGGTTCGAGTCTCGGTGGGGGCAAATATTTTTTTGCTGAGAACGGATGTTTGTACCCTAGTCATGGTTGTTTATCTATCTCAGTATAATATTTATCTATATAAGTATGTGTATCGTTGTCTAGTACCCAAGATACAGGGAATCCTAGTTTGGGGCTAGTTCAATGTGTGTAAGTAGTGTCCAAGGTATTATTATTATTCTCAAGACTTCAATTTCCAGCTTCTCGGATGAGACCATTACGTAATGGTGATCTTTGAGATACACTTCACACAGACGAAGTTAGATAGCGTCAGAATTGCTAGTCGCCTGAAGCGCCTGGCTCTGAGAGTTGATTTAAGAATTGCTACCAATCGCTACTATTTGCTACCGATCTTAAAAGATTGCTACCTATGACATATTTCAGGGAATTTCAAAAAAAAACTGACCAGCCATTCTGACATCCTGCGACGACCTCTGTGGCTCTGCCTACCATGCGAGAGGTCCCGGGTTCGATGCCCGGCTGGGGATACTGAAAAAAAAAAACCCAGGTCTTGGATGTTTATATGTGTGTGACGTCGCTGTTTCTGGTTCCCACGACACAGGGTATCCTAGTGTGGGGCCAGTAGTAATGTATAAATGTTTATGTTTATGTTGTTATCACAGAAACTAAATATGAAACCTGAACTTGGTTCGTCCATCCGTTTCGCCGCTAGGGTGCTACGGACAGAAACACAAACACATACAAAGATAAATAAATAAATATTAGAGGACAATCTTACACAAATCGAACTAGGCCCTTAGTAAGCTCAATAAGGCTCGTGTTATGGGTACTAGACGATCCAAGACTAAGAAACAAAAATTCATGCTCATCACACAAATATTTGCCCTTATCGGGATTCGAACCCAGCGCCGTCAGCTTCGTAGGCAGGGTCACTACCCACTAAGCTAAACCAGACAGATAGACAAACAGACGGCCAGCCAGCCAGACGCTTCCAACTTATAAAACCCATCTGTTTCGTCATCGGGTGTCAAAGAGAAGAAGAAACACCTTCTTACTAAAAGCTTAATTGTTGCAGAGTTCGGGGTGCGGCCGCCGCCCGCCGCGCCGCCTCACATGCCGCCGCCGCTCGACCTCAACCCGCACGCGCACGCGCACGCGCACGCGCACAGTGCACACAGCGCGCACGCGCACGCGCTGCTGCAGGTAAACATACTCGACTGTACACTGCGCCCGTCTATACTTGGCCAACTTCTAAAACTTTAGGGGCTTTTCACTCTACGCAAAGGCACGGTGTTATCGTAGGGAAGTGAGGGACGGAGATATATGTACGTATCGCATAGCTCTTTCTCTTACTTTCCTACGATATCACTATTCCTTTTCGGTAATTAAAAAGCCCACAAAGATTAAAACGAGTGGTTCGGTGAGAAAATTAGACCTCGCTTCAATAAAAAAATATTGAAATCCGTCCATATATAAGGTGATTGTAAAATAGCGATCAATACTTTGGGGAATGATGGTGCTTGCCTATCATCAGGAAAAACTTTCGCTAAGAGTCATATGGTCGCAAATGAAAAAAAAAAACTTCCTTGAGCCCCGATCAGCTGTTTTCAATTTACTAAGGGAGACCCTAAATTTTTGTTCATTTGCGACCATATGTTTCTTAGGGAAAGTTCATAATTCATACTTCTTTATTGCACACACACATATTAAATTTAAAAGGTTACATTAGGAGAAATCATATGTACAAAGGCGAGCTTATCTCTAAAAAGAGATTTCTTCCAGCAAACCAAGGCATGAAAGCGAAATGTATCAGTGTACAATATCTAATATCTAATCTATACTAAAATACATATATAATATAAAATACGGAAAATAAAATACTTACATACCAGACAAATACAATACATACATATAGTTTATATATTATAATGATATACATACTATATATAACTCTCAGGAAAGAGAAAGGAAGTGCTCTTTTACCCGGTTTTTGAAAGAGACAAGAGAGGGACAGTCTCTTATAGTGCTAGGTAGTGCGTTCCACAGTCGAACCGGCTGCAGCCCGAAGGAGTGCTCATATGCCGAGGTGCTGTGCCTTGGAGTGGCTAAGAGTGAGACCGTGTGGGATCTCCGGTGCCGTTGAAAGTTGAAAGTTGTTCATGTATTGATCGCTATTTTACAGTCACCGTATATAATGCTACAGCTAACTTTCCCACTTCCCCCGCCCCACTCTTGGATTTTACAGTCACCGTATATAATGCTACAGCTAACTTTCCCACTTCCCCCGCCCCACTCTTGGATTTTACAGTCACCGTATATAATGCTACAGCTAACTTTCCCACTTCCCCCGCCCCACTCTTGGATTTTACAGTCACCGTATATAATGCTACAGCTAACTTTCCCACTTCCCCCGCCCCACTCTTGGATTTTACAGTCACCGTATATAATGCTACGGCTAACTTTCCCACTTCCCCCGCCCCACTCTTGGATTTTACAGTCACCGTATATAATGCTACAGCTAACTTTCCCACTTCCCCCGCCCCACTCTTGGATTTTACAGTCACCGTATATAATGCTACGGCTAACTTTCCCACTTCCCCCGCCCCACTCTTGGATTTTACAGTCACCGTATATAATGCTACAGCTAACTTTCCCACTTCCCCCGCCCCACTCTTGGATTTTACAGTCACCGTATATAATGCTACAGCTAACTTTCCCACTTCCCCCGCCCCACTCTTGGATTTTACAGTCACCGTATATAATGCTACAGCTAACTTTCCCACTTCCCCCGCCCCACTCTTGGATTTTACAGTCACCGTATATAATGCTACAGCTAACTTTCCCACTTCCCCCGCCCCACTCTTGGATTTTACAGTCACCGTATATAATGCTACAGCTAACTTTCCCACTTCCCCCGCCCCACTCTTGGATTTTACAGTCACCGTATATAATGCTACAGCTAACTTTCCCACTTCCCCCGCCCCACTCTTGGATTTTACAGTCACCGTATATAATGCTACAGCTAACTTTCCCACTTCCCCCGCCCCACTCTTGTCACCGTATATAATGCTACAGCTAACTTTCCCACTTCCCCCGCCCCACTCTTGGATTTTACAGTCACCGTATATAATGCTACAGCTAACTTTCCCACTTCCCCCGCCCCACTCTTGTCACCGTATATAATGCTACAGCTAACTTTCCCACTTCCCCCGCCCCACTCTTGGATTTTTCTTCGCATAGAATGAAGCTCTTAGTATGCCTCTAAAATTTGTAAAGCTACAGCAAACTTCCCCCCTTTTTTTCCCGCCATCAAAATTGCGATAGATTAAAAAAAAATAAGGAACTGCCAAGAAGGTGCCAATTTTCGTCAAAATCGGTTGCAAAATGCGAACTGTAGGCGAGAACAGACAGACGGACAAAGTAATTTTTGGCTAATCTCGAAACTGGACGCTTCGCTCGCTCGGTCAAAAATGGCCAAGCATAGACGCCCGGAGTAGAGCTATACATTACTATCGGAATGCGAATGAGGTCTACGTACATGAAAAGTTTTCATTAATACTTTTGCTGCACTAAAAGTGTGTATTGAGATACACAACTTAAATTTGTTGTAGATTTTTCACTCTCTTACTTTAAAAGTTAGAGCGGGAGGGACATACATTTTCCACTTTGGAAGGGTCTGTCTCTTTAACGATTAACTTTGAGGAAAAATGGTATCAGGAACCTAAACGTCATTTTAAAAGACCTATCTATAGACACCCCACACGTACAGGTTTGATGAAAAAAATATTTTTTGGTTTCAGTTCCATGTATGGGGAGCCCCCTTTAATAATTTAAATTTTTCAATGTTTGCATACAAATCGTAAAGCGGTTCACAGAATCCATCTGCATAACAAGTTTCAACTGTGTAGACCTAATAGTTTCTGCATAAAGTTGCTGTGACATACGGACGGACAGACAGACTTGACGGAACTATAAGGGTTGCTTGTTTCTCTACGGAACCTCCTCCTTTTTGATATGACACAGATGACGTTTAGGTTTGTGGCTTCGTGCAGCAATAGTTTTGATGAGGACTTTTCATGTACACAGACTTCATTCGCAACCGGGGACCGGGGGGAAGAAATAGGGCTTCTTGAAACTTGAAGTCGGTTTTTTGAAGTTTTTAACTTGGTCAATTATCTTTTCACACCTTTCACTCGGAAAAGTAAGTTTCGCTCCACGACGAGAGGGAGCAAAATGCTACTTTTCTGTTCAAGCTACTTTTTAGGGTTCCGTACCCGAAGGGTTCCAAACGGGACCCAATTACTAAGACTCCGCTGTCCGTCCGTCCGTCCGTCCGTCCGTCTGTCACCAGGCTGTATCTCAAGAACCTAGCTAGCTAGAGAGTTGAAATTTTCACAGATTATGTATTTCTGTTGCCGCTATAACAACAAATACTAAAAAACAGGATAAAATAAATATTTAAGGGGGCTCCCATACAACAATTCTTTCAATACCACATACAAACTTATGGATGCACCTGGTTACGTACATGGAGTGTGAAAGTAACCGCACCAATAACTTTGTAAACAATATTTTGCTGTGTAAAATCCAAACTATTCACTCCACACCATCGCTTCCATTGAACGGTGGTACGGAACCCTTCGTGCGCGATTTAGACTCGCACTTGACCGGTTTTTTTAATTTATTCATTGGCATGCAGCATTTATGCAATGTGCCAATTGAACACAGATTAAAATAATAGAATGTAATTATGAAATTACATTACAATCGACAACGATGACGTAGTCGATTAAAAACGAACATGGTTCAAGTTTTAACGTTAACAACGTTATATCAAAATTTGTGAATTTTTTGTAATATTTAAAAAAAAGTCATAATAAATTATATGTTTTACTGAAATCAAAACTATCGATGACTGTTATTGTGATATAATGAATATTGATATCCGAAACCATTGTAATATTCGATTCGATTATTTTTACACAATAGTAAAAGTACACAGGAATATTTTATTTATGGTGACCTTTCCCTAATACTTGACAATCCGTCATTATATAAAAAAATGTTTACGTTGTTCGATTACTGTAAAAGTGGTAAAAGTATAATTCAATTTTTTTTTTAGAGCGATTTAAATTTTCCTCATAGTCGGTGTGAAAAGTTGTATGTGTCACTCAGGAGCAAATTATTTTCGTCATGGGCGTTAACGCTTGAATCCTTCGTTATGCTCAGGATTCTAACTTGGAATCCCTCGCTACGCTCAGGATTCTATCGTAGAATCCTTACCTTCACTCTGGATTCAATGTACCGCCCTCGCCGTTAATACATCATTTTGCTCCCTTGTGACACAAATAACTATTAATCGCTAGCCCGTTCTACGCCGCCCTCGTTATCTTATGTTTAATTTCTCAGTCCCTGTGGTTACTCGCTACTCAACTTATTACCATGTGGCACGTCTATGTTAGCAATCCTGCAACTAATGCAACTTGTAACTGGCGCCTAGCCCGGCGTGCCCAGCCCCGGCGCCGTGCAGGCCCGCTACGCGTACGCGGCGCCGGAGCGCGTGCGGCACAACCACACGTACAGCGCGCCACCCGCGCCGGCCGTGGACGCGCGCGCCGCGGCGAGGGACAAACGAGGTTGGTTGCATGTGTTTTCTCGAACACGCGCGGAAATTTTCATATTACGTTCGGAAGTACAATACGTAGAATAGCAACAGTTTTCCTGGATCCGGATGCATATCGGCGCATGTATTTCAATAGCGCTGTTCATTCTAGTTGTCATTCAATAACTTGCGTCTGTCTCTAAAATATTGGTTCATGTCTCAACCAGTCCTTCAATCAATCAAGAGCCGTCGCCTCGGACAGTCGTGTCATAATGTAACCTCTGGCGACCTCTGTGGCGCAGCGGTTGCGGCTCTGTCTACCATGCGAGACGTCCCGGGTTCGATCCCCGGCTGGGGGTAATGAAAACAAAATCTTTACCTCCAGCTCTTGGAAGTTTATGTGTGTGACGTCGCTATTTCTGGTACCCACGACCCAAGGGTATCTTAGTGTGAGGCCAGAAGCAATAATAATAATAATAATATAATAATAATAATAATACCTTGGACATCATTTTACACACATTGATCTAGCCCCAAACTAGGATTCCCTGTATCTTGGGTACTAGACAACGATACACATACTTATATAGATACATATTATACTTAGATAGATAAACAACCATGACTAGGGTACAAACATACGTTCTCATCAAACAAATATTTGCCCCCACCGGGACTCGAACCCGGGACCCCTGGTTTCGTAAGCAGCGTCACTGCCGACTCGGCCATTCGAGTCGTCAAATATCAATGTATCAATGTATGTGCCTGTATGCGAATGTTGATGTTAATGTTTACATTAGGGCGACTCGGTGACACTGTCAACGCCGACAAACTTACCGGACGTTCTGCCAAGATTTTTGTCGGGTCGATTGATGTTCACAGCGGCAGCTTATAATGTCACCCGACAGTCGGCCACGGGCAAAAGCGTCCGTCCGACGTAACGTGAACTGGCTCTACTCCACTTGTTAGCATTTGTACGGACCGAATGTTTGTTTCAATCAATCAATCAAATCTCTTTATTACTGTAGATATTTACATATACTTAGCAATCGTCAATTGCCTCTTCTCTACATTGGACCACTGCGGGAGTAGAAGGGCGTGGAAACTCCCACAGATTGATTTTTAGATTTCTTTTAAAAATTGCTTATGCTTAACTTATACAAATATTACAATATGAATTATTATAATCAATAAGCAGGAAAAAATAATTGCAAAATTATTAACACCAAGGTTAATAATTTTGTGTTAATTTATTTATTTATTTAGGCACATCGACAGCACACAGTATAATTCTTATATGAGTGCCTATTATAGATGAGCACAACATTGAACATTTTTGTACTTACTTGTAATCCTAATTTTTATGTAATTTAGCTAAGGCATTGGAAATAATTTAACATAAGATTAGGTATTAAATTAATATTTACAATATTGGATGCGATCATGAAATATGTCCTGTTGGTTTTGCTACCCATGATGTTACAATTGTCGCACATTCAGTCACGGTCTCCATTGTCCTCCCCGCAGTACGGCGGCTGACGGAAGGCAGCATGTCGGACGCGGGGTCCACGGCGAGCCACGGCCACCTCAGCCGCGACGAGAAGCGGGCCAAGGCGCTAGGTATATGTACTGACATCATTCTCTATTAACTAACCAACTAACACCATGGACGAATAAAACTAGAGGACTGACAACGTCATACAAAAAAACGTACCCTGCTAGAAAGCTAAAATCCTGTATTATTTCTAGATGTCGCTGTACCACGCAATAGACTCTGGGTGCTTAGGGTGACGGCGTAGTATAATCCACAGTAATATCGACAAAAAACCAGAGATGGCGTAAGCGTAAGGCTTGATTCTTCGTAAGAAAGTAACGCTTATACCGCCATCTCTCCTAAATTAAGCGCGCCACCACGATACTACCTATACTAGAAAGAACTTTCGAACTAATAGAGCTCTATCTAGCAATATACATTTTAAACTAAAAATCGAATTACGCTTCAAAGTACTACGGTTGTTTGTCCTCTAGTTTTATTCGTCCATGCTAACACGGCGCCGCGCAACCTCCCCGGGCACAGGCCGGCACAGGCTCTGTCTCCCAAGCAAGAGCTCCCGGCTCGCAGTCCCGGTTGGGAGGAAGACAATAAATCCCCATGTCTTGGATGTGTGGGTGGCTGTTGGCTGTTATTGGTTCTCTAGACTCAGGGTATCCCAGGGTCCAGAAGCAGTGTGTCTGTTTAAAAGTGTTTGGGCCTTACCACAAAAATATACACTACTGTTCTGTCCGACCCTTGTTTAAAAACAAAAACGTATGGGATTTGACGTTTGTTTTGAGGTTAAACGGTGTTTAATATTTTTGTGGTAACACAGTCTAAATTCAGATTTTAATACAACTTGACTGACATGTCTGTTGGATTCGCAATTTTTTGGCTTTTTAATATTGCAAGCTTTATACTCCTATTGTTGTTAAAAACGATTCAATAAAAAAAACAGGTGGGTGCGTCGATTAATCAATCGATCGATCAATAATCAATGTAGGAATCGGTATTAATCGAATAATCGTAACGAATGAGTTGGCCAGTATTTTTCTCTACCATAAAACGGCAACCCACCAACTGTCATGTTGGTCTAATGTTGAAATGGTACCGTAAAAACACTTTTTCAGTTAGATAGAACGTGTTTTCATTAGTTAAAACTAGTTTTTACTGAGTGCGTTAGATGAAACCAGAATTTCCTCTAGAATTTACTGATATACATGAATGTAAAACTAGTTTTAACGTAAACTGTGCTATAGTGAAAACCCGTTATTAGCTAGAACGCGTTTTCACAAGTCAAAACTAGTTATGATTTCCCAGTAATAATTAGAATTTGAAGCTGAATTTGTTGCTATAGGTCACTTTCTCTCCGAATACCAAAGTTAGGTTGTTTTAGGTCACAACTCTATGTACCTACAACCTGGAGGAGAGCGATCCCATTTTCTTTCACAGAACTGTATTGGTTGCTTAATTAACATTCATTTTCGACCAGCAGTAAATTCTAGTTTTAAATAGGCCTTAGTCAAAACTAGTGAAAACGCGTTCTTACCGAAAACGGGTTCTTACTGCAACATATATAAATAAAGAGTTTAGTTTATTTATTTATTTATTCATGTTTCACAGCAATTAAAACACAATATTAATTAATTAGAAGAAGAAAAATTGAAGTGCCAATTACGAAACAATACAAAGATAAAGTAGAAATATAAGAACCTATCTATAGGAATAATAAAGTGAAGTAAAGTAAATAGTTGTGGCCGCGTTTAACGAGTATTAAATACTCCATTGCCGCAGCATGTGTATTATAAATCTATCAAATACAAACGTGCAGTGATGAGTCAATAAAGGATTGGCTTACAAGTCAGGTTAACTCTGATGGGGGTACTTTCACTCCTTAACCCATCCACTCCTTGACTTTAAAAATTGGTTTGGAAATAGAATAGAAAAATTAGTTCTTCTTATGAGGCTCAGAGGGTTACCTAACTAGATTAAAGTGTGTCCTGATATCATCTTGTACTGATAGCTCGGTACACCTAGTCAGCTGTGTCTTCGCCAAGTTTCTTTGGGTCGGAGCGAGCTGTGAGCTCTCTTTCTCGCATAGCGTAAGAGTGAGAGAGCTAAAGAAACTTTATTGTTATTGCGATGCGAAACGAGGCAAGTTCGGAGCTAGTTTCAGCACATTAAGCCACATATTTCCATACAAAAGGCATATTTGCATTATTAATTTCCGAATAACTAAGACTACGAACTAACAAAACACTGAAATGAATACCTGGGTCAATGCCTGTATTAATGTGCGCACTCACAAAACTCACAGTCAATGTCCTATCCACAGGCATTCCGCTCGAAGTGCAAGAGATAATAAACTTGCCCATGGACGAGTTCAACGAGCGGCTGTCGAAGCACGACCTGAGCGAAGCACAGCTGTCGCTTATAAGGGACATCAGGCGGCGGGGGAAGAATAAGGTATGTGGTGGAACAGATAACATCTGACGTTAAACATATTTGTGATCGCTTCACCATCAGTAGACGCTTCCCCGTCATAGGCGTAATACTTGAAGAGTTCCCTCGATTTTTCCAGGATCCCATCATCAGATCCTGACCTGATGAAAATGGGACCAATCGGAAGGTAAACCCTTTCAAACAAAAAAAAAAATTCCAAATCGGCCCATCCGTCTTGGAGAAATCGATGAACAAACATAGATCCCTTTTAAGAAATTATATATTTAGTACATACTTACCTAATACAAACAAAATCGAAATTCGAATAGGTACATAATCGATATTAGTTTTAGGTTGTGCCTTGTCGGTCAGTTTAACGTTTTATTAAGTAAATTTTAATATCGCGAATGTATTACGATTCTGGGATCAAGATTGTAATTAATTGATCATATTAATCGATTATTTTACAAAAGTAAAATGTCGCTGTGGTATTGTTCCGATGCTATCCCTACTGTTCTGACCGGGCGACTGCGGGGCCGCGCGCGGGGAAGCGGGAGGAGCATTGTGTACTGAGCCAGGTGCCAACTTCGCTCCCCCGGGTAGTACAGCCAAAAAGCTCAATGACGACTTCACAATACGACATCACACCTGTGTTTCACATCGGTGATTCTCGCTCTCTTTCTAACACAGGCGTGATGAGCATCTCGCCTGTACCTGTATGGTTCTACTATGAAAATACCCATCATAAGAAAGTGTTCGAGATGATTCGATAAGTCGATCATGTACTTCGATTCTTCTGAACGTCAGTTCAGAGAGTTCAGCAGGACAGTATTTACGTATTGCAGTACGCTTTTGGATGTCGCAACTATATCGTGCATATGTTCCTTGTCAAAATTGATCGAGTTTTAAAAGAAGATTCTGCAATCTGTATTCGAAACCGGTTTAGAAAACAGTATTTTTTTTAAATTCGAAACCAGTTTTCCTAAAATGAAAAGTAAAATTCTGTTCTCTAAACTGGTTTCGAACTTTTGGTTGCGAAAGTAGCCGAAAGGGTTGAATTTTAGCGGGTAGAAAAGAGGCAGACATAGTCACGGTTCCATATAGATTCCAAATTCAAATCAAACGCTACAACAATCACTTTTGAACAAAACCTCTTCCCCGATAGGTGGCGGCACAGAACTGCCGCAAGCGCAAGCTCGACCAGATCGTCTCGCTCGCCGACGAGGTGCGCACGGTGCGGGACCGCAAGCAGCGCACGCTGCGGGACCGGCAGACCTTGACTGCGGAGCGGCAGAGGGTCAAGGAGCGGTTTGCGGCACTATACAGACATGTTTTCCAGGTAAATATACTTTTCACTTCTCATGCTCGAAAAAGTACTACTTTATGCAGGATCTAGGCGACATAAAGTTGAATTTTATGCTCTTGTGCATAAAAGTAGCTTTTTAAATGTGTCTACACTAAGGCAGTGACCATTTAGCCCATACAGCCAAAAACAATTAATTGTACATGGATAAAACTTGCTAATTTATAATATTTCCATCCCTATTTGCATTTTTGATTTATAATAAGATAATACGAAAAAGAAACTAAATATCAAAACGTGTTTACCACAAAAAAAAAAAACATTATTCCAAAATAATTTAAGAATAGGCTGTATATTTTTTTTCTTTGCCCGAAAATTATGCAGGAAAATTAAAAAAAGTAAAGTAGCGGGAAAGAAGCCGTAGTAATTTTACTTTGAATTTTAATTAAAGAAATGTTAATACGTTATGTTACTGTTTTATTTTCTCGCAATCGAAGTGAAAAGCAGAGTTTATAACTCGTCCACAAAACCATTTTTATCCTCGACATTACTATCAGCCCTCGCCTTCTGCTCGGGCTGCTAAAAGTCTCGGATAACAATGGTTCGTTTTGTGCACTTGTTGTAAAATCTACTATTCCAACAGGAATACGGTGTTTGACTGCTAGGCTAGTCAAATATAGATACTTTTTAGGAACTTTCGAAACAATATTTTGTTCACGAGTTCTTTGAAATACTAGCACATGAGTAGGGAATAGGAACAGAGACAAACCTTTGAAGGGGCGTGCAAAATTCTTACCTATTTTGGTAGGGATGGCAAAAGTACTTAATAGTAGATTATTAACCGAGGGTTGAAAGCCAGCCATTCCAGTCGATATATTTTTTCGTTCGAGCGCCAACAGTTCGAGACTGAAGTGGGCGGCTTCCACCCGAGTTAAACACTCTACTTTTCATTTCGAATAATAGGAAATTAAACAACAAACACCAAATAAAACATCAAAAAAATTTATTAAAAAAACATTTATTACAAAAAAATTACCTAAAATTTGTAGTCGGACATGACAAGGAGCAGTTACAACCACTTGAGTTGAACCGGTTTGAATTTAACCGGTTTAATTTCGTTTTTTTTGTTTAACCGGTTAATTTTTGTTAGGGTTCAGTACCCGAAAGGTTCCAAACGGGACCCTATTACTGAGACTTCGCTGTCCGTCCGTCCGTCTGTCTGTCTGTCTGTCTGTCTGTCTGTCTGTCTGTCTGTCTGTCTGTCTGTCTGTCTGTGTCTGTCTGTCTGTCTGTCTGTCACCAGGCTGTATCTCATGAGCCGTGGTAGCTAGATAGTTGAAATTTTCACAGATGCTGTATTTCTGTTGCCGCTATAACAAAAAATACTAAAAAACAAAATAAATTTAATATTTAGGGGGGGCTCCCATACAACTAATGTGTTTTTTTTGCGGTTTTTTATAGATAATAAGGAAGGTTATTTTTATTAGTTTTACATGTTCCTTACATTTGAAACCCCGAACTATAAACATTTTCATGCTGCTGATTCCCAAAAAAATCATAACATTTTTATTATTCAATTTCTCGTAAAAAGAAAAAAAAATATATACATACAATTTCTATAATCTATAAAATTTCCAATTATAGTGAATTTTGTCAAAACCGGTGTTTTGACACCCAAAACATATACATAGCCCTAAAACTCACAACACTTAAGCGAATTTAAGTATATACTTATCAGATTTTAATACATAATCGTAAATTATAGCTGTAAGTTTTAGCGCTACGGGAAAATGTAGGATGTCAAAACACGCGTATTGACTTTTTGAAGGATATTTTGGAAAAATAATAATTAAATGTTAAATATTTTTGGAGAAAATTGAAAAAAAACCACGAATTTTATTTTTTTATATATATTTTTTTTTGCTATTTTTATTTTATAGATTATAGAAATTATATGTATATATGTATATTTTTTTCTTTTTACGAAAAATTTTAAAATAAAAAAGTTATGATTTTTTCGGTGGCTGTTTAGGTTATTGCCATTGGTCATTGTTTTTTTAATACTTTTCAACAAACAATGACCTTCTTTCAGAGTATGAGAGATGAAATAGTTATTTGTGTCACTAGGGAGCAAAATGATGTATTTACGGCGAGGGCGGTACGTTGAATCCAGAGTGAAGGGAAGGAATCCTAAGCGTAACGAAGGATTCAAGCGTTAACGCCCATGACGAAAATAATTTTGCTTCTGAGGGACACATACAACTTTTCACACCGACTATGAGGAAAATTTAAAAATGCTCTAAAAAAAATTAATAACTATAATTTGAATTTGTATGAAACTTGAAATACTTGAAACTTGTATTCATTTACTTACCTAGTAAGTCAACTAGGTAAGTAAATGAATACCAGATAATATGTACCTATCGCATCTATATAACCTTGGGATAAATGAAGTATGAATCATCTTTTTTTCTCGTATTGTTCATACAAACAGTACTGTAAACAACCATTGTACTATTCCAAAATACACTTTTTAAATCTTTAATAACTATTTGCTGTTTATTGCACTTAAAACAATTCGATAAGGTAGGTGATGAAACAAAGAATACGTGATTTATGCAGTGCAGGCCCTCCGTTTGTCATCATCCCGGACGAGCGTAAACCGGTTTTATCCGGTGGCGGCGCGTACGAGACACAGGGGCTGATGACACGCACACATACGCCGTATGCTTATAGTGGGTTACCTACGACGGCCTGGTTGTATGAATCTTTGTCTCTGTTCCGTTTCTCATGTGATACTAGAGCATGTGACGTCATAGTCAAATGCTGTCTTTTTAACACAAAATTGAGTTTATAAAATACAACTGCTGGGAATATACAATTCTGATATTGTCATACGTTTTGGTTGAAATATACCTTGAGACACGTTTCTAGGTTTATACATTATTTATATCCCTACCTTGTCAAACACCGTATTGTAGTGAACTGTCCCCCAACACCGAATAGGAAACGGGGGGGGGGGGAGTGCTTTTTAGGGTTCAGTACCCGAAGGCTGCCAAACGGGACCCGAGACGGGACGTCCTATGGTATCTTGTTGTGGGGGAAAGCAGCGGATATTCAAACAAATTTTACTCAAGACGGACGGACCGGAACGGAGGAGGTATGCATTTGAGGTTAGAGGTTGTTTGTGTGTATGTTACCATTTTCCTGGAAAACTACTGGACCGATTTCCGAAACGGCTACGATTTCACAGCAGGTTCTTAGATATGTTTAACGGTTGTAGACCAACAGGGGGCGCTGACGCTGCTAGGAAGGTTAAAGCTTGAGGGCTTCTCAGAAACTTGTGTTTTTTTGCATTATACGAATAATTGGTAGATGTCACCTTACAGCAAATTTCGGACATTTTATTTATTTTTAGGGTTCCGTACCCAACGGGTAAGAACGGAACCCTATTACTAAGACTTCGCTGTCCGTCCGTCCGTCCGTCCGTCCGTCTGTCACCAGGCTGTATCTCAAGAACCTAGCTAGCTAGAGAGTTGAAATTTTCACAGATTATGTATTTCTGTTGCCGCTATAACAACAAATACTAAAAAACAGGATAAAATAAATATTTAAGGGGGCTCCCATACAACAATTCTTTCAATACCACATACAAACTTATGGATGCACCTGGTTACGTACGTGGAGTGTGAAAGTAACCGCACCAATAACTTTGTAAACAATATTTTCTGTGTAAAATCCAAACTATTCACTCCACACCATCGCTTCCATTGAACGGTGGTACGGAACCCTTCGTGCGCGATTTAGACTCGCACTTGACCGGTTTTTTTTAAATTTTGTTAACTTGTGTGTTACAGAAAAGAGCTAAGCGACCACTTTATAATATCTCGATTAATATTATTCGTTGAGGGGTCGCGATTTGAACCTTATGCCATGGTAATAAAATTTAAAACCTATAACGGGTTTTTGGGTACTACAGTACCCAAGTGTGCTCGAGGGGTTAAAACGCACAGATTCCATAAGAGTACTTTTTAAACAAATTGACATACTAACTATAGCTAGTCAATTTATTTTCAACATTTTCCAAACATAGCGATAGCTGTAATGTAAACCTAAGAAATAATCACAGACTAGTTGCGCCCCGGTTTAGACTCGCGAAGGTTAGCAGTTCTTTCAAGGGTCAGTGCATTCTCTACTACAACAAGATACCTCTGGAGATTTTGATTGCCATTAGGTTTTATATCTTACGTACATATATTATATTTTCGAAAATACATTGACTAGATACAGTTAGTATGTCAATTTCTTTAAAAAGCTCTCGTAAGGAGTCTGTGCGTTTCAAATTATAAATTGCTCAAATAGCTCTTTTCTGTAAAATTAAAATAATTTGAATATCCGCTGCTTTCCCCCACAACAAGATACCATAGGACATGACACTATGAAAGTAACTAAAATATACTAGCCTAGATGTAGCCAGTCTGATGTTCCTAACAGCGTAAGCCGCAGAACTTAATTTACCAGCTAATTTGTCAACTTAATTCGTTCGGGTAGTAGTATTGTAAGCACTTATATGTTTCAGATACTCAAATTGTTTATATAGTGTTTTATAGTGAGATATTAATTCTAGTGGGAAGTAATAGCAACTTATCCTAAAACACAGGGTTTGCCCTTATTAGGGAGTACATTCCGTTTTTACCTTGTAAATAAGTTTATCTACACACGTATCATAAACCCTCTTTACTGCGTCCAAAAACCGCACGTTAAAACTACTTTGTAAAAACTCATTTCTTATCTGAATATTGAACATTATGACCATAATGTGTAAATTTTCTACATATTATGACATTCCAATTTCAGTTGAACTAATAGGAGAGTTCAATTCCCAAATGTTTAATGGGTGCATCGATAATTTGATTAATCGATGTTTTAGGCCATATCCCCTCATTAGCATGCTAAGACTGACACCCGTCAAGCACCTGTCCCGGGACTCGAACCCGGGAAACTTGGCTTCGTAGGCAGGGTCACTGCCCACTCGGCCATTCGGGTCGCTCTGATATATGACCTGCTCATTGTCCGCAGCACCTCCGCGACTCGGAAGGTCGACCGATGTCGTCCGCTCAGTACTCCCTCCAGCAGGCCGCCGACGGGAACGTGGTGCTTGTGCCGAAGATGCCGCATCATAATGGTAAGTCTTGGCACAAATACACAACTTTAAAATGTTTGGAATTTGGAATCTATATAGCTTATACCCTGACTTATCTTTTATATACCCTATCTTTTATCCCGAAAATAATTACTGTTCTCTGTATAATAGCTTATACCCTGACTTATCATATAGGCTATCTTCTATCCCGAAAAATAATTACTGTTCCCGTAGGATGATCATTGGTTGTAATTTGGAATGTATATAGCTTATACCCTGACTTATCATATAGGCTATCTTTTATCCCGAAAATAGTTACTGTTCCCGTAGGATGATTATTGGTTGTAATTTGGAATGTATATAGCTTATATCCTGACTTATCATATAGGCTATCTTTTATCCCGAAAATAGTTACTGTTCCCGTAGGATGATAATTGGTTGTAATTTGGAATGTATATAGCTTATACCCTGACTTATCATATAGACTATCCTTTATCCCGAAAATAATTACTGTTCCCGTAGAATGATCATTGCTTGTATATGTATATAGGATAAGTCAGGGTATAAACCCTGACTTATCATATAGGCTATCTTGTATCCCGAATATAATTACTGTTCCCGTAGGATGATCAATGTGACTAAAAAGCGTAATGTCTATGTTTTTACATACATAACGTCACACCTTTTGACATACGGGGTGGCAAAGGCACAATTGTGCCCACTTTGAGCCAGTTATTAAATATTCACGATGTTTTCCATCACCGTTAGAACGTACGTATAATGTACTTTAGATAAGTTATTTATCTCATTGGTACATGGTCAGGAATCGAACCTGCATCTCCTGTGTGAGAAGCAACCATGAAACCCATTAGACCACGGAGCTCTATGGAGTCTATGTTTTTATTCTTGAGTTAAATAGTAAACAAAGACCACTCGGTCACATGTCACGACATTCCGAAAGAATCACGCAACGTTGACTACCACGATAAGTTATAGACACTAGTATGGAATAAGGACCACGATGCCTTTAACACTAACGTTTGAAGGATATTCACATACCGCTACATTTGACAGATCTTGTCAAATTATCGTGTTTGCTTGATTCTCAATGTTTTGACATCTATCCCAATACCTTTGAAAGGCATGTAGGTATTGTGATTGTGACTGAAATTGTACATAAGAATGTGTCAAATAATTTTGCTCTGAAGTTGACTTCAAAACGTCGATTATATTTGATCAATCGATCTATCGACTTTTGGGTAACATCCCAAATGTTTAAACAGAAAAAGCGTTCACCGACGTAACCTTGTAACGATGTTCAGTATTTCAAACGGATCGAGGTCAGTTGGAGCTACAGAATAACGGAGATTGATTGAAGTGTTTAAGCCGAGTTTGTTTTAAATAAAATATTATTTCCTCTTCCGCAGACCAATCAATGAACCGTACGACAGACGACGAGATGGATCGCAAAGCGAAAAGTTTCGATCAGTGACACTACACCGGCTACCATTTGCAATCGAGATGGTAACACACGCACGCACCACACCGAACGGACTAGCTTCCAAGGCCGCACAACTAAATATTTAAAAAAAACAGGTGATCGGACATACACGCTCGCCATATTATTGACAAACTGTGACTGGCAACTCTGCAAAAAGGATTATCTACTTTGACTTTTTAATTGAATGTGTTATTAATGAAGCCTAAAAAAAAACAGCGATACTGGTGACAAGAATTAGATACACTTCGGCCGTTTCTAGAATGCGATAATGACATTTTCACAACAGTTATGCAATATTTTTCATTGCAGATGTCAAACATTTATGGGTATGTCAGGATCGCATTCTCTCAGCGGCCAGACTAGTAATTTCATACTGGCAGCAGTGGCAACTTTGGTTACTGTTTCGGCCATCAAGTCAGTTAAAGACCATTTTAATTGGTCACATTTAACATCTGTCAGTCTTAGCTTCATAGTGAGAATCATCGTTCGATAAGGACTTCAAGCATCTTCGGATTGAATGCAGTAATCGATCGATTTTTGGGTAACATCCCTGGTGTTTAAAAACAAAAAGAGTTCACCGACGCAACCTTGCAATGATGTTCAAAACAACAGTTTTCTAGAACAAAAATATAAGTTTATTAATTAGTCAAAGTAAATCGTGAAATTGCCCTATTTTATCATTATTGCAATAAGTGTTTTTAACTGAAAAAAGCTTATCAATGAAAAAATATATAATATTGTGTGCTCATTACAAGGTTACGTTGTTGAATTCTGGTAATGTGTCAAATTTGACCTGTTTAACCTCCTACGGGCCGAGAACTTTCCCCTATAGTTTTTAAATTGTATTACCGGATAGCGGGATTCGCCATAAACAGTGGCTCTTGTATACGATTGTGGCGCACTAACTACAACTAGATATTTTTACCAATGAGTAACCGGATGGTTTGGTGTCGAATACCTGCTATCCTGTTCTCAATGAATAATGTAAACCCTTCCTCTTGTATGTAAGCTGAGGCCCCAAATATGGATTTATATTGTATAATATTTAAAAGGTTACTATTCTGTGAATATTGATACAATGGTCTATGGCGAATGGTGCAGAAGCTATGTAGTAGCAGAAGATATGGTGTGGGCTACAGAGTATTGTCATCTGGCTGTTGGGATTTTAATTATGGCAACAAAATTATTATTACACTTCTCAAGATTTTATTGTAATTTGCTATTTTCTCACCAATGTATTAATGGCAGATCATTTGGGTTGCCATGCCAACTATTTTCAAATTCCCTACGGTCTTGTCAACATTTAAGTGTCATTTGCCATTTTCTCACAATTTAAAATATTTCTACTGATAGTTTAGCTTCACGACTACAAAGGTCTTACTGCAAAAAAAACCTGTTCAACACTTGTTTAAAAACAAAAATGAATGGGATTTGACGTTTTGTTATGTTTAATATGTTGTTTTAATGTTTTGTAGTAATATGGGAAAGTTCTATCGAACTGTGAGTAATATTAAGCCTGAAAACCACTGTCGCCTGGCGTTGCTGCTGCCTACTGCTATAGAATAATTGTTCCGCAAAATTATCATCTCGAGATGTCAAAAGCAGATAAATGTGATAAGAAAACGAAATTCCATTTTTATTTTTTTATTTTTCGTAGTCAATTAGGATTTTGTAGAAGAAAAAAAACTATCGGAAAGCGTTCTGCCAGTATATTTAAAATTTAACCGTCTATTTCATTTTAACAAGCTTGTGTGAGTTAAGCAGATTCAAAAGCCTGGCTAGTAAAATAGCTAAAAAAATAAAAAGTATAAAGGGACTCTTTCAAAGTAGGGTTTTATCGAAATCCCGGAAGTATCCTATATTAATATACTGTTGCTATCTCAACACAAACCATGCAAGTATTAAAAATTCGATTAATTGACTTTAATAGACTATGCGATTCAGTGTTACCATATAAACATATTAAGTTAAATATCCGCTAACATTTCTATTGTATCTGTCAGCCAGGCTTTTCAAAAAACAGAAACTGACTGAATAATGTAGACATTAGTGTTTAAAATTAAAACAGGGAGCCCGAGCCTCTTTCTGTAACAGGAATATCAATAGTCTATCGATTGTTGCCAGTGGCGAAAATGTCGTGTTTGGCCGTGGTTCGCCGAACAAAGGCTCCGCCGACTAGCCAACTACGGCATTTTGCGCTCTTGGGAGCAATCGATACACTTTTGCCTATTCGTGTTCCGTAAGACTCGAGCCCCAGATGTCTATGACATCGAAAATCGCAATAAAAATCGTAGATTTCGGTTCTGAATGTTAAAATTGTATATTTTTTTCCTATTCTTAAGTTTTTTATTGTATGTAAGTATGTGTATGTATGTATGTACGTGTGTTATAATTATAAACTAATAAGGTTAGGTGATACTGTTAAAAAGCATACTAAATAATTGCCTTGAACAAAAATAGATTTTTATGTAAAATATAAATGTTTCCTCTTACTTTCAAAATTCCTATTTTGGAAACAAGTACAAAAATAACGTAAGGGGATATTTGAAGCTGTATTATACATTTGAAAAAATATAAAGTTTTTATTGAAAGCGCGTGTTTTTGTGCTGCAAATTTCACTTAAAATAAATACGCTTCATTCACCTAAATATAGTGATATATTAAAGTCTACAACTTTAAAAAATACGCATATACCGAATGATATAGGCGTATTTTTTCAGACATTTCGTCTCAAATAGTTGAAAAATCTTACTTTATTATACTTGTACAATGTTGTCTTTATTTCTCTATAATGAGCTGGTTGTATGCGGTTATCTAAGAATAGATTTTTTTATTCAATGCGTGGTGCGTATTTTTTTTACTAAGCTAGATTTAGCCGACAGCTTTTACAGAAATAAAAAATGTTAAATAAAATATATTTATTAAAGATGTAGGGGACTTAAGTGTATAGGCAACGGGTAAAGCATTTTTTTCTTAAGTGTCTCTTGTTTTAAATGAAGTATTGTACCAAGAGCTAGATAAAAATAGGCTGTGGCTTTTTCTTTTTTCTGGCTGACATACTGGCTGGTTTTTTGTTGCAATCGCCAGCGAGAATGCATGTTTTTGTTCCGTGATTAGATAGTTCGGCTATGAAAAGAACCACCTACTAGTGTACTAAATTACATGTAAGAGTCAATAGTTACTCAATAGACTTGCACAGGGCTAACTGTAATTCAAATCACATACAAAAAAAAATTATTCTTGCCAGTAAAAAAAAAAATTTTTTTTGATAGCCTTACTAAACAAAAAGCTTGCGTAAAGCCCCAGCCACAAGTTGTAATATATTATTACGTTAGTTTCTTTTGTACTGTCGAAAAACCACATTGAAAGAATTAAAGCATTAAGATATGTAACATAGATCTAAGTCTTGATAATAAAAATATGTGAAAGATATACCATGCTGTTTTGTATTCAAGTGATGGATGTTTGTTGATGTTCCATTGACCACGTTGGCTGGTTGGCACAATTAAATAACCTGATTAATCACCTTTGTTCGATTCGAAATCGATATTCGATCGATGGTTTCTGAACGGTCATTTTTAATTTGACGTTAGCTGTCAATCTGGCAGTTTTGACAACTGACAGACGAAAGCGCTCGCAATGTAAACGCGTTTTGGTTAGGGTGTTGAAATTAAATCGCAGGGCATCTGGAATGTATTCGGGATTCCCTCAGGATTGTTAATATAACTGAGTGTGTTGTTGTCTCTCGAACCAGATAAAGTTCGGATTTTCGTGCCCGATTTGTATTTACCAGTAGAAACATAACCTGTGTTGGGCACTGTGCTCATCACGTTGGCCCGCCAGTCATACCTGGTTGGCTGAAGAACCTGTCTACCAAGAAGAGCCTAGGGTGCACCCGGGCCTTGCAGAGAGACAGGAGGTTGACGGGACCGAAGCACAGACCAGGTTAGATCTACCCCACATAACTTCAGCTCGGTGAATCGCCGACGTTCATCACTTCTTGGCACCTGATCGTCACGCTACCTCGTAGCTGATGGGCCCCTACGAGGTCATTAGGTGCTGAGAAGCCTGAACATTTTGGTAGCTAGAGCGTGGCTTCCTGAGATTTGCAGCCGTCAAGGGCTCCAGGAAGGCACGATTTGGGACTATCAATCTGTAGGTATAGGCGGTTAAGTAACTTGGTTGTTCCTATATCCACATAGATTGGTAGTATTGTAAGCTATAAGTCTATTGCTAGTAGTAGACAGACAGATATTGAATTGAAATTTGCATTGAATTACCAGTTAGTCAATCTATTACTGGTCTAGTAATGCTATTGAATGAATGTTTTGGTTAACATAGGTAGTTACATCTATTGATAGCAGGCTATTACATTGTTTTCAGTTTATAGCAATTTATAACTTGAACTAATATTGACTATCTGTGTGTGTTATAATGATAAAGGGAAACTAAATTGTTGTTTACAGAATTTATATAGATATAAAACTCGGTTCCTATTGTTTAAGGAAAACAACATTGTTTAAGTTATAGTTTAGGGTTCCCTCGTTTGGGTTATAAACTGGAGGGTCCAATAAAATTGAGTTACTGCAAATTGTGAGTAAGTATCGTTCCGATGATGTCGTTATCTGAAATCCAGAAGGGTGTTTCTAAGGAACTCAGATGGTTTTCCTCCGCACACGGTCTGATAGACCGTTTAGATAGGCATGATGTGGTATTGGAGCGGTCTATGGACGTTAAGGAACGTTACAATAGGGTGCTCGAATTGTCCGCGCAGGCGGAATCAGTTGATGGTTGTGCACCTGACAGGCTGTCACGGTTGATAGGGGATCTCGACCAATGTATGGAGATGGCAGCTGCTATCACGCAGAAGGCTGCGGACATACGTAGACAGCGCGAGTCCAGCCATGATGGTGACATTGAAGCACCTCTGCCGCATCAGGGATCGGGGTCCAGGTTACCTGCCATAACTATGCCTACTTTTGAGGGCGTGTCCGGTGAATGGATGAGCTTCATCAATCTGTTCGACAGTTTGGTGCACATGCGATCGGACATTACCAAGTCTGTCAAGATGGCTCAGCTGGTGGCAGCATTGAGGGCTGAGCCTAGGGAGCTGGTCGCTCATTTGACAGTTACGGAGGGTAACTATGAGACGGCCAGGCAATTGTTGGTCAGACGTTACCACAACAAACGGAGGTTGGCCAATGCCCAACTGAACCGTTTGTTTAGCATCCCGGTTGTGAACAAGATCGGGGCCATACAGACGGAGGTTTTAAACCCATTGTTGTCCGTCACCAAGGCTCTAGAGAATCTTGGACTTCCGGTTGGTGAATGGTCGTACCTACTGTTGTACATTGTACTTTCCCGCCTACCCGCTGACGTGCAGACTCGTTTCGAACAGTCTCACGGGAGGTCGGCCGAGGACCTGCCCGCCTTCTCCGACTTGGTCGGATTTTTGGAAGAGGAGACTCGACGGGCAGAGAATTTGGGGTTGACGGTCACCCATCCTTCGGAGCCACAGAGAGCTGCCGGGAGCGCTGTGAGTAGGGGCCCTCCGACGAGGAAGGACCGCACAAACCGGCAGTCGTATGGGACTGTGAGTGAATTGACCCCACATGGTGAGACTTGCCCATGTTGTAGGCAGATTGGCCATGCTGTGGCCAATTGCAATAAGTTCGGGGAACTTAGGGTTCAGGGACGGCGCCGGATGGCCAAGCAGCGGAGCTGGTGTTTCCTGTGCCTCGGGCCACACATGGCTAGGGACTGCACGCGCACACAAATGTGCGGATATTGTGGTGGGCCCCACAACAATCTGTTGTGCATGAACCGGTCCGGCCAACAGCCACCACAGGGCCGTACCCAGGGTGACACGGCATGGGGCCCTGAGAATTCGTTTGCGACTCGGAGCGCAACTCAGGAGCCAAAGTCCCCACGTGCACAGGGCAGTACTAGGGTGCAGGGCCGCACTCAGGATCATTACATGGGGGGCCCTGAGTTTTCGGTTGCGACTCAGCATCCGACTCAGCGGGACATTGGGTGTGTTGAGCGGGCCGTAACGGGCGGGTGGCATGGGACACCTCCGAGCTATGCGGGTGCGGTTCGGACGCCACCTCAGTTGTCGCCCCGCTCGTCGCCACGTCCTCGTCGGTCACATGTGATGTCCCCCCCGCTCATGGAGCGGCCACGGTTGAATTCACGCCCACCCCCCTTTACGGGGAATCGTAGGGTAGCAATGGAACCGGCGCGTGGGCCATTTGTATAATGGGACCCTCTGGCGTATAGCTGCATACCTGATCGGTTACAGGCAGATTGGGGCCCCGGGGGCCCTCGCTAGGAATTTGCGGCCCAACAATTTGTTGCCCCCCAACCGGAGACGGTGGTGTTACCGATCGCCTCTGTGCTTGTTTGGGATTTGGCGGGCAACCCAACATACGTTCGCGCCCTATTAGATTCTGGAGCTCAGGGCTGCATTGTATCGAATGATTTAGCAAAATGGTTGGGCCTCAAGGTAAATAGGTATAATAAATCAATACGGGGCGTGGGGAATGTTACGGTTACGAATGTAGTTGGTCAATCGGTGATCACGTTCTCTCCACGTTATGACATTTTGACAAAAACATCCGTGCAAGCTTTAGTAATGACGCATGTCATGGGCAGACACCCCTTGGTGAAGTTGAATCCGGCTGTTCGATTCCTGACATCAGGACTCAAGTTGGCGGATCCCGATTTTGACTCTCCAGCCCCGGTCGACCTGCTACTGGGAGCAGACGTTCTGGGTAGGTTACTGTTGTCGGATCGGCGAGTTCTTCAGCCGGACGGGTTGATTGCTGTGGATACTAAGTTTGGTCACGTGATCATGGGTCCGGCATTGCCAATGGTTAGGCCTGCCGAGTCAGATGGCATACTTATTGGCTCTGCGTTGTCAGACGCCATCCAACGTTTCTGGGAGATAGAGGAACCTCCCACCGTTCGTCGAGTCGACGCAGACGAAGAAGAGTGCGAGCTGTTTTACCAGAATAGTACTGGTCGCCTTCGTTCTGGTCGTTTTGTAACTCGACTGCCTTTCAGGGCCGATCGACCGCCACTAGGAGAATCTAGGAAGATGGCTGAGACGAGATTGATGTCGATGGAGCGTAGGATGTCAAGGGACGCCGTATTTAAACAAAAATACGTCGATTTCATGAGGGAGTATGAGTCGTTAGGACACATGTCGGTATCGGGTGTGGACTGGAGATCTGAGGATCATTGTTTCCTTCCACACCATGCCGTCCTGCGAACCGCTACCGGCAAGATTCGAGTTGTTTTTGATGGGTCAGCACCTACCTCGAACGGGATGTCCCTGAATCAGTGTCTACATTCGGGACCCAAGTTGAGTCGTGATATTTCGGATATTCTCACGAGCTTTCGGAGACACCAGATTGTATTTGTCGCAGACATTCGGATGATGTTTAGGCAAACGGTAATTCATCCGGCTGACAGAAGGTATCAGTTGATACTTTGGCGTGAGACCACGGCCGAGCCAGTCAAGGTCTATGAGTTAAACACGAACACGTATGGGTTACGGTCTAGCCCGTATTTGGCGATGCGTACCCTGCGGGAGTTGGCGTCGCGTGACCGTGTGAGCTATCCTAGAGCCGCCGCTATCCTGGAGCAAGATTTGTACGTCGATGACGTCTGCACAGGGGCAGCCAGTGTAGAGGAAGCTCTGGACCGACGTGACGAGCTCATTCAATTGCTGGAACGAGGCGGCTATGAACTACGCAAGTGGATGTCCAACTCCCCTGAGTTGATGACTGGTATCCCAGATGAGTTTCAACAAGACCCGCACGTTTTTGAGAATCCTGACAACCCTAACATGTTGTCAGTGCTTGGAATTCAGTACCGGCCCGTCCATGATGAGTTTACCTATCGGGTGGTTTAAGAAACACCGAAGGCCTGGACGAAGCGGTCAGTACTGTCAAAGATTGCGAGAACGTTCGACCCGAATGGATGGATTTCTCCAGTCACCTTTGCTCTCAAATGTTTTATGCAAAGGCTATGGGCGGCTCAGTTGACCTGGGACACCCACCTCTCAGGTGATTTGTTGACTGATTGGACGCGAATGTTCACCGCGCTATCGGACATAAATAATGTATCGCTGCCGAGGAAATTGGTCCCTGCTGGGGATTACAGGGCAACCCTTCACGGGTTTTGTGATGCCTCTGAACGAGGGTTTGCGGCAGCGGTTTATTTGCGAACCGTCACCTCCATCGGGGAGCTCGACGTGCGTTTGGTTTTAGCAAAAAGCAAGGTAGCGCCTATTCGGACAAGGATGACGATTCCATAACTGGAACTGTCCGGGGCTGCTCTTTTGAGCAAACTTTTGAATCACACTCTAACAGTGTTGCGTGGGTCAGTGGTTTTGGAGGATACGGTGTACGCTTGGACGGACAGCCAGATTGTTTTGTGCTGGCTGAAGGCTTCGGTCCATAACTTAGAGGTTTTTGTTGCGAACCGTGTCTCCCAGATTGTGTCGTCTGAGGTCCCACTGACCTGGAGACATGTACCAGGAGAATTGAACCCGTCTGATTGTGCATCCAGGGGATGTCAGGCTCCTGAACTCGTTAGACACCATTTGTGGTGGGGACCACCCTGGCTTGCCAAGAGAGAATCGGACTGGCCCCACAGCCATGTAGTAGTATCTTCGGATCATGGCCCCAGAGCGGCCGTGCATGTTACCCAGAAGGCTGAGGACCCTGACGCCGGGTTTCTGCTGGACCGGTATAGCTCACTTGACAAGTTGATAAACGTGTCCACTTGGATTAGGAGATTCGCTCGAAATTGTCGTACTCCTCGCGATCAGCGAACGTTGAACCCTATTCTGACTCCGGCAGAGCGAAACGAGTCGCTGTTGAATTTGGTCCGGTTGGTACAGTCCTCGAAGTTTGGGGCAGAATTGGAGATTATACGAAGTGGACGTTCGAAATTGAAGGGAGCCGTCGCGCGTCTCAACCCCTTTGTTGATTCGACCGGGTTACTTCGGGTAGGAGGAAGATTGCGCAATGCGAATCTGTCGTATTCGGCTCGTCACCCACTTCTGCTCCCCAAGAGGGGACAGTTAGTTGAATTGCTGGTGACTGATCGTCATATTAAAAACGCGCATGCCGGCTGTAACGCGTTGTTGGCCACGCTCCAGCGGGAGTTTTGGATCTTATCTGCCCGCCGTGCCATACGGAACATCGTGTTTCGGTGCATGCCTTGTTATCGACTTAAGGCTGCCACGATGCAACCTCTCATGGGGGACTTGCCCCCTGATCGTGTGAATGAGGTTAGACCGTTTTCAGGTGTTGGTACGGATTTTGCAGGACCGTTTATGGTGAAGAGTTCACGATTGCGTACCGCTAAGCAATACATGGCGTACCTATGTGTGTTTGTTTGTTTATCTACCAAGGCGGTACATCTCGAGCTCGTTGTTGATCTCTCGACAGAGGCTTTCATTGCTTGTTTGGATAGGTTTGTTTCTCGAAGGGGACTTCCAACTTTGATCCGCTCTGATAACGGCACTAACTACATAGGTGCGGAACGATACTTACGAGAGATAGTCAACTTTTTGAATGTAAATAAAGTGGATATTGGAACGGCCCTCTCCCGTCGGGGTATACAGTGGACCTTCAGCCCACCGATTTGCCCCCACTGGGGTGGGATTTTTGAGGCCGTGGTTAAGTCAGCTAAGACGCACTTAGGGCGTATAGTAGGTCAGACCGCGCTGACTTTTGAGGAGCTCGTGACATTGTTTTGTAAGATCGAGGCCGTTCTCAATTCGCGACCGTTGTGTCCGCTCAGCTCGGATCCAAATGACCTGGAGGCTCTGACCCCAGGCCATTTCTTGATAGGACAGCCACTTAATGCGTTGCCCGAGCACCCCTTCGAGGGAGTGAAATTGTATCGGTTGTCAAGGTATCAGATGTTGCAGCAGTTTACTCAGAATTTCTGGAAGCGTTGGTCGCTCGAGTATCTGTATATCTTACAACAACGCCTTAAGTGGACTGACAAAACTAGCCCCCCTAGTGTTGGTGACCTCGTTCTGGTTAAGGATGCTAACCTACCGCCACTACGTTGGCGCAGGGGGCGCATTGTTAACTTGTTCCCTGGCAAGGACGGGACCCCCCGATCTGCAGAGGTTCTAGTAGGAGGCTCGGTTCTAAAACGAGCGGTAGCAACGTTGTCTCGGCTGCCCGTAGATTAGGGGACAGGTGGGTGCCTGTCCGGGCGGGTGATTGTTCGATTCCAAATCAATATTCGAGCGATGGTTTCTGAACGGTCATTTTTAATTTGACGTTAGCTGTCAATCTGGCAGTTTTGACAACTGACAGACGAAAGCCCTCGCAATGTAAACGCGTTTTGGTTAGGGTGTTGAAATTAAATCGCAGGGCATCTGGAATGTATTCGGGATTCCCTCAGGATTGTTAATATAGCTGAGTGTGTTGTTGTCTCTCGAACCAGATAAAGTTCGGATTTTCGTGCCCGATTTGTATTTACCAGTAGAAACATAACCTGTGTTGGGCACTGTGCTCATCACGTTGGCCCGCCAGTCATACCTGGTTGGCTGAAGAACCTGTCTACCAAGAAGAGCCTAGGGTGCACCCGGGCCTTGCAGAGAGACAGGAGGTTGACGGGACCGAAGCACAGACCAGGTTAGATCTACCCCACATAACTTCAGCTCGGTGAATCGCCGACGTTCATCACTTCTTGGCACCTGATCGTCACGCTACCTCGTAGCTGATGGGCCCCTACGAGGTCATTAGGTGCTGAGAAGCCTGAACAACCTTGATCGTGGTATGATGCTCTGCAGCACGACCAAGGCGGATTTTCACTTTTTTATTTAACCTTTTGACCGCTCCATTCGGCACTGGCCGACTTTTCGTATTCGTATTCGTATATATTTATTGCACATAAAACGACATAAGATATAATAAAACAGAAAGGACATCTACAAAGGCATGCTTATCTCTAAATAGAGATCTCTTCCAGCAAACCCAACTTTTATGTTCGTAGTTTTAGTAGATTGTCGTCAGCTGCTGAAGTTTGTAAGAACAAAACGCCTTACAACGCCTTAAAAAAGTTATAGCAATTTTCAATAAAATATTTTCAATAGGCCCAGAATACATAATAGTACTACGCACAGAAAGATTACTCCACAAATACACTTAAATAAATAGCTACTCTCGCTACGCGGCAATAAAGCGCAATCTAGCTCGCACGCTACGTACAACAATCGCTAAGCACCTACAGAATCGGTTGTCTCGCCCGTGCAGGCTAGATTGCGCCGCATCACTAAGCCTGAGAGCTTATTTTACTCTGACATCGCAAGGTCGTCCTGTAAACTCCTGTCTCGCTTGATCACGCTACTTGTGCGCACGTGCGATTTGTGTTTGTGAATTTTACTCCACTCTATCTAAGAGAGGTGTTTATAGTACTTATTCACGCTATTGGTAAATTCTAAGGCTAGGTAGGTACCTACCTTCTTACTTACGTAATTGTAATTTGTTTTATACTGGGTCTATAGTGTTTACTAATAGGTAAACAAAAAGGTATTAAATTAAAAAGGAATCCAATTTTATTTGTGAACAATACCTTTAGGCACCCTAAAATATTAGGTACTTAAGTCATTGTTGTTGCAAAAATCACAGAAAAGTTGCTAATGAGGAGCGGCTAACGCGCGAGGCGGCTGCGATCCAAGCGAGCGGCAAAATACCTGAATTCCCGTCGGTCGGTTTGGCCGGTCGAACATACCTAAACTGTTGAGTGAGACCCCCCTGCTAGGTCGTGTATTACTAAATTACTATAACTATTTCTCTAAATAAAAGGAAGAAAATGAAATTTTCCAGCAATAGAAATACTTTGATTTAGTAAGTTGTTCGAAACGCGCCAAAATTCAGGGAAAAAGCTCATTTCATGCTCTTCCTTTTAATTAAGATGCCTTGTTTCTTAGATAAAAATGATCATTATGATTTAGCCTTACGATCGGTGTTTCATATTTGGCGGGTTCGATTCCTAGTTAACACACGCGATTTTTTTAGGGCACTTTCCCTCCATGTGGCATACATAGTCGTGGGCTATCCTGTATATCAGTCAGTGAGTCAGTCAGGACTGTAAATTCTGAGTATAGATAGATGTTTAATTACACCTCTCATGTTATGTTTTATTGCTAATGTTTTATTTTTCTGGGAAATAAAATATACATAAAAGTTGATGTCATTTATTAATTAATTAATTTATTATTTACATTATTAGTTTGACACAAACAAATCGACACAAACAGATAAATACAGATTCAGATTCAAATTCAAATTCTCGATAATATAAGAATTCAGATTCTATTGCAATAATCAAGGGACAACACAATCATACCTTTCTCTCACAGAATTTACCACATTCTCGCATAATATCCCTCCATGCATTACCAAACAGATCATTCACTGGTGCTACTGCCAACAGTGCGTTGAGGATGTCCCGCCCCCGCACTACCGGAGACTGCTGGCGGGCAAGTACCGCGCAGTCACTGTCGCCTTGCAACAATCGACACACAGTCTGAAGCTGTTCGGTGTTACGTCTCACCTCTAGTGAGTTTTATCCAAGCATACCCAATATAAAAGCGGATGCATAAAGGTTAGGGTAGTATTCAAATTTCCGCTTTTATAGGTATCGTAGAAGTGTACGCATAGATAAAAATGTATAGTAGGAAAGGACAGTTTCTTCATTAGGACGTCATTATCGACTCTATCAAACGCCTTGCGCAAGTCTAGGTAGGCGACGTCCATCTGACATCCGCGACCCATACTCTCCGAGACCATGTCGACCTACGTCAGGAAGTTGGTAGTTACAGAGCGACGACTCCCGAATCCTGAATCCTGGGCAGATTTTACCATATATGATTGATTCGAACAATTTTGCTAATGAACTCAGGATCGCTATATGACGATATAGGTTTACAGAGGCAGTGTCACTTGTCAGGGGATGGGGCTTTCTTGAGGGAGCATCCAGCTAGGCTACCTTTCTTGCCCAATTGCTAGGTTGAAAATATGACCCAAAGGTAAGACCAGTTGATCGCTGTCTAGAATAGCAGCCAAACGGATGGACGGATTTTATTGCGGTTTTTCGTAACTGGTAGACTTCACTGTAAGGGTTCTTAAATATCAATTTACTTTATTGCACGGTAAATAATGAGTACAAACACACGAAACTTACGCGCAAAGGTGAGCTTATCTCTAAAAAGAGATTTTATTAAGGACAGTCTAGTGCACAATAAATGAAATAACTTCCTACTATTCACTAAATAAAATATAAGTATGATAAAAGTAATATAATACATTATGAAACATATACATATGTAGAGGAATAATATATATATTAACATAATACTTAAACTTAATACGGATTTTACTAATTTTTTTTTTTTAAATCAGTTTAGTAGCTCAAAAGTTATTAGCTTAACAAGGAATAGCTGTCAAACAGGTGGACAGATTTTAATGAGATGTTTTGTAGTTGTTAGTAGACTTCCTGCAATGGTTCTTCGTTATATTTTATTAAAATACGTTCAGCGGTTCAAAAGTTAACAACTTTAATTTTTTTTAAAAATTAAGCCAATGTTAGCAGTAAGGTTTCATTAATTTGTCGGGGATATTTTATATTTTAATATATATGGTACAGTCGTATTGTAAAGCCCAGTTTTTTTTAATAAAATCTTATTTTACCACCCCAAAGGAAAAAAGGTTTACAATAATAGCTATGATTATTTCATTCTCGTACAATGCCACCTAAACTCTTAACAAACCGTAAGTGCCCATGTTTTTGTTTTGTACGCCTGCTGGTTTCGTTACTTTAATGACTTTTTAAATCTTCAACGCCAACTTTTGCTTCGCTGTTAATTCTGTCGCATTTGTGCAAGTCACATCATTTTCAGAGTTGTCAATCGACAATCTGGTAATCAAACTATGTAGTGCCGAAAGCATTTCATCTGATGTTCGTCTTCTGAATGTTTCTGTGTCAGTCTGTTGGATATTCACAAAATATGACTCTTTTTCGTGTAAATACATTAACGCAGAAGTCATGTCATGGAGTCACCGTTGTTGGATTCGAACTTTTAACTGTTTCATCAGGTTGTTGCTGGTGCTGTTGTTTTGATCCATCATACCATACAACATCAAATGAAGTGAAGCATCCGCAGTGATTTATGCATCGCGCTGACAGAGTGCTTCAACCGTCGCCTTGATAACTTCTAGACTGCCATGCAAGCAGCGGAGAATATGTAGCTCAAGTTGCGTGACCGGCCGCTGTATCTTCAGATTGGAGCAATATTTATGGACACTTTCATGCAGCTTCAAAAACCTTCCAATCATATCGCTCATGCTGCTTCATCTTGTCTGGCAGCCTAAGATCAGAGTCATTTCATGCCCGTGTTCCTGACGGACATATTTTTGGAAGATGTCTTTTTAGAGGGTGATTTTATGATAAAACGCATTAATGTCCTTACCTTCTTAAAAGTTATAAAGGAAAACTTTTTCAGGTCCTGCATTCGTTTGAAATTCAACTTCAAATGAATCGTTGTTGTCATCGTCTTCTTCAATATCCTCACTCGCCACTTCATCACTTGATTCAGAGGTATCATTGATTCGCGCAACAGGCTGATCTTTAAACTTGTATAGGGAATCAAGTACTGCTAGCTGGATCCCGACCGCCATACATAGTTATTATTGCCCTCCAAATAATCTCCCCATTTTAGTCATTACACTAGCACCATAAGTCACTAAACAAACTATGTCATTCAGCGTGAGACCATACTGGGCAAACCGTTATTCTAGATAGTTCAATCCTGCTTTAGCCGGCATACTCCCTATGATTCTCAAGAGACCTAGGTTCCTGAATTTGATGTCACCAAAATATCCATGCAATATGAAATTCATGGCGTGTCAATGTTCATTCGTCCAATGACGCTCCAAATCGGTCATCATTTTTCTTCATAGTTTGTATCTGTTTCATCAGCTCTCTATTTTTTCATCGTACTTTTCTGTCACAATAGTAGTTATGCCTGTGGGAGATTTTGGGGGAGAACATATACTTTCTGCAGTTAACAACTTCCTCAGTACCTCGGATCTCCAAAATTTCCGCAACGCAAAGCCTTCCACTCCACGAGTCAGCCGATGAAAAGTAGTCAGTTAGCATGGTCTTTTTGGTCGGAGGCGTCTCTTCTGTGTGCTTTGTTAGTTTTGGACGTAATTGCTTTCTCAGCTTTAATTGAAATATTATGAGCACATTTCAGGTGTCCGTGTAATCCGGTGGTGCTCCCTTCACCAGATTTTATGATTGCGAAGCAGAGTTTGCACTTAGCTGAACCTACATCTTCTGATCGAAAAAAGTGTGTCCATACAGAACAATCTTTTCTTCTGTTTTCAAACTGGAAAATTTCGGTTTTTTTATCCTGATGACCTGAAAAAGAAATGTTGATATAAATTGGAGAATGGTAATATATATTACCATTCTCCACCACGAAATATACACCGTATCTGCCTAATGCTTATATCACATTTATACGGTATATCAGCTTTAAACGATTAAATACAATAAGTAAAGTTTTCTCAAAAATAGTATGAAATGTTCCCGTAACATCTGTGAAGATAGTATCCGAAAGTGACTCATCCTGGACAATTTTTAGAAGTGTCCAGTAAGTAAGTATGAAATCCCATTACATATCATAATATTTAAATATAGAACATTTTTTTTTTCAAAAATAAGCTAAGGAGGTTATTGGCAGTTAGGGGCCTTTAATAAAAAGGAGGTACCATAGAGGTTGATGTTTTCCGAATTGCACTTATATTGTAAGATGTAAAATGGCGGAAAACTCAGTTCATTCGTATTTTTTACTATTTTGATACTAATTAGGAATTAGGAATTCGATACTAACAGAAGAAAAATAAGAATAAAATAACATATTCACAATAAACATAAATGGTTTTATTTTTGAGAAAAGCCCTATACACGCTTCAACCATAAGTGCCATCATGGCCTCGTATTATAGCCAGACCTCCCCTTCGGCTCGGCCGGCTAAATCATGCTCGTCCAGGATGGATTACTTACTGGTCTCTGCAGTAATGGACTATTTCTCAAAAATTGTATGAAATGTTCCCATAAAATCTGTGAAGATAGTATCCGAATATGACCCAACCTGGACAATTTTTAGAAGTGTCCAGGAAAACGCAAAAGTGTCCAGTAAGTAAGTATGAAATCCTATTACAAATATCATAATATTTAAATATAGAACTTTTTTTTTAAAGATAATCCAAGGAGGTTATTGGCAGGGCCTTTAATAAAAAGGAGGTACCATAGAGTTTGACTTGTCCGAATTGTACTTATATTGCACGATGTAAAATGGCGGAAAACTCAGTTCATTCGTATTTTTTCTATTTTGATATTAGGAATTCGATATTGACAGAAGAGAAAGAAGAATAAAATAAAATATTCACAATAAACATAAAACTAATACGAAATATATGTATTTATTATATTGGGGTTGTGGCATTATATCAGTATCTTAAACAACATAAAGCAATTTAAAAAACGTCACTTAAAGTTATTTTGGCGGCATTGACTTCATTGAAATAAAATATTTAGGAAAGAATAAAAATTGCTAAAAATGAGTTCTGAGTTCTCATGAATCAGATTGCGACATAGATTGCACGCCTCTTTATTTAAAAGCCGAGGTGGAATTGGCGAGAAATAATTTTTCATTACTCATACTCTGAAAGGGGGTCATTGTTCATCCAGGCACCGTGCTGAAAGTGGTACATGCCTGCTCTAAAGCAGAAAAGTATTAAAATATATATACATATATGAATCGTAGTTTATATTGAACAACGCAATGGTAGTAACCTATACAGCCATAAAACGATTTATTCTTCATTTATTAGTTTTGTTGACATTTAAATTCTTTTTGATGTTTATAATTAATATAATGTACTTTATGTATTTATTAGTCACTTTCAAGGCGAGATGTGATTTGCGAAATAAATTAAAACAATATTTCTCTAACGATCAATAACTGTACAAACGTTAATATTAATTTCAAGTGACTGTTTTTTAATAAAATAATTTTGATTTCAAGTGACTCTGTTTTTTAATAAAATAATTTTGATTTTAACTGGCTTGTGTTTACTTTCCTCGTATTCGTAATGAAAAGTAGAGTGTTTTACTCGGGTGATAGCCCGGTTAACAATCGACTATACTTCCACCCAAGCATAAGGAGAGATATTTGCACAATTATGAAAAGTGGAAAGCTGAACATAAAACTACAAGTTGGTCAGAAAATGTAATTTAATTTTGAGAAAAGCACTATACACACTTCGACCTTAGGTGCCATCCTGGCTTCGTATTATAGCCGGCCCTCGCCTTCGGCTCGGCCGGCTAAATCATACTCATCCAGCATAGCATGGTCTGCAGTGATGTACTAAAACAAAGTGTTACCCGTAAAGAGTAGCTTCAAAATGCCGGTACTATAAATTTACCGGTTTCAGTCCTTTTATGCAATTAAAGTTATCTAATACTATTACGTCTAATGGATTTACATTGCTGATTAATTATAAGCTGACAATTTAGGAACCAAACTACCAAGTTATGTATTAATCTATCACTGAAAAGTTGAATGTCTGTTGCTTGATTTGTAGGATCAGCGGCTTTGTTATCTAAAAATTAGTAAGTAAAGAGGAATTGGCAGCGGTACAAATATACCTTAATACACCTAACATAAAGGTTAAAACAACCGCCCCGCACCGCCGCGCAGCGCCGACCTAGAAGTATCTTTGATAATTCCGTCACCTCTAACTTTTAGGTTATCTTCGAATGTTTAGATAATGAAGTCCTCGAAATCTACTAGAGCAGTGTTTTTATTATAGACAAGATATTATTTAGTTGCAGTTCCTAATTGCATAAGATCCCAGAAATAAGAAATAAGGGGAAAAGTTGGAACTTGATGAGAAATAACGCTGCTCTACAAAGGTTACAAAATAATTCTACATTACAATTAAAATATACTTTGGAGGGTACTAACATGGTCACTTCTTAACACAGATATTCCTACACACTAATAATATTAGCAGTTTAAACTATTTTACACACTTTTGGACAGAACTCACTGCAATTTATTTACGAAAACTAAGCGACTGAGTGAACGTTTGACGCGTGCAGTGTCGTGAACTCATGAGTTGACTTGGGAACGTGCTAGAAGCGCGCGCCAATTCGAAAATGGAACGCCGATATTCTTAAGTAATTGATCAATTTTATTAAAAACACCGGAACTACAGGTGGTGTAAAAAAATACCGATGTTTTTTAGAAACATCTTTTTATCCCATATAAAAGTAGGGAATATTGATGTTGTTACGGGGAAAAAGTTAGTGAGATGTGAGTGGCAACATTCTTACGAATACGAGCCGTAGAATACAAAGTTAAAAAGAAACAAATTCAAATTGAGTTGAGTTTATTGAGGTTATTTATTCTGCTACGTTAACCGTTATCCACTAGTATCAAGGTTCTAAGTGCAGTGAATAATTTATTAGATTATAGCTTTGCTGTACCTAGTAGTTTTAATTCCAACAGTTTCGTAATCAGGCGTTATCAGTATCAGTATAGCCCACGACCCTACCCGGAAAAGTGCGATAGGAAAGATAAAATCAATTCTCGCACCGACCATCTTGGCCGGATATTTCTCTCTTGTTTTTTAATTTCTCTTGCACCGAAGAGTTTGCATTTCCGTGATTTGAGTCGAGTGCTTGTTGTTCGTCAGAAATCAGAATGCGTGGAATTATTCATATACAAGTCGGACAGTGTGGAAATCAAATTGGATCCAAGGTCAGTTCAATTTCATATTATTCTGTTTTACAAATGCCGGCACGGCGCACGCAGGCAGTTTAGTAAATTAAGCAGTGTATGTAGGTTACATACCAGATATAGAACATGGGATGGTTAAAATTACGTATAAGGTTCAATTACGTCATTTACCCTAGAGTGGGAGGGAGTTACCGTTGAATAAGCGTCATCCAAAGAGGTCGGATGAAGAGGTAGGGAGGTCGCTAAACGAAAGAGTTTCTTGAGTGTTATCCTTTTGGTTCAAGTCCGATTGTGTAGGTAGAACATTCGGTAAAAAATTTGATTCGTGCGGCACGAATGTAAGGGGGGGAGGGGGTGGTGGGGATTGAGGAGAAACCCCCCCCCCAACCTATAAAACATAAAAATGCATCATTTGATGTGTTTAAAATACCCAGTATTCCGCCCCCTTATCGACACTCTGACCATAAAGTCCTTACTATCATCTGACCCTCTGCATGTTAGCGAGATACACCAGTGTTGAAACATCTTGGTAAGAAGACCTGTTTTCGTTTCAAAAGCGGACAGTTTTATGCCGAAAACTACAATGCCGCATGCCAACAATGAGCACTCGCGACGAGCCGTGACCACGTCCATGTGTGGCCACGGGCTCGAAATTATCAAAATAATATCAGATAATTATCAAGAAATTATCGAATCACTATCACTAATGTAAGATGTTGTTCTTTATATTTTTTCATAAAATTGTTTATTATTTTGTTCTATCCCCTGGAAATTGCTCAGCATTGATAGTTTTTAACAAGTAGGTTGCGAGAAAGTGGATAAACTAAAAAATGTGGGACCGTAAGGCATGGGCTGTAGCGGTTTTTTACATTTTCAACACCATATTTCCGTCATTTGGAAATATTTCCAAAAACTTTACTCGCATAAGGACTATGCATTATTTTTCAACTCTACCTCCGTTCCCTTGAAGTTTATCAGATGAATGGAATTTGTGAAATCATTATAAAAAGCAATAAAATTAAATAAGCCAACTGCATTCATTCATCAGACAAAGCATGGATGTGGCTACATCTAGGCTAGTATATTTTTGTTACTTTCTTAGTGTCATGTCCTATGGTATCTTGTTGTGGGGGAAAGCAGTGGATATTCAAACTATTTTTATTTTACAGAAAAGAGCTATTTGATCAATTTATAATTTAAAACTAACAGACTCCTTAAGAGAGCTTTTTAAAGAAATTTACATACTAACTGTAGCTAGTCAATTTATTTTCGAAAATATAATGTATGCACGCAAGAACCTTACAACATATTCCAAACTAAGCAATAGCTTTACAGCTATTACTTAGTTTGCTTATTGTTAACCTAACAAATAATCACAGATTATGTGCGCCCCGGTTTAAACTCGCGAAGGTTAGCAATTCTTTCAAGGGTCAGTGCATTCTCTACTACATACAAGATACCTCTGGAGATTTTGAAATTGCCATTTGAGCAATTTAAAAAGCATGTTAAAGCAGCTTTGTCGAAAAAGGGATATTACAATGTTCAAGATTACTTAAATGACAGGACTGTATGGGGTTAATCTAGCTCAACACAGACCTCGCTGTTAATAATTTTGTAATTATTTATTCCTGCTTATTAATCATAATAATTACTTTTTTCATATTTGTATTAGTTAGGCACAACCAATTTTTAAAAGAGATCTAAAAATCAATCTGTGGGAGTTTCTACACCCTTCTTCTGTGGTCCAATGTAGAGAAGAGGCAAAAAGTGACGTTTGCTAAGTATATGTAAATATCGAAAGTAAAAAAAAAACAATACCACCCACATACAGACTTATGAATGCACATGGTTATGTATATAGAGTATGCATGTAGCCACACCAAAAACTTTGTAAATTACATTTGTAATCTAAAATCCAACCGACTTTTCACTAAAATTTTTATAGCATATTATTATATTATATGTCACTCTCATGGTCTCCACCAACCAAACGGCTGAACAGATTTCAACAACTCATTTGTTGAAATCTGTTAAGCCATTGGGTCTGTAGTGTTTATTTTACATTTCCAACCCTATTTCTAAAAACTGAATCGACAAAAAAACATAATTATCGAAACTGCTCACAAAATTTCACGAGAATCGGTTGAGAAATCGACCTGTAGAGGAGACCAGCTGGAAATCCCGACATAAGGTATCAATTCTGTCCAAGCTGAACGGAGGCGCTTCGTCGAGATTCGCGCTCGCTTGCTCAGAGGATATCTTATCTTGATAATTATTGTTGAAAATCATCCTTTCGACCCCTGGCGTGCGCCGATTTTACTAACGAAGATAGCCACTGAATAGGTGCCTACAGACGGACACCAGCGCAGAGAAAGGCCCAGATGGATATTTTTGTCTAGAAATGTGTGGGCTCGAAACTTTGCCAAGCAGTGTGACACAGAAAAACAATCTCGATAGCCGGGATATTTTACTATGGTATTTTAATTTAAAGAGGACATAGTGAGGCCTATCAACAGCTCCGGGGTCATCCATTGGTTTTGGGCCATCCTGTGTACAGCGCGCCAGTGCGCGTGCCAGCATTCGAGCCTTGAAGGGCATTCATAAATCATTTCGCTATCTCTGTCTCGCTCGCACTTATGGGGCCCTACAGAGCCGTATAGTGAGGGGGTAAGCATAAATCCTGGGGGAGGATGAAATATACCGTCTTGCGAATTGAATGTGCCCCAATAGTTAATATTCCTAGTTTCGTCCTTTGTTGAAAACCGTAGCATTCATTTGTCGGTAGCGTGTTTGCGTTGTGTAGTTTCGATTTTATTTGGCGGGCCGATGTTGGCTTCATGTCGGAAGAAAGTAACAAAATTACTAAAAGTTAATCAATACATATGCTTACGCGTTTTCGGAAGCATCCAATTTGATCGGAGATTCGTGTTCTACTGAGTTCAGGAGGGTAATGTTTTTAGAGCGTATGTATGCTAATTTGTATGTTTGTTTGTAGACCAAACGGCTGGACGGATTTTAATAAATGAGGTGTCGTTGGACTCGTCTCAGTTGTGGCAATTTTAATGAAAAGTCCATATGTTGGATTTTAGATCGCAAAATGCAGTTTATTGGTGCGGCTAGAAGCCTGACCACTAAAAATCATAAAACAAAAGTAAATAATTTTGTCCGAATTGGATTCGAACCCGGAAATTAAAATTTGCGAAACTGATATCAAACCAATTGCGCCACCACAACCACGTGATAAGCCGCGAAATCTACGATCATATTTGAATGATGATATGGTTTGTTATACAAATATCTTTAATGCCTACCGTCGACTACTGCCTACGCGCAAGCTGCTCTCGTGAGAGCTCCAGAAGGGCCAACGCCTCACGCCCGCACCAAAAAAAGCTTTTTTGCACTTGCTGACGCGGAGTGCGGTCGAAACATCTCACAAGTATTTTTTTGTGATTCTTGCTCCTTGACCTCCGCACCATAGCGCAGAGAGAGGAAGTAGTATTTTGCTTCCTCACCAGGCGGTTTTACATGTGGGGCGTATGGGTCCTTACCGGAGGCAACTCGTTAAACAAGCGCATGCCTAAACAGGCGTAGGTGGAGTTGAGAGGCCTAGATCGTATTGTAGCCGGTGACTCATTGTCTTTCACCTTCGCGGGCCCGTTTTCCGGTAGACAATCACGGTCCACTGGACGACGATTGTCAACTTCAAATTTATGTATCCTAAATGTAGGAGACAAACTAGGCGACGTTTCCCGCGACATGTTGCTGCAACATGACAGACAGTGTTGTGAAACATACCCGCATGCATATGAGTACTTACACCATAGTTCTAGTGGCTCTGTGAGCTGTGGACCTTGCCAATAAAACTTACACAATTTTATCTCCGGCTTTTTCTTACTCTTGTATTCCATTTAGCTTTGGTTGGGTTCTGTACCTGTGTTTTGTAAGGAAAAACGGAACCATTGTAGGATCACTCGTGTGGCCGTGCTGACGAGTGTAACGGTATATTGAACGACCGAATTCGGGACCGCATAAGTTGAAATTTGGTACACATGTGTTCATGTGACCCAAACAATAACTTGATACGTTAACATGCTTTATCTACACACGTATCATAAACCCTCTTTACTGCGTCCAAAAACCGCACGTTACGACCAGCATAATGATATACTACTTGTTAAAACTCAAATTTCGAATGACGACACCCGCCTGCGTGCCGCCCCTAGTTTGTCTGTGAAGTTGGTACTACTGAACAAGCTAAAGAAGTGCAAAGCTATGATCAATGCCACAATGCCGGTCGAACATGCGGTTCTTGAACAGATCAAAGAGAGCTTATGTGTGTAAATAAACTAGTCTATATAACTGTACATAATTAGGCATTAAAACTCTCAAACGATATTATTATGCTCGTTTCATAAACCCACTCTCGAGTTTTAATGCCCTCCTTAACTATCAGTCACATAAACTACTATTTTTGTAGTCCATTTCGCTTTGGTTACTTACCTATACCTTAATTTCTGCCATTGTTTGACGTAAAAGAGTGGTGTTATAAGTTGGGGGCGTCTGTCGGTCAGTGTGTCTGTATGTCTGTTGCACCCTAGCACTCAAACAGGTGGACGTATTTAATGCGGTTTCCTGTAAATGTTCGTAGACTTCTCTGCTTAGATATGTTTTACTAAAATCAGTACAGTTCCAAAGTTATCAGCTTAACAAGGAAAAGCGGTAAAACGGGTGGACGGATTTTAATGCGGTGTTTTGTAGTTTGTAGTAGACTTAACTGCGATGGTTCTTAGATATATTATATTAGAATCGGTCCAGTAGTTAAGTTATCAGCTTAAATAAGAAACAAGTAAAAATATTTATATTTTTTTCAAGGAAATGGTTACAATTTGCTAACAGTTGGAGGCGTCTGCGTCCATAGACTAGACTATAAATTAGCATGTGTTTATGGCACGCAGGCCCATGACTCTTCCGAGGTGAATAAGCAAAGGAGTGCTGGCAAAGAAAAAAAGATTTTAAAGACTACCGACATGCAATAAAAGTAGGGATATTGATCGAGTAGTATAATGTGCGATCAGTGTAAAACTGTAAATACGCAGCTTTAAGGGAATTATTTATGTAATTTGGATTCAGCACAGGGATGTGAGAAGATTTTCGTTGTCATCGTAAGAAATGGATTTTAGATAATCAGTTCATTTTAAATTGAATTCATGGTATGTTAGGTGGTAAAAGGATAGTTGACCGAGCGAGCGAAGCGAGCGAAGGGCTCCATATCGACAAGATAGTAAGGCCGATTTTGCTTTCGTCTGTCTCTATGTCTGGTGTCTGTCAGTTCCGGTCTAGGGGCCACAGTTTTCAAGCGATCCTCAAATTAAAGGGCTTTATGAGCCGGTTCTAAAAATATACCGCACTATTATCTTTCGGCCGTTTGTTTTCTAAAACTCCAAAAAATCTTTTCAAAACATACCAAGTTTGGACTCCTCGAAGTTGGAGACGGATTAGTAAAGAGGATCTATACAGACCATGAGAGTGAGTAAAATAAATAGACTATTACTATTTTCGTGAAAAGTCAATAGATTGTATTTTAAATCGCAAAATGTAGTTTACAAAGTTATTGGTGCGGCTACTTTACTACTTGATTTTGATTGAATCTAAAATACTTATCTATAAATTGGTTCACAGACCCCCCTGTTAGCGAGGTTTACTGCCCACAGGGCTACTAGTAGTACATTATGGTACAAGTGTGTGAATGATTACCGCTGAGGCGCCATTCATTGAGACCCGAGGCGATAGATAATAGTACATTACGCTACAAGGGAAGTAAGTGAGCTATTACGGAACGAGATGCAATTTGGTGCCCGTGCGAGCTTCGCTGGCAAAGGACTCTTAAGGATCGAGTGCACCCGAGATATTTAGACGCCCGAGCGAGCGAAGCGAGCAAGGGCGGATATAGTTCGAGAGTGCAATAGCTACTTACAACCCGAGAGAAGTTTACTATTTTACACCTTTCTTGCAAGGAAAATAAAACACAACAAATAAAATAAAACAATGTAATTTAAATTCATATCAAAAAACTAATGAGGTACCTACATATTACTTTTCTTTTGATTTATTTGGCAAAAGGTTGTCGATTACATTCTCAGCTTCCATATCCACTTCATCACTTGACATTTTTAATTAGTTAATTAATTTGAGATAAACTTTATCAAACTTCAAATAATATCGATTGAATTACCGCCAATTTTTAAGGAGGTTTGCATAGCTTGAACTGTAAAGTTGTATGAAAATCCATTACATATCAAGCATTGCTTGTTCTGCAAAGTAATTTGAAAATGGAACGTAGTTTTCAATGCAGACAATGAATGAATGACGTAAAGACTAACTTACATTCACTCTTTGAACGTAAGTAAGTAGGTCTTTACGAGCAAGGCAGGTGTAATAGTACATTACGCTACAAGGGAAGTAAGTGAGCTATTACGGAACGAGATGCAATTTGGTGCCCGTGCGAGCTTCGCTCGCAAAGGGCTCTAAGGATCGAGTGCACCCGAGATATTTAGACGCCCGAGCGAGCGAAGCGAGCAAGGGCGGATATAGTTCGAGGGTGAAATAGCTACTTACAACCCGAGAGAAGTATACTATTTTACACCTTTCTTGCGAGGAAAATAAAACACAACAAATAAAATAAAACAATGTAATTTAAATTCATATCAAAAAACTAATGAGGTACCTACATATTAATTTTAATGTGATTTTAATAAAAAGTTGTGTGTGTAATTTCTGAATTAGATATTGGGAAAGTATGTAAATTTTAATAAAGTTACATACTTTCCCAATATCTAATCAGAAATTACACACACAACTACTTATTAAAATTATTGTTTATTGTTATATTATAACAATTATTAAAATACCTTTCTTTTGATTTATTTGGCAAAAGGTTGTCGATTACATTCTCAGCTTCCATATCCACTTCATCACTTGACATTTTTAATTAGGTAATTAATTTGAGATAAACTTTATCAAACTTCAAATAATATCGATTGAATTACCGCCATTTTTTTTTGTGTTGGTTGAGTTTTTGACCAAGGAGGTTTGCATAGCTTGAACTGTAAAGTTGTATGAAAATCCATTACATATCAAGCATTGCTTGTTCTGCAAAGTAATTTGAAAATGGAACGTAGTTTTCAATGCAGACAATGAATGAATGACGTAAAGACTAACTTACATTCACTCTTTGAACGTAAGTAAGTAGGTCTTTACGAGCAAGGCAGGTGTAAAGGTCTTAAGACGAGCGAATGGCGACAGAACTCGGCGCGAGTAGGTATTTACCAAAATACAAGCTATCTCAGAGCTATAAGAGAGCAATTGCCTAAATTTTCGGCCGAATTATGCTTTTGGGCGGTAACGTTTTTCTACCCCTAAACCTGGAATAAGACAAATTTGGTCTCATTCGTTTCCACACATCATAAACGATGCTTGTAGTTTTTCCTTTTTTTTAAAATCTGGCTTGATTGGTTAAAAATAAATAAAATGCTGGAGGGTTTTTTTTGGTCAAAAAAGTGAATGTTTAGGTCCTTATATTTACTAAAATACAAAACATTTCAAAAAAAACAAAACGCACGAGAATAGTTTTTCATAGTATCTCAAACATGTGAAAAAATTGTGAAAATCGGACAAGGTTTAAGGGGTGAAAAAGGTTACCGCTTATTGTATGGAGGCTCACGCCCACACGATTCTCGTAAGAGATCCGAGGACGGTAATCATCAATACACACGTGGATCATACGACGTTTTTCAACACACTTGTAAGGAAAATAATACAAAAAAAAACATTTTCTTCATAACTTGTAGACATTTTATAATAGTTTATGTGACTGCTAAATAATGGAGGGCATTAACACTCGAGAGTGGGTTTATGAAACGAGCCGAAGGCGAGTTTCATAATAATATCACTCGGGAGTTTTAATGCCTAATTATGTACAGTTACATACACTAGTATCTACACACATATCATAAACTCTCTTTCATGTGTTCAGGAACCGCATGTTTGACCGTCATTGTAGCTCTGCAGTTGTTTAGCTTGTTCTGTAGTACCAACTTCACAGACAAACTAGGGGCGGCACGCAGGCGGGCGTCGACGTTCGAAATTTGAATGTAGATATATGTAGAAATAATATGTAGAAAAATTACACATTATGGTCATAATGTGTAATTTTTCAGATAAGAAATGAGTTTTTACCAAGTAGTTTAACATTATGTTGATCGTAACGTGCGGTTTTTGTACGCAGTAAAGAGGGTTTATGATACGTGTGTAGATAAATAAATTAATGTACCTATTGCTTGCTCATTTCATGCAACTTCGTTTGTGAAGTTGGTAATACTGAACAAGCTAAACAAGTGCAACGGCATTATCAATGCCACCATGCCGGTCGAACATGCGTTAAAGACAGCTTATGATATGTGTGTAGATAAACTAGTGTATGTAACTGTACATAATTAGGCATTAAAACTCTCGAGTGATCTCGAGTATTAATGCCCTCCATTATGTAGCAGTCACATAAACTACTATTATACGATATTTTTTGTATCGAAACTTTCTTAAGAACAAAGCACCCCAACCAATAAAAAACCGGTCAAGTGCGAGTCTAAATCGCGCACGAAGGGTTCCGTACCACCGTTCAATGGAAGCGATGGTGTGGAGTGAATAGTTTGGATTTTACACAGCAAAATATTGTTTACAAAGTTATTGGTGCGGTTACTTTCACACTCCATCTACGTAACCAGGTGCATCCATAAGTTTGTATGTGGTATTGAAAGAATTGTTGTATGGGAGCCCCCTTAAATATTTCTTTTATCCTGTTTTTTAGTATTTGTTGTTATAGCGGCAACAGAAATATATAATCTGTGAAAATTTCAACTCTCTAGCTAGCTAGGTTCTTGAGATACAGCCTGGTGACAGACGGACGGACAGCGAAGTCTTAGTAATAGGGTTCCGTTCTTACCCGTTGGGTACGGAACCCTAATAAAAACAACCCTATATCTATAACTCACGTGTGAATAATAGCAATGAAAAAGTCACAGTTTGATTACAGGTGTCATTATGTGCCTAATTGCGGAGAAATTAGAGCCATTTTATGAGCAAGTGTGTTGAAAAATAATATTTAGTTTGTTGTGAAGATGTGACCTAAGATTGTATTGTGACGTTCGGTGAAGGCAAGCTCAGGGAATGGGATATCACAGATTTAGATCTTTACGACGTTACAAGATTATGTCGTACGGTATGATATGGTGTTGTAGAAGTGAACCAAATTTCAGCCGTAAGGTTTCACTAATGTGTCGGAAGTGTTTAAATTTTTTATTTATAGTTATGTCTTAGTCGTAGCTATATCGTAGAATTTGAACAGTTTATGAAGTAGCCAACCATGGATTGATCATTTAATGAAATGGCCAACCAGTTCATGATAATTATTTCATTGCATGAAATAGAAAGGGTTTAATTTCACGAAAACACGTCTTTTTAAAAGCATATGTTTTCAGTACTACGTGGTGTTTTTTTATGTTATACATGTCGAAATAACACGAGGACTATTCTGGGTCTTCGCCTCGCTCGCCCCCTTTAGTCTTACCTAAGCTACCGCAGTGTTTTGCCCTAAAATATTTCTTGATTCAATGAAAGTTCTAATTCAAGCAAGGTTGGCTATTTAATAATATAGTCAATTCTACGATATCGTTACGAAAGTTATATCTATAAGGGTTTCGGTGCATTGAACTCTCCTTTGCTATTTATATTATATTAATTTGCTATGCTGTGGTAAGGCCAGAGGGCAGACCACGTACTAGAGGAAGATACTAGGACACCGACTGTAACAGTATTTTTTGATATGTCTAAAGCCTTCGATTTTGTCAATCATAATATCTTATTAGGAAAATGTGAGAGATACGGTATTCGCGGACCAGCCTATGACTGGATAAAAACCTACCTAAGCAACCGCTCTCAGTATGTAGTTATCAAAAAAATAAATGACAAATCGGAACTAACAGAGAATAAATCAGTACTACGAGCAAATAATTTTGGTGTACCCCAAGGAAGTGTTCTCGGTCCACTGTTGTTCTTGTTATACATAAATGACATACCGGAAAGCACGAAACACCGTTGCACCCTTTATGCTGATGACATCTCAATTATAATAAAAAATACAATTTTGAATGATTTTAATAATGACATAAACAATACAATTAGACATATCATTGACTGGTTAGTAGTAAATAATTTATGTGTTAATGTGGATAAGACATCTTATATGCAATTTTTTAATCAAGTAAAACCAGAATTAAATTTATCATTGACATATCAAAATCAACAAATATCTGAATCACAGGAAATAGTATTTTTAGGGATTACGATAGATCCACAGTTGTCATGGAAAGCCCATGTCGACAAACTATGTAAAAAGGTCAAAAGTTTTACTTATGCTTTGTACCGACTAACGAAAGTAGCGAGTAGAGAATCAGCTCTTCTGGCCTACCACGGATATGTCGAATCAGCATTACGCTATGGAATTGTGATATGGGGTAATTCGGTGGATGTCAAAAGACTGTTTATCATACAGAAACGCTGCATCAGAACTATTTGTGGTGTAAGCCCATATGAGTCATGTAGACCGTTATTTAGACAGTTAAATCTACTTACTCTAACTGGTATCTTCATTTTGGAAATGAGCATATTTGTAAGACTTAACATACATTTGTTCACAAAATTGTCCAATGTTACTTCATTCAATACTCGATTTCCTAATCGCTTAGTTCTTCCTCGAGCCAATACAGGTCACATTTATCAACGGCATTGCATATATTGCAAATAGGCAAACATAATGCACTTTTAGAAGTCAAACACTTAAGTCGTATATACATAGTCAGGTCATAAATTCTGTCACATGTGCAATATGAAATAATTTAGACATGTTTATTATTTATGTAAACATTTATATAGCAAAATGAACTTAATAAAACATAGATTCTTATGGTAATAAAGTTTATTCAAAATGACCTCCGCGATTTTGAATACAGGCCTTTATTCTGCGCGGCCAGTCGTATATCGCAGCACGAACTAGGTCCATGTCAATATCGGCGGCTGCCTTAATCAAGGATGCCTTGAGTGACTCCAAATCAGGATGAGGCTTTGAGCAGGCCTTTTCCTCCAAGTGTTGCCATATCTTGTAATCTAACGGACTCAAATCTGGACTGGAGGAGGGCCAGTCTTCGTGCCGGATGAAGTCGATTTCACGCGCCGCCAGCCAGTCTTGTGTGCTTTTCGCTCTATGAGCTGGCGCAGAATCTTGTTGGAATACCCAGTGCCTGTTATTAAACATGGTATGAGAAACAGGTTCCACAAGGTTCTTGAGGACTGTATTTTGATACACAACTGCATTCGTTTTTACGCCTTTCTCACAAAAATGTGCCTCAGTTAAGCCCCAATAAGAGACTCCCAACCAAACCATGAGCGAGGATGGAAAATGACCTCGTTGGACACGCGGAATACGGTTGCTCGCTTCTTCACTGTTGTGTGCGTACACCTTATCATTTTGTTTGTTGTAGCTCTCTTCCACGGTGAAAATTTTTTCATCCGAAAATAATTTCCCGATGCTTTTTTCCCGCGTACCGCTTCAACAAAGCGCGGCATCTCTTCAGTCTCAGGTCCATTAAACGTGCGTCCAAACGATGTCCTGTTTTTCTTCGATATGCCCTAAGCCCTAAGTCTTCATTTAACACCCTTTTCACCGTGGTCCTGCTTAAACCCATCTGAAGGGCCAACAGTTTCTGCTTACGTATGGGATTTCTTTGAATTCGCGCCTTCACAGCTTTTATCACTGCTGGAGTCCTAACAGAGCGAGGGCGACCACTTCTGGACCTGTCATCTACACTAGAGTCTTCATTGTATCGTTTTATGGTACGATAAACGAATCTTTTGGTTATATTCAAATTTTTCAGTAAGTCGAAAATCTGAATTGGCGCGTAACCGCAACGATGCAACGCAATAACTGCGACACGGTCTTCTTTAAGTGTCCACTCCATATTTAAAAATGAGGAAAATTCTAAAAAGTACACATTTTTTTTTTACCATGAAAAATTTGAAATTCGAATTCAATAAACTTTTCTGTGGCCAGCGTTCTAAGTTTTTATTGTGTGACAGAACTTATGACCTGACTGTGTACATGAGTAAAATTAAAAATAAATCAAATATGATCAACTATGACTTATTAAGGTTTAAGTTTGATAAAGGAAATCTCCCTTTGTGGTGATTCATGGCCGAATCTCGCACAGGAAAAGGCGACTCCATAAACTCTACCAGTGCTTCGGAAATACGCCCGTCAGAGAAGATAGCACCAAGAAACTCAAACTACACAATGTACAATATACAAATAATCTAATCTAATGACAATATTATTTAATTTAATATTAATATTATGTAGTGTATGCACACCTGAACCCTACTTACATCTATAAATAGCCTCTTTATTATGATTCATGACTCAATATACAACTGTCTTTCGAACATGTGACTGCCTCATTCCACACCTAATAGGCCCATCGTTACATGGCGACCGTGCCAGGCCAGCCTACCTCTCGCGAGGTAGTGCTGTGCCGAATGGCGATTAAATAAATTCAAATAATATTTAAATAATACTTGAAGAACTTGGAAACGAGAAATATAACGAAGATAAATATATAGAGAAAAAGAACGGGATGACCTATGAAGAGATTAGCGGATTGCAGCCAGAAGAAGACGGATAAATAGAAGAAAGAAGATAATTATAGAAGAAAGAATATATTTACACAAGAAGAGAAAAGAAAATATTACAGAAGATTTGTGCTGCCGGGTGCCGGGCGATTTCCTAAGCCTGATGATGTGGAAGCAGGGCGCTGGGCGTAACCGCACGGGTCAAGCGAGGCGCAGCTGGGAGATGTACGGTTCCCAGGATGTGCTGACTCCGAGCGAGCTGCGTGCGACACGGGCGATGACGTCGTGGCGTCAATGTGTTTTTGGACAATGGGTTTTATTATACGTATGACATGTAAGTAAATTAAATTATTTGTCGATTAGTATATTTAAGTTTTGGCTAGATTTTGTATTGTCAAAGGGTTGACGATACGATCAATATTAATATAATTATTTTTCCAAATGAAGATTGCATGAAGTAACTAAAATAGTATTATGATGAATGGCATAGAACGAAAAGTTAGTAGTACAGTATAGTCAGCAAGAGAAGTGTGAATGAACGATTGATATTATTTTTTAGGAATGGAGATATTTTTGAAAGCCGAAAAGTAAATAAGTTAGACACGAGTTATTTGGGATGAGATGATTTGACAGTATTTTTTTATTTTTGAGGAGATTTTGAAAAATCTGGGAATAATGTGATAAAAAGTGTGAAGTATGAAGTTGAAAGTTTTGTTATTTTTTTGTTTTATAACCGCTAGTATTTTTTTTATATTGCATCATAATTCTGATTTACTCCAAATGTACAATCAAGTACATAAATGATTCAGTTGTTCATTTGACTTGGTAACAGTCAAAGTTATTCAAAAGTTAAGTATAGAAATTCAATCCAGTGTTCGCAGGCGAACCAAATATGGACATGCTACACTGCAGAAGAAACCAAATTAGATTAGAACATAACACATGTTTTGATTACAGAGAAACAGAATTGTTATTATAATAATTAGTAGTTCATGTTACCGCAGTGCGACTTGTATAGAGCGAAAGATTTTAGTTTCATGCGACTAATATGGAAGATACATAAAAGGTGATGGATGATTGATAGCGAGTTTAGGGTACCGCAGAGAGATTAAGTATGAAACCATTTTCAAGTTATAATACGGAATGAATTTGAATAGTATGGGATGTATAAATTTCATATTGAGTATGTATGTACAAAATATTTAGTATGCAAAAGAAGTTCAGCTTTAATCACAGATATACTTAAAAAAAAAAAAAAAACGAACGACGGAACCACTAACGTTAGTTTATTATAAAAGTTTGTTTAGAAATTGTACTTGCATTTATTTTACAGATTGCTTTCGAGTTTATTAATAGAATTATAGTCTGACCAGCGGATATGGTCACTTCGGATTCGGATACTTCATAAAAGTGAGAAAATATTGGTTGATAGTGAGAGTTGAAAGGTATGAATATGAAATGGAATGAAAAGTTAACCACTGATGTGAAGATTTATTTAATATTTGCAAGTTTTAAGTTATGTTATGTAAGTACGTATTACCTAATAAAGTTATATTTTTGTTTGGATTTGGGAATGTAGATTAATGTTGTCGTTAGGAATAAAAAGTATGAATTTGAGAGAAGGTATGGAATGTGCAGGATAGGTTACTCTAGGCCACAGAGTAAGTTAGTTGGGAACACTTCGTTTGTTAAGTTTTCGAGAAAAGTAGGACTGATCATCCAATCTTTACAGAATGTCTTAAAATTCGAAGGATTCATATGGATTGAGTTTAAGTTATGTTTTTAGTGTGGTACGTGACTATTGGCGAGACCGATATGTCATTGTATTTTCAGCAAAGTCTCAAAGGTACAAGGTACAAGGCACGAATCCTTCCTTTTCGATCATGATGTGGACGAGTTTCCTTCGTGAGAAAGTTGGATATCGATGACCTAATAAGCTCGCGAGCAGGCTCAGGCAGGTAGACCTGGAGCCAGGTACTAGTAGTATATGTATTTAAGTATTGTTATTTTAATAAAAGTACCATAAGACGTCTATAAATAAATAAATAATAAAAGTACCTATAAAAGTGCACTCACTATAATGTGAAATAACATGGGATCCGGATACCCCTAAAAAGTACCTATATGAAGTGGAAGAGAAATAAAATAGAGACTTTGATTGATAGCGATTGTTTATGAAAAGCGAGTATATTCTTGATAGTTTTGATTTATATTTTTATAAGATGTGACGATTTTCTTTTGAGATGGAAGTAGGTATGTAATGGATAAAGAAATAAAAAGTTGATAGTGATTATGGAATAAGTTTTGACAAAGTAAATAAATGCGTGAAGAAAGGAAAGAGATTTAGAAGAAATGAGAAACGTGGAATTTTGAAATTGCAATTGATTAATTGTTATAATTTTGTGTAAAAGTTCAATGTGTTAAAAATAAATCGTTCTAATGTTTGATGAAGGATTGAGAAATGTGTAATTTTGTGTTTGCGTTTCATTAATTTTATGGTTTTGTGTTATTTTGTTTAAATGTATAAAATTCGTTCATGTCGTCAACCCTACCCCTAAAACAGATAGATATTTTAGTTTCGTGTATTTACTTGTGTATGTACTTATTCGTTTATTTCGTGTATTCAAAATTAGTTTTAGAAAATACATAACCTGATGTTCTTATGTAATCATTATCAATGTACTTTAATGAAGTTGTTTAAAAATAGGTGTTAAAAAGGGGTGAGAAATAGTAATAAATGGTTATAGTTGATTTTGATAGTATTGAAAAAATTGTATCCAGCAAACAAAAATATAAAAGGTTTTCATTTGTTATATTTTTTACAGATTTTAAATTTTCAATTGATATTTTACACAGGTGATTTATTTTATTGTTATTTTTACAGAAATTAGTTACTTATTAGATTGTTGTTTTGATGTTATTAGATCTAAATTGTTAAATGTCATAAAAATTATATGCATATTTTTTACTTTCAAAAAAGGGGGAAGGTGTAGTGTATGCACACCTGAACCCTACTTACATCTATAAATAGCCTCTTTATTATGATTCATGACTCAATATACAACTGTCTTTCGAACATGTGACTGCCTCATTCCACACCTAATAGGCCGATCTTTACAATTATAATATCGTATCTATAAGTGCCAATAAGATGTCTGAAAATAACAATGTAACAAAATAAATAAATAAGAACAAAGACAAGCTGTAATGAACATAACTTATGAGAAACCAGACTGGACCATTCCCCCCAAGCAGCATACCGTTCACGAGTATGACTTGTGCACCAGCCATCACCCCCCTCACCATATTTGAGGTAGAGGAGCAACCCGCTACACAGAGCCGCCGCAAGCAAAGACATTTTAGTAAGCAAGAGCCCGCTCGGTCAATTGACCCCCCTGTAAGAGTTTTGTACATAAAGCTATACACCTGAATTTTCTGTGACAATAGACCACAGTTTTTAAATAGGCAGATTGGAAACGAAGGCAGTTTAAATTCCGTTATTTTGTCACTGACTGACTCTTCTAAAAGTATTTTTAGCAGACCTACAAGCTTGAAATTTTAAACAAGCGACGTATATTGTTCTCACAGAACCACTAACTAGTATAGCCTGTGTCAATATCTCCACAAATCCAACGATACCTAATTTGTAGAAATCCGTCATGCCGTTTGGTTTGTAGCGTTTTTTTTTACATATTTAACCCCATATCTCCGCCATCCAAAAATCCAAAAACTTAATCGACAGAAAATCCATATAATTATCGAACCTGCTCACAACATTTCACGAGAATCGGTTGAGAAATGCGACCTGTAGAGGAGCTCAGCGCGACAGAAATCCAGATTTACGAAAGTTGAAAGCTAAAACGGAGACACTTCGCGTGCTTAGCTCGCTCGGTCAATAATACATCAATTCGGTCAATAAAATCCGAAGTACACTTGCGCGTCCTTATATTTGTAGACGGTAACGGTACTACCTTCGCCAGTGTTGCTGGGTCGTACAAGTGTAGACGGTAACGTTACTACCTTCGCCAGTGTTGCTGGGTCATACATTTGTAGACGGTGACGGTACTACCTTCGCCAGTGTTGCTGGGTCGTACAAGTGTACACGGTAAAGGTACTACCTTCGCCAGTGTTGCTGGGTCGTACATTTGTAGACGGTAACGGTACTACCTTCGCCAGTGTTGCTGGGTCGTACAAGTGTAGACGGGAACGTTACTACCTTCGCCAGTGTTGCTGGGTCATACATTTTTAGACGGTGACGGTACTACCTTCGCCAGTGTTGCTGGGTCGTACAAGTGTACACGGTAAAGGTAATACCTTCGCCAGTGTTGCTGGGTCGTACATTTGTAGACGGTAACGGTACTACCTTCGCCAGTGTTGCTGGGTCGTACAAGTGTAGACGGTAAAGGTACAACCTTCGCAAGTGTTGCTGAGTCGTACATTTGTAGACGGTAACGGTACTTCCTTCGCCAGTGTTGCTGGGTCGTACACTTGGCCGGTTATTTTTACTGTAGTGCACAGCCAACTTAACGGCGAAACCAACAAAGACGCCTGTCAGTTATCCGTCTCTGTCACAAACGACTTGAAACATGGTTTGTTTAACCTGTCCTTACCCAAGGACGGTTATAGGCGGCCAAAATGACACCACCCATGTTTAACAGAACCTCGCCGAAAGTTTTCATCGCATTTCACGAGGCCGCATATTGCCGGTGGCGATTTTGTATCCTATGTTTACCGACGCCGGCTTTTGCCGGTCTGGTACCTGCAGCCATAAAAGCTTTCTATTCAAGGCAATACGTATTGTACTCGTTTAGGCCTTCTGGTTCTAATTCAAACACCAATGAACTAGCATCAGGTTGGTATCAACATTGCCTTACGAAAATCGAATCATGCTGTAGATTTATCGTCGTACACTGGCCAAAGTCAATTGGCCCCGCTGGGAACATGTAAATTCTGTGATGCTATACATGAACTTAAGAATATTTTGTCTTTTACTTATTGTATGGAAAGAGTACGCTTATTATAGGTATATGTCAATGGATAGACTGTTTCATGTACACAAGGAATAAATATTCATATTCATATTCATTTATTTGCATATAACATGTACAATACACACTACAGGTGGAAAATGTATGTACGGTACATGCACCCTGACAGGGTATAACAAATTTATCTACACATACACATGACTATTACATTGACCCGATCAGCTTTTCACAGGTTAAAGAGACTAAATTTATTTTCCTTATAATTTTTATCTTCGAAGAATTCCTGCAGCACGTAGTAGCATTTTTCGGCGAGGTAACATTTTAAAAGTTTTTTAAATTTTGTTAAATCTTCCATTTCCTGGAGATTTTTGGGTAAATTATTATATATTTTTGTAGCCATGGTAAAGGGACCACATTGTACCATTTTAAGTTTTGTCTGGGGACAGGATAAGTAGCTTTTAGGTCTTAAATTATTTGGACGGGAATATTTTGGGAACATATGTAAGTTTTTTTTGCAAAGTTGCTGGTTTCTAATATATAGATAGAAGTTAGTGTAAGTATTTTATATTGTTTAAAATAGGGCTTGCAGATAGTCATATTGTCTATATTAGCAATTATTCTGACGCATTTCTTTTGTAATAAAAACAAGTTTGGTACCTTGGTAAGTAAAAGATGTTGTAATTATTATAGAATATCATTACTTTTTTAATATTTTCGTGAATGTCTATTTTTTCTTCCTTCCTATGAAAGTGCCGCGGCATCTATAGTGAAATATGGTGAGAATAGTATTTTGGGTAGACATGATATGAAGTCTGCTCCAGCGCAGTGTGGGGAAGCGGGAAACGCGAGCAAAAACAAACGGCCGTGTATTGCCGGGCTCGGTAAATCAGTCACTTAAGTCGACGTCGGGACCTGGTAAAGGAGAGGGGTGTGACATGACATGAGACGGAAGATGCCTGATAGGCATCTACTTGGCTTTGTGGAGTAGTACTTGCAGTAATCGTACCAGTGACCTTAATCCGTTATTAGCCGTAAGCTAGAAAACATCAGACAGTATCCATAAACAATTCTGGAGGGTTATCACAATCACCTTTATAACAATTGTGTACATAGGACAGTCTTCATATTGTTATACCCTAAAAGGTCATGCACTTGAAAGGAAATCTCATTTCAAAGATCTTGGAGTCATGCATGACACTACAATACTATTTGACAGTCATGTTGACATTGTTGCAGGCAAAGCCTATAGGGCCCTGGGATTTGCGTAGCGTAGTTCGGTAGGAATTGCCAGAGTTAAAACATTGAAAATATTATATTGCACTTTTGTCAGAACTGGAGTACGCATCTCAAGTCTGGACCCGATTCACCAGGTATACAATACTCGTCTTGAGAACATATAAAAGATTTTTTTGTAATTCCTGTGCTACCGTTTAAAGGATACTTTTAACTCCTTGAACTACTTAAACGTCTGTAAGAATCACCACCTTATTCCTCTTGAACTAAGACGCGAGATACGCTGATATTACGTATGTGCTTAAAATTGCCTCGGCTAAGATAGACTGTCCCCAACTTTTTGCTAAGCTCGTTAAAATTTTCTCAAAGGAATTTTAGGAGTAACCCAACCATCTGTTTACCGAAAGCGAATACCATATACAGGCAGTATAGTTACTTATGGCGTGCGTGTGACAAATATACGGTGCGGTTGTGGCTCTGCCTACCATGCTGACGGCCTCTGTGGCGCAGCGGTTGTGGCTCTGCCTACCATGCGAGAGGTCCCGGGTTCGATCCCCGGCTGGGGGTAATGAAAAAAAAAAAAAAAAAACAATCCCCAGGTCTTGGATGTTTATATGTGTGTGACGTCGCTGTTTCTGGTTACCACGACACAGGGTATCCTAGTGTGGGGCCAGAAGCAATGTATGTGCCTGTATATAAATGTTTATGTTTGTTTGTTTACTTAGCAAGCAGGTTGAACTGGACCAATTATGTAGCAGTGTACCATCAGCGAAGCGGAAGTTGAGCGAGCGTTTCTTTGAACCCACATAATATTCATAACTATATAGATAGGTATTCTGTTGCGATAATACCAATTCGTCAATAGTTTGAGCGTGCTTTTAGTTTTAATTAAAATATAACTTTTATCGGTGAGAACCTATTAGTGGTTTTTTTGTGTAATACTTTGTAACCCTATTAAAATTTTGTAAACCTTGGTTTTCCTAAGATAATAATAGTAGTTTATGTGACTGCTGCATAATGGAGGGCATTAAAACTCGAGAGTGGGTTTATGAAACGAGCCGAAGGCGAGTTTCATAATAATATCACTCGAGTTTCAATGCCTAATTATGTACAGTTACATACACTAGTTTATCTACACACATATCATAAGCTCTCTTTGATGTGTTCAGGAACCGCATGTTTGACCGGCATTGTGGTTCTGCAATTGTTTAGCTTGTTCTTTAGTACCAACTTCACGCAGACGGGCGTCGGCGTTCGAAATTTGAATGTCAGTACCAACTTCACAGACAAACTAGGGACGGCATGCGGGTGGGCGTCGGCGTTCGAAATTTGAATGTCATTATATGTAGAAAAACTACACATAATGACCATAATGTGTAGTTTTACAGATACGAAACGAGTTTTTACCAAGTAGTTTAACATAATGCTGATCGTAACGTGCGGTTTTTGAACGCAGTAAAGAGGGTTTATGATACGTGCGTAGATACAATAAATAAATATTCAGATTATGTTCAAAACACATACCTTGGCAACCATTTCCATTTCAATACGCCTTGATGGGCCTTATTTAAGACTTGTTTCAACACGGTCATGGTAATTTTGCGGATCATTGTATGATCGACAAAAGGCGTTGTAGTAACGTATGTCTGATTCTATTCCAGTTCTGGGAGATAATATCTGACGAGCATGGTCTCGACCCCACCGGACACTACCATGGAACAAACCCTTTGCAGTTCGAGAGGCTTGAAGTTTACTACAACGAAGCATCAAGTGGTAAGTAACTCTATTTGATGATGATGCTGATGATGAGGTGGGACGCCAGCTGAGCCACAGGCGGGTGATCGGTCCTCTATCGCAGTGTTTTTAAACCTGTGGGTCGCGACCCCCTGGGGGGTCGCGAAGCTTCTGTAGGGGGGTCGCCAGAGGTCGAGAGAACTAGGTAGTTTAGTAAAAGAAAGACAATAAAGATTATTAATATTTATTTATTTATTAAGTAAGAGAAACAAAAAATAAAATCCGAAGACCCATGTTAATTAATGCGAAGGTTGTGCTTGTTTTTTATTAATTAATGTATCCCATCGTGGATCTGTATTTGCGACACATAGAATTAAATCGTTTTCCAAATTTAAGCGATTTCTTTGCTTACTCTTTATCTGGGCCATCGATGAAAATGTCAACTGGCATAAGTACGAGGTGGCAAATGGAATCAAACACTTCAAAGCCTCAGTTGTCAATTCCGGGTATTCTGTTTTTCTCCTTAACCAAAAGGTATCCAAATTAGAAGACTTGAATTCCAAGTGTAACATCCCATCGGCAGATAATTCTAGCAGTTTCTCTTTGAGCTTATTTGGTAAATTAGCCTCATTTATAGCTGCATTTAAAAACGGATTTAAGATCCACCTCTGCCCAGTGTTCTCTGATATCTCTTGCACTGAGAAGTAATGACACAATTCTTCTTTCAAATTATCTAACAACTCTTTCATACCAGAGTACATATGTCTTGATGTTTATCTCACATCCGACTTCTTCAGTAAAAGATTGTGTCGACGAAAATGAATCGAAGTTATTTTGATTTATGGACGACGACCACAAGTCAATTTTTTTTGTAAAGCCATGTATTTTGTCTTTTGCAGTGATGACATTTTCATTTCGCCCTTGAAGACTTTTATTCAAGATATTTAAATGCTCAAATAAGTCAGAAAGAAAAGCTAATTTCAAAAGAAATTCCGGGGCGCAAATGAATTCAGAGTATTCTGACTTGGCCTGCTGTAAATATATTAAAAGTTCAGCACGAAGTTCCATAACTCTTGCCAGTACTTTACCTTTTGACAACCACCTAACCTCTGTATGGTAGAGTAAATTTTGGTGGAGTGCCCCCATATCTTCACAAATAATCCGAAACAATCGTGACTACAACGCTTTTCCTTTAATAGAATTTACAATCTTTATAATAATATTTAGAACTTGGCTATATTCCTGTGGCAAGACTTTGGCCGCAAGAGCTTGGCGATGGAGAAAGCAATGCACCCAACAAGCGTTTGGCATCTGTTCTTTCAGCCTAGCAATAAATCCACTCTTCGCACCAGTCATCGCTTTTGCTCCGTCGCTGCAAATAGCAATGCATTTATTTGCCCAATCGATATTCATATCTTGCGTAGCTTCAAGGAACATGTTATGCAATCACTGACCTGTAGTATTTGTGGGAAGCGCTCTCCAAAATAGTATTTCTTCCATTAATTTATCACAGGATTCAAAACGCACAAAAGCTACAAACTGCGCTCATCCCGCAATGTCCGTGGATTCATCAAATTGCAAAGATACAAAAGTGCTTTCCTTTATTTTTTCTATGACTTGATCACGAACGTCAGTAGCCATATCGCTTATCCTGCGTTGAACGGTATTTTCAGAGAGAGGTATACTTTTGAGTTTTTCGACCTCTTGTTTCCCAAACATAATATCTGCTATATCTAATATAGCTGGTAAAATCAAATTTTCGGCAATAGTGTGAGGTTTTCCTGCTTTAGCCACACGAAAAGCTACTCGAGTTATCGAGTAGCTTTTCGTGTGGTGTGCTAGTTATAGCAAGCAACGCTTTCTCATTTAGGTTGGACATTTGCACCAGTTTTTTGATGTTGAAGAGCTTGCAATTTTCTCTCAAAAAATTCCACGGGCTTATTTTTTTCATTTGGATGTTTTGTGTTAAGGTGGCGTGTTAATTTCGACGGCTTCATGCTTTCTCTTGATAAAGTATCAAAGCAAATAACGCACTGTGGTTTAATGTCAATCACAGTAAACCCGAATTTCAAATAATTGTCGTCATAAAGACGTTTTTTCTTTGTTTTACTTCCACTACTTTCACCAGAAGTTGACGGTTCTGTTGATCTTTTCAGGAATTTATCCATTTTAAATTATTACAAATCACTACAAATGCGTAATTCTTACAAATAAAAGTAAAAACAATGTCTAACGGTCGTCAAACAATTAAACGTCGACGTGAATTGAGTGAGTATCGCGTCGTCCCGCGACCCCTCCCCCGCAACGCTCGTTGTGTCCCGCTCGTTCGTTCACTCTCAACAACTCGCCAGCTAGCCACCCACCACACTTGCCGGGCGGTCGGCATCGGCCTTGGTCGTACGTGCGTATGTGCGTAAATTGCTGCGACGTATTCGATGTATATAGATTTAAAATAATGTGTTTTAAGTACATACTATATTATGTACTTATATCCGAATCCTAATTATGGAGACGCATAAAAATACTTCGTATGGAACGAATATTTGTAACGCTGTAACATACACGTATATGATACACATATATGTATATGAATATACACATATATGATAAAAAAGCGAAGGGTCGGGGGGTCGCGAAATGTTTTTTCATACCAAGGGGGTCGCATCATGAAAAAGGTTGAAAAACACTGCTCTATCGTGACTATTTCACCCAATGACCGTTTGGGTGTTTGGGTGTTTTGAGTGTTTGGGCCCAATGATCGTTTGGGTGTTTTGAGTGTTTGGGCACTGGTTACTGTTGGATCAACAGATGTCCCTCCCCAAATCTTCATACCCATACTCATACTCAAATATTTATTGCGTCATTGTGGTACACTTTAACAAAATTATATCCAACAATGAACCCTGTAAGGGCACTACAATGTCTTAATAGCTAACTTCCATCTAACATTTGTGTTTGATAAATATATTCATTATATTATTATTATTTGATAAATATCTTCGTGTTCGTTTAATGAATTCTAGGATGTCGCTAAACTTTAAGTTTGACAAATCATCTGCTCTAATGTTATCCATCCCTAGTGTTCGCCATCTTATGTTTGAATACATTACGCATTATCCCAAGAAGTGCTGGCTACTTTCCTCCAAGCCACAGTGAAGGCATGATGGGTCCTGTACGAGCCTCAATAATGATAGGTGTATATTTAGTGTGCAATGACCTGTCACCGCACCTACCAGTATTGCTAAGTTTTCCCTACTAAGATTAAGTAAGTACTTAGCCTTTTTGGGGTCTTTCTTTAAGAAAAACATCTTAGGCTGCCTACAGTCTTTGGTGTTCTTCCACTCTTGGTTTGCATCTCGCGTACGTAGCTATCATGTTGAAGATGTAATTTGTGACAGTCGCTGATCTAGGTAATCTTGGTAAGTAACTATATTTACAATGCATTTGTTCCAATAAACGTGCGGAAAGTGACACTTTTTCACACTAGTGCTTTTTACTTTTTTTTTAAATATTCAACTCAGTCGTCAACCAGACCCAAAGATATTTTATTAATTGAGTAAAGATTTACGAAATATTTAATTTCAGATTATCATTCATATAAAAGGTACAATAAAACAAATAGTTAATTAGACGCGTTATTAATTACTTTATCTACACACATATCATAAACTCTCTTTAATGCGTTCAAAAACCGATAATTACGACCAGCTTAAAGAGAAACAGTTTTGTCAGAACACATTGCCTACCCGTGAAAATTTTATTATTGCTTCGTTAAAATGTTATTATTATGATCGATGTTCTTATTACATTCACATTTTGAAAATCTCTGAAAAACAGAGTCAATGCCGCAATGCCGGTCGTAACATGCGATTCCGGAACACATCATAGACAGCTTGTAATATGTGTGTAGATAAAGCAGTGTATGTAACTGTACATAATCAGACATTAAAACACTCCTGTGATGTTATTATGGAACTTGCCTGTCGGAGCGTTCATAAAACGCACACTCTTGTTTTAATGCCTTTAATTAACAGTCACATAAACTACTATTATCTACACACGTATCATAAACCCTCTTTACTGCGTTCAAAAACCGCACGTTACGATCAGCATTATGTTAAACTACTTGGTAAAAACTCGTTTCGTATCTGGAAAACTACACATTATGGTCATTATGTGTAGTTCTTCTACATATAATGACATTCAAATTTCGAACGCCGACGCCCGCCTGCATGCCGCCCCTAGTTTGTCTGTGAAGTTGGTACTAACATTCAAATTTCGAACGCCGACGCCCGAATTTGGTGCTACAGAACAAGCTAAACAACTGCAGAGCCACAATGCCGGTCAAACATGCGGTTCCTGAACACATCAAAGAGAGCTTATGATATGTGTGTAGATAAACTAGTGTATGTAACTGTACATAATTAGGCATTAAAACTCTCGAGTGATATTATTATGAAACTCGCCAATGCCCTCCATTATGTAGCAGTCACATAAACTACTTTAGATTTAGATTTTGGTTAATAAATTATTTTATTATTATAGCTTATTTCGCTAACACCTTTTTGCTCAGATCACCAAACTCTTTACTCTGTGCCTTTTTGCGATACGAGGTGGCAGCTATTTGCACATGCGCTGTAGAGTCCCCGCCACCCTGTAAATATGATAAGCGCGCATGTTTTTAAAATAAGCCCGCCATTTTACTAATATCTTGTTTAGTTAGTATATATGTTTTAAATTCTCGCACCGCACAATGCATAGTAAAACGTTGTATGATACACGTGCATAAGATGATTTCCGACTCGGTGGACTTATAAACTAGCTAGCGTCGATCGAACGCGAAAAAAAATGTCACTCGTCGGAAATCAACAAATTTTCCGCACTAGTAGCATAAATAGCTATTTATGTTTTATTGCTTTCGTATTTTAACATGAGGTTTTTACTCTTAGCACGGCAAAATTGCCAGCTAAATCTAACCAAGAATATGTGTCACACATGCCACTCCGTGCAAAGGGCATATTATACTCGCCACAGTAACTGCACTAACTACACGACACTTGAAAGTGAGGCACACAGCTATGCGTCTCCTTCTTCTCGCCTGGATGAGAAAAAGAGAGGCTAACCGCATAGACTTACTTTCAAGTGTCGTGGAGTTTATGTGCAGTTATTGTGGCGAATATAAAAAGAGCCCATGGTCCTGAAAATGTACTACGTCGTCAGCCAGGTCAAGGTGGCACGCGCCAAGCTGCGTCCACTTTTCGACTCCAGCCTCCCTCTGAGGGCGAAGCTTGGGATCTACAAGACCTACGTGAGATCCCGCCTCACCTACGCGGCTCCGGCATGGTACGCCCTGTGCTCGGAGACGAACAAACGGAGACTCCGAGCCCAAGAGAACCTCTCTCTGCGTACCATCGTCGGCGCCCCCCGCTACGTGAGGAACGCGACAATCCAGAGGGACCTAAGATGGGAAACCGTGGACCAGTTTGTCCAGAGGCTGGCGAAGGGCATGTTCGCGCGTGCGGATGCATCACACCTTCCGCACATCGCCGAACTGGCGCCGCACCACGCGCGCCCGCCCGACCGCCGCCGCCTGCCACGCGACCTGGTTGCCTAGCCGGCGATCACCCACTGCACACCAGCGCCACAAGAAGACCACCGCCCGCAGGGGCCATCCGATGACCTGTCCACAGGAGTGGACAGAGGCGATTCTTCGGGAAGAGGTCCGTCGACCTGACCCCGACTCCCCACGCCCCAGAAGGGGTGCGTGAGATGACTATGAAGAAGAAAATGTACTGAGAAAGTTAGATATTCACTACGATAACATGGCCCGCCCTTCCACTACTCGCCGGCGAGGCAGCGAGTTTACTTACGACGCGAGTGAGCGTGACAGCAAACCTTCGAAGCAGTGGAGGAGCGCGCCATTTTATCGTAGTTTATCTCTATGTTCGAATACACGGATTGATGCTTAAGTTAAGTGCCGCTTAAATGTCGTATTGACGCTATCATTTCCCGAGCGAGAGACAGGGACGACATGATTTTGAGTTTCCGTCATACTTTGTGATGGCCCTAGCAATTACCTTTCACTACCAGGTCAATAATACCTTTAACACCTAGGTCAATAATACCTTTAACACCTAGGTCAATGCTACCTTTCACTCCCAGGTCAATACTACCTTTCACTCCCAGGTCAATAAAACTTTTTCACTCCCAGGTCAATATTACCTTTCACTCTAAGATCCACAAAACCTTTCACTCCCAGGTCAACAAAACCTTCTACACCCAGGTCAATAGTACCTTTCACTACCAAATCCATAATAAAACTTTTCACTCCCAGTTCAATAAAACCTTTCACTCCCAGGTCAATAATACCTTTTACTCCCAGGTTAATAAAACCTTTCACTCCCAGTTCAATAAAACCTTTCACTCCCAGGTCAATAATACCTTTTACTCCCAGGTTAATAAAACCTTTCACTCCCAGGTCAATGGGTGCCGCGATCTGTCATGGTGGACCTGGAGCCGGGGACCATGGACTCGGTGCGCAGCGGTCCCTACGGGCAGCTGTTCAGACCGGATAACTTCGTGTTCGGACAGAGCGGGGCCGGTATGTATGAGTATATATTTGGAGAGATAAGCTCGTCTCAAGGAGCTCGCTCGGCACGCGGCGGTGCCTGCTCGCAGCCGTTCAGACTTCGTGACCTTCGTGGTCGGACAGAGCGGGCCGGTATGATGACAAGGACCTCTGTGCTGCTGCAGTTTTGGCCCTGCCTACCATGCGAGAGATTCCGGGTTCGATCCTCGGCTGGGGATAAAGAAAAAAATCCCAGATCTTGGATGTGTATATGTGTGATGTCGCTGTTTCTGCGTTGTTCCCACGGCACAGGGATCCTAGTGTGGGGCCAGAAGCAAAGTATGTGCCTCTAGATAAATGTATATGTTTATATGAAACAATCGTACTTGTCACGGCATCTATGGATCATGAATAATTCATTAAAGAACGTAACCAATGGCTTAACCTCTGGAGTGTGCCGTCCACCCCAACTGGTAAACGGCAATGCAAGAATTTTTGTCAATTAGCTAATGCGAAAGTTATTCAAATAATGATGGTTTATCTACTCATATATCATATACACTCTATAATGCGTTCAAAAACAGCAAATCACGACCAGCTTAAAGATCAAACTGTTTTGTTAGAACACATTTCTTATCTGTGAAAATGTTATTGTTGCTTCATTATAACACCGAATTCGATGTTCTTATTACATTCAAATTTCGAACATCTGTGAAAAACAGTGCAATTTGATTTGATCACAATTCTAATTTCATTAAAACATTCGGTGATGTTATTCGTGCGAGTTAAACCCGTATTTTAATGCCTTTCATTATGTACCAGTCACATAAAATAGTGCCAAAGAAAGAACGGACTTCGAAGTACACGGTTATGTCTGGCTGTGTGTTTGTGGGTGTGTATGTATGTTTCTGTGTATCTGTTGAGTGGCACCCTAGCGCTCCAACGGGTGGACGGACTTCGACGTACACGGTTATGTCTGGCTGTGTGTTTGTGGGTGTGTATGTATGTTTCTGTGTATCTGTTGAGTGGCACCCTAGCGCTCCAACGGGTGGACGGACTTCGACGTACACGGTTATGTCTGGCTGTGTGTTTGTGGGTGTGTATGTATGTTTCTGTGTATCTGTTGAGTGGCACCCTAGCGCTCCAACGGGTGGACGGACTTGGACGTACACGGTTATGTCTGGCTGTGTGTTTGTGGGTGTGTATGTATGTTTCTGTGTATCTGTTGAGTGGCACCCTAGCGCTCCAACGGGTGGACGGACTTCGACGTACACGGTTATGTCTGGCTGTGTGTTTGTGGGTGTGTATGTATGTTTCTGTGTATCTGTTGAGTGGCACCCTAGCGCTCCAACGGGTGGACGGACTTCGACGTACACGGTTATGTCTGGCTGTGTGTTTGTGGGTGTGTATGTATGTTTCTGTGTATCTGTTGAGTGGCACCCTAGCGCTCCAACGGGTGGACGGACTTCGACGTACACGGTTATGTCTGGCTGTGTGTTTGTGGGTGTGTATGTATGTTTCTGTGTATCTGTTGAGTGGCACCCTAGCGCTCCAACGGGTGGACGGACTTCGACGTACACGGTTATGTCTGGCTGTGTGTTTGTGGGTGTGTATGTATGTTTCTGTGTATCTGTTGAGTGGCACCCTAGCGCTCCAACGGGTGGACGGACTTCGACGTACACGGTTATGTCTGGCTGTGTGTTTGTGGGTGTGTATGTATGTTTCTGTGTATCTGTTGAGTGGCACCCTAGCGCTCCAACGGGTGGACGGACTTCGACGTACACGGTTATGTCTGGCTGTGTGTTTGTGGGTGTGTATGTATGTTTCTGTGTATCTGTTGAGTGGCACCCTAGCGCTCCAACGGGTGGACGGACTTCGACGTACACGGTTATGTCTGGCTGTGTGTTTGTGGGTGTGTATGTATGTTTCTGTGTATCTGTTGAGTGGCACCCTAGCGCTCCAACGGGTGGACGGACTTCGACGTACACGGTTATGTCTGGCTGTGTGTTTGTGGGTGTGTATGTATGTTTCTGTGTATCTGTTGAGTGGCACCCTAGCGCTCCAACGGGTGGACGGATTTCGACGCGTCTTCAAGTGAGAACTTCTTTAGGGTATGGTAGGGGAAAATCAGCAGTCGCTATAACTGCCAATTTTTTTTTCAAATTTTAATGCTAAAATTTCTAAGTTTTCACTTCTATCGGCAGTCCCTATAACTGCCAATTGTATTTTTTTACGAAGAATCTTAGCTATATTTTATTAGGTATAAATGATGTTTCAGGTAACAACTGGGCTAAGGGTCACTACACCGAAGGTGCTGAGCTGATAGAGTCAGTGATGGACGTCATTAGAAAGGAGGCGGAGACTTGCGACTGCTTACAAGGTAACTTTCATGCAAAATCGCAAAAGGTTACAACAAATTCAAATTCCAAGTACTTTAGTACTGTAGATATTTACATAAACTTAGCAAACGTCATTTTTTGCCTCCTCCCTATATTGGACCACTGTGGGAGAAGAGGGCGTAGAAACTATCACAGATTGATTTTTAGATCTCTTAAAAATTGCTTGTGCTTAACTAAAACAAATAAGAAAAAAATAATTATTATTAATAAGCAGGAATAAATAATTACAAAACTGTTAACAGCAAGGTCTGTGTTGAGCCAGATTAACCCCATACAGTCCTGTCATTTAAGTAATCTTGAACATTGTAATATCCCTTTTTCGACAAAGTCGCTTTAACATGCTTTTTGAATTGCTCAAATGGCAATTGTAAGATCTCCAGAGGTGTCTTGTTGTAGTAGATAATGCACTGACCCTTGAAATAATAAAACAACAAATATAGACTATAATTGTCCCCATGCAGAGGCACAGGCCGGATATGAGTAAGATGGCTCAGTGGCTTAGAAAAATAAAATGAACTGAATTTATTCCAGTGGCAAGAAATAACTTTTGGGTCAGTAAATTTTCATCAATAACATTAATTAACTACAGTCACCTTACCCCATTTTTAGGGCACGGAACGTATAAGGAAAAAAGTGGCCAAGTGCGAGTCGGACTCGCGCACGAAGGCTTCCGTATATTATCTATTAAAACGGCATACATAATCACGTTTGTTGTATGGGAGCCCCGGAAAAAATTGTTTTATTTTAATAAATTAATTAATTTTAAAAGTTAATTTATAACTAAATATTCTGTGAATATTTCGACCGTCTACCTGTTGCCGTTATCAATATCGAGCAAATACGTATACATAAAAAAGTTTGTTGTATGGGAGCTCCCTTTAATATTTATTTTATTCTGTTTTTTAGAATTTATTGTTATAGCGGGAGAAATACATCATCTGTGAACATTTAAACTGTCTAACTAACACTATTCATGAGATAGAGCCTGGTGACAGACGGACGGACGGACAGCGGAGGCTTAGTAATAGAGTCCCGTTTGGCACCCTTCGGGCACGGAACCCTAAAGAGAAACCCTTAAAGGAGCACTTTGTTGTCCGTTCGTCCGTCTGTGAAGACCTTTCTCAGGATCGCTGGAGGTAGTAGCAAGTTGAAATTAATATTGATGACTCAAGACTGTGGTCTCTTGATGTTGTCTTTCTTTCGACGCTATCAGAACATTTTGTCTAGATATTTCAGAATGTTCTTGATAGCAAGGGAATCAAAACCTACTTCCTGTTGACCTGGAATCATGGAGTTTTGAATGAAGTTAGTCCGGTTTTTCTTTCACATTTTAAGGCAAACAAACAAAGGCTAGCAAGCTCATATTAACGAAACCATTTGCTTCCCTGTCATGCAAAATTTTGTATTGATCTCAAGGTATCCAACTAATATAATAAATGTGAAAGTAGCGATGTTTAGATGTTTGGAAGTGTGTGTGTTTATATCTCAATCGCGCTAAAACGGCTGAACGGATTTGAATTAAATTTAGCACAGAGATAGTTTATGAGCTAGATTAACATATAGGATACTTTTTATCCGACTGCACCAGACGGAGGGTAACGTTATATCGGTTAATGAAAATTCCTAGGACCACGCAGATGAAGTTGCGGGCATCAGCTAGACATTAAATAAGGTATCGCGTGGAGATTTGGCAGAGAATCTACGCAATGACATTTTTCATTCATCAGATTTTTCTGATCAATGAAAATGACGTAGCCCGCCACAGCTCAGCGCATATTGCTCACGAGATATGAAGGTGATAAGATATGTGTTATTTGAAGCTCGATGAACATTGTTGCCTCCATCAACCCGCACTAAGCCAGCGTGATGGAGTATGACACTATATTACTCGTATCCGGTTAAATGCGGATTACCTGTGTCTGGGACCCCAGCTTGGTTATTGACAGATGATTAATATTACAATAAGATACAAATGTGCTTATTTGGTTAATTTTCCACGGGGTGATAATATTCGCGCGAGCTGCTAGGCGAGCTGCTAGGCGAGCGAACATTCATTGTTGTTAGTATGCGTAAAAACTCTTAACGGAGATTGAAATGATAAATGTAAAGTTATAATTAAGACTCGCACACGAAGGGTACCGTACCATCCATCGTACATGAAAACTTAACCACTAAAATAATAAAAAACAAAAAGAGAATAACATTATGTCTGAAAGTGGATTCGAACCCAATTGCGCCACCACAAACATGTGATAAGCCGCGAAATCTACAATCATATTTGTCATGTTATGGTTTGTTATATCACGGGAGGTGTTAATACACATCTCTTGTATGTGGACCTCCTTTAATTTATGAAATCTCGTGTAGTTCATTAACCGAGCGAGCGAAGCGAGCGAAGGGCTACATTTCGACAAGATAGGAGGCCGATTTTGCTTTCGTCTGTCTCTATGTCTGTGTGTCTTTCAGTTCCGGTGTAGGGGCCACAGTTTTCAAGCGATCCTCAGAAAACTTGGCACACGTGTTCCTTGAATTTAAAGTTTTTTTTGTTGAGAGCTTTCCTCGATTTTCCCTTTAGGGGGAGAGTTATAACGTCATTAATTTTTTGTATGGTTTTTTTTTCTGAAACCTATCGTGTGGGGTATCAAATTAAAGGGCTTCATGGCTTACACAATAACTTTTCGGCCGCCTGTTTTCTAAAAATACAAGAAATATTCTCAAAACATACCAAGTTTAGACTCCTCGAAGTAGGAGACGGATTAGTAAAGAGTATCTATACAGACCATGAGAGTGAGTGAAATAGACTATAACTACTTTCGTGAATAGATAGATAATAGATTGTATTTTAAATCGCAAAATGAAGTTTACAAAGTTATTGGTGCGGCTACTTTACTACTTGATTTTGATTGAATCTAAAATACTTACCTATAAATTGGTTCACATCCCCCCCGTTAGCGAGGTCTACTGCCCACAGGGCCACTAGTTATTTGTTACTGTAGCGATACCAGAAATACACATCCTGTGATAACTTTCAACTCTTTACCTAATTCGATTCATCAGATACTTATTAATAGGGCCAAAGCACTAGTGCGTAATAAGCTCAATTATCAACCTAAATGTTGCCTTCAAGAGTCACTTTACGAGCAAAGTGTGTTGAAAACGATTATAAGGCATAAACATGCAGAGTTTTCCATTGCTTTTTGACTTTATTACGTACCTTTTGGACTTAATAAGTGTAAAATTTTGGTGGCAGTGCACTGAGCCTGAAAAAGGGCTTCATTTATTTATATTTATTTTCACCACGATCCCAGGCTTCCAACTGGCGCACTCGCTGGGCGGCGGCACGGGGTCCGGGATGGGCACACTGATGCTCAGCAAGATACGCGAGGAGTATCCGGACCGCATAATGTGCACATACAGTGTGGTGCCTTCGCCTAAAGTAAGATCAAGTGCCCGAGGTGCCTTCTGTTCCCGACCGGGATCCCAACCCCAGACCTCCCGCTTGTGAGACACCAACAGATCCAACTACCCTTTTTACCCGACCACAGCGAAGCCAAAAGGAGGGTTATGTAGTTTACTCGTATGTATGTATGTTCATTTGTTCCATCAGAACCCTCTAAACGACTTGTCAGAATTTGACATATGAGGTATTTTTAGAAGCGTATTACTCGTCCGCTGGTTATAAGCAATGTGACGTTAAACTACATTCAAAATGGTGCCCTCTATAGGGCAAAAACTACTGTATTTTTTTGAACATAGCCGTGTTGGTTATACAGGGTGACATTTAATTAACCGACCATATTTTAGGGAATGATAGTACCCGTTATTATGAACAAGTTTCCCGAAGAAACACATGGTCGTAAACGAAAAATATATATTGGGTCCTCCATAGTAACTCGTAATCAGCTGATCGAGTCAATGTACTGAAAGACTAATATTTTTTTCCCTTAGCGACCATATGTTTCTTGGAGAAAGTTGTTAGCATTCGCGTTTTAGTTCTTGAACTGATTGTCTTCCCTCCGCACAGGTCAGTGAAGTAGTCCTGGAGCCGTACAACGCAATGCTGTCCATGCACCAGCTGGTCGAGAACACGGACATGACATTCTGTATCGACAACGAGGCTCTGTACAACATCTGCTTCCGTACGCTCAGGCTTGTCAGTCCGAGCTACGGCGACCTGAACCACCTCATCTCTGTGAGTATACAGTGTGTTTGTGTGTGTGTGTGTGTGAGGGTGTGTGTGTATGTGTGTTTATGTGCTTTAACTGTGTGTGTGACAACGAGGCTCTATACGACATCAGTTCTGCTTCGGTACGCCCAGACTTGTCATTCCGAGCTATGGCGACTTGAACCTCCTCATCTCTGTGAGTATTATAGGGTGTGTCCGCGCGTGTGTTTGTGTGTGTGTGTGTGTGTGTGAGGGTGTTTGTGTATGAGGGTGTGTCTGTGTGTGTGTCTGTGGCACCCTAGCGCTCAAACGGGTGGACGGATATTGGTGATCGTCCATACAGGTCAGAGACGACGAAAAAGAGGATTGTTATAAGTTTGAACTTTACGTCTGTGTGTATGTGTGGGTGTCTGTCTGTGTGTATGTGCGTGGGTGTTTATGTGTTTGTGTTAGTGTATGTGTGTGTGTGTCTGTGTGTGTGTGTGTATGTGTGTGTGTGTGTGACAACGAGGCTCTGTACAACATCTGCTTTCTGTACGCCCAGACTTGTCAGTCCGAGCTATGGCGACCTCAACCACCTCATCTCTGTGAGTATTATAGGGTGTGTCCGTGTGTGTGCGTTTGTGTGTGTGTTTATGTTTATGTATGTGGGTGTTTATGTGTATGTGTGTGTGTGTGTGACAACGAGGCTCTGTACAACATATGCTTATAACAACATAACATGCAACATAACAACTGCTGTCCAGACGTAACTTTGTATAGGGGGCCGGAATAGCGACTCAAAACATGTCAATTTAGGACGTTGATTCACATGTTGAGTATTCCCTCATTTGCTAGAGCAATCCACGGTTTAGTCACCGTAAGATGACAAAAAAATATTATCCAGAATTGATACTCACTTCATCTATTTAGATTTAGATTAGATTAGATAGATCCAGAGTTAGTAAACGATCACCAAATTGTGTTTGGATAAATGATCATCAAACTTCTTTTTATGTTTTGTATACTTAAGTTTATGTTTTAAGTATTTTTTGTTGTTCTTACATGTTCAACTTAACACGAAGGATAAAGCGTCGCTTCGCTCACCCCCTTTATCCTTCACCTAAGCTACCGCGGTATTTTGCCTTGATATTTTCTGCAACTTTTGGCGATCATTTACCCATTTTGGGTTGCATTTGCCTATTTTGGATAGGAAAAAAATATTTTGGTGGTCATTTAAATTGTTCTCAAAAGAAAATATCCCTCGCGAGGTCTACAGCTCACAGAGCCAATAGTTTCAAATCCTCCAAGTCGCGCTTGAATGAGCCCTTAAACCTGGTCATTCATCCCACAGGTCTTTTTGCGTCCGCTATTTATATAATAATAAATATAATATAATAATACCTTGGACACCATTTACACACATTGATCTAGCCCCAAACTAGGATTCCCTGAATCTTGGGTACTAAAAAACGATACAGAGACTTATATAGATAAATATTATACTTAGATAAACAACCACGACTAGGGTACAAACATCAGTTCTCATCAAACAAATATTTGCCACCACCGGGACTCGAACTCGGGACCCTTGGTTTCGTAGGCAGCGTCACTGCCGACTCGGCCATTCGGGTCGTCATTTAGCCGAGCAATTTAGCTAAGACTATCGTAAATCCGAGGCTAACTCTTACCCGCTCTGCTGCAGCTCACGATGTCCGGCGTGACGACCTCGCTGCGGTTCCCGGGACAACTGAACGCGGACCTGCGCAAGCTCGCCGTGAACATGGTGCCGTTCCCGAGGCTGCACTTCTTCACGCCTGGTATGTCGCTCACTCGTCGGCAACAACAACAACAACTATAACACTTAAATGTCTTTGCTTGCGGCGGCTCTGTGTGGCGGGTCGCTCCTCTCCCTCAAATATGGCGAGGGAGGTGATGGCTGGTGCACAAGTCATACTCGTGAACGGGTGCTGCTTGGGGGGAATGGTCCAGTCTGGTTTCTCATAAGTTATGTTCAATGCAGCTTTTGTTTGTTCATATTTATTTATTTTATTAGATTGTAATTTTGCGACATCTTATTGGCACTTATACTAGACGCGATGTTATAATAGTGTGATTAGATTCGATTATTTTTATATTCATCCATTCTTGGGCCGAAGGCGTCTCAGATCTCCAACATATGTTCGCAAAATTGCACGTAGCTTCCCTAAACGTCGGTCTCAGGATGAACACGTCCAGACCAAGATCATGACGAGTCGCCCACTAAATGTGCCGGCCCTAATTGTTGGCAACGACACCGCACAGGTGGTCAGCGACTACGTATATCTTGGACATAGTTTATCCTTTGACCGAGATGCACAGGTAAATGAGATCGAAAGACGCGCCGGATTAGGGTGGGCTGCTTTCGGGAAACTAAGTGATATCTTCAAATCCTCACTCCCACAATGCCTGAAGACCAAGGTGTATAACCAATGTGTCTTGCCGATCCCCACCTATGGGGCCGAAACATGGACGCTCACAAAGCATAATGTGCATATTATAAAAGTTGCACAAAGAGTGATGGAGCGTTCCATGTTGGGTATCTCTCTCGTTGACCGTGTGACAAACGTCGACATTCGCCGGAAGACGAAGGTCGAAGATGTAGGTAAGCGGATAACGAGAAAGAAGTGGAGATGGGCGGGACACTCGGCTAGACGCGAAGACGGACGGTGGACCAAGCAGTCACGGAGTGGTGGCCACGGGGAGCGACAAGGCCAGTGGGCAGACCACCAACCCGATGGGCTGACGATACCATCAAGTAGTCGGGATCCCACTGGGTGCGATCAGCACAGGACCGGGGAGATTGGCGCTTTACAGAAGTGGCCTATACCCCGCAGTGGATCGATATGGGCTGAATATGATAATGATTAATAATAGTCTGGTTATTTGATAAGCTGATAACTTCCGAACTACTAAACTGATTTTAATAAAACATATCTATGAACCATCGCAGGGAAGTGTACTAGCATTTAGAGAAAACCGTATTAAAATCCCTCCACCCGTTTGACTGGTAGGGTGCCATGGACAGACAGACAGACACACCGACCGACAGACGCTTCAAAATTATACCACCCCTCTTTAGGTCCAGGGGTGGTCAATAATGGAGATCCCTGGTCAAGCCAACAACCATGACAAGACACGATCCTCAGCCTTGAGGGAATGATGACTCTCCCACAGTGGTCCAATGTAGAGTAAACTAACAAAAATCTAAGAATACCGAAATTTTGATTGATTGATGACTAGAAAAAAGAAAAGATTACCGTTTCGGTTTGTGATACTTTTGGAGGTGCGTGTAATTCGAACCTCGGCTATGGTGGAAGAAAAATAAATCCCCACAGGGTATCCTAGTGTGGGGCCAGAAGCAACGTATGTGCCTGTATATACATGATTATATATTATTGATTTCCTAATGTATGTTTACAGGCTTCGCTCCACTGACTGCAAGGAACTGCTTCGAGTACCGTGCGCAGAACGTCTCAGAACTCATGAGCCAAGTAAGTGAACATTACATATCAAACCGCAGTACAGATATAAGTAAGCGAACATTACATATCAAACCGCAGTACAGATATAAGTAAGCGAACATTACATATCAAACCGCAGTACAGATATAAGTAAGCGAACATTACATATCAAACCGCAGTACAGATATAAGTAAGCAAACATTACATATCAAACCGCAGTACAGATATAAGTAAGCGAACATTACATATCAAACCGCAGTACAGATATAAGTAAGCGAACATTACATATCAAACCGCAATACAGATATGTCATTTTACAGATTATGGTATAATATTGTACCCTGTGGCATAGATTTACCATCACTCATACACACATCATGACGACCCGAATGTCCGAGTCGGCAGTGACGCTGCCTACGAAGCCAAGGGTCCCGGGTTCGAGTACCGGTGGGGGCAAATATTTGTTTGATGACAACGGATGTTTGTACCCTAGTCATGGTTGTTTATCTATCTAAGTATAATATTTATCTACATAAGTATGTGTATCGTTGTCTAGTACCCAAGATACAGGGAATCCTAGTTTGGGGCTAGATCAATGTGTGTTAATAGTTGCCAAGGTATTATTATTATTCAACGCCATGTAGCTGCTTCTATAATTGAGCTGTCAGAAAAGTCCTAATGAGATTTATGACACTTGATTAAAACAAAAAACGTCTAAAAATCTCGCTGGGGCGTGAGGGAACTGCCGCGTGTATCCTGTAGTCCGAAATAATGAAAAGGTGTTCAGCTCAGCGCGAGCTTGGGACTTTACATAACTCAGACCACAGTACAAAGAAATGTACTGGTTTATGTATATATTGGTACTTATTTAGTCGTTTGGTAGATAGTTATTGTCCATATTTTATTTATTAGAAAGAAATTGGCACATCATTACAGATAAGTTCCAAATCGTTGTACAAATATCATGTTAACCATTACAATTTATAAATTTTAAAACATTCAATTTACTTATATGTATTTTATTGTCGATTAGATACCTATTAGATATTTTGTACTCCCTACACCATTTTATGATATATTTTCCTGTCACGCCTTGGTTTGCTGGTAGAAGTCTCTTTTTAGTGATAACCTTGCCTTTGTACATATGTTTTCCATTAAAGTAACTTTCTAAATATCTGTGTGCAATAAATCATTATGAATTATGAAAAATGTCTCAGAAAGGCCATAGGTCACAATAATTTCCACTCTGTGGCAGACCGGCGAGTATTCAGAGACGCCATCTGTCGAGCTGCTTCGACAATTGAGCCGACACAAAACCCCTCATTGTATTGTTCACACTCCAGATGTTCAGCCCCGCGAACATGATGACGGCGTGTGACCCGCGCCACGGCCGCTACCTGACCGTCGCGACCATGTTCCGCGGCCGAATGTCCATGCGGGAGGTCGACGACCAGGTGCTGCACATACAGACCCACAACTCCAGGTAACTTAACTGTCTTGACGGCAAGATCGATCTTCACAGTGAGCTCCTGGCGAAGGTCCGCGGCGATGTAATGTCGGTTCCACCTATACTTCACAGTGAGCTCCTGGCGAAGGTCCGCGGCGATGTGATGTCGGTTCCACCTATACTTCACAGTGAGCTCCTGGCGAAGGTCCGCGGCGATGTGATGTCGGTTCCACCTATACTTCACAGTGAGCTCCTGGCGAAGGTCCGCGGCGATGTGATGTCGGTTCCACCTATACTTCACAGTGAGCTCCTGGCGAAGGTCCGCGGCGATGTGATGTCGGTTCCACCTATACTTCACAGTGAGCTCCTGGCGAAGGTCCGCGGCGATGTGATGTCGGTTCCACCTATACTTCACAGTGAGCTCCTGGCGAAGGTCCGCGGCGATGTGATGTCGGTTCCACCTATACTTCACAGTGAGCTCCTGGCGAAGGTCCGCGGCGATGTGATGTCGGTTCCACCTATACTTCACAGTGAGCTCCTGGCGAAGGTCCGCGGCGATGTGATGTCGGTTCCACCTATACTTCACAGTGAGCTCCTGGCGAAGGTCCGCGGCGATGTGATGTCGGTTCCACCTATACTTCACAGTGAGCTCCTGGCGAAGGTCCGCGGCGATGTGATGTCGGTTCCACCTATACTTCACAGTGAGCTCCTGGCGAAGGTCCGCGGCGATGTGATGTCGGTTCCACCTATACTTCACAGTGAGCTCCTGGCGAAGGTCCGCGGCGATGTGATGTCGGTTCCACCTATACTTCACAGTGAGCTCCTGGCTAAGGTCCGCGGCGATGTAATGTCGGTTCCACCTATACTTCACAGTGAGCTCCTGGCGAAGGTCCGCGGCGATGTGATGTCGGTTCCACCTATACTTCACAGTGAGCTCCTGGCGAAGGTCCGCGGCGATGTAATGTCGGTTCCACCTATACTTCACAGTGAGCTCCTGGCGAAGGTCCGCGGCGATGTAATGTCGGTTCCACCTATACTTCACAGTGAGCTCCTGGCGAAGGTCCGCGGCGATGTAATGTCGGTTCCACCTATACTTCACAGTGAGCTCCTGGCGAAGGTCCGCGGCGATGTAATGTCGGTTCCACCTATACTTCACAGTGAGCTCCTGGCGAAGGTCCGCGGCGATGTGATGTCGGTTCCACCTATACTCGACACAACCAGCACGACCCACTGATGCCAACGAGCAGACTTCAATTGCCAGGGCCGAGTGGCCAACACCGTTTCACGAACCTATAAACGCGACGTTAACATACCATACAGATATAAACACATAAACAAACGTACATACAGATACACACTCACACTCACGTTCACACATGCCTCGTTCGCTTAATATAAGAAGAAACTCATCCAAAACACCCCACCAGGATATAATTTAAACTTTCTACTTAAAACAGATACCGACCAGGATACAATAACTTTCTACTTAAAACAGATACCGACCAGGATGCAATATAAACTTTCTACTTAAAACAGATACCGACCAGGATACAATATAAACTTTCTACTTAAAACAGATACCGACCAGGATACAATATAAACTTTCTACTTAAAACAGATCCCAACCAGGATACAATATAAACTTTCTACTTAAAACCGTTACCGAACAGGATACAATATAAACTTTCTACTTAAAACAGATCCCGACTAGGATACAGTATAAACTTTCTACTTAAAATAGATCCCGACCAGGATACAATATAAACTTTCTACTTAAAACAGATACTGACCAGGGTACAATATAAGCTTTCTACTTAAAACAGATCCCGACCAGGATACAATTTAAACTTTCAACTCAAACAGATCCTGAACAGACACAATTTAAACTTTCTACTCAAAACAGATCCCGAACACGATACAATTTAAACTTTCTACTTAAAACCGATACCGACCAGGATACAATATAAACTTTCTACTTAAAACAGATCCCGACTAGGATACAGTATAAACTTTCTACTAAAAATAGATCCCGACCAGGATACAATATAAACTTTCTACTTAAAACAGATACTGACCAGGATAAAATATAAGCTTTCTACTTAAAACAGATCCCGACCAGGATTCAATTTAAACTTTCAACTCAAAACAGATCCTGAACAGACACAATTTAAACTTTCTACTCAAAACAGATCCCAACCAGGATACAATTTAAACTTTCAACTCAAAACAGATCCCAACCAGGATTCAATTTAAACTTACAACTCAAAACAGATCCCATCCAGGTTACAATTTACAATTTCAACTCAAAACAGATCCCGACCAGGATACAATTTAAACGCATACCTCAAAACAGATCCCAACCAGGTAACAATTTACACTTTCAACTCAAAACAGATCCCAACCAGGATACAATATAAACTTTCAACTCAAAACAGATCCCGACCAGGTTACAATTTACACTTTCAACTCAAAACAGATCCCAACCAGAATACAATTTAAACTTTCAACTCAAAACAGATCCCGACCAAGATACAATATAAACTTTCAACTCAAAACAGATCCCAACCAGGATACAATATAAACTTTCAACTCAAAACGGATCCCAACCAGGATACAATATAAACTTTCAACTCAAAACAGATCCCGACCAGGTTACAATTTACACTTTCAACTCAAAACAGATCACAACCAGAATACAATTTAAACTTTCAACTCAGAACAGATCCCGACCAAGATACAATTTATAAGTACACACCTCCAATAGGGAGACATAAGCATATATCACCAAAAATGGTAAACAGAAAAAAAAAAACGTTCTATTTTATTCCATGTAGCGTAGGCTCACCCACAGACTATAGCTCTACGTAGGCGCCGCACATGCACGCAATGATGTTTATGTGTCACCGGACTGTATCTCGTTAACCGTAAGAGTTGAATGTAGAATGTAGATTTCTGTTGCCGTCTCTCCGCTTTGTATAATTAAACTTAAAATTAAGTCCATAGAAAAGACACGTTTCTCGCCCGGTTTCTGAAAGGAAAATAAGCTGTGACAACTTGTTGAATTCTTGTTAGACGCATTTCAGCCAATCACATGCCGCTATTTTGCATAAATCATTGATTAACCGCTTGTTACAATTGACCACTCTTTCGGAAACTGTAGTGTTCTCCTGTACAGGCTGTGAGTCCGACTCGCACTTTCCCGTTTGTAATTTCTACAATATTAATTTTGATCGTGATTGACGAATCTGTACCCATGTCCTATCTCCCCTTCTCCCCGCAGCTACTTCGTCGAATGGATCCCAAACAACCTGAAGGTGTCGGTGTGCGACGTCCCGCCGCGCGGCCTCAAGATGTCCGCCACGTTCGTGGGCAACTCCACCGCCATCCAGGAGGTGTTCAAGCGCATCTCCGAGCAGTTCACCGCGATGTTCCGACGCAAGGTGAGTCCTCCGTACGCGGCACGCGGCACGCGGGGCTGCGGCACGGCGCGGCGGGGCAACTCATACGCCCATACAGCTGTCAAACAAATCACATGTAACTCTTAAAGTATGGAGAGTCGCAGGATCGATCGCGAAACTCTTGTTAGAGATATTATTATTATTATTATTATTTATTATGCACAAGCAGCTTAAAGCTGATGCGTGCATATCAGTTCACATTTCACAGCACTTGTTTTATACAATTGTCAAGTCTATTTTTAAAACTGTTCACTGATGGTGCACTAATAACAGTTTCTGGAAGTCTGTTCCACTCGCGGACCACTCGCTTTGATAGAAGGTGTTTGCGTGGGTTACTTGTAAACGAGAGCCCTTGGAGTTTCAGTGTGTGTCCTCTGAGGTGGTGATTCTGGTTCATCGTAAACATTTCCTTCATAGTCGATACATCATAGTAGCCAGTTAGAATCTTATATGTTTCTATGAGATCTCCACGTTTACGTCGTTGCTCTAGAGTGCTCAATCCTAGCTCTGCAAGTCGCTGCTCATAAGGCTTGTCACGAAGTCCTACTACCATCTTGGTTGCTCTTCTTTGGACTTTCTCCAGCAAGTCTTTGTCCTTCTGAAAGTAAGGGCTCCATATTTGGAAAGCATACTCAAGGAGTGGTCTGACATAAGTCTTGTAAAGTCTCAAGAATAATTCTTTGTCAATATAATCAAAGGATTTCCGAATCATATATGTTAGCGAGTTGGCTTTCTTAGTAATTGAAAGTATATGAGTCTCCCATTTAAGCTCAGTTGATATTGCGACCCCTAGGTCTCTTTGTGTTGTAACAGGATCCAGTGTTTGCATATTAATGCTGTATGGTAACTTTGGATTATTGTTCCCAACATGCAGAACCGTACACTTTCCAGGATTTAAGGTTATTAGCCAATTCTGTGTCCATTCAAAAATGCGGTTCAAGTCTTCTTGTATTATATTGTGCGATATTAGCGGATTTCCCATGATTTTTGTATCATCTGCAAACAGTGAAAGTCCAGACTTTATTATTACCTTTAGGTCAGTTAGGTATACGCAGAATAAAATTGGTCCAAGCACTGATCCTTGTGGGACACCACTCAGGACGTTGTAGGAATCTGAGAGGTCATTCCCAACTCTCACCCTAAAGGTACGATCGCTCAGGAAGTTTTCAATCCACATAAGAAGGTTACCACGAATTCCAAAGTGTTGCAGTTTCGAGACTAGTCTTTTTATAGGAACGCGGTCAAACGCTTTCTCATAGTCTAGATAAACCACATCTGTGGGCACGCGGTCATTCCAATTTGCTGTCCAGTAATCTAGGCATAGCAGAAGGTTGGTCACCGTGGATCTTCTTGGAACAAATCCGTGTTGTTCATCAATTATAACCTGCTCTTTGGATAGGAATTCGCGGATTTTTGTGACGATTATCTTTTCCATTGCCTTGCATATGATGCTTGTGAGACTTATTGGGCGATAGTTGGCTGCGACAAGTTTATCTCCTTTCTTATAAATCGGCGTCACAACTGCTTCCTTCCAGTCATGCGGTAGACTACCCGTTCTAAAGGACTGTTCCATAATAGATGCAAGTTTACAGTTCAGAACATTTTTGCATTTGTTGAGCAGTATTGCAGGTATCCCGTCTGGTCCCATAGCTGTATCATCGTTGAATGTTTTCATCACCTTTGTGACTTCATCTGGCGAAAACTCAATATGGTCAAGTGAGTTTAATAAGATTGGTACATCTGGAGTAGGAATTTGTAAGTTGGGCTGTTCTCTTACATAGGATTTTTCAAATTGTTTTGCAAAGATCTCGGAGACTTCATTGTTTTTACAAGTAACCGTCCCTGTGGATTCATCTTTAAGCGAAGGTGGTACAGCTACTCTGGATGTAAGCTGTTGGCGAATGTACCCATAAAAGCATTTCGGGCTACTGTTAACTATTCCTATTTCAAACTTAATCCTTGACTTCCTGACTTCTGCAATGATTCTATTGTTTATTTTTCTGTAATCTTCATATGTCTCTGTTGTTTTTGTAAGTCGATATAGTTGCCATTTTTGAAGTTTTTGTTGGGTGAGTTTGACTATCTCTGGACCTATCCATGGTTTTCTGTGGTTGCGGTGTTTGCTCGGTCTTCGAAGAGGTATTGTTGTTTCTATGGTTTGTATTATAGTAGTCTTGAACTCATCCCAGGTATTGTTAACGTCGTTGTGACTAGGACTATTTATGTGTTTAGAAGCCAACATAGACGACACAGATTCATAGTTAGCTCCAAAGAAGTCTCTTCTCGGGGGCTTGTTCAACGATTTTGATAAAAATCCACTCTCAAATTGCAGTGTACCAATTAGAACCATGTGGTCACTTTTACCTATTGGTGGGTGATGAATAATGCTTGTGCATAGGTTTTCATCATTGCATAGTATAAGATCTAGCAATGATTCTTCATTGTTACGTTTTCGTGTAATATCTGTTACTAGTTGGTATAGATTGCTATTGGTAAACATATCCACAAATTTTTCATGAAGCGGTTTGTATCCATCTAGGTTTTGTAAGGGCCACTCAAGGTCAGGAAGGTTAAAATCTCCCGCAATTAAGAGGTTTTGTTTTGCATCAGCTGCTTTTTGTATCGTTTCGAACAGTAGTTGATCTGAGGTTTTATAGCTGTACTCTGTGGGACGGTAGACTCCTCCGATGAGTCATTTAAAATTGCCATAGGTGATGTTTACCCAAAGGGCTTCCACCTCAGGTAAGTTGTTGAAGGTCGGATGTAAACTAGTTACAATAGGTATGTTGTTGTGTTCATGTGCAATATATATGGCTACTCCTCCATATCCACTGTCGTTGCTTCTATCATGTCTAAAAAGCGTATATCCCCTAATGTCTATCAAGTTGTTTGTGATTTTGGATTTTAGTTGGGTCTCTGTTATAATAATAAAAGTAGGGTTTGTTTTGCCAATTTCCAATAAGAATAAATCTCGTTTTGCCTTTAAAGATGCCAAGTTCGTGTAGAAAAACGTCAATTGCGTCAGACCATTAGTTAAGACTTTATTGTGGTTTCATCGATGTGTGTTGTTATGATCGGTTTGTTGTTAACATATCTGATGGTGAGCTTATCCTCACCTTTTTCGATTCGTTGTGTGAGTTCTCGTCGCAGATTTTTCAGGTGGTCGCGCTGGCACGGGGTTAGGTCATTTTTGGCCGTAAACCCTCTAAGCTTTTTACCATTCTTTAATACCTGGATCGCTGCTTTCCTGTTTGGCAGTACTAGTTTGATGGGCCGAGGGCCCGAGCCAGGCTGGGGCTTTCCCAGGCGTATTAGGGCCACAGGTGCCACTGGCTCGGGCAGTGAGGCCAATGCCTTCTCCACCTGCTCCTGGTCAAAAATCATCCGAGCCTCTACTGAAGTTGGCTCATCCCCATCCGCATGCAACTCCGGCACCCCGAACATAATGACATTTGATGCCCTTCGGTTTCGCTCCTCTATCTCATCGATGATGGCCTCAACATTGACTGCTGGTTGGCTAGTCCTCAAGGCATCCACTTCGGTTTTGAGTTCATCCACTAACTTCCTCAAGGCGGGCAGTTGGCGAACTCCTAGCTCACAATCGGGGCACAAATATTTGAGTGTCGGCGACTGCAATGCAATCACTCTCAGCTCTGTCACAAGTAACCCGCTGCACTTAACACAGATCTGCCTATCACAGCCGTGGCACACTATTTTCGGATTTTTATCATCTAACTTAGGTATTTGCTTGGTACACTTCAAACAGTTGGCCATTTTATATGGTGAGTCTGCACTTTTGAGGTTAGAGCAAGATTTGATACACTAAAGTTAGACTGGTGGGTATATTTGTTGAACACTATTAAATTAAGTATTGGTATATTTCTGCAAATTTACTTCACTTTCACTGCTATTTAGCGCGTTTTACGTATTAATTTCAATAAAATTGTTGGGAGCAACTATCAAAACAAGTGTATAGAAAAGCGCGGGTAGACGAAAAAAAAAGCTGAGAAAGAAAAAAAGAAAGAAACATTTGTTATAAGGACAGTGAACACACGAAACAGAACACAGAGGTGACAAATAGCAATGACACATGATATACAGATTGACAAACTTATCTGTAGAATGAAGGGATGGCGCCACCATCGAAAAGGGTTGCCACATATTACATAAATTGCTGCAATCGGTGCAAATAGTGGATGTAACACACGATTATTTTTAGCGATTTATTAATTTAGGATTGATACATAAATATATACACAACAACAACTGACAGCGAAATGACATTTTCAAAATGGCGTCCGTAGTTTCCCCTTTCGCCGTTCTACAGATAAGTTTGTGGCTCTGTAAAATGAAATGACAGTCGTGGTGTGTCACTGTCATTATAAATGGCGTCTGACTCAGCATTATGCTGGAGGCCAGGCCAGTGTTGCTATTGATACGGCAATTGCCGTAATATGCGGCATTCCATGTTGTTTTTTCAGATTATACGGCAGGCTTTTCACTACCGTGTTATGAAATACGGCAATTAATATAATAAACTTTTCTTGAACAAATCGAATAATACGGCAATTTGGTGGTTTTTTCCATAAATACGGCAATTTGAAACTTTAGATATGGCAAGTCAAAATTTTACAATAACAACACTGGGCCGTGGGCCAGGCCTTCAAAGCTGCCAAGTGTTACCTCGCGAGCGCCCCAGACCGTGGGCCGTGGGCCAGGGCTTCAACGCTGCCAAGTGTTACCTCGCGAGCGCCCCAGACCGTGGGCCGTGGGCCAGGGCTTCAACGCTGCCAAGTGTTACCTCGCGAGCGCCCCAGACCGTGGGCCGTGGGCCAGGGCTTCAACGCTGCCAAGTGTTACCTCGCGAGCGCCCCAGACCGTGGGCCGTGGGCCAGGGCTTCAACGCTGCCAAGTGTTACCTCGCGAGCGCCCCAGACCGTGGGCCGTGGGCCAGGGCTTCAACGCTGCCAAGTGTTACCTCGCGAGCGCCCCAGACCGTGGGCCGTGGGCCAGGGCTTCAACGCTGCCAAGTGTTACCTCGCGAGCGAGCGCCCCAGACCGCGGCGTCGTACAATCCAAAGATACATAAATATAAAGAATATATAAATATAGGTAACAATAATGGTAAATATAGATATGGCTGTTCTATATAATAAGCTCGACTGTTTTTAAGTTATCTGTATATTCTGTTAGGTGCACAGCGACCTTTGGCCGTTTTGTATGGACTCTCGTTGTGGCGGCGCGGCGTTTTGTGGTTGGTGTGCGGTTACGCTGAAACGCAAAAGAAATAACGAACCCCACACGAGCTATAAAACGATGCCACAACGACCTTTAGACATTTTATATGGGCTCGGTCGTTGTGGCTTAAGAAATTACGAAACGCCCACGAGCCACAAAACGCTGCCACAACCAGGCCACAACGACCTTTACTCGGTCGTTATGGCAGCGTTTTGTATTATTTACCGGTTCAAAAAGTATCCTATGTGTTAATCTATCTTATAAACTATCTGTGTGGTAAATTTTATTCAAATCCGTTCAGACGTTTTTGAGTGATTGTTCAAAAAACATCCACACCATAAATATACAAAAATTCCCATTTAAGTACATGGGATATGTATTGCCGGGGATTATAATCGTCTTTACAGTAATATTATGGTTATTAGAATCGGATCACATCGGCATCTTTTGCGAAGATCGAAGACCTCTGGGGCAAGGGGCGTTGGGAGTTCCAAACTAAAATTATACCCCAGCTCTTGGAAGTTTATGTAAGTGGGTGTGACGACGCTGTTTCAGGTTCCCACAGGGTATCCTAGTGTGGGGCCACAAGCAATGTATGTGCATGTATATTAATGTTTGTGTTTATATTTCAAGAATGTTTAATTCGACAGGCCTTCCTCCACTGGTACACCGGCGAAGGTATGGACGAGATGGAGTTCACGGAAGCCGCGAGCAACATGGCCGACCTCATATCCGAGTACCAGCAGTACCAGGTAAGCACTGCGACCTCATATCCTAGTACCAGCAGTACCAGGTAAGCACTGTGATCTCTACTCCTGGAGTACCAGGTGCAAAATACACGTCACACGTTTGTCTAAATACGCGAAAACAAGGCTACTAAATCTGTCTGTCTGACAGTCAAGTCCACACGTAGTACACGACGTAAACGTATATGCGGTACTTGTAGACAGTGTTCATCTTATGACAATGACACCACTGATAAGTCACAGTAAAGCAATAACGCGCAATTTCGTTTACCTGGATGATATCATAACTCCAGTCTTTTTGCTTTAGGAACTTAACTACTGGACCGAATTCTAATTTTCAAAAAATAGAACCGGACTGGAAGGTCAGCATTTCAAAAAGATTCCCTCCTTTTTTGATGTTGTTCAAAAGGGCAGGTCGGGCAATATGCAGGTGCCTTCTGTTATGGATTTCTGACACGAATCGCAACACTAGTCGATTTTGAATTTGAATACCTTATATATGTCGCAGTTAGTTGGTTAAATCAGACACTTAACTAAGTCTCTAGACCGTTAATTAAATACCGACGTTTAACCAATTCACTAAAATTCCGTCAGACAAGTGAGTGAACGAAACGTTTAACGAGTTGTCTAAACGTTTCTAGACAAGAAGACATATACAATATAAATATTTTTTATGTGTACTTAAGTTTATATCTTAAGTATTTTATCTACACACATATCATAAACCCTCTTTACTGCGTACAAAAACCGCACGTTACGATCAGCATAATGTTAAACTACTTGGTAAAAACTCATTTCTTATCTGAAAAATTACACATTATGACATTCAAATTTCGAACGCCGACGCCCGCCTGCTTGCCGCCCGTAGTTTGTCTGTAAAGTTGGTACTGACATTCAAATTTCGAACGCCGACGCCCGCCTGCGTGAAGTTGGTACTACACAACAAGCTAAACAATTGCAGAACCACAATGCCGGTCAAACATGCGGTTCCTGAACACATCAAAGAGAGCTTATGATATGTGTGTAGATAAACTAGTGTATGTAACTGTACATAATTAGGCATTAAAACTCTGGAGTGATATTATTATGAAACGAGCCGATCAGTCACATAAACTACTATTTTGTTGTTCTTACATGTTCAACCTAACACGAAGGGTAAAGGGGGCTTCGCTTCGCTCACCCCCTTTACCCTTCACCTAAGCTACCGCAGTTTTATGCCCTGATATAAGCTGTGCAAATCACCTGGTTGTCGTAACGCCATCTTGTTTTCCAACACGCCGGCTTTCGGAAAGACAGATTGTTAAACGTTTTCGACGATGCTTTATTTAAATCAAAATGCTAGTGAATTGGTTAAACGTCGGCATTTAATTAACGGTCTAGAGAGTTAGTTAAGTGTCTGATAACCAACCAACTGCGACATATGTATAATCAGGTGCAATAAAGCTACATGTGTAATGTATGTGAATATATGTAAACGTTTATGTTCCTTTTCAGGAGGCGGCTGTCGATGACGAAGATGCGGAGTTTGACGAGGAGTACCAGGAAGAGACCCGTGATGCTGAGCAAGAGACCCGCTAGGTCTATCGACTAGACCCACTAGGTCTAGTGACGAGACCCACTAGGTCTAGTGACGAGACCCACTGTGTATAGTGACGAGACCCACTGTGTCTAGTGACGAGACCCATTAGGTCTAGTGACGAGACCCACTGTGTCTAGTGACGAGACCCACTAGGTCTAGTGACGAGACCCACTAGGTCTAGTGACGAGACCCACTGTGTATAGTGACGAGACCCACTGTGTCTAGTGACGAGACCCACTAGGTCTAGTGACGAGACCCACTGTGTCTAGTGACGAGACCCACTAGGTCTAGTGACGAGACCCGCTAGGTCTAGTGACGAGACCCACTAGGTCTAGTGACGAGACCCACTAGGTCTAGTGACGAGACCCACTAGGTTTTGTGACGTGACCCGTTAGGTCTAGTGACTAGACCCACTAGGTCTAGTGACGAGACCCACTAGGTCTAGTGACGAGACCTACTAGAGACTATTAAACCATTATAACCTCAGGCCATACTGAACTCAGTATACAAAAAGGATCGTCTGAGATACGTGGCTGTGTAAACAACATTACCCTCCTTTTGGCAGTCTAATTTAAGATAACCCAAAATAAATATAGCCCATCGATGTCTCCACCGAGGGGCGCGGGGAGCACGGAGGCGCCCCCCGCCCCCCCGCCCCCCGCCCGGGACAAGTGGCACGTGGAGACAGACGCGGTCACCCATCCAGTCCCCGTCTCGGCTAGGCGTTGCTCAGCCGCAGGATGGTCACGCTTCGCTTAGATAACACATAGTATGTAAGATCGCTTTTGAAATGAAGATTAATAATTATGTGACAGTGTTGATATACAATTTCGTTTACGTATTAAAAGATATGTGATTTAGGTAAGTCGCCTACATGTTACGTTGTAGTTCCTGTTGTATCTTTGTTAGCACTTTTTAAAATTCCTGCTGTTGCATTTATATTTGCTATTAAATGTTTTAACACAACTTGCGTTCTATCATTTTGGCCCGAAATATTAAACGACTTGACCCCAAACCTTTGTTGCTATCAGGAACTCTCACTTTTGATGGCTTCATAAACATCTGATTGCTAAAATGTGTAAAGACAGCGGGACCTCTTTGATCCGAACTCCGAAAATTTACCCGCCGTTCGGATTCCTGGAGCGTTCGGATTGTAGGACAAAAAATTAATAGGGTATTTTTGAAATAAAACTAATAGTATTGTGAAAAATTAAATTAATATTCATCTATAATAGTAGTCTATGTGACTGATACATAATGGAGGCGAACTCGAGAGTTTCATAATAATATCACTCGAGAGTTTTAATGCCTAATTACGTACAGTTTATCTACACACATGTCATAACCTCTCTGATGTGTTCAGGAACCGCATGTTCGACCGATATTGTGGCAATGATCATTGCTTTGCACTTGTTTAGCTTGTTCAGTAGTACCAACTTCACAGACAAACTAGGGGCGGGCGGCGGCGTTCGAAATTTGAATGTCATAATATGTCGAAATATTGATACATTATGTATTCAGATAAAAATTAAGTTTTTATCAGGTAGTATATCATTATGCTGGACATAACGTGCGGTTTTTGGACGCAGTAAAAAGGGGTTAATGATGCGTGTGTAGATAAACGTTATGTTTATTAAACTTTTTAAAAGCAGTCCAATATTCTAGTTTGTCGGGAGCTATTTAATGACGAATAAAAAGCTTTGTCGTACAATTTACGTAAAAGCATTTTTTCTGGCAAAGGAATGTCCAAATTACTGGCGCTCGGATTACAGAGGTATTCGGATTAGGATGGGTTCGGATTAGAGAGGACCGGCTGGATATAAATTTTAACAATCTAATGTAGAAAAAATGATGGCCACATTAGCGGACAAATGCGTGATCATAAATAACCTTTTGACCGCCAAACATTAAATACAACTTGTGTCGCTAACACGCCAACCATGTTTGCAATGCTACGCAAAATACAACTTATTCATAAAATAGAATTTGTGTCAGCTATTGCCGACGTTGCGCCAGTGGCACGTCTTTCAGTTGTCGGCCATTTCCGGCTGGAGCGGTCAAAGGTTAAAAATAAACTGTTTGGTTGATCTAACAACGCAGGCTATCTGACGACAAGTAACTTGGCGCCTGAGTCCCGCCTGGAGAATACAATTTTCGCTCCGCTTTCCCGCCGCTCAATTTTTGTGCTATTATGAATAAAAATCTTAAAACTTGAACTTGACCGTTTTTAGGGTTCCGTTCCCGAAGGGTTCCAAACGGGACCCTATTACTAAGACTTCGCTGTCCGTCCGTCCGTCCGTCCGTCCGTCTGTCACCAGGCTGTATCTCAAGAACCTAGCTAGCTAGAGAGTTGAAATTTTCACAGATTATGTATTTCTGTTGCCGCTATAACAACAAATACTAAAAAACAGGATAAAAGAAATATTTAAGGGGGCTCCCATACAACAATTCTTTCAATACCACATACAAACTTATGGATGCACCTGGTTACGTACATGGAGTGTGAAAGTAACCGCACCAATAACTTTGTAAACAATATTTTGCTGTGTAAAATCCAAACTATTCACTCCACACCATCGCTTCCATTGAACGGTGGTACGGAACCCTTCGTGCGCGAGTCCCACTCGCACTTGGCCGTTTTTTTTTTCGTTTTTCCCGATTTGTGCGAAGTCCAAAAGGAGGTTTATTATCTTCTGCCGTAGACAACAAATTTTCTAAGCACGAGTTTTACGTCGATAACATGTACTGTGCCGCACCGACTGCACGAGTACTTTTAGGGTACCGTACCTTATAGCAACTGTTCGATTCCAAATCGATATTCGATCGATGGTTTCTGGACGGTCATTTTAATTTGACGTTAGCTGTCAATCTGGCAGTTTTGACAACTAACTGACAGACGAAAGCCCTCGCAATGTAAACGCGTTTTGACTAGGGTATTGAAATTAAATCGCAGGGCATCTGGAATGTATTCGGGATTCCCTCAGGATTGTTAATATAGCTGAGTGTGCCGTTGTCTCTCGAACCAGATAAAGTTCGGATTTTCGTGCCCGATTTGTATTTACCAGTAGAAACATAACCTGTGTTGGACACTGTGCTCATCACGTTGGCCCGCCAGTCATACCTGGTTGGCTGAAGAACCTGTCTACCAAGAAGAGCCTAGGGTGCACCCGGGCCTTGCAGAGAGACAGGAGGTTGACGGGACCGAAGCACAGACCAGGTTAGATCTACCCCACATAACTTCAGCTCGGTGAATCGCCGACGTTCATCACTTCTTGGCACCTGATCGTCACGCTACCTCGTAGCTCATGGGCCCCTACGAGGTCATTAGGTGCTGAGAAGCCTGAACATTTTGGTAGCTAGAGCGTGGCTTCCTGAGATTTGCAGCCGTCAAGGGCTCCAGGAAGGCACGATTTGGGACTATCAATCTGTAGGTATAGGCGGTTAGGTAACTTGGTTGGTTCCTATATCCACATAGATTGGTAGTATTGTAAGCTATAAGTCTATTGCTGGTAGTAGACAGACAGATATTGAATTGAAATTTGCATTGAATTACCAGTTTGTCAATCTATTAGTGGTCTAGTAATGCTATTGAATGAATGTTTTGGTTAACATAGGTAGTTACATCTATTGATAGCAGGCTCTTACATTGTTTACACCTGCCTTGCTCGTAAAGACCTGCTTACTTACGTTCAAAGAGTGAATGTAAGTTAGTCTTTACGTCATTCATTCATTGTCTGCATTGAAAACTACGTTCCATTTTCAAATTACTTTGCAGAACAAGCAATGCTTGATATGTAATGGATTTTCATACAACTTTACAGTTCAAGCTATGCAAACCTCCTTGGTCAAAAACTCAACCAACACAAAAAAATAAAATTGGCGGTAATTCAATCGATATTATTTGAAGTTTGATAAAGTTTATCTCAAATTAATTACCTAATTAAAAATGTCAAGTGATGAAGTGGATATGGAAGCTGAGAATGTAATTGACAACCTTTTGCCAAATAAATCAAAAGAAAGGTATTTAAAATGCTATGTTGACTTCATTAAATGGCGTGCAGAAAAAAAGATCAAGTCTTTCTCAGAAAATATTGGGAAAGTATGTAACTTTATTAAAATTTACATACTTTCCCAATATCTAATTCAGAAATTACACACACAACTTTTTATTAAAATCACATTAAAATTATATGTAGGTACCTCATTAGTTTTTTGATATGAATTTAAATTACATTGTTTTATTTTATTTGTTGTGTTTTATTTTCCTCGCAAGAAAGGTGTAAAATAGTATACTTCTCTCGGGTTGTAAGTAGCTATTGCACCCTCGAACTATATCCGCCCTTGCTCGCTTCGCTCGCTCGGGCGTCTAAATATCTCGGGTGCACTCGATCCTTAGAGCCCTTTGCGAGCGAAGCTCGCACGGGCACCAAATTGCATCTCGTTCTGTAATAGCTCACTTACTTCCCTTGTAGCGTAATGTACTATTTCAGTTTATAGCAATTTATAACTTGAACTAATATTGACTATCTGTGTGTGTTATAATGATAAAGGGAAACTAAATTGTTATTTACAGAATTTATATAGATATAAAACTCGGTTCCTATTGTTTAAGGAAAACAACATTGTTTAAGTTATAGTTTAGGGTTCCCTCGTTTGGGTTATAAACTGGAGGGTCCAATAAAATTGAGTTACTGCAAATTGTGAGTAAGTATCGTTCCGATGATGTCGTTATCTGAAATCCAGAAGGGTGTTTCTAAGGAACTCAGATGGTTTTCCTCCGCACACGGTCTGATAGACCGTTTAGATAGGCATGATGTGGTATTGGAGCGGTCTATGGACGTTAAGGAACGTTACAATAGGGTGCTCGAATTGTCCGCGCAGGCGGAATCAGTTGATGGTTGTGCACCTGACAGGCTGTCACGGTTGATAGGGGATGTCGACCAATGTATGGAGATGGCAGCTGCTATCACGCAGAAGGCTGCGGACATACGTAGACAGCGCGAGTCCAGCCATTGACATTGAAGCACCTCTGCCGCATCAGGGATAGGAGTCCAGGTTACCTGCCATAACTATGCCTACCTTTGACGGCGTGTCCGGTGAATGGATGGGCTTCATCAATCTGTTCGACAGTTTGGTGCACATGCGATCGGACATTACCAAGTCTGTCAAGATGGCTCAGCTGGTGGCAGCATTGAGGGGTGAGCCTAGGGAGCTGGTCGCTCATTTGACAGTTACGGAGGGTAACTATGAGACGGCCAGGCAATTGTTGGTCAGACGTTACCACAACAAACGGAGGTTGGCCGATGCCCAACTGAACCGTTTGTTTAGCATCCCGGTTGTGAACAAGGTCGGGGCCATACAGACGGAGGTTTTGAACCCATTGTTGTCCGTCACCAAGGCTCTAGAGAATCTTGGACTTCCGGTTGGTGAATGGTCGTACCTACTGTTGTACATTGTACTTTCCCGCCTACCCGCTGACGTGCAGACTCGTTTCGAACAGTCTCACGGGAGGTCGGCCGAGGACCTGCCCGCCTTCTCCGACTTGGTCGGATTTTTGGAAGAGGAGGCTCGACGGGCAGAGAATTTGGGGTTGACGGTCACCCATCAGAGAGCTGCCGGGAGCGCTGTGAGTAGGGGCCCTCCGACGAGGAAGGACCGCACCAACCGGCAGTCATATGGGACTGTGAGTACATTGACCCCACATGGTGAGACCTGCCCATGTTGTAGGCAGATTGGCCATGCTGTGGCCAATTGCAATAAGTTCGGGGAACTTAGGGTTCAGGGACGGCGCCAGATGGCCAAGCAGCGGAGCTGGTGTTTCCTGTGCCTCGGGCCACACATGGCTAGGGACTGCACGCGCACACAAATGTGCGGATATTGTGGTGGGGCCCACAACAATCTGTTGTGCATGAACCGGTCCGGCCAACAGCCACCACAGGGCCGTACCCAGGGTGACACAGGGTGCACGTGCACAGGGCAGTACTAGGGTGCAGGGCCGCACTCAGGGTCATTACATGGGGGGCCCTGAGTTTTCGGTTGCGACTCAGCATCCGATTCAGCGGGACATTGGGTGTGTTGAGCAGGCCGTAACGGGCGGGTGGCATGGGACACCTTCGAGCTATGCGGGTGCGGTTCGGACGCCGCCTCAGTTGTCGCCCCACTCGTCGCCTCGTCCTCGTCGGTCAAATGTGATGTCCCCCCCGCTCATGGATCGGCCACGGTTGAATTCACGCCCACCCCCCTTTAAGGGGCGTCGTATGGTGGCAATGGAACCGGCGCGTGGGCCATTTGTACAATGGGACCCTCTGGCGTATAGCTGCATACCTGATCGGTTACAGGCAGATTGGGGCCCCGGGGGCCCTCGCTAGGAATTTGCGGCCCAACAATTTGTTGCCCCCCAACCGGAGACGGTGGTGTTACCGATCGCCTCTGTGCTTGTTTGGGATTTGGCGGGCAACCCAACATACGTTCGCGCCCTATTAGATTCTGGAGCTCAGGGCTGCATTGTATCGAATGATTTAGCAAAATGGTTGGGCCTCAAGGTAAATAGGTATAATAAATCAATACGGGGCGTGGGGAATGTTACGGTTACGAATGTAGTTGGTCAATCGGTGATCACGTTCTCTCCACGTTATGACATTTTGACAAAAACATCCGTGCAAGCTTTAGTAATGACGCATGTCATGGGCAGACACCCCTTGGTGAAGTTGAATCCGGCCGTTCGATTCCTGACATCAGGACTCAAGTTGGCGGATCCCGATTTTGACACTCCAGCCCCGGTCGACCTGCTGCCTTTCAGGGCCGATCGACCGCCACTAGGAGAATCTAGGAAGATGGCTGAGACGAGATTGATGTCGATGGAGCGTAGGATGTCAAGGGACGCCGTATTTAAACAAAAATACGTCGATTTCATGAGGGAGTATGAGTCGTTAGGACACATGTCGGTATCGGGTGTGGACTGGAGATCTGAGGATCATTGTTTCCTTCCACACCATGCCGTCCTGCGAACCCCTACCGGCAAGATTCGAGTTGTTTTTGATGGGTCAGCACCTACCTCAAACGGGGTGTCCCTGAATCAGTGTTTATATTCGGGATCCAAGTTGAGTCGTGATATTTCGGATATTCTCACGAGCTTTCGGAGACACCAGATTGTATTTGTCGCAGACATTCGGATGATGTTTAGGCAAACGGTAATTCATCCGGCTGACAGAAGGTATCAGTTGATACTTTGGCGTGAGACCACGGCCGAGCCAGTCAAGGTCTATGAGTTAAACACGAACACGTATGGGTTACGGTCTAGCCCGTATTTGGCGATGCGTACCCTGCGGGAGTTGGCGTCGCGTGACCGTGTGAGCTATCCTAGAGCCGCCGCTATCCTGGAGCAAGATTTGTACGTCGATGACGTCTGCACAGGGGCAGCCAGTGTAGGGGAAGCTCTGGACCGACGTGACGAGCTCATTCAATTGCTGGAACGAGGCGGCTATGAACTACGCAAGTGGATGTCCAACTCCCCTGAGTTGATGGCTGGTCTCCCAGATGAGTTTCAACAAGACCCGCACGTTTTTGAGAATCCTGACAACCCTAACATGTTGTCAGTGCTTAGAATTCAGTACCGGCCCGTCCATGATGAGTTTACCTATCGGGTGGTTTTAGAAACACCGAAGGCCTGGACGAAGCGGTCAGTACTGTCAACGATTGCGAGAACGTTCGACCCGAATGGATGGATTTCTCCAGTCACCTTTGCTCTCAAATGTTTTATGCAAAGGCTATGGGCGGCTCAGTTGACCTGGGACACCCACCTCTCAGGTAATTTGTTGACTGATTGGACGCGAATGTTCACCTCGCTATCGGACATAAATAATGTATCGCTGCCGAGGAAATTGGTCCCTGCTGGGGATTACAGGGCAACCCTTCACGGGTTTTGTGATGCCTCTGAACGAGGGTTTGCGGCAGCGGTTTATTTGCGAACCGTCACCTCCACCGGGGAGGTCGACGTGCGTTTGGTTTTGGCAAAAAGCAAGGTAGCGCCTATTCGGACAAGGATGACGATTCCAAAACTGGAACTGTCCGGGGCTGCTCTTTTGACCAAACTTTTGAATCACACTCTAACAGTGTTGCGTGGGTCAGTGGTTTTGGAGGATACGGTGTACGCTTGGACGGACAGCCAGATTGTTTTGTGCTGGCTGAAGGCTTCGGTCCATAACTTAGAGGTTTTTGTTGCGAACCGTGTCTCCCAGATTGTGTCGTCTGAGGTCCCACTGACCTGGAGACATGTACCAGGAGAATTGAACCCGTCTGATTGTGCATCCAGGGGATGTCAGGCTCCTGAACTCGTTAGACACCATTTGTGGTGGGGACCACCCTGGCTTGCCAAGAGAGAATCGGACTGGCCCCACAGCTATGTAGTAGTATCTTCGGATCATGGCCCCAGAGCGATCGTGCATGTTACCCAGAAGGCTGAGGACCCTGACGCCGGGTTTCTGCTGGACCGGTATAGCTCACTTGACAAGTTGATAAACGTGTCCACTTGGATTAGGAGATTCGCTCAAAATTGTCGTACTCCTCGCGATCAGCGAACGTTGAACCCTATTCTGACTCCGGCAGAGCGAAACGAGTTGCTGTTGAATTTGGTCCGGTTGGTACAGTCCTCGAAGTTTGGGGCAGAATTGGAGATTATACGAAGTGGACGTTCGAAATTGAAGGGAGCCGTCGCGCGTCTCAACTCCTTTGTTGATTCGACCGGGTTACTTCGGGTAGGAGGAAGATTGCGCAATGCGAATCTGTCGTATTCGGCTCGTCACCCACTTCTTCTCCCCAAGGGGGGACAGTTTGTTTATCCACCAAGGCGGTACATCTCGAGCTCGTTGCTGATCTCTCGACAGAGGCTTTCATTGCTTGTTTGGATAGGTTTGTTTCTCGAAGGGGACTTCCAACTTTGATCCGCTCTGATAACGGCACTAACTACATAGGTGCGGAACGATACTTACAAGAGATAGTCAACTTTTTGAATGTAAATAAAGTGGATATTGGAACGGCCCTCTCCCGTCGGGGTATACAGTGGACCTTCAGCCCACCGATTTGCCCCCACTGGGGTGGGATTTTTGAGGCCGTAGTTAAGTCAGCTAAGACGCACTTAGGGCGTATAGTAGGTCAGACCGCGCTGACTTTTGAGGAGCTCGCGACATTGTTTTGTAAGATCGAGGCCGTTCTCAATTCGCGACCGTTGTGTCCGCTCAGCTCGGATCCAAATGACCTGGAGGCTCTGACCCCAGGCCATTTCTTGATAGGACAGCCACTTAACGCGTTGCCCGAGCACCCCTTCGAGGGAGTGAAATTGTATCGGTTGTCAAGGTATCAGATGTTGCAGCAGTTTACTCAGAATTTCTGGAAGCGTTGGTCGCTCGAGTATCTGCATATCTTACAACAGCGCCTTAAGTGGACTGACAAAACTAGCCCCCCCTAGTGTTGGTGACCTCGTTCTGGTTAAGGATGCTAACCTACCGCCACTCCGTTGGCGCAGGGGGCGCATTGTTAACTTGTTCCCTGGCAAGGACGGGACCCCCCGGTCTGCAGAGGTTCTAGTAGGAGGCTCGGTTCTAAAACGAGCGGTAGCAACGTTGTCTCGGCTGCCTGTAGATTAGGGGACAGGTGGGTGCCTGTCCGGGCGGGTGATTGTTCGATTCCAAATCGATATTCGATCGATGGTTTCTGAACGGTCATTTTAATTTGACGTTAGCTGTCAATCTGGCAGTTTTGACAACTAACTGACAGACGAAAGCCCTCGCAATGTAAACGCGTTTTGACTAGGGTGTTGAAATTAAATCGCAGGGCATCTGGAATGTATTCGGGATTCCCTCAGGATTGTTAATATAGCTGAGTGTGCCGTTGTCTCTCGAACCAGATAAAGTTCGGATTTTCGTGCCCGATTTGTATTTACCAGTAGAAACATAACCTGTGTTGGACACTGTGCTCACCACGTTGGCCCGCCAGTCATACCTGGTTGGCTGAAGAACCTGTCTACCAAGAAGAGCCTAGGGTGCACCCGGGCCTTGCAGAGAGACAGGAGGTTGACGGGACCGAAGCACAGACCAGGTTAGATCTACCCCACATAACTTCAGCTCGGTGAATCGCCGACGTTCATCACTTCTTGGCACCTGATCGTCACGCTACCTCGTAGCTCATGGGCCCCTACGAGGTCATTAGGTGCTGAGAAGCCTGAACAGCAACCCTTATGTTATAGGACCACTTCGTTCTCCATCTGTCTATCTATCAAGACCTTTTTTCTTATGAAAGCGTGGAGGAATCAAGTTGTAATTAATAACTGTGACTTGATTGTAGAAAAATCAAACTTATAAGTCAACATAATGAAACTTTTGCTGAAATTGTGTGATAATCGCAAGGGAATCAAAACCACCCACCGTCGACCTGGAATCATGAAATTTGGCACGAAGCAATTGGTCTTTCAGCACAAATAAAAGGAAAAATCCGAACGAATCCTATCTGAATGTCTTACAAGACGCCTTTTCTCAAGAAAGCTTGAAGGTATCGGTTGAAGTTAATATCGATTAGGTACTCAAGTCGGTGATCTATAGAAGTTGTGAAAAAATCATACTTATAGGGCAACGCAATCAAAAGATACACGCAGCCGTTTATGTCACATTTTTTTTTTAATTCTTGATTCGCAAGGTACCTAATCAAAACTTCCCGACGACCTAGAAATTAGGTCTTGTTGGCAACATCTTTCGAACGGTCGGTGTTAAAACGAACGCAGCGCGACGACGTGAACGCCAACCCTCGGGAGAACCCTGGCGTAAATATTGAGATCTACCAGCATTGCAAAGCATAGCTCATCCGGAAATAAGAATAACTCTCCGGAGTTTGCTGAGGTAGCCTCCAGTAAACCTGAACTGGGTGCTGCCACTAGCGCTGCGTCCTCCAACGATAAGCCTCCTTCTTGGCTACCTCAGGGCAAGGAAGTAATGACGCTGCGAAGATGCCTTCACGGAACCGCTCAGCAGAATCATGTGGGGTATTGCGAAACCAGGCCCTATGCAGTCAGCGGCAGCTGAAAGAGTGCAGAACCTTCCTCTGTATTACTTGAAAGGAGGTACTGCTGAGGAGCAAGTATTGGGTTATTTAAATACAATATGTGGTGAAGGAAAATGTTTGGTGAAGTCGCTTAATGCACGAGGTAATTACGCTTCGTTCAAATTGAGCGTCCCATCAAGTTGATATCTTTATGTCTCCAGAAACATGGGCAAAGGACATATGTGTGAAACCATGGAGTCAGAATTTTCGTCGTAAAAGTCAAAAAGAGGGAGATACTTTATAGCAAAATTCCTAACCTCTACCAAAATGTCCGGGGTTTAAGGAGTAAAACGTTTCAATTCTACAACATTATTTCAACATCCTGCACTTGTGATATCATTGCCCTTACTAACATTTCTCAATAGCTCTGTTTTCGACTCCGAACTGTTTCCCCCCGATTACGTGGTGCTGAGGAAGGAACGCGCTGGGGACGTTGGGTGGGGAGTGTTGCTAGCAGTGAAGAATGCGTATAGTGTTCAGTTAATTGACGACATAGACGGTCTCAGTGATGATAAATAATTACTGGCTGCCTTGGTGTCTATGAACAATGTAAAATGCTTGATCTGTGTAGTGTATTTGCCCCCCAATATTAAGGACCAACAGTATCTGGATAATTTGGCTTGTCTCGAAAACCTGTGTTGTAAATATTCCACGATAGACATTTTTATAGTAGGTGAATTTAATTTAAATTCTTTTAGTACGTATGTAAAGTCGCAATTTGAACTTTTTGTTAATTTCTGTAATCTTGGACAAATTAAAAGTGTGAAAAACAAATTTGGTGGTATCTTGGACCTTGTGATGATGGATATTCACGCCGATAGGGTGACTATTTCGGCCGCTAGTGCCAGCAGATGCGTATCATCCGCCGTTAGAAGTGGAACTATCTCCCTATCTATCTATCACCGTCCATGGAAACCCTAATAAAGATCCTGCGTGGAACTTCCATAAAGCCGACTTTATGAGCATATACTGATCTGATACTGCGACTTTAAAAGAGGTAATTATTAGGCATGTTCCTTTAAAAAAATGTTTCCATCAATTCTCGCATCTACCCCCCCTGGTATACATCCGAAATTATAAAAAAAATATGAAACAAAGTATTTCCACCTTCACAAATTTAATGAAAAAGGCCTAGTTTAATCGTGAGGTAACTGATGGATAAGGAATATATAAAATATAATAGCAATATGGAGATTAACATTTACAGAGATCCCAAAAGTTTTTGGAAGTATGTAAAATAAAGGCTTAAAGATAGGCGTCGATGCATCGAGTACATATATAATGGCAGGACTGTGTCATGGCAGGACGCTGTCGCAGCTTTCGCCGAATACTTCAGTTCTGTCTTCTTGTCAGAAAAGCCAATATTGGATACTAGTTTGGCCGAAGAACGAACAAGTGCAGTGAGATAGTTGCCAAGCATTTGCCAAAGCGGTATTTCATTAACGGAACTACGATGGGCCACTCGTCGCCTAAAGGCCTCATCTGCTTCAGGGCCTGATGTAATACCATCTTTCCTTGTAAGAGACTGCATCAGTGCCTTTGACTTTTGCTCTTGCATTTGTTTAACCTCGCTATTCAATGTGTCCAATACAATATACCAACAAATTAATACTATCAAGAGTGACACCTGTTCCTAAAGGTGGTGCTTCACCAGACGTAACGAAGTTTAGGCCTATTACTTGCGATACTTTGTGCATTTGGTAAGTTGTTTGAGATAACACTTAACTCGTTCTTGGTGAGTAAATTAAGCCACCACTTGAGTGACCCCCAGCATGGTTTCCGCGCAGCGAGGTCGACAATAACGAATCATGTAGCCTTTGTCGACTCGATAGCCGCACACGTCGATGGAGGTAACCAGGTGGATGCTGCGTATTTCGACTTCAGGAAGGCGTTTGATATGGTTGATAATGAGATACTGCTGTCGAAACTATCGTTGCTTGGTTGCTTGCTTCCAAACTTCTAAGATTTTTTGCAGACTACCTAAAATACTGACAGCAGTATGTTGAAAAAATTGCTATCGCTCCAAAAACTACTACACTAGATTAGGCGTAAACCATGGTAGTACGCTGGGCCCAACGTTATTTTTAATCATGATAAACGACCTTCCTGGAGTCCTAAAGACGGCCAACTGCTTAATGTTTGCAGATGATTTGAAACTATACTGCTCTATAGGTAGATATAGGTAGATTGCAAGAGGACATAGATGCTTATTTGCTGTTTCACAGTATACAAAAAATAAAAATACAATTAATTGAGAAATCTTAAAATGCCAATCAAAAAACAGGGCTCAATAAAAATATATGGGCAAGTGCGAGTCGGACGCCGTTGTAGCAAGTAATTATGTGACTGGTGGTTTGTGTTGTAACTTTGTTTTTCATAGTGTTTGAATGAATGACAAAGTTATCTTTGCGGTTTTTATTAAATGTTTTATACCTTAAAAAAAGGTTTTTTATTTTGTGCAAACCAATTTTCGTTGAAAGTGTGTATTGAGATACACAGCATATATTTTTTGTAGATTTTCCACTCTCTTACTTTAAAAGTTGGAGGGGACAAACACACACATTTTTCCACTTTGGAAGGGTCTGTCTCTTTGACGATTTACTTTAAGGAAAAATGGTTTCAGGAATCTCAACGTCATTTTTAAAGACCTATCTATAGACTACCCTACACATATAGGTTTGAAGAAAAAAAATATTTTTGGTTGCAATCCCAGGTAAATTAATTTAATTATTTAAATTTTTCAATTTTTGTCTAAAAATCGTAAAGCGGATTACAGAATACATCTACATACCAAGTTTCAACTGTGTAGTTCTAATCGTTTCTGCATGAAATGGCTGTGACATACGGCAAACCTACGGATGGATGGACGGACGGACGGACAGACTTGACGAAACTATAAGGATTCCTTGTTTTTCTCCGGAACCCTAAAATCAGGACAACGTAAAAAAAATAAAAAAAATACAAAGCATGTACATGGATGGGGTTGAGCGTATCTGATAAGCCCTCCGGCCGGGCAAGGTCTTGGGATCGGGTTTCGGGCTGGTTGCCCACTAAGCAGGGTGAGTCACTGTAGTTGTGGTGTGTGGAAGTTCCGGTAGAGGTACCAACGCTGATATGTTTTGAGAGACGGTTAACTTATTAATTAGAATCACTGATTTTACGCCACACCTCGTCCTTGATGTGGCTTTCGAATTAAGGTCGACTCACCAGAAATATGTCCAAGTCGGATTTTCCAATCTATCGATGCTCCTGTTTTAAGGCGAGCCGGTAGCATAGTTGACGCGCGTGCGTGTTTGTGTCAAAATTGAAAGACTAAAACCGGTAAAACCAAGTTTGATGCACTTGGTTTTACCGTTTTTGTCTCACTTCCAAATGTCAGACAAGTTGAGAACAGTTTAGTGTTAGACAACAACACGTCAGAAGTAGTAAATGATACGAAGTTTCTTGGAATAACTATTGATAGCAAATTGCAAATTAAGTTATTACGCTGTTAGGAACATCAGACAAAAACAAGCATGTGGCTACATCTAGGCTAGTATATTTTAGTTACTTTCATAGCGTCATGTTCTATGGTATCTTATTATGGGGGAAAGCAGCTGATATTCAAACTATTTTTATTTTACAGACAAGAGCTATTCGAGCAATTGATTATTAACCCCTTAAGAGAGCTTTTTAAAGAAATTGACATACTAACTGTAGATGCTCAATTTATTTTCGAAAATATAATGGATTGTGCCGGTCGACTATGTTAGTCATATTTTCACGTAATGTTAAGATAAGTTGACGACCGTCACAGATAAGGTATATTTATATTCATCACGCACTATGTCTTATGCACGTCATTAATAACATGTACATGTATGTAAGCTAGGATTCCCTATAATAAAGTAGTCTAGTATAGTCTGGTATTTGCGCGCATCTCAAGCCTTTTACTTTACTCCCGAAGATGTCGCTCTCCTTATAATTGCCTCTGGCAAAATGGTGACCCGACTTCTGAACATCAGCAACCTTCGGTAATAGCAGCATGGACCCAGCCGCGAAGAAAACTCCGTGTGCTACCACCTTAGAAGTGCAAGCAAGAAGCTCTTCGTCCAAGATCGCCGAGCCCCGACTTCTGCACACATATTTCAAACCACGCTGCAGAAATCCATAATCAAGACCCCACCCAAACCAAGACGACATCAAGCAAGCCATGACAGACCAGAGCCAAAATAATTTCAACTTAAGATTTCCCGCATCGAACTCAAGATACCGCAAGAATAATGAACCGATAGTCAGCCGACTGCTGATCTATCAAAATGGAGCTCGCACCAGCAGAAACGAACGCGTCGGCAAATTCATTCATAGCAAGCAGCTTTTTCAAGTTCAAGACATAGGAAGCCGTTCCAGCACCCAGAAGAGCATTGAAACATCATCGATATACCTAATCCAACGAATATTGAAATCATCCAGGAAGAACATCGCATGAAGAATAATCAAATCACTAAAGAGAGAGATATATATATATATTTATATATAAACGATTGGTGTACAAGATGTGCCCTATGTTGCCAATTCCCAAGGTTTTTAGGCACACAAATTTCATCAATCGACAACTTAATATTCACTCAAGAGACTACATATGACGTACGAGATCATTGACTGCCTACAGCCAAGGTTACAGATTTAATGCTGACGCTGATTCAGCACAATCATCCTTGTGTAGGTACGGTCGCAATTATAAACAAACAGTGATTACAACTTCAACGACGTGCGATGTAAATTGACACATCGATTCCTGAAAAACATGGACGGCTGCAGCATCAGACGACTCTCCTGCGGATCTTTCCCAGTTATAGGTTAGGTTAGTTTACTAACCGCGAAGCCCCATTATCCTAGTGTTTTTCTGTCCAGTTTTAAGTTTATTTTATGTAGTGTGCGGCCAGACACAAGACTCGCCTGTAGCTAAATATTATGTTATTCTTTAAACTTATGTAGAATTCACATAACCGTAGTTCCTTTATTTTCCTAATTCGTGTAAGAGTTAACTTTAGATTAAGATGAAATATGCTCTATTACTGTCTAGTTTTATTTAACAATAACTTTCCTTATAGGTATATAAAAATAGATTAAGTTAAAGTATGCACACTTAAGATCTGGTTTTATGTTTATTAAAATACTACTAGTTATTATTGCAGTTGATAAGTTTGTTATGGTATCTAACTTAGATTTTTTCCATTGTTATAAGTACATTCATTTATTTTTTTCCCTAAAGGGGGGAGTATCTGTGCCGGTCGACTATGTTAGTCATATTTTCACGTAATGTTAAGATAAGTTGACGACCGTCACAGATTAGGTATATTTATATTCATCACGCACTATGTCTTATGCACGTCATTAATAACATGTACCAACCTAGTATATAAGCTAGGTTTCCCTATAATAAAGTAGTCTAGTATAGTCTGGTATTTGCGTGCATCTCAAGCCTTTTACTTTACTCCCGAAGATGTCGCTCTCCTTAGAATTGCCTCTGGTACGCAAGATCCTCACAACATTTTCCAAACTTAGCGATAGCTGTAATGTTTGCATAAGAAATAATCACAGACTAGTAATTGCGCCCCGGTTTAGACTCGCGAAGGTTAGCAATTCTTTCAAGGGTCAGTGTATTCACCACTACAATAAGATACCCCTGGAGATTTTGTAATTGCCATTTGAGCAATTTAAAAAGCATGTCAAAGCGACTTTGTCGAAAAAGGGATATTACAGTGTTCAAGATTACTTAGACGACGCGACGCGTTAATCTAGCTCAACTCAGACCTTGCTGTTATTAATTTTGTAATTATTTATTACTGCTTATTAATATTGTAATATTTGTATTAGTTAAGCACAACCAATTTTATCTACAGACGTATCATAAACCCTCTTTACTGCGTCCAAAAACCTCAAGTTACGATCAGCATAATGTTAAAACTGTAAAATCTCATTTCTTATCAGAATATTTAACATTTTGACCAGAATGTGTATTTTTTTTACATATTATGAAATTCAAATTTCGAACGCAGACGCTACAGAGAAAGTAATCACGCCGACGCCCGCCTGCGTGCCGCCCCTACTTTTTCTGTGAAGTTGGTACTACAGAACAAGCTAAACAACTCAATGCCACAATGCCGGTCAAACATGCGGTTCCTGAACACATCAAAGAGAGCTTATGATATGTGTGTCGATAAACTAGTGTATGTAACTGTACATTAAAACTCTCGAGTGATATTATTCGAGTTTTAATGCCCTCCATTATGTATCAGTCACATAAACTACTATTTAAAAGAGATTTAAAAATCTATCATCAATCTGTAGGAGTTTCTACGCTCTGCTTCTCCCACAGTGGTCCAATGTAGAGAAGAGACAAAAAATGACATTTGCTATGTATATGTAGCGATCACGGCGAAGACGGATCGGAAGCCACCCCAGCTCCTTGCGATACTGGGAGACATAGTCATACTTCATAACTAACCAGATAAAATAAGCTCACCAAATATCACTTAAAAGGTTTACTTTTAAATACTTTTAATTGCTTATTTAACTCTGTTACACTGTTTATAGACTGATCATAGCTACAGGCGGATATTGGAACTATTCCTACTGCCTATCCGTGCCTACTCTGTAGTCTAATGCCCGATCGTGGTTTTTTTCGCCCCCAGAGCGCAATCTGTTTAATATTTATGCTTCGGAACGCACCGGTTTTCGTTGCGCGGATCGACCGCGAGTGATCGGGACATCACTAGCGGAAACGGAACTGCAGCTGTCACTTGCATAGAACCGAGATGACGAGTTAGAGGTTACTTTCTTGTCGTGAGAGAAAATGTCAGCACATGGCGTCGGGCTTTGACTGTCTTTTAGTGTAACAATTGTCTAACACAGGTGTCGGGCCTGGTCGGAGTGTTAACTATAATAATCGTCGGAAAATAAGTAGATTCACGTCAGCGGAGTGAGTGCTTCGTGTTGTGAAGGTTAAAGTTGTTCGGTCCCCAACTCGTCGCATTCGGACAGCGACTCCTCGTGTCGGCAAGCAACACGACGGCGACAGCATCGGGCTACGACGAGAGTAAGATTCGAATCCTCTCCACCCACCCATTGTGCTCCTTATCCCGCATTCCTGCCTCGAATTGAGCTTTCGAGTTCCGGCCCAAGGCGTCAAGGTCAGTACCACTTGAGATACTCCCCGTGCTGGTGAAAACCACACCACAAGATTCCACGCCCGTTTGGTTGAGGCGTGGAATTAATCATTTTGGTAGCAGGCGCGGTTTCCTAGTGGGAAATCATCGATTCACGGACGGTTGTAGGGTTGTTTTTTTGCCACATTGTAGTTGGGAGAAAAGGGTATCTCAGATTGGCCGGCAATCAGTTTGTGAGTGAGTCTGTGGTCGGTATACCACAATTAAAGTTCATTTTCGGTTAGTGAAAGTATAATTGACGATTTAGTTAACAATTATTATAAATTTGTAGCCGGAAACTACTCGGTGTGCATAAGAAACAGTCATTCGGTCGGACTATAGTATTGCAGTCGGGTTCCATAGCATTGCAGTGTTGATTCGGATTACAGAGCAGGGTCAGGCTATTTAAGGGGTATTAAGCTGATTTTGCTGACCTCAGTAGAAGTGTGGGTCATATCGGAGGGGCCACTTCTAGAAGGTGCTACCTTCATTATATTAAAAATAGCTTTTTTTTACTATAATAAATTTTTGTGTGTTATTTTTTATTGTGCCTTATGGTGGCATTCTCTGATTGATTTGAAGTGTATAGTCATAGGGTGTGTGTCCACAGGGCGACCACATTAAATATGTTTTAGGATTTAATTGTTTTAGTGGTTGCCTTAGTTTTGACAACTTAGTTTTAATTTCTGTGCCCAGCGCTGACGGGCAAGTGCTGGTCTCTGGCTATACTTAGTTCGGTAGTGAAGTATAGGACCAGAATCAATTGAATCGGTAAACATGGCACCTTCGCCCTTGACGGTACTGCGGTAGATGAGATGGCTCGCCCATACTCATAAGTATGTGGAGCGACCTGACATGGACGATGTCCTGCTCAAGCGCGTGGAGGACGCAATGACACGCGTCGGGAAGGTGTGTCGGCTGGCTGCGGAGGCTGAAGCTCTCAGGCTTACGGATGAAGCCTCGGTGGCTGCAGTGAAGCAGCTCTGCGCGGATGCTGACCAAGCGATGGAATGCTTGGGCGACATCGAGCGTCGCGCGGAAAAAATTAAGCGGTCGCGACGGAATGACCGCGGGGAAGGTAACGGAGTCCCACCCCCGAAGGGTGTTGTTGGACGGCTGCCACACCTGGAGATTCCGGCCTTCGGTGGGGCAATTGATGAGTGGCCGGCATTCATTAATTTATTCGATAGTTTGGTCCACGGTCGGGACGACCTGGACAACGCCTACAAGTTGGCCCAACTATTGATGGCACTGCGGGGTGAACCGAAGGAGTTGGTCGGTCACCTAACGGTCACGGCGGGCAATTATGAGACAGCCCGGTCCATGTTGTTTGACCGCTACCAACACAAACGGCGGTTGGTTGATGCGCAGCTGGGGTAGCTGTTTAGCATCCCAAGAGTAACCCGGGATGTTGACATCCGAGTACAGGTGCTCAAACCTGTGCTGGTGGCCACTAAGGCCCTTCAGAACCTTGGTCTGCCGGTAGACCAATGGTCATATATTGTTTTGTATATGGTTTTGTCACGGTTGCCTGCAGCTGTTCAAAGTCGGTTTGAACAGCTGCATGGGGGCAGTAGCTCGGAATTGCCCACGCTCGTCCAATTGACGGATTTTTTGGAGGGTGAATGCAGGCGATGTGACACACTGGATACGGAGGCCAGTGTGCAGCGCCAACCCGCGTGGATGCGGGAGGGGCCGCGCCCCCCGCCCCCACGGGGGGGTGGGTGGTCGAAACAATTTGGCGTTTTGAATGCCGCGCCGTCGGGTGACGGCTGTGTGCACTGCGACAGTGCCGGTCATGAAGTGACCAGTTGCCCCAACTTTAAGGCGCTCGGGGTAGCTGCCCGCAGGAAGGTAGTCTTCCGCCACCGATTGTGTTTCGGTTGTTTGGGGCCGAACCCGCTGAGCGAGTGCTCGCGCGCGTTCCCCTGTGAGTGCTGCGGTGGAAAGCACCACATCGTGTTGTGCCTGAACCGGTCAGGCCCTTCGGACGGTCACCAGGGCCGGACTCAGGTTGGTCGGCCACAGGGCCCAACCAGGGCCGGACCCAGTCCCCCTCCGGGCGACGGGAGTCACCAACGGGGTGACTGGGGTACCCGCGGACGGGACCCCCCCCCGAGGGGAAGGGGGCAGCGCGGGGGGTAACATGCGGGATAGCCGGGGTTCGGTCGCCGCTGTCCACGGTCAGCGAGGACTTCGGGCCGCTGGCTCACCGCGTGTTACGGGCGGGTGTCAGATGGCACCTATGAGTGGCGCGAAGGCTGGGAGCCCACCACCTTCTGCGCCACCCTGCCCGTCGCTCTGGGAGGCGAACAGGGAGGCGAACAGTCGGATGTCGCCCCCATTTCTAGAGCGCCCCAGGTTGGATCCGCTCTCCCCCCTTCATCCACGGTGGCCACCGGGCACACCGTACACCGTCCGGTATGGTCGGATACCGAGACAGCGAGGGGCCTATTATGCGGGTTGGGACCTGATGTACATACGGTCTGATATGCCACCGGCATATCAGCAGCCGCGTTACCAGGCCGACGGAGGTCTCAGCGGGTTCGGATCCCGCGGAGGTTCCCGCTAGGGACACGCCGCCCACTTACAGGGTGCCGCCACTCCACAGACGGTCATGCTCCCCACCGCCTCTGTGATAGCGTGGAGTTCGGACGGCAAATCTTGTGTGGCACGAGCACTATTGGACTCGGGGGCCCAGGGGTGCTTAGTCTCGTGCAACCTTGTAAGACGGTTGGGCATTTCGGTAAGGGAGTATCCACATTCCATTCGGGGAATTGGGAACACGGAAGTCGGTTCCGTTAGGGGAGTATGTCGGATTACTCTCTCGTCACGGGTGGATTCATCGGTGAATCTGACGGTCACGGCATTAGTCATGCCTAATGTGATGGGCTCACACCCTCACGTACGGTTGTCGCCCTCGGTGCGACAGTTGGTCGCTGGGTTGTCACTGGCTGACCCGGAGTTCGATATTCCGGGCCCAGTAGACATTTTATTGGGTGTCGATGCCTTGGGATACCTGTTAGTGCCAGGTGTCCACGTGTTGCAGGCGACTGGTCTGGTTTCGGTCAACACCAGACTGGGCCATGCGGTAATGGGTCCGGTCATGCCGGCTGCCCCACGCCTAGCGACTCGTAGTCCCTTATTCGGTTCTGTACTCTCGGAGGTTGTTCAGGCCTCTCGGCACCCAATGACCTCGCAGGGGCCCATAGCTACGAGGTAGCGTAGCGATCGGATGCCAAGAAGCAAGAACGTCGGCGATTCACCGAGCTAAAGTAAATAGATTCTATCTGACCTGGTCTGTGCTTCGTTCCCGTCAAACTCCTGTCTCTCTGCAAGGCCTGGGTGCACCCTAGGCTCTTCTTGGTAGACAGGTTCTTCAGCCAACCAGGTATGGCTGGCAGGCCAGCTTCGACGCGCACAGTTCCAACACAGGTTATATTACGTAAATACGAACTTTATCTGGTTCGGAGAACCACAATACACTCAGCTATAAGACAATCCTGAGGGGAGCCCGAATACAATTCCAGATGGCTTACGATTTAATTTCAATGCCCAAATCAATACGCGTCACATTGCGGGGGCTTTTCGTCTGTCAGTTGTCAAAAAACTGCTCTGTTGGCAGCAACTGTCAAATTCAAAATGGCCGTTCCGAAACCATCGATCGAGTATCGATTTTGAATCGAACAATCACCCGCCCGGACAGGCACCCACCTGTCCCTTAATCTACGGGCAGCCGAGACAACGTTGCTACCGCTCGTTTTAGTACCGAGCCTCCTACTAGAACCTCTGCAGACCGGGGGGTCCCGTCCTTGCCAGGGAACAAGTTAACAATGCGCCCCCTGCGCCAACGTAGTGGCGGTAGGTTAGCATCCTTAACCAGCACGAGGTCACCAACACTAGGGGGGCTGGTTTTGTCAGTCCACTTAAGGCGCTGTTGTAAGATATGCAGATACTCGAGCGACCAACGCTTCCAGAAATTCTGAGTAAACTGCTGCAACATCTGATACCTTGACAACCGATACAATTTCACTCCCTCGAAGGGGTGCTCGGGCAACGCGTTAAGTGGCTGTCCTATCAAGAAATGGCCTGGGGTCAGAGCCTCCAGGTCATTTGGATCCGAGCTGAGCGGACACAACGGTCGCGAATTGAGAACGGCCTCGATCTTACAAAACAATGTCGCGAGCTCCTCAAAAGTCAGCGCGGTCTGACCTACTATACGCCCTAAGTGCGTCTTCGCTGACTTAACTACGGCCTCAAAAATCCCACCCCAGTGGGGGCAACTCGGTGGGCTGAAGGTCCACTGTATACTTCGACGGGAGAGGGCCGTTCCAATATCCACTTTATTTACATTCAAAAAGTTGACTATCTCTCGTAAGTATCGTTCCGCACCGACGTAGTTAGTGCCGTTATCAGAGCGGATCAAAGTTGGAAGTCCCCCTCGAGAAACAAACCTATCCAAACAAGCAATGAAAGCCTCTGTCGAGAGATCAGCAACGAGCTCGAGATGTACCGCCTTGGTGGATAAACAAACAAACACACACAGGTACGCCTTGTATTGCTTAGCGTTACGCAATCGTGAACTCTTCACCATAAACGGTCCTGCAAAATCCGTACCAACACCTGAAAACGGTCTGACCTCATTCACACGATCAGGGGGCAAGTCCCCCATGAGAGGTTGCATCGTGGCAGCCTTAAGTCGATAACAAGGCATGCACCGAAACACGATGTTCCGTATGACACGGCGGGCAGATAAGATCCAAAACTCCCGCTGGAGCGTGGCCAACAACGCGTTACAGCCGGCATGCGCGTTTTTAATATGACGATCAGTCACCAGCAATTCAACTAACTGTCCCCCCTTGGGGAGCAGAAGTGGGTGACGAGCCGAATACGACAGATTCGCATTGCGCAATCTTCCTCCTACCCGAAGTAACCCGGTCGAATCAACAAAGGGGTTGAGACGCGCGACGGCTCCCTTCAATTTCGAACGTCCACTTCGTATAGTCTCCAATTCTGCCCCAAACTTCGAGGACTGTACCAACCGGACCAAATTCAGTAGCGACTCGTTTCGCTCTGCCGGAGTCAGAATAGGGTTCAACGTTCGCTGATCGCGAGGAGTACGACAATTTCGAGCGAATCTCCTAATCCAAGTGGACACGTTTATCAACTTGTCAAGTGAGCTATACCGGTCCAGCAGAAACCCGGCGTCAGGGTCCTCAGCCTTCTGGGTAACATGCACGGCCGCTCTGGGGCCATGATCCGAAGATACTACTACATGGCTGTGGGGCCAGTCCGATTCTCTCCTGGCAAGCCAGGGTGGTCCCCACCACAAATGGTGTCTAACGAGTTCAGGAGCCCGACATCCCCTGGATGCACAATCAGACGGGTTCAATTCTCCTGGTACATGTCTCCAAGTCAGTGGGACCTCAGACGACACAATCTGGGAGACACGGTTCGCGACAAAAACCTCTAAGTTATGGACCGAAGCCTTCAGCCAGCACAAAACAATCTGGCTGTCCGTCCACGCGTACACCGTATCCTCCAAAACCACTGACCCACGCAACACTGTTAGAGTGTGATTCAAAAGTTTGGTCAAAAGAGCAGCCCCGGACAGTTCCAGTTTTGGAATCGTCATCCTTGTCCGAATAGGCGCTACCTTGCTTTTTGCCAAAACCAAACGCACGTCGACCTCCCCGGTGGAGGTGACGGTTCGCAAATAAACCGCTGCCGCAAACCCTCGTTCAGAGGCATCACAAAACCCGTGAAGGGTTGCCCTGTAATCCCCAGCAGGGACCAATTTCTTCGGCAGCGATACATTATTTATGTCCGATAGCGAAGTGAACATTTGCGTCCAATCAGTCAACAAATCACCTGAGAGGTGGGTGTCCCAGGTCAACTGAGCCGCCCATAGCCTTTGCATAAAACATTTGAGAGCAAAGGTGACTGGAGAAATCCATCCATTCGGGTCGAACGTTCTCGCAATCGTTGACAGTACTGACCGCTTCGTCCAGGCCTTCGGTGTTTCTAAAACCACCCGATAGGTAAACTCATCATGGACGGGCCGGTACTGAATTCCAAGCACTGACAACATGTTAGGGTTGTCAGGATTCTCAAAAACGTGCGGGTCTTGTTGAAACTCATCTGGGAGACCAGCCATCAACTCAGGGGAGTTGGACATCCACTTGCGTAGTTCATAGCCGCCTCGTTCCAGCAATTGAATGAGCTCGTCACGTCGGTCCAGAGCTTCCTCTACACTGGCTGCCCCTGTGCAGACGTCATCGACGTACAAATCTTGCTCCAGGATAGCGGCGGCTCTAGGATAGCTCACACGGTCACGCGACGCCAACTCCCGCAGGGTACGCATCGCCAAATACGGGCTAGACCGTAACCCATACGTGTTCGTGTTCAACTCATAGACCTTGACTGGCTCGGCCGTGGACTCACGCCAAAGTATCAACTGATACCTTCTGTCAGCCGGATTAATTACCGTTTGCCTAAACATCATCCGAATGTCTGCGACAAATACAACCTGGTGCCTCCGAAAGCTCGTGAGAATATCCGAAATATCACGACTCAACTTGGGTCCCGAATGTAGACACTGATTCAGGGACATCCCGTTCGAGGTAGGTGCTGACCCATCAAAAACAACTCGAATCTTGCCGGTAGGGGTTCGTAGGACGGCATGGTGTGGAAGGAAACAATGATCCTCAGATCTCCAGTCCACACCCGATACCGACATGTGTCCTAACGACTCATACTCCCTCATGAAATCGACGTATTTTTGTTTAAATACGGCGTCCCTTGACATCCTACGCTCCATCGACATCAATCTCGTCTCAGCCATCTTCCTAGATTCTCCTAGTGGCGGTCGATCGGCCCTGAAAGGCAGTCGAGTTACAAAACGACCAGAACGAAGGCGACCAGTACTATTCTGGTAAAACAACTCGCACTCTTCTTCGTCTGCGTCGACTCGACGAGCGGTGGGAGGTTCCTCTATCTCCCAGAACCGTTGGATAGCGTCTGACAACGCTGAGCCAATAAGTATGCCATCTGACTCGGCAGGCCTAACCATTGGCAATGCCGGACCCATGATCACGTGACCAAACTTAGTATCCACAGCAATCAACCCGTCCGGCTGAAGAACTCGCCGATCCGACAACAGAAACCTACCCAAAACGTCTGCTCCCAGTAGCAGATCGACCGGGGCTGGAGTGTCAAAATCGGGATCCGCCAACTTGAGTCCTGACGTCAGGAGTCGAACGGCCGGATTCAACTTCACCAAGGGGTGTTTGCCCATGACATGCGTCATTACTAAAGCTTGCACGGATGTTTTTGTCAAAATGTCATAACGTGGAGAGAACGTGATCACCGATTGACCAACTACATTCGTAACCGTAACATTCCCCACGCCCCGTATTGAATTATTATACCTATTTACCTTGAGGCCCAACCATTTTGCTAAATCGTTCGATACAATGCAGCCCTGAGCTCCAGAATCTAATAGGGCGCGAACGTATGTTGGGTTGCCCGCCAAATCCCAAACAAGCACAGAGGCGATCGGTAACACCACCGTCTCCGGTTGGGGGGCAACAAATTGTTGGGCCGCAAATTCCTAGCGAGGACCCCCGGGGCCCCACTGTGCCTGTAACCGATCAGGTAGGCAGCTATACGCCAGAGGGTCCCATTGTACAAATGGCCCACGCGCCGGTTCCATTGCCACCCTACGACGCCCCCCGAAGGGTTGTGGGCGTGAATTCAACCGTGGCCGCTCCATGAGCGGGGGGGACATCACATGCGACCGACGAGGACGAGGCGACGAGCGGGGCGACAACTGAGGCGGCGTCCGAGCCGCATCCGCATAGCTCGAAGGTGTCCCATGCCACCCGCCCGTTACGGCCTGCTCAACATACCCAATGTCCCGCTGAGTCGGATGCTGAGTCGCAACCGAAAACTCAGGGCCCCCCATGTGATGACCCTGAGTGCGGCCCTGCACCCCTGGGTGGCTGCGTGCTTGTGGCCCCATTGCCCGCTGAGTCGGATGCTGAGTCGCAACCGAAAACTCAGGGCCCCCCATGTGATGACCCTGAGTGCGGCCCTGCACCCTAGTACCGCCCTGTGCACGTGGGGACATTGGCCCCTGAGTTGCGCTCCGAGTCGCAAACGAATTCTCAGGGCCCCATGCCGTGTCACCCTGGGTACGGCCCTGTGGTGGCTGTTGGCCGGACCGGTTCATGCACAACAAATTGTTGTGGGCCCCACCACAATATCCGCACAATTTTGTGCGCGTACAGTCCCTAGCCATGTGTGGCCCGAGGCACAGGAAACACCAGCCCCGCTGCTTGGCCATCCGGCGCCGTCCCTCAACCCTAAGTTCCCCGAACTTATTGCAATTGGCCACAGCATGGCCAATCTGCCTACAACATGGGCAGGTCTCACTATGTGGGGTCAATGCACTCACAGTCCCATACGACTGCCGGTTGGTGCGGTCCTTCCTCGTCGGAGGGCCCCTACTCACAGCGCTCCCGGCAGCTCTCTGTGGCTCCGAAGGATGGGTGGCCGTCAACACCAAATTCTCTGCCCGTCGAGCCTCCTCTTCCAAAAATCCGACCAAGTCGGAGAAGGCGGGCAGGTCCTCGGCCGACCTCCCGTGAGACTGTTCGAAACGAGTCTGCACGTCAGCGGGTAGGCGGGAAAGTACAATGTACAGCAGTAGGTACGACCATTCACCAACCGGAAGTCCAAGATTCTCTAGGGCCTTGGTGACGGACAACAACGGGTTCAAAACCTCCGTCTGTATGGCCCCGACCTTGTTCACAACCGGGATACTAAACAAACGGTTCAGTTGGGCATCGGCCAACCTCCGTTTGTTGTGGTAACGTCTGACCAGCAATTGCCTGGCCGTTTCATAGTTACCCTCCGTAACTGTCAAATGAGCGACCAGCTCCCTGGGCTCACCCCTCAATGCTGCCACCAGCTGAGCCATTTTGACAGACTTGGTAATGTCCGATCGCATGTGCACCAAACTGTCGAACAGATTGATGAAGCTCATCCATTCACCGGACACTCCGTCAAAAGTAGGCATAGTTATAACGGGTAACCTGGTCCCGATCCCTGATGCGGCAGAGGTGCTTCAATGTCACCACCATGGCTGGACTCGCGCTGCCTACGTATGTCCGCAGCCTTCTGCGTGATAGCAGCTGCCATCTCCATACACTGGTCGACATCCCCTAGCAACCGTGACAGCCTGTCAGGTGCGCAACCATCAACTGATTCCGCCTGCGCGGACAATTCGAGCACCCTGTTGTAGCGTTCCTTAACGTCCATAGACCGCTCCAATACCACATCATGCCTATCTAAACGGTCTATCAGACCGTGTGCGGAGGAAAACCATCTGAGTTCCTTAGAAACACCCTTCTGGATTTCAGATAACGACATGATCGGAACGATACTTACTCACAATTTGCAATAACTCAATTATATTGGACCCTCCAGTCTACAACCCAAACGAGGGAACCCTAATCTATAACTTAAACAATGCTGATTTCCCCAAACAATAGAAACCGAGTTTATATCTACACAAATTCTGTAAACAACAATTTAGTTTCCCTATATCATATAACACACACAGATAGTCAATATTAGTTCAAGTTATAAATTGCTATAAACTGAAAACAATGTAATAGCCTACTATCAATAGATGTAACTACCTATGTTAACCAAACATTCATTAGCATTACTAGACCACTAATAGATTGACTAACTGGTAACTGGTACTTCAATGCAAATTTCAATTCACCTACAATGTACCTGTAATGTAATTACTATTCTGAGTCACATCTCAGTACAACTGGTCATTTAGGGAAAACTGTTATATCTGTCTGTCTACTACCAGCAATAGACTTATAACTTACAATACTACCAATCTATGTGGATACAGGAACAAAACCAAGTTAGCTAATAACCGCCTATACCTACAGATTGATAGTCCCGAATCGTGGGTTCCCGGAGCCCTTGACGGCTGCAAATCTCAGGAAACCACGCTCTTGCTACCAAAATGTTCAGGCCTCTCGGCACCCAATGACCTCGCAGGGGCCCATAGCTACGAGGTAGCGTAGCGATCGGATGCCAAGAAGCAAGAACTTCGGCGATTCACCGAGCTAAAGTAAATAGATTCTATCTGACCTGGTCTGTGCTTCGTTCCCGTCAAACTCCTGTCTCTCTGCAAGGCCTGGGTGCACCCTAGGCTCTTCTTGGTAGACAGGTTCTTCAGCCAACCAGGTATGGCTGGCAGGCCAGCTTCGACGCGCACAGTTCCAACACAGGTTATATTACGTAAATACGAACTTTATCTGGTTCGGAGAACCACAATACACTCAGCTATAAGACAATCCTGAGGGGAGCCCGAATACAATTCCAGATGGCTTACGATTTAATTTCAATGCCCAAATCAATACGCGTCACATTGCGGGGGCTTTTCGTCTGTCAGTTGTCAAAAAACTGCTCTGTTGGCAGCAACTGTCAAATTCAAAATGGCCGTTCCGAAACCATCGATCGAGTATCGATTTTGAATCGAACAGAGGTGATACAGAAGTTTTGGGAGGTGGAGGAACCACCTACGGTCCGCCGGTTGGACCCGGTTGAAGAAGAGTGTGAACAGTTTTATCGGAACAATACTGGTCGCCTTCGGTCAGGTCGATTTCTCACACGTCTTCCATTCCGGAGTGATCGCCCACCGCTGGGCAGTTCACACCATGCAGCCGAGACGCGGCTTCTGTCGATGGAACGACGCATGAAGCGTGACGGGATTTTCCGGCAGAAGTACGTCGACTTCATGCGGGAATACGAGTCGCTCGGCCACATGTCGGTTTCGGGTATCGACTGGAAGCGTGAAGACCACTGCTTCCTGCCCCATCACGCGGTCTTGAGGACCCCGGAGGGCAAAATACGGGTAGTGTTCGATGGATCGGCATCAACATCTAACGGCATGAACCTGAACCAGTGTTTGCATTCAGGGCCGAAGTTGAACCATGCCATCGCGGATATTATCACACGGTTCCGTCGACACAATGTTGTGTTTGTAGCTGACATCCGGATGATGTTTAGACAGACGGTCATTCACCCTGACGATAGACGGTATCAGCTGATACTGTGGCGAGAGAGCCCAGATCAGCCCATCAGGGTGTACGAGCTGAACACCAACACGTACGGGCTACGGTCTAGTCCTTATTTGGCGATTCGCACTCTGCGGGAGTTAGCGGATCGAGAACGGTTAAATTTCCCTAGAGGAGCAGCAATCCTGGAGCAGGATCTCTACGTGGACGATATCTGTACCGGTGCAGATTCCGTAGAGGAGGCGCTCGCTCGTCGGGACGAACTAGTTGAGCTCTTACGGGGTGGAGGTTACGAGCTCCGTAAATCGATGTCGAACTCTCCAGAGTTACTGACTGGTCTTCCGGATGACTACCAGCAGGATCCCCACATTTTTGAAAATTTGGAAAATCCAAATATGTTGTCGGTATTAGGCGTCCAGTACCAGCCGGTGTCAGACATGTTTTCGTATCGGGTCGAGTTGGACTCCCCGAAGGTCTGGACGAAACGGAACGTCCTTTCAACGGTGGCTAGGACATTTGATCCAAACGGGTGGATCACCCCGGTAACATTTCAGCTCAAGTGTTTTATGCAGCAATTGTGGTCTACTGAGCTGAAATGGGACGACCCGATCGGCGGGTCATTGAGCTCAGAGTGGGACTCGTTCTTTTCGACCCTCCCTGGCATCAATCGGATTTCAGTGCCACGGAGGTTGGTCCCCACCAAACGATACACCGCCACCCTGCATGGGTTTTGCGATGCCTCGGAGAAGGGCTACGGAGCTGCGGTGTATCTGCGTACGGTCGACTCCTCGGGGGAGGTTGATGTGCGGTTGGTCATGGCCAAGAGCAAGGTTGCGTCGTTGCGCACTCGCCTGACCATTCCCAAATTAGAGCTTTTCGATTAGAGATAGATGACGGTTCTTCGTGGGTCAATAGCGTTAGAAGATACGGTCTACGTTTGGACGGACAGCCAGATCGTGTTATGCTGGCTGAAGGCTTCAGTTCACAAGCTGGAGATTTTTGTGGCGAATCGGGTTTCGCAGATTTTGAATTCGGAGGTTCCCTTAATCTGGAGACATGTTCCAGGGGAAATGAACCCAGCAGACTGTGCGTCTCGTGGGTGTCACGCTCTGGAGTTAGTTGGACATCCCTTGTGGTGGGGTCCAAAATGGTTGACTCAAGCCGAATCGGATTGGCCAATGAGTCCACGCGTTACCACGGCGAACGGCGCCTTGACAGTCGGTGTCTGTACGACGCAACCAGAGCCGGAAGAGGAGTTCAGCCTGCTGGAACGGTACAGCTCGCTCGACAAGCTGGTCAATGTGACCGCCTGGATCTTCCGATTTGCGCGGAATTGTCGCAATTCTGAGGCGCAACGGGTGCGGACACAGGTCCTGACACCACGGGAACGGAACCATGCGTTGTTCGCATTGGTACGGAACGTGCAGACGGTGCACTTTAAGTCCGAATTGGACATTCTGAGACGCGGACGCGTCCAACTGAAGGGAGCTGTGGCTCGGCTCAACCCGTTTATTGACCCTCAAGGATTGCTGAGGGTAGAAATAAGAAATAAGAAATAAGAAATAAGAAATTTATTTGCTATGTCAAGGGTATTGTACAGTAATTATTCTTGGTACATTGATTGTGCTCCTTAAACAGCTAGTCAATATAGCATGCAAATATATACAACACGTTTAACAAGTTTATTCAGCAGTTTTAAAATTGAAAAAATCTTGAAGTGAATAAAAACAATTATCTAATAGCCATTTTCGTAGTCTAGATGTGAAGAGATTAATATCGAGGTTTTTAATATATCGAGGTATCTTATTGTACACCGCGATACACATTGCGTCACAATTATTTTGGTACAGTGCTGTTCTGGGACAGTGTTTATAAACAAGCTTATCGGGATTTCTGGTATTTCTGGGATATACATCACTAGCCCTGGCAAATAGATTTGTGTTAAGTTTAACAAATTTCGCTACTTCCATTATATATAGTCAGGGAAATGGTAGTATTTTTAACTCGCGAAACAATGGCTTGCATGATACGTGCTGCGGTACTCCAACTATTGATCGGATGCATTTTTTTTGAGCGATAAAAACCGCTTGCTTGTCGGTACCGTTTCCCCAGATGATCAAGGCATATCTGAGTGCTGCTTCTATATATCCGTAGTAGGCCGATATCGCCGTTTGTCTTGATGCAACTTTACTTAGCCTTCTTAAGACAAATACAAATCTATTTAATTTTCCGCACACTTTCTTGGTATGCTCCTTCCAATTTAGATTCTTATCAATTATTATACCTAAGAATGTTGCATGGTCTACATTTTGTAATTGTTGTCCTTGGTGATTTATACTTAGTAATTTATTATTTATAGTTTTATTAAAATTCATTATATTAGTTTTTGTTTTTACTTTTAAATTGGAATTGATTAAATAATTTACAATGGTTGTCACAGTTTCATTAAGGTCCGAGATATGATTACTTAAATTATTATTTTTTTGTGTCACTATTATTGAAATGTCATCAGCAAATAATATACATTTGTGTTTGATGTGGTCTGGGAGATCATTTATGTATATGAGGAATAAGAGAGGACCAAGGACACTGCCTTGTGGCACTCCGTATTTATTAAACCTAGGTTGTGACTTATATGTTTTTAAGACATTATCTTCTACTCTTGTGGTTTCTACATATTGGGATCGGTCCCCTAAGTACGTTTTTATCCAGGACAGGCAGTAGGAGGTCGGCTGCGGAATGCTAACCTGCCTTATGCGGCTCGCCACCCGTTGTTACTCCCTAGGAAAGGGAAGTTGGTCGAACTGTTGATACAGGATCGACACATTCGGAATGGGCATATCGGATGCCACGCCTTGATGGCGTTTCTCCAGCGCGAGTTCTGGATTCTATCGGGAAGACGCTTAGTGCGTAGCGTCGTATTTCGGTGCCTGCCTTGTTATCGGGCCAAGGCGGCTACGATGCAGCCCCAGATGGGCGATTTGCCCTCGGATAGGGTTAACGAAATCCGGCCCTTTGCGGGTGTCGGAACGGATTTCGCGGGACCATTCATGGTCCCGCGAAATCCGGAAATCTTCACAGCTACGGAACGCCAGATTAGTGAAGGCATACCTGTGCGTCTTCGTGTGCTTGGCCACGAAGGCAGTCCACTTAGAGGTGGTCAGTGACCTCACTACAGAGGCATTTATCGCATGTCTAGATCGGTTCGTCTCACGAAGGGGCCTCCCGACATTAATCCGTTCGGACAACGGCACAAATATTGTCGGAGCCAGGCGATATCTGCAGGAGGTCACTCAATTCCTGAACGGTAACCAGGACGCCATCGGTACGGCTTGCTCCCGACGAGGGATTGAATGGGTTTTTAGTCCGCCGGGATGTCCTCATTGGGGAGGAATTTTTGAGGCTGCGGTTAAATCGGCTAAGTCGCACCTGACGAGGATCATCAGTGAGACCTCTCTACGCTTTGAAGAGCTTGCGACGCTGTTCTGTAAAATTGAAATGACACTGAACTCGCGTCCGTTGTGCCCGCTCAGTTCGGATCCAAATGATTTGGAAGCGTTGACGTCGGGTCACTTCCTGATAGGTCAGCCCCTTAACGCCCTGCCAGAATACCCATTCGGTGATGTTAAGTTAAGTCGGTTAACTAGGTGGCAGATGTTGCAGCAGATGGCTCAAGATTTTTGGAAACGGTGGTCCCTTGAGTACTTGCACATCTTGCAGCAGCGCCTTAAGTGGACTGACCGGACGAGCCCCCCTCAAGTCGGTGATTTGGTGCTGATTAAGGATGCGAACCTGCCATCATTGAGATGGAGACGAGGACGGATCGTCAATTTGTACACGGGTCGGGATGGCACGCCTCGATCAGCAGAAGTCAAGGTGGGGGACTCGGTCCTCAAGAGAGCGGTCGCAACACTTTCTCGCCTTCCTGTTGATTAGGGACAGGTTCGGGCCTGTCCGGGCGGGTGACTGTTTAATATTTATGCTTCGGAACGCACCGGTTTTTGTTGCGCGGATCGACCGCGAGTGATCGGGACATCACTAGCGGAAACGGAACTGCAGCTGTCACTTGCATAGAACCGAGATGACGAGTTAGAGGTTACTTTCTTGTCGTGAGAGAAAATGTCAGCACATGGCGTCGGGCTTTGACTGTATTTTAGTGTAACAATTGTCTAACACAGGTGTCGGGCCTGGTCGGAGTGTTAACTATAATAATCGTCGGAAAATAAGTAGATTCACGTCAGCGGAGTGAGTGATTCGTGTTGTGAAGGTTAAAGTTGTTCGGTCCCCAACTCGTCGCATTCGGACAGCGACTCCTCGTGTCGGCAAGCAACACGACGGCGACAGCATCGGGCTACGACGAGAGTAAGATTCGAATCCTCTCCACCCACCCATTGTGCTCCTTATCCCGCATTCCTGCCTCGAATTGAGCTTTCGAGTTCCGGCCCAAGGCGTCAAGGTCAGTACCACTTGAGATACTCCCCGTGCTGGTGAAAACCACACCACAAGATTCCACGCCCGTTCGGTTGAGGCGTGGAATTAATCACAATCAATAGTGGAAATATTAGAAATAGGACGGCGTTCCTCGTTGCGGGCCCATAGGACAGCTGTAAATCTGGCTCACCGCCGTAGGGAGGTGTAACTGACTGCGAAACCCCGCGCTTTCTTACCTGACGGGGTCTTCCGCAGACCTATGACCTGGCTTCCGAAGCGACGTATCTCACGCGGCCGAGATATCTTCCAGCTGTTCACTCCTCCATGTCAACCTTGGGGTCACCGTCACGTCGATCTATGTCCTCTCCTTATTATAATTATGCGTGGGTATTTCTCAGCGAAACACGCAAATCTCACACTGCTATCAACCCTAGGAATCACGACTAATCAGCCCGGGGGCTTCCGAACCGATCACGCCCACAGGGCGTGTGAAACCCTTTGGCTGCCCACGAAATATTGTTCAATACACTTCGACCGGTCGCGGGGCCGACTCCCGGCCAACCAATTCTCGCGGTTGGAAGACGGATTTCTTCCAAACTTCCCGGCACAATTTGAAGAGAAGACTCAAAAAACCATCACGCATATGGCCCGGCAAAATCCAACCGGTTTGAGGGGACAAACTTTTATTCTGTCCAAGTGACAGTTCCAACCCTTTCATAGACAAAAGATGGAGGGTGCGTTCAAAAAACTACTCGACGGCGCGAGCTAAATCGATCAAGGAATCGAACTACGTTTGGTAACGAACTGACTAACGTTGATATATTGTTGATCTCTCCTGGTGCGTCACACAACATTTTTATTTCACCATTGTATTATGACGAGCATTACTGACAAACCTTAATAAAGTTACCATATCGCAACCTTTAGGCTACCTTGTATTGAGCAGTGCCGGCGGCCATCTGAGCTCTTCATCGTAAGCTCCACTTTACAAAATGATGCTTCCCGAGAGTAAATTGTTCATTTTTACACGACTTAGCGCTGGCATGGTGGAGCGGTCCAATTCTGTGAAATCAACACTACGTCATAATCCAGTTGCTACATACAGTCCGTCGTTGTATGTAGCAGGTGGGTTACGTGGTGTGGATTTGACAGGACTCAACCGCTGTATACTTTAATCATCTACTCAACGATTTTGTCAAGATCAATAAAAATTCGCTTGTATTTTGTAAATTCATAATTTTATTTCATTACTTTCAAGTTTTGTGGTTACATCACTTGCGTCTTCATGTTGTTATTACAGGCAGTTTTATGATAATTTACATTTTGTTCGTAATCGTAACCTTTACAGCATGTGGCGAAGACTAACGCTTATGGGAAAAATAAATTGGCAGATAGGATTATGAGGTTGTTGTTACGATTACTCTAGTTTAGTCTAGCTCGGTCCTGCCGGCGCCATCACTGCCGCTCGGCACTGGCGGCGTCGTGCCTGCGCTTGGCGGGGCGCGGCGGAGGCTCCGGATGCCGGCGCCATCACTGCCGCTCGGCGCTGGCGGCGTCGTGCCTGCGCTTGGCGGGGCGCGGCGGAAGCTCCGGATGCCGGCGCCATCACTGCCGCTCGGCACTGGCGGCGTCGTGCCTGCGCTTGGCGGGGCGCGGCGGAGGCTCCGGATGCCGGCGCCATCACTGCCGCTCGGCACTGGCGGCGTCGTGCCTGCGCTTGGCGGGGCGCGGCGGAGGCTCCGGATGCCGGCGCCATCACTGCCGCTCGGCACTGGCGGCGTCGTGCCTGCGCTTGGCGGGGCGCGGCGGAGGCTCCGGATGCCGGCGCCATCACTGCCGCTCGGCACTGGTGGCGTCGTGCCTGCGCTTGGCGGGGCGCGGCGGAGGCTCCGGATGCCGGCGCCATCACTGCCGCTCGGCACTGGCGGCGTCGTGCCTGCGCTTGGCGGGGCGCGGCGGAGGCTCCGGATGCCGGCGCCATCACTGCCGCTCGGCACTGGCGGCGTCGTGCCTGCGCTTGGCGGGGCGCGGCGGAGGCTCCGGATGCCGGCGCCATCACTGTCGCTCGGCACTGGCGGCGTCGTGCCTGCGCTTGGCGGGGCGCGGCGGAGGCTCCGGATGCCGGCACCATCACTGTCGCTCGGCACTGGCGGCGTCGTGCCTGCGCTTGGCGGGGCGCGGCGGAGGCTCCGGGTGCCGGCGGCGGCGCGGCGGCGCGGACAGCGCGCAGTCTGCCGACAGAAGCCCCAGCTGCGGGACCGCCTAGTGGGAAACGTTCGTCGTGTGAGGAATTATGGAACCATCAATACGAGAGGACAGACAACCGTCGTACTTTGAAGCGTAATTCCTTTTTTAGTTAAAATATTGTCGCTAGAGTTCGAAAAAATAAAATTCAATCGGATTCACGTCTTTAAACTTTCTTTCTAATGTTTGTAGTATCGTAGTGGTGTGGTGCGCTTATTTCAGGAAAAATAACGGTATAAGCATTCATTTCCTTTAGAAAAAACAAGGCGTACACGTCTCAGCACGCATTTATATGCGATGCAACACATATCGAGGGCATGCATTTGTATTGTGTAGGTGTTAGTTACACTTGCGCGTGTGCGTTGTTTTGGCCGCTGCCTCCTAAACATTAATAAAAGCGCCATCTCTGATTTTTCGTCGATATTACGATGGATTATACTACGCCATCGGCCTAAGCACCCAGCATCTATTGCATGGTACAGCTAGCGAGCGGATGGTAGTGACATCTAGAAATAATACAGGATTTTGGCTTTCTAGCAGAGTACGTTTTTTTGTAAAGGTTGGTCTGTTCTCTCATATTGTTGGTCCATGGTAGTACGCTGCAATAATCACGTAACGTTTTAGTTACAACAAGACAATCTATTCGGTGAATATGGCAGAACAGGGTCTCATAAACGTTATTTAAATCAATATTTTGTATGAAATTCGCATTTTTGTCCAGTAGCGCCATCTATCGCTCACCTCTTGAAACATCTCCTTGGCCATCTGGTAGACTCTATGCTCGCTGCTGTTGTACATGAGCGCATTGCTCAGCATGAGCAGCACGTCGCGCTGGAACTCCCCCGTCGATCTGTGGACCAAAGACATAGACGGACCAAAGACATAGACGGACCAAAGACATAGACGGACCATTGCACGCATCGAGTCGAATCAAGTGCTGCTTAAATGTCATCTGACTGATATTTAAATAAACGATCTCTTGCGACATCCGCAATGGCTCCAACGAATCCATCCGACCCCTTTTAATTACAGTGGTACAATCTTGACGTCGTAGGAAAATTAGATTAGAAATAAAAATATTTATTTTCATACAAAAAGACAACTCCAGTTAGTCCCTGGATGGATCATGTGCTAAAAGTGCTCACAGATTTATTGCGGACGTGTGACGCCACCAACCCAATAGTGTGTAAATACATCAGAGTCAGAGTCAGAGTATTTTTTTTTATTGAATATAAATAAATAAACTATCTTATTCAACGTCAAAATTATACTTACTTTTATATATAAAAAAAGACTACACCGTTTCGGAAGGTGGGCCTCGGGGTTAAGAAGAAACGGCAAGAAACTCCCCCATACCTTTTTTTTTAAAAAGTGACTTTACAACAGGTACTGGTTTCGGTCTAAGGAAATTCGCCGGCGAGTGATAGACTTGATCCATCGCCCCTCGTCGAATTTCTGTGCGCTGAGATGGTATGGACCATGCAGTTTTGTCATCTAAGTATTCCTTAATACTATAATAGGACTTTCTTATCAGCTCATTTTTAACATAGTTTTTGAACCTCTTGTCAGGAAGGTACAATGATTCCTGTGGTATTTTATTGTAGAAGCGAATACAGTGCCCCATGAATGATGTGCCTACTTTACTTAGTCTAAATAATGGTAGTGCTAACCTATTTTTATTTCTAGTGTTAATTGTTTGGCTATCACCTACAATTTTAAATAAAGCTATGTTTTTTATTACATGCATGATATTCTCGTATATATATTGACAGGTACCCACCCGTAAGTATATTAATTTCTTTGAATTTTTCTCTTAATGATTCTCTAGCATCTAATTGATATATCGCCCTGATCGCATTTTTGTTTAAGAATAATATCGTATTTATATCTGCTGCTCTCCCCCAGAGCAATATTCCATAAGACATAATACTGTGAAAATAACTAAAGTAAACCAATCTGGCAGGTTCAACATCTGTAAGATATCTGATTTGTCTGACCGCAAAAGCGGCTGAGCTAAGTCTTCGTGCGAGATTAGTTATGTGAGGTGAGGACCCCATTGAAGTTTCGAATCTATAGTGATTCCGAGAAAGATTGTGTCTTCAACGAGGTCCAATCTTTCAGATCCTATTCTAACACTGCTTTCAACCTGTCGTACATTAGGCAAACAAAATTTGATACATTTAGTCTTCTTTGAGTTTAATAACAGGTTGTTTACATTGAACCAACTTAACACATGAGAGAGTGTACTATTTGCGTCGTCTAGAATTTCTTCTTGTCTTTTCACCTTGAAAATAAAAGATGTGTCATCAGCAAATAGAACAATCTGAGTCATTTTTTCCACCATATAAGGCAGGTGTACGCTTACGCGATACAGGTTTGTTATCAAACCCTCGTCTCAGTGTATTAACGCCATCAATCGCTAACCTCTTGGAAATCCTACGAAACCAATAGTGTGTAAAAACTTAGTTTGCGCGATGCAGGTTCGTACATAACCCGCGCCTGCGATTACTAGCGCCATCTACCGCTCACCTCAGTCGGCCGCTGTCGATGTTCCGCTTGAGCGCGCCGAGGTCCATGGGCCGCTTCACCGCGCGGCTGTACCCCGGAGCCTCGCTGTCCGTGATCGCGCGCACGAATAGCGACGCGTATTTATGCGCTGCCAGTCTATGGACAAACATAAACATTTACATACAGGCACTTACATTGCTCCCGGCCCCACACTAGGATACCCTGTGTCGAGGGAGCCGGAGACAGCGACGTCCCACACGAATAGACATCCAAGAACTGGGGTTTGTTTTTATCCCGGGCCGGGGATCGAACCCGGGACCTCTCACATGGTAGGCAGAGCCACAACCGCTGCGCCACAGAGGTCGTCAAAGGATACGCGATACCACACAAATTACTGCTAAGGCTTTGTGAGGGCGAAAGGTGATGTCTTTTGAGAGCTTGTCTATGAACTGCAATACGGTATTTGACTGCTAGTCAAAATATAAACTTTTTAGGAACTGTCAAAACGGTAATTCTGTTCGCGAGTTCTATGAAATACTAGCATGTGACGTCACAGTCAAAAGCTGTCTTTTAAACACAAAATTGAGTTTATAAAATACAACTGCTGGGAATATACAATTCTGATATTGTCAAACGTTTTTGTTGAAATAGGTTCAGCTTGAGACACGTTTGGACTTCTTTGTTAAATACGGTATTATTGTACTGTGGCGGGAGCGAGGCTCCATAAGGCAAAACCGGTTGTTTCATGGGACGGGGTTTTTTTTTCTTCAAAAATATGACTCATATTTAAAGTCAGTAAAATCGACTCTGCTGATGGTTCTGAACAGACTAATTTCTCATTATGCGTTTATTCGATGACATGTTGAATAGAAAATAAGATTTCAATCGTACTCAAAGAAATTAACCATGAACTTAAATTAATAGTTTCTTTATAAAGTGTACCACACGATACGCTGGATTGTGGCCAAGTATTAGAAGATCTATCATTACTAATCACCAAGTTTACTACCAAGGAGTATCTTTAGGAAGTTCACTCTTAGCGTTCTGAAGACTCACCGTGTTAATACCGTTTCCTCGTCTGTCACGACAACACCGTTCCTCGATTTCAGCGAAACAGGTCTCGTTTCACATGAGTTACATACAACATACCGCCAGAATTTCAGCTAGTCGCCATTGCAACGCGCAATTTATCCCAGCGGCAGCTTAGCAACCAACATGACGGATTTGTTTCAGTGACTTAGTTTAGCTGTACAGTTACTTAGTTTAGCTGTACAGTTACTTAGCATCTAACTCATCAATACTCAGTTCAAGCCATTCAGTTGCCGTACCTAAACCCATCAGTATTAGCACAGATACTATAATGGTATTAGTTATATCTAGAATAGGGACGATTATGCAAAACCTTATGGTGGAGTCTTTGAAACATGCTCTTATCAGCTCTCATATCGTAAAATTCAAATGAAAACTTCAAAACTTTATATTGACATACTTTATAAACACAATACCGAAATTACCATTTTTCTCAAACAAAATGTTTTTTTTTTCATTACTATACAGTTTTACTCGTCTATGGCGGAGCCCACGCTAGCACATGCTCGGTGATATGCTGGGGTTTGCACATGCTCGGTGATATGCTGGGGTTTGCACATGCTCGGTGATATGCTGGGGTTTGGCGCTATTCACATTCATACGTTTTCTTGTGCTGAATTTCGTGAAAATATTGTTTTTTTTGGTTAAAAATGTCCGATAGCATTATGAAGAAAATCCTCCCGATATTTGAAATGCGGTCATAATCTAGTACCAGCAAACTTCTGTCTTCTTGTTCTTTGATCTTTTGAAAATGCTTTCGTATGTCCGGGTGTTATCCTCTACAATCTGATTCCAGTGAATTTTTGTGAGCAGGAGTAGGGTAACATTGGGGGTTCTGCATCACAAATTCGCGCCGCTCGCTTCGCTCGCTCCGCTCGGTTTGTGCTGCAAAACCCCGCAATGTTATCCTACCCTGCAGGTTTTAAACGGCAACCTGTTTATTCTGAAGTGTGTCTGATTCGTACTGCAGCTCTTTTCAATTGCTTATGTTGACTGATGACGATCTGAGCTACAGAATCTTACTGTTTTTTTTTATCTGATAGGACGGGTACGCCGCCTACGCTATGCGTATATATTTCTTATAAATTACAAAAGGAAATAAGGTATTTGAAAAATAAAAAAAAGATATTTCAACGATGGTTTATATTATTTTTAAAAAAGTACACCATTTTTTTAAACATGTAACATTTTTTAGTGCACAAAATGAAGGATGATACATACAATTTAAAATATCATTACAAAATCTATATTCTTTATGCAAACTTAACAAACTAGGACATTTAACGTATTCTAAATTTATAACATCATCATGATTAAATATATTCTTAATCCAAGTCGCTTTTTCTACCCCTTTACAATAAATTGTTTTGTCAACCAAGAATGGCTGCGTGTTCATTAAAAAATTGTCATAGGTAATGAAGCCATCATTCCAGAAAATTTTTCTATTTCGTTCTATCCATCTGATTTGCATCTTTTCTGTGTATGTAAGGTGGTGAAATGAAAAAGGTGGAAGAATTAATAAAACTTGAACTTGATCACCACAAATGATAGCAATTTCTTTAATAATAAATTCATTATTTTCTCTTCTGAATCCTTGTACATCTACAATAGCTGATGATTTCATGATATTTTTCGTACTATATTACTTAAAGGTCTGTACTCTACCAGATGATCGTTTATTATTAAGCAATATGCGCTTGTGTTATCCGGAATATCCTTTTCACATTCAATTTCTAAACGTACATCAACAGGTCCTGTTTTTAAATTTTCGTTTTGCCGTGAACAATCAATTACATACAACGGAGCTTTAGTTTTAAATGTTAGGTGATCAATCAACGGGTCTACAGGAAGATTATAGAACGACTGACGAAATCTAGCATACATATCGTATAATATATTGTACTTGTTTTCATCAAATTTCAAATTAAGAGCATCGTATGGATAATAGTAAGAATTTAAGAATAAAGTAACATTTTTCAAATTACAATGATCGAAAATGGCACTGTCTTTAACATTATTATTTTTTCTATTTGTTTGTAATCCAAATATAACATAACGTGGTTTCTCTAATTGTGAAGTTGTTTTAACAGACCATGTATGCTTGGTAGATTTAGGTAATAATGGATATTCATATAGATCCCAATTTCTGTATGCGATTTGTATAGGTTTGTCTTTCTCTAAGTGTTTTATTAAAGTAAGCTTTTGCTGGTCAGATACCTTGATATGAGGCATACGCCATTGCACTTTTTGTAAACTTACTGTAACAGAGTCATCTTTGTCAGTAACTACACTATTTAAACTTGTACTAGTTCTATTGAGAATTAGTTCATGTTTACAATTTATTATTATTTTTCTATAATCTTCTGCAAAGCCTAATAATTTATTTAATGGTAGTAAGACGTAAAAACTACCATCTTGATCATGAAATCCGTCTATGTTCCAACCCCATATAGCTGCTACTTTATTTTCTCCACTACTCATAGATACTAAAGATTTCATAGTTGTTGTTATTCCAACATTTCGTACACGATCTATTTCTACACCATTCATTTCATATCTAATGTCTTGAAATAGAAAGGAAATTGCATTATTAGTTAGATTAACTTTTTTTTTTTTGATAACTCCAGCCAGATCTCGAGCCTGCACACAAAATTTTCCCTCGATGTATATCGCACTTGATGATGGTAGTAAGTAGATATCTTGCTGATGAATTGGTATTCTTATTTCATCATTTTCATTAAAGCTATTATTGTAGGGATTGTAGGTATGCGTTTCATAACTTTCGATAGAATTATCGAACTGCGGATAATCTGATATTTTTAGAATACTCATATTTTAAACCCCAAAGTTTGAAGAAATTCCTTATTACTTTTTGTAATTATTTTTAACTTTTTACGTGTGGTTTGTTTCACGTTGCTCTTGATAATGGCTTTAGATTTATTATTTTTGTTTATTTTATAGACATCATGATTATCATTGAAGACTATCATTTCTTTTCCTTAGATGAAGACGCAGTTGAATTTTTTCGTTGTTAAAATTAATTAGGTTTCCCTCTAAATCCAAAATTTTTAATGTTACTGATGAAATGTATTTATTTTTTATTGGGAAATAAATAACGTTTTTTGGTACTTCAATAACTTGATATCCTGATGGAATATTAAGCACAAATTCATGTATTATATGTGTAGGTGAACCATTTGTAAAAGAGCCCTGTATTAGATCACATTCGACTCGTATCACAGACGCTGGTATAATGTTCACTGGATGAGTTGAATCATGCCATTTATTCGCTTCCAAAATCGTACTCGAGAATCCAAGCATTGCACCGATACTATTTTTCACGCGAAAATCAATTGGTTTAGTGCAAAATAAAGAACATTTTAAAGTATTGTTATTTGGATGAATCATAATGTTACAATTCTCCATTTTCGATTTTATATATTCATTTAAAGCAGATAAATCATAAATGCCATTTGGAATTTTTATCACATCATTATTCCCATATGCAAATACGTTATTGCTTTCATGTATGTTAGGAATTGAATTGAATGTGGAAAAAAATAATAAACCACACTCATAATTACCATCTAAACTCAAAGGAGATGTAAATTCAGATTGGAGAATAGATTTATTACCAACGATTGTTAGAGTCACAGACATTGCAACAACTGAACTCAAACGTAAAGTACTCAGTATTTATTTAGATCCCAAAAGGCATTTAAAAACTTTAAACATAAATGACCACATTTGTATGTGTTACGTTTCTGATCGTTATCATAATTATAAAATATATTTGGTCCTATGTATTTGATTAATTCTTCTGGTGGCTTTAAATTACCATAACTATCATAATACTCTACATAATTATCTAATTTTGCATAGGCTACCCAATGAGTTCCAGCATTCTCAGAATTGTCAAGATTCATAATAGCACATTCCTTTTTTAATGGATGCTGAGGTAAATCATCCCTCATAAACACTCCTCTGAAAAATGGAATGTTTTGACCATATTTAAGTAAATCTATATTAGTAAGCGCTCTCTTGGGTAGCCTATGATTTAGTTTTTTTTATTATTTACATAAATTCCCAAACCATCACCACGCTCTTTGAGACATAATCCTTTTCCTATACACAGTGTTTCCATTTTCTTGTTATGTCGTTTTAATTCTTTCAAGCGTTCCTTAGCGCATTTAATAGCATTAACTGCTTTAGCAATGCCAGCTGCCCCTCCAGCCAAACCACCAGCAGCAGACAGTCCAGCAAATATCGGTATCAATGGCAAGAATCCTCCAACTTTTGGGATAGGTATCACACGCGGGGTAATCACAGACTCATCTGAATCTGAACCCAATTCTTTAACAACAGCCATGGCGAGTTCGATAGCTGCCTTTTTGCATTGAGGTTTAAATTTTTTTATATGCTTTTTTGTAATTGAAACTATATTTTTAAAAGTTTTTTTCATTCCAGTGCCTTTTTTGATATTATTTTTGTCATTTTTATTAATACATTTTTTTTGATTTGTTTTTGATTTTTGCATCACCATTGTAATCTAAACGAATTGTAAAATACTATTTATAAAAATTGTATGAAAAGATGTTTCTTTTCGAAGAGGTATTATCAGAATGAGAATGTAACTTGTATATTTTGCTTATAAAACTTTTGATTTATCTATCCAACAGTTTTCATTAGAAGGCAAACCTAACCATTTTACGAATAGCTTATTTCCATTCTTTTTTATGACTTTTTCAACAAGATAAATATCAGGATGTCTAGTTTTTTGTAATTCTTGAATATAGAACGATCCTAATATAGGATTTTTTTTAGCATCTTCTAGGAGATAAGTGACAGGGTCTGTGTTCTGGATTTTTATAATTTTAAATATTTCTGTCGACCAATTTGGTGTATACCCTTTTTCAAAAGTTCCTTTATACTTACTTATACGCACATAATCTCCAAACTTAAGTATAGTTTTATTTTGTATGAACCTTTTATCTAAACGTATATTATTTTTATATTTTTGCAATATCTGTTCTTTATGACTTGCATTTACTTGATTGGGTTTCAAACCTATTGTTCTATGCATTCTGCCATTATACATTTCTATTAATTTTGAAAGAATATCATGACTAAACCAAACATAGTTTCCTTTTAAACTAAAATATCTATACATAATACCTTTAAAGGTTCTAATAAATCTTTCTACTACAGAAGCTTTCTTAGTAGAATATGTTGAGTAATGATTTATATTATAATGATTGAACAATGTTTTAAGTTTCTTGTTGTAAAATTCAGTTCCTAAATCAGTTTGCAAATTTTTAGGAATACGATTTTTACTAAATAAATGTTGGAATGCTTTAAATGTTTGTTCCATATTCTTTTGTTTTAAAGGATATACCCAAGCATACTTTGAAAAGACATCAATAACAGCCAATATGTATTTGAAATTAGAATTTTCTCTAGAAATAGATTGCATGTCGATTAGATCAGCTTGCCATAAATCATCAATGTCTTTCATCACAACATGTCTTCTTGGAAAATTTTTTCTTGCTTGCTTATGTATTTCTTTCACTACAATTTCTTTACTCATTTTTTTTTAATTTTCTGTTTCACTGACTCTATACTTTGTTTGATACTGTTGATTTCTGATCCAATTTGTGCCAGATTTTGGTTTATTGATTTGAGTTTAATTTCTAAGCTCTCTATATTCTTATCAACATATTGTTTGTTCACACAATCTCCAGCATCTACTGGATTTACAATATTTTTAAGGAGCTTATTTAAAGATCCATCAGTCATACTACAAATCAGATAATCTGAGTGACTATCCATTTTCTGTCGTTTAAATACATGATGTCCAAACTTATCGATGTTCATCGCTAGCCCGTCAGTAATAAACTAGTTTAATGAAAAAGTTTACGCTCTATTTATTCTCTAATAATACCTGCTTCTTTTAATTCCTCTATTATAGAAATTATTTCATTATCATGATTGGTATTTCCTGCACTCTTTGAGGCAACTAAAAGTTTTAACCTATCAATAAGTTCATTAGGATTGTCCCAGTATACTAAATCAGTATTTGATTTATATTTTTTTAATATTGGTAAACTACCACCTTGTTGTACTTTTTTTGTTTCAGTTTCAAGAAATAAAGGCTTAATTATTTTTGAATATTTTATTCCTGAATTACCTTGTATTTGTCCTGATGGAATAAATCCTCTTCTATGTGCATTAGTAGCAATTAAAATATCTTTATATAGTAACCTATCTTGTTCTGTGATCAAATCTATCTTAGGTTTATTTTCAAACAACAACTCTGATAGACCTGGAGTAATGACATAGCTTTTATCTTTAATACTAAACACTGAACTATCTTCAGTTTTCTTTATTACGATGGGAACGTTTCCTATTAGTACTTTGCCTCCTTCGTTTCTTATACCATAAGTAATGTTTTTATTCCTTTCATCATGGAAAATACTATCATCTAATTCATCTTCAGTATGCATACTAGTGTCACTTGTACATGAGCTAAAGTAATCATCATTATTCTCATTGGAAGCTTCCATTTGATTGTTTTTATTCTCTTCGTTTTTATGTATCGAGACTATCGACTCTAACGGATCAGTAATGGGTTTTAATATCTTACGTTGTTTACGTTCTGAAATATCTTCTTCCTCTTTCAGTATTTTTAATTTATTTTTAATATTCCTTACTGATTTTATTATTTGTTTTTTTATATCTACATCCATTTTAAAGTACTAATAATTGTACACTTCTGTTCGTTCTTATAGCTTGCACTATAGTGGTATTTTTTTTCTAATGACAGTAATATATAATCCTTTTATTCTAATTTAATAAATATATCAAAATATTTCCTGTACCTTCCCTTATCTAGCTCACAATCTTTGTTAATTATTAAACATGCGTATTTTTCTTTCCATATATCAGTAGCCATTGATTTAAATCTATGCCAACTCATATCAGAATTGACATGCTCATCATAAATATGTTTTAAATTTACATCATCTTGTTTGAAGATAACTAATAAATTAGCATTATCTCGAATCAACTGCTTAGGTATTTTTGAGTAAGTTTGCGATAAATAAAAACAATCAATTTTTTTATGTCGACCCATGGAAAAATAATTACGTATATCACTCTGATTTTCACAGACTACATCATCAAAAATAAATATTGATTTTGTCAAAGCATCGTGGGGTGGAATAACATTTTTTTCATCTTGGAACAGGAACAATTTAATTTCTGGAATGTATCTTATCACTTCCTCTAAAAATAGATATTTTGGCTGGAAAGCTGTTTTCGAATAAAGATAAATGTTATGAAATTTTAACCCATTTTCATTTAATAACAAACTTATCATTACATTTGTTTTTCCACAATTCGATGGCCCGCATATTATGCAGCGAATGGAATTTGGTAAAAGAATGCTATGTCTAAAAGTGTTAGTATTTTTATCAACTTTTATTTCACAAATATTTAAAGAAACGGGTTGTTTGATTAACTTCATTTTAGTTTCTGATGACATAATGAGCTATTAATACATTAAATAGCATGTGTATTTATTGTTTGCATAAGAATAGATTTCATATAGTATACCAGGATCATAGCAAATGAAGATCTTTAGTCTATGCCTACCCCTCTTAGGTGAAAAGGTTCAAGCATATGTATGTATGTATGTATGTATGTATATTATTATGTTATTGAATACTTATAAAAGTTTGATTAGTTTCTGAAATTCCTAGAAAATGTATCCGTTTTAAGTTTCATCTTTACTTACGTCAGCAGATCTCCTTTTATATTAACAAAACCTAAACAACCCTCCCTTCCCCTCGCTCAGTCTATACTCATCACAAGCAGTTTATTTTATATCAGTGTATATTTAACCTAATCAGTGTGCACATCTAAGTGTCTTAGAGCTCTGAGGGATTACTTCCAGTCTCAAGGATCTAATAAACTATTCAAGCAACTTTATTATTTACAAGTGAGTACCTATTTTACATGTCTGTTTAAAAATAATATTATACTTCAAATCATTGCTGCAGTAAGTTTTAAAAAACATGTGAATGTTGTTTCAGAAATGTCGGAGAACTCTGTCTTCAACTACTACAATGTTAGCCCCCCAGCTGTGGACCCTAGTTTGATTGATGAGTTCGGTGTTGGGGGTGAAGGTCAAGATGTAAACGCTTGGCTAGATAAAGCTGAAAATAGGAGGATAGCATGGTTGGAATCCAAGAAGAAGGAAAAAACCATTGCCCCTAAAAAAAGGAAACTGAATGATGCTTCCTTTATTAAAAAAGAAAATGCTTCGGGATCATGTGTTATAAAAATTGAAATCGAGGCACTAGACGAACGAAATAAGAATAGAAATGTTGTTGTGCAATATGTGGTAAAAAATTTATATGAGGATGTACTCGAAGAGACTGAGAATTTAATTAGAAAAATTTCAAAAAAAATATGTGATAATAGTGATAATTAATATCAATAAGTAGTTTTTGTTATTTATGTTAGCTATCTCACCTTATTCTAGTATACGATGACTTCATACTATTTTATCTAATAAATATATCCCATGTAAATGTAAATGTGAATAAATTGATATTTAAAAGTTTGTGTTTAATTTATTTAATGAGATTTTAACTAGGATAGATAAAAACTTCAGTAGATAAAAATTTACAAAGTAGAGCTTGTCTCAGCTCAAATGACATGCCTCTCCACTTTAAACTCCATCTGCTTGTATGAGAAATGAGGTGGTGCGTCATTTGAGATAAGACAAGCTCTACATTGTTAAAGAACTGGAGGGTTTCAATAAATGATACAAACAATAAGGTTAAACAATATTATTTTATTGGAATAAGCGAGTAAATATCAACAGTACATGGAGCAAATTATATTAACTACAAATACATAAAACCTCATTTGGTTATTTTTACAAAGTTAAACCGCAAAATTTAACAACATTATATCTAAAGTGATGATTCCACTTTAGATATAACATGGTTAAATTTTGTTTATTTTTTTTAATTAATTTACAACAGCAGGTTATTTCTTAAAATATAGTGGAATAATGTCCCCAGGGCAATGTTTTAAAACTTCCATTTAATATCTGTCTTTTATCATCATTTGCATTTAAAACAACCTTATTTACTTTTTGTGTATAGACACAGTGATTTTTAGATCGTATAAAATACATTGAATCTTTAAATTCTATGTTTTTAAATAAAGCATCCTTATATTTATTAATATCCAATTTTTTTACAACACATTTTTTCACACCCTTGGCTTTCTTAACTGAACAGTTTTTATTTGTCTCTATACAATACAACTTGGCTCTTAAGCCCACAAATTCTGAAATAACATCCCCACTCATCTCATCTTTAAAATATCCTGGAATTTGTTTATTTAAACATGGCATATTGTACACATTGTCACACTTAAAATTACTAGTATCAAAATATTTAATATGTTTTTTCATGTCTTCATAAATATCCTCTGTATTTATAAGATACAGAAGGCTATCTGTATCTGTGTAACATAGTTGGATGTTCTTGTCATAAATTTTTTTCATTACTGAGTAATGAAAATTATATAAATGTGTTTTTGCTAGATCTAATATACTAAAACCTACATAAATTGGTTTATCCAGAATGACTTTTGAGGGCTCCATCTGTATGACTACCAAATCTTTTGAAATAATGGCCAAATTTTTAAAATTAGGAGCGCTTATATATTTTTCAGCACCAATATATTTGTTTGTTTTATTTGATGAATCAGACCAAATGTTTATCAGTTTCACATCTACCTGCTTTCTCTTATTCTCTATAGTCTTACCAAAAATTGAGTTATTTTGTTTCTTGAAAAAATTTTTTTCGAATTCAGACTTTGCGTTTTGTCTTAGAGTTGTATTGAGAGTTATATAAGGTTCTAAAAATGCTCTTTGATCAAATGAAAGAACTCTATGAATTTTAAGTAATTGTAAGCCATGTTCTAAGCATTTTTGTAAATGTACATAATGAATCACATACTTATATTTATCAAATAAATTGGATACTAATTTTATATTTTTACCAAGGGGAAATGGAACCTTTAATTGTTCTGCAGCAAACGGTAGATCTGCATGATTGTCATGAATTTCAGAAGGATAATGTAAATCTACTTCAAGAATGAAACCTGTATCACTATGAGAACTTATCGTCATGACATTAAAATTGATCAATTCATTTTCTTTTAAAAATCTAAAATTTCCGGTGGGTAATTTTGACATCATCACATATCCATATAAATTAACACAGTCAAAATACATTAAATAATTTGAAGATATGTTAGGTTTATAATCGGATAAATATTTATTATTCGCTTTTGCATACCGTCGTGAGCATTGAGCTAAACCCCCTCTGATACCTTTTTCAAACATTTGATAGATTTCAACATCTGATATTAAGTCTAACTCAACACCTGTATAAAGCTGCATAGCATCCCAACTTAAAGATGGTGAAGAAACATAGTGACAAGGGTCTAGATTGTAATGATTAAGACTCATAAATCTAAATTTTTCAAATACGTCAGAAAGTAATAAAACATCACATTTCAAGTAAAAATCTGTATAGTCTCCAAGAGTTTTCATTCCAAATGTTTCCCAAACATTCATAGCATGATTATAATCATCATTGGTAATAATCTCAGAAGTGAGTTTGTTATAAAATTTGTTTCTGTCTGGTAATGTGGTCTCATTATATCTATCCCACGAATCTACATAGTCATAGCAAAAGACACCTTTTCTCCGAGCTAAATTAAACATCTTTTCATCTTCATAAAATGACTTTAAGTTAATGAAGTCTTCGGTTTCAAGTGTTTTAATGAGATTATCTAAACTTGAATCCAAAAAATTTAAAGAATCAACAAATTTCAGCTGAGCAGTATGTTGTCTGTCAAGTGGGATAAACTTTGTAAAGGAAATATATTTTTCTTTGTTTTTTGGTAATAGTTTAATGCGACCACATATTTTAGATAGCTCTACAATAAATAGATGACAATCGTAACCAGAAAGGTTATGGAAAATTATTGGAATGAATGGACAAGTCTTACAATTTAAATTGCATGAATTGTGTGCAGGTCCTCTAAATTTCCCAGTAAAGTGATCATGATCTAGAACTTTTGTATCTTCGAGAGAAAATGATTTTTTACATATATGACAGTTAGTTGTATTTTCCACTCTTAATTTTTCTTCTTCTGTTAAGGGAGTCATTTCTCTTTGTACAGATAATATTTTATGTAAACGAAGCAAATCCTTGCAAATTGACTCACAAAACTTTTGAGAACAGTTGGAACCCCTGTAGGAAACATAATCATTTAACTCTGGATTAGACTTACAACAAATGAAATAACCGAAACAAGTTGCTTCGTGTACCTGCACATTCTCTACATGAGTGGATTTATGTTTATCTGAATACTCGCGGAGTAAACTCTCGAAGTCACCATATATCACTATTGGAATCCTTTGTGTTCTTTCATAATTTGAAAAACCTGTTTTGCTGCCTTCCTCAGGAAGAACAGTCTGTATCCCTGCACAATTATGACTTGCTAACTTCTCTTCTGTACTAAAGTACATGAAGCATTCATCACAAAGATGAATTCGTGATTTGTGTTTCGTGAGTTGGTTGTGTAAGAGCTTTCCCATATCTTTAATTAAACAGAAATGATTTTTCGATTTACAACTGATAAATAACAAATTCACATGCTCAACACGTCTTCGCAAAGTTTTGTATAGAGGACCTGTTATACTACCATGTTCATCTAATCCATAAATATTGACACTCACTCCCGTATTATGTCTTTCAAACCATTTAATACATTTAAAGCTGGGGGGAAATGACATTCCTGAAGTGTTAAAAAAGTTAGAGAAATGAGGGTAAGATGAAAGTCTATTGGGATTATTTTTTGCAGGATATAAATGTGCTACAATGCTCCACAAAAAACAGTACTCATCATTATTTTTTATATTTAGACAAGACTTTGTGTTTTGAATACTTTTCGGAAGTGGTATGTACGATCCTGCTTTCAACGGACTAAATTTCGCAATGTTTATCTCCAAATGACTTACTGACTCTATAGTCCACCCCGACTCTGCGTGTTCAAACTCTAAGCACTTCATTAGCAAAAGGTTTGATAAATCATGGTATAAAACGGAAATATCAGTACTTTGCAATACCATGGTATATTTTGTGTTAAATGATTTTAAAGATTGAGTGTTATCTTTAGGTAGATTATATGTAATAAAAAGTTCTATGTTTACTTTTAACGATCGATGTTTTCTTAGAAGGGTGCTTATAAGATTACTAACGGTAGAATAGTTATCTGACAAAAAAAAATCAGGTACAAGATATTCTTTTTCAGGATTGACTCTATAACTGATTATTCTATTTCTAAACGCTGTTGCTATTATTTTAACATTGCTTAACTCAGTTCGTATCAAACAGTTAGATTTGTGAATGCTACTTTTCTTGTGAGAAGATAATCGTGAGACATATGCTTGACATTCTTGACAATAAACCATTTTTATCTGTAGGTAAGAGAATTATCTATTTAATCAAATACTGCTGTTGTAAAAGATTAGTAAAATATCAAATTATGTGAACGATGAAAAAATTATAACAATGACTTGTATTGATTACATGAATTTTTATGTTAATAAGTTGCTAAAAATATTAAGATTTAAAAAAACAAAGGATAAATGACAGACGGAGGCTGATTCTTACGCTTGCGATATTCGGATATCGACAGCTTTGCATTACATAATATTCAAAGGATAAATGACTGGTCTTACTCCCTTGAATTGCTCCTTACTATCAGTAACTACTTTTGAAATCGAATGCCATAGGGGAGCATCTCCATTTACATTCGTTTTCATATGTATCAAAGCCAATTTACATCTGTCCCGATCTCCTAACTTGCTTCCCTCTAACTCACGGCTGTTGTACACCCGTAGCTCCACATAATATTCGCCTCGACGTGAAGGATCGGACTGGAATGAACACCCCGAGCCGGTGCGACGTGAAAGAAAGTTCTTGAGCGCTGATGCACGAATCGGCTCTAGCTCATCCTGTAAAGATGTGAAATAGGCATTCGCTATTATTTAAAAAAAATATATTTTACATTGTCAATGTAATTTCACTAGTAAAATATGCATGTCAATCAATTATTATTAGCAATTATTTTAAAACTGTGAGTTAAGTTGGATTAAGATAAGAGGAAATTGTTTTTACGAAACATTTTTGGTATATCTTTAATCAAAAGTTAATCAAAGTAATTACAAATAAAATTAGGGGCGGGGCTTGCGGTGCAGAAGTTGTGCGTCTGCCTACCATGCGAGGGATCGCGGATTCGAATCCCGGCTGGATAACTAAATAAAAAACAAACATCAGATCTTGAATGTTTACATGTTTGTGCTACAGATAAAAGTAAATAATGATTAAAAAATTAAAATAGACGAGCATAAAATATTATTCAAACAAGATGCTACATTTAGTTTAAAACATGAGAAATGGTTGTTTAAATAAAATAATATTAAAGCTTACCTCGGAATCTGGGAAGGTAGCAATTCTCTTCCGTTTCTTGGGCTGAGCACAAGGAATGGGCTCCTCATCCGACTCAGAACCGGCATCAGTTAGTGCTGGTGTTGGGATTGCCACCGCTTTTTTCGCTTTAGGGGTTGAAGTTTTTTTCGCCTTCGCAGCAGGTTTTTTCTTCTGAACTTCGCTCCTGATCTCCTCGTCTACGTCAGAATCAAATGGGCTGGACCACCTAAAATATTAATAGAATGAAAAAAAAAAAAAAAAAAAAAAAAAAAAAAAAAAAAAAAAACGGTCTCGGTGGCGCAGCGGTTGTACGTCTGCCTACCATGCTAGAGGTTTCGGATTCTAATTCCGTTGGGACAAAAAAACCTTCCTAGGTCTTAGAGATTAACATGTTTGTATTATCGCTGTTTCTGGTTCCCATGACACAAGGTATCCAAGTGCGGGATCCATAAGTGATAAAAAATCAAACTTACATACTTATGTCTTCAGTTCTTCAGCAGCACTAATTCACAAAACACGAGCTCACTCGAAGATATCGACGTAAGTATTAGAAAAGCGGCTTTCATCTAGTTGCATCAATATTTATAAGCTTTGATTTATAAAGGTGCATCAACATCGAACTTTCAATGGAAAAAATACTGTTAACCGGTGTAATAAAAAAAATTAAAAAAATCTAATGGCATAGGATTTTGAACCTTATACTTAGTATATTTCAAGTACTTATTATCAATTTTGTTTCCAACTATTAACAATCATTGTATGAACGCTGCCTTAGCTGACTGAATTTGGTCAATGGTTGTACTGGATAAGGACAAGTGTGTAATTAGAAACATAATTTTTAAATGGTTATGAGATGTACCTTTAAATACATTGATGGGTTTATTGGCATCATTAAAAATATCGTCCACTCTAAACAAGCAGTGAAAATTTCAATGTAAGCAGGGTTTTTAAGAGCATGGTTTTTGAGACAATTGTTTAGGATAACTGAATTATGTTGAGCTCTCAATGCAATGGATTCATACAGGGTGTTGATTTGTAAAGTTACACCCGACTCAGAGCCGATAGTTTACCATCTGAAAATTTTCCTGAAATTACCTAAAAGTGTGGATACACTGTCGTAGGCATATCATCGAATTGGCCATATCACGATATGGCCAAACGTGAAATATCATAAATCGATTAAATCTTTTAGGGCACACACTGCGGTAGCTTAGGTGAAGACTAGAGGGAGTGAGCGCAGCGAAGCCCTCGAATAGTCTTCGTGTTAGTTTGACATGTATAACACAAAAAACATCATGCAGTGCTGAATAACAATGCTTTTAAAAAGACATGTTTTCATTAAAACAGGTCATATCATGATATGGCAACCCATTTCATGATATGGTCAAGCCATTTCTGACCATATTGTGATATGGCCAAATCGACGATATGGCTACGACATCTCTAAGTAAACAAATGCAGTGTGAATGAAATACGTCACAACTTTGTCATCAGAGTTCCAAGGGTCATCATAATATGGATTCAGGTTTAAAACTTTAATTCTCCAGTATAAAATGAATCAAGTCCTACATCGCGCTATCAAAGTTTTTCATTCTTTTAGTATATAAGAAGTGTAAGATAAACTACAGTTAGACTGGTTCTGTGTGAGATGCTTTAGTTAAATTGGCCCGATTTACTACTGCTCTTATACATGTCCCATTGTCAACCATGCAAATTTGTCTCTTGAGGTGATTAGGGTTTGGGCAACCCGAAAGCAGCTTTAGACATAACCGCAAGGGAACAAGTACCACATACCAAGTGCCAAGTACCATATGCCACATACCAGACCAACCTAAGTGTTGAGAGAGATGTCGCAACAAGTGCCACGTACCACGTACCACGTATCAAGTAAAGACATCTCTCGAAACGCGAAGGTTTTGCTGCTATTTTTTATATCTTGAAATGAAAATTATTGATCACTTAGTGGACACAATTTTCATTATTTTATGTCTGTCAAGCAGACTAATTGTTAACTGCATAGCGTACAATAAGATTTTGTAGCTCAGGTCGTCATCAGTCAATAGAAAAGAGGTGCAGTATGAATTAGACACACTTCAGAATAAACAGGTTGCCGTTTAAAACCTGCAGGGTAGGATAACATTGTGGGGTTTTGCAGCACAAACCGAGCGGAGCGAGCGAAGCGAGCGGCGCGAATTTGTGATGCAGAACCCCCAATGTTACCCTACTAGCAGGTTCGATAATTAAATAGTTTTTGCTGCCGGTTCAGTTTTTGGAATGTTTTCAAAATGGCGGAAATGTGGTGTGGTTATAAAATTTCAAAAAACCGCTACAGTCCAAACAGCTCGACGGATTTTAACAAATGAGGTGTCGTTGGGTTTGTAGAGACCGTGAGAGTAACAGGCTATATCATTTTCGTGCGGCAAAGTTATTGGTGCGGCTACTTTCATACTCCATGATTTAATCTGTGGTTCAAAATGAACGAAACTCTTTGCTTACTTACTTTGTGTTTGTTACAAACAGCGCCCTCTATGTGGAACTACTTTCAGTTTTCTTCCCCGATTGGGAAGGCACGCGCCCAGCAATGGACAGCAGCAAGCTGAAGGTGAAGGAGAGCCCAGCGTGGTATACGTATTGTTTATTCATTTTGTTAGCGCCACCTTTGATCGCACCGCCTTGCCACGTGCCTGCCATTTTCAAAGGGCGCCGACACTCACTCAAAGGAAGCCGCCGAGTGACTTACAAGCAATAGAAACATATGATTTTTGAAATAAGCTTTTATTAGTTGTAAAATAGAACTAACTAGGGGCTCTGTGAGCTGTAGACTTCGGGAGTGACTTGTCGATTAGAATCGTATCGGTGAGTTAATGATGGATTAGTGAGGGTATGGAGCTGATCTGATGATGGGACCTGAAGGTGGATAGTGGAACTCTCCAAAAGTCTCGAGCTAGGACTCGTTTGATTTGTTTTAATGTGACAAAAAAAAGCGTGTTTTTTAGTTTTCTAAGCTACGTAAATATTTTTGTATTATTTTTTACCCCGTCACACCCCCGACCCCTCTACGTTTATGGGATGAAAAGGTGGATTTATTACAAAAACTAATAACCCGACTGCATTTTCTTTAAAATACCACATACAAACTTATGAATGCACCTGGCTCCGTACATGGAGTATGAAAGTAGCCGCACCAATAACTTTGTAAACTACATTTTGCGATCTAAAATACAACGTATTTTATATGCAGTAAAATTATATAGCCTACACCAATCTCACGGTCCCAACAAATCCAAAACACCTAATTTGTTAAAATCCGTCAAGCCGTTTGTTTTTCTAACCCATATTGAAATGTTTCTAAAAAACGAATCGACAAAAAAGTTTCATATAATTAACGAACCTGCTCACTAAATTTCACGAGAATAAATGTGACCTATAGACGTAAGACGGACAGACGGAAAGGAATCCAGACATACCAAAGCATTTTCACTCCCTCGATGGGTTTGTGTCGTTTTATTACAGAGTTCCCATCGTGGCCGCCTTCCGGCTCCATCATCAGACCATGGATGTCACCTGAGACCAGAGTATGTCAAGACGAATCAAATGAGCCCAAGCTCGATGGGGCTGCGTCAGATCAGCTCCATGTCATAAAATGTTGCATTATAATAATAATAATACTACCTTGGACACCATTTACACACATTGATCTAGCCTCAAACTAGGATTCCCTGTATCTTGGGTACTAGACAACGATACACATACATGTATAGATAAATGTTATACCTAGATAGATAAACAACCATGACTAGGGTACAAACATCTGTTCTCATTAAAAAAATATTTGCCCCCACCGGAACTCGAACCCGGGACCCTTGGTTTCGTAGGCAGCGTCACTGCCGACTCTGCCATTCGGCCATTGTCAGCGGCTTTGCACATGTATACAAAATTTCAATCGGAAACCGGGAAGGCAGTCAAATTTATCTTGCAAGATTTGATTACACAGCACGGGACATTTGAAACTAAATAAAAACATACAATAAGGACATTTTTTTTTATGACTCTGGTGGCCATCGAGTGAGTGTCGGAGTTCTTTGAAAAGAGCATGCCCGTGGCAAGGCGGCGCGATCAAAGGTGATGCTAACAAAATGAACACACTTCATATCTCACCGGCTGTACACCAGCATGACGGATTTCTTCCAGGCGCGGCGTCGTCGCTCCGCGTCGGGCACGGACGGCGACTCTGGCGCACTCGTCTCAGCCGCGCTCTCTGAACCCGAACACGCTGCAGGGACAAACGACGGCAGGTCAAAGACTACGCTAAACAACTTCATTGGCTACTTGATAAGGTCAAAATATATGATTATTTATATATTATTAGGGTTCCGTTCCCGATGTGACGGACGGACGGACAGCGGAGGCTTAGTAATAGGGTCCCGATTGGCACCCTTCGGGTACGGAACCCTAAAAAGGAGAATATATATATATATATATATATATATATATATGTATATAATGTAATATAGGTCTTTGCCTAAATTTTACAGGAAAAATAATGAGAAATGTATGGTTTAAATAGGGGGGTGGGTGCCACACCTGCAGTGTAAGTGACACTGTAGGGTATCGCCTTCTTGCCTGTACCACAGATACTATAATATCATAGAAATACAGATAGACCACGTAGAACAAAATATGTCACCGCCGTAGTTAATGCTACGAAAGCATCTTTAGTCCGAGGCTCAGACCATTATTCTAAGGTCCGAGGTCGATATCGCTTGGTGCAGCACTATTGAAATATTGCAAATATCACAATGGCGCTAGGAGATCAAATTTCTAGAGAACAATGACCGACTTTTCTTTGACAATTTTCAATCGATTATGAATATTAAAAATATTTTCTAAAAATCAACTATTTGCAATTCCGTAACATTTTTATTTTTACATTCTAAGAATAGCTCCAAGCGCCACCTAGAAGTATGCTGACAGAAGCCATGCTATTACGAAGGGTTACATATTCTAATCTGTATGGGATGAGCAACCTGTTCTTGTACCTACTTCTAGAATCAGGTTTCTTCTTGCGCGAGTAATCCCTTTTCGTCTTCTCTTCTTCACGAACCAACTGAAATGAAAATAGTTTTACTTTATAGCTACGGTTTGTCCGGCGAGGGTTTAGCAACTTGTCGTTTACCACACTGATAAATTTACCTCCATAGGCGTATCATCATCAGTCTCTGTGTGAGCGTCTTCTACCTCTTGCCCTTCTTGTGCCAACTGCCCCTCTTGTCCCAACTGCCCCTCTTGTGCCAACTGCCCCGTTTGTACCAACTGTCCCTCTTGTGCCAACTGCCCCTCTTGTTCCAACAGCCCCTCTTGTGCCAACTGCCCTTCCTTCAGCGTTTCCTCCTCCTGTGCTAACTGCCCCGGCGCTGTCTCTGGTATCTCCTCTTTGATTTCGCCCAACGGCGTAGATTCCTGTCGGGTTCAATTTAATCCTTAACACGTTGAGCGCCAGTGTATCTTTAATGATACACCATAGGGTGCTTTGTCACAGGCCAGTGTATCCTTAATGATACACCACACTGCCCGACTTCGGAGGCCGGTGTATCCCACAATATACACCGTTTCATACATTTTAGTAGCGCATTCAAAAGCGTTGGCCCTGGAGAATGTGCCTGTGTTTTTGTGGTGTAAATATCTTAAAAAATAAAGAAAATATAGGGTTTTTCTTAAAAAAAATACTACAAAATTATAGGTATACACTGGCCTGTGAGAAAGCACCCTATGGTGTATCATTGAAGATACACTGGCGCTCAACGTGTTAATAAAACGTATGCCAGCGCCGAGGGATGGGCTAGCCCTCTGTCACACAAAAATAATGACTTTCTGTCTCGTTCTAGCTGTCATATCTAGAAAGCTAAAAAAAAAACAATTAATAGTTTGTAATGTTTTAACGGTCGCACCTCAACACCCTCTGCCTCGACGTCTCCTTGTGTCGGGTGGTCACCGTCCGCCGCGGTGTCAGGTTCGGTTCCCGGCTCGCTCGGCGGGTCGACGCTCCCGGGCGGCGGCGACGGCGGCTGCGCGGCGGGCTGTGCCGGCTCAGCTGGGAATTAAGGTTATAGTGCTCACTGCCAATATATCAGAAGCTGTAGACAAAGCGAGAGGTCCCGGGTCATGAGGGTTTAGGGCAGTTCCGGCGGCGATCTGTGGGCTTCATAGTGAGATCCACTTTACAAAATGATGCTTCTCGAGGGTAAAAGCACAAGTTATTATGAAAATTACAATAGATAGGTCTGCCTCATCGAAATTGGTCCAGTAGTTTTCCAAGAAAATGGTAACAGATACACATATACACACACACAAGCAACCTCTAACCCCAAAAGCATATGAGAACAATTGAAATGACCACCAAAATATTTTTTTCCTACCCAAAATGGGTAAATGATCATCAAAAGTTGCAGGAAATATCAGGGCAAATTACTGCGGCAGCTTAGGTGAAGGGTAAAGCGGGTGAGCGAAGCGAAGCCCCCTTTATCCTTCGTGTTAGGTTGAACATGTAAGAACAACAAAAAATACTTAAAACATAAACTTAACTACACAAAACATAAAAAGAGGTTTGGTGATCATTTATCCAAACAAAATTTGGTGATCGTTTCGAATTTATTGGTAGTAAAATAAGTAAGTTTTTGGTGATCGTTTAAAAATAAGCCAAAGCATATGCCTCCTCCGTTCACTTCCCTCCGTAGTGGGTATAAACAGAGCATACCGATCTCCTCTTCACGCTCGGGCGTCTCCGGCGGCAGTTCGGGCGCGCTCGGCTCGGCCTCGGCTGGGGTCGTGTCGGGCTCGGTCGGCATCGGCTCGGGTTCGGGTGCCTCCGCCACTTCCGGCTCGGGCGCCGCGGCGGCGACCGTCTCTTCAGGTGGCGCGTCCGCTTCTATTTGTTCTTCTTTTATCTGTGGTTGGAATTACATCAACATAAACGTTTACATACAGGCACATACATTGCTTCTGGCCCCACGCTAGGATGCCCTGCGCCGTGGGAACCAGAAACAGCGACATCCAACACCTGTTTTACTTTTTCTTTATAGCCGGAGATCGAACGTGGGACCTCTCGCATAGTAGGCAGAGCCACAGAGGTCGTCTCAATTGAAATGTTCGACAATAAACCAGCCACTGGGACCGGGCTTGGCCAGCATGGCTCGATCTGACTCGATTCTGAGTAAAGACCTCTGCTCCTAGGCGGGGACGTTCATAACACGATGTGGGGGGAGGGAGTCAGAACATGCCTTTTACCAGACTGCACCTCGGTCAGGCCTTGGTGAGGGGGGAAATCAGGAAGTGGTCAAAATTGTGGTGCGTAATGAAGTTTTTGCTCCTTAGGTACCTTTTGTGCCTCCGGCTGAATGACCTTGATCTCTGGCGTCGGGAACTTCACTTCCGGGAACGCGACGCTCTCCGTTTCCGGTTCCGGCGGCGGCGGCTCGATTTCCGGCTTCGGGGCTTCCGGCGGCGGGGCCTGCACCGCCTCCGATGTCGCCTGTGAAGGAAGGGTAAAATTAACACCCGTTCGGAATTATTCAAAACTTCCTACAAACGAAAAACCGGCTAAAGAAGCACTATCTCTTCCTTTCCAGTCTATATATATATTCGTATGTATTAGTGTATTATACATACATACATTACATACAAATAAAATAACGCAATCCAGCCGAGTTAGGGCTCTTTGGAATCGTCTCGGTGAGTAGTTGATGGATTGGTGAGGGTATCGAGCTGATCTGGTGATGGAACCTGAAGGTGGATAGTGGAACTCTTCAACGGCTACTAGGAAACCCCTCGAGTTTGGACTCGTTTGATAGTTTTTTAAACTACCTATTATTTCTAAAGTTTAACTACTTGTTTTAACTATCGATGGGTGCGACTTGTTGGCTGTAATGGCATGTAAGTGTACTCACAAGCTCCGCGCACACGCCGACGCCTGTCGCCGCGTGCGCGTGCGCATCGCTCGCTGGCTCCGTAGTGAGCTCTGCTGGCTCATCCTTCGGCTGAACCTTGTCCAATATCCTGCGTAAGTTATATTTACATTAATTGTCTGGGTATCTATGTTCTTTATTTGCAAAGACTTACGTCTTTACGTAATATCATGTTTGCTTTAATTTTCAAAAGCATCATGTCGAATATGCCACGAAGATATCAAAAAATTAACCGTGTTACTACAAAAAATGTCACACATAGTTTAACCTCAAAACAAACGTTAAATTGTCGTTAAAACTATTTATTTTTTACATACAGACACATACATTGCTTCAGACCCCACACTAGAATACCCTGTCGTGGGAACCAGAAACAGCGACGTCACACATAATTTTCCAGGAACTGGGGCCTTTTTTTTTACTCCCAGCCAGGGATCGAACCCGGGACCTCTAGCATCATCGGCAGAGCCACAGCCGCTGCGCCACAGAGGTCGTCTACTGTTGCAAAATATATGCATATTGACCCGAGTGGCCGAGAAACCCTGCCTACGAAGCCAAGGGTTCGAGTCCCGGTGGGGCAAATATTGGTTTGTTGAGAATGGATGTTTGTATCCTAGTCATGGTCACATCTTTTTTTTTTTTATTACGTATAGTCATTTATTTGTTTTGTTTTTGTCCTCTCCACTGCACTCACCGGCAAATACATACATACACACACACACACACACACCCTCGCACACAACACAAATACTTACCACATCCACACGCAATCACTGTTTTTTGATACATTGTTCTAGATATTGCTGCTCTTTTAGCTCAACTTCATAACTTTGCCAGAGGCAATTCTAAGGAGAGCGACATCTTCGGGAGTAAAGTAAAAGGCTTGAGGTGCGCGCACATACGAGACTATACTAGACTATTTTATTATGGGATATACTAAGCTTATATACAACTTACTACAAAACTACGTGATGAATATAAATATACCTTATCTGTGACTGTCGTCCACTTATCTTAACATTACGTGGAAATAGATATTTCCGCATATCTGTGGCGGGCGTATGTGCCGGCACAATAACCGTCACTTAATTATTGTAAACTGTGTACATAGTGAAATCCGTAATTGGCCTTATTTTAAGTTTATGTTTCCGACTAGATGTAAGAATGGCTGTGTGATTTTTGTTCATTAATAAAAAAATAAAAAAAATATGGTTGTTTATCTATCTAAGTATAATATTTATCTATATAAGTATATGTATCGTTGTCTAGTACCCAAGATACAGGGAATCCTAGTTTGGGGCTAGATCAATGTGTGTAAATAGTGTCCAAGGTATTATTATTATTATTATTATGTATATCGTCGCCTTAGTGGTGAAGCGAGCTATGCCACACTTGAGTGGTTCCGAGTTATGGCCAATTTTAAAAAAGAAGTGCAAGCAAAAAAATATTTTTTGTTTTATCTCCTCTATTAATGTCCAGATTTCGTAATTTTTTTGTGGGGAGGTAATAATTATGTGTTGCAATTAATTAAGTTCGATTAAAGTGCGCTCATATAATAATTTTTGAAGTTATGGCAAATTTTGCGGTTAGCTCTTTTCACCACAAATAATAAAAAAAACAAAATGGACAATTCAGGATAGTGAATGAATCTATCCCTCTTACTAAGCATTCACCACCAAAAAAAAATTCAAGTTTTGTTTGAAAGAGCAACGTTTGTGAAGAGAGTTTATCGAATTTATTTCTTTTGTCTTTTGTATTAGTCAATCTATTGTGTCAATAAAAATTGTCTCAATTTATTTACAGTGTTGAAAGGACCTATATGGTAAGATAATAATGAACAACAGATATTTAGGCAAGTTTTTATTTAGTACACACATTAATACAAGTTTTAATAATGAAATCAGACGGAGGCGAAAACTAATAATGGCCAGAAGTTGAAGGTCTGCTTTAATCTCAGACCTTCAACTTTTGTCTTGTCCGACGAGACAGGATCTTGAAGGTCTGAGTTAAATATTAACTCAGATCATCAACTTCTGACTCGTCTGATGCACTATCATTCATTATTGAGGACTGTAAACTTTTCATGTAGAAATGATGGTAGGCAGACGGAATAGTTCCATTTGTGCAGAGTTGCTGCAGGTCTTCCAGTTTTTTTTTCTCAATTGGTAACTGGTTCTTGTAAAGAGGAAGTACTACATCAGCCGCTGCTTGAACTTTTCTGGTAGTTCTTCGGATGGATAGTTTTTTGAACTCAAGTTGGCTTAACTGTGTTTTGTAATATATAGCTGTGTCGTCGTTTTTCCGGTATTGTAACCACTTTACTTTCAACCATCTCATTACTTCTCCATCGTCTGCTTTATTTTTATTTGTTATTTGTTTTTGGCTGTAGGATTTGAAATCCAGAAACTGCTTATAATGCATTTCATTCACTTTGTAAAGTGGTGGTTCGATTTTTGCTGTCCTTGCGACTGTGTACCATCCTTCAGGTACAAAAATGCTTGCATGTTTAGCTCGGCCTTCTATTGTGGAATGAACACTATCACACTCCATGTCGGAATGCCCGGACTCCATGAATTTTTGATTGATTGTTTGTATTGGTAGATCTCGAACAGCCCGCAAAAACATTGCTGACATTATGGAATTGCGATTTTGTCCTGCTGCAGTATCGGAAAAGAATGTTACTTCAGTCACTGCAGGATCCAGATTCGTGAGTAAATTCCAAAGACATGTCGAAACTTCGGATGCGCCTTTTGTGCCATTCGCTTCGTGCCACATATAATTGATGGCTTCCTTGTCAGCTAGATTATAGACAGTAAAATTCAAAGTTTTTAATTTTCGTTTATAATACAGTTGCCCGACTACTAAATGTGGTGTCAGTAATATCTTTTCCATGTCCATTGTATATGCATGGAAAGTTGGATCGTTTTTGGCGCGCTTCTTATCATTTATTTTATGATCACGGGCTTCTAGTTTTCGTGTAAGATGCAGCTCATGTTCAGCTTTAGCCTCTAGTTGCTCATCTACAGACTTGTTATTGAACTGGGTGCAATAATCGCACATGTCTTTCTTTGGTCGATAAAAACCGTAATTAAACTCATTCGTAAAAATATGTATGTAGTAGGAGGAGCTTACTGGTTCCATTTCATGTTCCTTGCAGAATTTTACATAGTCCTGGTACAAACGCATCTCGCTCAAGCCAGAGGGTAGGTATTTTCGCTTGCTACTGCTTCTACAATAATGTGAGTCAGTTACAGGTATAGACCTGATATGGTTTCTAACCCCATCTTTTCTTTCTTCAGAAATACGATTTGGAGCTGGATTTTTGCCACGTTTGTCTTCCTCCACTACACCGCTTGAATCTGACTTTTTCATCGCTGTTTCAACCTTCTTCCCAGAAATATCTAGAGTTGCCAAAAAAAATTTTTTGCATACTCGCTGCTTTTTTCCAGACATTGTTAGAGTGTACGAAAAACTAAATTTTCTTCTGGAATTCTTGTTGTCGTCATTGCTGTGTTGATTAGTACCAGTTTTTGTCCGTAGATAACGCCTTTTTGGTTCATATTTAGTAACACAACTGCTGATAAAGCCCCATCTGGATCTTTCATCGGGGAGGCTTAAATAATCGTCAAATATTTTCTGCCTGTCAGACGAAGAAACTGTTTCTCCACATTTATTATGGCAATGACACTGTACTTGCTGTACTGATCTCCCTCTTACTACATTTCCTTTTTGCGACAAGTGCTCTTTCCCTTCAAGCCTTAGCAGTTTTTGTTTATTTCTTTTCCAAGAAGCTGGGTTGCGTTTACGTTTCCTTGTTAAAATTTTCTCCTGTCTCTGTTCATCTAAATTCAGAGGATCGTGGGCCTCTTCATTCTGAGGAAGCATCGAATGTTGGTTCTCTTTGTTCTGAGAATGGTTAATCTTATTATTTTCAGAGCAGTGGTTCTCTGAATGGCCGGCTTCATCATCTGGTTCATCACTGTCGGAATAGTGCGATGTAGATGTGTCAGGTACATACATAGGATCCGCAACAGAATCTGTATCTGAGAAAGGATCGTCACTGTCCTCGTTATCTGAAGCAAGAAACGTAAATAATTTTAAACCAGAAACTTATGTATAAAAATAACAAAACTTAAATTCTAAACTGAATAACCTCAATAAGATTTAACTAAGGCCGGATCATGCCAATGTTGTATCCAGTATTTTAATAAACTTAGGCCTTTTTATATCTGTGTTATTTATTTATGTTCAATGGCACATCAACTCAAACTAGACTAGTTAAGTGACCATTCTAAGTCTGTGTTAGTTATTCTCATAGTAAGACTTACCGAGTAACACTGTGCCTGGTTTTGGTTGGTTGGTTGGTTGGTGTTCTTCAATCAAATGAAACGGTTGATACTGTGGTACATGTCTCTCTGGTATTTCAGTCTCATGTTCTATAACTGCAGAGCCTGAAGGAATTTGATTCGTTGATCCCAACTGAGATGGTGTAGTCTGTATTTGTTGCTCCTGCACATGAGGTATTTCAATGTCGGATGCAGCTGTAGCTGCAAATAACAACAAACAAATAAGGTGCTGACATAATACCTGGGACATACAAGTACCTGGACCATTTTTTTTACACACACATTGCCATTGATTCTCTGTATTTTGGGTACTAGACAAGAATAATACATTACATATAAATAGACAAATACAATGCTTAGACAGATAAACAACCATGACTACGGAACAAACATCACACAAATATTGCTCCTATCAGGACTCGAACCCTGGTCCCCTGGCTTCGAAGGCAGGGTCACTACAGTCTCGGCCATTTGGCTCGTCAATCAACAATGGGTGAGGTTGATAGACCACTTGGATGACGGATATCACATTTAGTGTCTAAGCTTCTTAATTTTATTAAGTAGCTTAACTAGTTTATTAAATATATGTAAATAGTAAGAATCTATAAGACTTACGGGGTAACACTGAGCCTGGTTGATGTTCTTCAATGAAATGGAACGGTTGAGACTCTGGTACATGTCTCTCTGGTATTTCAGTCTCATGGTCTACAACTGCAGAGCCTGAAAGAATTTGATGTGTTGATCCCATCTGAGACGGTCCAGACTTCATTTCTTGCTCCTGCACATTAGCTATTTCGATGTCATCTGTAGCTGCAAATATAACGAAAAATACTGACATTATAAAAACGGGTTAGGTAGGACGATGGATACTAAAATTCTAACACTGTTGTTGGTCGAAAAATATGAACAGTGTAAACTAAATATGTACTTACTTGCAAGTATAATGCGATTCTCCCAGTTTTTTCCCAAAACATTTGTCATCAGCTTTGTAATACGCTGTCCTTTCAGCGGCATGTCTGATGGGGTTTAGTTTACTCACTTTACTAATGATAACACAAACAATAATACTCTGCTTAGTCAGCAATAGAAGCAGCAAAATAACTGTAATTTCGCTTTAAATAAAATAACCACGCTCGGACGCGCGAGAATCACAAAATGCGGCAAACGAAATGTCAGCTGTCAAAGAAATGTCATAAAGGGCGCTATTCCATTCAAATGTGTTGCCAGAAATAGCTCGTCGGTAAGAGGTTAAAAAGTCTATGTGGCGTAACTCTTTTCACCACTTATTTTTGTAGTATTTTTATGACACGAATAAATAGTGGTGAACAAACATATGCAGCTAAAATATAATTCACCACTGGATTTTTTGTTCCTAGTTACATTTAACTCCTTTCACGTCTGAATGAAAAATCAACTTCTAGTTGAGCTATCACTTAGATCTCTTCACCACTAGAATCTCCGTTTAACGCTGAGTAAGGTGGTGTTCTTAACTCAATTCGGTCAAAAGTGAGGCTTAGCTCTCTTCACCACTAAGGCGACGATATTTTTTTCATCATTGTGTAGCCATGTGTTTAGAAGCATTTCCGAAATTCAAATAAAACCTTTGATAAGTTACCTTCTTGGTTGCCATAGTGCCGAGAAAAAACATCGTTCCAATTTTGAAAACACTACAGTTAATTTTCATACTTGTTTAACCGGCAGCTACGCGTAGTACTGACCGACAGCAATGCAGTACAGAAAGTTCGATTTATCTCAAAGAAGGTTGTCACAACAATGCTCACATTTACAAGCATGTTCGAGAAAAAAATACTATGATTTAATGCCGAAAATCGCGGATTCAAAGTGACAGTTGACAGTACCGCGCGAAAACGTAACTTCAGCGAAATTGAGCTGTTGTCAGTAAGGGACGGAGCTATGCGTGAGAATCTCTTTCCTTTTCTTTCCTCTGATGGGGTGTTTATAAACAAGTGCTGTTTGATGTTACTTTAAATTCTTAGTTTTTGTTGAAAAACATTACTAACGTTAATTTCCAGCCGCCGTACGGTGCATACATAACATAACATACATAGCTCGAGACACTAAACAAAACACGTTATAGATAATATATATATATATATATATATAGATTTACTTTATATTCCCTTACTAACGCCAATAGTGATGTAATGTACGTACTCAAGTGCCAACTACTATTGTACCCGCATTGTAACTGTATACCTACCTACATAGTGCGATGACAACGACGAATGTAAACTACTATTGTACCCGCATTGTAACTGTATACCTACCTACATAGTGCGATGACAACGACGAATGTAAACTACTATTGTACCCGCATTGTAACTGTATACCTACCTACATAGTGCGATGACAACGACGAATGTAAACTACTATTGTACCCGCATTGTAACTGTATACCTACCTACATAGTGCGATGACAACGACGAATGTAAACTACTATTGTACCCACATTGTAACTGTATACCTACCTACACAGTGCGATGACAACGACGAATGTAAACTACTATTGTACCCGCATTGTAACTGTATACCTACCTACATAGTGCGATGACAACGACGAATGTAAACTACTATTGTACCCGCATTGTAACTGTATACCTACCTACATAGTGCGATGACAACGACGAATGTAAACTACTATTGTACCCGCATTGTAGCTGTATACCTACCTACATAGTGCGATGACAACGACGAATGTAAACTACTATTGTACCCGCATTGTAACTGTATACCTACCTACATAGTGCGATGACAACGACGAATGTAAACTACTATTGTACCCGCATTGTAACTGTATACCTACCTACATAGTGCGATGACAACGACGAATGTAAACTACTATTGTACCCGCATTGTAACTGTATACCTACCTACATAGTGCGATGACAACGACGAATGTAAACTACTATTGTACCCACATTGTAACTGTATACCTACCTACACAGTGCGATGACAACGACGAATGTAAACTACTATTGTACCCGCATTGTAACTGTATACCTACCTACATAGTGCGATGACAACGACGAATGTAAACTACTATTGTACCCGCATTGTAACTGTATACCTACCTACATAGTGCGATGACAACGACGAATGTAAACTACTATTGTACCCGCATTGTAACTGTATACCTACCTACATAGTGCGATGACAACGACGAATGTAAACTACTATTGTACCCGCATTGTAACTGTATACCTACCTACATAGTGCGATGACAACGACGAATGTAAACTACTATTGTACCCGCATTGTAACTGTATACCTACCTACATACTGCGATGACAACGACGAATGTAAACTACTATTGTACCCGCATTGTAACTGTATACCTACCTACATAGTGCGATGACAACGACGAATGTAAACTACTATTGTACCCGCATTGTAACTGTATACCTACCTACATAGTGCGATGACAACGACGAATGTAAACTACTATTGTACCCGCATTGTAACTGTATACCTACCTACATAGTGCGATGACAACGACGAATGTAAACTACTATTGTACCCGCATTGTAACTGTATACCTACCTACATAGTGCGATGACAACGACGAATGTAAACTACTATTGTACCCGCATTGTAACTGTATACCTACCTACATAGTGCGATGACAACGACGAATGTAAACTACTATTGTACCCGCATTGTAACTGTATACCTACCGACATAGTGCGATGACAACGACGAATGTAAACTACTATTGTACCCGCATTGTAACTGTATACCTACCTACATAGTGCGATGACAACGACGAATGTAAACTACTATTGTACCCGCATTGTAACTGTATACCTACCTACATAGTGCGATGACAACGACGAATGTAAACTACTATTGTACCCGCATTGTAACTGTATACCTACCTACATAGTGCGATGACAACGACGAATGTAAACTACTATTGTACCCGCATTGTAACTGTATACCTACCTACATAGTGCGATGACAACGACGAATGTAAACTACTATTGTACCCGCATTGTAACTGTATACCTATGTACCTACATAGTGCGATGACAACGACGAATGTAAACTACTATTGTACCCGCATTGTAACTGTATACCTACCTACATAGTGCGATGACAACGACGAATGTAAACTACTATTGTACCCGCATTGTAGCTGTATACCTACCTACATAGTGCGATGACAACGACGAATGTAAACTACTATTGTACCCGCATTGTAACTGTATACCTACCTACATACTGCGATGACAACGACGAATGTAAACTACTATTGTACCCGCATTGTAACTGTATACCTACCTACATAGTGCGATGACAACGACGAATGTAAACTACTATTGTACCCGCATTGTAACTGTATACCTATGTACCTACATAGTGCGATGACAACGACGAATGTAAACTACTATTGTACCCGCATTGTAACTGTATACCTACCTACATAGTGCGATGACAACGACGAATGTAAACTACTATTGTACCCGCATTGTAGCTGTATACCTACCTACATAGTGCGATGACAACGACGAATGTAAACTACTATTGTACCCGCATTGTAACTGTATACCTACCTACATAGTGCGATGACAACGACGAATGTAAACTACTATTGTACCCGCATTGTAACTGTATACCTACCTACATAGTGCGATGACAACGACGAATGTAAACTACTATTGTACCCGCATTGTAACTGTATACCTACCTACATAGTGCGATGACAACGACGAATGTAAACTACTATTGTACCCGCATTGTAACTGTATACCTACCTACATAGTGCGATGACAACGACGAATGTAAACTACTATTGTACCCGCATTGTAACTGTATACCTACCTACATAGTGCGATGACAACGACGAATGTAAACTACTATTGTACCCGCATTGTAACTGTATACCTATGTACCTATATAGTGCGATGACAACGACGAATGTAAACTACTATTGTACCCGCATTGTAACTGTATACCTACCTACATACTGCGATGACAACGACGAATGTAAACTACTATTGTACCCGCATTGTAACTGTATACCTACCTACATAGTGCGATGACAACGACGAATGTAAACTACTATTGTACCCGCATTGTAACTGTATACCTACCTACATAGTGCGATGACAACGACGAATGTAAACTACTATTGTACCCGCATTGTAACTGTATACCTACCTACATAGTGCGATGACAACGACGAATGTAAACTACTATTGTACCCGCATTGTAACTGTATACCTACCTACATAGTGCGATGACAACGACGAATGTAAACTACTATTGTACCCGCATTGTAACTGTATACCTACCTACATAGTGCGATGACAACGACGAATGTAAACTACTATTGTACCCGCATTGTAACTGTATACCTACCTACATAGTGCGATGACAACGACGAATGTAAACTACTATTGTACCCGCATTGTAACTGTATACCTACCTACATAGTGCGATGACAACGACGAATGTAAACTACTATTGTACCCGCATTGTAACTGTATACCTACCTACATAGTGCGATGACAACGACGAATGTAAACTACTATTGTACCCGCATTGTAGCTGTATACCTACCTACATAGTGCGATGACAACGACGAATGTAAACTACTATTGTACCCGCATTGTAACTGTATACCTACCTACATAGTGCGATGACAACGACGAATGTAAACTACTATTGTACCCGCATTGTAACTGTATACCTACCTACATAGTGCGATGACAACGACGAATGTAAACTACTATTGTACCCACATTGTAGCTGTATACCTACCTACATAGTGCGATGACAACGACGAATGTAAACTACTATTGTACCCGCATTGTAACTGTATACCTACCTACATAGTGCGATGACAACGACGAATGTAAACTACTATTGTACCCACATTGTAACTGTATACCTACCTACACAGTGCGATGACAACGACGAATGTAAACTACTATTGTACCCGCATTGTAACTGTATACCTACCTACATAGTGCGATGACAACGACGAATGTAAACTACTATTGTACCCGCATTGTAACTGTATACCTACCTACATAGTGCGATGACAACGACGAATGTAAACTACTATTGTACCCGCATTGTAACTGTATACCTACCTACATAGTGCGATGACAACGACGAATGTAAACTACTATTGTACCCGCATTGTAACTGTATACCTACCTACATAGTGCGATGACAACGACGAATGTAAACTACTATTGTACCCGCATTGTAACTGTATACCTACCTACATAGTGCGATGACAACGACGAATGTAAACTACTATTGTACCCGCATTGTAACTGTATACCTACCTACATACTGCGATGACAACGACGAATGTAAACTACTATTGTACCCGCATTGTAACTGTATACCTACCTACATAGTGCGATGACAACGACGAATGTAAACTACTATTGTACCCGCATTGTAACTGTATACCTATGTACCTACATAGTGCGATGACAACGACGAATGTAAACTACTATTGTACCCGCATTGTAACTGTATACCTACCTACATAGTGCGATGACAACGACGAATGTAAACTACTATTGTACCCGCATTGTAGCTGTATACCTACCTACATAGTGCGATGACAACGACGAATGTAAACTACTATTGTACCCGCATTGTAACTGTATACCTACCTACATAGTGCGATGACAACGACGAATGTAAACTACTATTGTACCCGCATTGTAACTGTATACCTACCTACATAGTGCGATGACAACGACGAATGTAAACTACTATTGTACCCGCATTGTAACTGTATACCTACCTACATAGTGCGATGACAACGACGAATGTAAACTACTATTGTACCCGCATTGTAACTGTATACCTACCTACACAGTGCGATGACAACGACGAATGTAAACTACTATTGTACCCGCATTGTAACTGTATACCTACCTACATAGTGCGATGACAACGACGAATGTAAACTACTATTGTACCCGCATTGTAACTGTATACCTACCTACATAGTGCGATGACAACGACGAATGTAAACTACTATTGTACCCGCATTGTAACTGTATACCTACCTACATACTGCGATGACAACGACGAATGTAAACTACTATTGTACCCGCATTGTAACTGTATACCTACCTACATAGTGCGATGACAACGACGAATGTAAACTACTATTGTACCCGCATTGTAACTGTATACCTACCTACATAGTGCGATGACAACGACGAATGTAAACTACTATTGTACCCGCATTGTAACTGTATACCTACCTACATAGTGCGATGACAACGACGAATGTAAACTACTATTGTACCCGCATTGTAACTGTATACCTACCTACATAGTGCGATGACAACGACGAATGTAAACTACTATTGTACCCGCATTGTAACTGTATACCTACCTACATAGTGCGATGACAACGACGAATGTAAACTACTATTGTACCCGCATTGTAACTGTATACCTACCTACATAGTGCGATGACAACGACGAATGTAAACTACTATTGTACCCGCATTGTAACTGTATACCTACCTACATAGTGCGATGACAACGACGAATGTAAACTACTATTGTACCCGCATTGTAGCTGTATACCTACCTACATAGTGCGATGACAACGACGAATGTAAACTACTATTGTACCCGCATTGTAACTGTATACCTACCTACATAGTGCGATGACAACGACGAATGTAAACTACTATTGTACCCGCATTGTAACTGTATACCTACCTACATAGTGCGATGACAACGACGAATGTAAACTACTATTGTACCCGCATTGTAACTGTATACCTACCTACATAGTGCGATGACAACGACGAATGTAAACTACTATTGTACCCACATTGTAGCTGTATACCTACCTACATAGTGCGATGACAACGACGAATGTAAACTACTATTGTACCCGCATTGTAACTGTATACCTACCTACATAGTGCGATGACAACGACGAATGTAAACTACTATTGTACCCGCATTGTAACTGTATACCTACCGACATAGTGCGATGACAACGACGAATGTAAACTACTATTGTACCCGCATTGTAACTGTATACCTACCTACATAGTGCGATGACAACGACGAATGTAAACTACTATTGTACCCGCATTGTAACTGTATACCTACCTACATAGTGCGATGACAACGACGAATGTAAACTACTATTGTACCCGCATTGTAACTGTATACCTACCTACATAGTGCGATGACAACGACGAATGTAAACTACTATTGTACCCACATTGTAACTGTATACCTACCTACATAGTGCGATGACAACGACGAATGTAAACTACTATTGTACCCGCATTGTAACTGTATACCTATGTACCTACATAGTGCGATGACAACGACGAATGTAAACTACTATTGTACCCGCATTGTAGCTGTATACCTACCTACATAGTGCGATGACAACGACGAATGTAAACTACTATTGTACCCGCATTGTAACTGTATACCTACCTACATAGTGCGATGACAACGACGAATGTAAACTACTATTGTACCCGCATTGTAACTGTATACCTACCTACATAGTGCGATGACAACGACGAATGTAAACTACTATTGTACCCGCATTGTAACTGTATACCTACCTACATAGTGCGATGACAACGACGAATGTAAACTACTATTGTACCCGCATTGTAACTGTATACCTACCTACATAGTGCGATGACAACGACGAATGTAAACTACTATTGTACCCACATTGTAACTGTATACCTACCTACATAGTGCGATGACAACGACGAATGTAAACTACTATTGTACCCGCATTGTAACTGTATACCTATGTACCTACATAGTGCGATGACAACGACGAATGTAAACTACTATTGTACCCGCATTGTAACTGTATACCTATGTACCTATATAGTGCGATGACAACGACGAATGTAAACTACTATTGTACCCGCATTGTAACTGTATACCTACCTACATAGTGCGATGACAACGACGAATGTAAACTACTATTGTACCCGCATTGTAACTGTATACCTACCTACATAGTGCGATGACAACGACGAATGTAAACTACTATTGTACCCGCATTGTAACTGTATACCTACCTACATAGTGCGATGACAACGACGAATGTAAACTACTATTGTACCCGCATTGTAACTGTATACCTATGTACCTATATAGTGCGATGACAACGACGAATGTAAACTACTATTGTACCCGCATTGTAACTGTATACCTACCTACATAGTGCGATGACAACGACGAATGTAAACTACTATTGTACCCGCATTGTAACTGTATACCTACCTACATAGTGCGATGACAACGACGAATGTAAACTACTATTGTACCCGCATTGTAACTGTATACCTACCTACATAGTGCGATGACAACGACGAATGTAAACTACTATTGTACCCGCATTGTAACTGTATACCTACCTACATAGTGCGATGACAACGACGAATGTAAACTACTATTGTACCCGCATTGTAACTGTATACCTACCTACATAGTGCGATGACAACGACGAATGTAAACTACTATTGTACCCGCATTGTAACTGTATACCTACCTACATAGTGCGATGACAACGACGAATGTAAACTACTATTGTACCCGCATTGTAACTGTATACCTACCTACATAGTGCGATGACAACGACGAATGTAAACTACTATTGTACCCGCATTGTAACTGTATACCTACCTACACAGTGCGATGACAACGACGAATGTAAACTACTATTGTACCCACATTGTAGCTGTATACCTACCTACATAGTGCGATGACAACGACGAATGTAAACTACTATTGTACCCGCATTGTAACTGTATACCTACCTACATAGTGCGATGACAACGACGAATGTAAACTACTATTGTACCCACATTGTAGCTGTATACCTACCTACATAGTGCGATGACAACGACGAATGTAAACTACTATTGTACCCGCATTGTAACTGTATACCTACCTACATAGTGCGATGACAACGACGAATGTAAACTACTATTGTACCCGCATTGTAACTGTATACCTACCTACATAGTGCGATGACAACGACGAATGTAAACTACTATTGTACCCGCATTGTAACTGTATACCTACCTACATAGTGCGATGACAACGACGAATGTAAACTACTATTGTACCCGCATTGTAGCTGTATACCTACCTACATAGTGCGATGACAACGACGAATGTAAACTACTATTGTACCCGCATTGTAACTGTATACCTACCTACATAGTGCGATGACAACGACGAATGTAAACTACTATTGTACCCGCATTGTAACTGTATACCTACCTACATAGTGCGATGACAACGACGAATGTAAACTACTATTGTACCCACATTGTAACTGTATACCTACCTACATAGTGCGATGACAACGACGAATGTAAACTACTATTGTACCCGCATTGTAACTGTATACCTACCTACATAGTGCGATGACAACGACGAATGTAAACTACTATTGTACCCGCATTGTAACTGTATACCTACCTACATAGTGCGATGACAACGACGAATGTAAACTACTATTGTACCCGCATTGTAACTGTATACCTACCTACATAGTGCGATGACAACGACGAATGTAAACTACTATTGTACCCGCATTGTAACTGTATACCTACCTACATAGTGCGATGACAACGACGAATGTAAACTACTATTGTACCCGCATTGTAACTGTATACCTACCTACATAGTGCGATGACAACGACGAATGTAAACTACTATTGTACCCGCATTGTAGCTGTATACCTACCTACATAGTGCGATGACAACGACGAATGTAAACTACTATTGTACCCGCATTGTAACTGTATACCTACCTACATAGTGCGATGACAACGACGAATGTAAACTACTATTGTACCCGCATTGTAACTGTATACCTACCTACATAGTGCGATGACAACGACGAATGTAAACTACTATTGTACCCGCATTGTAACTGTATACCTACCTACATAGTGCGATGACAACGACGAATGTAAACTACTATTGTACCCGCATTGTAACTGTATACCTACCTACATAGTGCGATGACAACGACGAATGTAAACTACTATTGTACCCACATTGTAGCTGTATACCTACCTACATAGTGCGATGACAACGACGAATGTAAACTACTATTGTACCCGCATTGTAACTGTATACCTACCTACATAGTGCGATGACAACGACGAATGTAAACTACTATTGTACCCGCATTGTAACTGTATACCTATGTACCTATATAGTGCGATGACAACGACGAATGTAAACTACTATTGTACCCGCATTGTAACTGTATACCTACCTACATAGTGCGATGACAACGACGAATGTAAACTACTATTGTACCCGCATTGTAACTGTATACCTACCTACATAGTGCGATGACAACGACGAATGTAAACTACTATTGTACCCGCATTGTAACTGTATACCTACCTACATAGTGCGATGACAACGACGAATGTAAACTACTATTGTACCCACATTGTAGCTGTATACCTACCTACATAGTGCGATGACAACGACGAATGTAAACTACTATTGTACCCGCATTGTAACTGTATACCTATGTACCTATATAGTGCGATGACAACGACGAATGTAAACTACTATTGTACCCGCATTGTAACTGTATACCTACCTACATAGTGCGATGACAACGACGAATGTAAACTACTATTGTACCCGCATTGTAACTGTATACCTACCTACATAGTGCGATGACAACGACGAATGTAAACTACTATTGTACCCGCATTGTAACTGTATACCTACCTACATAGTGCGATGACAACGACGAATGTAAACTACTATTGTACCCGCATTGTAACTGTATACCTACCTACATAGTGCGATGACAACGACGAATGTAAACTACTATTGTACCCGCATTGTAACTGTATACCTATGTACCTATATAGTGCGATGACAACGACGAATGTAAACTACTATTGTACCCGCATTGTAACTGTATACCTACCTACATAGTGCGATGACAACGACGAATGTAAACTACTATTGTACCCGCATTGTAACTGTATACCTACCTACATAGTGCGATGACAACGACGAATGTAAACTACTATTGTACCCGCATTGTAACTGTATACCTATGTACCTACATAGTGCGATGACAACGACGAATGTAAACTACTATTGTACCCGCATTGTAACTGTATACCTACCTACATAGTGCGATGACAACGACGAATGTAAACTACTATTGTACCCGCATTGTAACTGTATACCTACCTACATAGTGCGATGACAACGACGAATGTAAACTACTATTGTACCCGCATTGTAGCTGTATACCTACCTACATAGTGCGATGACAACGACGAATGTAAACTACTATTGTACCCGCATTGTAACTGTATACCTACCTACATAGTGCGATGACAACGACGAATGTAAACTACTATTGTACCCGCATTGTAACTGTATACCTACCTACATAGTGCGATGACAACGACGAATGTAAACTACTATTGTACCCGCATTGTAGCTGTATACCTACCTACATAGTGCGATGACAACGACGAATGTAAACTACTATTGTACCCGCATTGTAACTGTATACCTACCTACATAGTGCGATGACAACGACGAATGTAAACTACTATTGTACCCGCATTGTAACTGTATACCTACCTACATAGTGCGATGACAACGACGAATGTAAACTACTATTGTACCCGCATTGTAACTGTATACCTACCTACATAGTGCGATGACAACGACGAATGTAAACTACTATTGTACCCGCATTGTAACTGTATACCTATGTACCTACATAGTGCGATGACAACGACGAATGTAAACTACTATTGTACCCGCATTGTAACTGTATACCTATGTACCTACATAGTGCGATGACAACGACGAATGTAAACTACTATTGTACCCGCATTGTAACTGTATACCTACCTACATAGTGCGATGACAACGACGAATGTAAACTACTATTGTACCCGCATTGTAACTGTATACCTACCTACATAGTGCGATGACAACGACGAATGTAAACTACTATTGTACCCGCATTGTAGCTGTATACCTACCTACATAGTGCGATGACAACGACGAATGTAAACTACTATTGTACCCGCATTGTAACTGTATACCTACCTACATAGTGCGATGACAACGACGAATGTAAACTACTATTGTACCCGCATTGTAACTGTATACCTACCTACATAGTGCGATGACAACGACGAATGTAAACTACTATTGTACCCGCATTGTAGCTGTATACCTACCTACATAGTGCGATGACAACGACGAATGTAAACTACTATTGTACCCGCATTGTAACTGTATACCTACCTACATAGTGCGATGACAACGACGAATGTAAACTACTATTGTACCCGCATTGTAACTGTATACCTACCTACATAGTGCGATGACAACGACGAATGTAAACTACTATTGTACCCGCATTGTAACTGTATACCTACCTACATAGTGCGATGACAACGACGAATGTAAACTACTATTGTACCCGCATTGTAACTGTATACCTACCTACATAGTGCGATGACAACGACGAATGTAAACTACTATTGTACCCGCATTGTAACTGTATACCTACCTACATAGTGCGATGACAACGACGAATGTAAACTACTATTGTACCCGCATTGTAACTGTATACCTACCTACATAGTGCGATGACAACGACGAATGTAAACTACTATTGTACCCACATTGTAGCTGTATACCTACCTACATAGTGCGATGACAACGACGAATGTAAACTACTATTGTACCCGCATTGTAACTGTATACCTACCTACATAGTGCGATGACAACGACGAATGTAAACTACTATTGTACCCGCATTGTAACTGTATACCTACCTACATAGTGCGATGACAACGACGAATGTAAACTACTATTGTACCCGCATTGTAACTGTATACCTACCTACATAGTGCGATGACAACGACGAATGTAAACTACTATTGTACCCGCATTGTAACTGTATACCTATGTACCTATATAGTGCGATGACAACGACGAATGTAAACTACTATTGTACCCGCATTGTAACTGTATACCTACCTACATAGTGCGATGACAACGACGAATGTAAACTACTATTGTACCCGCATTGTAACTGTATACCTACCTACATAGTGCGATGACAACGACGAATGTAAACTACTATTGTACCCGCATTGTAACTGTATACCTACCTACATAGTGCGATGACAACGACGAATGTAAACTACTATTGTACCCACATTGTAGCTGTATACCTACCTACATAGTGCGATGACAACGACGAATGTAAACTACTATTGTACCCGCATTGTAACTGTATACCTACCTACATAGTGCGATGACAACGACGAATGTAAACTACTATTGTACCCGCATTGTAACTGTATACCTATGTACCTATATAGTGCGATGACAACGACGAATGTAAACTACTATTGTACCCGCATTGTAACTGTATACCTACCTACATAGTGCGATGACAACGACGAATGTAAACTACTATTGTACCCGCATTGTAACTGTATACCTACCTACATAGTGCGATGACAACGACGAATGTAAACTACTATTGTACCCGCATTGTAACTGTATACCTACCTACATAGTGCGATGACAACGACGAATGTAAACTACTATTGTACCCGCATTGTAACTGTATACCTACCTACATAGTGCGATGACAACGACGAATGTAAACTACTATTGTACCCGCATTGTAACTGTATACCTACCTACATAGTGCGATGACAACGACGAATGTAAACTACTATTGTACCCGCATTGTAACTGTATACCTACCTACATAGTGCGATGACAACGACGAATGTAAACTACTATTGTACCCGCATTGTAACTGTATACCTACCTACATAGTGCGATGACAACGACGAATGTAAACTACTATTGTACCCGCATTGTAACTGTATACCTACCTACATAGTGCGATGACAACGACGAATGTAAACTACTATTGTACCCGCATTGTAACTGTATACCTACCTACATAGTGCGATGACAACGACGAATGTAAACTACTATTGTACCCGCATTGTAACTGTATACCTACCTACATAGTGCGATGACAACGACGAATGTAAACTACTATTGTACCCGCATTGTAACTGTATACCTACCTACATAGTGCGATGACAACGACGAATGTAAACTACTATTGTACCCGCATTGTAACTGTATACCTACCTACATAGTGCGATGACAACGACGAATGTAAACTACTATTGTACCCGCATTGTAACTGTATACCTACCTACATAGTGCGATGACAACGACGAATGTAAACTACTATTGTACCCGCATTGTAGCTGTATACCTACCTACATAGTGCGATGACAACGACGAATGTAAACTACTATTGTACCCGCATTGTAACTGTATACCTACCTACATACTGCGATGACAACGACGAATGTAAACTACTATTGTACCCGCATTGTAACTGTATACCTACCTACATAGTGCGATGACAACGACGAATGTAAACTACTATTGTACCCGCATTGTAACTGTATACCTATGTACCTACATAGTGCGATGACAACGACGAATGTAAACTACTATTGTACCCGCATTGTAACTGTATACCTACCTACATAGTGCGATGACAACGACGAATGTAAACTACTATTGTACCCGCATTGTAACTGTATACCTATGTACCTACATAGTGCGATGACAACGACGAATGTAAACTACTATTGTACCCGCATTGTAACTGTATACCTACCTACATAGTGCGATGACAACGACGAATGTAAACTACTATTGTACCCGCATTGTAACTGTATACCTACCTACATAGTGCGATGACAACGACGAATGTAAACTACTATTGTACCCGCATTGTAACTGTATACCTACCTACATAGTGCGATGACAACGACGAATGTAAACTACTATTGTACCCGCATTGTAACTGTATACCTACCTACATACTGCGATGACAACGACGAATGTAAACTACTATTGTACCCGCATTGTAACTGTATACCTACCTACATAGTGCGATGACAACGACGAATGTAAACTACTATTGTACCCGCATTGTAACTGTATACCTACCTACATACTGCGATGACAACGACGAATGTAAACTACTATTGTACCCGCATTGTAACTGTATACCTACCTACATAGTGCGATGACAACGACGAATGTAAACTACTATTGTACCCGCATTGTAACTGTATACCTACCTACATAGTGCGATGACAACGACGAATGTAAACTACTATTGTACCCGCATTGTAACTGTATACCTACCGACATAGTGCGATGACAACGACGAATGTAAACTACTATTGTACCCGCATTGTAACTGTATACCTACCTACATAGTGCGATGACAACGACGAATGTAAACTACTATTGTACCCGCATTGTAACTGTATACCTACCGACATAGTGCGATGACAACGACGAATGTAAACTACTATTGTACCCGCATTGTAACTGTATACCTACCTACACAGTGCGATGACAACGACGAATGTAAACTACTATTGTACCCGCATTGTAACTGTATACCTACCTACATAGTGCGATGACAACGACGAATGTAAACTACTATTGTACCCGCATTGTAACTGTATACCTACCTACATAGTGCGATGACAACGACGAATGTAAACTACTATTGTACCCGCATTGTAACTGTATACCTACCTACATAGTGCGATGACAACGACGAATGTAAACTACTATTGTACCCGCATTGTAACTGTATACCTACCTACATAGTGCGATGACAACGACGAATGTAAACTACTATTGTACCCGCATTGTAACTGTATACCTACCTACATAGTGCGATGACAACGACGAATGTAAACTACTATTGTACCCGCATTGTAACTGTATACCTACCTACATAGTGCGATGACAACGACGAATGTAAACTACTATTGTACCCGCATTGTAACTGTATACCTACCTACATAGTGCGATGACAACGACGAATGTAAACTACTATTGTACCCACATTGTAACTGTATACCTACCTACATAGTGCGATGACAACGACGAATGTAAACTACTATTGTACCCGCATTGTAACTGTATACCTACCGACATAGTGCGATGACAACGACGAATGTAAACTACTATTGTACCCGCATTGTAACTGTATACCTACCTACATAGTGCGATGACAACGACGAATGTAAACTACTATTGTACCCGCATTGTAACTGTATACCTACCTACATAGTGCGATGACAACGACGAATGTAAACTACTATTGTACCCGCATTGTAACTGTATACCTACCTACATAGTGCGATGACAACGACGAATGTAAACTACTATTGTACCCGCATTGTAACTGTATACCTACCTACACAGTGCGATGACAACGACGAATGTAAACTACTATTGTACCCGCATTGTAACTGTATACCTACCTACATAGTGCGATGACAACGACGAATGTAAACTACTATTGTACCCGCATTGTAACTGTATACCTACCTACATAGTGCGATGACAACGACGAATGTAAACTACTATTGTACCCGCATTGTAACTGTATACCTACCTACATAGTGCGATGACAACGACGAATGTAAACTACTATTGTACCCGCATTGTAACTGTATACCTACCTACATAGTGCGATGACAACGACGAATGTAAACTACTATTGTACCCACATTGTAACTGTATACCTACCTACATAGTGCGATGACAACGACGAATGTAAACTACTATTGTACCCACATTGTAACTGTATACCTACCTACATAGTGCGATGACAACGACGAATGTAAACTACTATTGTACCCGCATTGTAACTGTATACCTACCTACATAGTGCGATGACAACGACGAATGTAAACTACTATTGTACCCGCATTGTAACTGTATACCTACCTACATAGTGCGATGACAACGACGAATGTAAACTACTATTGTACCCGCATTGTAACTGTATACCTACCTACATAGTGCGATGACAACGACGAATGTAAACTACTATTGTACCCGCATTGTAACTGTATACCTACCTACATAGTGCGATGACAACGACGAATGTAAACTACTATTGTACCCGCATTGTAACTGTATACCTACCTACATACTGCGATGACAACGACGAATGTAAACTACTATTGTACCCGCATTGTAACTGTATACCTACCTACATAGTGCGATGACAACGACGAATGTAAACTACTATTGTACCCGCATTGTAACTGTATACCTACCTACATACTGCGATGACAACGACGAATGTAAACTACTATTGTACCCGCATTGTAACTGTATACCTACCTACATAGTGCGATGACAACGACGAATGTAAACTACTATTGTACCCGCATTGTAACTGTATACCTACCTACATACTGCGATGACAACGACGAATGTAAACTACTATTGTACCCGCATTGTAACTGTATACCTACCTACATAGTGCGATGACAACGACGAATGTAAACTACTATTGTACCCGCATTGTAACTGTATACCTACCTACATACTGCGATGACAACGACGAATGTAAACTACTATTGTACCCGCATTGTAACTGTATACCTACCTACATACTGCGATGACAACGACGAATGTAAACTACTATTGTACCCGCATTGTAACTGTATACCTACCTACATAGTGCGATGACAACGACGAATGTAAACTACTATTGTACCCGCATTGTAACTGTATACCTACCTACATACTGCGATGACAACGACGAATGTAAACTACTATTGTACCCGCATTGTAACTGTATACCTACCTACATAGTGCGATGACAACGACGAATGTAAACTACTATTGTACCCGCATTGTAACTGTATACCTACCTACATACTGCGATGACAACGACGAATGTAAACTACTATTGTACCCGCATTGTAACTGTATACCTACCTACATAGTGCGATGACAACGACGAATGTAAACTACTATTGTACCCGCATTGTAACTGTATACCTACCTACATACTGCGATGACAACGACGAATGTAAACTACTATTGTACCCGCATTGTAACTGTATACCTACCGACATAGTGCGATGACAACGACGAATGTAAACTACTATTGTACCCGCATTGTAACTGTATACCTACCTACATAGTGCGATGACAACGACGAATGTAAACTACTATTGTACCCGCATTGTAACTGTATACCTACCTACATAGTGCGATGACAACGACGAATGTAAACTACTATTGTACCCGCATTGTAACTGTATACCTACCTACATAGTGCGATGACAACGACGAATGTAAACTACTATTGTACCCGCATTGTAACTGTATACCTACCTACATAGTGCGATGACAACGACGAATGTAAACTACTATTGTACCCGCATTGTAACTGTATACCTACCTACATAGTGCGATGACAACGACGAATGTAAACTACTATTGTACCCGCATTGTAGCTGTATACCTACCTACATAGTGCGATGACAACGACGAATGTAAACTACTATTGTACCCGCATTGTAACTGTATACCTACCTACATAGTGCGATGACAACGACGAATGTAAACTACTATTGTACCCGCATTGTAGCTGTATACCTACCTACATAGTGCGATGACAACGACGAATGTAAACTACTATTGTACCCGCATTGTAACTGTATACCTACCTACATAGTGCGATGACAACGACGAATGTAAACTACTATTGTACCCGCATTGTAACTGTATACCTACCTACATAGTGCGATGACAACGACGAATGTAAACTACTATTGTACCCGCATTGTAACTGTATACCTACCTACATAGTGCGATGACAACGACGAATGTAAACTACTATTGTACCCGCATTGTAACTGTATACCTACCTACATAGTGCGATGACAACGACGAATGTAAACTACTATTGTACCCGCATTGTAACTGTATACCTACCTACATAGTGCGATGACAACGACGAATGTAAACTACTATTGTACCCGCATTGTAACTGTATACCTACCTACATAGTGCGATGACAACGACGAATGTAAACTACTATTGTACCCGCATTGTAACTGTATACCTATGTACCTACATAGTGCGATGACAACGACGAATGTAAACTACTATTGTACCCGCATTGTAACTGTATACCTACCTACATAGTGCGATGACAACGACGAATGTAAACTACTATTGTACCCGCATTGTAACTGTATACCTACCTACACAGTGCGATGACAACGACGAATGTAAACTACTATTGTACCCACATTGTAACTGTATACCTACCTACATAGTGCGATGACAACGACGAATGTAAACTACTATTGTACCCGCATTGTAACTGTATACCTACCTACATAGTGCGATGACAACGACGAATGTAAACTACTATTGTACCCGCATTGTAACTGTATACCTACCTACATAGTGCGATGACAACGACGAATGTAAACTACTATTGTACCCGCATTGTAACTGTATACCTACCTACATAGTGCGATGACAACGACGAATGTAAACTACTATTGTACCCGCATTGTAACTGTATACCTACCTACATAGTGCGATGACAACGACGAATGTAAACTACTATTGTACCCGCATTGTAACTGTATACCTACCTACATAGTGCGATGACAACGACGAATGTAAACTACTATTGTACCCGCATTGTAACTGTATACCTACCTACATAGTGCGATGACAACGACGAATGTAAACTACTATTGTACCCGCATTGTAACTGTATACCTACCTACATAGTGCGATGACAACGACGAATGTAAACTACTATTGTACCCGCATTGTAACTGTATACCTACCTACATAGTGCGATGACAACGACGAATGTAAACTACTATTGTACCCGCATTGTAACTGTATACCTACCTACATAGTGCGATGACAACGACGAATGTAAACTACTATTGTACCCGCATTGTAACTGTATACCTACCTACATACTGCGATGACAACGACGAATGTAAACTACTATTGTACCCGCATTGTAACTGTATACCTACCTACATAGTGCGATGACAACGACGAATGTAAACTACTATTGTACCCGCATTGTAACTGTATACCTACCTACATAGTGCGATGACAACGACGAATGTAAACTACTATTGTACCCGCATTGTAACTGTATACCTACCTACATAGTGCGATGACAACGACGAATGTAAACTACTATTGTACCCGCATTGTAACTGTATACCTACCTACATAGTGCGATGACAACGACGAATGTAAACTACTATTGTACCCACATTGTAGCTGTATACCTACCTACATAGTGCGATGACAACGACGAATGTAAACTACTATTGTACCCGCATTGTAACTGTATACCTACCTACATAGTGCGATGACAACGACGAATGTAAACTACTATTGTACCCGCATTGTAACTGTATACCTACCTACATAGTGCGATGACAACGACGAATGTAAACTACTATTGTACCCGCATTGTAACTGTATACCTACCTACACAGTGCGATGACAACGACGAATGTAAACTACTATTGTACCCGCATTGTAACTGTATACCTACCTACATAGTGCGATGACAACGACGAATGTAAACTACTATTGTACCCGCATTGTAACTGTATACCTACCTACATAGTGCGATGACAACGACGAATGTAAACTACTATTGTACCCGCATTGTAACTGTATACCTACCTACATAGTGCGATGACAACGACGAATGTAAACTACTATTGTACCCGCATTGTAACTGTATACCTACCTACATAGTGCGATGACAACGACGAATGTAAACTACTATTGTACCCGCATTGTAACTGTATACCTACCTACATACTGCGATGACAACGACGAATGTAAACTACTATTGTACCCGCATTGTAACTGTATACCTACCTACATAGTGCGATGACAACGACGAATGTAAACTACTATTGTACCCGCATTGTAACTGTATACCTACCTACATACTGCGATGACAACGACGAATGTAAACTACTATTGTACCCGCATTGTAACTGTATACCTACCTACATAGTGCGATGACAACGACGAATGTAAACTACTATTGTACCCGCATTGTAACTGTATACCTACCTACATAGTGCGATGACAACGACGAATGTAAACTACTATTGTACCCGCATTGTAACTGTATACCTACCTACATAGTGCGATGACAACGACGAATGTAAACTACTATTGTACCCGCATTGTAACTGTATACCTACCTACATAGTGCGATGACAACGACGAATGTAAACTACTATTGTACCCGCATTGTAACTGTATACCTACCTACATAGTGCGATGACAACGACGAATGTAAACTACTATTGTACCCGCATTGTAACTGTATACCTACCTACATAGTGCGATGACAACGACGAATGTAAACTACTATTGTACCCGCATTGTAACTGTATACCTACCTACATAGTGCGATGACAACGACGAATGTAAACTACTATTGTACCCGCATTGTAGCTGTATACCTACCTACATAGTGCGATGACAACGACGAATGTAAACTACTATTGTACCCGCATTGTAACTGTATACCTACCTACATAGTGCGATGACAACGACGAATGTAAACTACTATTGTACCCGCATTGTAGCTGTATACCTACCTACATAGTGCGATGACAACGACGAATGTAAACTACTATTGTACCCGCATTGTAACTGTATACCTATGTACCTACATAGTGCGATGACAACGACGAATGTAAACTACTATTGTACCCGCATTGTAGCTGTATACCTACCTACATAGTGCGATGACAACGACGAATGTAAACTACTATTGTACCCGCATTGTAACTGTATACCTACCTACATAGTGCGATGACAACGACGAATGTAAACTACTATTGTACCCGCATTGTAACTGTATACCTACCTACATAGTGCGATGACAACGACGAATGTAAACTACTATTGTACCCGCATTGTAACTGTATACCTACCTACATAGTGCGATGACAACGACGAATGTAAACTACTATTGTACCCGCATTGTAACTGTATACCTACCTACATAGTGCGATGACAACGACGAATGTAAACTACTATTGTACCCACATTGTAACTGTATACCTACCTACATAGTGCGATGACAACGACGAATGTAAACTACTATTGTACCCGCATTGTAACTGTATACCTATGTACCTACATAGTGCGATGACAACGACGAATGTAAACTACTATTGTACCCGCATTGTAACTGTATACCTATGTACCTATATAGTGCGATGACAACGACGAATGTAAACTACTATTGTACCCGCATTGTAACTGTATACCTACCTACATAGTGCGATGACAACGACGAATGTAAACTACTATTGTACCCGCATTGTAACTGTATACCTACCTACATAGTGCGATGACAACGACGAATGTAAACTACTATTGTACCCGCATTGTAACTGTATACCTACCTACATAGTGCGATGACAACGACGAATGTAAACTACTATTGTACCCGCATTGTAACTGTATACCTATGTACCTATATAGTGCGATGACAACGACGAATGTAAACTACTATTGTACCCGCATTGTAACTGTATACCTACCTACATAGTGCGATGACAACGACGAATGTAAACTACTATTGTACCCGCATTGTAACTGTATACCTACCTACATAGTGCGATGACAACGACGAATGTAAACTACTATTGTACCCGCATTGTAACTGTATACCTACCTACATAGTGCGATGACAACGACGAATGTAAACTACTATTGTACCCGCATTGTAACTGTATACCTACCTACATAGTGCGATGACAACGACGAATGTAAACTACTATTGTACCCACATTGTAACTGTATACCTACCTACACAGTGCGATGACAACGACGAATGTAAACTACTATTGTACCCGCATTGTAACTGTATACCTACCTACATAGTGCGATGACAACGACGAATGTAAACTACTATTGTACCCGCATTGTAACTGTATACCTACCTACATAGTGCGATGACAACGACGAATGTAAACTACTATTGTACCCGCATTGTAACTGTATACCTACCTACATAGTGCGATGACAACGACGAATGTAAACTACTATTGTACCCGCATTGTAACTGTATACCTACCTACATAGTGCGATGACAACGACGAATGTAAACTACTATTGTACCCGCATTGTAACTGTATACCTACCTACATAGTGCGATGACAACGACGAATGTAAACTACTATTGTACCCGCATTGTAACTGTATACCTACCTACATAGTGCGATGACAACGACGAATGTAAACTACTATTGTACCCGCATTGTAACTGTATACCTACCTACATAGTGCGATGACAACGACGAATGTAAACTACTATTGTACCCGCATTGTAACTGTATACCTACCTACATACTGCGATGACAACGACGAATGTAAACTACTATTGTACCCGCATTGTAACTGTATACCTACCTACATAGTGCGATGACAACGACGAATGTAAACTACTATTGTACCCGCATTGTAACTGTATACCTATGTACCTACATAGTGCGATGACAACGACGAATGTAAACTACTATTGTACCCGCATTGTAACTGTATACCTACCTACATAGTGCGATGACAACGACGAATGTAAACTACTATTGTACCCGCATTGTAGCTGTATACCTACCTACATAGTGCGATGACAACGACGAATGTAAACTACTATTGTACCCGCATTGTAACTGTATACCTACCTACATAGTGCGATGACAACGACGAATGTAAACTACTATTGTACCCGCATTGTAACTGTATACCTACCTACATAGTGCGATGACAACGACGAATGTAAACTACTATTGTACCCGCATTGTAACTGTATACCTACCTACATAGTGCGATGACAACGACGAATGTAAACTACTATTGTACCCGCATTGTAACTGTATACCTACCTACATAGTGCGATGACAACGACGAATGTAAACTACTATTGTACCCGCATTGTAACTGTATACCTACCTACATAGTGCGATGACAACGACGAATGTAAACTACTATTGTACCCGCATTGTAACTGTATACCTATGTACCTATATAGTGCGATGACAACGACGAATGTAAACTACTATTGTACCCGCATTGTAACTGTATACCTACCTACATACTGCGATGACAACGACGAATGTAAACTACTATTGTACCCGCATTGTAACTGTATACCTACCTACATAGTGCGATGACAACGACGAATGTAAACTACTATTGTACCCGCATTGTAACTGTATACCTACCTACATAGTGCGATGACAACGACGAATGTAAACTACTATTGTACCCGCATTGTAACTGTATACCTACCTACATAGTGCGATGACAACGACGAATGTAAACTACTATTGTACCCGCATTGTAACTGTATACCTACCTACATAGTGCGATGACAACGACGAATGTAAACTACTATTGTACCCGCATTGTAACTGTATACCTACCTACATAGTGCGATGACAACGACGAATGTAAACTACTATTGTACCCGCATTGTAACTGTATACCTACCTACATAGTGCGATGACAACGACGAATGTAAACTACTATTGTACCCGCATTGTAACTGTATACCTACCTACATAGTGCGATGACAACGACGAATGTAAACTACTATTGTACCCGCATTGTAGCTGTATACCTACCTACATAGTGCGATGACAACGACGAATGTAAACTACTATTGTACCCGCATTGTAACTGTATACCTACCTACATAGTGCGATGACAACGACGAATGTAAACTACTATTGTACCCGCATTGTAACTGTATACCTACCTACATAGTGCGATGACAACGACGAATGTAAACTACTATTGTACCCACATTGTAGCTGTATACCTACCTACATAGTGCGATGACAACGACGAATGTAAACTACTATTGTACCCGCATTGTAACTGTATACCTACCTACATAGTGCGATGACAACGACGAATGTAAACTACTATTGTACCCACATTGTAACTGTATACCTACCTACACAGTGCGATGACAACGACGAATGTAAACTACTATTGTACCCGCATTGTAACTGTATACCTACCTACATAGTGCGATGACAACGACGAATGTAAACTACTATTGTACCCGCATTGTAACTGTATACCTACCTACATAGTGCGATGACAACGACGAATGTAAACTACTATTGTACCCGCATTGTAACTGTATACCTACCTACATAGTGCGATGACAACGACGAATGTAAACTACTATTGTACCCGCATTGTAACTGTATACCTACCTACATAGTGCGATGACAACGACGAATGTAAACTACTATTGTACCCGCATTGTAACTGTATACCTACCTACATAGTGCGATGACAACGACGAATGTAAACTACTATTGTACCCGCATTGTAACTGTATACCTACCTACATACTGCGATGACAACGACGAATGTAAACTACTATTGTACCCGCATTGTAACTGTATACCTACCTACATAGTGCGATGACAACGACGAATGTAAACTACTATTGTACCCGCATTGTAACTGTATACCTATGTACCTACATAGTGCGATGACAACGACGAATGTAAACTACTATTGTACCCGCATTGTAACTGTATACCTACCTACATAGTGCGATGACAACGACGAATGTAAACTACTATTGTACCCGCATTGTAACTGTATACCTACCTACATAGTGCGATGACAACGACGAATGTAAACTACTATTGTACCCGCATTGTAACTGTATACCTACCTACATAGTGCGATGACAACGACGAATGTAAACTACTATTGTACCCGCATTGTAACTGTATACCTACCTACACAGTGCGATGACAACGACGAATGTAAACTACTATTGTACCCGCATTGTAACTGTATACCTACCTACATAGTGCGATGACAACGACGAATGTAAACTACTATTGTACCCGCATTGTAACTGTATACCTACCTACATAGTGCGATGACAACGACGAATGTAAACTACTATTGTACCCGCATTGTAACTGTATACCTACCTACATACTGCGATGACAACGACGAATGTAAACTACTATTGTACCCGCATTGTAACTGTATACCTACCTACATAGTGCGATGACAACGACGAATGTAAACTACTATTGTACCCGCATTGTAACTGTATACCTACCTACATAGTGCGATGACAACGACGAATGTAAACTACTATTGTACCCGCATTGTAACTGTATACCTACCTACATAGTGCGATGACAACGACGAATGTAAACTACTATTGTACCCGCATTGTAACTGTATACCTACCTACATAGTGCGATGACAACGACGAATGTAAACTACTATTGTACCCGCATTGTAACTGTATACCTACCTACATAGTGCGATGACAACGACGAATGTAAACTACTATTGTACCCGCATTGTAACTGTATACCTACCTACATAGTGCGATGACAACGACGAATGTAAACTACTATTGTACCCGCATTGTAACTGTATACCTACCTACATAGTGCGATGACAACGACGAATGTAAACTACTATTGTACCCGCATTGTAGCTGTATACCTACCTACATAGTGCGATGACAACGACGAATGTAAACTACTATTGTACCCGCATTGTAACTGTATACCTACCTACATAGTGCGATGACAACGACGAATGTAAACTACTATTGTACCCGCATTGTAACTGTATACCTACCTACATAGTGCGATGACAACGACGAATGTAAACTACTATTGTACCCACATTGTAGCTGTATACCTACCTACATAGTGCGATGACAACGACGAATGTAAACTACTATTGTACCCGCATTGTAACTGTATACCTACCTACATAGTGCGATGACAACGACGAATGTAAACTACTATTGTACCCGCATTGTAACTGTATACCTACCGACATAGTGCGATGACAACGACGAATGTAAACTACTATTGTACCCGCATTGTAACTGTATACCTACCTACATAGTGCGATGACAACGACGAATGTAAACTACTATTGTACCCGCATTGTAACTGTATACCTACCTACATAGTGCGATGACAACGACGAATGTAAACTACTATTGTACCCGCATTGTAACTGTATACCTACCTACATAGTGCGATGACAACGACGAATGTAAACTACTATTGTACCCACATTGTAACTGTATACCTACCTACATAGTGCGATGACAACGACGAATGTAAACTACTATTGTACCCGCATTGTAACTGTATACCTATGTACCTACATAGTGCGATGACAACGACGAATGTAAACTACTATTGTACCCGCATTGTAGCTGTATACCTACCTACATAGTGCGATGACAACGACGAATGTAAACTACTATTGTACCCGCATTGTAACTGTATACCTACCTACATAGTGCGATGACAACGACGAATGTAAACTACTATTGTACCCGCATTGTAACTGTATACCTACCTACATAGTGCGATGACAACGACGAATGTAAACTACTATTGTACCCGCATTGTAACTGTATACCTACCTACATAGTGCGATGACAACGACGAATGTAAACTACTATTGTACCCGCATTGTAACTGTATACCTACCTACATAGTGCGATGACAACGACGAATGTAAACTACTATTGTACCCGCATTGTAACTGTATACCTATGTACCTATATAGTGCGATGACAACGACGAATGTAAACTACTATTGTACCCGCATTGTAACTGTATACCTACCTACATAGTGCGATGACAACGACGAATGTAAACTACTATTGTACCCGCATTGTAACTGTATACCTACCTACATAGTGCGATGACAACGACGAATGTAAACTACTATTGTACCCGCATTGTAACTGTATACCTACCTACATAGTGCGATGACAACGACGAATGTAAACTACTATTGTACCCGCATTGTAACTGTATACCTATGTACCTATATAGTGCGATGACAACGACGAATGTAAACTACTATTGTACCCGCATTGTAACTGTATACCTACCTACATAGTGCGATGACAACGACGAATGTAAACTACTATTGTACCCGCATTGTAACTGTATACCTACCTACATAGTGCGATGACAACGACGAATGTAAACTACTATTGTACCCACATTGTAACTGTATACCTACCTACATAGTGCGATGACAACGACGAATGTAAACTACTATTGTACCCGCATTGTAACTGTATACCTATGTACCTACATAGTGCGATGACAACGACGAATGTAAACTACTATTGTACCCGCATTGTAGCTGTATACCTACCTACATAGTGCGATGACAACGACGAATGTAAACTACTATTGTACCCGCATTGTAACTGTATACCTACCTACATAGTGCGATGACAACGACGAATGTAAACTACTATTGTACCCGCATTGTAACTGTATACCTACCTACATAGTGCGATGACAACGACGAATGTAAACTACTATTGTACCCGCATTGTAACTGTATACCTACCTACATAGTGCGATGACAACGACGAATGTAAACTACTATTGTACCCGCATTGTAACTGTATACCTACCTACATAGTGCGATGACAACGACGAATGTAAACTACTATTGTACCCGCATTGTAACTGTATACCTATGTACCTATATAGTGCGATGACAACGACGAATGTAAACTACTATTGTACCCGCATTGTAACTGTATACCTACCTACATAGTGCGATGACAACGACGAATGTAAACTACTATTGTACCCGCATTGTAACTGTATACCTACCTACATAGTGCGATGACAACGACGAATGTAAACTACTATTGTACCCGCATTGTAACTGTATACCTACCTACATAGTGCGATGACAACGACGAATGTAAACTACTATTGTACCCGCATTGTAACTGTATACCTATGTACCTATATAGTGCGATGACAACGACGAATGTAAACTACTATTGTACCCGCATTGTAACTGTATACCTACCTACATAGTGCGATGACAACGACGAATGTAAACTACTATTGTACCCGCATTGTAACTGTATACCTACCTACATAGTGCGATGACAACGACGAATGTAAACTACTATTGTACCCGCATTGTAACTGTATACCTACCTACATAGTGCGATGACAACGACGAATGTAAACTACTATTGTACCCGCATTGTAACTGTATACCTACCTACATAGTGCGATGACAACGACGAATGTAAACTACTATTGTACCCGCATTGTAACTGTATACCTACCTACATAGTGCGATGACAACGACGAATGTAAACTACTATTGTACCCGCATTGTAACTGTATACCTACCTACATAGTGCGATGACAACGACGAATGTAAACTACTATTGTACCCGCATTGTAACTGTATACCTACCTACATAGTGCGATGACAACGACGAATGTAAACTACTATTGTACCCGCATTGTAACTGTATACCTACCTACACAGTGCGATGACAACGACGAATGTAAACTACTATTGTACCCACATTGTAGCTGTATACCTACCTACATAGTGCGATGACAACGACGAATGTAAACTACTATTGTACCCGCATTGTAACTGTATACCTACCTACATAGTGCGATGACAACGACGAATGTAAACTACTATTGTACCCACATTGTAGCTGTATACCTACCTACATAGTGCGATGACAACGACGAATGTAAACTACTATTGTACCCGCATTGTAACTGTATACCTACCTACATAGTGCGATGACAACGACGAATGTAAACTACTATTGTACCCGCATTGTAACTGTATACCTACCTACATAGTGCGATGACAACGACGAATGTAAACTACTATTGTACCCGCATTGTAACTGTATACCTACCTACATAGTGCGATGACAACGACGAATGTAAACTACTATTGTACCCGCATTGTAGCTGTATACCTACCTACATAGTGCGATGACAACGACGAATGTAAACTACTATTGTACCCGCATTGTAACTGTATACCTACCTACATAGTGCGATGACAACGACGAATGTAAACTACTATTGTACCCGCATTGTAACTGTATACCTACCTACATAGTGCGATGACAACGACGAATGTAAACTACTATTGTACCCGCATTGTAACTGTATACCTACCTACATAGTGCGATGACAACGACGAATGTAAACTACTATTGTACCCACATTGTAACTGTATACCTACCTACATAGTGCGATGACAACGACGAATGTAAACTACTATTGTACCCGCATTGTAACTGTATACCTACCTACATAGTGCGATGACAACGACGAATGTAAACTACTATTGTACCCGCATTGTAACTGTATACCTACCTACATAGTGCGATGACAACGACGAATGTAAACTACTATTGTACCCGCATTGTAACTGTATACCTACCTACATAGTGCGATGACAACGACGAATGTAAACTACTATTGTACCCGCATTGTAGCTGTATACCTACCTACATAGTGCGATGACAACGACGAATGTAAACTACTATTGTACCCGCATTGTAACTGTATACCTACCTACATAGTGCGATGACAACGACGAATGTAAACTACTATTGTACCCGCATTGTAACTGTATACCTACCTACATAGTGCGATGACAACGACGAATGTAAACTACTATTGTACCCGCATTGTAACTGTATACCTACCTACATAGTGCGATGACAACGACGAATGTAAACTACTATTGTACCCGCATTGTAACTGTATACCTACCTACATAGTGCGATGACAACGACGAATGTAAACTACTATTGTACCCACATTGTAGCTGTATACCTACCTACATAGTGCGATGACAACGACGAATGTAAACTACTATTGTACCCGCATTGTAACTGTATACCTACCTACATAGTGCGATGACAACGACGAATGTAAACTACTATTGTACCCGCATTGTAACTGTATACCTATGTACCTATATAGTGCGATGACAACGACGAATGTAAACTACTATTGTACCCGCATTGTAACTGTATACCTACCTACATAGTGCGATGACAACGACGAATGTAAACTACTATTGTACCCGCATTGTAACTGTATACCTACCTACATAGTGCGATGACAACGACGAATGTAAACTACTATTGTACCCGCATTGTAACTGTATACCTACCTACATAGTGCGATGACAACGACGAATGTAAACTACTATTGTACCCACATTGTAGCTGTATACCTACCTACATAGTGCGATGACAACGACGAATGTAAACTACTATTGTACCCGCATTGTAACTGTATACCTATGTACCTATATAGTGCGATGACAACGACGAATGTAAACTACTATTGTACCCGCATTGTAACTGTATACCTACCTACATAGTGCGATGACAACGACGAATGTAAACTACTATTGTACCCGCATTGTAACTGTATACCTACCTACATAGTGCGATGACAACGACGAATGTAAACTACTATTGTACCCGCATTGTAACTGTATACCTATGTACCTATATAGTGCGATGACAACGACGAATGTAAACTACTATTGTACCCGCATTGTAACTGTATACCTACCTACATAGTGCGATGACAACGACGAATGTAAACTACTATTGTACCCGCATTGTAACTGTATACCTACCTACATAGTGCGATGACAACGACGAATGTAAACTACTATTGTACCCGCATTGTAACTGTATACCTATGTACCTACATAGTGCGATGACAACGACGAATGTAAACTACTATTGTACCCGCATTGTAACTGTATACCTACCTACATAGTGCGATGACAACGACGAATGTAAACTACTATTGTACCCGCATTGTAACTGTATACCTACCTACATAGTGCGATGACAACGACGAATGTAAACTACTATTGTACCCGCATTGTAGCTGTATACCTACCTACATAGTGCGATGACAACGACGAATGTAAACTACTATTGTACCCGCATTGTAACTGTATACCTACCTACATAGTGCGATGACAACGACGAATGTAAACTACTATTGTACCCGCATTGTAACTGTATACCTACCTACATAGTGCGATGACAACGACGAATGTAAACTACTATTGTACCCGCATTGTAGCTGTATACCTACCTACATAGTGCGATGACAACGACGAATGTAAACTACTATTGTACCCGCATTGTAACTGTATACCTACCTACATAGTGCGATGACAACGACGAATGTAAACTACTATTGTACCCGCATTGTAACTGTATACCTACCTACATAGTGCGATGACAACGACGAATGTAAACTACTATTGTACCCGCATTGTAGCTGTATACCTACCTACATAGTGCGATGACAACGACGAATGTAAACTACTATTGTACCCGCATTGTAACTGTATACCTACCTACATAGTGCGATGACAACGACGAATGTAAACTACTATTGTACCCGCATTGTAACTGTATACCTACCTACATAGTGCGATGACAACGACGAATGTAAACTACTATTGTACCCGCATTGTAACTGTATACCTACCTACATAGTGCGATGACAACGACGAATGTAAACTACTATTGTACCCGCATTGTAACTGTATACCTATGTACCTACATAGTGCGATGACAACGACGAATGTAAACTACTATTGTACCCGCATTGTAACTGTATACCTATGTACCTACATAGTGCGATGACAACGACGAATGTAAACTACTATTGTACCCGCATTGTAACTGTATACCTACCTACATAGTGCGATGACAACGACGAATGTAAACTACTATTGTACCCGCATTGTAACTGTATACCTACCTACATAGTGCGATGACAACGACGAATGTAAACTACTATTGTACCCGCATTGTAGCTGTATACCTACCTACATAGTGCGATGACAACGACGAATGTAAACTACTATTGTACCCGCATTGTAACTGTATACCTACCTACATAGTGCGATGACAACGACGAATGTAAACTACTATTGTACCCGCATTGTAACTGTATACCTACCTACATAGTGCGATGACAACGACGAATGTAAACTACTATTGTACCCGCATTGTAGCTGTATACCTACCTACATAGTGCGATGACAACGACGAATGTAAACTACTATTGTACCCGCATTGTAACTGTATACCTACCTACATAGTGCGATGACAACGACGAATGTAAACTACTATTGTACCCGCATTGTAACTGTATACCTACCTACATAGTGCGATGACAACGACGAATGTAAACTACTATTGTACCCGCATTGTAACTGTATACCTACCTACATAGTGCGATGACAACGACGAATGTAAACTACTATTGTACCCGCATTGTAGCTGTATACCTACCTACATAGTGCGATGACAACGACGAATGTAAACTACTATTGTACCCGCATTGTAACTGTATACCTACCTACATAGTGCGATGACAACGACGAATGTAAACTACTATTGTACCCGCATTGTAACTGTATACCTACCTACATAGTGCGATGACAACGACGAATGTAAACTACTATTGTACCCGCATTGTAGCTGTATACCTACCTACATAGTGCGATGACAACGACGAATGTAAACTACTATTGTACCCGCATTGTAACTGTATACCTACCTACATAGTGCGATGACAACGACGAATGTAAACTACTATTGTACCCGCATTGTAACTGTATACCTACCTACATAGTGCGATGACAACGACGAATGTAAACTACTATTGTACCCGCATTGTAGCTGTATACCTACCTACATAGTGCGATGACAACGACGAATGTAAACTACTATTGTACCCGCATTGTAACTGTATACCTACCTACATAGTGCGATGACAACGACGAATGTAAACTACTATTGTACCCGCATTGTAACTGTATACCTACCTACATAGTGCGATGACAACGACGAATGTAAACTACTATTGTACCCGCATTGTAACTGTATACCTACCTACATAGTGCGATGACAACGACGAATGTAAACTACTATTGTACCCGCATTGTAACTGTATACCTATGTACCTACATAGTGCGATGACAACGACGAATGTAAACTACTATTGTACCCGCATTGTAACTGTATACCTATGTACCTACATAGTGCGATGACAACGACGAATGTAAACTACTATTGTACCCGCATTGTAACTGTATACCTACCTACATAGTGCGATGACAACGACGAATGTAAACTACTATTGTACCCGCATTGTAACTGTATACCTACCTACATAGTGCGATGACAACGACGAATGTAAACTACTATTGTACCCGCATTGTAGCTGTATACCTACCTACATAGTGCGATGACAACGACGAATGTAAACTACTATTGTACCCGCATTGTAACTGTATACCTACCTACATAGTGCGATGACAACGACGAATGTAAACTACTATTGTACCCGCATTGTAACTGTATACCTACCTACATAGTGCGATGACAACGACGAATGTAAACTACTATTGTACCCGCATTGTAGCTGTATACCTACCTACATAGTGCGATGACAACGACGAATGTAAACTACTATTGTACCCGCATTGTAACTGTATACCTACCTACATAGTGCGATGACAACGACGAATGTAAACTACTATTGTACCCGCATTGTAACTGTATACCTACCTACATAGTGCGATGACAACGACGAATGTAAACTACTATTGTACCCGCATTGTAACTGTATACCTACCTACATAGTGCGATGACAACGACGAATGTAAACTACTATTGTACCCGCATTGTAACTGTATACCTACCTACATAGTGCGATGACAACGACGAATGTAAACTACTATTGTACCCGCATTGTAACTGTATACCTACCTACATAGTGCGATGACAACGACGAATGTAAACTACTATTGTACCCGCATTGTAACTGTATACCTACCTACATAGTGCGATGACAACGACGAATGTAAACTACTATTGTACCCACATTGTAGCTGTATACCTACCTACATAGTGCGATGACAACGACGAATGTAAACTACTATTGTACCCGCATTGTAACTGTATACCTACCTACATAGTGCGATGACAACGACGAATGTAAACTACTATTGTACCCGCATTGTAACTGTATACCTACCTACATAGTGCGATGACAACGACGAATGTAAACTACTATTGTACCCGCATTGTAACTGTATACCTACCTACATAGTGCGATGACAACGACGAATGTAAACTACTATTGTACCCGCATTGTAACTGTATACCTATGTACCTATATAGTGCGATGACAACGACGAATGTAAACTACTATTGTACCCGCATTGTAACTGTATACCTACCTACATAGTGCGATGACAACAACGAATGTAAACTACTATTGTACCCGCATTGTAACTGTATACCTACCTACATAGTGCGATGACAACGACGAATGTAAACTACTATTGTACCCGCATTGTAACTGTATACCTACCTACATAGTGCGATGACAACGACGAATGTAAACTACTATTGTACCCACATTGTAGCTGTATACCTACCTACATAGTGCGATGACAACGACGAATGTAAACTACTATTGTACCCGCATTGTAACTGTATACCTACCTACATAGTGCGATGACAACGACGAATGTAAACTACTATTGTACCCGCATTGTAACTGTATACCTACCTACACAGTGCGATGACAACGACGAATGTAAACTACTATTGTACCCGCATTGTAACTGTATACCTACCTACATAGTGCGATGACAACGACGAATGTAAACTACTATTGTACCCGCATTGTAACTGTATACCTACCTACATAGTGCGATGACAACGACGAATGTAAACTACTATTGTACCCGCATTGTAACTGTATACCTACCTACATAGTGCGATGACAACGACGAATGTAAACTACTATTGTACCCGCATTGTAACTGTATACCTACCTACATAGTGCGATGACAACGACGAATGTAAACTACTATTGTACCCACATTGTAACTGTATACCTACCTACATAGTGCGATGACAACGACGAATGTAAACTACTATTGTACCCGCATTGTAACTGTATACCTATGTACCTACATAGTGCGATGACAACGACGAATGTAAACTACTATTGTACCCGCATTGTAACTGTATACCTATGTACCTATATAGTGCGATGACAACGACGAATGTAAACTACTATTGTACCCGCATTGTAGCTGTATACCTACCTACATAGTGCGATGACAACGACGAATGTAAACTACTATTGTACCCGCATTGTAACTGTATACCTACCTACATAGTGCGATGACAACGACGAATGTAAACTACTATTGTACCCGCATTGTAACTGTATACCTACCTACATAGTGCGATGACAACGACGAATGTAAACTACTATTGTACCCGCATTGTAACTGTATACCTATGTACCTATATAGTGCGATGACAACGACGAATGTAAACTACTATTGTACCCGCATTGTAACTGTATACCTACCTACATAGTGCGATGACAACGACGAATGTAAACTACTATTGTACCCGCATTGTAACTGTATACCTACCTACATAGTGCGATGACAACGACGAATGTAAACTACTATTGTACCCGCATTGTAACTGTATACCTACCTACATAGTGCGATGACAACGACGAATGTAAACTACTATTGTACCCGCATTGTAACTGTATACCTACCTACATAGTGCGATGACAACGACGAATGTAAACTACTATTGTACCCGCATTGTAACTGTATACCTACCTACATAGTGCGATGACAACGACGAATGTAAACTACTATTGTACCCGCATTGTAACTGTATACCTACCTACATAGTGCGATGACAACGACGAATGTAAACTACTATTGTACCCGCATTGTAACTGTATACCTACCTACATAGTGCGATGACAACGACGAATGTAAACTACTATTGTACCCGCATTGTAACTGTATACCTACCTACATAGTGCGATGACAACGACGAATGTAAACTACTATTGTACCCGCATTGTAACTGTATACCTACCGACATAGTGCGATGACAACGACGAATGTAAACTACTATTGTACCCGCATTGTAACTGTATACCTACCTACATAGTGCGATGACAACGACGAATGTAAACTACTATTGTACCCGCATTGTAACTGTATACCTACCTACATAGTGCGATGACAACGACGAATGTAAACTACTATTGTACCCGCATTGTAACTGTATACCTACCTACATAGTGCGATGACAACGACGAATGTAAACTACTATTGTACCCGCATTGTAACTGTATACCTACCTACACAGTGCGATGACAACGACGAATGTAAACTACTATTGTACCCACATTGTAGCTGTATACCTACCTACATAGTGCGATGACAACGACGAATGTAAACTACTATTGTACCCACATTGTAGCTGTATACCTACCTACATAGTGCGATGACAACGACGAATGTAAACTACTATTGTACCCGCATTGTAACTGTATACCTACCTACATAGTGCGATGACAACGACGAATGTAAACTACTATTGTACCCGCATTGTAACTGTATACCTACCTACATAGTGCGATGACAACGACGAATGTAAACTACTATTGTACCCGCATTGTAACTGTATACCTACCTACATAGTGCGATGACAACGACGAATGTAAACTACTATTGTACCCGCATTGTAGCTGTATACCTACCTACATAGTGCGATGACAACGACGAATGTAAACTACTATTGTACCCGCATTGTAACTGTATACCTACCTACATAGTGCGATGACAACGACGAATGTAAACTACTATTGTACCCGCATTGTAACTGTATACCTACCTACATAGTGCGATGACAACGACGAATGTAAACTACTATTGTACCCGCATTGTAACTGTATACCTACCTACATAGTGCGATGACAACGACGAATGTAAACTACTATTGTACCCACATTGTAACTGTATACCTACCTACATAGTGCGATGACAACGACGAATGTAAACTACTATTGTACCCGCATTGTAACTGTATACCTACCTACATAGTGCGATGACAACGACGAATGTAAACTACTATTGTACCCGCATTGTAACTGTATACCTACCTACATAGTGCGATGACAACGACGAATGTAAACTACTATTGTACCCGCATTGTAACTGTATACCTACCTACATAGTGCGATGACAACGACGAATGTAAACTACTATTGTACCCGCATTGTAGCTGTATACCTACCTACATAGTGCGATGACAACGACGAATGTAAACTACTATTGTACCCGCATTGTAACTGTATACCTACCTACATAGTGCGATGACAACGACGAATGTAAACTACTATTGTACCCGCATTGTAACTGTATACCTACCTACATAGTGCGATGACAACGACGAATGTAAACTACTATTGTACCCGCATTGTAACTGTATACCTACCTACATAGTGCGATGACAACGACGAATGTAAACTACTATTGTACCCGCATTGTAACTGTATACCTACCTACATAGTGCGATGACAACGACGAATGTAAACTACTATTGTACCCACATTGTAGCTGTATACCTACCTACATAGTGCGATGACAACGACGAATGTAAACTACTATTGTACCCGCATTGTAACTGTATACCTATGTACCTATATAGTGCGATGACAACGACGAATGTAAACTACTATTGTACCCGCATTGTAACTGTATACCTACCTACATAGTGCGATGACAACGACGAATGTAAACTACTATTGTACCCGCATTGTAACTGTATACCTACCTACATAGTGCGATGACAACGACGAATGTAAACTACTATTGTACCCGCATTGTAACTGTATACCTATGTACCTATATAGTGCGATGACAACGACGAATGTAAACTACTATTGTACCCGCATTGTAACTGTATACCTACCTACATAGTGCGATGACAACGACGAATGTAAACTACTATTGTACCCGCATTGTAACTGTATACCTACCTACATAGTGCGATGACAACGACGAATGTAAACTACTATTGTACCCGCATTGTAACTGTATACCTACCTACATAGTGCGATGACAACGACGAATGTAAACTACTATTGTACCCGCATTGTAACTGTATACCTACCTACATAGTGCGATGACAACGACGAATGTAAACTACTATTGTACCCGCATTGTAACTGTATACCTACCTACATAGTGCGATGACAACGACGAATGTAAACTACTATTGTACCCGCATTGTAACTGTATACCTACCTACATAGTGCGATGACAACGACGAATGTAAACTACTATTGTACCCGCATTGTAACTGTATACCTACCTACATAGTGCGATGACAACGACGAATGTAAACTACTATTGTACCCGCATTGTAACTGTATACCTACCTACATAGTGCGATGACAACGACGAATGTAAACTACTATTGTACCCGCATTGTAACTGTATACCTACCTACATAGTGCGATGACAACGACGAATGTAAACTACTATTGTACCCGCATTGTAACTGTATACCTACCGACATAGTGCGATGACAACGACGAATGTAAACTACTATTGTACCCGCATTGTAACTGTATACCTACCTACATAGTGCGATGACAACGACGAATGTAAACTACTATTGTACCCGCATTGTAACTGTATACCTACCTACATAGTGCGATGACAACGACGAATGTAAACTACTATTGTACCCGCATTGTAACTGTATACCTACCTACATAGTGCGATGACAACGACGAATGTAAACTACTATTGTACCCGCATTGTAACTGTATACCTACCTACACAGTGCGATGACAACGACGAATGTAAACTACTATTGTACCCACATTGTAGCTGTATACCTACCTACATAGTGCGATGACAACGACGAATGTAAACTACTATTGTACCCACATTGTAGCTGTATACCTACCTACATAGTGCGATGACAACGACGAATGTAAACTACTATTGTACCCGCATTGTAACTGTATACCTACCTACATAGTGCGATGACAACGACGAATGTAAACTACTATTGTACCCGCATTGTAACTGTATACCTACCTACATAGTGCGATGACAACGACGAATGTAAACTACTATTGTACCCGCATTGTAACTGTATACCTACCTACATAGTGCGATGACAACGACGAATGTAAACTACTATTGTACCCGCATTGTAGCTGTATACCTACCTACATAGTGCGATGACAACGACGAATGTAAACTACTATTGTACCCGCATTGTAACTGTATACCTACCTACATAGTGCGATGACAACGACGAATGTAAACTACTATTGTACCCGCATTGTAACTGTATACCTACCTACATAGTGCGATGACAACGACGAATGTAAACTACTATTGTACCCGCATTGTAACTGTATACCTACCTACATAGTGCGATGACAACGACGAATGTAAACTACTATTGTACCCACATTGTAACTGTATACCTACCTACATAGTGCGATGACAACGACGAATGTAAACTACTATTGTACCCGCATTGTAACTGTATACCTACCTACATAGTGCGATGACAACGACGAATGTAAACTACTATTGTACCCGCATTGTAACTGTATACCTACCTACATAGTGCGATGACAACGACGAATGTAAACTACTATTGTACCCGCATTGTAACTGTATACCTACCTACATAGTGCGATGACAACGACGAATGTAAACTACTATTGTACCCGCATTGTAGCTGTATACCTACCTACATAGTGCGATGACAACGACGAATGTAAACTACTATTGTACCCGCATTGTAACTGTATACCTACCTACATAGTGCGATGACAACGACGAATGTAAACTACTATTGTACCCGCATTGTAACTGTATACCTACCTACATAGTGCGATGACAACGACGAATGTAAACTACTATTGTACCCGCATTGTAACTGTATACCTACCTACATAGTGCGATGACAACGACGAATGTAAACTACTATTGTACCCGCATTGTAACTGTATACCTACCTACATAGTGCGATGACAACGACGAATGTAAACTACTATTGTACCCACATTGTAGCTGTATACCTACCTACATAGTGCGATGACAACGACGAATGTAAACTACTATTGTACCCGCATTGTAACTGTATACCTACCTACATAGTGCGATGACAACGACGAATGTAAACTACTATTGTACCCGCATTGTAACTGTATACCTATGTACCTATATAGTGCGATGACAACGACGAATGTAAACTACTATTGTACCCGCATTGTAACTGTATACCTACCTACATAGTGCGATGACAACGACGAATGTAAACTACTATTGTACCCGCATTGTAACTGTATACCTACCTACATAGTGCGATGACAACGACGAATGTAAACTACTATTGTACCCGCATTGTAACTGTATACCTACCTACATAGTGCGATGACAACGACGAATGTAAACTACTATTGTACCCACATTGTAGCTGTATACCTACCTACATAGTGCGATGACAACGACGAATGTAAACTACTATTGTACCCGCATTGTAACTGTATACCTATGTACCTATATAGTGCGATGACAACGACGAATGTAAACTACTATTGTACCCGCATTGTAACTGTATACCTACCTACATAGTGCGATGACAACGACGAATGTAAACTACTATTGTACCCGCATTGTAACTGTATACCTACCTACATAGTGCGATGACAACGACGAATGTAAACTACTATTGTACCCGCATTGTAACTGTATACCTATGTACCTATATAGTGCGATGACAACGACGAATGTAAACTACTATTGTACCCGCATTGTAACTGTATACCTACCTACATAGTGCGATGACAACGACGAATGTAAACTACTATTGTACCCGCATTGTAACTGTATACCTACCTACATAGTGCGATGACAACGACGAATGTAAACTACTATTGTACCCGCATTGTAACTGTATACCTATGTACCTACATAGTGCGATGACAACGACGAATGTAAACTACTATTGTACCCGCATTGTAACTGTATACCTACCTACATAGTGCGATGACAACGACGAATGTAAACTACTATTGTACCCGCATTGTAACTGTATACCTACCTACATAGTGCGATGACAACGACGAATGTAAACTACTATTGTACCCGCATTGTAGCTGTATACCTACCTACATAGTGCGATGACAACGACGAATGTAAACTACTATTGTACCCGCATTGTAACTGTATACCTACCTACATAGTGCGATGACAACGACGAATGTAAACTACTATTGTACCCGCATTGTAACTGTATACCTACCTACATAGTGCGATGACAACGACGAATGTAAACTACTATTGTACCCGCATTGTAGCTGTATACCTACCTACATAGTGCGATGACAACGACGAATGTAAACTACTATTGTACCCGCATTGTAACTGTATACCTACCTACATAGTGCGATGACAACGACGAATGTAAACTACTATTGTACCCGCATTGTAACTGTATACCTACCTACATAGTGCGATGACAACGACGAATGTAAACTACTATTGTACCCGCATTGTAACTGTATACCTACCTACATAGTGCGATGACAACGACGAATGTAAACTACTATTGTACCCGCATTGTAACTGTATACCTATGTACCTACATAGTGCGATGACAACGACGAATGTAAACTACTATTGTACCCGCATTGTAACTGTATACCTATGTACCTATATAGTGCGATGACAACGACGAATGTAAACTACTATTGTACCCGCATTGTAACTGTATACCTACCTACATAGTGCGATGACAACGACGAATGTAAACTACTATTGTACCCGCATTGTAACTGTATACCTACCTACATAGTGCGATGACAACGACGAATGTAAACTACTATTGTACCCGCATTGTAACTGTATACCTACCTACATAGTGCGATGACAACGACGAATGTAAACTACTATTGTACCCGCATTGTAGCTGTATACCTACCTACATAGTGCGATGACAACGACGAATGTAAACTACTATTGTACCCGCATTGTAACTGTATACCTACCTACATAGTGCGATGACAACGACGAATGTAAACTACTATTGTACCCGCATTGTAACTGTATACCTACCTACATAGTGCGATGACAACGACGAATGTAAACTACTATTGTACCCGCATTGTAGCTGTATACCTACCTACATAGTGCGATGACAACGACGAATGTAAACTACTATTGTACCCGCATTGTAACTGTATACCTACCTACATAGTGCGATGACAACGACGAATGTAAACTACTATTGTACCCGCATTGTAACTGTATACCTACCTACATAGTGCGATGACAACGACGAATGTAAACTACTATTGTACCCGCATTGTAACTGTATACCTACCTACATAGTGCGATGACAACGACGAATGTAAACTACTATTGTACCCGCATTGTAACTGTATACCTACCTACATAGTGCGATGACAACGACGAATGTAAACTACTATTGTACCCGCATTGTAACTGTATACCTACCTACATAGTGCGATGACAACGACGAATGTAAACTACTATTGTACCCGCATTGTAACTGTATACCTACCTACATAGTGCGATGACAACGACGAATGTAAACTACTATTGTACCCACATTGTAGCTGTATACCTACCTACATAGTGCGATGACAACGACGAATGTAAACTACTATTGTACCCGCATTGTAACTGTATACCTACCTACATAGTGCGATGACAACGACGAATGTAAACTACTATTGTACCCGCATTGTAACTGTATACCTACCTACATAGTGCGATGACAACGACGAATGTAAACTACTATTGTACCCGCATTGTAACTGTATACCTACCTACATAGTGCGATGACAACGACGAATGTAAACTACTATTGTACCCGCATTGTAACTGTATACCTATGTACCTATATAGTGCGATGACAACGACGAATGTAAACTACTATTGTACCCGCATTGTAACTGTATACCTACCTACATAGTGCGATGACAACGACGAATGTAAACTACTATTGTACCCGCATTGTAACTGTATACCTACCTACATAGTGCGATGACAACGACGAATGTAAACTACTATTGTACCCGCATTGTAACTGTATACCTACCTACATAGTGCGATGACAACGACGAATGTAAACTACTATTGTACCCACATTGTAGCTGTATACCTACCTACATAGTGCGATGACAACGACGAATGTAAACTACTATTGTACCCGCATTGTAACTGTATACCTACCTACATAGTGCGATGACAACGACGAATGTAAACTACTATTGTACCCGCATTGTAACTGTATACCTATGTACCTATATAGTGCGATGACAACGACGAATGTAAACTACTATTGTACCCGCATTGTAACTGTATACCTACCTACATAGTGCGATGACAACGACGAATGTAAACTACTATTGTACCCGCATTGTAACTGTATACCTACCTACATAGTGCGATGACAACGACGAATGTAAACTACTATTGTACCCGCATTGTAACTGTATACCTACCTACATAGTGCGATGACAACGACGAATGTAAACTACTATTGTACCCGCATTGTAACTGTATACCTACCTACATAGTGCGATGACAACGACGAATGTAAACTACTATTGTACCCGCATTGTAACTGTATACCTACCTACATAGTGCGATGACAACGACGAATGTAAACTACTATTGTACCCGCATTGTAACTGTATACCTACCTACATAGTGCGATGACAACGACGAATGTAAACTACTATTGTACCCGCATTGTAACTGTATACCTACCTACATAGTGCGATGACAACGACGAATGTAAACTACTATTGTACCCGCATTGTAACTGTATACCTACCTACATAGTGCGATGACAACGACGAATGTAAACTACTATTGTACCCGCATTGTAACTGTATACCTACCTACATAGTGCGATGACAACGACGAATGTAAACTACTATTGTACCCGCATTGTAACTGTATACCTACCTACATAGTGCGATGACAACGACGAATGTAAACTACTATTGTACCCGCATTGTAACTGTATACCTACCTACATAGTGCGATGACAACGACGAATGTAAACTACTATTGTACCCGCATTGTAACTGTATACCTACCTACATAGTGCGATGACAACGACGAATGTAAACTACTATTGTACCCGCATTGTAACTGTATACCTACCTACATAGTGCGATGACAACGACGAATGTAAACTACTATTGTACCCGCATTGTAGCTGTATACCTACCTACATAGTGCGATGACAACGACGAATGTAAACTACTATTGTACCCGCATTGTAACTGTATACCTACCTACATACTGCGATGACAACGACGAATGTAAACTACTATTGTACCCGCATTGTAACTGTATACCTACCTACATAGTGCGATGACAACGACGAATGTAAACTACTATTGTACCCGCATTGTAACTGTATACCTATGTACCTACATAGTGCGATGACAACGACGAATGTAAACTACTATTGTACCCGCATTGTAACTGTATACCTACCTACATAGTGCGATGACAACGACGAATGTAAACTACTATTGTACCCGCATTGTAACTGTATACCTATGTACCTACATAGTGCGATGACAACGACGAATGTAAACTACTATTGTACCCGCATTGTAACTGTATACCTACCTACATAGTGCGATGACAACGACGAATGTAAACTACTATTGTACCCGCATTGTAACTGTATACCTACCTACATAGTGCGATGACAACGACGAATGTAAACTACTATTGTACCCGCATTGTAACTGTATACCTACCTACATAGTGCGATGACAACGACGAATGTAAACTACTATTGTACCCGCATTGTAACTGTATACCTACCTACATACTGCGATGACAACGACGAATGTAAACTACTATTGTACCCGCATTGTAACTGTATACCTACCTACATAGTGCGATGACAACGACGAATGTAAACTACTATTGTACCCGCATTGTAACTGTATACCTACCTACATACTGCGATGACAACGACGAATGTAAACTACTATTGTACCCGCATTGTAACTGTATACCTACCTACATAGTGCGATGACAACGACGAATGTAAACTACTATTGTACCCGCATTGTAACTGTATACCTACCTACATAGTGCGATGACAACGACGAATGTAAACTACTATTGTACCCGCATTGTAACTGTATACCTACCGACATAGTGCGATGACAACGACGAATGTAAACTACTATTGTACCCGCATTGTAACTGTATACCTACCTACATAGTGCGATGACAACGACGAATGTAAACTACTATTGTACCCGCATTGTAACTGTATACCTACCGACATAGTGCGATGACAACGACGAATGTAAACTACTATTGTACCCGCATTGTAACTGTATACCTACCTACACAGTGCGATGACAACGACGAATGTAAACTACTATTGTACCCGCATTGTAACTGTATACCTACCTACATAGTGCGATGACAACGACGAATGTAAACTACTATTGTACCCGCATTGTAACTGTATACCTACCTACATAGTGCGATGACAACGACGAATGTAAACTACTATTGTACCCGCATTGTAACTGTATACCTACCTACATAGTGCGATGACAACGACGAATGTAAACTACTATTGTACCCGCATTGTAACTGTATACCTACCTACATAGTGCGATGACAACGACGAATGTAAACTACTATTGTACCCGCATTGTAACTGTATACCTACCTACATAGTGCGATGACAACGACGAATGTAAACTACTATTGTACCCGCATTGTAACTGTATACCTACCTACATAGTGCGATGACAACGACGAATGTAAACTACTATTGTACCCGCATTGTAACTGTATACCTACCTACATAGTGCGATGACAACGACGAATGTAAACTACTATTGTACCCACATTGTAACTGTATACCTACCTACATAGTGCGATGACAACGACGAATGTAAACTACTATTGTACCCGCATTGTAACTGTATACCTACCGACATAGTGCGATGACAACGACGAATGTAAACTACTATTGTACCCGCATTGTAACTGTATACCTACCTACATAGTGCGATGACAACGACGAATGTAAACTACTATTGTACCCGCATTGTAACTGTATACCTACCTACATAGTGCGATGACAACGACGAATGTAAACTACTATTGTACCCGCATTGTAACTGTATACCTACCTACATAGTGCGATGACAACGACGAATGTAAACTACTATTGTACCCGCATTGTAACTGTATACCTACCTACACAGTGCGATGACAACGACGAATGTAAACTACTATTGTACCCGCATTGTAACTGTATACCTACCTACATAGTGCGATGACAACGACGAATGTAAACTACTATTGTACCCGCATTGTAACTGTATACCTACCTACATAGTGCGATGACAACGACGAATGTAAACTACTATTGTACCCGCATTGTAACTGTATACCTACCTACATAGTGCGATGACAACGACGAATGTAAACTACTATTGTACCCGCATTGTAACTGTATACCTACCTACATAGTGCGATGACAACGACGAATGTAAACTACTATTGTACCCACATTGTAACTGTATACCTACCTACATAGTGCGATGACAACGACGAATGTAAACTACTATTGTACCCACATTGTAACTGTATACCTACCTACATAGTGCGATGACAACGACGAATGTAAACTACTATTGTACCCGCATTGTAACTGTATACCTACCTACATAGTGCGATGACAACGACGAATGTAAACTACTATTGTACCCGCATTGTAACTGTATACCTACCTACATAGTGCGATGACAACGACGAATGTAAACTACTATTGTACCCGCATTGTAACTGTATACCTACCTACATAGTGCGATGACAACGACGAATGTAAACTACTATTGTACCCGCATTGTAACTGTATACCTACCTACATAGTGCGATGACAACGACGAATGTAAACTACTATTGTACCCGCATTGTAACTGTATACCTACCTACATACTGCGATGACAACGACGAATGTAAACTACTATTGTACCCGCATTGTAACTGTATACCTACCTACATAGTGCGATGACAACGACGAATGTAAACTACTATTGTACCCGCATTGTAACTGTATACCTACCTACATACTGCGATGACAACGACGAATGTAAACTACTATTGTACCCGCATTGTAACTGTATACCTACCTACATAGTGCGATGACAACGACGAATGTAAACTACTATTGTACCCGCATTGTAACTGTATACCTACCTACATAGTGCGATGACAACGACGAATGTAAACTACTATTGTACCCGCATTGTAACTGTATACCTACCTACATAGTGCGATGACAACGACGAATGTAAACTACTATTGTACCCGCATTGTAACTGTATACCTACCTACATAGTGCGATGACAACGACGAATGTAAACTACTATTGTACCCGCATTGTAACTGTATACCTACCTACATAGTGCGATGACAACGACGAATGTAAACTACTATTGTACCCGCATTGTAACTGTATACCTACCTACATAGTGCGATGACAACGACGAATGTAAACTACTATTGTACCCGCATTGTAGCTGTATACCTACCTACATAGTGCGATGACAACGACGAATGTAAACTACTATTGTACCCGCATTGTAACTGTATACCTACCTACATAGTGCGATGACAACGACGAATGTAAACTACTATTGTACCCGCATTGTAGCTGTATACCTACCTACATAGTGCGATGACAACGACGAATGTAAACTACTATTGTACCCGCATTGTAACTGTATACCTACCTACATAGTGCGATGACAACGACGAATGTAAACTACTATTGTACCCGCATTGTAACTGTATACCTACCTACATAGTGCGATGACAACGACGAATGTAAACTACTATTGTACCCGCATTGTAACTGTATACCTACCTACATAGTGCGATGACAACGACGAATGTAAACTACTATTGTACCCGCATTGTAACTGTATACCTACCTACATAGTGCGATGACAACGACGAATGTAAACTACTATTGTACCCGCATTGTAACTGTATACCTACCTACATAGTGCGATGACAACGACGAATGTAAACTACTATTGTACCCGCATTGTAACTGTATACCTACCTACATAGTGCGATGACAACGACGAATGTAAACTACTATTGTACCCGCATTGTAACTGTATACCTATGTACCTACATAGTGCGATGACAACGACGAATGTAAACTACTATTGTACCCGCATTGTAACTGTATACCTACCTACATAGTGCGATGACAACGACGAATGTAAACTACTATTGTACCCGCATTGTAACTGTATACCTACCTACACAGTGCGATGACAACGACGAATGTAAACTACTATTGTACCCACATTGTAACTGTATACCTACCTACATAGTGCGATGACAACGACGAATGTAAACTACTATTGTACCCGCATTGTAACTGTATACCTACCTACATAGTGCGATGACAACGACGAATGTAAACTACTATTGTACCCGCATTGTAACTGTATACCTACCTACATAGTGCGATGACAACGACGAATGTAAACTACTATTGTACCCGCATTGTAACTGTATACCTACCTACATAGTGCGATGACAACGACGAATGTAAACTACTATTGTACCCGCATTGTAACTGTATACCTACCTACATAGTGCGATGACAACGACGAATGTAAACTACTATTGTACCCGCATTGTAACTGTATACCTACCTACATAGTGCGATGACAACGACGAATGTAAACTACTATTGTACCCGCATTGTAACTGTATACCTACCTACATAGTGCGATGACAACGACGAATGTAAACTACTATTGTACCCGCATTGTAACTGTATACCTACCTACATAGTGCGATGACAACGACGAATGTAAACTACTATTGTACCCGCATTGTAACTGTATACCTACCTACATAGTGCGATGACAACGACGAATGTAAACTACTATTGTACCCGCATTGTAACTGTATACCTACCTACATAGTGCGATGACAACGACGAATGTAAACTACTATTGTACCCGCATTGTAACTGTATACCTACCTACATACTGCGATGACAACGACGAATGTAAACTACTATTGTACCCGCATTGTAACTGTATACCTACCTACATAGTGCGATGACAACGACGAATGTAAACTACTATTGTACCCGCATTGTAACTGTATACCTACCTACATAGTGCGATGACAACGACGAATGTAAACTACTATTGTACCCGCATTGTAACTGTATACCTACCTACATAGTGCGATGACAACGACGAATGTAAACTACTATTGTACCCGCATTGTAACTGTATACCTACCTACATAGTGCGATGACAACGACGAATGTAAACTACTATTGTACCCACATTGTAGCTGTATACCTACCTACATAGTGCGATGACAACGACGAATGTAAACTACTATTGTACCCGCATTGTAACTGTATACCTACCTACATAGTGCGATGACAACGACGAATGTAAACTACTATTGTACCCGCATTGTAACTGTATACCTACCTACATAGTGCGATGACAACGACGAATGTAAACTACTATTGTACCCGCATTGTAACTGTATACCTACCTACACAGTGCGATGACAACGACGAATGTAAACTACTATTGTACCCGCATTGTAACTGTATACCTACCTACATAGTGCGATGACAACGACGAATGTAAACTACTATTGTACCCGCATTGTAACTGTATACCTACCTACATAGTGCGATGACAACGACGAATGTAAACTACTATTGTACCCGCATTGTAACTGTATACCTACCTACATAGTGCGATGACAACGACGAATGTAAACTACTATTGTACCCGCATTGTAACTGTATACCTACCTACACAGTGCGATGACAACGACGAATGTAAACTACTATTGTACCCGCATTGTAGCTGTATACCTACCTACATAGTGCGATGACAACGACGAATGTAAACTACTATTGTACCCGCATTGTAACTGTATACCTACCTACATAGTGCGATGACAACGACGAATGTAAACTACTATTGTACCCGCATTGTAACTGTATACCTACCTACATAGTGCGATGACAACGACGAATGTAAACTACTATTGTACCCGCATTGTAACTGTATACCTACCTACATACTGCGATGACAACGACGAATGTAAACTACTATTGTACCCGCATTGTAACTGTATACCTACCTACATAGTGCGATGACAACGACGAATGTAAACTACTATTGTACCCGCATTGTAACTGTATACCTACCTACATACTGCGATGACAACGACGAATGTAAACTACTATTGTACCCGCATTGTAACTGTATACCTACCTACATAGTGCGATGACAACGACGAATGTAAACTACTATTGTACCCGCATTGTAACTGTATACCTACCTACATAGTGCGATGACAACGACGAATGTAAACTACTATTGTACCCGCATTGTAACTGTATACCTACCTACATAGTGCGATGACAACGACGAATGTAAACTACTATTGTACCCGCATTGTAACTGTATACCTACCTACATAGTGCGATGACAACGACGAATGTAAACTACTATTGTACCCGCATTGTAACTGTATACCTACCTACATAGTGCGATGACAACGACGAATGTAAACTACTATTGTACCCGCATTGTAACTGTATACCTACCTACATAGTGCGATGACAACGACGAATGTAAACTACTATTGTACCCGCATTGTAACTGTATACCTACCTACATAGTGCGATGACAACGACGAATGTAAACTACTATTGTACCCGCATTGTAGCTGTATACCTACCTACATAGTGCGATGACAACGACGAATGTAAACTACTATTGTACCCGCATTGTAACTGTATACCTACCTACATAGTGCGATGACAACGACGAATGTAAACTACTATTGTACCCGCATTGTAGCTGTATACCTACCTACATAGTGCGATGACAACGACGAATGTAAACTACTATTGTACCCGCATTGTAACTGTATACCTACCTACATAGTGCGATGACAACGACGAATGTAAACTACTATTGTACCCGCATTGTAACTGTATACCTACCTACATAGTGCGATGACAACGACGAATGTAAACTACTATTGTACCCGCATTGTAACTGTATACCTACCTACATAGTGCGATGACAACGACGAATGTAAACTACTATTGTACCCGCATTGTAACTGTATACCTATGTACCTACATAGTGCGATGACAACGACGAATGTAAACTACTATTGTACCCGCATTGTAACTGTATACCTACCTACATAGTGCGATGACAACGACGAATGTAAACTACTATTGTACCCGCATTGTAACTGTATACCTACCTACACAGTGCGATGACAACGACGAATGTAAACTACTATTGTACCCACATTGTAACTGTATACCTACCTACATAGTGCGATGACAACGACGAATGTAAACTACTATTGTACCCGCATTGTAACTGTATACCTACCTACATAGTGCGATGACAACGACGAATGTAAACTACTATTGTACCCGCATTGTAACTGTATACCTACCTACATAGTGCGATGACAACGACGAATGTAAACTACTATTGTACCCGCATTGTAACTGTATACCTACCTACATAGTGCGATGACAACGACGAATGTAAACTACTATTGTACCCGCATTGTAACTGTATACCTATGTACCTATATAGTGCGATGACAACGACGAATGTAAACTACTATTGTACCCGCATTGTAACTGTATACCTACCTACATAGTGCGATGACAACGACGAATGTAAACTACTATTGTACCCGCATTGTAACTGTATACCTACCTACATAGTGCGATGACAACGACGAATGTAAACTACTATTGTACCCGCATTGTAACTGTATACCTACCTACATAGTGCGATGACAACGACGAATGTAAACTACTATTGTACCCGCATTGTAACTGTATACCTACCTACATAGTGCGATGACAACGACGAATGTAAACTACTATTGTACCCGCATTGTAACTGTATACCTACCTACATAGTGCGATGACAACGACGAATGTAAACTACTATTGTACCCGCATTGTAACTGTATACCTACCTACATAGTGCGATGACAACGACGAATGTAAACTACTATTGTACCCGCATTGTAACTGTATACCTACCTACATAGTGCGATGACAACGACGAATGTAAACTACTATTGTACCCGCATTGTAACTGTATACCTACCTACATAGTGCGATGACAACGACGAATGTAAACTACTATTGTACCCGCATTGTAACTGTATACCTATGTACCTATATAGTGCGATGACAACGACGAATGTAAACTACTATTGTACCCGCATTGTAACTGTATACCTACCTACATAGTGCGATGACAACGACGAATGTAAACTACTATTGTACCCGCATTGTAACTGTATACCTACCTACATAGTGCGATGACAACGACGAATGTAAACTACTATTGTACCCGCATTGTAACTGTATACCTACCTACATAGTGCGATGACAACGACGAATGTAAACTACTATTGTACCCGCATTGTAACTGTATACCTACCTACATAGTGCGATGACAACGACGAATGTTTTATGCTCTACAAACCTCAGTAGTTTTTGAGTACATTTTGTTACAAATGAATGCATATATTTAAGATGCAACAAATAAATAAAAAAATAAAGTGCAAAAGAGGAGACTTTTATGTTTTTTGGGCCCCTTTTTTTTTTTATCTACACACGTATCACACACTCTCTACTGCGTACAAAAACCGCACGTTACGATCAGCATAATGTTAAACTACTTGGTAAGAACTCATTTCTTATCTGAAAAATTACACATTATGACCATAATGTGTAATTTTTCTACACATGACATTCAAATTTCGAACGCCGACGCCCGAAGTTGGTGATACAGAACAAGCTTAACAACTGCAGAGCCACAATGCCGGTCAAACATGCGGTTCCTGAACACATCAAAGAGAGCTTATGATATGTGTGTAGATAAACTAGTGTATGTAACTGTACACAATTAGGCATTAAAACTCTCGAGTGATATTATTATGAAACTCGCCTTCGGCTCGTTCCATAAACCCACTCTCGAGTATTAATGCCCTCCATTATGTAGCTGTCACATAAACTACTATAACCTGCTGGGACGCAGATAACCTAAAAAGGAACTTTTATGACAGACGTCACCTAAAGTACTGTAGATTCTATTGTGGGCATTTATGGAAAAAAAAAAACATAAAATGTGCATTAATTGTTGAGTCATTATTTTTTGTTTTCCGGCCTGCTGGCCGGAAAACAAAAAATAATGACTCACATTTAACCCTTTCGCTATCTCTGCTGAGATAGCGAAAGGGTTAAATGTGACCTTAACCGAAATTTAACTTTATCTGCAGGAGCGAAGAGAGAGATATTAGAGAATGTATGTCATCCAAGCCTCAGCAGACTGAGCACAAAAGCTACCAGTCAGTACTATTATTAGATTAGTTATCATGTCATCTACTAGGGAATCGCCTAGTATGGGGCCGCTGTGTTTTCTAGTGTGGCCAGTACCTGGCTGGCTGCATGTCCATGGCCGCAACAGCATCTTACGCCTTGATCTTGATGTCTACGTCTAACCTAGTGTAGGGCCGCTGTGTTCCCTAGAGCGGAGTTGGTACCTGGCTGGCTGCTTGTGCATGGCGGCTACAGGCGGTATCTCGATGTCGACGTCGCGGAACGCGTAGACGTCTTCCGCCTTGATCTCGATGTCGTCGATTTCGATCGCTGGGGCCGACACTAGGGTCGGCACCGGCGGTGGGGTGCTGGGGTTCGCTGTGGAATACGGATTAGTGATTAACTACTCCGCCTCTACCACCGTGTAAGGGAAAAAAAATAAGAATTTAGGTGACTTTTATTAAATTTATTTGAAATTTAGGTGAAATTTAGGTGAATTTAGGTGACTTTTATTAAATTTATTATCAAAATATTGGGAAGTTGTCATAATTGCGTGCTAGTGCGGGCTTGCGCTCGCGCTCGCGTCTTTACCTCTCAACTGCTGCTCAATCTGCACGAGCTGGCTCTTGATGTGCTCGATGGCGGCTTGCTTCTCGTGCGGGCTCGTGCTCGCGCTCGTGTTCGCGCTCGCGTTCGCGCTCTTCTCGAGCAGCTGCGAGAGTGTGGGCGCGCCCGCCGAGGGGGACACGCAGTCTGGGGAAGTCATGTCAATTTATTAAAGTAGGGATAAGTGCAGGAACTAATAATGCAAGATCGTCATGTTACAAATCGCGAGATAGAGGCGTCTCTGGGCATAAGTATGACGAGTATATATAAAATATTACACGAACATTTAGCTGTAAAAAATGTGCACGTTGGATTCCGCACAACTTGAGTTTTGACAAAAAATATATTTCAGTAGTAGAAGCAGGGTGCGTCACAAGCTGTCTGTAATATCTACACAGGTGATGAATCTTGGTTGTGTGTGTATGATCCTGAAACTAAACAACAATCAACGGTTTGGGTGTTCCAAGATGAGCCGAACCCAACAAAAGTCATTTGTTCAAAAAGCACTTTGAAGCAAATGGTCGGTTGTTTTTTTGGTATAAATGGCCACGTGGCTACAGTACAGAGCCATTAGAGGATCGTAAAACGGTTATTTCTGAACGGTACACGACCATTTGTTTGCAAGAGGTCTTTGAAGAAATAAGAAAGAACAACCGACAACTTCACCACAACAATGCTAGCTGCCACACCTCGGCTGAAACAACTCGGTATTTGGAAATCAAAAGATCGAACCCTAGTCAAGTCAAGTCAGTCTTTATTACTGTCGAATTTTACATATACTTAGCAAACGTCATTTTTTGCCTCTTCTCTAAATTGGACCACTGTGGGAGAAGTAGGGCGTAGAAACTACCACAGATTGATTTTTAGATTTCTTTTAAAATTTGCTTGTGCTTCACTAATAGGAATCCAAAAATATATTAGTAATTTAATAAGCAATAATAAATAATTTCAAAATTATTAACAGCAAGGTCTGTGTTCCGCTAGAATAACCCCATACAGTCCCGTCATTTGAGAAATCTAGAAAATTGTAATATCTCTTTTTCGACAAAGTCACTTTAACATGCTTTTTAAATTGCTCAAATGGCAAATTCAAAATCTCCAGAGGTATATTGTATGTAGTAGAGAATGCACTGACCCTTGAAAGAATTGATAACCTTCGCGAATCTAAACCGTTCATAGTCTGTGATTATTTCTTAGGTTAACATTACAGTTATCGTTCTTGCGTGCACTAGCTACAGTTAGTATGTCAATTTCTTTAGAAAGCTCTATTAAGGAGTCTGTTCGTTTTAAGTTATAAATTGCTTGAATAACTCTTTTTTGTAAAATAAAAATAGTTTGAATATCCGCTGCTTTCCCCCACAACAATACAATAAATTATGAACTGTGAACCAATTCAAGGTTAAAGACAATACATCATTAACATCATCAAAATCTTCTTTTTGTCTTTATCATCAGCAAACAACACTATGTCAGTCAATTTCTCCACCATGAAAGGCAGATCGTTAATATATACCAGGAATAATAAAGGGCCTAATATGGAACCTTGTGGAACGCCAATTTTAACACCCGATCCATCAGATTTAACGCCATTGACTTCTGCTTTTTGAATTCTATTGCTTAGGTATGATCTTAGTAGATCCAACGCTTTATTTCTATCTCCTTAATGATTTAATTTCACTAATAGCGTATTATGATCAACGCAATCAAATGCCTTCGACAGGTCGCAAAAAACTCCGATAGCATCCTGTGCGGCCTCCCATGCAGAATAAATATGAGATACAAGGGTAATACCTGCATCCGTAGTCGATTTACCCCTAGTGAAACCGTATTGTTTAGCGTGGAGTTGTTTTGTACGGTTGAAGTGTGAGAGCATTTGATTGAGTATAATCTTTTCCAATATTTAACTTAGTGTTGGAAGAACAGATATTGGTCTGAAATTTGAAGGATCACCCTTATTTCCCGACTTGAACAGGGGTATCAGTTTTCTGTGTTTCATGAGGTCTGGGAAAACTCCATCGTCAAAACATTTATTGAATATATAAGCTAAGTATATAACTATATAACTAGTCAGGTCTTCAGTATTTTTAAGTTAAGTAATCTAATCGTTTTGACAATGTCCTGGGGATATACGTGATGCAATTTTAAATATACATTTCTGACGCTAGCATTGTTTTTTAATAAAGTCTCTGCCTCATATGGAGATGAATTTAGACGATCTGTTGTGAGTAAGGTTAAATTGGTGAAAAATGTTTCGAAAGCTCGAGCAACATCAGCGTTGGAATTAACAACATCATCACCTATCTTTAGGCAGAAATCAATTTCCCTTGGTATAACTTTCCCAATTCTATTATTAGCATTTTTTATATTTCCATTAATGTGTAAAGATTATGCAGTTCCACAAAGCAACTTGAAAGTTTTGGCATATTTTTAACATAGTCATGAAATTTTCTATCAAAGTTATAGGTTTTTTGTTCCTAAAGGTCATACAAGATAACTCTACTTTTACGAATTCCAAACGTTGTCCAGTCATTAAATTTATTTACTGTTGTAGTCAATGACTTTCTTTAATTTAAAAACTTAATTGAATTCTATTTGAATAATGTTGAAGAAGTCTGAATAGATTTTGTTTGGGTTCTGTTCATTAAAATCCGGTACTGGCAAATTTATTTCAAGTTTTTCGTATATGTCTCTTGTCTATGGGATGTAACAGGCCTATAAAATGATGGACCAGTCTTATCCTTTCTAGCAATTGGACATGAAATTGTTTGACCACTGTGATCGGAAGGTAGGCAGTTCAATTAATTTTTACTTGTGACTGCATTCTGTAAATCTAATCGGCTCTAGAAATATATGACATAAATTAAATAATATATATTATAGTTAGTTGATACTGACCCACACTATTGGCGGGGTGTGATATGTGTTGCGGCGTCGTCACCACCGGAGATGACTTCAGCAGTGACGTCAGGAGCGGGGAGGAGGGGGCTGCGGTCGCACCTGCCACACACAAAAGGTTTAGGGTCTTACCACAGAAAATAAACTCCTGTTCAACACTTTTTTAAAGACAATAACTATAAATTTTTAAATTTAGAACACCCCCGAAACATTGATGGAACCTTACGGCTAAATTTGGTTCACTTGTTTTCTATTTAGGTTGATAGATAACTATTGAATCTCTGAACTGATTTTAATAAAATATATCGACGAACCATCGCAACAAAGTCTATTAACTATAAAAATTGCATTAAAATCAGTCCACGTTAGACCGCTATTCCGTATTAAGCTGAGAACTTTCGAACTACTAAACCGATTTTAATAAAACATATCTAAGATTTTTCACATGGAAGTCTACTAACATAGATTACTGAAAACCGAATCAAAATACTACCACCAGTTTAACCGCAAGGGCTCCACGGACAGATACATACAGACACACCAACCTACAGGCTTCAAACTTTAATAACACCTCACCTGGTTGTTGGGGCTAATACAATCTTTCTGACTTGTACCGCATCAAATATCATTCCACCCATTTAAGCGCTAGGGTGCCATAGAGAGGCAGGCAGGCAGACAGACAGACAGACAGACAGACAGACAGACAGACAGACAGACAGACAGACCAGACAGACAGACAGACAGACAGACACACAGCCAAACACACACACACACATACATTTCAAACTTATAACAACCCTTTTTTTCGTCGTCACTGACTTGTACCATATCACCAATATCCGTTCACCCGTTTGAGCGCAAGGGTGCCACAGATAGACACACACACACACCCTCAAACACATAAACAGACAGACGCCTCAAACCTATAACAACACTCATATTTTTCGACGCTGGGTTTAAAGCCTAAAATTTGGTTGACTTGTGTCCTTGTTAAGCTAATAAGTTTCGAACTACTGAACCGATTTTGATAAATCATAGTTCATTCGTTCTTAAACCATCGCAGGGAAGGATACTATCATTTACAAAAAACCGCATTAAAATCCGACATACACACAGACACACACGCAGACAAACAGACCCTTCAAACTTTTACACTTGTGTCACGTTTCTCGGGACTTTCCACGTAGTTTCGAGGGAAGTGTTCCTCAATATGTAGCTCCATTTGTCCCTAGTGTAACTGAGCAGAAATCAATGGCACCTAATCTGACAAGCTCATTGCAGATGGCGCTGCTGTGGTTGGAGGGTTTCTATCTGTCAAAGTCGAGAAATTCTATTAACTTCTTCCTGTAATATATGGATCCTAACGTGATTTCAGTTTGATTTTGCCAGTGTCAAGTGTATTTCAAAAACCGGCCAAGTGCGAGTCTAACTCGCGCACGAAGGGTTCCGTACCATCGTACAATGGTAGGGATAGTGTGGAGTGAATAGTTTGGATTTTACATAGCGAAATGTTGTTTACAAAGTTATTGGTTCGGCTACTTTCACACTGTATATGTATCCAGGTGCATTCATAAGTTTGTATGCTGATTGAAATAATTGTTGTATGGGAGCCCCCTTAAATATTTATTGTATTCTGTTTTTTAGTATTTGTTGTTATAGCGGCAACAGAAATACATCATCTGTGAAAATTTCATCTGTCTAACTATCACGGTTCATGAGATACAGCCTGGTGACAGACGGATGGACAGCGGAGGCTTAGTAAAAATCACGTGACGTGTTTTTGAACTTAACCTCAGATGAATGAAACTCTTTGCCCCCAACTATGCCAGCGCCACCTAGCTGGAGCAAAAGCGGGCATAGGCATTACAACGGGTGAATAATCCATCCTAATTCAGTTTACTTGATACTTCAAAGCTTCTACTTGACTATTACTTTTAAGTTTGCATTTTGCTGCTTTCTTGTTTGAGTTAACTCTGCAAAAAGGGAAGGGATTGAAGGCGTTGTCCACAAAAGCAGACACTTCTTAATGGATGTTCCATCTTTGGCACCCTTAGAACTATGCTCTAACTTATCTGACTTGTCTAGAACATTCTAGCAGCTTCTAGTCTACTCTAGTACTCGCGCAAAGTTCATTTGGCACTGAGCGAGCTGTCACCCCTTTCCTTATGTGAGAATGAAAGGACTCAACTCGCTCAGAGCCAGAGAATATGGCGCGACCTGTACCTGGCGCGGGCGGCGCGTCGACTCTGTTCCGGCGCTGCCACGCGCGGCGCGCCTGCTCCGCCGCGCGCAGCCGCGTCGCCTCGGCCGCCGCCTGCAGGGCGCGCAGCCGCTCCTCTCTCGTCGCCGGCGACCGGACCTCGGCTATCTCCGCCTGCGGAGTCATTTTCATATCTATGACCCCGACTCAAAATTATCATAATTACTGATATTTTCAAATAGTATGCGATTTTTTTTCCTCTCTCTACATTGGACTACTGCACATTGGGCACACGAAACTCTTTGCTTAATACCAGTCAATGCCCACTGGCATCTTAAGATGTCATTTTCCCGTTACAGCTTTTGAATTCTATTACAATGGCATGAGGTGCAAAATCACGATGCCTCAAAAATTTCCGTGGGTTTTCAAAGGTTAATAACTCTATCAAAGGTTAATAACTCTATCAAAGGTTAATAACTCTATCAAAGGCACAGATGGATATGTGAAGGACCTAAATTGTGTCTCAGAAATGTGCAGTAAGGTCTGAATACAAAGTAAGTCATTTAGGCCTGGATGCCGCTGTCAACTCCAACTCGACTGTCTCTCTCTTGAGAAATACATAACCTATGGCTCGCAGACCCTCAAAAATACATCGCGATTTTCAAGCTTGTGACAGTTTTGTTGATTGGATGGTCTCTCCGCGGGAGCCATAATTTCCATACAGGCATTTACATTGCTTCTGGATCCACACTAGGATACCCTGTGACATGGGGACCAGAAAAAACGACGTTACAAACATGCAAACTTCCAAGACCTGTGGTGTTTATTTTCATCCTGCGCAGCTGGGATTCAAACCAGAGACTCCTCCCTTGGGAACCACATCCCAAACAATACCACAGAGGTTGTCAAATGTTCATACTAATAATAATAATAATAATAATAAATTTTCTTTATTTCCATTTGAAGTTTTACAAATAGGTTAAGCCCTAGACCCCACACTAGGATTCCCTGTATCGTGGGGTCTAGTCTCTTCCAGACCATTTACAAATACATATGGAACTTAATTCTATAAAAATAAAATAAGAAAGGCAAATTCTGTAAGACAAGAAAAATATAAAATGGGAAGTGTTTAGTGTTGGTGTACCTGCTAGCCCTGCGACTACGAGTCTTGGGGTCGGACGTTAACCGGGCTTTTGGCCACTAAGCAGGTTGAGTAACTGTTTGGTGTTAGTGTGGAGTGTAGTGAGTGTGTGTAGATAGTAGTGTATAATGTATGTGAGTGTTTGTTTGTAAATAAGTAGATTTGGTTCATCTGGTGTTAGGGTAAGTATTTTAGTAGTTTTTTTTTTTTTTTTTTTTTTCAGAAGGAGTTATTTACATATTTCGAGAAGGTTTTCTGTTTTGGAGTAGTCAAGTTGTTGCAGCCATCCAAAAAGCAGCTTCTTACACCTGTACCTGCTTAGATGCAATATCTTCAGTTCATCATTTATATTTGTATAGAGATAAGGACCTTGGAACGTGTAGAACCTTTGTGCGAAACAAGTGCGTGTCCGGGGGCACTTCCATCTCACTCGGCGTGCAGCGTCATCAGCAGCAGTATCTAGAGCAGATTTGTGATATTTAAGAACCACAGCGCTGACATACAGTTGTCGTACCCTAAGATGCTTGCAATCTTGGTATAGGCAATCGGTGGGATACCTAAATGGTTTGCTAAAAGCTACTTTGAGAAGAGCTCGCTGTGCGTATTCAATTCTAATGAGGACTGTTTTGGCAGCTGCTCCCCAAATCAAGATGCCATAGGTTAAAATGGATTCGCAGAGGGCAATATAGACGAGCCTTCGAATATTGGTATCAGCAACCTGCCGAAGTCGTCTAAAAATGTTCATTAGTTTTCTAACTCGACCGGATAGTAATGCAATCTGCTTCCCCCATGTCAGTCTTTCGTCAATAGTTATCCCCAGGTATTTGATGCAATGAACTTGTTCGAGAGCTGGGCACATACAGGAGGGGTTATTGATGTCTCTGCATGAGTGCGTCTTTATATTAATTTCAGCAGTTGGAGCCGTTTTTTGTGTGATTCTAAAGCAAATTATTTTGGTTTTAGATGTATTGAGGGTAAGGAGGTTTCGTCTGAGCCAGTCATTAACCCTATTCATGCCCTCACATGCCACAGCACCTGCAGCTGACCAGCTCTTGCCGTGAAATATGATGGCAGTATCGTCCGCAAACATAAACAAGTCCGCTTGGATCAGGTCTAGACGGCACAGATCGTTTATATAAATGAGGAAAAGTGATGGACCCAAAACACTTCCCTGGGGAACTCCAAAGTTAATGTTCGCGTAGTCACTGTAGGAGTCGTTTACTTTAACTCTTTGTCTGCGGTCTGAAAGATATGAGTGAAACCAGTTGAGAGGGAGGCCACGTATACCCAAGAGCTCCAATTTTCTCAAGAGTATTGGACGAGAAACGGTATCAAAAGCTTTCGCAAGATCGAGAAAAGCTCCCAGGCACCTATAACCTTCATCGAGCTTAGTAGCGACAGTTTTAGTCAAGTTCATTATGGCGTCCTCCGTAGATATATTGTTGCGAAAGCCATATTGATTATGGGCCAGTAGACCATGGGTTTCTAGGAAGTTAAGAAGTCGCTTATTTACTAGTTTTTCTAAAAGTTTGGAGAGAGTACTTAGAAGCGATATAGGCCTATAGTTAGAAGCTTCCGATGGATCACCCGCCTTATAAACAGGACAAACATTGGCAACTTTAAAGAGATCGGGAACCACGCCTGAGCTCATACTCAGGTTGAAAATGTAGGTCAAGGGGCCAACTAGAGCCCGGCTTGATTGTTTAAGGATCTCGTTGGTTATATTGTCTATGCCTGGAGCCGATTTGTTTTTCAGACTACCAATTAGTTTGAGGAGTTCTGACTCATCTGTGGGGTTGAGATAGAATGAGTTCGCTATTACATTTTTAGCTATTGTTGCCGGTACTTCTTGAGCTAATTGTTGTTCGGTCATTTTAATTGAGTCGAGAATATTGTTTGCGTATGAGTCACCCACCGTTGAAAAGTATTGGTTAACTTTGTTGAGTGCAGCTGATGGGTCTAGGTCGGTTTCAAGAAGTCTTGTGTTTTCTGTTTTCCCAGATTCCATATTGCAAATAGTTTTTTTTGCATTCCATAATTGTTTACTACCCTGACAGTTTTGTAGCATTTGTTTGTCATGTTCATTTTTGAGATTCTGGATAGTGTTGTTGCAGTAGTTTCGGTAGTTCTTATATTTGTTTTGGATGTCAGGGTCATTTTTATTTTTCCTAGCTTTTATGTGAAGTCTATCTCTTCGCTTTATACAGTTGAGAAGTCCAGGAGATATCCAGGGTTTTATAATAAAGTCCGAACTGCGAGAGATTTTAAGCGATTGGTGTTTTTTCAGGATTTCGGTGAAAGTCCCCAGAAACTTTGTGGTAGCCATATCTACGTCGGTCAGATTATAGCAGTCGGACCAGTCCGTGTTTATTAGATCTGTGGTGAGATTGACTATATCAGTTTTTGTGGTATTGATTTTTTTTCGTTGTGTACAACTTTTAGAGACATCAATACTTAACAAAACGGTGTCATGGTCCGTAATACCAGGGTAGCAAATTACTGTTTGTGAAGACAGTACAGTTTTTAGGAGGCAGTGGTCAAGACAGCTGGTATCTCTAGTAGGAAGTAAGTACGCTGGATGAAAACCCATGTGCGATGTCCGATTTAAATATTCATCTGATCGGTCATCCTTATTATCCACCGATATGTCAATATTAATATCCCCCGTAATAATGCAACTCTTGCCTTTGCAGGTAGCCACTACTTTTTCCAGTGAAGTAAAAAAGTTATTGTAGTGGTCGACCGTCTTAAAAGACGGTGGACGGTAAATAGCTAGGATAGACAGGAAATTATCTATTTCGATTAACAGACAATTGGAATTGGAAAATGGTGGCTCTGTTATGTTTACTCTGAGACCCGTCCTTGCGAAGACCACCAGACCATCGTTTTGGTTAAGATGGTTCTTTGAATAGTGACATTCATATCCATTCAAAATAATGCCTGTAAATGATTCACTCAACCAACATTCCGTCAATATAATAAGATCTGGTTTGAATTTTAATTTATGCAGTAGCACAAGAAATGAGTCAAAGTTTTTATTTATGCTCCGTATATTTTGTGTTATGAAAGTGAAGTTTGACGAAACATCACCCAGGAAGTTAATACAAGATTCTGGACTATAGACGGGTGTGCATGGTATAAGGATTGAATCATCCACAATATCTATTAACGTTTTGTTAGCCACAAGGAGATGCTTTGTATAAAGTCACATCAATAATAGGGCGTTGTTGGTCTGTTAATATATCATAGGCAACTATGTGCACAGATCTACCTCCGGTTTTCTGATGGTTTGTATTTGTGATCGTTAAGCGATAGATAGCTAGGTGGTGTGGGTGAGTCAGTAAGGTTGAAGTACAGCATGATTGTGTATTTGTGTTAAGAGGTGTAGTTGGAGTGATAGAAGGGTATTGTGGTAGGTGTGTAAGTAACTGTGTTATCTTAATTAGTCTAAAAATATATAGTTTTATGGTTGGGCACTTGTAGATACGATATCTGGGGCACTTTTCGGTGAGTCACTTTTCTTCAGGGAGTTTCCTTAAGTCTGCTTCTGAGTTAATGCGAATCAGAGAGGTTCCGTTATCTCTACGCATGAGCACCTTCCCGTAGGATGTCCAGCAGAACTTGTAGTTGTTCGCTGATGCAAAACTTCGTGCGAGGTAGAATAGATACTTGGATTTGGCAGTCAGGTTCTCTGCAATAAACACTGCTGTTTTTGGTCCATCGATTCGCAGATGCGTCGTATTCAGTTTATCTTCTTTGTGAGCCTTATTAAACGATTTAACGGCTTTTAAGATGGAATCTTTGGCTATTGTAGACGTAAACTCTGCGACTATCACTTGTTTTTCTGATTTCGTATTATAACGGTATACGTCCTTTATCTCAAAGGGCTTGATTGTTGCACCAAGAACATCGCCGATGCCAGTAATTGTTTCAATTAAATCTTGTTTGGTCTCACTGTCCTTGGATTTGGGGATTTTTCTGATTTCAATAGCTGTGGATCGTGTTTGGCGCTCAAGCTGATCGACTCTGTCTTGCAAATCCCGGATTTGATTGCGATTGTCAGTTCTCTCTATTTCGTAATCATCCATTTTGGCTATGACTTCATCGTATTTCTTCGCTGTGAAATCGACAGCCTCTTGTAGACGAGTATTTTGATTTATTATCTCGTTCATAGAGGAGCTCAATTTTGAGAAATGCTGCTGTTGCTCTTCTTTCAGGTCTTTGATTAGGTTAAGAATAGTACTTTTGAAGTCTTCCATGCCGTCAGAAGCATCAAAGTCTACTCTCATTCGTTTATTGGACCTGGTGACATCGGCAGTCGATGATAGATTAGGATCTGACTGGTAGTGTTGAGACATCGGTGTTGCACAGTCGTCGTGTAGTAGATTGGCTTGATTTTTGGTGCCTGGTGGAGGGGTCCGCTTCAGCATTTTTCTTCTCGGGATTGAAGGCAAGACGCTGCAATAACGTCGTAGTTACACTGTATTGTTGTTGACGTTGCTACGCTGTAGTGTGCGCTCGCGCAGCTTGGGCGAGCGAGACGAAATATCCGCAGGCCGTCTCAACCACACTTGAGGTTAGCGGGGGGCAGGGGCTGCGCTGGCCGTGTGGGCAGACTGCCTTTCACTTTCACAAGTCACTGGGATGCACAGATTTGTTAGCACGCGAGTATACCAAAGTAGGCTTGGTACAGCAGAATTTAAGGACTATTGTTCGGTATCGCGGTTTATTACTTATTATAAAATTAAGCGGACCAACTGATAGCACGTCTTCTCCAAGCGGCGTTTGGACGAAAGAGGAACTGTCATTGGTGAATAGTTTATTCTATGTTAAATATTTAAGCGGCACTTTATTTGAGGAGTTAGTGACTTTGGCTAATAGTCTTTCCACGGAGAAAGACTCTGGTCGGAGCTAGAACAGATGGCCCAAGACCAGAGCAAATGGAAATTTATTCTGAGAACCCATATCCCTGCTGAGGGGTGACAGGACGAGATGATTGTGAAGATGATAGCACCACAAATAATTGATAGTACAGCCTCTTTGTGCAGTTGGGCCAAAGAGGTTACCAATACCATGAGATCTCATAGACATACAAATTCTAACTGTCTACTATGACTATAAAGACATGTTTATGATGAACCAGCCTCGAATCACCACCTCAGAGGCACTCTCTGAGACTCCAAGGGCTCTTGTTTACAAGTAACCCATGAGAACACCTTCTGTCAAACCGAGTGTTCCACAACAGCCTTCCAGAAACTGAAATTATTGCACCATCAGTGAAACAGCGTCAAAAATAGACTTTACAACTTTATAAAACAAAATTACCCACATATTGTATGCCTCTACACTTGAGAGCTTACCTTTAGTGTGTGATACTGTTGGTTGATCTCCGCAACGGTCTTCTGAATCTCCGCCATCCGATCTTGTGTGAGACGCTTCAGGATGCTCTCCTGAGGAGTTTCACCAGCGCCCTCTGAGTTTCGTTTCTTCCTCTTTGGAGTATCAACATGCTCCAGTAAGGCCCCATATTGGGCAGCACAGCTGAAAATATGAATAGTAATTATTTCAAAAATTACATATAAAATACAACTACAAATAGATCAACTATGAATGATCATTTGTTGGCTGGTGCAACTCTATTGTCAAGTAATTTACAAAGAGGAACACCCAAACAGTGGTATAATCACCTATTTATGGTCTAGTCCGGTATACTATATTAATAGAGAATTCTCGAGAAGTGCTCTGCTTGAGGTTGTGCTACGTGTTACAAAGCAACTTTTACAACGATAAGGCAAAAACATACTGAGAAACGCACCTTTTCTGCGAATACCAATCGGCGTGTCTATTAGGGTCGCCCACCGTCTTCAGAGCCCTCGAAACTGACATCCAGTTCTGGTCGCCACTCCGCACGACAGCCGAGGCTAGGCATAGCTGCTCCCGAATGTTCCATGTGTCCAGGGGAACCCGCTTCAACTGCAGCCGCTCCTGAATGGAACTCATTTGAAGGTTATGTTCAGACATCCATTCAAATGCGTTGACGGGTTTGTAGGGAGGTTTATAGCACTCTAAGGTGCTGAGTATTCTGGTAAAAGGCTAAATTGGGAATAATAATACACGAACGCTGCGACATCCAACACAAACAACAATCCTTCAGAAGTAAATTATATACCCTTTACCCTTTGCTTGGCATCAATCTAACCCAATCTAACTAAAACAACATTATAACACTTTTTTTTTCGAATTTTATGGACGGCCAGGGTTGTAAAAGCCACAGATAATATACGCAAAGGCCTATGGATGGGCCAAATATAAAAACTAACTAAATAGTATAGTTTTTTTTTTGTTGGAGCGGAAAAATCATCAGCTCGCGTGGTATACGGACTAAAACCAACCCTAAAAATTAAAACCACCGGTCCCGTGGTGCGGCCGAAAAATGGGTTATCGATCGAAAGATCTTTATATTTAAGCACAATCCATAATTTACTAATGGAGACATCACTAACCATATATTTTTTTTAGTGTTTTCCTGTCACTGTCAGACAAACAAGTACCTACTGTACCTAAATTCTATGTCTGTGGTACCGAGCAGGCAGACTTGAGTTTGAGAAGAGTGCAGTGCCTTTTGCATATCACTTTTTCCGATCAAATATTTAATTACTAGTGGTAATGATGACTTTCTGCTGATAATAACGCTACTTAATTAGTAAACTACCGACATCTGTTTGCCTGACAAGTCTAGGACGCGTGGTTTATCGTAAATACAACTTCCTGTTAGTCGGGCCGGATTGTTTGGGTGTGTGTGATTTATTTTATCATTCCGCCCGCAGTAAATAATGTCTGTGAGTGAGAAGGTGTCTCTCTCGGACGCTCTCAGCAATGTGGATGTATTGGATGAGCTCACCTTACCTGGTAAGCAGTTATTTGTTATCTTATTGAAAGTATATTTGACGTGAGTCATTACTTAGTAGGTAAACGGCATAAAGCCCTTTCGTGTGGTACATTGCTTCTGGAATAGCCAGACATACACGCACGGAGGTCCCGTCGGATGTATCTCGGATATGATCCATGCAGGTACAACTGGCGGGCAGATCCGTGCTTGTATGCCTGGCTAATGTGCTTTGTCGAGATTTTTCAACATTCTCTGTTGTTTTTGAACCCTGGACCGCTGTTTGAGTCCAGAACATTGGCTTCGAGCCCATAGTTCTATTACAAACAAATGTTAAGAGTTATTTTTATGTATATTTGATTAAGTGTTATAATTGTATACTTGGGAACTAAGTCCATAATGGTAGAGGTATTTCATGCATGAACTATGAAGGCTTAACACCAACATAACTGTGCAACCGGAAAAGGAAATACAATGGAAAAGGTGAAGCTAATGCATATTAACCACTTGACTGCCACAGTCGGACTGACAACTGAACGTTTATGCCACTGATGGTACAACTGCCATATTTTTTTATTAAAAAAAAACTTATCTCGTATGAAGTAAATTATATTTTGCAAAGGATAGCAAATTTGTTTGGCCTGTGAGTAACACATTTTGTATCCTGCGTCATATATTATGTATGATGCCTTCCAAAGGGTGGATGAATCACTCTTCTCCAGGACATTTGAAAATAAAACTATGGTTACTGATTTGAAGGGCGAGTGACTGATTTTGATACTTTGGCTAATAATTATAATGTTATTTGATAAGTTTATTTTCTGATCTGTCTTTGCTGCGAAAGCGGTTAGAGATGCATTGTCTCAAGAATTTGTTCCTCGCCATCTAGGATGGGACCATATTGATCGAGAGCTGATGCAACGGAACCTATTGGTACCTAATGCACTTTTCGGAACCCCTGAAAACAACCATCTCATTAGCATCATTGTTGGGACGAACTTACTGGGTTAAACTTACATGCCATGAGCACATGAGCACTTTGGTCTAGGAATGCTTTAAAAGAGTAAGGATTTCTGAAATCTGGGTGTGGTCCAGCTTCTATACACGGCCCCAGTGAGAACCAAACTTGATTCTAGCTTGGTTGTTTGGAATCCGCACAAAAGCTCTTACATACTTTTGCTCGAAAAGGTACACGAAGCTTTCCTACTATACCTTTATAAGAGGAAATTTGGATACTATCCTTACCTTTATCCGTCCGCTTTTATATTGGGTATGCTAGGATACTACTCACTAGAGGTAAGACGTCACACCAAGCAGCTTTTTTTTTTTTGCCGTGTGTCGATTATTGTGTTACTTCTTCTGGCTGTGTGTCGATTGTTGCGAGGCAACAGTAACTGTGTCGCGCTTGTCGGTACTCGTGCCCAACAAAAAACTCCGCGCGCGCCGGCACCAGCAGCTATTTGCGCTAGCAGTCTCCGCTGTTGAGGGCGCGGAACCATTGACTGATCTGTGTGGTGATGCAAGGTGGTATATTATGCAAGAATGTGGCAGGTTCTGTGAGATGACAGCATGATAGAGTTGTTCTTGGACTTATGGCTAATTATTTTATTTGTTATGGATAATTATTATAGATTAATTTGAGTTGTAATTGATGATATTTGAATAATTTGACTATTTATTTGTAATTTGTGTAATTATAGACATTGGTAATCTGTACAGCGCTTTGGAGCCACTGTTATGATGTACAAATTTTAAATGATAATAAATAAATCACAAAAAATTGCATTGGCAGAAGCAAATTGTGTCCACTTTTTGTTAGTAAAAGTAATAATAAGTAAGAAAACTTAAGAGTTGATTAATGCTTAATTTTTCTTACTTATTATGAATATTTATTATATATATATATATATATATATATATTATTGGTGTGCGCAAGCAAGACAAACGTATCACTTATCACTTACTCTGTCTTCGTATCTTCCGTCTCGCTTGCGTCCGGTTTGCATCATGCGTATGCGTCGTCGTAATGGCATTCGTCTCCCTTTTATCCGACTGAGTTAGTTGAATAGAAAGACGATGTAAAAATAAATTGATTGATAGTAATAGTATTGTAACGTAGCGTAACTTAAAGTAGGTACTACTATAACTTATCAAATTCGTAGGTAGCACTCTCATGGCCTGCGGGGGACGGGGGACGAAAGATGCGGGGGCTGCGGCCCGCGCTCTTCTTTCCCGCCCCCGCATCTTTCCTTCCCCGTCGCCCACAGACCATGGGAGAGCTACCTACGAATTTGACAAGCTATAGCTATCGTAATATTTTTATTAATATCATTCTATATTGAGACAACAGAATGAACTAAATCATTCTTGACCCCATCACAATTTTTTTCTATCAAAAAGGTAACCGGAACTGTTATTTTACTTTGTCGTTATAATAATAAGGGTATAGATAGACCTCATTTCAATAACTATTCCTATCGAGCGACATTCGTCCAATCGCGTTTCTGATAACACAATTTCTAGAAAAAGGTCCCAAAATTGTTATACTATTATTTATTGATTTAACATGGGACTGCTTTTGAACAGCAGAGAAAGAACTTCAAAAGTGTCGATTTTGTCAATATATCACCTTAAATTACCCTATCTGTTTAGATGAGCAGCCATGCATCGAGGCAGCTTCATGCTCGCTGCTGTACCAGACCAACTTCGACACCAACTTCGAGGACCGCAACGGCTTTGTCACCGGCATCGCCAAGTACATTGAGGAGGCTACGGTTCATGCCAACCTGGTGAGTTGATGTTAAGGGTTCCGTTCCCGAATGATGCCAAACGGGAACCTTAGCTTCCAATGTCTTTATCTTCCACACACTACACCTACAATAACTCACCCTGCTTACTGTTAGTGGGCAGCCAGCCCGAAACCCGATCCCAAGAACTTGGCCGTGGTCATGCTTTGTATTAATTTTTGTTTTGTTTACGTTGTCCTGTGATTTTTATTTTATTGCCCTGTTTCGTAATTAGCCTTGAAATTTTGACAAAATAAAGTGTATTTCTGTTGATGCTACAACAACAAATATTCAACTGTATTGTATAAGTCACCGTAAGATAGTCAAAACCGTTAGTTGAAAAACTAATCTAACTACTAACTATACTATCGACAGATAGTAAACCAGACCGACAGGGTTAATAATTTATGTTTCTTTTGTTCTTACATGTCAAGTAATGTCATCCTAACACGAAGACTACGTCTTTACCTAAGCTGCCGCAGTATTTGCACTGGTATTTCGTTTGCAATTCAAGTTTAAACCAGTTTACTATGTAACGGTTTTAACCGTTAGTTTATCAACTAACGCGTCATATAGTAAGCAGTACGCTACAGTTTATTATCTGTCGATAGTTGACCAACTAACGAGAAAAAAACGTTAGTTTATCAACTAACGGTTTTGACTATCTTACGATGACATATACGCAATAAAAATAATAATGGGGGCCCATGCAGGAGGGATTCTCGACCAGTCTTCATACATACATACATATGCTCACGCCTATATCCCGGAAGAGGGGTAGGCAGGGACCAAATACCTCCACCTGCTACGATCTTGGCATACATCTCTCGCTTCCTCAACATTCATAAGTCTTTTCATGCAATCTCGCCGGTTACAGGTACTTATTATCGGCCCCTTCCCTAACAAATCGCCAATTTGGTCTTTCTAGGACCTTCTTGGGCGTCCCCGTCCGACGGCTCCTTTACACCCGCTGTATAAATCTGTTTCTTCATCTCCTTTCATTCATCCTTTCAACGTGACCAAACCATCCAAGCTGGCCTTTCTCTATCCTTGTCACTATATCTTCTTTCAGTCCACAGCGTTCCCTTATAACTTCATTCTTCAATCTATCTTTCAATGTTTTCATCTATTGAGAATACGATGTGTTCTCAGAATGAGCTGCTGGAGGAAGGCAACGCCCACGCAGTGATGCTGTACACGTGGCGCTGCTGCTCCCGGGCCATCCCGCAACCGAGGTAAGGCACGTGCAGGTGACGGGGGGGCTGACCCATCGCCGCAACAACGGAGATATGAGGTTCTCTCACAATTATCTCCATCCCCGTTTCCGCATATACCGGGTGACTCTAAAACCTCTAGCTATATCAAAAGAGCGTACTCCTTGATAAAAGTACAAAATGCATTTTTTGTTACTTTCGTCTGCTTTCATAGTAATATATTAAGTAATCAACCGTCAAAGTATTCCTACTAGTCCCAAATAGTGTTGTTGCCATATTTACCGCCCGCCCAGTGTTGATAACATCGCGCCGCGGTTTCGCTTTGTGTAGCGCCGCGTTTTCACTTTGTGTAGCGCCGCCGCCGCCCCGCTGCGATCGTCTCGGCATTACGTAGGTAATGGTGAGACGATCGCAGCGGCGGCGCGGCAATTTGTAGTTAAAATGATTCCTGCCTAGCTACTAAAGAATACGTTGATTTACTTGTAACAAACCTTCAAACTACTAGCTACCTTACAACCTATCTACCTAACTACCTACCTACCTAACCACCTACCTACCTACCTACCTAACCACCTACCTACCTACCTACCTAGTCAACATTTCAAACAAAACAAATGGATTTTCGACCCGCAAACGACCGCTCTTGAGGTGAACGCACACTTATCGACATCGGCACGCATCATCCGCACGGAGCGGATAGGCCTTGTCTAAGGAATCTTCCCTGCGACTCGTGTGTTGCTCTGTCGCACGCAACAGAAGGCAGAATGCTTCGTCCGCATACTCCGCGCCAAATCTGATGACGTCATCAGGATTTCTCCGGATTCCGACGCGGATAGGTGAGCGAGGTTTCGTATGCGGTGCGGTATTTCGGTGCGGACTATGCCGATAAGTGTGCGTTCACCATTAGATAGGTCAGTTTAACTAGTTTTTTGAGTGGGGGTCAGTAAGTTAGGGTGGATCAGTCAAGAAGCTACTAACCACCGGTGGGCCGCGATTATTATTTAGTTAGGTACCTACCTACCTACCCTAGCTACTGAGTTCTGGTGTAGGTATTATAAAACTTTTACTTATTTTCATGAGATGAGCACGAGTTTAGGTAAATACTGTACGTAGTTTGTAGTTTAGGATCAACTTGATGTGCTGCGAACTGAAGAAATTATTAAAAACAGTGATATTGAATACGTACCTCAAACTTAGCTGTACTTCAACAACGTTCAAAATGCAATCCGTTCCTTTCTAAACACAGTCTTGCACGTTTCACTGCATTATGACGCACTTTTCTTAAGACTACCACATCACTTTTTACAGCATAAAATGCACTTGTGATGCGGTCTTTAAGTTCTTGCCGGTTCTGAACCTCGTCCCAGTAGACACGCCGTTTTATTTCGCCCCACAAAAAGAAATCACAGGGTGTGTGGTCCGGTGATCTGGCAGGCCAAGGCACAGGCTCTCCGCGTCCTTTCCACCGACCACTGTACTCATCGTCCAGGTAGTTTTGAACAGGTCGCGCGAAATGAGGTGGTGCTCCGTCTTGTTGGAAGAAAAAATCTTGTAGATATGCGAGCGGCACGTCCTCTAAGAAGTTTGCTATTACGCCTCGCAGCATATCTAGATACGTGCCCCCGGTCAGGCGGCCTTCGATGAAGTACGGCCCAATGACTTTATCTTCCACGATGCCGGCCCACACATTCACACTGAAGCGCACTTGGTGATGATGTTCTCGTATACATTTTACTTTACTGTATGACCACCAATGTTGATTGTGCTGGTTGTAGAGCCCTACACTAGTGAACATCGCCTCGTCTGTCCATAGGATGTGCTTGTTCTGATTTTGTACCAGCCATTCGCAAAAATTGCGACGACGTGGCGCATCATCTTCATTTAATTGCGGCACTTTTTGAAAGTGGTATGGATGCTGTCCAGTAGAGTTCAGCAACTTCCACACAGAATACTGGCTGATTCCGAAACGATGAGCTGCGTCTCGCGTACTGTTTCGAGGGTTGCGCTGAAAGTACTCCAAGATAGCGTCTTCTACCTCCACAGCCAAACGCGGTGCGCCTCCACCATAAGCATGGCTTGGCACTGTGAACTGGCCATAATCCAGAAGCCGTTGGTTTGCCGCTAAGATGGTTTGACGGTAGGGGACAGTGGCGTTAGGTAGTCCTTGTGCTTGGAGCCGAGGGATGCTCTGCGTCTCGTACAATCTTCTGGCTTCGTACAGGTTTTCTCCACTTTGGATGTACACACGCACCATCTCGTAATATTCACGATTAGAGTACATCTTGTATGAGCGTATCAGACGGACACGGACTCAAAGATAAAAGTACCCGCGCGGCGAGGGGAATTTGTAGCGTGCGCACGTCAAACCGCGATAAGGTTGCGCAGGCGACTAGAATGGCGTCGGGCAGTCTGGCTGGCGGCGGCGGCGCACGTAAAGGCATTGCGGGGGTGAGCCGGGCGGGTGCGGGGTGTGGTGGGCGGATTAGACACCGCGAGTCACACAACGCCGCCCTGAGCGCGTAGGTTGTCTTTAAATTCGAATATGGGAGCTATTTCCTATTAATCAAATATGAAAAAAAAAAACCGAAAAAAATGCTTTTTTGTTTTCTACTAGTGATTCTGATTCCAAAATTTTATTATAGCTAGGGGTTTTAAAGTCACCCTGTATTCTCGAGCAAGTCAAGCCGTTGATAAGTTTATTGGGTGATTTTTAGGGTTCCGTACCTCAAAAAGGGAAAAACTGTACCATTATAGGATCTGAAACTCTGAAACTCTCAAATAATTTATTTTATCTACACACGTATCATAAACCCTCTTTACTGCGTCCAAAAACCGCACGTTACGACCAGTATAATGATATACTTCTTGGTAAAAACTTATTTCTTATCTGAATATTGATACATTATGACCATAATGTACCAAAATTTGTCATATTATGACATTCAAATTTCGAACGTCGACGCCCGCCAGCGTGCCGCCCCTAGTTTGTCTGTGAAGTTGGTACTACTGAACAAGCTAAACAATTGCAGAGCAATGATCAATGCCATAATACCGTTCGAACATGCGGTTCCTGAACACATCAAGAGAGCTTATGATATGTGTGTGGATAAAATAGTGTATGTAACTGTACATAATTAGGCATTAAAACTCTCGAGTGATATTATTATGGAACTCGCCTTCGGCTCGTTTCATAAACTACTATTATTTAGGTAGGTAAAATGCACAAATGCACTTTTACAAGTCAAACACTGGATATGGAGATACATGGAGAAAAATAAAAAATAAATCAAATATGATCAACAAAACATCGCTAAATCTCGCACAGGAAAAGGAATCTCCATAAACTCTACCAGTGCTTAGGAAATACGCCCGACAGAGAAGATCACTCATGTGTAGGACCTAGGTGTGAGTAATATTTTAACGCCCGAATTCTGAACGATTGAGTTTAAATTAGGTACACTTATGTATTTCTGTGACCCAAACATGAACGTGTTACGTAAACAAAAAAATAATAATTTGGGTAGTATTTAAACGCATGACTGCAAAACCAGTTTTTGCTTGACAAAAATACTGGTTTTGCCCGACTCAGTTACTGACATAATGACATAGGGACATAAATTGAGCGAGACTAGAATTACTGGTTTCGGCTGACAAAATTACTGAATTGCGTGTCTATAAATATAAAAGCAGCATCTTGGAAATCTTAATTTGAATAATATAAAATACTGCATTGTGTTGTTCTTACATGTTCAACCTAACACGAATGATGAATATTACCCTTCACCTACCCTAGGCCACCACTTCGCCCAGACAGACTTAATTTAGCCAATAAGCGGTGGATAAACCATTCAGTAGTTTAGTCGCGCAAATCGGTAATTTTGTCGCGCAATTCAGTATTTTTTTTGCTCATTTCAGGAAACTCCGCTGTTCTTAGTCATTCGCTCAAATAGTTTTTTATTCGGTCGGTTTATTATTTCCCATTGAATTTGCACTTTTAGGGGGCATATAAATAAAATAAATTATTTTCAATCTGTATCATGTGACATGTCACATGAAAGGGCTTGTAGTGAAGATCTCATTTTTTTTAAATTCTGAAACACTTAGTTAAAAAGTTATTTAAGAAAATAGGCAAAAAATACCATTCCTAACCTTTGACTGGTGACATGGTTTTTGTGTAACGTAACTGGTGACGAGGGCTCTGAGAGGCCCACCGCGGTATCTGGTATAAATCATAGAAATTTGTGATGTATGTATGTAGGTATCTCGATATTTATATTCTCAAGTCTACCCACCATTGTAATGATCGCTCTCTTTCGATTATACTAGTTTACCGGATAGCTGTGTTTCGTTTCACTCCCTACAAATATTATCCTGGAGCTTCCCTCAGGACTTCTCAAAATTAAGTGCAGTAGCTAGCCAAAGTATTTAAAAACTGTTTTAAAAAATAAAACAAATAACTATACTCTGAATATATTTTTTGTTAGGATCTGTCATCTTTACAATCAAAAAATTAGAGATGAGATCACAAATTACAAGAGCAGAAATCAACATTTTTCGACAAAAAACACTTTTTTCCATAGTATTGAATTTGTAATGAATTACTTTGTGATAGCGAGAGGAAAAGAAGGTGCTAAAAGTTCTTAATCATACCATCAAAATGTAACACGCTTTTATTTATGAAATTAGGACTGTGATAAAAACGGGAAGATTTAACAATTAAAGTGTGAAGGTTTTAATGTTAAAAATATATAATTATTATGTACGGTATGTAATTATTTTGTCGTAGACGAAGAAGCTTAATTATCGTTAAAGGTTACAATGAACTTATAAAGTGATATATATTTGTTGGGGTTGCTTCGTTTAATAATGGAGTTCCTATGGGCCACCTTCCAGCTCCATCATCAGACCCTGGTTACCATCTAGTGTCAAATTACTCCTCAAGACAAATTAAACGAGCCCAAACTCGATGGGGTTGCGTCGTTTAATTATGAAGTTCCTATGGGCCACCTTCCAGCTCCATCATCAGACCCTGGTTACCATCTAGTGTCAAAGTACTCGTCAAGACAAATTAAACGAGCCCAAACTCGATGGTGTTGCGTCGTTTAATTATGGAGTTTCTATGGGCCACCTTCCAGCTCCATCATCAGACCCTGGTTACCATCTAGTGTCAAAGTACTCGTCAAGACGAATTAAACGAATCCAAAATCGATGAGGTTGCGTCGTTTAATTATGGAGTTTCTATGGGCCACCTTCCAGCTCCATCATCAGACCCTGGTTACCATCTAGTGTCAAAGTACTCGTCAAGACGAATTAAACGAGTCCAAACTCGATGAGGTTGCGTCGTTTAATGACTGAGTTCCTATGGCCACCTTCCAGCTCCATTTATACATGCATGCAAAAGTTCAGCTCAATCGGAAACCGGGAAGTGGATCAAATTTAACTTGCAAGATTTGATTACAGACAGACAGACAGACAACGGGACAGGTGAAACTAAATAAAAGCTTGTAAAAAACAAACAACTCCAATCAAAATTGTCATTTCACGAAATTGACAATGGTCAAACTTTGCCAATTTTTATATGCAGTCTGGGTATATTTTTTTTGCACACTGCAAGCACACACGTTTCGGACACGAATCACACTGGTAATTTGATTGGCGCTTTTCTCGGTTAAAAATACGAAAAATCAATACAGCAAAATTACGTTCAAAAGTTACGTAAGTGGTGACATGGGGTCTGAGAGACCCCTGCCGAACTTTACGTCAATGCAACTTACTGATTTGAGCCTGTCCGACACTGCTATCCCCTTCTACGGCATGGACGCAAATCAACTCGAAGCTACTCAGGTGATGAGCCCAAAGAAGCGCGGGGAAGAGGGTAAAATGATGTTTTACTGACGCCGCTGGGCCTGTAAGACCCCTTGTCACCAGTTAAAGGCTAATCTCCAAAACCTACTGTTCCTAAAATAAAATAAAAGTTGTTTACTTAAATAAGGAAAAAGAATGAGTTTCAAATAGGGGGCACTATTAACTCCTCAGTTACCACCACACACACGCCACTATTCCGTTATAGGTTTTAAATTTTACTACCATGGCATAGGGTTGAAAATCTCGATGCGTCCCAACTACCCTCGGTTTTTGAGTAGTTAAGGGCAAATCAGTATCGTGGGAACCCTTCCTGCGCGATTCCGACTCTCGCTTGGCCGTTTATTCAAAATAATAGCGATAACACTATAAGTCCACCTGCTGAGTCTCATGGGCAAGGTCTAGTTACGTAGTCAAATTTCGTGTTGCATTTAAGTTGTGCTTAAACTGTATTTAGCGGCTCTGCGGCTGGTGCAAGTCGCCTTATATCATAGCTTAGTTCTTAGCTCTGAATTATCTACAAAACTGGGCTGCCACACATTAAGATCACCGTTTTTTTTTCAACGTAGTAAAACTGACCCCGTTTTATACATATAAGTACAATACTATTGTATGAGTGAATCAGAAACATCCAATTAATATTATAAATATGTATGAAAGTAGCGATGCTTAGATGTTTGGATGTTTGTTTATTTGTGTCTCAATCACGCCTAAACCGCTGAACGGATTTGGATGAAATTCAGCACAGAGATAGCTTATGAGCTAGATTAATATATGGGATAATTTTTATTAGACTGCACCAGAAGGAGGGTAGCGTTATCTCGGCAAATGGTAATTCCTAGGAACACGAAGAAGAAACGGGCATCTGCCAGTTGATTATAAGCTGTCGCTAATATATCAAGTTTTTCTTCAGTTAAAAATTTATTTTATTACCACAAATGCATTAATTGTCAAAGACTCAAAGACCAATGGGTGAATGAAACTCTTTGGTTTACTTACTTATACTCAATGTCAAAACCAGAAAAATATCATCTTATTTAAATCTGTTACCTTGTCTTGTTCATGTCTACGTTAAAAACGAATTTCACCGACTAAAACCGAATAGTGCCGAGCGGAAGACTATGTTTCGGATGAGATCGTCAATATCTGTAAATGTGCAGGTCGAACGAGCAGCCGGATCGCGTGCACATCTACGAGCGGACAGTGCAGGTGCTGGCGCCGCAGGTCGACAAACTTCTGCAGTTCATGTACTTCCAGGTATGTCGACTAGCTATTTAGTTCTTGGGCCGTTCTTCGTTATGTCAGAAATTAAAATCTGTCGAGTAGCAAGTAAACATTTAGGTACTTTAAAAATATGTTGATATTGAAACATAAAATTGACCTAAGAAATGAATTCCTCGCATCCTATAAGCTATAAGAATACTGAAGATGTTGTGTGCAATAGAAGCCCATCGCTTAAAACACCAAATTCCAAATTCCAAATGTCTTTATTACTGTAGATATTCACATATACTTTGAAATCGTAATTTTTTGCCACTTTTATACATAGGACCACTGTGGGAGAAGAAAGGCGAAGATACTCCCACAGATTGATTTTTAGATCTCTTTTAAAACATTTATATACAGGAACTTACATTGATTCTGGCCCCACACTAGGATACCCTGTGTCGTGGGGAAACAGCGACATCACAGACATAAAAACATCCAAGACGTCGGGATTGAAGACCTCTGTGGAGCTGCGGTTATGGCTCAGCCTATCATGCGAGAAGTACCGGGTTCGATCCTCGGCTGGGGATAAAGAAAAAACAATCCCCAAGTCTTGGATGTTTATATGTGTGTGACGTCGCCGCTTCTGGTTCCCACGGCACCCACCCGACACCCGAGGATACCCATCCTAATGTAGGGCCAGAAGCAACGTATGTGCCTGTTTACAAATGTGTATGTTATGTTTCTGTTGCTGTTGTAGCGCAAAGCCATCGAGCGCTTCTGCGGCGAAGTGCGCCGGCTCTGCCACGCGGAGAAGCGGCGCGACTTCGTCTCGGAGGCGTACCTGCTCACGCTGGGCAAGTTCGTGAACATGTTCGCAGTTCTGGACGAGCTGAAGAACATGAAGAGTTCCGTCAAGAACGACTACTCCACGTATAGAAGGTCAGTACCGTACATGGTGACGTGAATAATCCGGCTCGAAGGACCATTTAAAAGAACGCCTGTTTAGGGTACCATTTTTTCTGTTCCCGGCCGGGTTTCGAGCCCGGGACCTCACGATTGTGAGGCAGAAACTGCTACGCCACAGAGGTCAATCTAGGTGCATGGACGGAGAGAATAATCCGGCCCGAAGGACCATTTTGGAGGAGCTTGGATTAAGCAACTATTGTGTGTGTGATAAAGGGAATGGCAACTGTTTGGTGTTTGTTAACACACTCTCTGCCACGCGGAGAAGCGGCGCGACTTCGTCTCGGAGGCGTGCCTGTTCACGCTGGGCAAGTTTGTGAACATCTCCGCCAGAGAGCCGCAACAAGTTAATAACGCGAAGAGTTCGGTTAAGAACCGACTACTCGACATAAATAAGGTCAGTTTTGTACCGGCTTGACACCGGGTCCACACGTAAGGTGTTATTATTATTATTAGTATTATTTATTTAAATCAGATAACAAGATCTATATAACTTTGAGTAATTAGACAATACAATTATTGTAAACAATAACTAAATTAACATTTGTACCCAATGGTGGGTGAATGGGCCATCCCATCTCTCTGAAAACACCTTTAGGATACCGCTGCTACTGCCGCGCATGCTGCTCAGCAATGATGCAGCTCTTTTTCTCATGATCGCTTGGAAGCCATCAGTGCGCGCGTCTGCAAACATCGCTGAAGCGCTGCAGAAGCGCGGCAGCCGCGACATGATATATAATGTACTCCACTACTAACTCGAATTATGTATGTGGTCGGGTGAGATTTTTACAGAATGTGTATTTCTGTTGCCGGTACAGCAACAAATAATGAACTACACGCAATATCAAAACTTTATTGGGGACATTCAAGAGACGTGTTTTTTGCGTGTATTCTTTAAATTGTTTTGCGGAACCCTTCGTGTGCAAGTCCGACTCGCAATTGAACGGTTTTTCATCACAACAAACGTCTGCTGTCAGAACAGTCATAGGCGTGATTCCCTCTGGACAGACATGACTGAGACATGAGACAGGCTTAGAAGATATTGCGAGACAGAATCAAGACATGGTATCGCTGTCTCATTCTGTTCCGTGTCTCCTCTCTCTGTCTCGTGTCTTAAATGTGCCGTGTGACAGTCTTGTTTGTCATAGAGCGACTGAGCGCTTCATAGGTGCAGAACACCTATGGTATGATGCGCGAAATAGGTGTATTTGAGGTGTCTACCTAGGTGATGGCCTGTGCTTAAGGCTCATATATACTGACGAGCAATGAAAAAGTTCCACCCACAAAATGCCGACAAACACCTTAATATCTCCTAAGACAGAGAACCTAGCTTCATAAATTAAAATATAAGGTATAATATAGGTAATATTCTGATGCTGTTAAATGCACTTCAATATTGCAGACGGCGTCATTAAGCTAGGCCTTCCCCGTTTAGGCGTAATTTGGTGCTATTTCACTGGAACCTTTTCATTGCTCGTCAGTGTACATCAATATCTTTCTTGGGGAAAGTTCTGATGATGGCTACTATCATTCCCAATGTCAATGCCAACTCATCATGCCCTCAATGTGGCTCCTACTCTGAAATTAGTTTTCACTTTGTGGGAGGATACGTTATGTATTCAAACATAAGATGGTGAACACTAGGTGTGGATAACATCAAGGAAGACTTTGCAAACCTCAAACTTGTAGCGGTATACTAGAATTCACTAAAAGACAAATGAGATTTGAGGAGGGAAATCGGTTGAAACAACGGTAACAGGTGCTTAAACACTGGGTATTGGATGAAATAGTCACAATAGAGGACCGATTGCCTACCTGGGTTCAGCGGGCGTCCCACCTCATCATCTATCATCATCTATCTATCTATCATCATCTATCTATCTATCATCATCTATCTATCTATCATCATCTATCTATCTATCATCATCTATCTATCTATCATCATCTATCTATCTATCATCATCTATCTATCTATCATCATCTATCTATCTATCATCATCTATCTATCTATCATCATCTATCTATCTATCATCATCTATCTATCTATCTATCATCATCTATCTATCTATCATCATCTATCTATCTATCATCATCTATCTATCTATCATCATCTATCTATCTATCATCATCTATCTATCTATCATCATCTATCTATCTATCATCATCTATCTATCTATCATTCCCCAAAATATGGTCAGCTCATTTGATATAACCTGTATAGTCTTTAAATCTAAAAGTCGCGTGTAATGGGGTGGTCTTGCAGGGCAGCGCAGTTCCTCAAGGTGATGTCTGACAGCCAGAGTCTTCAGGAGTCCCAGAACCTGTCGATGTTCCTCGCGACCCAGAACAAGATCCGGGACACCGTCAAAGACGCGCTCGAGAAGATCAATGGTATGACTCCTAAATATTGTGCACCTCCTGGTGGTGAGAAGACGATGGCTCGCTGGGTTTCGAGTTGGGAATGTTATGAACTTTATGGGCATTTGACTGAGAGAAAATAATTACAACAATTAGAAAGTCTTCCAGCTTTTACATCCACAGCTTCTGTTCTCTTGGTGATGTGGCAGGCTTTGTTTGACACAGCACAACAACCCAGGCACGGTTGTTTGGCTTGGATAGTCTGGTATTTGCCGTGGCGAGAACGAAAATGTCCAGGTGCTACAACCTCAGGGAATGAAGAGTTGGATAGCAGGAGCGAATGCAGAAGAGCTGCTGATCGTTGCTTGGCGATACAGAACTGGGAAGGAATTTAGAAAGATGGCCGTTTCAGATGCTTTTGCTGATATTGTCTCTGCTTTATTAGTGTATTTATAGATGATTTCAAAATACGCGAACCGTCGGAAATAATTAGTTTTCGAGTTACATTTTTTTAATCGCCATTTCAAGCATTCGGGACCTTGGGGATGTGGCAGTATTAGGGTGGGGAAACGACGAATTTACCGTTTTTTTAACGTAACCGGTAAAGTTAATATAATCGTACTGTACCTAAATCGGAGGGCGCCTTCGGTAAAATGGGAGCCTTTATTTAATTAAATAACCTTAAATGCAACGTCCGTGGCGGAACTGGAAATTGGAAACGATCGTGCGGGTAGCAACATCTGGATGGGTGTTCGTTTCTATGTGGCATTTGGGCGTCGGGGTCCCGTTAGCCATCGCTTCTCGGCGGTAGTCGTCGTAAAACTGTGTCAGAGGCCCTAATAGGGCAGCTTGATAACTTCTGATAGTTGGGTTAGCCACCAGCCCGACACCCTCAATCAACCCACACTGAGCCAGCGTGGTATCCAGGTAAAGGCCTGGTGGCTCCTCGGTGGGAAAATTTATGGGCAAACATTTATTAATTATACAAAACGTTTGAACCGCTGCCGTCTTTTCAGGCTACGAGGAGTTGATGGCGGATGTGGTGAACATTTGCGTGCAGATGTACGAGTCGAAGATGTACCTCACTCCGCACGAGAAGCATATGCTGGTCAAGGTAAAGCTATAAGATCCTGCAGATAGAGGACTAGTTAGCCTAATCTCGACTCAACGTTGACGTGATACATATTTTCGTACGTAAATTTGGTTGGTCGGATGACATCGCAAAAACTGCTGGGCTACAGAGAGATCAGGTTGGCCCAGGACCCAGATTAGTACTGAATCGTATTCTTAAGATTATAGCCTTAGGAAGGACTTTAGAAAGACGGCCGTTTCAGATGCTTTCGCTGATTTTTTTCTACGCTTTATTAGAGGATTTATAGATGATTTCAAAATACGCGAACCGTCGGAAATAATTAGTCTTCGAATTTCATTTTTTTTAATCGCAATTTCAAGCATTCGGGACCGTGGGGATGTGGGAGTATTAGGGTGGGAAAACGACGTATTTGCCATTTTTTTAACGTTAGATGTCGTTCTATGTTCATTGTCCTTGACCTTGAACTTGACCTGTCGTATATATTTCACAGAAAATTCTCAGTTTTGCTACTTTTTTCGCTCAATGCCCACATCCACGAACGGTTAACCGTTCGTGCATATTTCACAGAAAATAAGTGTTTGCCTTATAAAAGTGCATTATTTTTGCCTACTTGCAATAAATTGTTTGAGTTTGCCAACAAGTTTTGCGAGATCTTGCGTATGGATGGATGGATGGAATGATTTCTTGCATCAGTCCCGGCGGCTTGTCTCAGCGTGGAGACGCGCTAACGCCTGCGTCTTGTGTTCGCAGGTGATGGGCTTCGGCCTGTTCCTCATCGACTCGGAGGTCTGCAACATCAACCGACTGGATCAGAAGAAAAAGATTCGGCTCGAGAAGATTGACAAGATATTTAAGGTATTTGTCAACCGACTTAGAAAGGGGGTTCTAAAGTCGTCTGTGTTTGTTGCGCGATTACTCCGTCAATTATGAACCGATTTGGATGATTCTTGTTCTGATTATATCAATTGATTTGGGGTTAATCTGGCTCAACACAGACCTTGCTGTTAATAATTTTTTATTTATTGATTCCTGCTTATTAATCACAATAATGTTTTTTAAATATTTGTATTAGTTAAGCACAAGAAATTTTTAAAAGAGATCTAAAAATCAATCTGTGGGAGTTTCTACGCCATTCCCCTCCCATAGTGGTCCAATGTAGAGAAGTGGCAAAAATTGACGATTGCTGAGTATATGTAGATATTTACAGTAATAAAGTCATTTGGAATTTGGGAATTTGGAAAAAATATATACTCAGATGACGTTTTGGTTTGTGGTTCCGTGCCGCAATTTTTTTGATGAGGACTTCTCATGGACATAGACTTCATTCGCATACCGAGCGGGGGAAGAAATAGGGCTTCAACCTGAAGTCGGTTTTTTAAGTTTTTTAACTTGGTGAATTTTTATTTGCACACCCATACTAACAATAGGACCAGGTGCAGTCCGCGCAGAGTTGCCTTGGCTTTGATAGATCTGTGACCTCCCTTTCTCGTATAGGATAGGGTGGGAGTGAGAGAGTTTCGACGGCCTCTGTAGCGCAGCGGTTGTGGCTCTGCCTACAATGGGAGAGGTCCCGGGTTCCATCCCCGACTGGGGATAAAGAAAAAAAACTCCAGGTCTCGGATGTTTTATGTGTGTGTGACGTCGCTGTTTCTGGTTCCCACGGCACAGGGCATCCTAGTGTGGGGCCAGAAGCAATGCGTGTGCCTGTATACAAGGTGACATATATTTGGCTGACCATATTTAGGGGAATGATAGTACCCATAATTATGAACAACTTTCCCCAAGAAACATAAACATAAACATAAACATTTACATACAGGCACATACATTGCTTCTGGCCCCACACTAGGATACCCTGTGTCGTGGTAACCAGAAACAGCGACGTCACACACATATAAACATCCAAGACCTGGGGTTTTTTTTTTTTTTTTTCATTACCCCCAGCCGGGGTTCGAACCCGGGGCCTCTCGCATGGTAGGCAGAGCCACAACCGCTGCGCCACAGAGGCCGTCATACATAACATAAACAAGATCACAAATGATAAAAAAACAATCGTCCCTCAGGACATTGACCCAATTACTTACTATGGGAGAACCATTTTTTTTTTCGTAGCGACCACATGTTTTTTGGGGAAAGTTGTTCATAACAAGGGTACTATCATTCCCCTAAATATGGTCAGCTAATTAAATGTCACCTTGTATACAGGCACACACATTGCTTCTGGCCCCACACTAGGATATCCTGTGTCGTGGGAACCAGAAACAGCGACGTCACACACGTATAAACATACAAGACCTGGAGTTTTTTTTCTTATATAAAAAAAAGAGTTGAGAGCTCCCTCAGAGTTTCAAAACAATCACAGAGTAAGTAAGTGAAGCATGTTTAAGCAAAGAGTTTCGAATCAGTGAATAGTATTGTCAAATCCATAGAACTTTTCTATTGACAGTGTTTGACATGTCAGAAACACACAGTGTTTTTTACTAAAAGTTTTCCGTGATGTTCCCCATCAAGAAATTGATTGATTACTATCTAAAGGCTGATATTTAATCGCACATCAAAAATACTGATTTGCGCAGCAAAAAAGGATCAGCAAAAACACTTTTTATGTTTTAAATATTTAATGAGTACTTCAGTTTATTTTTTAAGTATTTTTTTTTGTTCTTACATGTGAACCTAACACGAAGGATAAAGGGGGCTTCTTCTCCCCCACCCCCTTTACCCTTCACCTAAGCTACCGCAGCAAATATTTGCTGTGCAAATCAGTATATTGGATGTGCAGTTTAATATTTCCTCTATCTAAATGTCGTAGAACTTGGAAGTGGTTCCGCTGTTCGGGGACATGCAGATCGCGCCGTTCAATTACATCAAGCGATCGAAGCACTACGACCCGAGCAAGTAAGTTCGTACAATACTATTTAAATCCGTTGACGATTCGGCCAACCTCGGAATTGTCGTGAATCCCTCATCTCTCACGAGAGAGAGAGAGAGAAAGAGAGAGAGATCGGATTTAGGCGATGATATCCGAGAACCGAATCTTTAACTGATTTTATCTACACACGTATCATAAACCCTCTTTACTGCGTACAAAAACCGCACGTTACGATCAGCATTATGTTAAACTACTTGGTAAAAACTCATTTCTTATCTGAAAAATTACACATTATGTCCATAATGTGTAATTTTTCTACACATTATGACATTCAAATTTCGAACGCCGACGCCCGCCTGCGTGAAGTTGGTACTACAGAACAAGTTAAACAACTGCAGAGCCACAATGCCGGTCAAACATGCGGTTCCTGAACACATCAAAGAGAGCTTATGATATGTGTGTAGATAAACTAGTGTATGTAACTGTACATAATTAGGCATTAAAACTCTCGAGTGATATTATTATGAAACTCGCCTTCGGCTCGTTTCATAACCCCACTCTCGAGTATTAATGCCCTCCATTATGTAGCAGTCACATAAACTACTATTAATCGTATTGTAATACCTTCAATAAGATTCGGAATACGGTGTTTGACTGCTAGTCAGAATTTTGACTGCTAGTCAGAATAGATACTTTTTAGGAACTGTCAGAACGGTGACTAGTAGCTTGTGACGTCATAATCAAATGTTGTCTTTTTAACACGTAATTGATTTTATAAAATGCAACTGCTGGAAATATACAATACTGATTTTTTCAAACGTTTTTAGGGTTCTGTACCTGAAGGGTGCCCAACGGGACCCTATTGTTAAGCCTCCGCTGTCCCTCCGCCGGTCCGTCTGTCACCAGGCTGTATCTCATGAACCGTGACAGTTAGACAGATGATGTATTTCTGTGGCTGCTATAACAACAAATATTAAAAAACAGAATAAAATATATATTTAAGGGGACTCCCATACAACAATTATTTCAATACCACATACAAACTTAGAAATACACCTGGTTACGTACATGGAGTGTGAAAGTAGCCGCTCCAATAACTTTGTAAACAACATTTTGCTATGTAAAATCCAAACTATTCACTTCACACTGTTGTACGGTGGTACGGAACCCTTCTTGCCCGAATTCGACTTGCACTTGACCGGTTTTCTGCCAAGTGTCAGAAAGATTCTCATTGGCCGTACTTTAGAGAGTAGTCTAAACAATGGTCTTCAAACAATTTGACGATATGAATGGCCGAGCCGGCAGCGACCCTGCCTACGAAGTCAAGGGTCCCGGGTTCGAGTCCCGGTGGGGGCAAATATTTGTTTGATGAGAACGGATGTTTGTACCCTAGTCATGGTTGTTTATCTATCTAAGTATGACATTTATCTATATAAGTACATATGTGTATCGTTGCCTAGTACCCAAGATACAGGGAATCCTAGTTTGGGGCTAGATCAATGTGTGTAAATAGTGTCCAAGGTATTATTATATTATTATTCTCAGATGGCCTCTGTCTTCGGGGACCAACCAGATCTCCCCCCAGGCTGACCTGATGGTCCACCTGCCGTACATCCGGGAGGAGCATCAGAACTACATCTCGGAGCTGGCGAGGTACAGCAACGAGGTACGGAAGCCATTTCGTTTTCACCCCAAGACCAAAAGCTTTTAAAGCGCCCTCTCTGTATATCTGTATGTGTAAGTTCGTGACACCCCAGCGGTCAAACGGATGGACGGATTTGAGTTGTGTTTGTATGTCCGTCCGACCATCCGTTTGACTGCTAGGGTGCCACAGACAGACATTCAGACACACCGACAGATGCTTCAAACTTTTACCCTGTTACTACAAAAAAATGTTAACATAAACAAATAAAAAATAAACAAAAATGAATAGGATTTGACGTTTGTTTTGAGCTTAAACAAAGCTCAAAACAAACGTCAAATCCTATTCATTTTTGTTTTTAAACCAATGTTAAACAGGAGTTTATTTTTTTGTGGTCAGAATACCTGTCGAATACTTGTTTAAAAGACAAAAATGTATAGGATTTGACGTTTGTTGTTAGGTTAAACCATGTGTAATATTTTTTGTAGTAACACTGTTAATGTTTATTTTTGTCATCTTGCATCCTGATTTAATTTTACTATGAATCTAGTATATAAAGCTTAAAATAATTATTAAGTATCGTACAAAATAAAGAAGAGAGCAGAGAAGCCAGATGCGGACCATTAATGACTCTTTATTATATTTAAATATTCAACTATAAATACAAATGAATCTGCCTATGTTGACAGATATCAAGGTTGCACTAGATTTGCATCTGACTACCTGGTTACAAAGGTCAGCCATGTAGGTATGTATAGGTACCTACACTACTTTGAGAAAATCACTGCACGCCTCGACCATAAGTGCCATCCTGGCCTCGTATTATAGCCGGGCCGAGCCAGGATGGCTTAGTTAATGGTCTCTGCAGTAATGTACTGCAGGTTAATAGTATATAACGACTAATAATTGCTCATTCGAAATATCCAACTAATATTGTAAATGTGAAATTAGCGATGCTTGGATGTTTGTGCCTTAATCACGCTAAAACGGCTGAACGGATTTGAACGAAATTTAGCACAGAGATAGGTTAACATATAGGATACTTTTTATTCGAATGCACCAAAAGGAGGGTAACGTTATCTCAGTAAATGATAATTCCTAGGACCACGCAGATGAAGTTGCGGGCATCAGCTAGTAATAAATAAAATTTAGTTCTTAGGGTTCCGTACCCGAAGGGTGCCCAAACGGGACCCTAGACATTGATAGTTAGACAGTTGAAATTTTCACAGATGATGTATTTCTGTTGACGCTATAATAAAAAATACACCTGGTTACGTACATGCAGTGTGAAAAACCAATATATAAATATATAAACAACTTTGTAAACAACATTTTGCTATGTAAAACCCAAACTTTTCACTCCACACCATCATACCTACCTCCTACCATTTAACAGTGGTACGGAACCCTTCGTGCGCGAAAAACCCCGAGCGATACAACGCAGCGTCGCGCTGTAGCGCTCTGGCTTTTCAAGCGGTTTGAAATTCTGAAAACCCCGTGTGGTACAACGCGGCCCAGCGTTGTGCCCCGCGGGCTTCTCAGAAGACGCCACCCGGAGAGCACGTCACGTACTCACATTATATACAGATATTGACATACGAACCGTACGTTGTTAACACTTCCGAAGGACATGGAGATATTGTAATAGTAGTTTATGTGACTGCTGCATAATGGAAGGCATTAATACTCGAGAGTGGGTTTATGAAACGGGTCGAAGGCGAGTTTCATAATAATATCACTCGAGAGTTTTAATGCCTAATTATGTACAGTTACATACACTAGTTTATCTACACACATATCATAAGCTCTCTTTGATGTGTTCAGGAACCGCATGTTTGACCGGCATTGTGGCTCTGCAGTTGTTCAGCTTGTTCTGTAGCACCAACTTCACGCAGACGGGCGTCGGCGTTCGAAATTTGAATGTCAGTACCAACTTCACAGACAAACTAGGGGCGGCACGAGGCGGGCGTCGGCGTTCGAAATTTGAAAGTCATAATGTGTAGAAAAATTACACATTATGGTCATAATGTGTAATTTTTCAAATAAGAAATGAGTTTTTACCAAGTAGTTTAACATTATGCTGATCGTAACGTGCGGTTTTTGTACACAGTAAAGAGGGTTTATGATACGAGTGTAGATAAAAATAGTTAAGTAAGTATATTATAAAATGTTATTGTTCTCAAATGGAGAATAATAGTAATTGGTTCGACGGTTGTGATTAAATAATCAGATTAATTATTCGTCACTCTTTTTACAACCGTAGCATCACACAAGCCTTGTCATGCAGAAGAGGTAAAGTTATGCGATAGAAAGAGAGGCAACTTGTAGGTGAATATCCGAAGTTCGAGCACCGCACTGTGCAGGATGAATTGCACTTTATTGCGTTGTAGCAAGAGTCGCTATTTAGTTGATTGGTTTCTCGGAGAGTCCAATCTGTTCCTAACTCTATATTAATCTGTGTCCTTACTCACCTTCGAGGAACCTATGTGTTTTGTTTAGTGAATGTGGTACCAGGTACAAGGTAAAAGCCAATCTAAAACTCAAATTCCCTAAAGCTACTGAGTGTTGTATTTAAATAGTGTTTAAACTGTTAAACACTAAACTGTTAACTACGACGTCCTACTCGCCATTGACCGTTAAATTAAATACTTTATCTACACTTGTATCATAAACCCTCTTTACTGCGTACAAAAACCGCACGTTACGATCAGCATTATGTTAAACTACTTGGTAAGAACTCATTTCTTATCTGAAAAATTACACATTATGACCATAATGTGTAATTTTTCTACATATTATGACATTCAAATTTCGAACGCCGACGCCCACCCGCGTGCCGGCCCTAGTTTGTCTGTGAAGTTGGTACTGACATTCAAATTTCGAACGCCGACGCCCGTCTGCGTGAAGTTGGTACTAAAGAACAAGCTAAACAATTGCAGAGCCACAATGCCGGTCAAACATGCGGTTCCTGAACACATCAAAGAGAGCTTATGATATGTGTGTAGATAAACTAGTGTATGTAACTGTACATAATTAGGCATTAAAACTCTTGAGTGATATTATTATGAAACGAGCCGAAGGCGAACCCACTCTCGAGTATTAATGCCCTCCATTATGTAGCAGTCAGATAAACTACTATTGCGTTTGTTGTGTCGTTGTTTTAAAAGTTGAATTAACCTCGTCCAGGTGACAACAACCGTCAAGGAGGCGGGCTCCGACGCGGAGAACAAAGCGGTCACCGAACTCTGCCTCCGGGGGCTGCAGCTGCTCTCGTCGTGGTGCTCCGTGCTGACGGAGCTGTGCTCGTGGAAGCTGCTGCACCCCACCGACCACACCATCAACGAGAAGTGCCCCGCGAACGCTGAGGAGTATGAGAGGGTGAGTGGGGTCGGAGATGGGGAGAGGAAAGGCGGAGAAAGTGCTGGAGGTGGGGTGCAGGACGTTATTGATATAGGCAATGACGAGAGTGATTGTGTGAGTGCAAGGAGAGATATAGTCAGTGACAAGAGACATATATAGTCAGTAAGAACGAAAAAGAGAGTATATACATAGTTTGATAGTTTGATAATGAGAGTTTGTAATTGGCCAAAGATAAGTTTACCTTTTTGTCTTATTTGTATCGTATGTGCTGTAAACTCTGTAATCAGTAAATAAATAAATAAATAGTCAGGTCATAAGTTCTGTCACATGTGCAATATGAAATAATTTAGACATGTTTATTATTTATGTAAACATTTATATAGCAACATGAACTTAATAAAACATAGATTCTTGTGGTAATAAAGTTTATTCAAAATGACCCCCGCGATTTTGAATACAGGCCTTTATTCTGCGCGGCCAGTCGTCTATCGCAGCACGAACGAGGTCCATGTCAATATCGGCGGCTGCCTTAATCAAGGATGCCTTGAGTGACTCCAAATCAGGATGAGGCTTTGAGCAGGCCTTTTCCTCCAAGTGTTGCCATATCTTGTAATCTAACGGACTCAAATCTGGACTGGAGGAGGGCCAGTCTTCGTGCCGGATGAAGTCGATTTCACGCGCCGCCAGCCAGTCTTGTGTGCTTTTCGCTCTATGAGCTGGCGCAGAATCTTGTTGGAATACCCAGTGCCTGTTATTAAACATGGTATGAGAAACAGGTTCCACAAGGTTCTTGAGGACTGTATTTTGATACACAACTGCATTCGTTTTTACGCCTTTCTCACAAAAATGTGCCTCAGTTAAGCCCCAATAAGAGACTCCCAACCAAACCATGAGCGAGGATGGAAAATGACCTCGTTGGACACGCGGAATACGGTTGCTCGCTTCTTCACTGCTGTGTGCGTACACCTTATCATTTTGTTTGTTGTAGCTCTCTTCCACGGTGAAAAATTTTTCATCCGAAAAAAGAATTTCCCGATGCTTTTTTCCCGCGTACCGCTTCAACAAAGCGCGGCATCTCTTCAGTCTCAGAGCGTCCAAACGATGTCCTGTTTTTCTTCGATATGCCCTAAGCCCTAAGTCTTCATTTAACACCCTTTTCACCGTGGTCCTGCTTAACCCCAACTGAAGGGCCAACAGTTTCTGCTTACGTATGGGATTTCTTTGAATTCGCGCCTTCACAGCTTTTATCACTGCTGGAGTCCTAACAGAGCGAGGGCGACCACTTCTTGACCTGTCATCTACACTAGAGTCTTCATTGTATCGTTTTATGGTACGATAAACGAATCTTTTGGTTATATTCAAATTTTTCAGTAAGTCGAAAATCTGAATTGGCGCGTAACCGCAACGATGCAACGCAATAACTGCGACACGGTCTTCTTTAAGTGTCCACTCCATATTTAAAAATGAGGAAAATTCAAAAAAGTGCACATTTTTATTTTCCTGAAAAATTCGAAATTCGATTTCAATAAACTTTTTTGTGGCCAGCGTTCTAAATTCAAAAGTTTTTATTGTGTGACAGAACTTATGACCTGACTGTGTATAGTCGGTAGGAACTAGGAAGAGAGATTTAGTCTATACAAGAGAGATATAGGCAATGACGAGAGAGATATAGTGAGTGCCAGGAGAGATATAGTCAACGACAAGATATATATAGTCGGTAGGAACTAGGAAGAGAGATATAGTCTATTCAAGAGAGATGTAGGTAATGACGAGAGAGATGTCGTGAGTGCCAGGAGAGATATAGTCAATGACGAGAGAGATAAGGAAGTTATTTAGTATAGATTGAGATATGATAAGTGACAAGGTCCATTCATAAGAACAGAGTAAGTGACAGGTGCGTGTACTGCATTACAAAGAGGATGAGTGGTTATTATTAATAGCTTAGACAGAGTCAGTGTCGTACTTAGTAGTGACTTTAGAACACGTTAACAATATCAACAATTTCCCATGTCCATCAGGCGACTCGCTACAACTACTCGTCCGAAGAGAAGTTTGCTATGATCGAAGTCATCGCTATGATCAAGGGACTCCAGGTTGGTCACACTTCATACACATTTCGTTTGCGAAGTAAAACTATTGTGAAATGAATGGTTTAAATAGGGGCAGAGGGCACAATTAGGGGCAATCAGCGAATAAAGAACGGATTTAAAGCGAGGGCTATAGACATGTGGCGAGGATTTCATGGCTCTCGATATAAATCCGTTTTATTCAAGAGTTGCATACTATAAGTTACATATGTCGCAGTTAGTTGGTTAAATCAGACACTTAACTAAAACCCTAGCCCTTGACCGTTATTTATAGATCGACATTTAACCAAGTCACTAAAATTCCGCCAGACAAGTGAGTGACCGCAACGTTTAACGAGTTGTCTAGACGTTCCTAGGCAACAAGAAATATACATAAATAAATATGAGCTTCGCTTCGCTCACACCCTTTACCCTTCACCTAAGCTACCGCAATGTTTTGCCCTGATATAAGCTGTGCAAATCAGCTGTTGCCGTGACACCATCTTGTTTTCCACCACGCCGGCTTTCGGTAAGACAGATTGTTAAACGTTTTCGACGATGCTTTATTTAAATCAAAATGCTAGTGCCCTGGTTAAACGTCGGTACGTAATTAACGTTCTAGAGAGTTAGTTAAGTGTCTGATTTAACCAACCAACTGCGACATATAGATAAATATTATACTTATACAGACAAACAACCACGACTAGGGTACTATCATCCGTTCTCATCAAACAAATATTTGCCCCCACCGGGACTCGAACCCGGGACCCTTGGCTTCGTAGGCAGCGCCACTGCCGACTCGGCCATACGGGCCGTCGATTGATCGAAGTATCAGTGCAACAGCGCGCCGTGAACTCGCAGGTACTGATGGCGCGCATGGAGACGGTGTTCGCGGACGCGGCGCGCCGCTGCATCTACGCGGAGCTGCAGGACTTCGTGCAGCAAGTGCTGCGGGAGCCGCTCCGGAAGGCCTACAAGAACAAGAAGGACCTCATACGCAGGTACACGTCCTCCGCTGCTTGGCCTCTGAATGCCGGCTGCAGGGGGCAGCGGCGCATATATGGGCGAGAGAGAGGTAACAGCTTGCTCACGCCGCTATCATGCCCGCTGACTATGAGCTGATGTCCGCTCATACAATCGGGTAAGCGGCAAACTCCTCCCATATATGTCATATACACATATATATCGCACAAAAGGGCAAATTGCAGGTAGAAAGCCTTCAGCATATACCGAGGCCATGGCTCACAGTAAAGTCTTAGACAGACAACTGTAAACACAAAGGGCTTTGTTTTTAGTCCGTATACCACACGAGGACATAGCAGGGAGGTCTCCTGGGCATGGGTAATAATTCCATTTTTTCCCCCTCCAACAAAAAAAAAATCAAGAAAAGTAACAGCTAGCTCAAAGGCCAAGAATCCTGGCGGAGACTCTATGACTTCAATCGGTGTCATTTCTTCTCAGGCAGAAATGCGGGTCGAATCCGGTTCAGAGCATTTACCAATGAGATAAGTAAACACGAACTGCCACAGAAATCGTCATCGTAATAGATGACTTCTTTGGCTCTGCCTACCATGCGAGAGGTGCCGGGTTCGATGCCCGGCTGGGGGTAAAAAAAACCCAGGTCTTGGATGTTTATGTGTGTGTGACGTCGCTGTTTCTGGTTCCCACGGCACAGGGTATCCTAGTGTGGGGCCAGAAGCAATGTAAGTGCCTTTATGTTTATGTTTTATGTTTAATCTACTCAGGTATGCGCCATGAATGATGATAACGAACTAAAATAATTAACTACGATTCTAGTATGTAATTTGTGTTTTGGATTACCTAGTTAATTAAGGGAATAGATTTTCATTAAAAAAAAACATGTTATTTGATTTGTTTAAGACCGTTTGTTTCTATAAATATAACAAAAAAAAAACAGCTTAAAATCCGACAGTTTTTGTGCGGTTCCCATAGATTATTTTCATAGAGTTAAGCGCTAGGGCAATTCATTTACTTTTTCACTAGCAACTTAGTAACTCACTCGTCCGTTTATTCACAGCATCATAGTGTCGGTGCGCGAGACGTGCGGCGACTGGGCTCGCGGATGCGAACCTCAGCAGGACCCCGCCCTGAAGGGGAAGAAGGACTCAGATACCAACTTCACTGTCAAAGTGCCGCGGCGGAATGTCGGTACGTATCATTCATTCATTCACTCACTCATTCACAAGACTTGTGACAGCAGGGCCCCGCCTTGAAGGGGAAGAAGGACTGCGACACCAACTTCACTGTGAAAGTGCCGCGGCGGAATGTCGGTACGTATAATTCATTCATTCACTCACTCGTTCACAAGACTTGTGACAGCAGGACCCCGCCCTGAAGGGGAAGAAGGACTCAGATACCAACTTCACTGTCAAAGTGCCGCGGCGGAATGTCGGTACGTATCATTCATTCATTCACTCACTCATTCACAAGACTTGTGACAGCAGGGCCCCGCCTTGAAGGGGAAGAAGGACTGCGACACCAACTTCACTGTCAAAGTGCCGCGGCGGAATGTCGGTACGTATAATTCATTCATTCACTCACTCGTTCACAAGACTTGTGACAGCAGGACCCCGCCCTGAAGGGGAAGAAGGACTCAGATACCAACTTCACTGTCAAAGTGCCGCGGCGGAATGTCGGTACGTATCATTCATTCATTCACTCACTCATTCACAAGACTTGTGACAGCAGGGCCCCGCCTTGAAGGGGAAGAAGGACTGCGACACCAACTTCACTGTGAAAGTGCCGCGGCGGAATGTCGGTACGTATAATTCATTCATTCACTCACTCGTTCACAAGACTTGTGACAGCAGGACCCCGCCTTGAAGGGGAAGGACTCCGATACCAACTTCACTGTCAAAGTGCCGCGGCGGAATGTCGGTACGTATCATTCATTCATTCACTCACTCATTCACAAGACTTGTGACAGCAGGGCCCCGCCTTGAAGGGGAAGAAGGACTGCGACACCAACTTCACTGTGACAGTGCCGCGGCGGAATGTCGGTACGTATAATTCATTCATTCACTCACTCGTTCACAAGACTTGTGACAGCAGGACCCCGCCTTGAAGGGGAAGGACTCCGATACCAACTTCACTGTCAAAGTGCCGCGGCGGAATGTCGGTACGTATCATTCATTCATTCACTCACTCATTCACAAGACTTGTGACAGCAGGGCCCGGCCTTGAAGGGGAAGAAGGACTGCGACACCAACTTCACTGTCAAAGTGCCGCGGCGGAATGTCGGTACGTATAATTCATTCATTCACTCACTCGTTCACAAGACTTGTGACAGCAGGGCCCCGCCTTGAAGGGGAAGAAGGACTGCGACACCAACTTCACTGTCAAAGTGCCGCGGCGGAATGTCGGTACGTATAATTCATTCATTCACTCACTCGTTCACAAGACTTGTGACAGCAGGACCCCGCCTTGAAGGGGAAGAAGGACTCCGATACCAACTTCACTGTCAAAGTGCCGCGGCGGAATGTCGGTACGTATCATTCATTCATTCACTCACTCATTCACAAGACTTGTGACAGCAGGGCCCCGCCTTGAAGGGGAAGAAGGACTGCGACACCAACTTCACTGTCAAAGCGCCGCGGCGGAATGTCGGTACGTATAATTCATTCATTCACTCACTCATGCACAGCGTTTGACTACAAGACGCAGCAAAGATTCCCAATAGAGTTTTTCGACGTAACCCGATAATACCTATACACACGTAGCGAGAGAAATTTTAACTTCGAGGAAGTTATTACCGGCATCATGGCTGTAGCGGTCACTGAAGTAACGGTTGTTGCAGGGCCGTCGTCCACACAGCTGTACATGGTCCGGACTCAACTGGAGGCGCTCACTTCGGACAAGTCCGGCGGGCGACGCACGCTGCGCAAGGTACGGTACTCGCGTGTACTACAATGGCCGTATACTACACTTTGTTGGGTACCGAAAGTTAGGGACAGCTATGCGGTGACATGCTATATATACACAGTCAGGTCATAAGTTCTGTCACACAATAAAAACTTATGAATTTAGAACGCTGGCCACAAAAAAGGTTATTGAATTCGAATTTCGAATTTGACATGAAAATAAAAATGTGTACTTTTTAGAATTTTCCTCATTTTTAAATATGGAGTGGACACTTAAAGAAGACCGTGTCGCAGTTATTGCGTTGCATCGTTGCGGTTACGCGCCAATTCAGATTTTCGACTTACTGAAAAATTTGAATATAACCAAAAGATTCGTTTATCGTACCATAAAACGATACAATGAAGACTCTAGTGTAGATGACAGGTCAAGAAGTGGTCGCCCTCGCTCTGTTAGGACTCCAGCAGTGATAAAAGCTGTGAAGGCGCGAATTCAAAGAAATCCCATACGTAAGCAGAAACTGTTGGCCCTTCAGATGGGGTTAAGCAGGACCACGGTGAAAAGGGTGTTAAATGAAGACTTAGGGCTTAGGGCATATCGAAGAAAAACAGGACATCGTTTGGACGCTCGTTTAATGGACCTGAGACTGAAGAGATGCCGCGCTTTGTTGAAGCGGTACGCGGGAAAAAAGCATCGGGAAATTCTTTTTTCGGATGAAAAATTTTTCACCGTGGAAGAGAGCTACAACAAACAAAATGATAAGGTGTACGCACACAGCAGTGAAGAAGCGAGCAACCGTATTCCGCGTGTCCAACGAGGTCATTTTCCATCTTCGCTCATGGTTTGGTTGGGAGTCTCTTATTGGGGCTTAACTGAGGTACATTTTTGTGAGAAAGGCGTAAAAACGAATGCAGTTGTGTATCAAAATACAGTCCTCAAGAACCTTGTGGAACCTGTTTCTCATACCATGTTTAATAACAGGCACTGGGTATTCCAACAAGATTCTGCGCCAGCTCATAGAGCGAAAAGCACACAAGACTGGCTGGCGGCGCGTGAAATCGACTTCATCCGGCACGAAGACTGGCCCTCCTCCAGTCCAGATTTGAGTCCGTTAGATTACAAGATATGGCAACACTTGGAGGAAAAGGCCTGCTCAAATCCTCATCCTGATTTGGAGTCACTCAAGGCATCCTTGATTAAGGCAGCCGCCGATATTGACATGGACCTCGTTCGTGCTGCGATAGACGACTGGCCGCGCAGAATAAAGGCATGTATTCAACATCGCGGGGGTCCTTTTGAATAAACTTTATCACCATAAGAATCTATGTTTTATTAAGTTCATTTTGCTATATAAATGTTTACATAAATAATAAACATGTCTAAATTATTTCATATTGCACATGTGACAGAACTTATGACCTGACTATGTATATGTCACCGTAGGATTGTAAAAACCGTTAGTTTAAAATAGTAGTTTATGTGAATGATACATAATGAAGAGCTTTAAAGCTCGAGTGTGTTTTATAGTAATATCACGCGAGAGTTGTAATGCCTAATTATGTACAGTTACATACACTAGTTTATCTACACGCATATCATAAGCTCTCTTTGATGTGTTCAGGAACCGCATGTTCGACCGGCATTGTGGCATTGATAATTCCTTGCACTTGTTTAGCTTGTTCAGTAGTACCAACTTCACAATCAAAGTAGGGGCGGCACGCAGGCGGGCGTCGGCGTTCGAAATTTTAATGTCATAATATGTAGAAAAATTACACATTATGGTCATAATGTGTAATTTTTCAGATAAGAAATGAGTTTTTACCAAGTAGTTTAACATTATCCTTATCGTAACGTGCGGTTTTTGTACGCAGTAAAGAGGGTTTATGATACGTGTGTAGATAAAACATTTTATCCTCAGTTTACAATCTCGCGAGATTAATTTATTTGCTTAAAACTCTGTACTTTACTATCGGTGTGTCGTGAAGTTATTGTGCAGTTACTATGGTGACTATAAAAGCGCCCAGTGAGGGTGACAATGAAATTTCATGCCACCAGTTGGCGCCACTGAGCAAAGAAGTCGCCAATTCGACCATAATAATATGTGATGTGAAAATAATAATAATAATACCTTGGACACTATTTACTCACATTCATCTAGCCCCGAACTAGGATTCCCTGTATCTTGGGTACTAGACAACGATACACATACTTATATACATAAATATTATACTTAGATAGATAAACAACCATGACTAGGGTACAAACATCCGTTCTCATCAATCAAATATTTGCCCCCACCGGGACTTGAACCCGGCAGCCGTATGGCGTAACTCTCTGAAGTTCATAGCGTGTGTCTATGGTTCATCTCATGCTCATACAATTTCATCGATTGCGGGGTATCACCGAAGGCTTCTAGGCTTCATTCAATGAGCTTGGGTTTGGCCTCCATTATGATGCTACTTGCGTGATACCAATTTGACAGATGAAGCTGGTGCATGGTGCCAAACGTAAAAGTCTATATGAAGTTCGTAGCTCAGACGACTTACGCCATAAGGCTGCGGGACCCTTGGCTTCGTAGGCAGGGTCACTGCTGACTCGGCATATTTCTTGATTTCTCTGCCACTGCATGTATGATATATAAATAGCAAAAAACTGGTTAAATTTTGGCGTCAACGTTGGAAACTATCTAACGTTTACACCAATGTTGGTAATGTTAATTGAACCTACCGTCTGCAAACTGTCATTACAGTATGATACAAGGAATCCTAGTTTGGGGCTAAATCAATGTGTGTAAATAGTGTCCAAGGTATTATTATTATTATGTTTTTAAGCAATCTCAGAAACAGATTTAGATGTCATCCATCAAGCACCATGATTTCATTTCAGCATCTTTTTCATACTTTTGTGCCACCCCGACCCAAAAAGTCGACCCAATTGTGCGATTTAAAATGTCATGTTTATTTCCACCTGTACAGGATATGGACCCGCACACCCTGCAACAGATAGAGGCGTTCCACCGACAGAGCTTCTACTGGAACTATCTGCTGAATCTGTCAGGTAATATACCGATCACCAAAACAACTTTTTCCTACCCAAAATGGGTAAACGATCACCAAAAGTTGCAGAAAATATCAGGGCAAAACACTGCGGTAGCTTAGGTCAAGCGAAGCCCTCTTTATCCTGCGTGTTAGGTTGAACATATAAGCACAACAAAAAATACTTAAAACATAAACTTAAGTACACAAAACTTAAAAAGAAGTTTGGTGATCATTTATCCAAACACAATTTGGTGGTCGTTTACTAATTCTGGCGGTCGTTTCGAATTTATTGGTAGTAAAATAGGTGCGTTTTTGGTGACTGTAGATGACGTGCTACTGCTGACCTGAAACATAAAAAGAACATAAATCAATACACATTAAATATTAATAACACGAAGCTAGAATTAAATACAGCCCGCGCCAGGAGTAAAGAACGCTGGCCTTGAATGCACAGGAGTGTTTGTCTTCAGTGGTGTTTGACGCGTGGAAGTGGAAGTGAGGAGCGACGGGGCAGCAGCAGCATTAGCAGCGCCGGCACCTGATTCGTACGTAGATCAGTCGCTTCCCGTTCCGCGCATCGAAAGCAAGTCTCAACGCTTCCTGAGTACAGTCGCAAACTTTATCTTTCGCTGATCGAAGATGCCGAAAAATAAAGTGCTTACAAGGCAACCCAGAAAAATGGTCTACGATGTAAACTGTTACATCAAAAAGGAGTCTGACGAAATCGTAGATGATTTAAAACTGGCATAAACACATTAACAAACACACACATAAACTCCATTATTTCTACTTCTTCTTCTTCTTCAGCATTATTTACAAGGACTAATAAGTATACCCTCATTATCAAAATATCAAGCAGAGATAAAATAGAAGTGAAGAAATTCCTGAACACACATTTCTTCACACTAACCCTAATATTGCACTTCGGAATTCAAATTCAAATTCGAAAAAATCTCTTTATTACTGTAGATATTTACATATACTTAGCAATCGTCATTTTTTGCCATTTCTCTACATTGGACCACTGTGGGAGAAGAAGGGCGTAGAAATTCACACAGATTGATTTTTAGATCTCTTTTAAAGATTGCTTGTGCTTAACTAATACAAATTTTATAATATCATACTTAATAAGTAGGAATAAATAATTACAAAACTATTAACAGCAACGTCTGTGTTGAGCCAGATTAACCCCATACAGTCCCATCATTTAGGTAATCTTGAACATTGTAATATCCCTTTTTCGACAAAGTCGCTTTAACATGCTTTTTAAATTGCTCAAATGGCAATTTCAAGATCTCCATAGGTATCTTGTTGTAGTAAAGAATGCACTGACCCTTGAAAGAATTGCTAACCTTCGCGAGTCTAAACCGGGGCTCAAGTAGTCTGTGATTATTTCTTAGGTTAATATTACAGCTATCGCTAAGTTTAGCAAATGTTGTGAGGTTCTTGCGAACATAAAAATCTGTTTTCGAAAATAAATTGACTAGCTACAGTTAGTATGTCAATTTCTTTAAAAAGCTCTCTTAAGGAGTCTGTGCGTTTTAAATTATAAATTGCTCGAATAGCTCTTTTCTGTAAAATAAAAATAGTTTAATATCCGCTGCTTTCCCCCACAAAAAGATACCATAGGACATGACACTATGAAAGTAACTAAAATATACTAGCCTAGATGTAGCCATATCCGTGCTTTGTCTGATGTTCCTAACAGCGTAAGCCGCAGAACTTAATTTACCAGCCAATTTTTCTATGTGGGGTCCCCACTGTAATTTGCTATCAATGGTTATTCCAAGAAACTTCGTGTCATTTACTAATTCTAACGTGCTGCTGTCTAACACCAAACTCGTCTCAACTTGCCTGACATTTGCAAGTGAGAATTTGATACATTTGGTTTTACCAGCATTTAACAATAAATTATTAACTGTGAACCAATTCAAGGTTAAAGACAATACTCCATTAACATCATCAAAATCTTCTTTTTGTCTTTCAATTTTGAAGACCAGTGAAGTGTCATCAGCAAAAAACACTATATCAGTCAATTTCTCCACCATGAAAGGCAGATCGTTAATATATACCAGGAATAAGAAAGGGCCTAATATGGAACGTTGTGGAACGCCAATTTTAACTCCCGATCCATCAGATTTAACACCGTTGAATTATTCCGCGACTGTACTCATGCGCAGTAATCCCCACCAGTTTCTCCGAGCACTCTTTATTCCTGGCGCGGGCTGTACTTACCACTGTTTGGTCATATAAAATAGAGATATTTATATTCATGTACTTACATAGTAAATAGATAGTCACCGATTAGGCGGGGTGACGTGGGCAGTCGGCCAACAAGATCTCGCGCGCTGCATATATGTACTTGTGCCCTTCTCATCAAGTTTAAATTGATTCCTTGTTTTATTCAACGTCCTGAACACCTATCCGCAACAGTGATAGTTTAAACATAAGCCTAATATTAAACTCGTTTGACGTTGGAGCCCGTGATAGTTTAAACATAAGCCTAATATTAAATTCGTTTGACGTTGGAGCCCGTGATAGTTTAAACATAAGCCTAATATTAAATTCGTTTGACGTTGGAGCCCGTGATAGTTTAAACATAAGCCTGATATTAAATTCGTTTGACGTTGGAGCCCGTGATAGTTTAAACATAAGCCTAATATTAAGCTCGTGTTTGACGTTGGAGCCCGTGATAGTTTAAACATAAGCCTAATATTAAACTCGTTTGACGTTGGAGCCCGTGATAGTTTAAAATAAGCCTAATATTAAACTCGTTTGATGTTGGAGCCCGTGATAGTTTAAACATAAGCCTTGTATTAAACTCGTTTGACGTTGGAGCCCGTGGTATATAGCGTCTTACTTATAGGTATTTTTCAGTTACTTCAAATCCCCTGTTGAGTGCAGTTAAAAATCACCAAAATAATTTATTTACACGACCCAGCCTGAGTTATAAACTACAAAAGAATTTATTTAATGTGATGTGATAATTTTATTTTCATAATGGGAGCTTGATTATTAAAAAATAAAACCGGTCAAGTGCGAGTCTAAATCGCGCACGAAGGGTTCCGTACCACCGTTCAATGGAAGCGATGGTGTGGAGTGAATAGTTTGGATTTTACACAGCAAAATATTGTTTACAAAGTTATTGGTGCGGTTACTTTCACACTCCATGTACGTAACCAGGTGCATCCATAAGTTTGTATGTGGTATTGAAAGAATTGTTGTATGGGAGCCCCCTTAAATATTTCTTTTATCCTGTTTTTTAGTATTTGTTGTTATAGCGGCAACATAAATACATAATCTGTGAAAATTTCAACTCTCTAGCTAGTTAGGTTCTTGAGATACAGCCTGGTGACAGACGGACGGACGGACGGACGGACGGACAGCGGAGTCTTAGTAATAGGGTCCCGTTTGGAAACCTTCGGGTACGGAACCCTAAAAAACTGAGTCGTGAGGGTTGGACTCGCACACGAAGGGTTCCGAAAACTTAACCACTAAAAATAATTAATAAGAAACTTAAAAAACTGATTTTAAGTTCATGCTCTATTCCTTCCTTCCCGGTCGGGAAGCGAATGAAGTCTACGTAAAAGATGTTTATTAGAGGTATACAAATTCAAAATGAAATAAAACACGTAAAAATAAATGTCATTATCATGGTATTGGGTTTATTTAAAGGATATTGTTATGCTTTAAAATGATTTGGGGCATACGGGCGACACGGCTGGCTCGAATTAAACGTAATCGGGATGTCAAAATTTCGAACACTTTTTCAAGCAACTGGGGCCGAATATCGGCAATACCGCAGCAAATGTTGGCTTCTAAGTAGTCCAACTTCTGTGGTTTATCTGCGTAGACGTGTGACTTAACATATCCATAAAGAAAGTAATTCATAGGTGTGAGATCGCACGACCGTGGAGGCCAGCTCATTCGATGAGCGCCTAATTTCGCTCAATGGACCTGTGAGCTGGCCTCCACGATCGGCCCCAGTTGCTCTAAAAAGTGGTCGTAAATTCCCGATTACGCTTCATTCGAGCTAGCCGTGGCGCCCGTATGCTCCAAATTATTTTAAAGCACTAATGGCATAAGCATATATTTTAAATAAAACCAATGCCATGTTAATGAAATAAATTTTTACGTGTTTTATTTCATTTTGAATTTGTATACCTCTAAAAAAACACCCGACGCATGAAAACTCCGCATCAAAACTTCATCTGAGTATTATTTTTTTGTGGATTTTTTCAAGATGCACCATAAAAAAATTGATAATTTAATTTAATAATTTATATGGGACCACCTCTGAAGTATGACCTACCAATCAAAAACAGAATCATCATAGTCTGTTCATAATTGACGGTGTAATGGTGAAACAAACACACAAAAAAAAACAGACGAATTGTGAACCTCCTTTTTGAAGTCGGTTGAAAACAAAGAGAAGAATTGATAGATTGCGCAACCGACATCAAACCCATGTCACCTATATCCGCGTTTTCTCCCGCCAGGTGGCGCCGGCGTGTCGTTAAAGTCAAAGTTTCATTCATTTCGTATATATTTATTGCACATAAAACGACATGAGATATAATAGACAGAAAGGACATCTACAAAGGCATGCTTATTTCTAAATAGAGATCTCTTCCAGCAAACCCAAGGTCATCTGAGGTTAGGTTAGAAAAGCACGTCACGTGATCTTTCAAATACGCTTGACACTGGCAAAATTAACCTCAAGCGAGGTTAGGATGCCGTGTATTCTAGGAAATTTGTAAATAGAATTTGACGACTTTGACAGACAGACGGCGTCGATACGATACGATGTTATAATATTTTCATTAGATTAGATGATCTTTAATCGAACTTTGTGTAATAAAAAAAATGACGAACATTTAAAAAAATACATCCCCGTAGAGTTTCTTGGTGCTATCCTTCTCTGACGGGCGTATTTCCGAAGCACTGGTAGAGTTAATGGAGATTATTTTGAAGAAGGAAATTTCCTTTTTCAAACTCAAACTATAATCAGTTATGTACTCATTAGTTTTTAGTTTAGTTGATCATATTTGATTTATTTTTTCCATGTATACGAGACTCAAGTAAGTGCATTATTTTGCCTACTTGCAGTAAATTATTTCAGTTTTGAGCGTCCAACTCCAGCAGCGCCATCTGCAATGAGCTTTTCAGATTAGGTGCCATCGCGCTACCACAACCATGTGATAAAACATATTTGAATCATGTTATAATTTGTTATACCGCGGCTGGTGTTAAACACATCTCTCGTATCGGGACCCCCTTCAATTTATAATTTAAAACTCTTTATCTACACACGTATCATAAACCCTCTTTACTGCGTACAAAAACAGCACGTTACGATCAGCATAATGTAAAACTACTTGGTAAAAACTCATTTCTTATCTGAAAAATTACACATTATGACCACAATTTTTCTACATATTATGACATTCAAATTTCGAACGCCGACGCCCACCCGCGTGCCGTCCCTAGTTTGTCTGTGAAGTTGGTACTGACATTCAAATTTCGAACGCCGACGCCCGTCTGCGTGAAGTTGGTACTAAAGAACAAGCTAAACAATTGCAGAGCCACAATGCCGGTCAAACATGCGGTTCCTGAACACATCAAAGAGAGCTTATGATATGTGTGTAGATAAACTAGTGTATGTATCTCTCGGCTCGTTTCATAAACCCACTCTCGAGTATTAATGCCCTCCATTATGTAGCAGTCACATAAACTATTATTTTGTGAAGTGGTCAAAATGCAAAGTATGTGCCTAAATACGAGTGCAAGTGTTTATGTGCTTGTGTTTGCAGATTCTCTGTCGAAGTGCTGCGACCTCTCGCAGCTGTGGTATCGGGAGTTCTACCTGGAGATGACCATGGGACGGAAGGTCAACGTGAGTACCTAGCCTATACTATGTATTCAGTAGCTATTGTCCGCCAAAGCTGACTAGGTGCCCGCGAGTGATTCTATGTCTCCTCGCTCTCTCGCTTGCTTTCGCCCTCAGAGCGTCAGTGATCGTCCATGAACAATTTGACTATCTGTTCTTAGGCAGCTAAGGAAAACATTACAGAAGTATAACTAGCACTGAAAAAGCGGTCAAGTGCGGGTCGGACTCGCACACGAAGGGTTCCGTACCATCGAAAAACAAATCACCCAGCTCCAGCAGGACATCGGAAAACTACAGCATCGTGTGGTGGCATCAGAAAAACTCTCCCGGAGCCTCAATCTAGAGCTTCACGCAGTACCCGAGCGCAACAACGAAAATATCGTGCGGCTTTTCAAAGACCTGTGCGAGGTGATCAATGCTCCGATTACTGAACACGAAATTAGATCATGCCGAAGAATTGCAAAACTGGACAGTACTTCACCCAGACCCCGCACCATACTGATTACCTTGCCGTCCGAGCGTCACCGTGACAACATAATATCCGCGGTGAAGAAATATAACAAGGATCACCCCCAAGCTCACATCAGCTCGAACTTGATTGGCGTATCAGGAGCAGAAGAGTCGATCTTCGTCGCGGAGCACCTGTCGCCGGAGGGTAAAGACCTACACGCAGCTGCGAGAAAATACAAGGCCCTTGGTTATAAATTTGTATGGGTGAAATTTGGAAGAGTTTATGTCAGAAAAGACGAACAGTCACCACATATACATATAAAGGACAAGTCTGCTCTTGAAAAGCTGCCTATATATAGGTAACCCTTATCTACTCTAATTACTCGTATATGTTACTTTAGCTAATTGATATCAGTTTTCTCTTCCATGCGTATATTTTATCAAAATGTCAATAGAATAAGATCTAAACTAAACGATGTTTATCTCAGTCTGCTTAATGATGACTATGACATAGTCTGCTTGACCGAAACCAACTTTGATAGCGGCATTTACACGAGCCAGGTGATAGATGATAGGTACGTTGTTTTCCGTAGGGACCGCGAATCCACTACCTCTTCGAAACAGTCCGGTGGTGGCGTATTACTTGCAATAAAAAAGCACTTTCATGTCACGAGGCATCAGGATATGGAGACCTCTCTTGAAGATCTCTCGATAACGATGAGGACTGGCAAGGCCGGACTTTCCCTCGCAATTTGTCTCGTTTACCTGCCAGACTACCTCAAAATTGATGAGTTTAGGACTTGGATCGATCAATGTTCCAATAACCTGCTTGCGGACATTAGCGACTATAGAACTAAAACCATAATTCTAGGCGATTTCAACCTTCCTAACTTGCAATGGTCACCTGACCCAGCCTCCTCGTACAGCTTGATCAACACAGCCCCACTTGACTCCAAATCCGAGCTGCTGTTCAATCTAATGGCACTTGGTAACTTAAGCCAATGTAACAACATATGCAACGCCAACAATAGGATACTGGACCTATTCTTAACAGATTACCCTAACTTGACCCTGACTGAATGTGACGCCGTATCGCGAGTTGACAGGCACCACCCGGCATTCGTGGCTGAACTGCTGGATGTACCCAAGCCCTTAGTCTCAATGCCCAAAAAAACACTTAACTACCGCAAATGCGACTTAGCTAAGTGTAACCAAGCCCTTGATTGCATTGACTGGCCCATGGTATTAAGTAACTCTGATGTAAACGTAGACCTAGCGACATTCTATACCACTTTGAATGACATAATTAAACAAAATACCCCCCTTAAAAGATTGGTGACAATAGGCACCCCCTCTGGTTTTCAGAATCTCTAAAAGCTTGTATCGATGAGAAAAATAAAGTTCACAGACGGTACAAAAAATATCAGAATCCCCGGGATTATGATGAGTTCCAAATGCTACGAACCAGATCCAAAAAACTTATTAAGGACTGCTACAAATCGTTTCTGAGTAGTGTCGAAAACTCCTTGTGTGACACGACAAAATTATTTTTTACCTTCGTCAAGTCTAAAAAAGCAAACAACTCTCTCCCTGAAACTATGTACTTCGGCAACAAATCCGCACGCGGTGGGCTAGAGGTGTGTAATTTGTTCTCCGAATATTTTGCGTCAGTTTTTGAGAAGGACGACATCGATCACGATGGTGACTGTGAAGACTTAACCAACGTCGGTGAATGTAACAATACCCTAGCCAATATGACTATACCTCAAGATGCAGTTCGTAGAAAGTTGCTGACTGTAAATGTCAATAAGGGAGCTGGTCCTGACGGGATTCCCCCCTACTTCATTCAATCATGTGCCGGTGCTCTATCTATACCTCTTACGATCATCTTCAACAAGTCGTTCAGCACGAGCACTTTTCCAAATAATTGGAAATTGGCGTATGTTGTGCCTATCCATAAATCGGGTGATATTAGCAATTGTGGTAACTATCGCCCCATCAGCATATTATCATGCTTCGCTAAGGTGCTTGAGTCGTTCGTCTTCGATGTGCTCTATAGCCATGTCAAGCCACGTATTGTACCTGAGCAGCACGGCTTTGTCAAGGGAAAATCAACTGTCTCCAATCTGCTCGAGTACACAAACTACCTGTGTACGGCGTTCAACGACCGCTGCCAAGTGGACACAATCTACACAGATTTTCGTAAAGCTTTTGATAAAGTAAACCATCGTATTCTTTGTTGCAAACTATCACTATATGGGGTGCACGGAAACTTTCTGCGCTGGGTGGAATCATATATCAAAAACCGTAGCCAAATAATAGCGCTGAAAGGGCACTTATCGTCTCCAGCTGGAATCCCCTCTGGTATTCCGCAAGGATCTCTACTAGGGCCTTTATTCTTCATAATTTTTATCAATGACCTGGTGATAAAATTCAATAGTCCTTGCTTGTTATACGCTGACGACCTCAAAGTCTTTACACGTGTCCGTGCACAACGCGACTGCACAACCCTTCAGGAAGACTTGAACACACTGTCCCACTGGTGCGCAGACAACCGCATGTTTTTGGCTGCTGACAAGTGCTTCGTAATTACGATGACCCGTAACCACAATCCTGTCCTGTCCGATTATACCATAGGGGATGTAACGCTGCAAAGAAAACACGAAGCCCGTGACTTAGGCGTTATTTTCGACGACAAACTAAGTCTTAATCAACACTGCTCAGCCCTAGTAAAAAAATGTAACCAACTTCTTGGATTCATTTCAAGAGTAACTAAGTCCTTTAAGAAATCAGAGAGTCTCATTCTGTTGTATAATGCCCTTGTCCGCTCCAGATTGGAATATGCGTCTGTCATTTGGTCACCATTTTACAAAACCCACATCGATCATGTTGAGTCAGTCCAGAAGCGCTTCCTACGCATGCTCTGCGCGCGTCTCGGTCTTCGTCGCGCGGTCAAGTCTTACGATAAAAGATGCGAACGTTGCTCACTGGAATCCTTAGAGTCGCGTCGTAGACTCCAGGATCTGATCCATCTTCATAAAATAATAAATGGAGCAATAGTAACTTCTACTCTCTCAGAAATCAACTTTTAAGTACCAAGCAGGTCAGTCAGAATACCGCGTCCTTTCTTCATCCCAACATGCAGGTCGAACATCAGCTCTAATAACCCCATGCTTCGAATGTGTCGTCGCTACAATGAAGTTGTGGCCACCGAAGATGATGTTCCTGACATCTACCACGTCTCGTTGCCTTGCTTTAAATATAAAATGCGCAAAATCCTTAAGCAGGTATGATAAATCATTGATTGTACCAGATATCGATCATCATTTATTTATGTTTTTAAATTGTTTTTTATTTAGTTTTTTTAGTTCGATTTCATCTCTTAAGTGTAGCAAAATAAATTAAGTTTTTCCAATAGTTAAGTAGGTAATCTTTCCATTGTATGTAGTTTTTGTTTAGTTAGTTCTAGATTTACCTTACACCATGCTGTGTACACATACTTTTGGCGCTGGAGACAGCCCCTTTTGTACTTGTTTTGTTGCTGTAATTTGATGTATTATCTCTAGTGCTGTTTTGTGTACCTAATATAATAAACAAATAAACAAATAAACAAACAAATCGTACAATGGTACATGGTAATGGTGTGGAGTAAAATAATTTGGATTTTGCGTAGCAAAATGTTGTTTACAAAGTCATTGGTGCGGCTACATTCACACTCCATTTACGTAACCAGGTGCATTCATAAGTTTGTATGTGGTATTGGAAGAATTGTTGTATGGGAGCCCGCTCAAATATTTATTTTATTCCGTTTTTTAGTATTTGTTGTTATAGCGGCAACAGAAATACATCATCTTGCAAAATTACACCTGTCTTACTATCACGGTTCATGAGATACAGCCTGGTGACGGACGGACGGACGGGCGGACAGTGGAGGCTTAGTAATAGGGTCCCGTTTGGCACCCTTCGGGTACGGAACCCTAAATATGACCAGTGAAAACTGTATCAAGTAGAGTTTAAGATGACGGCGGCGCCAATGGCGAGAACGGCCGTTCTCTGTGTATATAGATCCACCAATCAGGGCTGGCCCAGTGTCGCGTGACACAGTGTGAACCAATCATCAGCCTCTCGCTCTTCTCAGTATCTGGAACCGTTTCCGAATAAATATATAATACCTTGGACACTATTTACACACATTGATCTAGCCCCAAACTAGGATTCCCTGAATCTTGGGTACTAGACAACGATACACGTACTTATATAGATAAATATTATACTTAGATAGATAAACAACCATGACTAGGGTACAAACGTCAATTCACAGCAAACAAATATTTGCCCCCACCGGGACTCGATTTCGTTTCGTAGGCAGGATCATGTTAGAAGCGCGCTTTCTAGGTTTTTTTCGCGCACCGTTCTTAGGCCTTCCGCACACGGGACCGCACGAAGGCGTGTTTGATGCGCATAACCTACGCGTCGTTCTTAAATCGCCATACAATTTCGTTGTTGTTCGCACACGGTCTGACGACCAAGTATCGTGGACCCGACGAAATTGTAAGGTTTCGACGAAATTTAAGGCCATTTTCTGTGTACAAGGACTCAGTGAATCTTAAAGTGTATGAAGTGCAACAGTGAGAGGGTTTCATGACAATTTTGACATATACTTGCACGACATGCACTACGTTTAGCGTCTTAATTTGATGCAGCAGCTGTCGAAATGTGCGAATTATGTCAAATGAGTTTAGCTCGGACGAGCCGGTTCACGCAATGTCCGATTTGCGTATTGACATAATATGGATTTCAATAGCGCTGTTCACATTAGGCGTCCCGATGAAACTGTCGGATCCGACATTAGTGTGCATCTGACAGCGACGGTTTTCATGCGAATCTCGTGCAAGTGGATCCTAGCCAAATGTCAAACTTATCTCAATTAAAAACGCGTGCTCCGCAAGTTACGCTCTTTGTGAGATCGCACGCGGGTTTGCGAGTCGCGCGATCGCAAGTTAGAATTGCGCGCGACTTCTCGCGTGATACGCGTGTGTAATAATGTTCACAGCAACATTATTAATATAGCGTCGCTTTTGTCGTACAGGGTGGCACAACACAGCTGTGTCCACGTTCAACCGTTTATTCGATACCCTTTAATTTATTTCCTTAGTCTAAAAACTTATGCCCCAAATCATCGAGGCGACGTTCAACGGATAAAGAGGCCGTTATTGTGTGCTCAGATTGGGCGGAGCTTGAGCAGATGGCCCGAGATTGGAATATATGGACATCTGTATTGAGAGCCCTAAACCCCTGCTGTGGGGTGATAGGACGAGATGATGATGATGGAATAACTTAGGTTCTTTCAGGTTACAGGCGGTCCGACTTTGGAACACACTTCCTTGCACTATAAGTGACTCTCTTTTTTCTCTCTTTTAAGAAACTTATTAAAGAGCACTACCTCTCTCTTTCGGAAAAATTATTGTGTGTATCTATATGTAATGTGTATGTATACTCCATTTCAATAGCATTTCATAATAATGTAAACAGAATGTCAGTTGACAGTTGTCTATGACTGAGCGAGATTTGAGTGTTGTACCTACACTGATGTCAAAGGCATTGATCAAAGAGATATAGTTCGCTGTCGATTTTCGATCGATTTTTTTCTATTAGTAGTACAAAACCAAGGAGTGGGGCGCGTAATTTCAGCTAAGACGAGCTCTAGCATCATACTAAAAAACTTAATTAAATTGTTTTAGAAAATTTAGTAGAATAGAAAATAACCGAAGATAGAGAAATGTCTCAAACTGACGCGCGTCATTCGCTTGTGACAGATTCATCATCACTTGATGTGTCATCATCGGTCACATTTATAATAAAACGCTGAGTTACAGCGTCGCTAGCCACATCCATAAGGCCGTCTAATTTTTTCATCCTTTCCTCTTCGTTTTGAACGTGACCGACGCATTTTGCCCATTGGTCTGCTCCGACTCTCGCCAATCCTTCTTTTAGCAAATTTTTTATTACTGCAATTTTAAAAGATTTATTATTTCTTCCTACGTAATACTTTACCTGTGCCCAAATCAGTTCTATTGGATTGAACTCACTCAATTGCCCCTATATGCTAAATATCTCGGGTAGACTCGATCCTTAGCGCCGTTTACGCTCCAAATTGGATCTTCGTCCGAAATAGCTCTCTTTCACTCCTTGTGTAACAAACTACTATTGTTACCTCCTTGTTTTTTGAGAAAGAGGTCCTATCGTATAAAAATCAAAGTCCGTGATTTTAAGCAGATGTCGTCGTTTCAATAATAAATCCAACCAAATCGCAAAGAAAATGTCCTTAATCCAAAATACAAGAAGCAAAGTCGTCGATAATTACTGGAAATGGAAAAACGCAGAGAACTCGGAACAATACCCACTGACACAGGACAGGGACAGTGAATGAAGTAATTTTTTTTTTAAATATATATTTCCTCTTTTCACTTTTTTAGGTTCACCTCCTCCTTCGGTAGCTAGATCTCCTTTAAGTTCTTCATTATTCTTTTCATCAACAATTCAACAACAACATTCAACAAATCAATCAATCAAACCGATTGATCGATCGAATCGGATCGATTCAAAAGAATGAACCACACTAACTTTCCAAAGACAATAAAACTTTGATGCGCTTTGATGAATAAAAAAATAATATGACTTTTTACAAACTATTGAAATATTCGTCGTCCGATAATTTTGCAAGAAAATAACTATCTTAGTGGAGTTACTTGGTGGCGAAATGATGTAAGAACAATAAATGATTCCTTGGTATGTGAATGTGTTCAGGATTGATGTTCAAATGTAAGTAGTTACGGCGTAATCGTGTGTAAATTGGCTTGTTTACATTATTATAAAATGCTATTGAAATGGACTTAGTATATTTCGGTACCTATTTAGTAGCTGTCTTTATTTTATAAGTATTTAATTTATTCCTTGGCATTTTATTTATACTAGTTATTGTGCACTGCCTACCTACCTTTTTATTATAATATTTCCTTTAATGTCTTGGTTTGCTGGAAGAAATCTCTTTTTAGAGATAAGCTCGCCTTTGCTAAATACATTTTATTTTTAATGTAACTTGTAAAATATTTGTATGCAATAAAGAATTATGAAGACACGTGTGGGTATGTTTTGTATCTAATAATAATCTACTGAAGTCTTTTTTTTAATTTTTTATTATAATTGAACTAATGTGCAAGTGGAAGACTGAATGGAATTACTGTGACCATTGCCCGACCCCAGATGGGGACTCCAATGTTACGTATTTTTATAGATGTCACTGCATTTGGGGAAATTATCGAGAACCTGGAAATGTTTGTGTTGATTTATTGCTCGTTAGCACTACCCAGGAAGGACGCGCGGGCTGTAGGGTCCAAGACAGTAGTGAGCAGCTACCTCGCCTACTCCTCCTTTAATAGTTGTAAATATATCCTCAGAAATGCACCGTGCGCCACGAGCACAACCAAGAGTGCAAGGATCTCATCACGATGGAGAAACGCATTCAGTTCCCGATTGAGATGTCGATGCCGTGGATCCTGACCGACCACATCCTGAAGAGCAAGGACGCCGCCATGATCGAGTGAGTACGGTACTACGGTACAACCGTTATTGAGATGTCGATGCCGTGGATCCTGACCGACCACATCCTGAAGAGCAAGGACGCCGCCATGATCGAGTGAGTACGGTACTACGGTACAACCGTTATTGAGATGTCGATGCCGTGGATCCTGACCGACCACATCCTGAAGAGCAAGGACGCCGCCATGATCGAGTGAGTACGGTACTACGGTACAACCGTTATTGAGATGTCGATGCCGTGGATCCTGACCGACCACATCCTGAAGAGCAAGGACGCCGCCATGATCGAGTGAGTACGGTACTACGGTACAACCGTTATTGAGATGTCGATGCCGTGGATCCTGACCGACCACATCCTGAAGAGCAAGGACGCCGCCATGATCGAGTGAGTACGGTACTACGGTACAACCGTTATTGAGATGTCGATGCCGTGGATCCTGACCGACCACATCCTGAAGAGCAAGGACGCCGCCATGATCGAGTGAGTACGGTACTACGGTACAACCGTTATTGAGATGTCGATGCCGTGGATCCTGACCGACCACATCCTGAAGAGCAAGGACGCCGCCATGATCGAGTGAGTACGGTACTACGGTACAACCGTTATTGAGATGTCGATGCCGTGGATCCTGACCGACCACATCCTGAAGAGCAAGGACGCCGCCATGATCGAGTGAGTACGGTACTACGGTACAACCGTTATTGAGATGTCGATGCCGTGGATCCTGACCGACCACATCCTGAAGAGCAAGGACGCCGCCATGATCGAGTGAGTACGGTACTACGGTACAACCGTTATTGAGATGTCGATGCCGTGGATCCTGACCGACCACATCCTGAAGAGCAAGGACGCCGCCATGATCGAGTGAGTACGGTACTACGGTACAACCGTTATTGAGATGTCGATGCCGTGGATCCTGACCGACCACATCCTGAAGAGCAAGGACGCCGCCATGATCGAGTGAGTACGGTACTACGGTACAACCGTTATTGAGATGTCGATGCCGTGGATCCTGACCGACCACATCCTGAAGAGCAAGGACGCCGCCATGATCGAGTGAGTACGGTACTACGGTACAACCGTTATTGAGATGTCGATGCCGTGGATCCTGACCGACCACATCCTGAAGAGCAAGGACGCCGCCATGATCGAGTGAGTACGGTGCTACGGTACAACCGTTATTGAGATGTCGATGCCGTGGATCCTGACCGACCACATCCTGAAGAGCAAGGACGCCGCCATGATCGAGTGAGTACGGTACTACGGTACAACCGTTATTGAGATGTCGATGCCGTGGATCCTGACCGACCACATCCTGAAGAGCAAGGACGCCGCCATGATCGAGTGAGTACGGTACTACGGTACAACCGTTATTGAGATGTCGATGCCGTGGATCCTGACCGACCACATCCTGAAGAGCAAGGACGCCGCCATGATCGAGTGAGTACGGTACTACGGTACAACCGTTATTGAGATGTCGATGCCGTGGATCCTGACCGACCACATCCTGAAGAGCAAGGACGCCGCCATGATCGAGTGAGTACGGTACTACGGTACAACCGTTATTGAGATGTCGATGCCGTGGATCCTGACCGACCACATCCTGAAGAGCAAGGACGCCGCCATGATCGAGTGAGTACGGTACTACGGTACAACCGTTATTGAGATGTCGATGCCGTGGATCCTGACCGACCACATCCTGAAGAGCAAGGACGCCGCCATGATCGAGTGAGTACGGTACTACGGTACAACCGTTATTGAGATGTCGATGCCGTGGATCCTGACCGACCACATCCTGAAGAGCAAGGACGCCGCCATGATCGAGTGAGTACGGTACTACGGTACAACCGTTATTGAGATGTCGATGCCGTGGATCCTGACCGACCACATCCTGAAGAGCAAGGACGCCGCCATGATCGAGTGAGTACGGTACTACGGTACAACCGTTATTGAGATGTCGATGCCGTGGATCCTGACCGACCACATCCTGAAGAGCAAGGACGCCGCCATGATCGAGTGAGTACGGTACTACGGTACAACCGTTATTGAGATGTCGATGCCGTGGATCCTGACCGACCACATCCTGAAGAGCAAGGACGCCGCCATGATCGAGTGAGTACGGTACTACGGTACAACCGTTATTGAGATGTCGATGCCGTGGATCCTGACCGACCACATCCTGAAGAGCAAGGACGCCGCCATGATCGAGTGAGTACGGTGCTACGGTACAACCGTTATTGAGATGTCGATGCCGTGGATCCTGACCGACCACATCCTGAAGAGCAAGGACGCCGCCATGATCGAGTGAGTACGGTACTACGGTACAACCGTTATTGAGATGTCGATGCCGTGGATCCTGACCGACCACATCCTGAAGAGCAAGGACGCCGCCATGATCGAGTGAGTACGGTACTACGGTACAACCGTTATTGAGATGTCGATGCCGTGGATCCTGACCGACCACATCCTGAAGAGCAAGGACGCCGCCATGATCGAGTGAGTACGGTACTACGGTACAACCGTTATTGAGATGTCGATGCCGTGGATCCTGACCGACCACATCCTGAAGAGCAAGGACGCCGCCATGATCGAGTGAGTACGGTACTACGGTACAACCGTTATTGAGATGTCGATGCCGTGGATCCTAACCGACCACATCCTGAAGAGCAAGGACGCCGCCATGATCGAGTGAGTCACCGTTATAACGATAACTGTACTAACGTTATCGTTATTTTAAAGCAATCGGTAGCGGTTACGATATCTTCATGTTTAAGATCCAGGGTCCAGGGTCCTTCTTCTTCTTCTTCTTCTTCGTCCAGGTTCCAGAGTCTAGAGTCCAGGGTCCATGGTCCAGGGAAAACGTTGTCGTGGTCTTTCATAAGCGTAACCAATTAGCAATAGAGGATACCATGTCTTGTATCGTGACCGATGTAATCCCGACATGATCGTTGCAGAGGCACAATTGTGGCCACTTTGAGCCAGTTATTCAATACTCCATTTTGCGTGACAGGGGGCTAGCCCATCGCCGCAGCTATGGAGTAATGAAGGTTTCCTCACGATGTTTTCCATCACCGTTAGAACGTCGATATAATGTACTTAAGATTTATTAATTATCTCATTGGTATCGAGTTGTTATCGTAACGATAACAACTCGATCGTTTACCTCACCGTTAATGTTATTGTTTGCATTATCCTTCACTCAAACATTAGTCGGCACAACTTGAATAAAAGTGTTTCAACACTTCTAGACTTACATAGTAGAATGAAATGCAAATTTATACTATGTAATTTACCATACGCCTGTAATTTGACAGAACAACAAAACAAATCTGTGCATAGAATGAATATTAATTTATTTTATATGCGATGCTATTTATATTTCGACATGAACTACTCTGACTCAGGATACGTTGTACCTGTCTAATGAACATAGAAAAATAGTAGCTACATTGTTAGCTTATAAAATATGCGACGCAGTTATAGTTGATTTCACCAAGTTCAGTTTGACATCAGCTGTTTTGTTGAACAGGCTAATCAGAAACCTGCTTATGTTATTGACTATTGTGAATTCACCACTGTGCGATGCCAGCGTTCGACTATTCCGTTTCTTTGCGGGTGGTATGCAGTAGTTCTTACTGTCTCGATGCTGAGTATCGTTGTCAATGTAGAGAAGAGTTTACTCTCAAACTGTCGGCCTTGGTCTGTTGTCAACGTGGTTGCTCCGAAACGGCTTATCCACCCCTCATAGACGTTCTTTGCCACTGTTTCGGTTATTTATTGTTTTGCGGTTATTTCTTGCATGGGGAATGCTTCGGGCTATTGAGTCTTTCGATCGATAATGGTAACGAGATTGCGTTGTCCTTTAGCTGTCGTATAAGACAGATAACCTAAAACTTCATAAAATACATTGAAATTGAAATGATACCGGTCAAGTGCGTGTAGGACGTCGGACCCGCACACGAAGGGTTCCATAGCATTGTACACGGGAAACGTAAAACGACAGTCTTTTGTACGAGTATACCTTTTTAATTTTTATTGATAAAATATTAAATACTAGGCAGGACTACATTCAAGGCCCTACATCGAAACATTGAAAAAAGAGTTTAGTGTATATACATATTATATATATATTTACAGTAATAAAGAAATTTGACTTGACTTGACTTGAAATGACTTGTTTGTTTTCACACATCACACACTATCCTTGTGTCCGATTCCAGATACGTGCTGTACCCGCTGGATCTGTACAACGACTCCGCTCAATACGCCCTAACAGTCTTCCGTAAGCAGTTCCTCTACGACGAAGTTGAGGCTGAGGTAAGTACGCTTAGATCATATACAGGGTGTAACAGGTGTAGTCAAATTTTAGGGGGTTGTCAGGAACATCATTCTGACCAACTCTCACTTTCAGATTGGAACAGAGCACATTTTTTCAACTCTCCATATATTTATAACGGTACTTTCAGCTGATTTGTATGTTGAAGAGAAGAGAAAAAACTACACCTTTTGTTACCCTGTACTGTAGAGTCTCGGTAATTAATTACGTTACCCAAATGGTTGAAATTTCATTCAAAACACGTTCAACATTGCATTAAGGTAGAAAATTCCAATAAATTATATACTATATTAGCCATTGTAAAGGCTGGTATTTAATCGCACATTAAAAATACTGATTTTCACAGCACAAAAAGATCAACAAAAACACTTTTTATGTATTACATATTTTATGTGTACTTAAGTTTATGTTTTAAGTATTTTTGTTGTTCTTACATGTTCAACCTAACACGAAGGATAAAGGGGGCTTCGCTTCGTTCACCCCCTTTACCCTTCACCTAAGCTACCGCAGCATTTTGCCCTGATATTTGCGGTGCAAAGCAGTATTTTTGATGTGCAGTTTAATATTTCCCCATTATCAATTGTCAAAATATCAGATGACGTTGACGTTAGTGATGTGACTTCTTGCCATATGTTCCTCGAAGAAAAGCTTGAGCCGGAAAAAATATATACAAAACAGCACATACTACAAGCAAGCAAGCATTTAAACTTTAAGTGCTGCTTAGTTGTGATTGTGTGTTTTTGTTCCAGGTGAATTTGTGCTTCGACCAGTTCGTGTATATGTTGTCCGAGGAAGTTTACTCGCACTACAAACAACTGGCCGCCAGGTGAGATAGAGACTTAATAATCTTTTTTTTTCTTCATATTTGAATTAGTTAAGCACAACCAATTTTTTAAATAGATCTAAAAATCAATCTGTTGGGGTTACTACGCCCCTCTTCTCCCGCAGTGGTCCAATGTAGAGAAGAGGCAAAAAATGACGTTTGCTAAGTATATGTAAATATATACAGTAATAAAGAACTTTGACTAATGACTATTGATAGAGAATGAAAAATCCTCCGTAGCATGTACCGCGCGAATCGCAAAGCGTTTTATCGGCTCTAAAATGTCAAAATTCGCGACTCACCGACACTTTTCATTAACATGGGACGAGATAGATAGATCTATTCATTGCAACTTGTTACAAACATACACACAGGGTAATTAATAAATAAACTATTCAAATTTACACAAGCAGACTTGTGGTACGGTAAGGATCACGTGTGGTATTGTGACAGTAGCGCGACAATGAAATGGCGACCCGAATGGCCGAGTCGGCAGTGATCCTGCCTAAGAAGCCAAGGGTCCCGGGTTCGAGTCCCGGTGGGGGAAAAATATTTGTTTGATGGGATCGGATGTTTGTACCCTGGTCATGGTTGTTTATCTATCTATGTATAATATTTATCTATATAAGTTTGTGTATCGTTGTCTAGTACCCAAGATACAGGGAATCCTAGTTTGGGGCTAGATCAATGTTTGTAAATAGTGTCCAAGGTAGTATTATATTATAATTATTATTATTATTATTATTATTATTATTATTAAATGGCCCTGACTCGGCAATGTCACGGACGAATCTGTGAATCTGGTATTCTGCCAGAGCCAGAAAGGAGGAGACAACGGTATGCTCAAGTACAAATCAATCAATGAAAAATATGATGATTATATAGGTTTTAAATTATTCCTAGGCATTTTAGTTATAGTATTTATTGTGCACTGCCTATCCTTTTATGATACCAATTCCTGTAAGCTCGCCTTTGTATTTTCTTTTAATGTAACTACTTAAATATTTGTGTGCAATAAAGAATTATGAGTTATGAATGGGGTTATATTTGATAACTTGCTGTCCTGGTCGCCCCATGTTTGTGAGGTCAGCAGACGAGTATTTGCGTCATTTTACTCCCTACGGAGATTGCAGTACTTCCTGCCGCGGAAGACTAAAATAACCCTTGTTCAGTCCCCTTCTATTACCTTTAATAGACTACGCGAATGCTTGTTGGGTCAGTGCGAACGAAGAACAACTGAATAAACTCGAGCGACTTCAAAACCTTGGTATTCGGTTTGTCTACGGGCTGCGCAAGTACGACCATGTCTCCCAGTATCGCAAGGAGCTGGGATGGCTTCCGATCCGTCTCCGCCGTGATATGCACATTCTCTCTTATCTATTCAATATTTTGCGAAATCCCCGCTACCCCACATATCTTCGAGAACGTTTTGAGTTTCTTTTCCCCAGGGATAGTAAACGGAGATCCCACACGGTGTCTCTCCTGTCAACTCCTCGGCATAACACTGCCGCCTACAAACACTATTTTAGGTTAAGGGCAATCCGACTGTGGAACGCACTTCACTGCACTATTAGGGATAGTCCCTCAATTTTCACTTTTAAGAGAAGATTGAAAGCGTATTTCCTTTCTCTTCCGTAATCGGCATCATATTTATGTAAGTATATGTATGATATTTTGTAGTTTATATATGTGCATGCTATCAAGTGTATTTTATATAGTTGAGATATATATATATATATATATATATATTTTATTAGGTATCTTTTATTTATATTTTAAAAGTAATTTTCGTACGTATGTATACAGTTTTATTGCGCACTAGGACTGTCCTTTTTCATAAACACTCCTGTCTTGCCTATGTTTGCTGGAAGAAATCTCTTTTTAGATATAAGCTCGCCTTTGCCTATAAAATTTAGTGTAACTGTCTGTTTATCTATGTTTTCTGTGCAATAAAGAATATGAATATATGAAAGAATTAAAGAATGATTTTAATAAGATAAATTCGATTTAATTGTATTAACATTATATCATTGACTTGTGGTAACAGGCTATTCGCTGAGAACGGCAGCTATGTCTGCCTTTGCTGCCACTAGGTGGCGCTGACGTAGTTGGTGGCAATGAGTTTTATTCGTCTAAACCAAAACATGATTCAAATATGATTGTAGATTTCGCGGCTTATCAGATGTGGTGACGCAATTGAGTTTTGTTTTATTATTTTTAGTGGTTAAGTTTCTGTGGACGATGCTACGGAACCCGTCATGTGCGAGTCCGACCCGCACTTGACCGATTATTTATATATTCCAGCATGCTGCTAGACAAGCGGCACCGCGCCGAGTGCGCCGCCCGCGGAGCCTCCGCCGCGCCCGCCGTCGGCCGGTACGCGTCGCTGCTGAGGCAGAAACACGTGGCGCTGCTGGGGCGACACATCGCTCTTAGCAATCTGGTGAGTTGTCGACAGATGGCGTTGGTGAGATGGAATGCCATTTTCGTACAACCATGCCTCACGTGGTAGAGATAGCTGATATGCGTTGGTACTGAGGCAGAAAAACGAGTTACGGCTAGGACGACACTTCGCTCTTAGCAATCTGGTGAGTTGGCTACAGATGGCGTTAATGAGCTGGAATTCGATTTTCATGCTACTGTGCCTCGCGCAATAGAGGTAGTTGCTATGCGTTGGTACTCAGACAGAAGCACGTGGCGCGGCTAGGACAACACGTCGCTCTTAGCAATCTGGTGAGTTTTCCACAGATGGCGTTAGTAAGCTGGAATATTTTCTTACAATCCTGTATCCTGCAATAGAGGTAGATGCTACGCGTCCCTACTAAGATAGAAGCACGTCGCGCTGCTGGGACGACACATCCCTCTTAGAAATCTGGTGAGTTGTCGACGGATAGATTTAGTGAGCTGAAATGCGTTTTTTCTTACAATTCTGCTACGTGTCTCTGCTGAGCCAAAAGCACATCGCGCTGCTGGGATGACATCGCTCTTAGCAATCTGCTGAGTTTTCGACAGATGGCGTAAGTGACCTGGAATCTGATTTTCATACCATCATGCATCGCGCAATAGAGGTACATAGTCGCAACGCGTCGCTGCTGGGACAAGCATGTTGCGCTGCTGGGATGGCACATCGCTTTTAGCAGTCTGGTGAGTTGTTGACAGATGGCGTCAGCTGCTGGGACGACACATCCCATTAAACAATTAGTGAGTTGTCAACAGATGGCGTTAGTGAGCTTGAGTGCGAGTTCCATACAATCCTGCATGGCACGATACATGTTGTTACTTCGGTCGCTACTGGGACAAAATATCAGCATATCGTCAGAAGCAGTCAATTAGCCCCTGTGAAGGAAAACAGACCTAAATATCCGCATAGCTGCGGCGATGAGCTAGCCTCCTGCCACGAAAATTGGAATGTCGAATTGAGAGGCTGCCGTTAGGATATTTATCACATTTAATAATATTTTTAGACCTAAAAAGATGAAAGGTAAAATGATTACGGGTACTCTATTACATATCTATACGTTGGTGCGACTGTGCATCTCCTGCGCCGAATGGTCGCATGACGCCATGTTGGTTGTTGTTCAGCCCCGGAATCTGACGATGTTACTCGTTCGCAGATCGCTCAGCGCATCAACGCAGCGATGCATCGAGCTCTAGACGCTGCCGTCACCAAGTTCGAGGCGGGCGACATCACTGGCGTCGTGGTGAGTGTCAAGAACTAAACTGGTTTATCTGCACACATATCATAAACCCTCTATAATGCGTTCAAAAACCACAAATCACTAACTGTTTTGTTAGAACACATTTCTTATCTGTAGTTTTTTTTTGTTGCTTCATAATAACATCGTATTCTGTGTTCTTATTACATTCAAATTTCGAACATCTCAGAAAAGGCAAGCAATTTGATTTGACCTCAATTCTAATATCAGCCGAGATGACGTTCTATTCGAAATTAAATGTCAATGCCGCAATGCCGGTCGTAACATGCGGTTCCTGAACACATCATAGAGGGCTTATAATATGTGTGTAGATAAAGCAGTGTACTTAACTGTAAATAATTATAAATATGTACAGTTACATAAACTCGCGCGCGATATTATAAAACTCGCCTATCGGCTCGTGTTTCATTTCCTTTTTCAATGCCTTTCATTATGTTACAGTCACATAAACACTATAAATCAAAGACCATTACTCTAGGTAGCCGCCGCCAAAGATTTTTGATAAGAAAAAAACTACACGGATGGTACATACATAATGGGGTGCTTACGGCACACGAGGTTTCACTTCGAACAAAAGAGCGACATTCCGTTCCGCGTAAGCTCTCACCGCCACACGCACACATTGCATTCCTCTACTCGTCGGCGAGACAGCGAGCGTGCTTACGACGCGAGTGAGCGTGACAGCGCACCTATGGATTAGTGGAGGGGTCCAGCAAGTAGATGGGCGCGCCATGTTATTGTAGTTTATCTCTACATAGGTACGCTGTGTACTACTTGCAGCGACGTTTTGTAGTCTGCTTGCGCCGAGGCTTAGTGAAAGTTGCTCAGTATGAACAGTTTGCCAATATATACTTACTCACTTAGGAACTAAAAGTATCATACTACTGATGACATGACAGCTGTCAACAACACGTAAACAAAGGGCTCTAGCCAAAAATATAAGAAACAGTGCTAAAAACAACAGAAGAAGGAGAAATAACTAAATAAAACCACTCAACTAACCTCAAACTGTGAGTACACAAATCCAATATTCAACATCATAGCCGGATAAATAAGAAAATCTGGATCAAGCAATCGGGACACCATATAGAAGCATAACTAGAACAACATCAACACAATTTAAAAGTACAATTAATCGTCTAAATCGCTAATTTTCTAATTTGATACACCCACATTCCAAAATAAACAGCTGCTTGGCACAACAAAACAAATGACATTCCGCACGGCTACCAACGTCACGGAGGGAAAGCGCGTTTCAAAATAGACCAACGAGTGGAGTGACGTAACTAAGCGATATGCTGGAGCACGTTCCGTTTCACGTACGACCACACGGAAAATATATCAAATGAATTTGTACGGGATCTAGTAGTGTACTCAATATAAATTCATGATTTCTACCACAAATTAATTCAACTGGAAGTAAAATATTATCACAAATTAATTCAACTGGAAGTAAAATATTAAGTAAAATATAACATCCAAACAGAGGTTGTGCCACATCCAAACAGAGGTTGTGCCATTAGAGCATAGGTGGACTTGACCAAAGATTGAACCACCAGAGGTCGCTAGCTAACCCACAATATGAAGTGTAAGGCATGCGTAAGATTTGTTTACCCCACTGAACTACTTACATGTACTATCTGTCGTGTCAACATCTCAAGTGCAAAATACCTCTCGAACACTGTGGAACTAAAGAGGAAGTTCACTTGCCAGAAGTGCCAGGATACCAAGCAAAAAAAAATACCTGTACAAGACATTGAAAACAGCAGCAACAGTACGCCTTGCTCAACACATTTGGCTAGTAAAAATGTCACATTGAGACGGCCACGGCAGATAATTTCCGATACAGAAAATCAAAGCCCAGAGTCGCTTTTAGATCTTAGCTGTCAAAGCTTACCAAATGCGATAGATAACAACCAAGAGCTTAGTGATCTCCGAGAAGAGAATAGCCGACTCCTCTCGGATCTCGAGGTGGCAAATAATGAAGTTGACAGTCTCAACCTGGAAGTTAGCTCTTTGAAGAAGATATTAGCAGACTGCAAGAAAAAGATCGAGATATTTAAAGCTTTGGGTTTTGGTGAACCAGCGCCATCTACACACACGTCATCCCCAAAATTTTAATCTCCGCAATATCGCAGAATCAGTACCAAACCCAGTCTGATCCAAATGGGGTACCCTCGCAAATCACCAAGAGAACTCACAAGTAGAGTGGTAGTACAGATGGACCATATAGCAGATACCATGGATGAACCGAGGCAGACGTCTAGTGATCACGCATCTGTACGTGTCGACAACAACATCCCGACCAACAAGAATAAAATGTCAAGTACGAGTGAGCCAGAGAAGACCAAAGACTTAAAAATAGAGGACACAGCCAACAAAATTCAAGACAAATTGATAAAAACCAAAGAGTCCAGCCGAAAACCAAAACGGAGAGTTATGTTACTGTCAGATGAAACCGGTAGAGGTATGAATAAAATACTATCAAAAACACTTGGTAGCGAATTTCAAGTAAAGTCTATCATAAAACCAAATGCCACTCTAGATCAAGTGCTAAACTCATGTAACTCTCTCTGAAAAGACCTTACAGTCTGCGATATTGTTATAATAATAGCGGGAAAAAATGATAAAGATCCCTTAAAATTAAAATCTCTACTGTATTACAACCTAAACCAACTAGCAAACACAAATGTCATTCTATGTAATGTTGACCAAAACAGGTATTTAAATGAAAATAAAGTAAACAGCACTCTCAGACTGCTCAGCTCACGCTTTTCACACAGCACCTACATTGTGATATATGGGACTCTGAAAATAGAAGTCGTACTATACTCTCTAAGGAACTCGCATGTAAATTTCTTTTGAGGGATATTCTAAGACTCTGCTACAGCCAAAAATATTCTGAATTCACTCAAATGCGGGATGTAGCGCCTGTGAGACCTGTGTATATTAGCGTAGAGGTTCAAACTTGCGTAGATGTAACTCCTACATACTCTGTAAACTGCCAAACAGAAGAGAGTTCGAACCACAATTCAACTTCAAACTCTCAAACGCGGGATGTAGCGTCTGGGAGACCCGTGTGTATTAGCGTAGAGACTCAAACTTGCGTAGATGTAACTCCTACATACTCTGTAAACTGCCAAACAGAAGAGAGTTCGAACCCCAATTCAAGTTCAAACTCTCAAACGCGGGATGTAGCGTCTGGGAGACCCGTGTGTATTAGCGTAGAGACTCAAACTTGCGTAGATGTAACTCCTACATACTCTGTAAACTGCCAAACAGAAGAGAGTTCGAACCCCAATTCAAGTTCAAACTCTCAAACGCGGGATGTAGCGTCTGGGAGACCCGTGTGTATTAGCGTAGAGACTCAAACTTGCGTAGATGTAACTCCTACATACTCTGTAAACTGCCAAACAGAAGAGAGTTCGAACCCCAATTCAAGTTCAAACTCTCAAACGCGGGATGTAGCCTCTGGGAGACCCGTGTGTATTAGCGTAGAGACTCAAACCTGCGTAGATGTTGCAATTTCTACATATCCGGTAAACAGCCAAATAGAAGAGAGTTCGAACCCCACTTCAACTCCAAACACTCCCGTTAAAAGCCAGGTTTTTTGTAAACAGTCACAATGATCAGCAGCAACATAGAAAAATTGTACATTTAAATATTCAGAGTTTAAATGCTGCAAAGGTGTCTTTACTGGAGATATGGCTCAGCAATGAAAAAAGTGTTGAAGTTTTATGTATAACTGAGCATCATAGAGTCCAGGAAGATTTAGAGAGGATTATTATAGCTGGGTTTAAATTAGCATGCAGCTTCTGTCGCAAAAATAGAACCAGTAAAGGTGGCTGTTGCATATATGTAAAGGTAGGAAATCGCTATACTGACTTAAAAAATCTAAAATACTATTCCATTCCTTACATCTTTGAAATATGTGGGATCGACTTGTATGGATACTACGTAATTAGTATTTAGTATTAGAGACAGAAAAAGATGATAATTTCCATCAACATCTTGAAAACGTCTTAACTTATGTATTTAAATATAAGGAACGTAAAATCATAATATGTGGTGACTTTAATATCAACACCCTTGTAGAGTCAGTTGAGGCTAGGGAGTTTATCGGGGTACTACAGTCGTACAATGTATAAAAATATATACATTGCTTAACAATAATATATGCTTTATATAAAAGAGCCAACCCGCAATACCAGCCGCAAAACCTGTATTGATAACATGATTTCCAATATAGACTTAGGAGACACACGTGTTATAGAATTAGGATTATCAGACCATACACTTCAGTACGCTTCTCTCAACCTTCCACAAAAAAAGGGCCCTAAAAAATACTTCCGCTTTTAGTAACATTATTGTTACTAACATTATTGTTACTAAAAGCGGAAGGTGATTGATATACATTAAAAACAAAATTGGGCCCAATATACTACCCTGTGGCACTCCTATTTTAGTTTCGCGGCAGCTTGACTCTACATTTTTTAAGATCATTTTTTCTCCCATGGTTGGTAACAAGACACTCCGCAAAAATTACAATTTTATAATTGTAATTTTTGCGGACGACGTCTCTGTGTTTTTTTTAAATTTGAATGTAGCGAGTGTGAAGATTTAGCCAAAGAAATTAATACAACGATCGGAGTTGTTGTAAATTGGTTTAATTCTTTAAATCTGAGTACAAATGTCAGCAAAACGAAACTCATGTATTTTAAAAACTACAACACCCATTTGCCACACCTTGACATTCAAGTAAACGGCAAAAAAATAGAATCGGTTCCGTTTATGCCAAATTCTTAGGAATCCATACAGACTGTAACTTAAATTGGAAACGACACGTTGAAGTTCTTGAAGGTAGTTCAGTAGTTTCTGCTACGCATTGCGGTCTTTGAGGAGGATATCGACAAAAACAGCTGCTCTACAGGCTTACTTTGCGTTCTTCCAGTCTAGGATAATATATGGTTTAGCGGTCTGGGGGGGTTATATTGAAATTAAAAAGATAAGATAAGATAAAGATAAATTTATTGATGTTTCCTTAAAACAAAATACAATTTTATGTAGATCTTCACATTACAAAAAAGGGCAATCCGTATTCTTGACGATCTTAAGTCCAGTATGGATTCATGCCGATGTTCTTTTAAAAAACTTAAGATTCATACCATTACAGCACTCTACATAACAGAGTTATGCAAGTTGGTCAGGCGCTATCCTAAAAAGTTTCCCCAGAGGCCGCCTGGTGTAAGTGAAAGGCTGAATAATAAACACAAACTGAATTTAGAAATTCCGTTGAGCAGAACAGTGTCGCACACACGTAGCACAAAGGTGAGCGCAATAAAAATTTACAATAAGCTGCCTGAAGATATCAAAGCTTTATCTGGAATCTCCTTTTTTAATAAACTTAATAAATATCTATTAGAAATGTGTCCATATGACTTATATGAATATTATAATTATAATTAATTAATAATAAGATAACAAAATACAATTCCACAAAATGACATTATTTAAGATATTAAAATTCAAATGTTCGTGTGCAGTTTTTATTCTTTTATGACTTTGTGACTGTGTAAATTGTATTATAATTGCCTTGTTAGTATTTAAATCCTTGTATAATAAGTTGCTACACTCTTATGAGTAAAATTACACTGACTCATTATTGTTTTTATCATAAGATCTTTATAAACGTGTAATTTATGGCAATAAAGAACTGAACTGAACTGAAAGGCGGGATAGCGATCAACAGTTTTGTTGCCCGCGTGCGCCGAGGCTTAGTGAAAGTTGCTCAGAATGAAAAATTAACTTATAAATACTGACTCACTTAGGAACTAGAAGGCGTGCTAGCGATCAACCGCCTCTGCCACAAGCTGCTGAGCCGCTACCTCACCCTGGACGACTTCGAGGCGACGCTGCGCGAGTGCGAGCACGGAGTGTTGGCGCCGTACGGGCGCGTCACGTTGCACGTGTTCTGGGAGCTCAACTACGACTTCTTGCCGAACTATTGCTACAATGCCGCGACGGACAGGTGAGTGATGCTGTATATATCTTTATCTACACTACACACGTATCATAAACCCATTTACTGAGTCCAAAAACCGCATGTTACGACCAGCATAATGTTATACTACTTGGTAAAAAATAATTTCTTATCTAAATATTGATACATTATAACCATAATATATCAATATTTCGACATATTATGACATTCTGTCTGTGAAGTTGGTACTACTGAACAAGCTAAACAAGTGCAGAGCAATTATCAATGCCACAATGCCGGTCGAACATGCGGCTCCTGAACACATCAAAGAGATAAACTAGTGTATGTAACTGTACATAATTAGGCATTAAACACTCGTGTGTTGTTATTACGAAATAATGGCTTTCATAATGTAACGGTCACATAAACTACTAATTGACCGAGCTAGCGAAGCGTCCAGTTTCGAGAATGGCCAAAAATGCCTTTGTCCCTCTGTCTGTACACGCCTACAGGTTTATTTTAAAAAAAAAAACGTTCAAGTGCGAGTCGGACTCGAGCACGAAGGGTTCCGTAACACCGTACAATGGTAGGGATGGTGTGGAGTGAACAGTTTGGATTTAACATAGCAAGATGTTGTTCACAAAGTTATTGGTGCATCAACTTTCACACTCCATGCACGTAACCAGGTGAATTCATAAGTTTGTGTGTGGTATTGAAGGAATTGTTGTATGGGAGCCCCCTTAAATATTTATTTTATTCTGTTTTTTAGTTGTTGTTGTTATAGCGGCAACAGAAATACATCATATTTAAAAATTTCAACTGTCTCACTATCACGGTTCATGAGATACAGCCTGGTGACAGACGGACGGACGGACAGCGGAGTCTTAGTAATGGACCCTATTACCCTTTGGGTACGGAACCCTAAAAAAAATGTCGAACGCTATTTTTTATTGGGGGGGGGGGGGGGAATAGGGAGTAAAAGGTCTCCCCTTTTCCTCCTCCTTGGGACCGGAGACGGGACCACTAAGCAGCAGATTTGAGTTAAAATCACGAATCATTCGGGGATAACATTTTCTTAATATCTTTATTCATCAACCATCAACACGCTCTAAATATCGTGAGGAAACCTGCTAGCCCTCCGTCACGGAATATAGAGGCTAAACGTGGGCACTCTTGTGCCTCTGCCACCCCGAATGAAATGAAATGAAATAGTTTATTTGTGTTCTAGAGAGTGATTACAGTTCACTTGTTAAACATACGTTAAAAACGTTATAACAGTGTCAGAGTGACTTTAACTCCCTATGGTAGGGTTTCCCCTGTGTTATAGGATAAGTTAAAATATATCTTCCCTTTTTGTTTGTACATATAGTATATGTAAACAGGTTGAATATTACAAACCTAATTTTACAAAAAAGAGAACATTTTAAAAATAAAAATTAAATATTAATGCACATTGTGTGATTGTTTGTGTGTAAGTAATAGAAACAAGTGTGACGTCATTGTGCGTGCATGCATTCATCAGAGAGAGATCGCCGCAGGTTCGTGAAGTGCCGCGGCATCCAGTTCGCGAACCCGGTGCAGCGCGAGCGCGCGCCGCAGTACCCGCACTCGGTGATGTGGGGCTCCAAGCAGCTGTCGCTGGCGTACTCGGCCCAGTACGCCCAGTACGCAGGTGAGACGAAGGCCGAACCATGCATCTGTAGCCCCTTAAGTTGCACGTCACGAGCGCGCGCCGCAGTACCCGCACTCGGTGATGTGGGGCTCCAAGCAGCTGTCGCTGGCGTACTCGGCCCAGTACGCCCAGTACGCAGGTGAGACGAAGGCCGAACCATGCATCTGTAGCCCCTTAAGTTGCACGTCACGAGCGCGCGCCGCAGTACCCGCACTCGGTGATGTGGGGCTCCAAGCAGCTGTCGCTGGCGTACTCGGCCCAGTACGCAGGTGAGACGAAGGCCGAACCATGCATCTGTAGCCCCTTAAGTTGCACGTCACGAGCGCGCGCCGCAGTACCCGCACTCGGTGATGTGGGGCTCCAAGCAGCTGTCGCTGGCGTACTCGGCCCAGTACGCCCAGTACGCAGGTGAGACGAACGCCGAACTATGCATCTGTAGCCCCCTTAAGTTGCACTGGTTGCGACTTGCTGTTTGGTTCTAGCCAGGCGCTCATCAAGATACTGGAAGCCGTTTACTGGAATTAGATCCACCCATTTGTGCTATTTATCGATTTACAAAGACTGGTACCGCCATCTAGAGGAGCGGCCGCGTCCCTAGATGGCGGTACCAGTCTCTATAAATGGATAAAGATCACAAATGGGTGGATCTCATTCCAGTAAACGGCTCACTTGAAGAGCGCCTGGCTAGAACCAAACAGCAAAATGCAACCAGTGGAATTTAAGGGGCTACACATCGACCGACATGCCTTAGAAATTAGTACTAGACAGGCCGAAAGCCGACGCTCGAGATGCCGAGGCCCATCAATGCACCGGCAGGACTTGGGAATTAACATGCGTACCCTAGTCATGCGGGGCTCAGGTGAGTTTGCTGAAGGCCGAATCTTGCACCGACAGACTGTATGGGGTTAATCTAGCTCAACAGAGACCTTGCTGTTAATAATTTTGTAATTATTTATTCCTGCTTATTAATCATAATAATAATTAAAAAAATATATTAGTTAAGCACAACCAATTTTAAAAGAGATCTAGAAATCAATCTGTGGTAGTTTCTATGCCCTTCTCTTCCACAGTGGTCCAATGTAGAGAAGAGGCAAAAAATGACGTTTGCTAAGTATATGTAAATATCTACAGTAATAAAGTACTTTGACTTTGACTTTGAAAGTCCTCAGATTTGTAAGCAAGACGAAAGCCGAGACTCGCAATAACAGATTCCGCCGAAACGCAAAATAACTCTGGATTTACGATAACGGTGTTTAAATACACTTTGCACAAAGGCGGGCTTAAATCTTAAACTGTTTCTTCCGATGTAATAATAATTTCTTAATTATCCGGTCCATTACCGCGCCTACGCGCGAGGCATCGCTGTTTCATCACCTTATGCCATGGTAATAAAATTCAAAACCTACAGCGGGAAATGGCTTTTCTAGAAATAAGATGAAAAGGAGGGAGGTGAGTTCTTAATGGCTGCCTAACAACTAGGTTGATTTCGCCAATGTCACGTGTTTATAGACTTCACTGTATTTGTGCACAGACTTTAGTGTTGATTTGTTGCTCCTTGCACTACCCGGGGGGACGCGAAGGGCTGTGGGTACCAAGTATCTCCCTCGGACGTGAGCAACTGCCTCCCTTCCTCCTATGTACAATTGCAACATACATTGCTTCTGGCCCGCTTCTTGACAATTGTCACAGTTTTGACAGGTGTCACAATTTTGAAAGGTCAGACAGTTTTGACAGGTATAACAGACAGGTCCCATATATAGATTGGTCCATTGGTCCTTGTAGATTCTTGCCGAATGCCTCATTTCACCTTCCAAACATTCTAGGATGATGTCTATTTCTAATCCTTTAGTTGGAAGTCTACGCAGATAGGACGAGAGGTCTTCTATGAGGATACCGGGTAAATATTAACTTTTCCTGGACATTTAGGCTTCTCACTAGCAACATGGTGTGGTAACGTATATAACACGACGACCCGAATAGCCGAGTCGGCAGTGACCTTGCCTACGAAGCCAAGGGTCCCGGGTTCGAATCCCGGTGGGGCCAAATACTTGTATGATGAGAACGGATGTTTGTACCCTAGTCATGGTTGTTTATCTATATAAGTATGTGTATCGTTGTCTAGTACCCAAGATGCAGGGAATCCTAGTTTGGGGCTAGATCAATGTGTGTAAATAGTGTCCAAGGTATTATTATGTCCAAGGTATTATTAACACCCTTCTCAAGGTTGTCGCACAGCCATTTCCTAAAGAGGAATAAGTTGCAACTGGTCTGTTTGATGGAGACTGTTGCTTCTTCCAACTTATTCCATCGAGAGCTAAGAATGCCTATTTTTCTTCGTAACTGGCACTCCTTGTAATTTACATCCAGACTTGCATCAGTTGTGGTCTTCGACCAAGTCTTAGGTACTTTAGGCATTGTTTATTTATTTTAATTATAAATCCACTTATAATAATAATAATAATAATAATACCTTGGATACTATTGACACACATTGAACTAGCCGCAAACTAGGACTTCCTGTATCTTGGGTACTAGATAACGATACACATACTAATATAGATAAATATTATACTCAGATAGATAAACAACCATGACTAGGGTACAAACATCCATTCTCATCAAACAAATATTTGCCCCCACCGGGACTCGAACCCGGGACCTTTGGTTTCGTGGGGAGGGTCACTGCCGACTCGGCCATTCGGGTCGTCAAATCTTATCTTATATAAGATACCAGCGAGCAAATGCTGAACGCACAACGTTCCGTTCCGCAGGCTTCGTGGGGCCGCAGCACCTGCACGCGCTGGTGCGGCTGCTGGGCTACCAGGGCGTGGCGGTGGTGGTGTCGGAGCTGCTGGGCGTCGCCCGGGGCCTGCTGCACGGCACGCTGGCGCAGTTCACGCGCGCGCTGCAGCAGGCCATGCCCAAGTCTTGTGTGCTGCCGCGGTACGAGTACGGGAGCAACGGTGAGTAATGTCATCGTCGTTTTTAACCGACCTCAAAAAATGGAGTGTTTGTATGTATGTATGTTTGTCCGCGATTATCTCGCGATTGGCGGAACCTGATTTTGATGTGGTTTTCGGAAAAGTATTTGTTACATTCTGGACAAGGTTTTGCTCAACTTTGAATGAAAAAAAGAAATTAATAAGTCCGATTATGTGCCGCCGCCGCCGCCGCCGCCGCCGCCGCCGCCAGAATATCTTGCAGATCTTGGAGGAATCTCGGGACAAATATCCAGACACAAGCGTCAAACTCACAACACCCTTCTTTTTCGTGGGGGGTTAAAAATAGAACCTATAAATAATAATAATAAATTAATAGTAATTGCTCTTTATTCCAACCGGGAACATAAACAATTTTGTTAATATCTTGATTAAATTAAATTACTATTTCAAAATAAATAAATAGGAGTCGCGTCCATGTCTCCTGCATAGATCCACGGAGTGCCAGGGCTGCCTGTAACATGGTGTTACCGGATCTGGCTACCGCAAGGGAACCGGGCCATCTGGCAGTTTATTTCATTACTGATCTGATCCAGTGAACTTCGTACCATCTAAAAGACTGTAAAATAGTAAGGCTGGTTTCAGAAGTGCCTAAAGAAGGTTTTTAATACTTCAGCAGAAGGCTGAGGAGGCAGCACTTTGAAATCACTGTTATGCCCTTGGTTATAATCTGAAGAAATCTCCAACCTGACAAAAATATTTTTTTTATTTGACTGCTATACCCCATAATCTTTGACATAACATTATCCTTTTGCTATTCATATTATACAATTCTGAAATTTTATCTAATTTTAATCAAACAATTCCAATACTATTCTATACATTATTCAAATTCAATTCCAATTATTAATTCAATTCCATATATTATTAGATTTTAATATTTTATGTTATTTTTTAATTTAATTTAATTGCTGTAATAATTTGTGTATTTTGTGTACTTGAACCTATTGCTCGTCTCTTTGGCTCTGGCAGAATATCAGCGTCACAAATTCGTCTGTGACATTGCTGAGTCAGGGCCATTTCATTGTCGCGGTACAGTCACATTGCCACATACTGATCCTTACTTTCCATATTTTTGCTGTGTTAATTATAATTATTTTCATTGTTTTATTTAATTTCTTTGTTTCTTTTTGTCATACTTCATTTTGTGTTGTTTGTAATTTGTTAATAACCAATAATGTGTTTGTATTTGTACCGAATAATTAATAAATTAATTATCTATCTATCTATCTATCATCTATCTAAATATCGAATCTGGTACATACCCTTAAGTGTTGCGTTGGCGTCAAAGTTAGCAATAAAATAGTTAGTTGATAAGTAAAATTCGACAGTAATTTACATGTGAAAATGAAGACAAGTGAAACTGCTACTAACGCCATCTGTCCTGTGCTGTCCTGTAGTAACTATATGCATCGCACAGATGTGGAACATAAAGTCCGCTACTAACAAAGAGGTTAAATGCATTACGTAATTAACGACAAAGGGGTTTGAATGACCTATGATATAAGTCTTCTCTACTTTCCATACAAATCATTTATTGGATTTTTGGTTGTTTCTCTGCGTTTTTCCTTATTTTCTTTTGGCTAGTATGTAATCGCTAAAAGATCAGCAAAAACACTTTTATGTTTTATAATAGTTTATGTGACTGCTACATAATGGAGGGCATCAATACTCGAGAGTGGGTTCATGAAACGAGCCGAAGGCGAGTTTCATAATAATATCACTCGAGAGTTTTAATGCCTAATTATGTACAACTGTACATAATTAGGCTGTATATGTAACTACATACACTAGTTTATCTACACACATATCATAAGCTAGCTCTCTTTGATGTGTTCAGGAACCGCATGTTTGACCGGCATTGTGGTTCTGCAGTTGTTTAGCTTGTTCTGTAGTACCAACTTCGGGCGTCGGCGTTCGAAATTGGAATGTCAGTACCAACTTCACAGACAAACTAGGGGCGGCATGCAGGCGGGCGTCGGCGTTCGAAATTTGAATGTCATAATGTGTAGAAAAATTGCACATTATGGTCATAATGTGTAATTTTTCAGATAAGAAATGAGTTTTTACCAAGTAGTTTAACATTATGCTGATCGTAACGTGCGGTTTTTGTACGCAGTAAAGAGGGTTTTTTGATACGTGTGTAGATAAAATATTTTATTTAAAAACCGCACGTTACAACCAGCATAATGTTAAACTACTTGGTAAAAACTCATTTCTTATCTGAAAAATAAGACATTATGACCATAATGTGTAGTTTTTCTACATATTATGACATTCAAATTTCGAACGCCGACGCCCGCCTGCGTGCCGCCGCTACTTTGTTTGTGAAGTTGGTACTACTGAACAAGCTAAACAAGTGCAAAGGAATTATCAATGCCACCATGCCGGTCGAACATGCGGTTCCTGAACACATTAAAGAGAGCTGATGATATGTGTGTAGATAAATTAGCGTATGTAACTGTACATAATTAGGCATTATGTAGCAGTCACATAAACTACTATTATGTCTACTCAAGTTTATGTTTTAAGTATTTTTTGTTGTTCTTGCATGTTCAACCTAACACGAAGGATAAAGGGGGCTTCGCTTAAGCTACCGCAGCATTTTGCCCTGATATTTGCTGCGCAAATCAGTATTTTTGATGTGTAGTTTAATATTTCCCTTTTCTTTTTACCTAAACCTACACCGGACTGAGTAGAATAAATGTGAATAGGAATTATTCAAACTGCTCGGGCCAACATTTTACGTTTTTAGGTTTTACATTATTTTAACTATAGATTTTTGAAGCGTATTCAAAATTGGGAGTACTTGCTTGATAACCCTCAATGAAAAAGGGGGTGTTATAAGCGTGTGTATGTCCCTAGCACTGTAGCGCTCAAACGGGTGGACGGATATCAATGCGGTATTTTGTCTATGGTAGTAGACTTCACTGCGATGGTTCTTAGTCTTGTTTTATTCAAATCGGTTTAGTGGTTTGAAAGTTATCAGCCTTACAAGGAAGCAAGTCAGCCAAATTTTAGACTTGAGGCTTAATTTATTATTTTATTTTTATTTAATAAGGAACACCAACAGGACTTACACCCTTCATACATACAAACACATATAAAACATATAAAAAAGAAAACATTCTTAGGTAACGCCTAAAAACTACCGTTACAAATCTAAGTACTAAATTTAAACAAAAGAGAAAAAAAACACTCATTGAGTAATTTATAAATAACACGAACAAAAGATAATAAGGTACATTTTTAAATTAAATTAAATTACTTGGCTACAGGCTGCTGCAGCAAAACTTTTAAATTTACTTAACCTAAGACTACATATATCCATTTCCTGTGAGTGTGATGAGTATAACTTAATGTAATGTATTAAAAATTCTATTGGGTATACTATTGAAACCAACATTGGTCCTGGATGGCCGTACGAAAAACTGGCATTGCGTTGAGGCAATGTTTGATTGACCGAGCGAGCGAAGTGTCCAGTTACGAGATAGGCCAAAAATTCATTTGTCCGTCTGTCTGTACTCGCCTAAAGGTCTCATTTGTCCGTCTGTCTGTACTCGCCTAAAGGTCTCATTTTTGATCAAATTTTGACGACAATTGGACACAAGTTCCTAGATTTATTTAATTTTTTCTAGTCGATTGCGATTTTTCATTGGGAGAAAAATAAGGGTAAAAGGTTCCCCCTTGCTGTAGCGTTAGTTATCGACGGTTTACAAACGAATTCGAGAGGCACACTAAGGACTTCGTCTACACAAGTTCATTCCATTTGAACCAACAGCCGTTCAACGATCCGTCATTTTGTCACCGACTGACTCATCATCGATCATCAAAGTTCTAATCATCAGCAGTTGTGGAAGACCACAGTAAGGGTTCTTTTCCCATGCAGACCAACACTTAAAAGTCATAAAACAAATGGGTGTTGAATGGACAAAAAGTTGAACAAAAGCAAGGGTTTACCGCCACATGCTAGCTGCAAGGGAAATAAGTTTAGCAAGCAATTTAGCTGCAGTAAAATGAAGTTTTGTGGGTTGCCGTTTTTTGAAGAAAAATAAATAGGGATGTAGCTAAATGAGTGAGTGAATCATTCAATAAATGAATGATCACTTAGAGCTACACGTGGCCTTTTTTTCTTAGGATCTCCTAAATGTGTCTCCATCTTGCGATGTGCTCGGCAGAGCATCCATATCTTCGATGTATAAAACAAAAAAAACTAACACGATTAACGAAAACAGGTAATGAAAAACAAACACAACGTAACATAAATTTAACAATAATGATAACAAAACCAACGCGCAGTGGAGAAAGCAAAGTTATTTGTGCACTCAAAACAGAAGTTCGAAGCCGAATGTGCGAAGGACAAACGAAACAAAATGGCGGCCAAGCGTCATCTTACCACCGTAACTAACAACCAGTACTACCAACTTGAGAGAGCGTTTTCTTGAGCGATAACTTGTATATGTGTAAAAGGATCAACGTTTATACAACCTTTTGTTTACATGAATAATAAATAGAATTAAGTATGATCATTATGAGTCAGTTATGGAACGATTAGATCTTCTGTGAACTGAATCACATCCCTATTGAGATTAGGCTGTCAATATTATTTTACGGAATGACATTAGATACGTCAGTTTACTGCAGCTGATAAAAAGTTAGAGTTTAGTTTGTAACTGTGCGTCACATCGGCAGGCGCACTGGAGTATTACCACGCGCAGCTGGTGGACATCGTGCAGTACTCGGACGCGCGCACGGAGCTGTTCCACGCGTTCCGCGAGCTCGGCAACATCATACTGTTCTGTATGCTCATCGAGCAGGTAACACTCCTCACTTCATACTGCTTCTTACTTACAGATGCGGGGCGCGCGTGAGCGCTTAGAAATGTCGCCGGCTCTTGGCGAGAATTCGTTGAATTCTACGTCTTCTCTGCAAAGGAATTCTCTTATTCGCTCGCCTTTGTACACTATTTTCATGTAACTCTTGTTTTTGTTTTTATACGATTTGTGTGCAATAAATAATTATGAATTATGAATCCTCGCATAATGGGGTTGGCCGGTGAAAGCTAATCATAGGTGGCGCCACGTGCATTTGGTACCTTTATCCAGTTGCCACTTTCAACGATCGACTAATTTCTGGAATTTTTTCTGTCATAATTGGTTCTCGGAATCTATTTACTACACAACAAAAGTAAATTTTCGAGTAGGTATATGATATAATCTCATGTAATTACTACTATATAACGTTATTTTGTCTTTTTGGCAGGATTTTTTATTATATGCGCACATGACTGGCGACTGAACACACTGTACTGGTAACACAGAAGCGTGACTTTGACGTTAGGGGAACCAAGCGATACTAGCGCCACGCCGACAGTTGCCAACCCCATTGAACGCGCGAGCAAAGCGTCTCCGTTTTAGGATTGGGTGAAAATGCTTTCGTATGTCCGGATGTTATCCTCTGCAGGCCGCATTTCTCAACTGATTCTCGTGATTTTTTGTGAGCAGGTTCGATAATTAAATAGTTGTTTTTTATCGATTCAGTTTTTGGAAATTTTTCAAAATGGCGGAGATGTGGGGGTTTTAAAATTTCAAAAAACCGCTACAGTCCAAACAGCTCGACGGATTTTAACAAATGAGGTGTCGTTGGATTTGTAGAGACCGTGAGAGTAATAGGCTATATCATTTTAGTGAAAATTCAATAGGTTGGATTAAAGACCGCAAAATGTAGTTTAGAAAGTTACGTAACCAGATGAATATCCAGGTGCTTCATAGGGTGGTATATGTTATTACAAGAAAGTGTTTCTCGCTAGGTCTACAGTTCACAGAGCCACTAGTCTTATCTTATCTGCGACAGACACGCCGTGTTTCCATTTAAATTTGGATTTTTATATGTGTGTGTTCTGTTTCCCACGACGTAGGATATCCTAAATATAAATGTTTAAATGCCAGTTTTCTTGAGTGTTGTCTACTGTTTGCAGGCACTGAGCCAAGAAGAGGTGACCGATCTGCTGCACGCCGCGCCCTTCCAGAACATCCTGCCGCGGCCCTACGCCGCAGGTGAGGAGGCACGACACTCGCGTACACTCACATACAAGCCTGCCAGGCCTCTCGGCTCCACCCCACTTTACCCTCGGCGAGGGGGAGAGGAGACAGCTCGATTAAACGTCACGAAGTAACCTGGCAGTCCCTGTATATGTCACCGTAAGATAGTCAAAACCGTCAGTTAATCAACTAACGGTTTTTTTCTCGTAAGTATGTCAACTATCGACAGATAGTAAACTGTAGCGTACTGCTTACTATATGACGCGGTAGTTGATCAAATAACGGTTAAAACCGTTAAATAGTAAACTGGTTTAAACTTGAATTGCAAACGAAATACCAGGGCAAATACTGCGGTAGCTTAGGTGAAGACTAGAAGGGGCCGGCGCCTCGAAGCCCACAAATAGTCTTCGTGTTAGGTTGACATGTAAGAACAAAAGAAACGTTAATTCTAAACCCTGTCGGTCTGGTTTACTATCGGTCGATAGTTGATCAACTACCGCGTTAGTTGATCATCTGACGGTTTTGACTATCTTCCGATGACATATACACCTACGCCGCAACTGAGGAGACACGCCACTCAAGCACACACCAGCAGAACGTAGGGTTTTCCCTACGCTATCCGCTGTACCCTACTAAAACTTTATTTTAGGGCCTATACTCTAAATCAATATAACTTGTGGAGGGCATAATAATATCACTCGAGAGTTTTAATGCCTAATTATGTACAGTTACATACACTAGTTTATCTACACACATATCATAAGCTCTCTTTGATGTGTTCAGGAACTGCATGTTTGACCTGCATTGTGGCATAGATCATTTCTCTGCACTTGTCTAGTTTGTTCTGTAGTACCAACTTCACAGACAAACTAGGGGCGGCACGCAGGCGGACGTCTGCGTTCGAAGTTTGAATGTAATAATGTATCAATATTCAGTTAAGGAATGAGTTTTACCAAGTAGTATAACATTATGATGGTCGTAACGTGCAGTTTTTGGACGCAGTAAAGAGGGTTTATGATACGTGTGTAGATAAAATATATAGTACATTGTTGTAGAGGTTGGAAAGTAAGCAATAGATGGACGAGTGTAAGGCTCGGACTTCTGAGACGAGTCCATCTATTGCACTTTTGTCCGAGATGTAACATAGTGCTTTTCACGACTACTGCGAGGAAATAAAATTAATTACAAAGAAAATTAATTTTTAGATAAATTTCGGTTTGGTCCGCCATCTACCGCAACTGACAGCACAAGTCAGGCACGTTTTTACCGACGCGACAGCATGACGCACGCAATTTCCGTAAAAACCGACGCGGCATGCAGCGCCACCTGTTGACATGTGGCAGAACCATAACGAAATAGAAATGTTGTTATTGTCCTGGTTAACTATTCATTGTTTTGCGGCCCCAGTACTGACCTTCTTTCGCCACATTTCCGAGCAGTGGAGTGAAATAGTACATTGTTGCCCAGGTATAGAAAGTAAGCAATAGATGGACGAGTTAGTCCGCGGGCCGAGCCGCAGGTGAGGTGACTGTGTGCTTTTCACGCCTAATGTAAGGAAATAAAACAGGTTGAGTACACAGTATAATACACAGTTTAATTAAAAGTAATATTGATATTCGCATTAGGGCAGTTGTGGAATGACAAGGAAATGTTTTTTCCCGGAACATTTATATTAGTATTTTGTGTCATTTCGGCCGGTATGGAGTGTGATGCCGACCGAAAATAATCGACCAATAGCAGAGTAGAAAGTAAAACCGGTCAAGTGCGAGTCTAAATCGCGCACGAAGGGTTCCGTACCACCGTTCAATGGAAGCGATGGTGTGCAGTGAATAGTTTGGATTTTACACAGCAAAATATTTTTTACAAAGTTATTGGTGCGCTTACTTTCACACTCCATGTACGTAACCAGGTGCATCCATAAGTTTGTATGTGGTATTGAAAGAATTGTTGTATGGGAGCCCCCTTAAATATTTCTTTTATCCTGTTTTTTAGTATTTGTTGTTATAGCGGCAACAGAAATACATAATCTGTGAAAATTTCAACTCTCTAGCTAGCTAGTTTCTTGAGATACAGCCTGGTGACAGACGGACGGACAGCGAAGTCTTAGTAATAGGGTTCCGTTCTTACCCGTTGGGTACGGAACCCTAAAAAAGTCCGCTAAACACTACATTTTACTTTGCAAATCTACATTGTTTGACTGTTTTTGAATTGTACTAATAAGAACTACTTTCTACACTCATTTCAATCCATCTTTGACCATATTTCCGAGCAGTGGCGTGAAAATGTATATTTAGTAGCTCCGTGGTATAAGCTAATAGGCATCACGCTTGCTTCTCACACAGGAGATGCGGGTTCGAAACCTGACCACGTACCGATGAGATAATTAATTTATCTTAAGTACATTATCGGACGTTCAGTGTTTCGGATGGCACGTTAAGCTGAAGGCCCCGGCTACTATCGCTACGTGGTAGTGGTCGTGAAACCCCTCCAGCAACCCGCACTGATGCTGGTTAAGGCCTGCGCGCCTCGGTGTGGGTACATCAATGGGCTACAATGGTTTTATGTGTCCACAGAGGGCGAGAAGCCGGAGGCGAAGCAGAAGCGGCTGGAGGCGAAGTACGCGGCGCTGCAGATTGTGCCCAACGTGGACAAGTGCGGCAACGCGAAGGTAACACATCGACAGACGAGCCCCGCTAGGCCGACACATAGAACGCCAGTTAGCACGGTCCTTTGAACTTTGAACTTCTCACGCATGGGATGGTTTATGATGGTTCTAATCCGATAAGTAATTGAAATTGAATTGGAATTGAAATTGTTTCTTCTCCAACTTAAACCTATGTAGTCAAACCTATATACAAATAATTGAGGTATTAAGGTCTAGTGATAGGTATGATGCATTGATTGAACATTGAACATTGAAAAGGCGTGAAGATATGTTCCGTTTGTTTTGTGTCTTTGTTTTATACAGCTGTCACTGTTTGTGACAGGTGCATTACTTTTGACAGGTGTCAATATTTAACAGTAACTCGTTCTAACGTTTCCATCAAAGCGTGCTCTCCTGTTTTTGACGCTCGTGCGTCTGCTGCGGGCTGCCCCTGTTCTCCGTGGTGCTGCGCCGACTGCGGGGCTGCCTCGCCAGATTGACACGGCTGTCACTGTTTTGACAATTATTCTTCTTGGAAGTTGTCAGCATTTTGACAGGTGTCATGATTTTTGACGGGTGTCCCTGTTTTTGACAGTTTCGCTTTGTTCCCAGCAAAGCGTGCTCTCCCGCGAAGGCGACTTGCTGACCCGCGAGCGCCTCTGCTGCGGGCTGTCGCTGTTCTCCGTGGTGCTGCGCCGGCTGCGGGGCTGCCTCGCCGCCGCGCCGTGGCCCGCGCCGCCGCAGCCGCCGCACCAGGCGCCCGTGCACACTGACGCCACGACGGAGTTCCACAGGTGACGTGGCAGACAGACAGACACACACACTCACACGGACCTGACGACACGACGGAGCTCCACAGGTGACGTGACAGACAGACAGACACACACACTCACACGGACCTGACTACACGACGGAGCTCCACAGGTGACGTGGCAGACAGACAGACACACACACTCACACGGACCTGACGCCACGATGGAGTTCCACAGGTGACGTGGCAGACAGACAGACACACACACTCACACGGACCTGACGACACGTCGGAGTTCCACAGGTGACGTGGCAGACAGACAGACACACACACTCACACGGACCTGACGACACGACGGAGTTCCACAGGTGACGTGACAGACAGACAGACACACACACTCACACGGACCTGACTACACGACGGAGCTCCACAGGTGACGTGACAGACAGACAGACACACACACTCACACGGACCTGACTACACGACGGAGTTCCACAGGTGACGTGGCAGACAGACAGACACACACACTCACACGGACCTGACGACACGACGGAGTTCCACAGGTGACGTGGCAGACAGACAGACACACACACACTCACACGGACCTGACGACACGACGGAGTTCCACAGGTGACGTGGCAGACAGACAGACACACACACTCACACGGACCTGACGACACGACGGAGTTCCACAGGTGACGTGGCAGACAGACAGACACACACACTCACACGGACCTGACGACACGACGGAGTTCCACAGGTGACGTGACAGACAGACAGACACACACACTCACACGGACCTGACTACACGACGGAGCTCCACAGGTGACGTGACAGACAGACAGACACACACACTCACACGGACCTGACGACACGACGGAGTTCCACAGGTGACGTGGCAGACAGACAGACACACACTCACACGGACCTGACGACACGACGGAGTTCCACAGGTGACGTGACAGACAGACAGACACACACACTCACACGGACCTGACGACACGACGGAGTTCCACAGGTGACGTGGCAGACAGACAGACACACACACTCACACGGACCTGACGACACGACGGAGTTCCACAGGTGACGTGGCAGTCAGACAGACACACACTCACACGGACCTGACGACACGACGGAGTTCCACAGGTGACGTGACAGACAGACAGACACACACTCACACGGACCTGACGACACGACTGAGTTCCACAGGTGACGTGGCAGACAGACAGACACACACACTCACACGGAACTGACTACACGACTGAGTTCCACAGGTGACGTGGCAGACAGACAGACACACACACTCACACAGACCTGACGACACGACTGAGTTCCATAGGTAGCGCCACATACACACGAAGACACAGACACTTCGTTGCCGATTTGCAACGATTTGCCGACCAGGCGACCGTTCACACACACGACGCTACGAAGTTCTATAGGTGTAAATACACATAGATACACAGAAATATTAACAACACACATTACACGTACAGTCTCAGTCGCCTGTGCCCCTGACGCCGCGAGACAAACAAACAGATTGTGGACACTATAGTATACATCATGCAGTCGCGAAACCTGTTTTACCGGGTAGACATATTAACATACACATGCACATATTAACATTCACACACACACACAACACGCAAACGCACATACATACACACACACAATCTGGGAACATGTGTGAAGTTTTATAATTGTTTACAAAATGGCTAGCAAATATTAGAATTGAATATCCAGAATTGAATATCCAGCAGCAAAAAGACAGCATTTGATTATGATGACACATACTAGTTTTTTATAGAAGTCATAAACAAAATTAACGTTTTGACGATTCCTGTTTACTGTTTAGTAGGTATCTATTTTGACTAGCAGTCCAATACTGAATACTACGCCACAAAGTTTTGGTTCCCGAGAGGAATGCGTTTCCCCTCCTCTCGCTCACACTCGCCCTCAACGCAACGTAAGACAGTGAAGGAAGCCACGTCAGCAGAGCGAGGAGCCAAGTTAACTATGGCCTGTAGCACTACAATATGCTCGACGACCCGAATGGCTGAGTCGGCAGTGACCCTGCCTGCAAAGCCAAGGGTCCCGGGTTCGAGTCCCGGTGGGGGCAAATATTTGTTTGATGAGAACGGATGTTTGTACCCTAGTCATGGTTGTTTATCTATCTAAGTATAATATTTATCTATATAAGTATGTGTATCGTTGTCTAGTACCCAAGATGCAGGGAATCCTAGTTTGGGGCTAGATCAATTACACATAGTGATCTATGATTGATATGATATGATTAATAGTGTCCAATGTTTTATTATTAATATATGTGTGTTGGCTTCCCAAATAAATAAAATAAAAAATAAATAAAAATATAGTGTGGTTCTGTTGTGATTGCAGGCTGTGGTCGGCGCTCCAGTTCCTGTACTGCATCCCGCTCGGCGACACACAGTTCACTGTCGAGTGAGTCACCTCTCAGTCATCATCAACATCATCATCATATCGCCCTGTTACCCTTGGCGAGGGCTTAGAGCTCTCAGCACTGTTTTACAGCAATAACTGTAAACATTTAACCACCACCCACACATAAATGAAACGACAACTACTTAAATTTTCGACGGTTTAAAAGTTATCAGCCGAAATAGGCAACCAGTGAACCACATTTTAGCCGTAAGGCTTCATTAATGTCTCGAGGGTGTAGTATAGCAGTTTATCTACACACGTATCATAAACCCTCTTTACTGCGTCCAAAAACCACACGTTACGATCAGCATGATGTTAAACTACTTGGTAAAAACTCATTTCTTATATGAAAAAATATTTTACGAATATTTTTTGAAACGTAATTTTTCTTCATATTATGACATTCAAATTTCAAACGCCGACGCCCGCCTGCGTGCCGCCCCTACTTTGTTTGTGAAGTTGGTACTACAAATAAGTGCTAAGGAATTATCAATGCCACCATGCCGTACGAACATGCGGTTCCTGAACACATCAAAGAGAGAGCTTATGATATGTGTGTAGATAAACTAGTGTATGTAACTGTACATAATAAGGCATTATGTAGCAGTCACATAAACTACTATTATGTGATTGTTACATAATGAAAGGTTAATACCTCTGAACGCTTGGCATCATCATATGATGACATTTGCCCGTTACATGTTTTGAATTTTATGAGGTTCGAAATCGCGATGCCTCATAATCAGGTCCAGGCGTTGACAAGTTGAAATACGAGTGTGGGTTCATGAAACGAGGTGTTGACAAGTTGAAATACGAGTGTGGGTTCATGAAACGAGGCGTTGACAAGTTGAAATACGAGTGTGGGTTCATGAAACGAGGCGTTGACAAGTTGAAATACGAGTGTGGGTTCATGAAACGAGGCGTTGACAAGTTGAAATACGAGTGTGGGTTCATGAAACGAGGCGTTGACAAGTTGAAATACGAGTGTGGGTTCATGAAACGAGGCGTTGACAAGTTGAAATACGAGTGTGGGTTCATGAAACGAGGCGTTGACAAGTTGAAATACGAGTGTGGGTTCATGAAACGAGGCGTTGACAAGTTGAAATACGAGTGTGGGTTCATGAAACGAGGCAACAGGCGAGTTTCATAATAACATCACACTTGTAATGCCTAATTATGTACAGCTACATACACTGCTTTACACATATCATAAGCTCTCTATGATGTGTTCAGGAACCGCATGTTACGACCGGCATTGCGGAAATTTAATGTCGAATAGAACGTCATCTCAACTGATATTAGAATTGAGGTCAAATCAAATTGCTTGACTTTTCAGAGTTGTTCGAAATTTGAATGTGATAAGAACATCGAATTTGATGTTATTATGAAGCAATCATTTTCACAGATTTAGATGTTTATCTTAAAGCTGGTCGTAATTTCTGGTTTTTGAACGCATTATAAAGGGTTCATGATATGTGTACTCTAGCTCCGCCCTCCGCCCAGTCTCCCAACTCTGTACCTTCAGTTACTATAGTTCTTAGGATTGAAATGTGAATTGGTCCTATCTTCCCCGGTGACCAAAGGCTAATTGACACGAAACAATTTATATACCTAGTCCTTTTCCATAGTTATTTTAGTCCATAAACTTTAAATTACCGGGGATGACGTCACTTTTTAGGTGCCAAAATCCCCAGTTTGTCACTGGGGAGGATAGCACCACTGTTTGGCTCTTCCCCGATTGCTGTGAAAGTGTTGCTAACGCATTAGACGTAGGAAAGTGGCATCTTACCATGTGCCACTATAATTGTTTCACTCGACTGAGCAAAAAACGCAATAACGCGTCTTTTTTAAAACTGTAGACCAGTGCCCCGAACGCGTAAGTGCGTCCATAGAAATTCGCGAATGCTTATCGTCGCACCTTTGCGTTGGGAGAATACAATAGTAATCTTGAGAACAATGGCCTTTACCAAACACACCTTTTCTCTCGGAAGACGCCGCAAGTGCACCTATGTCGCGTGTCATACCATGAGATCTGCTCCTATGAACCGCTAAGTCGCTTTATGACTATTTCAATTTTCAGACGTTTGTTAATGAAAAAAACCGGCCAAGTGCGAGTCGGACTCGCACACGAAGGGTTCCGTACCACCGTTCAATGGAAACGATGGTGTGGAGTGAATAGTTTGGATTTTACACAGCAAAATATTGTTTACAAAGTTATTGGTGCGGTTACTTTCACACTCCATGTACGTAACCAGGTGCATCCATAAGTTTGTATATGGTATTGAAAGAATTGTTGTATGGGAGCCCCCTTAAATATTTCTTTTATCCTGTTTTTTAGTATTTGTTGTTATAGCGGCAACAGAAATACATAATCTGTGAAAATTTCAACTCTCTAGCTAGCTAGGTTCTTGAGATACAGCCTGGTGACACACAGAGATACAGATACGGACGGACGGACGGACGGACAGCGGAGTCTCAGTAATAGGGTCCCGTTTGGAACCCTAAAAACAAATCGGTTGGCTCGCATATACGTGGGGGTGCCTGCGGCGTCTTTATATATGGTCTAAGTTCGTATCTAAGGAAATCCAAGGCAAACATTGAAATGCTTAATTGCCTCCGAGACACTCAGTGAAAAGGTAAGAAACGCACATACGCGTCATGGGCGCTCAGCGTGTTAAAGCAGCTGTTTCGCAGGGAGCTGTTCGGCGAGGGCCTCCACTGGGCCGGGTGCACCATCATCGCTCTGCTCGGCCAGCAGCGCCGCTTCGAGGCGCTCGACTTCTGCTACCACATCCTGCGCGTGCAGAGAGTCGACGGCAAGGACGAACGCGTTAAGGGGATCGTGAGTCGCGTTCCTTCATTCGCTGGTGTGAAAACACAACTCCGACAATATATCCATGTCAAACCGGTATATTGTGAACTGGCTCACTAAATATCAGGGCAAGTGGTGGGGTAGGGTGTAGGTGAATGGTAAAGCGGGTCAGCAATGCGAAGCCCCTTTATCCTTCTTGTTAGGTTGAGATGTAATATGAAATGAATGTTTCATGTCAAAGTAGTGTCTTGTCAGAGTAGTGTTTCTCGTCGACCACTAATCTATTTCTGATATCAATCACAACACCGTTTGAATCCGAAAGCGACGAATCGTGTAAAATAATCGTTTTAAGATTGGTCTTTTTGACGTGATAACGTCTTATAAATCGATGAACGCCGGCTGCATGCACGAAAAAGCATGACTCATTGTCACGTTCCGCCTGAGCCGAGCGTGCAAGCGAAAACGCGTAACAAGCGATAGAGAGGCACGATCGGTCTGAGCGTTCACCTTATGACGTTATCACGTAAAATTATCGTCCGTAAACCTACTTTACAGACAACCAATTTTTATAGTTTGATCGCTATTGCGATTGATATCAGAAAAACATAAGGCTACCTGTATCTCCGACTTGAATCCGGATCGCTTTCATGTTGACAAGGGTATCTCCGACATGAATCCGGATCGCTGTCATGTTGACAAGGGTATCTCCGACATGAATCCGGATCGCTTTCATGTTGACAAGGGTATCTCCGACATGAATCCGGATCGCTTTCATGTTGACAAGGGTATCTCCGACATGAATCCGGATCGCTGTCATGTTGACAAGGGTATCTCCGACATTAATCCGGATCGCTGTCATGTTGACAAGGGTATCTCCGACATGAATCCGGATCGCTTTCATGTTGACAAGGGTATCTCCGACATGAATCCGGATCGCTTTCATGTTGACAAGGGTATCTCCGACATGAATCCGGATCGCTTTCATGTTGTCAAGAGTTTCTCCGACATGAATCCGGATCGCTTTCATGTTGACAAGGGTATCTCCGAAATGAATCCGGATCGCTTTCATGTTGTCAAGAGTTTCTCCGACATGAATCCGGATCGCTTTCATGTTTGACAAGGGCCTTCGCCCAATTATTATTCGCGCACAATTATTCTACCCGAAGCGATTTTGATTGTGACTGTAGGATTTGAATGAATCGCTAGTTTGACAAGTGTTAATACAAAATTGCAATCAGGTTCCGAATCGCAATACCTTTCAGAGATACAGAATTGAGTTACTCTGGTGCCCACAATTTCGACTGTGTGGACTTCAGAAACCATTTATGGGGATAAAAAATGCCCTATATGTCATTCAAGCTTATAACTGTCTTGTTTCGTAAATTTCATACAAAGCTGTTAGATGTTTCTACCCCACTTCAGCGAAGCTGCAAGGAGGAGGGTTATGTGTTTGATCTGTATGTATATACATATGTATGTATGTATATATATATGATGTATGTATGTCTGTTCCTGAGTCCCCTCGTAATTACTCAGAGGCTCAATTGATTTTGATAAATGGTACGTCATTAGATTCAACTTGATGGCACGGGTGTCACTGGGTATATAAAAATAGATCAACATACAGGATACTTTTTATCCGACTGCACCGGAATGTAGGTAACGTTATCTCGGTAAATGATATTTCCTAGGAACACGCAGATGTAGGTGCGGGCATCAGCTAGTCATTTAATAATTTCTTTATTGCCCAAATACAAATGACAAGATATACATTTGAATAGTGTACAAAGGCGAGCTTATCTCTAGTAAGAGATATCTTCCAAAAAACCAAGTCAATATGATAAAGTCTTCCATCGTGCACTACGATTACTTTTATCTTCCGCTCTACACTTCTCGGTTTTAGTAGCTGAAATTAGTTTTTAACGTAGACTTAATAAACTCCTAGACATTGCTCCCAAAATTATGTGCTGTATGTACTGACATTAACGACATCTATGTAATTTATAGGTCTTATCTACAAAACGTGCCTTGAGTACATTACTTTTATCTATTACAAGGTTGTGATGAATACGCAGCAATATATATTTTCTTCCGAACTGTGCCGATAAAAGCCGAGAAGTGTCGAACAGTAAAGAAATAATAATGTTCAGGCTTCTCAGCACCTAATGACCTCGTAGGGGCCCATCAGCTACGAGGTAGCGTAGCGATCAGTTGCCAAGAAGTGTGAACGTCGGCGCTTCACCGAGCTATTAATTATTGGAGTCGATCTAACCTGGTCTGTGCTTCGGTCCCGTCAACCTCCTGTCTCTCTGCAAGGCCCGGGTGCACCCTAGGCTCTTCTTGGTAGACAGGTTCTTCAGCCAACCTCCTGTGTGACTGGCGGGCCAGCCTCGATCAGCACAGTGTTCCAACACAGGTTATGTTACGTGGTAAAAAACCAATCGGCCACGTAAATGCGAACTTTATCTGGTTCGGGGAACCACAACACACTCAGCTATATAGACAATCCTGAGGGAACCTCGAATACATTCCAGATGGACTGCGATTTAATTTCAATACCCTATCCAAAACGCGTTTACATTGCGAGGGCTTTCGTCTGTCAGTTGTCAAAAACTGCAAGGTTGGCAGCAACGTCAAATTCAAAATGGCCGTTCCGAAACCATCGATCGAATATCGATTTGGAATCGAACAAATAATTTTATTGTTACTAAAAGTCTTTTGATTGCTACTGGTTCCATACAAGGACAAATACTCGCCCTCGTAACTGATTTCGTAAAAAAAAAACCTCCCATTACTAATCTTCTGAATATTTTTATATTTATAACAAAGAAATGTCATTGGCCAGTACTAGGTTTTGGCCAATAAATTACTGGCCAATGACATTGTTTTGTTTAAAAAAACACAAGATGCAATGCAAACAATTTAGTTAGTACTTGTTCGCAACTGGTTTCGTACAGTATCGGTTCGCAGCTGGTTACGAACCACCGGTTATGTACGCGACCGAAACGGAAATCGGTCTTACCTTGTCCTAACGTCTCCTTCCAGCCCCTCAAGCGCATGGTGGATCGCATCCGCCGCTTCCAGGTGCTCAACAGCCAGATCTTCTCCGTGCTGGCGCGGCACATGGCGGGCGACGAGGAGCGCGCCGGCGTTGAGCAGGTGCGCTGCTTCCCGCCGCCGAGCGCACCTAACCTCAACTAGGCGATCTCAACCTCAAGTAGGTTCGTAGGGTGCCTGAACTCAACTAGGTTCGCTTAACCTCAACTAGGTTCGTAGGCGCGCCTGAACTCAACTAGGTTCCCTTAACCTCAACTAGGTTCGTAGGCGCGCCTGAACTCAACTAGGTTCCCTTAACCTCAACTAGGTTCGTAGGCGCGCCTGAACTCAACTAGGTTCGCTTAACCTCAACTAGGTTCGTAGGCGCGCCTGAACTCAACTAGGTTCCCTTAACCTCAACTAGGTTCGTAGGCGCGCCTGAACTCAACTAGGTTCCCTTAACCTCAACTAGGTTCGTAGGCGCGCCTGAACTCAACTAGGTTCTCTTAACCTCTACTAGGTTCGTAGGCGCGCCTGAACTCAACTAGTTTCGCTTAACCTCAACTAGGTTCGTAGGCGCGCCTGAATTCAACTAGGTTCGCTTTACCTCAACTAGGTTCGTAAGCACGCCTGAACTCAACTAGGTTCCCTTAACCTCAACTAGGTTCGTAGGCGCGCCTTAACTCAACTAGGTTCCCTTAACCTCAACTAGGTTCGTAGGCGCGCCTGAACTCAACTAGGTTCTCTTAACCTCTACTAGGTTCGTAGGCGCGCCTGAACTCAACTAGGTTCCCTTAACCTCAACTAGGTTCGTAAGTGCGCCTGAACTCAACTAGTTTCGCTTAACCTCAACTAGGTTCGTAGGCGCGCCTGAATTCAACTAGGTTCCCTTAACCTCAACTAGGTTCGTAGGCGCGCCTCAACTCAACTAGGTTCTCTTAACCTATACTAGGTTCGTAGGCGCGCCTGAACTCAACTAGTTTCGCTTAACCTCAACTAGGTTCGTAGGCGCGCCTGAATTCAACTAGGTTCGCTTAACCTCAACTAGGTTCGTAGGCACGCCTGAACTCAACTAGGTTCCCTTAACCTCAACTAGGTTCGTAGGCGCGCCTGAACTCAACTAGGTTCCCTTAACCTCAACTAGGTTCGTAGGCGCGCCTGAACTCAACTAGGTTCTCTTAACCTCTACTAGGTTCTCTTAACCTCTACTAGGTTCGTAGGCGCGCCTGAACTCAACTAGGTTCCCTTAACCTCAACTAGGTTCGTAAGTGCGCCTGAACTCAACTAGTTTCGCTTAACCTCAACTAGGTTCGTAGGCGCGCCTGAATTCAACTAGGTTCGCTTAACCTCAACTAGGTTCGTAGGCGCGCCTGAACTCAACTAGGTTCGCTTAATATCAACTAGGTTCGTAGGCGCGCCTGAACTCAACTAGGTTCGCTTAACCTCAACTAGGTTCATAGGCGCGCCTGAACTCAACTAGGTTCCCTTAACCTCAACTAGGTTCGTAAGTGCGCCTGAACTTAACTAGTTTCGCTTAACCTCAACTAGGTTCGTAGGCGCGCCTGAATTAAACTAGGTTCGCTTAACCTCAACTAGGTTCGTAGGCGCGCCTGAACTCAACTAGGTTCGCTTTATATCAACTAGGTTCGTAGGCGCGCCTGAACTCAACTAGGTTCCCTTAACCTCAACTAGGTTCGTAAGTGCGCCTGAACTCAACTAGTTTCGCTTAACCTCAACTAGGTTCGTAGGCGCGCCTGAATTCAACTAGGTTCCCTTAACCTCAACTAGGTTCGTAGGCGCGTCTGAACTCAACTAGGTTCTCTTAACCTCTACTAGGTTCGTAGGCGCGCCTGAACTCAACTAGTTTCGCTTAACCTCAACTAGGTTCGTAGGCGCGCCTGAATTCAACTAGGTTCGCTTAACCTCAACTAGGTTCGTAGGCACGCCTGAACTCAACTAGGTTCCCTTAACCTCAACTAGGTTCGTAGGCGCGCCTGAACTCAACTAGGTTCCCTTAACCTCAACTAGGTTCGTAGGCGCGCCTGAACTCAACTAGGTTCTCTTAACCTCTACTAGGTTCTCTTAACCTCTACTAGGTTCATAGGCGCGCCTGAACTCAACTAGGTTCCCTTAACCTCAACTAGGTTCGTAAGTGCGCCTGAACTCAACTAGTTTCGCTTAACCTCAACTAGGTTCGTAGGCGCGCCTGAATTCAACTAGGTTCCCTTAACCTCAACTAGGTTCGTAGGCGCGCCTGAACTCAACTAGGTTCTCTTAACCTCTACTAGGTTCGTAGGCGCGCCTGAACTCAACTAGTTTCGCTTAACCTCAACTAGGTTCGTAGGCGCGCCTGAATTCAACTAGGTTCGCTTAACCTCAACTAGGTTCGTAGGCACGCCTGAACTCAACTAGGTTCCCTTAACCTCAACTAGGTTCGTAGGCGCGCCTGAACTCAACTAGGTTCCCTTAACCTCAACTAGGTTCGTAGGCGCGCCTGAACTCAACTAGGTTCTCTTAACCTCTACTAGGTTCTCTTAACCTCTACTAGGTTCTCTTAACCTCTACTAGGTTCGTAGGCGCGCCTGAACTCAACTAGGTTCCCTTAACCTCAACTAGGTTCGTAAGTGCGCCTGAACTTAACTAGTTTCGCTTAACCTCAACTAGGTTCGTAGGCGCGCCTGAATTCAACTAGGTTCGCTTAACCTCAACTAGGTTCGTAGGCGCGCCTGAACTCAACTAGGTTCGCTTAATATCAACTAGGTTCGTAGGCGCGCCTGAACTCAACTAGGTTCGCTTAACCTCAACTAGGTTCATAGGCGCGCCTGAACTCAACTAGGTTCCCTTAACCTCAACTAGGTTCATAGGCGCGCCTGAACTCAACTAGGTTCCCTTAACCTCAACTAGGTTCATAGGCTCGCCTGAACTCAACTAGGTTCGCTTAACCTCAACTAGGTGGGCCTGAACTCAACTAATCGCACCCGGGTGCTAGGTTAGCTATGCCGTGGGGAGGAGCGCCTAAGAGAACCAAACTATTGGTGAGGAGAAAACGTTCAGCGCCTCTTTAACGTTTTTTGCTAAAACGTTTAAAAGGCGAGCAGAAACCATACATTTGGCGTTGGCGCACCAATTACGTTTGTTCGGGTCGTCATAATCTATTAATTATCCCGCAGAGGGTCAAGTAATCTATAAGAGCACAATGTTAACAATATATTCCATTAATTAAAATTACTGTCTAAGATTAAGTATTACCCGTAGTACTGTGTTGAGAGATTGAGACGGTATGTAACGATAAGTTAAATCATGTTAACGTTATGCCCGAAACCGTATGTTAGGATTAGCTGTACTAGAGTTAGATGTATGCTTTTATTTAACTTTCGCCCGCGAATATAAATCTTTGAACAATTGTTTCAAAATTGGGAATACTGAGGTATCCATAGTAACTTATAACTATGTTGCAATATAATGTATACCCTGAAACCTATATGATCAAAGGAGTGATAAGGACAGCTGACAGTCTGTGACCGGCTGTGTGTTCTGTGTATGAGTGCCGCAAACTTAGTGGCCCAGTCTATGTCACACAATATAATTTTCTCAAACATGCAATGAAATGTTATCGTTTCGGGCCGCACAACTCGGGAGTACTGTAAAGGAATTTCATACAAAATTGCAGGCCTAGGTTGGGAAGTATTTTTTTTTATTTTATGCTCAAAGCAAAGACATCAATTGTCGCACGGAAGTTACGATTGAATTTGTTTTTTGTAGAGGTGTATTTTTTATTTCATTGCATATGTTTGAGAAAAGCACTATACATGCCCCTGGCCGTGAAAAGGGCTTGCCGGCTTCGTATTATCCTACACTATCGTTTATATCTACTCAGCCGGCAAGCCCTTCTTTCCCGGCGTGTGCAATAATGTACTATTTATACTGGCGTTTGTAGTTCTTGTTTTGGCCACCGAGTCAGTTTAGTTTGTGGCTCTGTACTAGACTATGATCTGAGGGTGTATATGTCGCAGTTGATTGGTTAAAAATGGCACGTAACTAACTCTCTAGACCGTTAATTAAATACCGACGTTTAACCAATTCACTAGTATTTTGATTTAAATAAAGCATCGTCGAAAACGTTTAACAATCTGTCTTACCGAAAGCCGGCGTGTTGGAAACGGACTTGGTTAATATTTTTTTATATTATAATTAATAAATTATTATAATTAATAAATTTAATTAACGGTCTAGATAGTTAGTAAAGTGTCTGATTTAACCAATTAACTGCGCCATATAGAACGCGAAAAAACTTTCTTTGGCTCTGAGCGAGCCGTGACCTCCCTTTCTCGCAGAGAGGTGACAGCCCGCTCAGAGACAAATAAACTTGGCGCGAACTGTACTTTCAGGCCCAAACGACAGATCCAGTGCTGTAAACGTTACCCAATGTGACAAAGTAGGAAATTTTGCAATAACCATGTTTTGCCCAGAGGTAGATGGAGGAGTTCCTGGAGTGATGCTAATCTATGGTTTTGGCAGAGCGCTTTGGCGAAATTAAGAAATGAACCTTATGTTCTCTTACCATGGTCGTAAATGATGAAATAGGGACCTCTTACCTCAGTGGCACCATCTGATGGCAACACCTATTTGAGATTCCATTAGCATTTTAGAACCTTGTAATGTAAGTAAGAAAGAAAATGTTTATGTAGTCGACATTCAGAAAATATTTTTTCCGACTTCAGAGCTAAAAATAGCTTGATTTTGGGTTCTCATGCGGAAAAATTGTATCCTAACTCGTTCGAAAAGGCTTTTTACGAACCTCGCTACGACCCCGCCTTCGGCTCGTGCCGTGCTCGGTTCGTAAATGCCTTTGCGAACTCGTCGGAAATGTACTAAAGATATATTCATGTCGAAACCATATCATAGAAATGATCATCTCATGACCTGGCCGACCATTTCATGAAATGGTCATAATGGATTGAATTTAATAAAACATGTCTTTTTTAAAAGCATTTTTACTCAGCACTACCTAATATTTTTGGTGACATGCCTGTCAAACTAACACGAAGACTATTCGGGAGCTTCGCTGTGTTCGCTCCCTTTAGTCTTCACCTAAGCTACCACATTGTGTTCCCCTAAAAGATTTCTTCGTTCAAAGTTATATAATTCAACCATGTTTGACGATTTCATATGGTCAGTTCTACGGTATGGTTTCGACATCCATATTAATTAATGAAAATTTATAATCGTGGTTTTTCTTTTCTTACATTAGGTAAGCAAGTTTCGGTAGAGATTATCCATAGATACATATAACCTGCGTAATTGTGTAATCGACCGTCTGTTCTACATGTTTATGTATAATTTTATACACTTTGGTATTTAAATAAATAAGTTATCTCGTATAGATTTGTTTTATACCTTGGACACTATTTACGCACATTGATCTAGCCCCAAACTAGGATTCCCTGTATCTTGGGTACTAGACAACGATACACATACTTATATAGATAAATATCATACTTAGATAGGTAAACAACCATGACTAGGATACAAACTCATTCTCATCAAACAAATATTTGCCCCCACCAGGACTCGAACCCGGGACCATTGGCTTCGTAGGCATCGTTGTTTTAGTCTTACATTTCACATAAATATTGGGGATGCTGGCGACGTCTTCTTCTATAGGTAGATATTCTGTTGGTAAAGGCAGGCCGGTTAACTAAATCTGGCACGTTCAACACATACACACGTAGCGCTTGTGTAGTGTCTGTGAATAAGCCCGTGGCGTGACGTTGCACTGCATGGGCGTCAAGAATAGTCTGTCTGTCTCTCTCGCGCGCGGTCATACTTATGAGTATTAAGGAGACAGTTATTGTTTTGCTTTTGCTACTGCTTATAAATATAGAGTGATCTTTTTTGCATTTGTATAACGTGTCAATGCGTGTTATTGTGATTGTTTACCTATTTCGAGATTAGAATAAAATCCTATATTTTTTAAATGCTGTGTAGTGAAATGGCATTAGTGTGAGTATTGCGAACGTGCCAGCTTTAGTTAACTGACCTGTAAGTACATTAAGTAATACTGTTTTATCAAAAAGGCAATAAGTTTATTATTGAAATATGAAATCTTTCACAAAAGCGTTGTAACTTAAACCTAAAACTAATAGAACTATATGATAATACAAAAAACCTCCTAAGTGATAGTTGGGAGTCGCGCGCCGAGGTTTTCGCAGAAACCCCATTTTTTTTTGCAAAGGAATTACAAATTTACGGTTCACACATTTTTTTCCCTTACTTGTGCTTTAGGAGCTAGCTTCGTGCCACACTTCATGATTCCAGGTCAACGGGAAGTATCCTATAGGTTTTGATTCCCTTGCGAGCATCAAGAACATTTGTGACTTTTGATTGGTATAAGTTTGACTTTTCACAAATTCAGAAATCACAGAATTGAGTAATCGATATTCATTTCAACTTGATGCTTCCCGGTGGTCCCTGAGAACACCGACGGACAGCAGAACGGACAAACGGACAACGAAGTGATACTTTAAGGGTACCTTTATGTCTACGCGCCGCCGTCCCCGCGGGGAGTGGGAGACGAAGAAGTGTGTCTATAACCGCCGGCGCACCCCGCCGCGGCCTCTTCGCCCGATCGACTCCATCGCGCACACACGTCTGCTATACCTAGATTGTACTTAGATTCTAATAAACCAGCTTGTATACAGTCCACTCATTTATTTATATCATCGTAGGGACCCACACTTTATTCCTTTTAAGGTATAGAAACCAAAAAGTCAGTAATCTTCATTTTATATTTAAGACCAAATGTTATTGGATATAAACCGTGTTACCACAAAAAATATTAAACAGCGTTTAACCTCAAAACAAACGTCGAATCCCATACGTTTTTGTTTTTAAACAAGTGTTGAACAGTAGTTTATTTTTTTATGGTAAGGTCCTTTTCTTTCATAGAGGATATCCGCCAAAGCAGTGCTGATTTTCGAAATTGGTCTTGTGTATTGACTCATTTGTTCACATTATCTTAAATACGAACTTGATTTGACTAAACTAGTTTAGTCTCGAACGCGGCTCACGTCAGTTAGACTCCCCACAGTAATCGGTAACAATTCTCAATATCTCCAGCCTTTTCCTGCCTTTAATGTCATGTTCCACCACTTTCAACTTGTCGAACTCACTCACCAATCTCCTTATATACTCCATCTCGCTCGCTCTCATGCCAGGCAACTGAATCCGACTGTACTCTTCTCTCTTCGACAACTCTTCACACGTTTGTAAGATGTTACTTTTAAAATCCTCATCTATGTCTTCAATATTTTCGTTTTTGACATTGGTGTCAAAAGCTTTCTGCCACATTTGTTTTTCGCCTTTTTTCGACTTTTCCAAGATGGCGTCCAACTCCGCTAGCGATTTTCCGATATCGCAGTTTTTCGGCTCCAGTTTTTTCGCCTTTTTGTAGTACTTCTCCGCTTCGGTGTAGTTGCCTAGCATGACGAACGCTTTGCCGTAGTAGTACAGTCCCTTGCACTGTTTCTCCACATCGGTCACCCGTGCCAGCTCGTCGCACATGAGCAACACTTTCCTTGGATTTTGCAGCTTTGAATAGCACACTGCCAAATTCAGGAAAACGTTAGTCAACAATTTTAATATTTCTTGACTCTGCAAGTCATTTTCGGGACGCGATAGTTGTAAAATCGAAAGGCTTTTATGGTAGTGCGTGGCAGCTTTTTGGTAAACTTTTTTGGTGAAGAATTGTTTTGCTTTGGTGTTGTGAGCAGTGGCCGCTTTGACAGTCACCTCGTACTTCCGCTGCTCCGACGCCGGTAGCTCGTGGAACCTGGATCGGGGAAATAAGTTTGAATTATATTTATCGAGACACTATCAATCAGTCGGTCCATATTCACACACTGCGGGGTACAGGCCTCTTAGCGACGCGATGTTATTACTCTGTTGAGGAATTTCTTAACTTTAAAAGTAGGTGAAACCGGCCTTGGCTTTTGTTGTTAATAGCTGACTAATAACCGATTTCACCAACAATCCCTATTTTTAGGGGACACTTTATTTCTTTCAGGGGCCACCTAGCGGTTGTTTCGATTTTCCCTAAGTGTAAGAGACATCTAGGCTCCTTGGGCACCCCCTAAATATAAGAGTCCGGCCACCGAAACAATCGCTAGTCAGCTAAGAAAAAGAGCTAAGTGTCCCTTAACTGTTGGTGAAATCGGGCTCAAGGCGTTCTATTTGTATAATGATATTAGAACCTTTTTACCTTTGTCTTAGCAAATTTTCTTATTTCTTACTAATTAATATGTTGCGATGGTGTCGAGGTACAAGTTTGCCTATAGTAATGCTTCATAGGCTAGGGTATGAAGGAGAATTTTGCATAAAGAGCAAGTGGCCACAGCTGCGGGGATGGTCTGGCCCACTGTTTATTCTAACCTAACCTAATCTAACTTAAAACATTACGGGGCCTTCAAAGCTTCAGGTTGCAAAGAGATGTAGTGGAAGTTGGTGGGAGAGACATGCTTTACCTGTCTCTAGCAGCAATATCGACGCAGTCAACGAGCGCCACAGTGAACAGGGCCGTCTCAGGGCGGATCCTCGGGGGCACCCCCCGCGGGCCCCACGCCGCCGCGGGCCTCACCAGCAGGGCGAACCGGGCCGCGGGCCCCCGCACCATCGTGAGGCCTATCTCGAGCCCCGGGATCAGCTGTTGGGTCCCCAGCGCGTACGTCTGGGGGACGGATCAATAACGTTGCTACTGGTGCAGTACAATAAAGAAATTACTAACAGATAATTGTCCCTTTTCTGCTACATAGTACCATCAATGGAACTAGTGACTCACTCGTGTATAGTATACTTCCATTGATGCTGATGATGAGGCGGGACGCCCGCTGAGCCACAGGCGGGTGATCGGTCTTCTATCGTGACTATTTCACCAAATTCCCACTGATAGTACCTAGTAGCATCACTAGAGACATGTCGTTTTTAGTACCATATTCCGATGATATGAATGGTACTATTGGCACACTGTCCCGTGGAACAAGCAAGCGGTCCAGTAGTTCCACAGGTAAAAAAATCTACCCGTGGTACAGTCAGCATCAGATATATGTGAGCAGGTTAGCTACTCAAAAAGATCTAGACATCTCAAAAAATCAGAAATATCGATACAGCCAAAGTTTCAAAATGATGTCAACATCCAAGTTAACTTTGAGGGTTTTGACATAATTTTGACACTTTGGCTGTATCGATATTTCTGATTTTTTAAGATGTTATATCTTTTTGAGTAGCTAACCTGCTCACATATATCTGATGCTGACAGTACACCCTCTCGTCGTCCCTTCAACTTTCCATAAAGTACCAGGGCAACAGACTGCTGCAGGAGGTTAATTCTTTATATTCAAAAGGAGCCGTCGGACGGGGACGCCCCAGAAGATCCTATAAAGACCAAATCGGCGATTTGTTTGAGAATGGGCCAATACGAGGTACCCGTAACCGGCGAGCTTGCATCAAGAGACTTATGAATGTTGACGAAGCGAGAGATGAATGCCAGGATCGTAGCAGGTGAAGGTGTTTAGTCTCTGCGTTCCCCTCTTCCAGGAAATAGGCGTGAGCATATGTATGTATGTATTCAGAAGGGGTCACGTGGGCACAGTCACCACAGCAACAACTGTCACAATAACATGTCTTGAATTTGTTTACGTACATACCTACGGTTGGTGTGTCTTGGAATAAGTAAATAAATGGTAATAAGGTGAGCGTGTGCTTTTTAATGCATCAGTAGTGCAAATGGTCATTTGTTTAGAAAGCAAACCCTGGACATTTTAATTAATATATATATAAATATTATATGGAAATATTAAACATCAAAAATACTGATTTGCACAGCAAATGTCAGGGCAAAATGCTGCGGTAGCTTAGGTGAAGGGTAAAGGGGGTGAGCGAAGCGAAATCGCAATCGCAAATCAGTATTTTTGATGTGCGGTTATATACTAATTACTAGCCATCTTAATTAGTGTAGTTTTTAAAGTGCCTATCTGTGCGTCACTTTAATCAAATGTCTTTACGCGCATCTCACCTTGCCTAATAGGTTTTAAGGGTTCGGGTACGGGTACGGGTATTACTAAGACTCCGTTGTCCGTCCGTCTGTCTGTCCGCGGGTCACCAGGCTGTATCTCATGAACCGCGATAGTTAGACAGTTGAAATTCTCACAAATGACGTATTTCTGTTGCCGCTATAGCAACAAATACTAAAAAACATAATAAAATAAATATTTAAGGGGACTCCCATACAACAATTCTTTCAATACCACATACAAACTTATGGATGCACCTGGTTACGTACATGGAGTGTGAAAGTAGCCGCACCAATAACTTTGTAAATAACATTTTACTATGTAAAATCCAAACTATTCACTCCACACCATCCCTACCATTGTACGGTGACTCGCACTTGACCGGTTTTTAAAGGTACTCGCGATACACAAGTGTGCCACTAGTTCCACTGGTGGTACCTACTGTCCAATGGTACAGCAATAACGGGGTTCTTGTGCCCAATTTCGCGGCTACTACAGTGTGAATGAGAATGAATCACGCATCAGCCAGTGAGGAATGAACTACACTAAGCGTTTCAGTGATTGTTTCATGGTCTTTCGTGGAAGAAACCATTCCATTTGAGAAAGCCGACATTCTGCTCTGGGACGCCGTGTGCAGTCTGTAACTTCTGGTTTAAATATCCGGTGTTTGGTGAAATTAGAGAATGCGTAATGTATTCAAACATAAGATGTCGTACACTAGGGATGGATAGCATTAAAGTTTTTCGACATTCTAGAATTTGTTAGAAGAACAATAAGATCTGGGGAGAACAAGAGAATGAACAACAGAAGTCCTGTTGAACCAACAGTGGCCTGGGCCCAAACTGTTGAACCAACAGTGGCCTGGGCCCAAACACTGGGAGCAGCGTTCACCAGCCTGCACCTCAGCGGGCGCGGGGCGTCCCACATCATCATCATCTTGGGACAATACAGAAATTACGATGACATGGGGTATTGATGGATTGACAGGGGTTATTGAGTTGGGTCTATGCTATTTGGCTCAGCAATAAAACAGTCATAACTGAGAAGGTATGGTTTCTCACACTTGCTTCTTTCTCACACAGGAGATGCGGGTTCGAAACCTGACCATGTACCAAGGAGATGACACGTTAAGCTGTAGGTCCCGGGTACTATCGCTACTTGGTAGGAGTAGTCGCAGAACCCCGCCATCAACCCGCACTGAGCCATCGTGGTGGAGTATGGCTCAATGTTATTCGTATCCGGGTAAAGGCCTGTGCTCCTCGGTGAGGACATTAATGGGCTACAGTTATTTATTGACTGAGGAGGTCTCAGGTGGTACTTCGTGGAGGAGGGGTAACATCACATGCAGAGCCGACCATGTACCGTTGTCTCGCGCTATATTAGGAGGTACAGAAACGTAGAGAACTCAGAGAAGGGGAAAGAAAAATCGTGTGTCTCTGCGTTTCTTTTCTTACACATTACACACTCACTCTAGGCGCGCCGAAGTTTTGCGTCAGTGTGCAGTCGAAGGGGACAAGCTCCTTCTCCCAGTAGGCGGCGTAGTGGATCGTGACCTCCCCGTCAGGGGGCACAAGCCCGCCCGAGCCTGCAGACACGGACATGCGATGTGATTACAATGTTGTTCGTTTAATCTAAAAAAATATAAATATAATCTATAGTACCATAATATAAAAATGTATTGCCGGATGATCGTCCTGTTTTTCCGCACCGTACGGAACACTAAAAAACATTTTGTTCACCTATTACTGGGGTGGTTTAGGAAAAACCGAAAAGAACAACCGAAACATTGAAGAAATCGGAACTAGTATCGTGTAGTACAGGCACCGCCAGGATTCTTGGCCTCTGAAAGTCGCCTGGGGTAGCGGCGCATGAGTAAAAGAAAAATGCATGCATGGGCGAGAGAGGGAGGTGTGGGCTCGCTTACGGTCGTAGAAACCTGGCGGCGCCTGTACCATGTGGTACGAACAAAGCCCAGGGGTTTGACCCTCGCGCATTCAATATAAGGATATTGACACCATATATTAAGTGATTTCGTATGAGAATAACTCGATAGCATGTATTTTATAGTGGTGATACAGCGCGAGAATCACCTCCCAGGCCATCTAGTAAACAATAATGTCAATGTATTCCAAAATTTCAACCAAACCTTCTTCAATGATGAGGATCTTCACATCACCGGAGGGCAGGCAGTCAATCATCTTGGTCTCAAGCTCCTTGAATGTGGAGTACTCCGGGGAAGCCAGGATACTCCTCTCAGCTGACTTCTCCATACTTTTCAACACTTCTGATGCATCACTGTGAATTGCAAGACAAGTTTTTTAAGGTTCCAAAACACGAAGGGTGCCAAAAGGAACCCTGAGGGGATCGAACCCGGGACCTCCCGCATCACAGCGCCACAGAGGACGTCGATTTATTGACAAGATTTTATAAATTTAAGGTGGTTCCCATATAAGAGCTGTATAAATTGAAGCCTTGAGGTCTGCATTCATCATCATCATCATATTCAGCCCACATCGACCCACTGCTGGTCATAGGCCTCTTCTCTAAAGCGCCAATCTCCCCGGTCCTGTGCCAATAGCACCCAGTGGGATCCCGACGACTTGATGATATCGTCGGACCATCGGGCTGGTGGTCTGCCCACTGGCTTTGTCGCTCCCGTCGGTCATGATCCGTCACAATGTTTCCGGCTGTATACGTCGTAAGCTTACTTATCTCCATCTTGTTTTTGTTCAGCTTCTTTTGAAATACTTTTGGGCCCATATTGTCCTCGATGGCCTTTCCAATAATACGGGTGTTGTAAGCCCTGACGTCTTTGCGGATCGCCTTTCTAACAGCCTTATTGGTGTTGGCTCTCTTAGGTCTGATATGGTGCGGTTTTTTATTACCCTTCTCTTGGATAATAGAGACAGCGGTTCGGGAGACAATTTTGCCTCCTTGGGCGGTCTTCTCCCCCCTATGTGCTTCTCGGTGGTGAATTTTAATATAGAGCGCGTGGTTTAGTGAGTCCACATCCTGGTTCTCTTCAATTAGCTCCAGCTGAAACTGCTTTTGTGAGAATTTGTAGCTTTCGGTCGTTTTCGGAGCAGTTGAGGTGATCAGTTTCACTCTTTCTTTGGGCGGGTTATACCTGAATATAGCTCTCAATAACCAATGGATACTACTGGTTTTGAAGTTTGCTAGAACGGAAACATCGGTTATGTTCGACTTGTGTGAGAAAGTATGTAGTCAATTTAATTTTTCGTCCTACCGTCGGGGCTGGCCCAGGTAAATTTTCTTGAGGGTCGCTTTTTAAATGTGTTCATGGCGTAAAGGTAATGATGTCCAAGAAAATTAACCACGGTTTGCCCTTGGGGATTTCGACTACGCAGCCCATACTGTCCGACCGACGTTTCCTGTTCTGCTGGGGCTCTTACTTTGGCGTTGAAATCGCCCATCACTACCGTATAGTAGCATGGGTTCTCTCTATGCGCCCTCTCTATATCCTCGTAGAAGGGCTCTCTATGTTTTCATCTTCTTTACGGTCTGATGGAGGGGCATACACTTGTACGACTTTGATCGCATATCTCTTACTCAGCGTCAGATTAACATAACATTCTCGTGGAGACACACTCGATATGTTTTGGACTGCCAAGTAGACTTGTGGATCAAAAAGCCGACGCTATCATATATAGTCATCGTGGCCTCTGTGGTAAAGCTGATGACCAGATGCTAGGCGCGTCAGGTCTTCGCCCTACCTCCTTACTTCAGAAAGGCCTAATAGGTGCCAGTTGATATGTTCGACTTCTTCTATCAATTCGACAAGCCTATCTGTCGTCTGTACTCAAAGACCATGTATTGTACGTAGTCAGGGTCATTGTATGTTGGCAGCCGGATCTCTGCCGCCGATTCTTAGCACCCTCTGCCCCGCCGTAACCTGAGCCGCTGCCGGAGCTAGGGATAGCGCGGCTGCCGGGGACGGAGGGCCGGGACTGAATTGCGCTACTCATGTTTGAGAAGGATTTTGGCCATAAAACGCCACGTGGGCCAGTGCGTCTTGGCGAGTCTTCCTGTCACGTTGGCCTACTGCACCCGAGACCATAAGGAGGCAAGTGCAATAGTTACCGGACCACGAGGAGGTGTGAACTCGGAATTGAAGCTACTGATCAGTCACCAGGAGATGGCAGTACTGAGTACAATCATTTCCCAGTGCGTGCTCAGCAGCTCATTTCCCCTACCTGCTGAGGTCTGCATTAGACTTTGAATATCCCAGCAACTTCGCAGAATTTTAAGTCTTCAGTGGCGCAATAGGTTTGACGTTGGATCCGGAATCTGTAGGGACTGGTATCAAAATCAATTTCCGACATATTTTTTTGTTTTGCTTTGTATGTATATTATTTTTAAGTTGTTCTTTTTTGCACGATGCTATGGAACCCTTGGAGTATGAGTCCGACCCGCACTAGACTGATTTTATTATACCCTACCACAATAACATCAAATAGCAACACACCTTTTCCGAAATGGTGTGGTGAAGGCACAGTTATGCTTGTGATTAGCTAGTAAGGTATTCAGCACTCTTGTTTACCCTCAGTTGCTTCTGGCCTCACGCTAGGATAACCTGTGTTGTGGCATTGTGAGAACCAGAAACAGCAGACAGATATAAGTATGTAAGTCAGACTCATAAGTTATACATAATTAAGAAACATTGCATGTGTCACAGAGAAGCTTTCTTTTAGATATTTATAACATTAAATATTATTTTGAGACCTGAAAACATAAAATATCTTCAGTACTCTAGGTGACATCTGTCCAAAAAGTTCCTTTTTAGGTTTTTCTGCGTCTTAGGAGGTTAAAGTATTGTCAAACAGCACTTGTTTTCAAATACTCCGTGATAGGAAATAGTTATTTTCAGTAAGGGAGCGTCAATCTTCTTCTTTTCTTTTTGGACAGAAAAGGAAAGGTAGTCTGCATAGCTCTGTCCGTAAATCACAACAAGTTATATTAACTTCCTCTCTACTGTCGGTGCTGCAATTTCTGTCAATAATAGTAGTTTATGTGACTGATATATAATGCCTAATTATGTACAGTTACATACACTAGTTTAACTACACACATATCATAAGGTCTCTTTGATGTGTTCCGGAACCTCATATTCAACTGGCATTGTGGCATTGATCATTGTTCTGCAATTGCTGAGCTTGTTCAGTAGTACCAACTTCAGAAACAACTAGGGGCAGCATGCAGGCTGGCGTTGGCGTTCGAAATTTAAATGTCATAATATGTCGAAATATTGATACATTATGGTCTTACTGACAAACTACTTGGTAAAAACTCATTTCTTATCTGAATATTGATACATTATGTTGGTCGTAACGGGCGCTTTTTGGACGCAGTAAAGAGGGTTTATAATAGGTGTGTAGATAAAATCATTTAATGAATTTTTTGATAGAATAGAAATAAAAGGAGGAGTGCCCCAGTGCTCTGTACTAGGACCAAGTTTATACTTAATGTACCCAGCAGATGTTCCAGAAGCCAACAACGAGATGACTGCTACCTTTGCGGACGATACAGCTGCACTGACGTCTCATAAAGACCCAGAAACTACCTCTAATGTGCTGAGAACACACCTCAACGAAGTGCATGAGTGGATGAAAAGGTGGCGCATCAAGGACTGCCCTCCGGTGAACTTCTTTGAGGACATGTTACCACACAATACTGTAGTCATGTACCTTGGATTCCATCTGGAGTGGAAATAAACATGGCTTGACCACATAAGAAAAAAGGGTGATGAGCTAAACCACAGATACAGATCACTGGAATGGCTTATTGGATGCATTCATAAATATGCGAACAAACAGGTTAGTGAGAGTGGCCGGTCAGAGTGTCGATAAGGGGGCGCAAGATCTGAAAAAGTCGGCGTCGAAGACCTCTTCCGGGAAATTCGGAGGTAACTATCAACCTCCAGAAGTAGCGGCAGAGGAAAGTTTAACTCTAACCTGTCCTCCGAAGAATCGTCGCCGAAAAGGTCATCGTCGTCTGCCAAGAAGACGTCTCTCTTATTCTTGTGACCCTTGAAATCCACATCAATGTGGAACTCCGTGCCCGAGAATAAGTCTTTGCTGAAACAGCGAAAACTTCGATGAGAACAAGTTGGTTGGCGGTAAAACTAACCAAAGTTTTTAAATGGAAGAGGAAATTACTTGAGATTAACGCCTTTCGAGAGAATAACACCAGTGCTGTCCTCTTCGTCCATGTTTTTATAGGTAATTTAGATAAAAAAGTAAAAAGTACAATAACTTGAAAATAATCATCCGATGCGAGCAAGCTCCTTGTGAGTATTAATTTTCCTAATTCCTTGCGAGCGAGCGACTATCTTTCAAATCTTTGACGTTTGACGTGACGGGTTTTTTTTTTTTTACGGAGCACCGCGCCTTGATACCAACGGACTTACCAATACCAATATTATTGCGTTTACACACATCAGTCTGCATCGATCGATTCCTAGAATGATGTCCCCATCAATACAAAACATCGCTTCCCTCCCACACTATGTTATGTCACAAGGAATGGAAACGAAACGAAACAAAACTAGTATATCTCTAAAGTCTGTGAACAAAACGCAAAACCAGCATCGGTTTATTTGACAACAAAAAATTTCGTAAACCTAAAATGGACTAAATTTGGTGAAATCTGGATACTCCATAAATCCCAGCTTCTTCTAATACCTTCACAACAAGCCACCTAACACCGATAATGCTCGAAGACGATTCCAAGTTCTGCCACATCACATCTTTACCGACCGAGATCCTGCTGAGTATCTTCACGTATCTGACTGCACGAGACCTCATCAAGAGTCGCCAGGTGTGTCTTCGTTGGAAGGGCGTGATCGACGGGCTGCAGAAAAGCGAGTTATTGTGGCGGGAGCACTGCCGCCGCGACTTCCCCGATGTCTACAAAACAGCGCGCTACAAAGCGCGAGTCGGTTTGCAATGGTATAACATTTACAAATCCCTATCCCTCTGGCCCAAACTCTCATCCGCTAGAGAACTGCGTGATGAGTTCGCCCCCGCATCGGTAGTTACCGAGGAAATTATGAACTTCCAAATCCTCCAAAATGGTATTATTGGCATACATAGAAAGGACTCAATTTGTTACTATGATCTAGAAACAATGGAACCATCTCGAAGAAGCCCAATAACAGGCAACTACTTATTATATGCAGAGAATACGGACACTATAATTATTTTGGCGTTTCAGCTGCATCTTCATGTCATACGCAAAGTGTTGCACAGTGCTCTTCACACAAATAACACTTCTTATTTGAATATCAAAACATTCCTGTTAAGAGAAAGAGAAGTATATTATGCAAATTTAGACGATGAAATCTATGTTGTAAACCTGGATAATGAAACTCTTAGCAGTAAGTTCATTAGGCGTTTCCATGAAAATGTCATGTGTATTGGGCACAGCAAAAACTGCTTGAATGTTCTAACTTTTGAGAAAAATATTTACTCAATTAATGACAGTGATGTAGTTAGTACATGCTCGTTAGATTCAGCGAGTAATTTACTGCATACATTGAATGAATATAATTTTCTGGAACACTTAGACTGGCGGGTATACTTCCAGTGGATGTATGTTCTGCAACACACAGTTCCGCATGGCCCATTGCGTGACATTATTGTGATCCGAGTGTATGGGGATATCGTCTTTGTAGGCTCAAACTGGGGAGTACTTAGGATATACTATGCACCATACTCATCTGGAGAATTTGACCTGTACAGTGCAGAGCCGGTAAAACAGTACAATTTCATGGAACGGCAGGACTGTCCGGTTTTGTCTGACTTGTGTCCGGTGATTCAGATTGACGTCTTAGAATCGGAGGACGGCCACACGGTTCTGGTGGCCATGCCAAAGAAGATAGCTGTTATTGAATTTGTTCACAATTTCAAAAGAACAGCTTCTTGCGCCATGCTGCCCTACAGAGACATGCAAAGAATTAAGATTTTGAGGATTGATGATACAGTTTAATTAATTTAAAGTTGTGCTAATAATAGCCCCGTAGGATTCAACATGGCAGAAGTAGTGAAATTAAAGTACAAAAGGCTTGTCAATATCAGAATTGTGTATTGCCAGCAGTTATAAATATTGTCAACTTCATATTCATCAATTGAGCCTCTGACATCCAGTATGGCAAAAGTGTGCTATGTTTTGCTTCTTCATAATGTAGGGACAGTTAGCATCAGATATCTGTCAACAAGCAACATACACAAATAGATCTACATCTTAAATAACTAAAAGTAAATTTTAAAAAATAAACACGCCTGACGCTGTCAATGAACCCTCAGAAGTCGTAAGATTTGCTTTACTTGCTCATAACTTAGAAGAAGTAGTCATCATTTTGAGACTTTTGCAGTATAGCTATATCTTGCTGTCTAGAGTGTCTAGATCTATCTATTTGAGTAGCTTTTGTGCTCATAAATATCTGATGCTGACCGTACACGTCGCGCCGTTTCTTTGGCTCTGGGTGAGCTGTGAATTGACCTCTCTTTCTCGAATAGTGTAAGGTGGGGTGAGAGAAAGAGAGGTGACACTCGCTCAGAGTTCACTCCGGGAACTGTGTGGGTAGCAGAAATAATAGCAGCTCACCCCGCGAACATCGTGCTGCCTAATAGTCAATGATGAGTGGCGGAGTTCCAAACGTAATGTCTTAAAAAAACCTTGAATTTTAGCGATATTTTCGAAGTAATTCTGCTATTCGAGGCATTTGAGACGAAACCAACAAAGAAGAGTCATCAAATCAGTCCAGCCGTTCTTGAGTTATAAGTGGTGTAGCTAACCCGACTTTGTTTTGTTTGTTTAGATGTCATCTTAGAGTTAATTTTATCTGAACTCGAAGACTTCTCTCAAATATTTTAATTATCTGCTATAAATAAATCCAACATTCGCCTTCAAAACATTATGATGTCAAATCAAGAGTTCATAACACAGGCAAAATTCGTAATATTTGTACCGCGTCACACGCACATGATGCTCCCGCGTCACACGCACGTGATGCTCAGTTCATTACACGACAATGGTAGAAATGGTCTGGCAACATAAACCAAGACAGATTGCCAAGAATAAAAAATGTCAGTTGAAGTACAATACTTATGTAACTCGGGCGAGCTAAGTTGGCACCTGCACCTGCACCCCGTAGCATGCCGACACCGCGGGGGGACTTGACGCGGAACGAGAGGGTCAGAGCCAGTGTTGCCAACCCCATTCTAGACTAAAACTGCAAACAAGCTTTCAAAAAGCTGTAGAAAACTGTAAATTTCTACTTACAGAACTATAAATCTACAGATTTTCTTATTTTGTATTATTTAATGGCAGTAATCAATAAAACAACATAATAAAGTAATAAAATCAACTTTAAATCTTAAAAAAATTACAATATGTCTACTTTTCGTGACTTCGTTTTCAATTTGCACATCCTCCTCATTTTCAGTTTCATTTTTGTTCTTGAAATCGTACATATTTTAATTAAATCTCTTTAAATGCTTATTGGTAGCATGAAACTCGAAACAATTTTTATATTCTGATTTCGTATGTAAGGTGCCTTTATGGTGGTGGTAGACAGTTTATTCCTAAGTTTGGTTTTCATAAGTTTTGTTTAATTTATTTATTTATTTATCCACTAACGCCACCTGTGCAATTAAGCAAACCGTGCCTTAGACGTTGCTAAAACCGAGTTGTACGGGTTACGCAGCGAATAAAATAGATGACGTAGTATTATATAGAAAAACTGTAGATTTGGAGGTCTGAACTAAAAACTGTGACGATATGGACAAAACTGTAAATCTACAGTTAAAACTGTAGAGTTGGCTACACTGGTCAGAGCTATGCGCTTTGTAAAGCTCTGTCTCAAACCGTTCGCGACAAACCCCGCGCTCGGCATGGTGCGCGCGGGTGCTGGCTCGAATGACGTGGGTGCAAAGAACAGTGTGTACAGCAGAGTAGAGTAATTCATATTGCTAGACTAGCATATTAATCTTGTATATTTTATGCAAACAAAGTAATGTCATTGGCCAGTACAAAAACTTTACACGGTTCCGTACCCGAAGGGTGCCAAACGGGACCCTATTACTAAACCTTCGCTGTCCGTCCGTCCGTCTGTCCGTCTGTCCGTCTTTCACCGGGCTCTACCGGATCAACCGAAATAGGTAAACAGCTGAAATTTTCACAGAGGTTGTATTCCTATTGCCGCCGTAACAACAAATATTAATGATTAAAATTAATTAATATTAAGGATTAAAAGTAGCACCCATACAGGAGATTATTTGTATGGCCATGTTCTTAGCCATTTTGTTTATCGGTGAACTGAACTGGAATCTCCCGATCTTATCGGAAAAGATCATTGAATGCGGGTATTGAGTTTTGTGCTTAGTTATTTGTCATTATACGATTAATAATTGCTCATTCGAATTATAATAAATAATATTGAGTTTTTTATCATATTTGATTTTATTTCTGTAAATAATTTCTGTCCACTTCCGGTTTCAATGAGCAAAGAGTTACGTCAACCTAGTACATAGTTCAATACTTACATACTACATACAAAAAACTCTTTTTCAATGTTTCGATGAAGGTAGTCCTACCTTCAAGTTTTAAATAATTTATTATTAAAAATTAAAAAGGTATACTCGTACAAAAGACTAACTTTCTCCTACTCGCAATTGACCGGTTGTATTTGTTCTCGCCAATGGCATTACTTTGTTTACATAAAATTTACAAGAGTTCAGGTGCGCGTTGTCTGTCTGACTTGACTTCGCACATTTACAAGAGTTTAGGTGCGCGTTGTCTGTCTGACTTGACTTCGCACATTTACAAGAGTTTAGGTGCGCGTTGTCTGTCTGTCTGACTTGACTTTTAGGGTTCCGTACCAATTACAGAATATAAGCGAAAAATGAGGGAGATTCAAAGAAAAAATATTAACACCAATATATGTATAAACATTATCACAAAATTTTAAGGTCAATGGGAATTTCAAAATGTCGTCGGTACGAAATTTTATTAAAAAGGCTGACTTTGTTGACTTCCCATTCCTTTGTTTTCCAATATTTTTAAAACAAAAATACAGTATTTATTTCCATATTTTTTTTTCGTGCCCCCTTCAGCTATTGGGAGCCCCCCTTAAAAACATATTATTAGATATTTTTTGACAAATTTAATGACAATGGCTTTTGTGTCAAAATGCTTATAGTGTGAAAATTTGAAGACTGTAGCTTTGTGTGGACTTCACTTAGACAAGATCAAAGTTTTATGTGTTACCAATTAATTTATTATTTGTTTTGTGTCATTATTTCAATTTATTTTTCATTTTACCGTGTTTAATTATGGACGTATATCTGAAATAAATTATTATTATTATTTAACCGTTTGGCTGAAAACCTGTGTGGCAGACGACGGACGGACGCACATACACGTGCGTGACACCCATAGGGACCGTTTGGACCCTTCGGCTGCGGAACCCTAACGATGAACCCGCGATTTTAACCTCAATTGCTTGGTAATAAACTTTAAATCCTATGAAAGCCAGCGACCCCTCCCGGCAAGTTTCATAGGCACTCTTCGTTTACAGTCTTTGCATCGATCTACCATTTCGATGGTGCCGATGTGTCTATGAATTACTGTATTATTAAATTACGTGTAGGTATCAAATAAATCGCATACTTTATTTATCAATGTCAAATGTCAAATTGTCCGTTTGACGGGTACTGAGTGCGAGTGAAGTAGTAAGACAAAAACGAACATTTCCGAGAAAATACGAAAGGAAAGGATTATTCACTACATCTGTACATACAATTGACAACCAAAATGAGCTTTTTCACGATTCTTAAAAAGTTTCTATCTTCCTCATTAACCAGTCAAATGCCGTATTGTGAAAGAACCGATAGTAAAGAGAGATAGAAATAGTTTAGACATATATTTAGTTAAGAAATAGTTTTGTGATATGACATAGTTTCTAAATTTAGAAGAGATTCTACTGTGCCGATCGCGCTTAATATATTTGGCCCTGTAATGTGACCTCTTTCTATCAATTGGGTAAGGTGGGGTTACCCAATTATTGAGAACCTTTCGTTCAGAAAAATATATTTGGCACGGTCTGTACTCTTAGATACTGTAATGAAGACCAGTGGTTATGTGGGTTATGTGTGTTGTATTTTTGTTATTTTGGAAAGAAAAATTAGACATTGGCAGACAAAAGCAGTTAATATATTTCTATATTCTGTACATATTAATAATCTTGTTATAATTTTGTTATTCTAATGTTGGTGGAAGGAGCAAGGTATCGTCATCACCATTTGTTTGGCAGACAGACCTACAGCCTGCCTCCTGACCTGAGCGAGCTGAGCCTCTCGCATCGGATAAGGTGGGGTAGGAGAGAGAGAGAGGTGACAGCACGCTCAGTGACAAAGAAACTTGGCGCGAACTATACCAAGTGTTGAAAATGAAATTTTTAAATTAAACATACTCAATGCATACAAAATATATTTCAATTCCAAAACTGTAATTATTGGCCTAAAATCAAAAAAAGTTTTGAGTTAAATTGGCCTATAGTACGAAGTGTCGTTTTTTTTTTTTAATTAAACAAACTGCATACAAGATAAATATTTCAAAACCAAAACTGTAATTATTGGCCTAAAATCCTATGATTATATTAAGGGAAATATTAAACTGCACATCAAAAATACTGATTTGCACAGCAAATATCAGGGCAAAATGCTGCAGTAGCTTAGGTGAAGGGTAAAGGGGGTGAGCGAAGCGAAGCGAAGATCCTTCGTATTAGGTTGAACATGCAAGAACAACAAAACATACTTAAAACTTAAACTTGAGTACACATAAAATATTTTAAACATAAAAATTGTTTTTGATGATCCTTTTTTGCTGTGTATGTCAGTATTTTTGATGTGCGATTAAAAGCCTTATATTAATACATAATTTGATTAGATTGATATAGTGATAGTGGTTATGTCGTAGCCATGTCCTAACTAAGTATATCGTAGATTCAGTACTATCTAATGTTATTTGTGATATACCTGTCAAACTAACACGAAGACTAATCGGGGGGCTTCGCTGCGCTCGCCCCCTTTATTCTTTATCTAAGCTACCGCACTGTTGTGCTCAAAAGTGATTTCTTCGTTCAATTAACGTTCCAATTCAACCATGGCCGGCCATTTCATGAAATGATCAATTCTACGACCGTAACAGTTATATTGCGCAAGAGATGCGCAGGATCTTTGAGGAACTATTGACTCTCGACTGTTCTTTTAAGATATTATCAAGTATCTGTCTACCCAACTACTCGGATAACGTGTGAGGATTTGGATATTTCAATGCAAAACACTACAATAAGCATCGGATACAACTTTAGTATACAGACCTGCACTCTCACTTCCATAAGTATGTAACTTTAAACACTTCTAAACTGTTTTAAGAACTTTGTGGGTACATACACAAATAAAGTGTATGAAACTATACAAACCCAGCTTCTATTTGTAAGTTACCAAATAAAAACCCAAAAACAACTCGGGTGTTTTATTCAATAAGTCCATTTATGACCATTCGACTGACGCTAAGAGCACCCGCAGACCAGAGACTTTCTATCGGCTGATAGTTAAGTCGGGATCTGAATCGTTCGGTATGTACCTATGAAGATGTAAGCAAGCGCTGTTTATGACGATTCGGAATCGCCTGAATTACGCTGGCAGCCCAACCAGACTTAACTCTCCGCCGTTCAAAAAGTTTGTGAAGTGCGGGGACCCATCCTCATCTCCGACTAGGCCTGCCCCTACTAGCCTGCGCCTACGCCCCGCCCCGGCGGCGTCTTGTCAGTGAGCGTAGTGTCTATGGTCCCTTCTGTTGAAAGATGTCAAATGCGACTTCCATGAATTGATTCACGAAGTTACCATATAAATTTACATACAGGCACATACATTGCTTCTTGCACGGCACAGGGTATCCTAGTGTGGGGCCACTCTAGGATACCGTGTCGTGGGAATACAAATTCCTTTACCCCCAGCCGGGGATCGAACCTGGGACCTCTCGCATGGTAGGCAGAGCAGACCATAGAATCCATACAAACTATCACTCAGGAAACTATAAGCTTACGCAGATAGGCTTGTGGATCTATACTTCTCCTTCGTCATTCAACCCCGGCCGTGGCCACAGTGTCGGGGCTGGGATGGGCGTGACTGAGCTTGTGGCCACACTTGTGGGGCTTTCGGACGAGTGTCGAGCTGTCGCAAACGATACGACGTATATGATATTTTGATACTAGACACTGCACTTATATGATAGATGTAGAATAACAGCGAGAGAAATTGTGTTTTGGTAGTAAATTAGAGTCACCGCGCCCGCATTAGCCACGTCAGTAGGGTCTCAAGCGGCAGTTGCATAAGTTTGGATATTTTGCGCCCGTGCAGGTCACCGCACAAGGCTTGCAGTGTGCCTTCGGCACTGTCCAAACGATTTACAACTACTGTTCACTAGCGCCATCTGTTGTCAAGTAGTGGTTGCTTATTTGTTCCACTATTCAACAAAATACAGTGTGATTATACCTTGTTCAACATAGGTGATCTCTGACAGCTATTAGTGTCAAAACACGCCTATAAAATATCGTATTTTTTCGTCAGTAAAATGTATAGAGACAATTAACATACTTTATTGGCAAATAGTGACGTGCTAAACTTATCGTAAGAAAAGTTATCGATCTTGACTTGAACAATATAATAGAATATTGATGATATTGTGTAAATAAAATAGATTGCAAACAAAAAGGTAAATGAAATACTATTAAAACAACGATTTAAAATAGTTTTATTTTTGTTAAAAGCAAACTGAATTTTCACACTCGCGCGCAAAGCAATAATAAAATCCCATTCATTCATTCATGCATGTTTCGCGGGCTTCGCGCGTGAGTGTGTAGTGGGCTTCTCCGCGCCATGCCGCCATCTTGTTTGATTGCATTGCATCTGCCATTCTGCCATCTTGTTCAGTACGAGTGCCAACGCCTTGTATACGCCACGTGTTTTCATTCAGTCTCCATTCGGTTATCGTTATTGTTATTAATTTGTTGAGTTTTGTTGTTATTTGTTAGTTAAGTTTGTTCTGTTTTTGGATACAGTATGTCAAAAAGAACAAAGAAAACTGTTTTAAATAGTGAAAGCCGGGAGTTTGTGATTCGCTTGCGCGAATACTTTGAACGCGGGAATCAAAATGGCGGACCGTTGTCGCCACGCAACACCACGCAATTAACGCAAGCGTGCAACAGAGTTGCTGATGCTCTGGGAATCGGGATTGCTACAGTGATTCGTGTCAGCAGAGAAAAGTATGGTGAGCAATCATCTGCGACGACGACAGAAAAACGAAGAGCAAAAACTGTCGACGCCCAATAAAAAAGGAAAAGGAGTGTTCAATAACAGAAATTTTCGATTTTGATGCCGCAGCAATCCGGAACCATATTTATTGGTACTACACGCGTGGGGAGTTACCAACACTCAGAAAAATACAAAAAGCTACACGTTGTTAGCCAGGACACTAAAAAACATCGGGTTTAGGTACAAAAAAGTAACAAAAGAAAAATACTAATGAAGCGGACAGATGTTGCGCTCAAGAGAATTGATTTTCTACGAAAAGTTAAAGGGATCTCAAACTGGGACAAAGTGGTTTTTCTGGACGAAACATGGCTAAACGCAAATCACACAGTTTCAAGATCTTGGACGGATGCCACAGCTAAGTCAACTACAAAAGCCCGAATGCAAAGGGCAAATATTAATCATAACACATGCTGGGACGTCGTCTGGCTTTGTGCCCAATTGTTTGCTGGCGTTTGAATCAGTCAAGACCACCGAATAGCATAAAGAAATGGATTTCGAAAGATTCAAAAAGTGGTTTTTAACTATTTTGGAAAACCTGAAAGAACCGTGATGAGCAATGCATCGTATCAATCCGAACAAAGAGATAAAGCGCCAACATCAAGCAACCGGAAATTGGATTTAATTTCGTGGCTGCAAAGTAAAGGTGTAGGGGCCAACGAAACGATGTTAAAAACTGAATTACTACGATGGGTCCGCATACACAAACCCCGTACTCCAACATACATCTTGGATGAGATTGCAAAAGAAAGGGGCCATACTGTAATTCGGCTACCACCATACCACTGCCAGTACAACCCGATAGAGCTGATCTGGGCTCAAGTAAACGTGCTTCTGAACACAGAAGCACGTTTACATCTATCACCATCGCTCGCATTTCTCTTGTTTGCTAAATAAAAACTCAATTAGATTTATATTTGTAATTTATTGTACTCACATAAAATAATAATCAAATACATTTTGATAGCAAAGACATACATGCGAAAAATCTCATAAGCCATCAATTAACTAACAAGACATCTCTTAGATAATAAGACATCTCTCAGCTAATAAGACATCTCTTCCAACAAGCCATGGTGTGTTTTATATGTATTTTATTTCTTTGTTACATGTTACGCAGCCAGACATAATACAACACCGCCTTTTACGGCAAATAAAATGCTGACGTTACTCAAGGATGCATGTGACAGTGTCACATCGGACAATTGGAAGAAAGACATCGACAGAACAAGAAAAATTATGGAAGAAGATTGGGAGCGTGACGTACGGTACAAGACTGCTCCAGCGAGTCCGAATCAGACTTTGATAATGGTGATTTGGGCTGTGAATCGATTTAAGTAGGATAAAAACATGTTACAACTTCCTTTTGTTTGATTTGCTTGAAACATTCAGTAACTTTAGTTAGAATATCGATAAATTATATCGACATTATCCCCATGCCTAGTAAAGTCACAGTGACAAGCTGTCAGAGATCATCCTATGTCGAACAAGGTATAGGTGAAGAGGCTTCAGTTTAGATTGACTGGGATTGTTGTATTGAAACGCTCGTGTGCTCTTGATAAACCTATGTTGGCAACACAGAGTAGGTACCTTAATATGTTGCCAACGAAACCTTCGAGAAAAACTTATAGTACACCTGTACATAGCTAAAGGTACATCTCAGCGGAATGTTTATATAGTAGTGATGCTTATGTATGTCTACGTTCAAAATAGAAAGAAGATTGTACAAGTGCTAATACCTAGTTTGGAACTGTTTTATCCAGCGTTTGTAGGTAATTAAAACTACAAAGAACATTTTAGTTTCGTTTAAGTTATTTATTGTACTCCCCTAAACAGAAACAGATAACTCATGATAGATCAATAATTTGCAAAGGCGAGCTTATCTCAATTAAACGCATATTTCAATCACACAACGCCCTGTCCACCTGTATGCATTTCCATGTGTCTCAGTAGAAGGGGTTTAGTCGAATACCCTCTCAGACATATTTCACACTGGTAAGCTTTCTCGCCAGTATGAGTTCTCATGTGTCGTCTCAAAGTTTGTGTCGTAGCAAATGCTCTCAAACACACACTACACTGATGCGACTTTATTCCAGTATGCGTTAGCATGTGATCTTTTAATCTGTGTTTCAGTGAGAAATTTTTCAAACAGACATCACACTCCAAAGGCCTCTCTCCTGTGTGAGTAAGCATGTGTTTCGCCAAGTTGTTCGTGCGTGCAAACATTTTTGAACACACTTCACATTTATAAGGCTTCTCGCCTGTATGAACTTTCATGTGACTGACCATGGAAGGTTTCTGCGAGAAAGTCTTTGAACACACCTCGCACTGGTAGGGTTTCTCTCCGGTATGTGTTCTCACGTGCACGTCCAAATCTTTTTTTCTGAAAAATGCTTTGGAACACACCTTGCACCTATGAGGTTTCACCCCAGCATGCACACGCAAGTGACTCCGGTAATAAGATCTTCGTGAAAACGTTTTCGGACATAACTTACACTGGTCAATCCCCGTGTCTGCGGGCTTCTCGCCAGTATGCACTCTCATGTGTTCTTGCAAAGCGTATTTTTGTCCAAAAGCTTTCGAACAGCCTTCACACTGGAAAGGCTTCTCCCCCGTATGAGTCCGAATGTGTGTACGCAACGAACCCAAATGTGAAAATGGTTTTTGACACCACTCACACCAATAACACTTCTCCCCGATATGAGTTTTCATGTGCAATCGCAAACTTTGATAACTTATAAAACACTTATGACATCTTTTACACTCTTTTTTTGATGGTTTTGATATCTTATCGCCAACAGTCAAAAAAGACTCTACCCTGTTTCGCGCAGTTTTCTTTTTAACACTCTTTACATCACTTGCAAGACCAAGTTGAGAACTAACTGATTTTCGGTTACGAAAGAGTATGTCCTTTGAATCAACATTCTCTGCTGCAATAGTTTGTGAAGTTTGGGTCGATTTCTTCGCATCCTTTACTGAACAGCCCAAAGAAGAATCTCCTGTAACAAGGTAAGAAGAAATAAAATAAAGCTTGGCAATTTCTTGTAGAAATAAAACGATGGCAACATTTGCCGACTACTGCGTGTTTTTTTGAATAAAATATTTGAATTATCTGTTAACACACGCAGTAGCCCGCTAAAATGTCACTAATGTTGCCAGTGTTTTCTAATAAGAAAACCCCTGTGATAGCCCCTCTCACGCAAAATCGAGTATTGAATAGTTGGCTAATAATATTAAATAAATAAATAATTGTCTAAACGCTCGTATGGCATTATTGATTAATATGATTATGAGCTATGTTATGTTTTGATAAGATTGAATTGGCACAAGAAAGTTAAAACACCGAATAATTTCGACAAACTCCATATTATTTCTTTATTTTTTTAATTATTATTATTACTTATTCTATATCCATGACATTTATAACCAAACAAAAACCGCCGACACATAACTTTGGAACTACTTAACCGATTTTAATAAAACTTATCTGCGAACCATCGCAGGGAAGTCAACTACGATTTAAAGAAAACGGCATTCAATTCCGTGCTCCAGTTCGACGGCTCGGGTGGCACGGACATACAGACACACCGACAGCGACAGGCGTTTCAAACTTGTAACACTCATCAAAAGGTTAAAATTCCAACTGGCTTTTGAATAAGTGGGCCTAAAGCTGCCATTCCGTAGCCAACAGTTACTGCAGACGACGCGCCGCCGCCTCACGACGCCAGTAAGACAAGACAGACAAGATTGTACTGCTTCCAGCATCCAACCTTCCTGGTTTGCTGGAAGAGATCTCTTATTGATTTATTTCTACTATTTCTATGTAAGTCTTGTTGTCTGTAATTCCTAATTGATAATTATTTATTGCATAGCAATATTTTACAAGTTACATTAAAAGAAAATTCAAGTACAGAGCCGAGGTTACCTCTAAAAAGAGATTTGTTCCAGCAAACAAGGCATTAAAGGAAATATTATTATAAAAGGGCAATTATTATTATAGGCAGTGCACAATAACTAGTATAAATAAAATGCCTATGTGACCTATATTATTATTACACATATATTATTTATGTACAATAAACTTGAATTATGTAGGTAACTATGCTCGTCTCGCTCACTCGTGTCGGCGACACGTCGTCTACAATAGCAGTCGGCTACGAACTGGCACCTTAAATCTTCCAGTCCAAAAATTATTACCAATCCTCTGCTCGTTGTCACTCTAAAAATTAGTTAATTTAATTGTATCTTTATTTTTATCTGAATTATAATTAATGTATCTTATGTGATTGTGATGGAATGATGAAATTTATTAATTTATGAATAATTGCCAATTTGATTGCCAATTGCCACCGTCAAAACGTCCGTATAACGTACTTAAGATAAACTACTTATCTCATTGGTACATAGTCAGCACCTAGATTCCAACCTGCACCTCCAGCGTGAGAAGCAAACGTGAACCCCACGAGACCACGGATCTCATACCACTCCCCGATTCGAGCATTTCCCAGTTACACCAGTTATTAAGCCTGGCGAGAAACGGCTCGTTAAGTAAAGTCGGTGTGTGGTTAAAATGCGAACTTGCTATTACAAATCTTGTCATAATGGGAACTTGTCGAATCGACACAACAATTAAAATGATGTGGGAAGTCGTCTTAATATACCTAACTAGCTGATGCCCGCCACTTCATCTGCGTGTTCCTAGGATTATCATTAATCGAGATAACGTTACCCTCCTTCTGGTGCAGTCGGATAAAAAGTATCCTATATGTTAATCTAGCTCATAAACTACCTCTGTGCTAAATTTCATTCAAATCCGTTCAGCCGTTTTAGCGTGATTGAGGCACAAACACACAAACATCCAAACATCTAAATATCCAAACATCGAAACATCGCTACTTTCACATTTATAATATTAGTTAGATTAATATTGGGTATTTACCGATGACCTAAAATCATGAGGAGAATGCCCATGGGTCTATGGACTTCAGTATCGCCACAAATAATTTTGTGTCAGTATAATATTTAGTCTACTAGTTACTGGGGATGTGTAGTTCATATATAAATATAATTTCAATGTAATTGTCGGGAGATAGTATTTTTTTTAATACATTTTCATATACAAAAATCATCAAAACTATTATCAAGAAACTGTGTTGGAGCGAAGACATGTTATACCGTGCCCAACTTAAATATCAAGTCATTGTCATTCATTACATGGCCACAACAGCCGACTGTTCGGTTTCCCACCAGGCAGCTGCAATAGTAGTCTTCCATGGCATTTAAGCTGCTTTCGTATTGTTCGTCACTGCTTATTAGCAAGTATGTGTAGTATGTTCTACTGCCGATGTGCCTGGACCTTATTCTGCCACGAATCAAATATGAATTGTTTGTTCTCATGGCAAGGGGAAGATCATCTTCGATTTGGTCATTTATTTCAATTAAATACGTTCCATTTTGTCAAACATGCTCCCCATAATAGGACCTAGCTTGTTTCAGCTGATAGGTGCCCAGTGCCTGCCTTTTTAAGTCTTCCAGAGTCAGACAGGGGAATCGTTCTAAATGGGGATTGTTTCCATCAATGGTTTGGATAGCTGCTCGTATCCTGTTCATGTTTTCGGTTGTTATAAAGTTGCCTAAACGATTGGGTAAATGAAGCCTGATCAAGGAAATGTGTAAATATTCTTCAGCGTGAGGGACGTCGACAATGACAGGGTGGAATTTATTAATTAGCGCGCAGCCAATTGTGAAGTCTTCTATTAGATGACTGCCAGCTCTTTTGAAATGTTCCTGCCTGAATAGCTTGAAATCTCTTTTCACACCTTTCATTCGGAAAAGTAAGTTTTGCTCCACGACGAGAGGGAACAAAATGCTACTTTTCTGTTCAAGCTACTTTTTTAATTTATTCATTGGCATGTAGCATTTACGCAATGTGCCAATTGAATACAGATCTTAATAAAATAATCGATTGTAATTTCATCGTAGTCGATTAAAAACCAAAATGTTTCAAGTTTGAACTTTAACAACGTTATATGAAAATTAATGAATTTTTCGTAATATTTAAAAAAAGCACATTAAATTATGTGTTTTACTGAAATCAAAAGTTATTGTAATATAATGAATATTGATATCCGATACCATTGTAATAATCGATTCGATAATTTTTACACATTGGTAAAAGTAGCAAAGGAATATTTTATCTGTGGTGACTTTTCCCTAATCCTTCACAATCCGCCATTATATAAAAAAAAATTTCGTTGTTCGATTACTGTAAAAGTGTTGAAAGTACAATGCAAAGTATAGTTATTTCATTATTTTTAGAGCATTATATTTCAATTTTCCTCATAGTCGGTGTGAAAAATTGTACGTGTCACTCAGGAGCAAAATTATTTTCGTTTTGGGCGTCAACGCTTGAAACCTTCATTACGCTCAGGATTCTAACTTAGAATCCCTCGCTACGCTCAGGATTCTATCGTAGAAGCCTTCGCTTCACTCTGGGTTCAATGTACCGCCCTCGCCGTAAATACATCATTTTGCTTTCTTGTGACACAAATAACTATTTCATTCTCCCATTGAAAACTTCAACCACCCATCTGGACATTGTAATACACCTTGTTGTATTCGCTTGTTCGGTTGTGAGCTGACGTTCTCTATCTAAAAGCGATTCTGGCATATGGGCATGCTATCCATATTCCTACAGTTCAGGAACCACATCTCTGAATCCTCTATCAAGGATGAATACGTCGCCTAAGCGAAAGTATGCTTTCATGGATCCTTCTAGATTTACAAACTCATGTGACATTATCGTAGCATCGTTCACAGTCGCTCTGAATAGAGCTATACAATCAAGTCCATCACAGCACACAATCATGAAGGGTTTTACCAATTTTAGGTGTTTGTGCAAACTGTCGGTTTCTTTCTGGAACAGATAATTGCTGCTGTTTTGCACATAAACATATGTTGCATCACAAATAATAATAGCTGGCTTCTCATCATCAGGAGCTTGCAAGTTTCCATAAAATCCTTCTTGAATTAATGTGTTGCGAGCTGCAATCTCTTGTACTGGCATAAGTAATAATCCCAAATACATTGGAACTAACTGTTGTGCCAAACAATTTCTAGCCTTTCCCATGTATCGCTCTAATGTGCTCCGAGGAGCACATTAGAGCACATTCTGCACCTGCGAGTTCGTACAGCATCCATTATAACCGTCAGTCTCTGAAACCAGTGACACGAGATGTTTTTGTGTATATATATCTCGCGCCACGAATAAAGAGCACTGGGCGACGTTGGCGGTAATTATTGAGCATATGTACAGGTATTGGTATTTAAAAGTGACTAGGGACTGCGCATTCAAGGCCACCGCTCATAACTCATGGCGCGAGTTATACCAAAGAAATAGTAAGCAAAGAGTTTCCTTGATCCTATGTGTATTTTATTAGCCACTGCTGGAAAAAAATACTGCCACTTTGGAACACACATTTGACATAGGCCACGGCCACACAATGCACGAACAGGAGGCGTGGCGAGCGAGTGCCATTGACATGAGATGATGTATACGAAAAAAAATACAGAGAGAGGAATGATAAACGCATCTGCACCATGTTGAATCTGTTCATGTGAAGTCGTTGGGTATATCCTACTTATCCTGCGATATCTATCGAAGTCCAGGTTAACAACAGCGAAAATCAATTGATTACTTACACAAGTGGAATTATTTTGAAAGCAAATTACCGATTTTTTATCAGTCTGGTAATTTGTTTTTATAATGATACCATAACACACACAAACTATTGAATGCACATGTTCTGCACATGGAGTATGAAAGTAGCCGCACCAATAACCCCAGCAACCTAGACTTCGATTTTGCCTCAGTGCTTACTGAAATACCTACCTGTAAAATAACGCTTAACAGACGAAATAATTATATTAAGAATTAGGAAACAGACCTTTTTGTTTTAGTAATTCGCTTCCGTTCACCACAGTTGCAATGTGGAGCCACGTCGATTTTAAGTGTCACAACACAGTGATGTCCATACGTAAAACCAATTGATACTATTTGAGTTTCGAAAATAAATTATGTGTACTACGTCGTTGTTTTGATGATTGATAGTTCTTTTCTTGGATAGTTTGTAAAACATTATAATCTTTGTAATAGATATGGTTTTTAGTGATACGAGTCTTTTAATTGCGGTTAAAAATTTACTACCGAGTCAATTTATATATTATACAATGGTACCCTTTTCGGCACACTCCCGTGAAAAACCAGACGATTGATTCAACGCAGAACTCGATCTTAAAAAAACTACTTCTTATTTCTAGATTCCTTATCCGGAGAAGTGAAGATTTCTTAACAATATATAAAATCATCTTAGATTAAAACAAGAATTATTGATTTTATGTTTTCGCGTTACCATGAATGGGCATTCTCCTTTGGCAAGAAGGAAGGTTTTGTAGTTGAGGCAAAGGAAAAAATCCAAAACCGTAAACGTACATTACAAAATAAAAACCGGCCAAGTGCGAGTTGGACTCGCGCATCGAGGGTTCCGCACAAATCGCACACAGTTTTCAGATTTATTCCTTTACTTGTGCTACAATTCCCTGCTTCGTACCAAATTGCATGATTTTAAGCCAGAGTAACAGGAAATACCCTTATAGGTTTTGATTCCGCTTGCGAATATCAAGCGATTACAGCAAAAATGTGGCATACATAGCAGGATTTTTGATTGCGTCGACATAAGTTTGAAGACCTGATTAATCGATATTATTTCAGCTTGATACCTCCCCTCCAAGCCTCCCTGAAAAAAAATGTGTTGACCGATGGACAGACAGACAGAGAGACGGGCAACGAAGTGATGCTGAAAGGGATACTATACCCGTCTACATCGCAGCGTAAAAAGAAGGGTTATGTGTTTGATCTGTATTTATATATGTATTTCTGTTCCTGGATTCTGTCGTAACTAATCAACGGCTGAACCGATTTAAATAAATGGTACGACATTGGATTCATCTTGATAGCGCGACTATCACTGGGTACATCAAATAAATAAAAAAATGGCGGATTTTGTGCGTCTAAAAAACATTTTTCAAGATCTCGAGTGCGGTATCAAAATAAAGGGCTTTTAAAGTCGTTTACGAAACCATCTATATAGCTATGAATAATACGAATTCGTTATAAACTATGCATCTAAAGATTTTTCCTAATATTGTGCTAAAAAGCAGGAAGTAAATAATTTAATTAAAAATAAAAAGCACAAAACAAGCTGATAAGACGTAATTATTGAGATTCGATTAAAAATTGTTATAGTACAGTGTGAAATTAAATAATATTAAAATGCCAATTAATTCTTCTGCTTCTTTTTGCTTTTAAGTGCACTGAAGTCGGGATTTTTGTATTTTTAGTTAGGTTATTTATCCTCTTTAAAGTACGGAACCCTAAAAAGTGATTTGTGCGGAACCCTCAGTGCGCGAGTCCGACTCGTGCTTGGCCAACACTTTCTTATTAATGAAAATGAAATAGTACCGATTTCCCGCCACACCTCAGTGTTAGACCATATTGGATAGGCTATGGGGTACCTAAAAGGCTATGGGGGTACCTAAAAGAATATGGGTTACCTAAATAAAAGCATATGGGGTACATAAAAGGATATGCCTAAGTTTATGGCTCAGAAATTTGATGGGACATACCTGTCACTTCCTGCTTCAAGTCACTGCTAGTCATCTCCGCATCCCACTCATCGTCGTCATCGTCAGCCTTGCATGTCACTCTCGCCTCTATGTCTAGCGCGGGAAGGGCGCGTGACTGCAGTCGCGGCGGGCGGGTCACTCCGGCTAGTAGTACTTTGGTGCTCTGTTAAATATACCGAATTATGACTAAAATAAATTACAAAGAAACAAACATCATCAAGATCTATCCCATACATTTCATAGGCAACTTCAAAAGTCTATTTTGGGTGACAGGGGGCAAGCCCATCGCGATATACAGCTATGGAGATCTAAAGGTTTGCTCACAATGTTGTTTGCTGGGAGAGATCTCTTATTATAGAGATAAGCTCACCTTTTTACACTATTTTCATGTAATTCTGATTTGTGTTCAATAAAGAAATTATCTTCTTAAATATACATTTCTTATATACATGGCATGCTTGATGCAACTTTAAGGGCATATTGATTCCTTAGCCCACCACTAACTGAACAAATCAAACAGAATTAATTGATTTAAAATAGAATAAGGACAAGAAATCACCTCTCCTCCACCTATCTGACATGACAACTGCTGCAGAGTTGTGTAGGCCGCACTCACTCTCTCTCTGAACCGGACACCTCGCTTCAGGAAGCTTAAACACTCCCAGCAGACTCTCGGTGGTGTGACAATGTCTTCTAAATTTAGCACCTGATAAATAATTGAAACTTTACAGCAGATAATGTGTCGCCAACATGAGTGGTTACCGAGCATGTAAGTGAGACAAGTTATCTATGCAACTAAGCTTGCAGTTATGGTCGGCTGCAATCTCGGGCCAAAATCTTAGGTTAGCAACTGCGAGTTTATTGTGTTTATCAAATAGAACCTTTCGGTACCTGTTGTATGGCACTATTAACTGTATGTTCTTGACAACTTGGTTCCTCAAATATTACTGAATGCAATATCATGGGTTCAAATCTGTCTATGTTGTCCATTTGGCTCTCATTTCTCAGCAAATAGAAATGTGGGTCAGTTTCGATAAGGGGGCGGAATTATCCCCTATGTTGTTATCAAGTTACCTTAGTCTGTCGAAGCATCTCAACGTAATATTGCGTTAGCGCATCTGTGTGTAGTTGTGTGAGTGTCCGGCCTGCACACAGACATGCAGCGCACAGCAGCTGATGAACAAATTCCTTGGAGTCCACATCCACCTCGACAAACTCGAAAGGCTTCACATCAGAACGCTGAACCTCCATCGTGGTAATGAAATGAAACCTCAGACTAGCGAAACTCTTAGCTTCTTTAAGGACTGCAGCGAGGAGCACTGAAGAGCTTGACCTGGGTGGCTGACGATGGAAGTAAGATATAGTAGCAGCCAAGATGGTTTATTCATTGAGCAATGAGCAGAATTTTTAAGATATCTGCATCACGAAACAAACCAAGCAATCAGCCATATTTTTGTTGTGTTGACTTGACAGTGACACTAGCCTGAGCTTGCCTATCCCTATATAGTCTGTGGCTTGCCTTGACTTTTTTTTTGATCTCTTGCATGCTTTGCGTTTCATGTGTCTATGTGGTAGCGTACACACGGTGTATTTACGGTTCGTTATTATTTATTTATTTATTTATTTATTTATTTAAAATTTGGAAAACCAACAGCTATAAAACAAATTTCTTTAAAAACTAAAATAGAACTAGAAAGCCAATGTGGCGAGATCCTGAAAGCTCGCAGATTGAATCGCAAGCAGTGGCTGGATCATGTTGCTTCTTGGGTTCCTACACAGTCTGTCGTGTTAACTTTTAGAGGCCAAGTCTTACCTGAAAGAATTTTCTCCTACCACACGTCCCTGCTAGTTGAATCATACCAATTGCCCACAATTCAATGTCATCAATGCCTTCGCTTTGGCCATGTCAAGGCTCAATGCCGCTGTAAACCCCGTTGCTTCCGATGCTGTCAGCCCCACCTAGGTGAAGATTGTACAGAATTGACTACCGACCCAACATGCATTTTCTGTTCAGGCAACCATGTTGCCACAGACAAAAACTGCCCTGAACAGGGCAGACAAAAATTAATAATGCTCATGATGACCCAAGAGAACATCTCATATGGAGAAGCCTCTATCAAGATCCCTTCATCTGGAAGATCCTATGCAGACATGCTCAAAGCCCCATTGGTCTCAACTCCAGCCCCTACTACCTCAACATCTTATAAAAAAACAGTTTATTCCCAAAGGTCCAGACCTCCTCCACTTAAAGGTTATGACAGATCAACCCATAATATGATTATTGCAGATCCAACATCCTCAGTTCCTAATGGGTTCTGCCTTTCTCAATCATCTCAATCTATATCCCCAAACGACAACCTCATTGAAACCCTTTTGTCCCTCATTGTAAATATAATATCTAAATTTAGTGATTCAGTACCGCCCAACGTTGCACAACAATTAATACAAATTTCTAATATCCTTAACAATGTTCCCCCAAATACTTCAGTGGAACAGTCAAAGCATTAAGATTAAAAAACCAGAACTTCTTAATCTGATTGATCAATATAAACCTGCCGTCGCTGCCGTCTCGGAGACGTGGTTGGTCCCTGGTTCCCGTTTTCGGGTTCCTGGTTACTCATGCCTTCGGGAGGACAGAGACGACGGGTATGCAGGGACCGCTTTACTAGTAAAACGTTCCCTTACTTTTACCCAAATTCCCCTCCCTCCCCATGGTCAGGAGATCAATGCCATAGCTCTTAGAGCTCTTAGTGTGTCTTTTCTGTCCTTGTACATAGCTAACCCAATAGCCTCACTTATCCCCTCTCTACAAGCTATAATTTCCTCACTTACTCCCCCTGTTATAGTCATGGGAGACTTCAACTCCCACCATATCTCGTGGGGTTCCTATAAGTGTGACCCCTTCTCTCATCTTCTTCTTGATCTTTTGGATAACTTAAATCTCTGTATAATTAATGATGGTTCCCCTACTCGTAGAGTCCTTCCCCATCAGAACCCCAAGTCTGCTGTCGATCTTACTATTACTTCCCCCTCTCTTTCTTCTTCATGTCTATGGAAAAGGCTTTCTAGTACTTTTGGGAGTGACCACTTCCCTATCCTTATTTCTCTTCATTCTTAGTCTTATATCGCCATTGACCCTTGCCCCCTTGTTAGATACAGGTTGTCTAAAGCTAACTGGGATGACTTCTCTTCCTCACTAGATGTTAAAATGGATTCAATTCCCCTATGCACTTCTAATAACTTCCTGTCAATATATGATAACTTTGTTGATGCCATCTTGTCATCTGCCAATTCACACATTCCTATTAAGAAGCCAAGGAATCATAGAGTCTCACCTCCTTGGTGGGATTCCGAATGTACGTTGGTGATCGGGGAGAGAAACGATGCTGAAACACTATACATTTCTGACATGTCGATGGATAACTTCATTAAATATAAGCACGCCGCTGCTCGAGCGAAAAGAACAATCCATCGGAAAAAAAGAGCAGGTTGGAACTTTTTTTGTGTAGGTCTCTCTCCTCGCACGCGTCCTTCAGAAGTCTGGAGAAACATTCGTAGATTTAGATGCTCTATGAACATAGAGAATGTGACCTCTAATGATCCGGCAGTTTGGCTGGACGCTTTTGCTGACAGACTTTCTCCTCCATTCTCGCCTAATTCTTATGATCTCCCCTCTCCCCCGTCCTTTATTTCTGCATGTGGGAATATGGACGCCCCTTTCTCTATCCGCGAATTAGAATGCGCACTGGAAGGCCTTGTCGACTCTTCCCCTGGAGTCGATGGGATTCCTTACTCTTTCTTAACTAAATCCAACTCAAAATGTAAATTTAAATATTTGGAATTAATAAATTTCTTCTTTGACTTTGGTTCCTCCCCAACTACATGGAGCAAACAAATTATAATCCCAATCCTCAAACCCGGAAAGAATCCCTCTGACCCTAAGTCCCGTAGACCTATTGCCCTTTCATCCGTCCTATGTAAAATTATGGAACATCTATTGAAAACCAGACTTGAGTGGTTCCTTGAGCATAATAACATCCTAGCTAAATCCCAGTTTGGTTTTCGTAAGGGTATGAGCACTATGGATAGTCTAAGCATTATTGTCACTGATATCCACCTGGCATTTAAGAAGAAACAGTACTTGGTGGCAGCATTCCTTGATATAACTTCTGCATATGATAACGTCCAGCTCTCAGTTCTCAGGCAAACTATGCAAAATCTGAGTATTCCTGAGAAGTTGACTCGATTTATATGCAATCTTCTCATGGAAAGATCTATATCCATAAAAAATACTAACTGTCCACCTACAAGCCGTACTGTATGGAAAGGTCTCCCCCAGGGATCTGTCATGAGCCCACTCCTATACAATTTATACACGTACGATCTTGAAAGATGCGTCACCCCCTTCTGCAATATTTTACAATATGCTGATGACTTAGCCCTTTATTTAGCTGTAGATTCATGTTCAGTTGCAGAATCTCGCCTAAACTCGGGGCTGATGTATCTAAATGATTGGCTCGATGCTCACGGATTATCTCTTTCGGCCTCCAAAAGTTCCTCAGTTATTTTCACAAAAAAACGAACCATTCCGGATTTGGAACTTCTCATTGAAGACGATCCTATCCCTACCGACAATAAAGTCAAGTTTCTAGGAGTGATCCTCGACTCCAGACTGACTGGGATCCCACACCTGTCCTATGTTGCCCAAAAATGTGAGAAGGGTATTGACGTTCTTCGCTCCTTATCAGGAGTATGGTGGGGGGCCCACCCCTATTCTCAAAAATTAATCTACAACGCCATTATCCGTAGCCACTTTGATTATGGCGGTTTCCTTTTGGACCCTTGTAATAAAGCTGCTACCGTCAAAATTTCCAGAATTCAAGCTAAGTGTCTGAGAATAATTTCAGGAACAATGAAATCATCCCCAACTAATGCTCTCCAGGTTGAATGTGTCGATCCTCCACTTCATCTCCGCAATTAGTATTTATGTGATCGATTTTTCTTTAAGCTTGTTCAGGTTTCTTCTCACCCCTTACTCTCTAAACTCCAAAGACTCTTCCAGATCACTACGGCTCAAGGTTACAGATCCCTGAGGGATCTTCCTTGTTTACTTCGAAGTTTCATCAACTTTTTCCGTATCCGTCACCCCATATTCCATTATGAAACTTTTCCCCTCTTTTCGTTCCCATATCATTGTCTTATTTTTAAACCTCAAATCTTATTAGATTTTGGCATTCAAAAAGATTCAAGTCAACCCAATAGGCAATTTAATAGAATAATTACAGAAAAGTGGTCAGAGTGGCTGCCCATATTCACGGATGCATCCAAGCTTTCCTCTAGCGGGAATGTTGGAGCAGCCGTGTGGATCCCTAAATTCCGAATTATCTTAAACTTCAAACTACCTCCGGGTTCCTCCGTTTTTTCCGGGGAGGCGACGGCAATCCTTGAAGCCATATTGTATGCGGAATCCCATTCGTTGGATAATACTTTAATTTTCTCGGACACCTTAAGCTCTCTTTACGCAATTTCTGCTAACCCATTTAAATCAAAACTTAAGTCCCCTCTTGTACTAAAGATTCGCCATGCTCTGTTCAGATGCCTCTCTCGGGGTATCATCATTATACTGGCTTGGATTCCAGCTCACAGTGGTATTTCGGGTAATGAAATAGTTGACTCTTGTGCAAAGGAAGCTGTGGAATCTGGTGAATTATCACACTTCAAAATTCATACCCAAGACTTAGTATCTTCGGCTAAGACTCGTCTGGAAAAATCATGGGAATCTTCATGGCAGTCATCTAGAACTTTAAAGGGTAGGCATTATGGCCAAATTCAACCGTTAATACCTAAAAAACCTTGGTTTTTCAAGTACAGGGAAATGCGTAAGACTGTTACATCAACTATCTGTCGGCTTCGACTGGGACACTCCTGCACGCCAGTACATCTCGCTAAAATTAGGATAAGGGATAGCTCTCTTTGTGAATGCGGCCTGGCTGACGGTACTCCCGATCATTTGTTTTTTGAATGCACTAAACTTCAAACCTCATTGTATGACATCCTCCCCGGTAAGATCCCCCGTCCCGTCAATCTTAAATTCTTATTGACTCTTTCGGACCCTTCCTTTATTCACATCCTTTCTAAATTTATAACCTCTAACAAGATTAAACTGTAGTTAGATGTAGAATTATTATTTTATTTATGTATGTCTTCTTTTTATGTCTAACACCCTTAATATGTAATCACTTAACATTTAAATTATATGTTAATTTGTGCTGTCCTATTTGTTGTTTGTCTGGTTATAGAGAGATCTCAACTCAAGGGAAGTTTCACCGATAACTGTACAACGTGATCCCCTTCGTGTCATCTTCAATACGTGATATTGGCGGAATTACTGTAGGGATCCACAGTAGAAGCCATCAAACCTAAAAATTGATTGATTGATACTCCATAAATCCCAGCTTCTTCTAATACCTTCACAACAAGCCACCTAACACCGATAATGCTCGAAGACGATTCTAAGTTCTGCCACATCACATCTTTACCGACCGAGATCCTGCTGAGTATCTTCACGTATCTGACTGCACGAGACCTCATCAAGAGTCGCCAGGTGTGTCTTCGTTGGAAGGGCGTGATCGACGGGCTGCAGAAAAGCGAGTTATTGTGGCGGGAGCACTGCCGCCGCGACTTCCCCGATGTCTACAAAACAGCGCGCTACAAAGCGCGAGTCGGTTTGCAATGGTATAACATTTACAAATCCCTATCCCTCTGGCCCAAACTCTCATCCGCTAGAGAACTGCGTGATGAGTTCGCCCCCGCATCGGTAGTTACCGAGGAAATTATGAACTTCCAAATCCTCCAAAATGGTATTATTGGCATACATAGAAAGGACTCAATTTGTTACTATGATCTAGAAACAATGGAACCATCTCGAAGAAGCCCAATAACAGGCAACTACTTGTTATATGCAGAGAATACGGACACTATAATTATTTTGGCGTTTCAGCTGCATCTTCATGTCATACGCAAAGTGTTGCACAGTGCTCTTCACACAAATAACACTTCTTATTTGAATATCAAAACATTCCTGTTAAGAGAAAGAGAAGTATATTATGCAAATTTAGACGATGAAATCTATGTTGTAAACCTGGATAATGAAACTCTTAGCAGTAAGTTCATTAGGCGTTTACATGAAAATGTCATGTGTATTGGGCACAGCAAAAACTGCTTGAATGTTCTCACTTTTGAGAAAAATATTTACTCAATTAATGACAGTGATGTAGTTAGTACATGCTCGTTAGATTCAGCAAGTAATTTACTGCATACATTGAATGAATATAATTTTCTGGAACACTTAGACTGGCGGGTATACTTCCAGTGGATGTATGTTCTGCAACACACAGTTCCGCATGGCCCATTGCGTGACATTATTGTGATCCGAGTGTATGGGGATATCGTCTTTGTAGGCTCAAACTGGGGAGTACTTAGGATATACTATGCACCATACTCATCTGGAGAATTTGACCTGTACAGTGCAGAGCCGGTAAAACAGTACAATTTCATGGAACGGCAGGACTGTCCGGTTTTGTCTGACTTGTGTCCAGTGATTCAGATTGACGTCTTAGAATCGGAGGACGGCCACACGGTTCTGGTGGCCATGCCAAAGAAGATAGCTGTTATTGAATTTGTTCACAATTTCAAAAGAACAGCTTCTTGCGCCATGCTGCCCTACAGAGACATGCAAAGAATTAAGATTTTGAGGATTGATGATACAGTTTAATTAATTTAAAGTTGTGCTAATAATAGCCCGTAGGATTCAACATGGCAGAAGTAGTGAAATTAAAGTACAAAAGGCTTGTCAATATCAGAATTGTGTATTGCCAGCAGTTATAAATATTGTCAACTTAATATTCATCAATTGAGCCTCTGACATCCAGTATGGCAAAAGTGTGCTATGTTTTGCTTCTTCATAATGTAGGGACAGTTAGCATCAGATATCTGTCAACAAGCAACATACACAAATAGATCTACATCTTAAATAACTAAAAGTAAATTTTAAAAAATAAACACGCCTGACGCTGTCAATGAACCCTCAGAAGTCGTAAGATTTGCTTTACTTGCTCATAACTTAGAAGAAGTAGTCATCATTTTGAGACTTTTGCAGTATAGCTATATCTTGCTGTCTAGAGTGTCTAGATCTATCTATATGAGTAGCTTTTGTGCTCATAAATATCTGATGCTGACCGTACACGTCGCGCCGTTTCTTTGGCTCTGGGTGAGCTGTGAATTGACCTCTCTTTCTCGAATAGTGTAAGGTGGGGTGAGAGAAAGAGAGGTGACACTCGCTCAGAGTTCACTCCGGGAACTGTGTGGGTAGCAGAAATAATAGCAGCTCACCCCGCGAACATCGTGCTGCCTAATAGTCAATGATGAGTGGCGGAGTTCCAAACGTAATGTCTTAAAAAAACCTTGAATTTTAGCGATATTTTCGAAGTAATTCTGCTATTCGAGGCGTTTGAGACGAAACCAACAAAGAAGAGTCATCAAATCAGTCCAGCCGTTCTTGAGTTATAAGTGGTGTAGCTAACCCGACTTTGTTTTGTTTGTTTAGATGTCATCTTAGAGTTAATTTTATCTGAACTCGAAGACTTCTCTCAAATATTTTAATTATCTGCTATAAATAAATCCAACATTCGTCTTCAAAACATTATGATGTCAAATCAAGAGTTCATAACACAGGCAAAATTCGTAATATTTGTACCGCGTCACACGCACATGATGCTCCCGCGTCACACGCACGTGATGCTCAGTTCATTACACGACAATGGTAGAAATGGTCTGGCAACATAAACCAAGACAGATTGCCAAGAATAAAAAATGTCAGTTGAAGTACAATACTTATGTAACTCGGGCGAGCTAAGTTGGCACCTGCACCTGCACCCCGTAGCATGCCGACACCGCGGGGGGACTTGACGCGGAACGAGAGGGTCAGAGCCAGTGTTGCCAACCCCATTCTAGACTAAAACTGCAAACAAGCTTTCAAAAAGCTGTAGAAAACTGTAAATTTCTACTTACAGAACTATAAATCTACAGATTTTCTTATTTTGTATTATTTAATGGCAGTAATCAATAAAACAACATAATAAAGTAATAAAATCAACTTTAAATCTTAAAAAAATTACAATATGTCTACTTTTCGTGACTTCGTTTTCAATTTGCACATCCTCCTCATTTTCAGTTTCATTTTTGTTCTTGAAATCGTACATATTTTAATTAAATCTCTTTAAATGCTTATTGGTAGCATGAAACTCGAAACAATTTTTATATTCTGATTTCGTATGTAAGGTGCCTTTATGGTGGTGGTAGACAGTTTATTCCTAAGTTTGGTTTTCATAAGTTTTGTTTAATTTATTTATTTATTTATCCACTAACGCCACCTGTGCAATTAAGCAAACCGTGCCTTAGACGTTGCTAAAACCGAGTTGTACGGGTTACGCAGCGAATAAAATAGATGACGTAGTATTATATAGAAAAACTGTAGATTTGGAGGTCTGAACTAAAAACTGTGACGATATGGACAAAACTGTAAATCTACAGTTAAAACTGTAGAGTTGGCTACACTGGTCAGAGCTATGCGCTTTGTAAAGCTCTGTCTCAAACCGTTCGCGACAAACCCCGCGCTCGGCATGGTGCGCGCGGGTGCTGGCTCGAATGACGTGGGTGCAAAGAACAGTGTGTACAGCAGAGTAGAGTAATTCATATTGCTAGACTAGCATATTAATCTTGTATATTTTATGCAAACAAAGTAATGTCATTGGCCAGTACAAAAACTTTACAGGGTTCCGTACCCGAAGGGTGCCAAACGGGACCCTATTACTAAACCTTCGCTGTCCGTCCGTCCGTCTGTCCGTCTGTCCGTCTGTCACCGGGCTCTACCGGATCAACCGAAATAGGTAAACAGCTGAAATTTTCACAGAGGTTGTATTCCTATTGCCGCCGTAACAACAAATATTAATGATTAAAATTAATTTATATTAAGGATTAAAAGTAGCACCCATACAGGAGATTATTTGTATGGCCATGTTCTTAGCCATTTTGTTTATCGGTGAACTGAACTGGAATCTCCCGATCTTATCGGAAAAGATCATTGAATGCGGGTATTGAGTTTTGTGCTTAGTTATTTGTCATTATACGATTAATAATTGCTCATTCGAATTATAATAAATAATATTGAGTTTTTTATCATATTTGATTTTATTTCTGTAAATAATTTCTGTCCACTTCCGGTTTCAATGAGCAAAGAGTTACGTCAACCTAGTACATAGTTCAATACTTACATACTACATACAAAAAACTCTTTTTCAATGTTTCGATGAAGGTAGTCCTACCTTCAAGTTTTAAATAATTTATTATTAAAAATTAAAAAGGTATACTCGTACAAAAGACTAACTTTCTCCTACTCGCAATTGACCGGTTGTATTTGTTCTCGCCAATGGCATTACTTTGTTTACATAAAATTTACAAGAGTTCAGGTGCGCGTTGTCTGTCTGACTTGACTTCGCACATTTACAAGAGTTTAGGTGCGCGTTGTCTGTCTGACTTGACTTCGCACATTTACAAGAGTTTAGGTGCGCGTTGTCTGTCTGTCTGACTTGACTTTTAGGGTTCCGTACCAATTACAGAATATAAGCGAAAAATGAGGGAGATTCAAAGAAAAAATATTAACACCAATATATGTATAAACATTATCACAAAATTTTAAGGTCAATGGGAATTTCAAAATGTCGTCGGTACGAAATTTTATTAAAAAGGCTGACTTTGTTGACTTCCCATTCCTTTGTTTTCCAATATTTTTAAAACAAAAATACAGTATTTATTTCCATATTTTTTTTTCGTGCCCCCTTCAGCTATTGGGAGCCCCCCTTAAAAACATATTATTAGATATTTTTTGACAAATTTAATGACAATGGCTTTTGTGTCAAAATGCTTATAGTGTGAAAATTTGAAGACTGTAGCTTTGTGTGGACTTCACTTAGACAAGATCTAAGTTTTATGTGTTACCAATTAATTTATTATTTGTTTTGTGTCATTATTTCAATTTATTTTTCATTTTACCGTGTTTAATTATGGACGTATATCTGAAATAAATTATTATTATTATTTAACCGTTTGGCTGAAAACCTGTGTGGCAGACGACGGACGGACGCACATACACGTGCGTGACACCCATAGGGACCGTTTGGACCCTTCGGCTGCGGAACCCTAACGATGAACCCGCGATTTTAACCTCAATTGCTTGGTAATAAACTTTAAATCCTATGAAAGCCAGCGACCCCTCCCGGCAAGTTTCATAGGCACTCTTCGTTTACAGTCTTTGCATCGATCTACCATTTCGATGGTGCCGATGTGTCTATGAATTACTGTATTATTAAATTACGTGTAGGTATCAAATAAATCGCATACTTTATTTATCAATGTCAAATGTCAAATTGCCCGTTTGACGGGTACTGAGTGCGAGTGAAGTAGTAAGACAAAAACGAACATTTCCGAGAAAATACGAAAGGAAAGGATTATTCACTACATCTGTACATACAATTGACAACCAAAATGAGCTTTTTCACGATTCTTAAAAAGTTTCTATCTTCCTGATTAACCAGTCAAATGCCGTATTGTGAAAGAACCGATAGTAAAGAGAGATAGAAATAGTTTAGACATATATTTAGTTAAGAAATAGTTTTGTGATATGACATAGTTTCTAAATTTAGAATAGATTCTACTGTGCCGATCGCGCTTAATATATTTGGCCCTGTAATGTGACCTCTTTCTATCAATTGGGTAAGGTGGGGTTACCCAATTATTGAGAACCTTTCGTTCAGAAAAATAAATTTGGCACGGTCTGTACTCTTAGATACTGTAATGAAGACCAGTGGTTATGTGGGTTATGTGTGTTGTATTTTTGTTATTTTGGAAAGAAAAATTAGACATTGGCAGATACAAAAGCAGTTAATATATTTCTATATTCTGTACATATTAATAATCTTGTTATAATTTTGTTATTCTAATGTTGGTGGAAGGAGCAAGGTATCGTCATCACCATTTGTTTGGCAGACAGACCTACAGCCTGCCTCCTGACCTGAGCGAGCTGAGCCTCTCGCATCGGATAAGGTGGGGTAGGAGAGAGAGAGAGAGGTGACAGCACGCTCAGTGACAAAGAAACTTGGCGCGAACTATACCAAGTGTTGAAAATGAAATTTTTAAATTAAACATACTCAATGCATACAAAATATATTTCAATTCCAAAACTGTAATTATTGGCCTAAAATCAAAAAAAGTTTTGAGTTAAATTGGCCTATAGTACGAAGTGTTGTTTTTTTTTTTTTATTAAACAAACTGTGCATACAAGATAAATATTTCAAAACCAAAACTGTAATTATTGGCCTAAAATCCTATGATTATATTAAGGGAAATATTAAACTGCACATCAAAAATACTGATTTGCACAGCAAATATCAGGGCAAAATGCTGCAGTAGCTTAGGTGAAGGGTAAAGGGGGTGAGCGAAGCGAAGCCCCCCTTTATCCTTCGTATTAGGTTGAACATGCAAGAACAACAAAACATACTTAAAACTTAAACTTGAGTACACATAAAATATTTCAAACATAAAAATTGTTTTTGATGATCCTTTTTTGCTGTGTAAGTCAGTATTTTTGATGTGCGATTAAAAGCCTTATATTAATACATAATTTGATTAGATTGATATAGTGATAGTGGTTATGTCGTAGCCATGTCCTAACTAAGTATATCGTAGATTCAGTACTATCTAATGTTATTTGTGATATACCTGTCAAACTAACACGAAGACTAATCGGGGGGCTTCGCTGCGCTCGCCCCCTTTATTCTTTATCTAAGCTACCGCACTGTTGTGCTCAAAAGTGATTTCTTCGTTCAATTAACGTTCCAATTCAATCATGGCCGGCCATTTCATGAAATGATCAATTCTACGACCGTAACAGTTATATTGCGCAAGAGATGCGCAGGATCTTTGAGGAACTATTGACTCTCGACTGTTCTTTTAAGATATTATCAAGTATCTGTCTACCCAACTACTCGGATAACGTGTGAGGATTTGGATATTTCAATGCAAAACACTACAATAAGCATCGGATACAACTTTAGTATACAGACCTGCACTCTCACTTCCATAAGTATGTAACTTTAAACACTTCTAAACTGTTTTAAGAACTTTGTGGGTACATACACAAATAAAGTGTATGAAACTATACAAACCCAGCTTCTATTTGTAAGTTACCAAATAAAAACCCAAAAACAACTCGGGTGTTTTATTCAATAAGTCCATTTATGACCATTCGACTGACGCTAAGAGCACCCGCAGACCAGAGACTTTCTATCGGCTGATAGTTAAGTCGGGATCTGAATCGTTCGGTATGTACCTATGAAGATGTAAGCAAGCGCTGTTTATGACGATTCGGAATCGCCTGAATTACGCTGGCAGCCCAACCAGACTTAACTCTCCGCCGTTCAAAAAGTTTGTGAAGTGCGGGGACCCATCCTCATCTCCGACTAGGCCTGCCCCTACTAGCCTGCGCCTACGCCCCGCCCCGCGGCGTCTTGTCAGTGAGCGTAGTGTCTATGGTCCCTTCTGTTGAAAGATGTCAAATGCGACTTCCATGAATTGATTCACGAAGTTACCATATAAATTTACATACAGGCACATACATTGCTTCTTGCACGGCACAGGGTATCCTAGTGTGGGGCCACTCTAGGATACCGTGTCGTGGGAATACAAATTCCTTTACCCCCAGCCGGGGATCGAACCTGGGACCTCTCGCATGGTAGGCAGAGCAGACCATAGAATCCATACAAACTATCACTCAGGAAACTATAAGCTTACGCAGATAGGCTTGTGGATCTATACTTCTCCTTCGTCATTCAACCCCGGCCGTGGCCGCAGTGTCGGGGCTGGGATGGGCGTGACTGAGCTTGTGGCCACACTTGTGGGGCTTTCGGACGAGTGTCCAGCTGTCGCAAACGATACGACGTATATGATATTTTGATACTAGACACTGCACTTATATGATAGATGTAGAATAACAGCGAGAGAAATTGTGTTTTGGTAGTAAATTAGAGTCACCGCGCCCGCATTAGCCACGTCAGTAGGGTCTCAAGCGGCAGTTGCATAAGTTTGGATATTTTGCGCCCGTGCAGGTCACCGCACAAGGCTTGCAGTGTGCCTTCGGCACTGTCCAAACGATTTACAACTACTGTTCACTAGCGCCATCTGTTGTCAAGTAGTGGTTGCTTATTTGTTCCACTATTCAACAAAATACAGTGTGATTATACCTTGTTCAACATAGGTGATCTCTGACAGCTATTAGTGTCAAAACACGCCTACAAAATATCGTATTTTTTCGTCAGTAAAATGTATAGAGACAATTAACATACTTTATTGGCAAATAGTGACGTGCTAAACTTATCGTAAGAAAGTTATCGATCTTGACTTGAACAATATAATAGAATATTGATGATATTGTGTAAATAAAATAGATTGCAAACAACAAGGTAAATGAAATACTATTAAAACAACGATTTAAAATAGTTTTATTTTTGTTAAAAGCAAACTGAATTTTCACACTCGCGCGCAAAGCAATAATAAAATCCCATTCATTCATTCATGCATGTTTCGCGGGCTTCGCGCGTGAGTGTGTAGTGGGCTTCTCCGCGCCATGCCGCCATCTTGTTTGATTGCATCTGCCATCTTGTTCAGTACGAGTGCCAACGCCTTGTATACGCCACGTGTTTTCATTCAGTCTCCATTCGGTTATCGTTATTGTTATTAATTTGTTGAGTTTTGCTGTTATTTGTTAGTTAAGTTTGTTCTGTTTTTGGATACAGTATGTCAAAAAGAACAAAGAAAACTGTTTTAAATAGTGAAAGCTGGGAGTTTGTGATTCGCTTGCGCGAATACTTTGAACGCGGGAATCAAAATGGCGGACCGTTGTCGCCACGCAACACCACGCAATTAACGCAAGCGTGCAACAGAGTTGCTGATGCTCTGGGAATCGGGATTGCTACAGTGATTCGTGTCAGCAGAGAAAAGTATGGTGAGCAATCATCTGCGACGACGACAGAAAAACGAAGAGCAAAAACTGTCGACGCCCAATAAAAAAGGAAAAGGAGTGTTCAATAACAGAAATTTTCGATTTTGATGCCGCAGCAATCCGGAACCATATTTATTGGTACTACACGCGTGGGGAGTTACCAACACTCAGAAAAATACAAAAAGCTTCACGTTGTTAGCCAGGACACTAAAAAACATCGGGTTTAGGTACAAAAAAGTAACAAAAGAAAAATACTAATGAAGCGGACAGATGTTGCGCTCAAGAGAATTGATTTTCTACGAAAAGTTAAAGGGATCTCAAACTGGGACAAAGTGGTTTTTCTGGACGAAACATGGCTAAACGCAAATCACACAGTTTCAAGATCTTGGACGGATGCCACAGCTAAGTCAACTACAAAAGCCCGAATGCAAAGGGCAAATATTAATCATAACACATGCTGGGACGTCGTCTGGCTTTGTGCCCAATTGTTTGCTGGCGTTTGAATCAGTAAAGACCACCGAATATCATAAAGAAATGGATTTCGAAAGATTAAAAAGGTGGTTTTTAACTATTTTGGAAAACCTGAAAGAACCGTGATGAGCAATGCATCGTATCAATCCGAACAAAGAGATAAAGCGCCAACATCGAGCAACCGGAAATTGGATTTAATTTCGTGGCTGCAAAGTAAAGGTGTAGGGGCCAACGAAACGATGTTAAAAACTGAATTACTACGATGGGTCCGCATACACAAACCCCGTACTCCAACATACATCTTGGATGAGATTGCAAAAGAAAGGGGCCATACTGTAATTCGGCTACCACCATACCACTGCCAGTACAACCCGATAGAGCTGATCTGGGCTCAAGTAAACGTGCTTCTGAACACAGAAGCACGTTTACATCTATCACCATCGCTCGCATTTCTCTTGTTTGCTAAATAAAAACTCAATTAGATTTATATTTGTAATTTATTGTACTCACATAAAATAATAATCAAATACATTTTGATAGCAAAGACATGCATGCGAAAAATCTCATAAGCCATCAATTAACTAACAAGACATCTCTTAGATAATAAGACATCTCTCAGCTAATAAGACATCTCTTCCAACAAGCCATGGTGTGTTTTATATGTATTTTATTTCTTTGTTACATGTTACGCAGCCAGACATAATACAACACCGCCTTTTACGGCAAATAAAATGCTGACGTTACTCAAGGATGCATGTGACAGTGTCACATCGGACAATTGGAAGAAAGACATCGACAGAACAAGAAAAATTATGGAAGAAGATTGGGAGCGTGACGTACGATACAAGACTGCTCCAGCGAGTCCGAATCAGACTTTGATAATGGTGATTTGGGCTGTGAATCGATTTAAGAAGAATAAAAACATGTTACAACTTCCTTTTGTTTGATTTGCTTGAAACATTCAGTAACTTTAGTTAGAATATCGATAAATTATATCGACATTAACCCCATGCCTAGTAAAGTCACAGTGACAAGCTGTCAGAGATCATCCTATGTCGAACAAGGTATAGGTGAAGAGGCTTCAGTTTAGATTGACTGGGATTGTTGTATTGAAACGCTCGTGTGCTCTTGATGAACGTATGTTGCCAACGAAACCTTCGAGAAAAACTTATAGTACACCTGTACATAGCTAAAGGTACATCTCAGCGGAATGTTTATATAGTAGTGATGCTTATGTATGTCTACGTTCAAAATAGAAAGAAGATTGTACAAGTGCTCATACCTAGTTTGGAACTGTTTTATCCAGCGTTTGTAGGTAATTAAAACTACAAAGAACATTTTAGTTTCGTTTAAGTTATTTATTGTACTCCCCTAAACAGAAACAGATAACTCATGATAGATCAATAATTTGCAAAGGCGAGCTTATCTCAATTAAACGCATATTTCAATCACACAACGCCCTGTCCACCTGTATGCATTTCCATGTGTCTCAGTAGAAGGGGTTTAGTCGAATACCCTCTCAGACATATTTCACACTGGTAAGCTTTCTCGCCAGTATGAGTTCTCATGTGTCGTCTCAAAGTTTGTGTCGTAGCAAATGCTCTCAAACACACACTACACTGATGCGACTTTATTCCAGTATGCGTTAGCATGTGATCTTTTAATCTGTGTTTCAGTGAGAAATTTTTCAAACAGACATCACACTCAAAAGGCCTCTCTCCTGTGTGAGTAAGCATGTGTTTCGCCAAGTTGTTCGTGCGTGCAAACATTTTTGAACACACTTCACATTTATAAGGCTTCTCGCCTGTATGAACTTTCATGTGACTGACCATGGAAGGTTTCTGCGAGAAAGTCTTTGAACACACCTCGCACTGGTAGGGTTTCTCCTCGCTATGGGTTGTCATGTGTCTACGTAGAGTATCTTGAGACGATAGAGATTTTTGACATATTTCGCATTTGAACGCTTTTTCAGTGTTATGTGAGGTTAGATGTCTTCGTAAACTTGCTGATATCGAGAATGCTCTCGGACACACCTCGCACTGAAAAGGTCGTTCCCCGGTATGTGTTCTCATGTGCTGCAGCACGACCGCATTGGAGACAAAAAACATAAGACACACTTTGCACTGAAACTTCTTTTCTTTACCCTTATATTTTTCTACCCCGTGGTGAGTTCTGATATGATTAATTATAGCAGTCTTTTGAGTAAATGCCTTTTGACATAAATCGCAATGATAAGGTTTCTCTTTGGTATGTAGTCTCATGTGTATGCTCAAACTTTGATTTATTGAAAATGCTTTCAGACACAATTTACACTGATAAGGTTTCTCTCCGGTATGTGTTCTCATGTGCACGTCCAAATCTTTTTTTCTGAAAAATGCTTTGGAACACACCTTGCACTTATGAGGTTTCACCCCAGCATGCACACGCAAGTGACTCCGGTAATAAGATCTTCGTGAAAACGTTTTCGGACATAACTTACACTGGTAAATCCCCGTGTCTGCGGGCTTCTCGCCAGTATGCACTCTCATGTGTTCTTGCAAAGCGTATTTTTGTCCAAAAGCTTTCGAACAGACTTCACACTGGAAAGGCTTCTCCCCCGTATGAGTCCGAATGTGTGTACGCAACGAACCCAAATGTGAAAATGGTTTTTGACACCACTCACACCTATAACACTTCTCCCCGATATGAGTTTTCATGTGCAATCGCAAACTTTGATAACTTATAAAACACTTATGACATCTTTTACACTCTTTTTTTGATGGTTTTGAAATCTTATCGCCAACAGTCAAAAAAGACTCTACCCTGTTTCGCGCAGTTTTCTTTTTAACACTCTTTACATCACTTGCAAGACCAAGTTGAGAACTAACTGATTTTCGGTTACGAAAGAGTATGTCCTTTGAATCAACATTCTCTGCTGCAATAGTTTGTGAAGTTTGGGTCGATTTCTTCGCATCCTTCACTGAACAGCCCAAAGAAGAATCTCCTGTAACAAGGTAAGAAGAAATAAAATAAAGCTTGGCAATTTCTTGTAGAAATAAAACGATTTGAATTATATAAAAAAAATATAAAAATATTTGAATTATCTGTTAACACACGCAGTAGCCCGCTAAAATGTCACTAATGTTGCCAGTGTTTTCTAATAAGAAAACCCCTGTGATAGCCCCTCTCACGCAAAATCGAGTATTGAATAGTTGGCTAATAATATTAAATAAATAAATAATTGTCTAAACGCTCGTATGGCGTTATTGATTAATATGATTATGAGCTATGTTATGTTTTGATAAGATTCAATTGGCACAAGAAAGTTAAAACACCGAATAATTTCGACAAACTCCATATTATTTCTTTATTTTGTATTTTTTTAATTATTATTGTTACTTATTCTATATCCATGACATTTATAACCAAACAAAAACCGCCGACATATAACTTTGGAACTACTTAACCGATTTTAATAAAACTTATCTGCGAACCATCGCAGGGAAGTCAACTACGATTTAAAGAAAACGGCATTCAATTCCGTGCTCCAGTTCGACGGCTCGGGTGGCACGGACATACAGACACACCGACAGCGACAGGCGCTTCAAACTTGTAACACTCATCAAAAGGTTAAAATTCCAACTGGCTTTTGAATAAGTGGGCCTAAAGCTGCCATTCCGTAGCCAACAGTTACTGCAGAGGACGCGCCGCCGCCTCACGACGCCAGTAAGACAAGACAGACAAGATTGTACTGCTTCCAGCATCCAACCTTCCTGGTTTGCTGGAAGAGATCTCTTATTGATTTATTTCTACTATTTCTATGTAAGTCTTGTTGTCTGTAATTCCTAATTGATAATTATTTATTGCATAGCAATATTTTACAAGTTACATTAAAAGAAAATTCAAGTACAGAGCCGAGGTTACCTCTAAAAAGAGATTTGTTCCAGCAAACAAGGCATTAAAGGAAATATTATTATAAAAGGGCAATTATTATTATAGGCAGTGCACAATAACTAGTATAAATAAAAGGCCTATGTGACCTATATTATTATTACACATATATTATTTATGTACAATAAACTTGAATTATGTAGGTAACTATGCTCGTCTCGCTCACTCGTGTCGGCGACACGTCGTCTACAATTGCAGTCGGCTACGAACTGGCACCTTAAATCTTCCAGTCCAAAAATTATTACCAATCCTCTGCTCGTTGTCACTCTAAAAATTAGTTAATTTTAATTGTATCTTTATTTTTATCTGAATTATAATTAATGTATCTTATGTGATTGTGATTGAATGATGAAATTAATTAATTTATGAATAATTGCCAATTTGATTGCCAATTGCCACCGTCAAAACGTCCGTATAACGTACTTAAGATAAACTACTTATCTCATTGGTACATAGTCAGCACCTAGATTCCAACCTGCACCTCCAGCGTGAGAAGCAAACGTGAACCCCACGAGACCACGGAGCTCATACCACTCCCCGATTCGAGCATTTCCCAGTTACACCAGTTACACCAGTTACAGCAGGTCATAGGGTTATTAAGCCTGGCGAGAAACGGCTCGTTAAGTAAAGTCGGTGTGTGGTTGAAATGCGAACTTGCTATTACGAATCTTGTCATAATGGGAACTTGTCGAATCGACACAACAATTAAAATGATGTGGGAAGTCGTCTTAATATACCTAACTAGCTGATGCCCGCCACTTCATCTGCGTGTTCCTAGGATTATCATTAATCGAGATAACGTTACCCTCCTTCTGGTGCAGTCGGATAAAAAGTATCCTATATGTTAATCTAGCTCATAAACTACCTCTGTACTAAATTTCATTCAAATCCGTTCAGCCGTTTTAGCGTGATTGAGGCACAAACACACAAACATCCAAACATCTAAATATCCAAACATACAAACATCCTAACATCGCTACTTTCACATTAATAATATTAGTTAGATTAATATTGGGTATTTACCGATGACCTAAAATCATGAGGAGAATGCCCATGGGTCTATGGACTTCAGTATCGCCACAAATAATTTTGTGTCAGTATAATATTTAGTCTACTAGTTACTGGGGATGTGTAGTTATCATATATAAATATAATTTCAATGTAATTGTCGGGAGGGAGATAGTATATATTTTTTTAATACATTTTCATATACAAAAATCATCAAAACTATTATCAAGAAACTGTGTTGGAGCGTAGACATGGTTATATAGTGCCCAACTTAAATATCAAGTCATTGTCATTCATTACATGGCCACAACAGCCGACTGTTCGGTTTCCCACCAGGCAGCTGCAATAGTAGCCTACTATGGCATTTAAGCTGTTTTCGTATTGTTCGTCACTGCTTATTAGCAAGTATGTGAAGTATGTTCTACTGCCGATGTGCCTGGACCTGATTCTGCCCCGAATCAAATATGAATTGTTTGTTCTCATGGCAAGGGGAAGATCATCTTCGGTTTGGTCATTTATTTCAATTAAATACGCTCCATTTTGTCAAACATGCTCCCCATAATAGGACCTAGCTTGTTTCAGCTGATAGGTGCCCAGTGCCTTGCTTTTTCAAGTCTTCCAGAGTCAGACGGGGGAACCGTTCTAAATGGGGATTGTTCCCATCAATGGTTTGGAAAGCTGCTCGTCTCCTGTTCATGTTTTCGGTTGTTATAAAGTTGCCTAAACGATTGGGTAAATGAAGCCTGATCAAGGAAATGTGTAAATATTCTTCAGCGTGAGGGACGTCGACAATGACAGGGTGGAAATTATTAATTAGCGCGCAGCCAATTGTGAAGTCTTCTATTAGATGACTGCCAGCTCTTTTGAAATGTTCCTGCCTGAATAGCTTAAAATCTCTTTTCACACCATTCATTCGGAAAAGTAAGTTTTGCTCCACGACGAGAGGGAGCAAAATGCTACTTTTCTGTTCAAGCTACTTTTTTAATTTATTCATTGGCATGTAGCATTTACGCAATGTGGCAATTGAATACAGATCTTAATAAAATAATCGATTGTAATTTCATCGTAGTCGATTAAAAACCAAAATGTTTCAAGTTTGAACTTTAACAACGTTATATGAAAATTTATGAATTTTTCGTAATATTTAAAAAAAGCACATTAAATTATGTGTTTTACTGAAATCAAAAGTTATTGTAATATAATGAATATTGATATCCGATACCATTGTAATAATCGATTCGATAATTTTTACACATTGGTAAAAGTAGCAAAGGAATATTTTATCTGTGGTGACTTTTCCCTAATCCTTCACAATCCGCCATTATATAAAAAAAAATTTCGTTGTTCGATTACTGTAAAAGTGTTGAAAGTACAATGCAAAGTATAGTTATTTCATTATTTTTAGAGCATTATATTTCAATTTTCCTCATAGTCGGTGTGAAAAATTGTATGTGTCACTCAGGAGCAAAATTATTTTCGTTTTGGGCGTCAACGCTTGAAACCTTCATTACGCTCAGGATTCTAACTTAGAATCCCTCGCTACGCTCAGGATTCTATCGTAGAAGCCTTCACTTCACTCTGGGTTCAATGTAGCGCCCTCGCCGTAAATACATCATTTTGCTCCCTTGTGACACAAATAACTATTTCATTCTCCCATTGAAAACTTCAACCACCCATCTGGACATTGTAATACACCTTGTTGTATTCGCTTGTTCGGTTGTGAGCTGACGTTCTCTATCTAAAAGCGATTCTGGCATATGGGCATGGTATCCATATTCCTACAGTTCAGGAGCCACATCTCTGAATCCTCTATCAAGGATGAATACGTCGCCTGAAGCGAAAGTATGCTTTCATGGATCCTTCTAGATTTACAAACTCATGTGACATTATCGTCGCATCGTTCACAGTCGCTCTGAATAGAGCTATACAATCAAGTCCATCACAGCACACAATCATAAAGGGTTTTACCAATTTTAGGTGTTTGTGCAAACTGTCGGTTTCTTTCTGGAACAGATAATTGCTGCTGTTTTGCACATAAACATATGTTGCATCACAAATAACAATAGCTGGCTTCTCATCATCAGGAGCTTGCAAGTTTCCATAAAATCCTTCTTGAATTAATGTGTTGCGAGCTGCAATCTCTTGTACTGGCATAAGTAATAATCCCAAATACATTGGAACTAACTGTTGTGCCAAACAATTTCTAGCTCTAATGTGCTCCGAGGAGCACATTAGAGCACATTCTGCACCTGCGAGTTCGTACAGCATCCATTATAACCGTCAGTCTCTGAAACCAGTGACACGAGATGTTTTTGTATATATATATCTCGCGCCACGAATAAAGAGCACTGGGCGACGTTGGCGGTAATTATTGAGCATATGTACAGGTATTGGTATTTAAAAGTGACTAGGGACTGCGCATTCAAGGCCACCGCTCATAACTCATGGCGCGAGTTATACCAAAGAAATAGTAAGCAAAGAGTTTCCTTGATCCTATGTGTATTTTATTAGCCACTGCTGGAAAAAAATACTGCCACTTTGGAACACACATTTGACATAGGCCACGGCCACACAATGCACGAACAGGAGGCGTGGCGAGCGAGTGCCATTGACATGAGATGATGTATACGAAAAAAAATACAGAGAGAGGAATGATAAACGCATCTGCACCATGTTGAATCTGTTCATGTGAAGTCGTTGGATATATCCTACTTATCCTGCGATATCTATCGAAGTCCAGGTTAACAACAGCGAAAATCAATTTATTACTTACACAAGTGGAATCATTTTGAAAGCAAATTACCGATTTTTTATCAGTCGGGTAATTTGTTTTTATAATGATACCATAACACACACAAACTATTGAATGCACAGGTTCTGCACATGGAGTATGAAAGTAGCCGCACCAATAACCCCAGCAACCTAGACTTCGATTTTGCCTCAGTGCTTACTGAAATACCTACCTGTAAAATAACGCTTAACAGACGAAATAATTATATTAAGAATTAGGAAACAGACCTTTTTGTTTTAGTAATTCGCTTCCGTTCACCACAGTTGCAATGTGGAGCCACGTCGATTTTAAGTGTCACAACACAGTGATGTCCATACGTAAAACCAATTGATACTATTTGAGTTTCGAAAATAAATTATGTGTACTACGTCGTTGTTTTGATAATTGATAGTTCTTTTCTTGGATAGTTTGTAAAACATTATAATCTTTGTAATAGATATGGTTTTTAGTGATACGAGTCTTTTAATTGCGGTTAAAAATATACTACCGAGTCAATTTATATATTATACAATGGTACCCTTTTCGGCACACTCCCGTGAAAAAACAGACGATTGATTCAACGCAGAATTCGATCTTAAAAAAACTACTTCTTATTTCTAGATTCCTTATCCGGAGAAGTGAAGATTTCTTAACAATATATAAAATCATCTTAGATTAAAACAAGAATTATTGATTTTATGTTTTCGCGTTACCATGAATGGGCATTCTCCTTTGGCAAGAAGGAAGGTTTTGTAGTTGAGGCAAAGGAAAAAATCCAAAACCGTAAACGTACATTACAAAATAAAAACCGGCCAAGTGCGAGTTGGACTCGCGCATCGAGGGTTCCGCACAAATCGCACACGGTTTTCAGATTTATTCCTTTACTTGTGCTATAATTCCCTGCTTCGTACCAAATTGCATGATTTTAAGCCAGAGTAACAGGAAATACCCTTATAGGTTTTGATTCCGCTTGCGAATATCAAGCGATTACAGCAAAAATGTGGCATACATGGCAGGATTTTTGATTGCGTCGACATAAGTTTGAAGACCTGATTAATCGATATTATTTCAGCTTGATACCTCCCCTCCAAGCCTCCCTGAAAAAAAATGTGTTGACCGATGGACAGACAGACAGAGAGACGGGCAACGAAGTGATGCTGAAAGGGATACTATACCCGTCTACATCGCAGCGTAAAAAGAAGAGTTATGTGTTTGATCTGTATTTATATATGTATTTCTGTTCCTGGATTCTGTCGTAACTAATCAACGGCTGAACCGATTTAAATAAATGGTACGACATTGGATTCATCTTGATAGCGCGACTATCACTGGGTACATCAAATAAATAAAAAAATGGCGGATTTTGTGCGTCTAAAAAACATTTTTCAAGATCTCGAGTGCGGTATCAAAATAAAGGGCTTTTAAAGTCGTTTACGAAACCATCTATATAGCTATGAATAATACGAATTCGTTATAAACTATGCATCTAAAGATTTTTCCTAATATTGTGCTAAAAAGCAGGAAGTAAATAATTTAATTAAAAATAAAAAGCACAAAACAAGCTGATAAGACGTAATTATTGAGATTCGATTAAAAATTGTTATAGTACAGTGTGAAATTAAATAATATTAAAATGCCAATTAAGTCTTCTGCTTCTTTTTGCTTTTAAGTGCACTGAAGTCGGGATTTTTGTATTTTTAGTTAGGTTATTTATTCTCTTTAAAGTATGGAACCCTAAAAAGTGATTTGTGCGGAACCCTCAGTGCGCGAGTCCGACTCGTGCTTGGCCAACACTTTCTTATTAATGAAAATGAAATAGTACCGATTTCCCGCCACACCTCAGTGTTAGACCATATTGGATAGGCTATGGGGTACCTAAAAGGCTATGGGGGTACCTAAAAGAATATGGGTTACCTAAATAAAAGCATATGGGGTACATAAAAGGATATGCCTAAGTTTATGGCTCAGAAATTTGATGGGACATACCTGTCACTTCCTGCTTCAAGTCACTGCTAGTCATCTCCGCATCCCACTCATCGTCGTCATCGTCAGCCTTGCATGTCACTCTCGCCTCTATGTCTAGCGCGGGAAGGGCGCGTGACTGCAGTCGCGGCGGGCGGGTCACTCCGGCTAGTAGTACTTTGGTGCTCTGTTAAATATACCAAATTATGACTAAAATAAATTACAAAGAAACAAACATCATCAAGATCTATCCCATACATTTCATAGGCAACTTCAAGTCTATTTTGGGTGACAGGGGGCAAGCCCATCGCGATATACAGCTATGGAGATCTAAAGGTTTGCTCACAATGTTGTTTGCTGGGAGAGATCTCTTATTATAGAGATAAGCTCACCTTTTTACACTATTTTCATGTAATTCTGATTTGTGTTCAATAAAGAAATTATCTTCTTAAATATACATTTCTTATATACATGGCATGCTTGATGCAACTTTAAGGGCATATTGATTCCTTAGCCCACCACTAACTGAACAAATCAAACAGAATTAATTGATTTAAAATAGAATAAGGACAAGAAATCACCTCTCCTCCACCTATCTGACATGACAACTGCTGCAGAGTTGTGTAGGCCGCACTCACTCTCTCTCTGAACCGGACACCTCGCTTCAGGAAGCTTAAACACTCCCAGCAGACTCTCGGTGGTGTGACAATGTCTTCTAAATTTAGCACCTGATAAATAATTGAAACTTTAGAGCAGATAATGTGTCGCCAACATGAGTGGTTACCGAGCATGTAAGTGAGACAAATTATCTATGCAACTAAGCTTGCAGTTATGGTCGGCTGCAATCTCGGGCCAAAATCTTAGGTTAGCAACTGCGAGTTTATTGTGTTTATCAAATAGAACCTTTGTACCTGTTGTATGGCACTATTAACTGTATGTTCTTGACAGCTTGGTTCCTCAAATATTACTGAATGCAATATCATGGGTTCAAATCTGTCTATGTTGTCCATTTGGCTCTCATTTCTCAGTAAATAGAAATGTGGGTCAGTTTCGATAAGGGGGCGGAATTATCCCCTATGTTGTTATCAAGTTACCTTAGTCTGTCGAAGCATCTCAACGTAATATTGCGTTAGCGCATCTGTGTGTAGTTGTGTGAGTGTCCGGCCTGCACACAGACATGCAGCGCACAGCAGCTGATGAACAAATTCCTTGGAGTCCACATCCACCTCGACAAACTCGAAAGGCTTCACATCAGAACGCTGAACCTCCATCGTGGTAATGAAATGAAACCTCAGACTAGCGAAACTCTTAGCTTCTTTAAGGACTGCAGCGAGGAGCACTGAAGAGCTTGACCTGGGTGGCAGACGATGGAAGTAAGATATAGTAGCAGCCAAGATGGTTTATTCATTGAGCAATGAGCAGAATTTTGAAGATATCTGCATCACGAAACAAACCAAGCAATCAGCCATATTTTTGTTGTGTTTACTTGACAGTGACACTAGCCTGAGCTTGCCTATCCCTTTAAAGTCTGTGGCTTGCCTTGACTTTTTTTTTGATCCCTTGCATGCTTTGCGTTTCATGTGTCTATATGGTAGCGTACACACGGTGTATTTACGGTTCGTTATTATTTATTTATTTATTTATTTAAAATTTGGAAAACCAACAGCTATAAAACAAATTTCTTTAAAAACTAAAATAGAAATAGAAAGCCAATTACAGGTATTTACTTATAGAAATAGAGCAAAAATTAAACATGGGAACACTCATCATATTTGTCACACTTGCCAATTAAAACAAACAGTGAGATATTGACACAAAAACCATATTAAAAAAAGATAAAAACTATGCACTAAAAAAGTTAAGGGTTAGGCACCGCCTTGCCTTGACAATATTGGTATGAAATATATCTATGTCCAACAACTTGCTAAAACAGTTAACAGTCCTGCTTGCTCGTATCAAAAATGAATTTTGTCTATAGTTAGTTGAGGCTCTAGGCACATTTAATGGAGGGTTGAATCTGAGTGACCTCTGTGGAACAACAAATTTAAGTTTGCTCAGGAGGACCGAACAATCGATGTCATTATTAATTATTTTCAACATATATAGGTAATCGGCAATATTCCGCCTATTTTGAAGAGGTAAAAAGTGAAATTGTTTACAGAGATTTAGATAGTTATTGGATTTATAGGGAATTTTAACTCTAAAACATAGGTACCTCAGGAACCGCTTTTGGATATTTTCAATACGATCTATATAAGTGGCATAGTTCGGGTTCCATATCTGAGACGCATACTCAAGGTTACTTCTTACAAATGTACAATATAATAGTTTAATAGTTTTGATATTAGTAAAACTCTTAGATATTCGCATAACAAAACCCAGTGATTTCGAAGCTTTATTGACAATTTTATCAACATGACGATCAAAGAGCAACCTTGAGTCATGGTGTACACCGAGATCACGCATTATATTACATCTAGAAAGATCCTGGCCTTGTAAAGTATAGTTTGTGTGAAGAACATTGAATTTACGGGTAAAAGTACAGACGAAACATTTAGAAGGATTCAGCTCTAACTTATTGATACGGCAATAATCTTCTAAGCGAGTGAGATCTGCCTGAAGGGCAATCACATCAACATGAGATGATATAATAGAATAAATTTTCATATCATCTGCGAAACTCAATAGATTTGATGAATTAAAACACGATTCGATATCTCCCACATAAATGATAAACAATAAAGGACCAAGCAGGGATCCCTGAGGGACTCCGCTTGGAACAGGGACCCAACTAGAAACGTAATTGTTGAGGACGACAGCCTGGGATCTATTATCGATATAAGATGAAAACCACCTCAGCAGATCACCATGTATTCCCGTTCCAATAAGCTTATTTATCAATGTATTATGATCTATTCTATCAAACGCCTTACTATAATCTGTATATATAACATCGACTTGCTGACCATTATCCATTGCTTCAGTGATGTAATAATTCAGGAGTATGAGGTTTGACACTGTGGATTTTCCTCTCAAGAATCCATGTTGAAATGGGCTAAATGTATTTTTTAAGACACCGTACACTTGGTTATAAACTATTGTTTCGAAAACTTTGGCAATAATGCATAGTTTGGATATAGGTCTACAATTGCTTATTTCCGTTTTAGAATCCTTCTTATGGACTGGGGTTATAAAAGCAGATTTCCATAGGCTAGGAACAATATTACATGAAAGTGATTTACTAAATAAGGCAGCCATTGGATAGGCGATAGTTGAAGAACTCTTTAGAAGGAATTTCGACGAGATATTATCAGGACCGGGTGCTTTTGATGTATCTAGTTTATTCAGCAAAATCTTAACTTCCATAGGGTTAACCTCAATATTGCCTAAATCAGTGGTTATATTATTAGGAGTTGAATGACCAATGGCAGTAGTATTAAGTGAGGGAGATGAATTAAAACCTTTCGTAGGGTTAAGGAAAGTAGACTGAAAAAATGTGGAGAATACATTACAAATTGTCTCCCCACTAGAAAAAGTAGTATTATTATATGTCATCGAGCTTGGGATAGATAGAGATTGAGATCTATTTTTTACGAAACTCCAGGAGGCCTACTATGACCTCTTGTCAATTGTCAATTGTAAGACGGGCTGGTTTCCGCAACTCGACGACGAAAGCGCCTATTTTGCGTGTGGGTGGGAATGCGACATCATTCGAGCCAACCCAACTCCTCCAGGAACGCCAGTAGGCCCTTTACGTTACCGACTATCCCTGGAAGGTCCCTCGATTGACCGAGGTGTTTAGCCCTGTAGTCCGCTACTCCTGTGCACTCCATGAGGACGTGAGCAGCCGTTTCTTCTGCCTCCAAGCAGGCTCTGCAAAGGGGGCTGTCGGTAACACCTAGGACATATAGATGTTTATTTAAGAAACCATGGCCAGTAAGTGCTGCAGTTACCAGTCGCATGCGCGGCCTACTAAGTCGAAGCAAGGTCTTAGCCAGCCTAGCGCTAGGGGACGGCAAGGCCAGCTTAGCCTGCCTGCACTCCTCATGGTTTGTCCAAAGAGTGGCATGATCATTCCTGGTCGACTCTCTCAGAAATGAGCGTACCATCTTGAAGGGAAGAGGGATGATAGGTTCGGGACCATACGCTGTCAAGCTAGATCCTTTACGCGCCAACTCATCCGCTGCATCGTTACCTCTTGATCCGCTGTGTCCTTTTATCCATTGAAGGATTACGCGGTTATGTTGACATACCTCCATTAGTCGTTTGTGACACTCGTAGATTAGCCCTGAGTTAATAGTGTTGCTATTTAGGGCTTGTAAGACGGCCATGCTATCCGAGAGTATTCGAATGGAGGAATCTCTTACCTTTCTCGATGCTATGGCATTAGCGGCCGAGATGATGCCCATGCATTCAGCTTGAAAGACAGTATTATGGGCACCCAGTGGAATGGCTATCTTGATGTTTAGGTCCTCCGAGAAGGTGCCTGAACCAGTGCCTGCTTCAGTTTTTGAACCATCGGTAAAAATTCTGAGCTCTTTAACGTCGAGCCCCTCAACCCGATGGTCTTCATGTAACTGTATATTGTATTTTTTGTCAAAAACAAATTGTTTAGGGATTCTGTCACTGCAAGCCATAGAGATGGGAATTTTTTTGTAAACTTCCCCTAGGATGGCGGTGTGTGAGGTCCTGTTTTTTCTCCTAAGTCCTAAGGTGTTGAGTCTCACCGCAGATGACGCGGCCTCCTGCTTAATATACAGCTGGAGTGGCGGAAGACACAGCATGGCCTCCATTGCTGCTGTTGGAGTAGTTCTCATACTACCTGTGATAGCCATGCAGGCCAGCCTTTGGAAGCTTTGGAGTTTGCTTACCATTGTGGTTAGTTTGGTCCTGGTCCACCACACCACAGCTCCGTAGCAGACAAGAGGACGGATCACCGTTACGTACAGCCAAAGAATGATGTTGGGAGAAAGTCCCCACTTTTTCCCCACCATTCTCCGACACTGCCAGAAAGCAATACTCGCCTTCTTTAGTTTGTTGTCGATGTGGCTACTCCAGTTGAGCTTGCTGTCCAAGGTTATGCCCAGGTACTTCACCTCAGTTGCTAGCTGGAGTTCCGTTCCAAAGAGCTTAGGTAGGGTATACCTACCAAGAGCCCTATTGTTAGTGAACATGACCATTTCCGTTTTTGTTGGGTTAACCGCCAGGTTATATTCTAAACACCAGCGCTCCACGATGCGAAGAGCTGTTTGTTTAAGGTTGCATACTGTGCTCGCAAATTTACCTGTGATGAGGATTACCAAATCGTCGGCGTATCCTACGGTGTAGTATCCATTAGCGTTAAGCTTGGTAATCAGGTCGTTAATGACCAGATTCCACAGAAGCGGGGAGAGCACTCCTCCCTGCGGGCATCCCCGCACTACCTCCGCCGACAGGGACTCTCCAGCTAGACGCACGATACGTTTGTTAAGCATGTTTGTGACCCAGTTGTTTACAGCTGTTGACACCCCATGCCTTGTTAGAGATGCACATATACTGCTATGCTGCGTCTTGTCAAAGGCACCTTCTATATCAATAAAAGTTCCAAGACAGATGCATTTGTTTTGAATCGCCTCTTCAATTGTGGATACAACTGCATGGAGAGCCGATTCAGTAGACTTACCCAAACTATATGCATGCTGATTCTTGTGTAAGGGTATATGTTTTAACGCTCCATCTCTCAGGTGTCTCTCGCACAAACGTTCGAGAGTTTTAAGCAAGAACGAGGTGAGACTAATCGGCCTGAAAGATTTAGCTTTAGTGTAGTCGCTCCTTCCTGGCTTCGGTATGAAAATTACGTTTACTACTCTCCACCTTTTGGGAACGTATCCGAATCTAAGACATGCTTTCATGATTCGGACCATTATATTGATGACGGGTTCCCCACCCCACTGTAGAAGTGCTGGGAAGATTTCATCTGGTCCTGCTGATTTAAAAGGTTTAAAGCTATTAATGGCCCATCTCACCTTGTCAGCAGTGTTAATATTATTAGTTATGTCTAAGTGGTCGACAGCTTCATGGTGAACCTCTTCCGGCCACACAATCTCTTGAATAGTTCTTGTTCGATTCCAAATCGATATTCGATCGATGGTTTCGGAACGGCCATTTTGAATTTGACGTTGCTGCCAACCGAGCAGTTTTTTGACAACTGACAGACGAAAAGCCCTCGCAATGTAACGCGTATTGATTAGGGCATTGAAATTAAATCGCAAGCCATCTGGAATGTATTCGGGTTCCCCTCAGGATTGTCTATATAGCTGAGTGTGTTGTGGTTCCCCGAACCAGATAAAGTTCGCATTTACGTGGCCGATTGGTTTTTCCCACGTAACATAACCTGTGTTGGAACACTGTGCTCGTCGGAGCTGGCCTGCCAGTCATACCTGGTTGGCTGAAGAACCTGTCTACCAAGAAGAGCCTAGGGTGCACCCGGGCCTTGCAGAGAGACAGGAGGTTGACGGGACCGAAGCACAGACCAGGTTAGATCGACTCCATAATTACTACAGCTCGGTGAATCGACGACGTTCACACTTCTTGGCATCTGATCGCTACGCTACCTCGTAGCTCATGGGCCCCTGCGAGGTCATTAGGTGCCGAGAAGCCTGAACATTTTGGTAGCTAGAGCGTGGCTTCCTGAGATTTGCAGCCGTCAAGGGCTCCAGGAAAGCACGATTTGGGACTATCAATCTGTAGGTATAGGCGGTTATTAGCTAACTTGGTGTTGTTCCTGTATCCACATAGATTGGTAGTATTGTAAGCTATAAGTCTATTGCTGGTAGTAGACAGACAGATATTACAGTTTTCCCTAAATGACCAGTTGTACTGAGATGTGACTCAGAATAGTAGGTACTCAACTTAGGTACATTGTAGGTGAATTGAAATTTGCATTGAAGTACCAGTTAGTCAATCTATTAGTGGTCTAGTAATGCTAATGAATGTTTGGTTAACATAGGTAGTTACATCTATTGATAGCAGGCTATTACATTGTTTTCAGTTTATAGCAATTTATAACTTGAACTAATATTGACTGTCTGTGTGTGTTATAATGATAGAGGGAAACTAAATTGTATTTACAGTATTTATATAGATATAAAACTCGGTTCCTATTGTTTAAGGAAAACAGCATTGTTTAAGTTGTGGTTTAGGGTTCCCTCGTTTGGGTTATAGACTGGAGGGTCCAATAAAATTGAGTTACTGCAAATTGTGAGTAAGTATCGTTCCGATCATGTCGTTATCTGAAATACAGAAGGGTGTTTCTAAGGAACTCAGATGGTTTTCCTCCGCACACGGTCTGATAGACCGTTTAGATAGGCATGATGTGGTATTGGAGCGGTCTATGGACGTTAAGGAACGTTACAATAGGGTGCTCGAATTGTCCGCGCAGGCGGAATCAGTTGATGGTTGCGCACCTGACAGGCTGTCACGGTTGCTAGGGGATGTCGACCAATGTATGGAGATGGCAGCTGCTATCACGCAGAAGGCTGCGGACATACGTAGACAGCGCGAGTCCAGCCATGGTGGTGACATTGAAGCACCTCTGCCGCTTCAGGGTTCAGGGTCCAGGTTACCGGCCATAACTATGCCTACTTTTGACGGAGTGTCCGGTGAATGGATGAGCTTCATCAATCTGTTCGACAGTTTGGTGCACATGCGATCGGACATTACCAAGTCTGTCAAGATGGCTCAGCTGGTGGCAGCATTGAGGGGTGAGCCTAGGGAGCTGGTCGCTCATTTGACAGTTACGGAGGGTAACTATGAAACGGCCAGACAATTGTTGGTAAGACGTTACCATAACAAAAGGAGGTTGGCCGATGCCCAACTGAACCGTTTGTTTAGAATCCCAGTTGTGAACAAGGTCGGGGCCATACAGACGGAGGTTTTGAACCCGTTGTTGTCCGTCACCAAGGCTCTAGAGAATCTTGGACTTCCGGTTGGTGAATGGTCGTACCTACTGCTGTACATTGTACTTTCCCGCCTACCCGCTGACGTGCAGACTCGTTTCGAACAGTCTCACGGGAGGTCGGCCGAGGACCTGCCCGCCTTCTCCGACTTGGTCGGATTTTTGGAAGAGGAGGCTCGACGGGCAGAGAATTTGGGGTTGACGGTCACCCATCCTTCGGAGCCACAGAGAGCTGCCGGGAGCGCTGTGAGTAGGGGCCCTCCGACGAGGAAGGACCGCACCAACCGGCAGTCATATGGGACTGTGAGTGCATTGACCCCACATAGTGAGACCTGCCCATGTTGTAGGCAGATTGGCCATGCTGTGGCCAATTGCAATAAGTTCGGGGAACTTAGGGTTCAGGGACGGCGCCGGATGGCCAAGCAGCGGAGCTGGTGTTTCCTGTGCCTCGGGCCACACATGGCTAGGTACTGCACGCGCACAAAAATGTGCGGATATTGTGGTGGGGCCCACAACAATCTGTTGTGCATGAACCGGTCCGGCCAACAGCCTCCACAGGGCCGTATCCAGGGTGACACGGCATGGGGCCCTGAGAATTCGTTTGCGACTCGGAGCGCAACTCAGGGGCCAACGTCCCCACGTCCACAGGGCCGTACCCAGGGTGACACGGCATGGGGCCCTGAGAATTCGTTTGCGACTCGGAGCGCAACTCAGGGGCCAATGTCCCCACGTGCACAGGGCGGTACTAGGGTGCAGGGCCGCACTCAGGGTCATCACATGGGGGGCCCTGAGTTTTCGGTTGCGACTCAGCATCCGACTCAGCGGGCAATGGGGCCACAAGCACGCAGCCACCCAGGGGTGCAGGGCCGCACTCAGGGTCATCACATGGGGGGCCCTGAGTTTTCGGTTGCGACTCAGCATCCGACTCAGCGGGACATTGGGTATGTTGAGCAGGCCGTAACGGGCGGGTGGCATGGGACACCTTCGAGCTATGCGGGTGCGGTTCGGACGCCGCCTCAGTTGTCGCCCCGCTCGTCGCCTCGTCCTCGTCGGTCACATGTGATGTCCCCCCCGCTCATGGAGCGGCCACGATTGAATTCACGCCCCCCCCCCCCTTTAAGGGGAATCGTAGGTTGGGAATGGAACCGGCGCGTGGGCCATTTGTACAATGGGACCCTCTGGCGTATAGCTGCATACCTGATCCGTTACAGGAAGAGTGGGGCCCCGGGGGCCCTCGCTAGGAATTTGCGGCCCAACAATTTGTTGCCCCCCAACCGGAGACGGTGGTGTTACCGATCGCCTCTGTGCTTGTTTGGGATTTGGCGGGCAACCCAACATACGTTCGCGCCCTATTAGATTCTGGAGCTCAGGGCTGCATTGTATCGAATGATTTAGCAAAATGGTTGGGCCTCAATATAAATAATGTATCGCTGCCGAGGAAATTGGTCCCTGCTGGGGATTACAGGGCAACCCTTCACGGGTTTTGTGATGCCTCTGAACGAGGGTTTGCGGCAGCGGTTTATTTGCGAACCGTCACCTCCACCGGGGAGGTCGAAGTGCGTTTGGTTTTGGCAAAAAGCAAGGTAGCGCCTATTCGGACAAGGATGACGATTCCAAAACTGGAACTGTCCGGGGCTGCTCTTTTGACCAAACTTTTGAATCACACTCTAACAGTGTTGCGTGGGTCAGTGGTTTTGGAGGATACGGTGTACGCGTGGACGGACAGCCAGATTGTTTTGTGCTGGCTGAAGGCTTCGGTCCATAACTTAGAGGTTTTTGTTGCAAACCGTGTCTCCCAGATTGTGTCGTCTGAGGTCCCACTGACCTGGAGACATGTACCAGGAGAATTGAACCCGTCTGATTGTGCATCCAGGGGATGTCGGGCTCCTGAACTCGTTAGACACCATTTGTGGTGGGGACCACCCTGGCTTGCCAGGAGAGAATCGGACTGGCCCCACAGCCATGTAGTAGTATCTTCGGATCATGGCCCCAGAGCGGCCGTGCATGTTACCCAGAAGGCTGAGGACCCTGACGCCGGGTTTCTGCTGGACCGGTATAGCTCATGTGTGTTTGTTTGTTTATCCACCAAGGCGGTACATCTCGAGCTCGTTGCTGATCTCTCGACAGAGGCTTTCATTGCTTGTTTGGATAGGTTTGTTTCTCGAAGGGGACTTCCAACTTTGATCCGCTCTGATAACGGCACTAACTACGTCGGTGCGGAACGATACTTACGAGAGATAGACAACTTTTTGAATGTAAATAAAGTGGATATTGGAACGGCCCTCTCCCGTCGGGGTATACAGTGGACCTTCAGCCCACCGAGTTGCCCCCACTGGGGTGGGATTTTTGAGGCCGTAGTTAAGTCAGCTAAGACGCACTTGGGGCGTATAGTAGGTCAGACCGCGCTGACTTTTGAGGAGCTCGCGACATTGTTTTGTAAGATCGAGGCCGTTCTCAATTCGCGACCGTTGTGTCCGCTCAGCTCGGATCCAAATGACCTGGAGGCTCTGACCCCAGGCCATTTCTTGATAGGACAGCCACTTAACGCGTTGCCCGAGCACCCCTTCGAGGGAGTGAAATTGTATCGGTTGTCAAGGTATCAGATGTTGCAGCAGTTTACTCAGAATTTCTGGAAGCGTTGGTCGCTCGAGTATCTGCATATCTTACAACAGCGCCTTAAGTGGACTGACAAAACCAGCCCCCCTAGTGTTGGTGACCTCGTTCTGGTTAAGGATGCTAACCTACCGCCACTACGTTGGCGCAGGGGGCGCATTGTTAACTTGTTCCCTGGCAAGGACGGGACCCCCCGGTCTGCGGAGGTTCTAGTAGGAGGCTCGGTTCTAAAACGAGCGGTAGCAACGTTGTCTCGGCTGCCCGTAGATTAGGGGACAGGTGGGTGCCTGTCCGGGCGGGTGATTGTTCGATTCCAAATCGATATTCGATCGATGGTTTCGGAACGGCCATTTTGAATTTGACGTTGCTGCCAACCGAGCAGTTTTTTGACAACTGACAGACGAAAAGCCCTCGCAATGTAACGCGTATTGATTAGGGCATTGAAATTAAATCGCAAGCCATCTGGAATGTTCGGGTTCCCCTCAGGATTGTCTATATAGCTGAGTGTGTTGTGGTTCCCCGAACCAGATAAAGTTCGCATTTACGTGGCCGATTGGTTTTTCCCACGTAACATAACCTGTGTTGGAACACTGTGCTCGTCGGAGCTGGCCTGCCAGTCATACCTGGTTGGCTGAAGAACCTGTCTACCAAGAAGAGCCTAGGGTGCACCCGGGCCTTGCAGAGAGACAGGAGGTTGACGGGACCGAAGCACAGACCAGGTTAGATCGACTCCATAATTACTACAGCTCGGTGAATCGCCGACGTTCACACTTCTTGGCATCTGATCGCTACGCTACCTCGTAGCTGATGGGCCCCTGCGAGGTCATTAGGTGCCGAGAAGCCTGAACAGTTCTACTTCCGGGAAAGTGAGTTTCCAACAAGAGACTGTGTGTTTCTGTGGTGGAAGAGGTATATGTTCCATCGGGTTTTTTAAGCGACCCTAGCCTGGAGTTGCCTTGTTGAGCTAGTATTTGCCTTACCCGATTTGCTTGATCAACGGTTTCAATGTCGCTGCAGAATTTCCTCCATGAGTTGCTGCTTTTGAACCGTAGTCGTTTCTTGTACTTGGATTGGGCATCTTTATAGTTGTCACAATCCTCATCAGCACTGGTGTTCATCGCCCTGTTTAGCAGTCTTCTGATCTTAGCACGCATCCTATCTAGATCAGGACCCCACCAAGGCTGCCCCTTGATGTTGGTAGGCGCTGGTGTGCTAAGCGGGCAAGTTGAATGGTAGCAGTCTATTGAAGTATTTGTAAAATCTGTTACCTGTTGTTCGATTTGTTCGGGTCCCTCCGGATCTGGTAGAGTCTCAGCCCAAGCAAGTCTTTCACCTAGGATAGCTCTGTACCTGGTTCTGTCAGTCTTGCGTGGGTTTCTCTTAGGGACAGTTGGGGAGAACGCTGCGTTGATCTCGAAGCGTATCCATCGATGATCAGAGCATGACGCCTCGTTGGACACATGCCAGCCCCCGACGTCGTCGGATATGTCCGCCGTTGCCAGGGTAATATCAACGATAGTTCTGCTCCGCTTGGTAACAAAAGTTGGTTCAGAACCTATGTTAAGCACATTGAGGTTTGTAGTAAATAGGTATTCAACAAGTGACTTACCTCTGCTGTTCATATCTGGCATGCCCCACAGTGGGTGATGCGCGTTCGAGTCGGCCCCAACGATGAGCTGGAGGCCCGACTTCTCGCAGTGGTCCACCAGCCGGCACAGGTCGTGTGGAGGCGGGTTGTCCTCCGCAGGCATGTAGGCGGAGGCCACCACGAGCTCGCGGCACCTAGCTGTGTCGGGCAGTTGCAGCCTTATGGCACACAGGTCCCTGGAACAGAACTCTGTTAATGGCTGTGCTGGGATGTTGTTAGTAGTTATGATGCACGTTCTAGGGTTATCGTGATCAGTTGTACCGAAAAGCTTACCTCTCAAATTGGCGAGCCCTCGAATGCTACCGCGGTTGATCCACGGCTCCTGGATCAGAGCCACGGCAGTGCTGTTTGCCCCCAACCAGCGTCTTAACTGGGCCGTTGCAGTTTGGCTGTGTTGGAGGTTGGCTTGGAGGATTTTACAATCACGGGAGAGGGACGCCATTTTTGGTCAACCCCTCCTCCACCTCCAAGACGAGTTCCTCCTCCAGCCGCATGGACAGCTCCTCGCCCTCAGAGGGCACCACTGCTGGTTCTGGCTCATCGCCTTCACCAAGCAGCATGGCCTCCCAGTGCGCGTGCTCGTCCTGCGGTTGAGCAGCAGAACTTTCCCCGACTGCATCGGGGCCTGTTTGCTGCCGCTCTGGAGTGGAACTCTGGGGCTTAGCTGTTCTTGATGAAACCCCAGTGATGACCAGCTTAGAGCTGGTCTGCGCTACCACCGGTGGTTCCTTCACAAATTTCCCACCGGGTCCCTGAAATTTAAGGTAGACCGAACCACTACCAAAAAGGAGCTGTCTGCCCCTTCCCAGCAGCACATCTTCAGGGACGTCTGTGATGAGAAACAGGTTGTCCTGCTGCTCATCCACTTTCTGGAGGAGCCATCGGTCAACCTGTGCCCGCTTGTTCATAAAGTGGAGGACTACGCCGACGTCGGGCGCAGACTTCCACTTGCCTCGTTCGTTGGGTATGAGCACCCCACATCGAACCCTGCGGACCATCTCCGATTGGCGTTTCACCACCAACTGTACGTTGGATGGTGTAGACACACTGGAGACACACTCCCGCAGCCAGTTCAGGGAGTACTCGTCCTCCACGAACAGTTTAAGGTGGCCGTCCTCGTAACGAGGCTTGCCACCGAATTTGGGGTTTTCCTTGCTCGGATCCGCCAACGCTTCCCTCAAGATTTTGTCATCAATCTCGTTGAGGATGAGCGTTGACAGATCCTGTGAAATATGACCAGTAGCGACGTCAGTTACGGCGATGTACTGGTCAGATTTCACCTTCTGAGCATAGGTGACCCCAGCTCTGCGCGCTTCCGTGCACTGCTTTTTAGGCTCCACTCGAGGAGAAATACTATCCTCTAGTCGAGCCCTCTTAGCAGCCGCGCGCTCGTTTTTGCCGGATCTCTTGGCAGATTTCAACTTCTTGTTAGAAGTTGGACCACCAGAGAACGCTACGGTAGGTTTAGCCCCGTTTGAGTCTAGGGTTGCCCCTTTGACACCACGGGAGCCGGTCACCTTACCCGCAGCTCCGGCTGTATTAACAGCGGGACCGCCATCGGTCGCCACCGTGGCAGTTGGAACCCCATCTACGCCGGCAGCGGCCGATGTGGCAGCCAAACGCTGTTTTTTCTTCCACCGACGATTCGCCTTACGCCCTGGTCCGGTTTTCACCGTATCTGGACGTTTAGTCGATGGGCCCTTCCCTTGCAAAGATTGCTTGGGTGGTTTACCCTTTCGACCAACCGTCGTCCAGGCGCTGGCGAAATGCTCGGCGATGTTTGTCGAATGGCTCCGCGCACCGGGTTGCCCCGTGGCCCTGCCTCTCGACTCACTTTCGGGCTTTTTGCAGCTAACCTCCACAGTGGAATCACTACCGGTTTGCACCGGTAGGTCACTGACGGTGGCAGTGCGCCCAGTTGAGGCTTGAGGATCTGCCGAGGCAGATTCTCGCACCTGTTTGGAGACGCTTGCGGTTTTCACCGCTGGAAGCGTTCCAGATGGGTTTTTTGACCTGACACGATCCATGGTCAAATGTATAGAGATTCGTCTACTCGATTTCCCACCCTCCACGGAGCCCGCACAATTGGGAGCGCCTACTCGCTTGCAACAGCTTTCAGTCGCTAGGAGTACCGAGTAGATATAGGAGCATAGGGCTGGTACTTGGCGCGACATCGGGAGCTCGCTTCTGTGGACGATGGCAACCAAGGTGTCAGCGACATGGTCCCACCGCCGTTGTCACCGAAGCTTACCCCGTCAGCATGACCCATCCCACCGCTATGACTGACGCCTTAGCGGACCCTACACCCCTAGCCGTGGCCCTCTGACGGGACACTTAGCCGTTACCCCAACCCGCGGCTACGGGCGAGGCTACCGTTTTGCCTGAAATCCAGGCCAAAGAGGGCGTGTTGCCTTACGAAGCTAAATCCACAGCAACGCTCGGCTCAACCCCCCAGGACCCCTTCATCCTGGCCTACGGTGGTCAACTGCGCAGACCACAAGACGCAGGTGAGTGTAGATAGTCTGCCGGGTACACCCACCTTAACCGACAGAACCGGAGCGACTTTTAGCCATCGGCTAGTAAGAGGTCCGGGGACCAGTCACTAGCCGCTGTTACCAGGGTGCACCAGGAGGAAGCAGAAGTTATGCAGTCGGACGTATCCTTCTGCATCACTTCAGCACCCCCACACTAGGAGGTAGTCGCTCAACTCACCCTCTATGACCTCTTAAATCTATTCAGTTTAAGGCCTTAAACTGAACTGCATTGCTAATTCGTACCATGACCTCTAAAAAGCAAGGCAGTTTAAGCCCTTAATACGTCCAGCGTTTTCATGCATTTCACCTTTTTTTTCCTCCTAAAATCGTACCATGACGTGCCATTTGACAAGCGCTCGGCGATTACTGAAACGCTCAACTGTCAAAGTAAGCAATGTTTAAAAAATTGCTCTGAGATTAACTTTATGTGAATTGTTGTCTTGTTGTTGATAGTTTAGTAGACTCTTTGTGATTGTTCAAGTGCTTTTGAGTTATTTTCTTTATAATAATGGCAAGTGAGTGAACAGGTATTGTTTGAATTTTTTGAAACGGACAATAACTTGAATGACAATTTAAAAAGAAATCGCCACCGCCTTACAAGGGAAATGTATGATCCCTTTCATTTAACTGACGACAAATTCGTCGAACTATCGGCTTACTCCCGACTTGGCTCAAAGTTTGTGCAAGGAACTGGCGACGAGTGGTAAACCACAGCCAAGTAAATCGTCGGATTCCACCATAGAAACAAAAGTAAGAGTTTATGGAAATACATTAGTTTTATTGTCAAGAGACTTAATGAGGTAATTTCTAGTCAAGAGATCTAGACAGTGTACATCTAAATACCTACTCTTTTCTGTTGCAGGGTTTTACAGCTTTATTATTTTATGACTATGGAACATATCAAATGCCAACAGGTAAGATCCGTGGCTTTATTGCGTAACAAACCATATCCGCAGTACTGGGCATAGGTCACTGCAGCAATGAACTCAATAGAAATGGGAAATACCTATAAAGAATGCACACAAACTGTAGAAGAATGTTGTTCCTATGAATAGAATAAGGTGAATTTTTTATTGATACCATAGCTTTAATTATGTAGCTGTCAGACACCGGTTCTAAACAGTCGCTAACTTGAAAAGGTTATTTGTAATTAACACTTTTTTAATTTCAGGTGTAATGAAAAATTTGGAGTGATATTATTGGCTGCATTGATGGGACACAGGTAGCTATTGTAAGCCCAAAAGGAGAGGAGAGGTATATCTGTCGGAAGGGCTATAATTCTCTAAATGTTCAATAGATAAGATTAATTGAAGTGTGTTATGACTCTGCCTACCATGCGAGAGGTCCCGGGTTCGATCCCCGGCTGGGGATAAATTAATAAAAAATTGGACAAAGGTCTTGAATGTTTATGTGTGTGTAATGTCGCTGTTACTGGTTCCCACAACATAACAGTGTGGGGCCAAGCAATGTAAGTGCCTGTACATAAATGTTAATGTTTATTTAGTTGTATGTTGATGCCAGTTATGGTGGATCCACACATGACTCATTAAGATGATCAGTCCATCCTTCTTCCCAACTTCAAGACTATTTCAAAGGCCTCAGTAATAACTGTGGTAATAATAAAGGCTTTTAGGTAAGCTGTTCTAAATGTAATTTCGTAATTCGTAATTTCTTTATTGTACTAAACAAAACAGACATACAGATAACTTATGATAGAAAAAACATGTACAAAGGCGAGCTTATCTCTAAAAAGAGATTTCTTCCAGCAAACCATGTTGGATAGGAGACGGAGATGATAGGTAAGGGAAAGAATTGCGCGTACAATTAAGACTATATTCTAATATAATACATATTACACATACATAAAACCCTATTGCTAAGAAATATAGACTACATACACAGTTACATAAATACAGCATATCAATAAATATCTTACAAATATACTAATACTAATACATTATATAGCTAAATACATTATATAGATAAATAAATATAAATAAATAAATAAAGTGAAAGATAGTGCTTCTTTAGTCGGTTCTTAAAGATATTCAGTGATGGACTGTCCCTGATGGTGCAGGGAAGTTCATTCCACAGCCGTATAGCGCGGATTCTAAACCCGTGCTCGAAGGTTGCAGTGGAGCGTTGTGGGGCTTTAAGCATAGTAGCCATGTGAGTTCTCCGAGGCCTGCATGAAGAAAGAAATTCGAAGCGATCACGCAGGAAGTTAGGGTACCGAGGGTTCCACAAAATATTGTAGAGCAGGCATAGGATATGAGAGTCCCGTCGAAGACGAATCGGAAGCCAATTCAACTCCCTGCGATGTTGAGAAACGTGATCATATTTTCGCAGTCCGAAGATGAACCGAATCCCGAGGTTTTGAAGTCGTTCGAGTTTGTTCAGTTGCTCTTCATTTGCGCTTACCCAGCAAACATCAGCATAGTCAATGAGGGGAAGTAAAAGAGACTGGGCGAGAATAATTTTGGTCTGACGAGGAAGAAAGTTCTGAAGTCTCCTGAGAGAGTGAAAGGTAGTGTAAACTCGCCTGCTGACCTCGCTGATATGCGTTGACCAGGTTAACTGGTTATCGAAAACAACACCCAGGTTTTTCGCTGTGTCGCTATACATGATTACGGTACCGTTATAAGATACAGGAGGGACAGACTGTTGCTTCAACAAACATAGTGAGTGTCTGGTACCTATAATCATGGCCTGGGACTTGTTTGGGTTAACCAGTAGCCCAAATGACGAGGCCCATCCTCTAATACCCTCTAAGTCAGCGTTTAACGCCTCCACAGCGGAGTTTACATTATTGGGAGAGAAGTGGCGATAGATTTGTAAGTCATCCGCGTAAAGATGATAAGAAGATGAGAGGGCATCGGAGATGGAGTTAATAAATATAGAAAATAGAAGAGGAGAGAGAATGCCACCTTGGGGGACACCGGAGGTGAGGTCACACCAATCCGTGCAAGTCGTCTCCGATTTGATACGCTGTTTACGGTCACGAAGGTATGAGTCGAACCAGCTGATAGAATGGGAAGAGAGATTAAGAGATTTGAGAAGTTCAACGAGAATGTCAAAGTCAACACAGTTAAAGGCACTGCTGAAGTCGAGCAGGGTAAGCAACGAAAGCTGCTTCTGATCCATGGCAACCTGAATATCATCCGTCACTTTAAGTAGAGCCGTAACTGTGCTGTGACCCGGTCTGAAGCCTGATTGAAAAGGATTTAATAGGTTGTTAGAGGATAGATATTGGGAGAGCTGGGTATGGACAATGGATTCGAGGACTTTTGATAGGATCGGCAAGATGGAATTCGGGCGATATTCTTTGAAGCAGGTGGGATTGGATGATTTAGGGAGAGGGATAACTAGTGCATGTTTCCAAGCAGTAGGGAAGGAGCAGTTTGAAAGGGAAAAATTTAAAATGTGCGTTATGGGCGGAAGCAGGTCATCTAGGATAGTGAAGATCATTTTTAGGCAGATGTTGTCATGTCCGACTGCTTTGGAGCTAATCGCCAACAATGCCCTTTTAACTGTGTCAACTCCGACATATCTCATGTTGAAGGGAGTGGTGTTGGGAAGTGACCTAGAACGCAGGCTCCGAAGAGTGGCTTGCTTGACGGTAGAGTCCATCACAACGGGCGGTGCGGAGAGAAATTGATTAAGACCGTTGAGATCGACATTACCTGAATGCGTGTCCTGGGCCTGGGACTTGCCAATACCAAGTGTCCTGAGAAATTTCCACACCTGAGCAGGAGTGTACCTTTCGATACACTCAAAGATGTGGCGGCGTTTGGCGTCGCGACAGAGACGATTGCAACGATTTCGAAGCGATTTGTAGGTGAGAAAATTGTCATCTGTCTGATCCTTTTTGTACCTGCACTTAGCCCGATCTCTCTTGGTCATAAGTCGCTTGATATCATCATTTAGCCAGGGAGCAGGCAGGTGCTTCACTCTAACTTTTTTAATGGGAGCATGTTTGTCATAAAGTCCCAGGACAATTGTATTGAAGCTGTGAATTTTGTCATCAACGCTCTCGCTCAAGATGACAGGGGACCAATCGACCAGTGAAACATCAGACTTGAGGGAATCCAGGTTGATGGCTTTGAAGCTGCGAGTTTCAATAAATTTGGTTCTGCACTTAGGGGACCTAATTTTATATGAGACGTAAATGAGGTCGTGAAAAGAAAAAGGTGAGTTAAGTTGACCATGAGTGGCCACCGTATCCAGGTTGGAAATGATTATGATGTCAAGAAGAGAGGGCGAGCAATGTGGCTGGGAATGGGTGGCCGCAAGCGGCAAAATGTGCAGATTGTATGAATCTACTATTGACCTAAGCTTGGCTGAACGAGAATCATTTTTGAGGAGACAAGTGTTGAAATCCCCAAGAATGAGAGTGTCATCGTAAAGTGGGGTCAAATCATTAAGAATAGATTCAAAGGTGTCGAAATAATCAACACGGAGAGAGGGGCTATAAACAACACCAAGAAGCACCTTATTGTGATAAAGAAGAATTTCGAGGAAGAGATATTCGGCAGACTCGGAGTACTGGCTAGGGGATGCGCTGATCACCTTGCACGGAATATCCGCACGCAGGTAAACAGCAACACCTCCATCCGCTTTCCCGACTCTGTCATTCCTGTAGAGCCTGAAGCCTGGAAGGGAGTACATAGATGAGGAGAGTGAAGGCTTCAAGAATGACTCGGAGACAAGGATAGCGTCCACATGTTGGTCACTAAAAGCCTCGATAAGATCGGTGTAGCTCGTGTGAATGCTCTGAGCATTGATGTGCACAATGTTCAGATTCTTCCCAGACCCACCAAAGACAGTTCTGAGTTTGCCAGAAAGTGGTTCTTCCACACTGGAAATGTCACTTTCTGCACTTACAAATTCATCGCTAGACGCACACGACAAGAATCTATCGTTATTGAGATTCATAATATGCAGATAAAATAATATACTATAATATAATATAAATATATAACTAGGTATAGGAATATACCTAGCAGAAAATATATAATAATTAAGGAATCAAAAGAAAAAAAAAAGACTAATATAAACCAATGGGGTGACCTAAACCCTCACCAGGCATGGATTGTTGTAAGAAATCAGAAAACCTACTATTACATTGTAAATAAACATCACACACACACACACACTTTACACAATAAGAAAGCAATAAACTATAGCGCTAACAATAGAATAAAATCCACAGCAAAAAGGTAAGCGCAAGAGAGACCGCGACTTCAAAAGCCGCACAATGGCACTTAAAAAAAAAAAAACTATCATACTGTGTCAATATGCAAGGCTGTATGGTCTAGAAACCTTTGCCTGCCTGACAAGGCAAATGAACCAAAAAAAAATGTGTCAATATGCTGTCAATAGTTGCAAATAAATCGAGGCGATAAACGATAGTAATAATAAAACGAAAAGAGGCCGAGATTTCGTATGCGAAATGTATGACCACAGAGAATTTTATAAAGTACCAAAGAATTTCTGCCATGGTCAGTAAAATGTTGTCTAAAAAAAACAATCAGGTTGGTCAAAATTTTGCGAGAACTTATGTCCTCGAGCCCCAGCTTCTCTCATTTGGAAAAATATAAAAATATTCAGGAATTCTTTTTCGGATCATAATTTGTCCTATAGCGATCCCAAAGTGTGGTTGGAGAATTTCGCTAGTAAATTAGCCCCCTCCTCAGTTCCCTTTTCCGATTGCCTCTCATCTGTGCCCTCCACCCAGTCTCCCCCCCATAGATTAAATGAAGTATTTTCAGAATCGGAGTTTGATCTTGCAGTAGAAAACCTAAAGGACTCCTCCCCAGGTTTGGATGGCATTCCATACTCTTTTATTAGAAACACTGGGTCTGTGACTAAAAAATACTTTCTACAGTTGATCAATAATTTCTTCACATCTGGGTCTCCCCCGGAGGCTTGGAGGTCGCAAATAATTATCCCTATATTAAAACCTGGTAAAGACTCCTCAGATGCTGCCTCTTATAGACTTATAGCCCTGTCTTCCACTCTTTCTAAAATTTCTGAACACCTTGTCAAAAATCGCTTAGAATGGTTTGTGGAGAGTCATAACATTTTAGCCGAAAGCCAGTTTGGCTTTAGAAAAAACAAATCAACTATGGATAGCCTGGCCATCTTGACCACGGATATTAGGATAGCTTTCTCGAAAAATGTATCAGTCGTGGGAGTATTTTTAGATATATGCTCTGCTTACGACAATGTGCTTCTTCCTGTGCTCAGGCAAAAAATGCTCCATCTGAGTATTCCAGTGAGGTTAGTTAATTTCATTACCAGCTTATTGTCAGACAGGTCAGTGTTGATACGAAACCAAGATTGCTTCCTGTCTCCTCGGTCAGTATGGAAGGGTCTGCCTCAGGGATCAGTCCTGAGTCCCTTACTCTATAGCATTTACACTTACGATCTTGATAGAGTAGTTACCTCCTTTTGCAACATACTTCAGTATGCGGACGATTTAGCCCTTTATGTTCCTTTGCCTTCGATAGAGGAGGCCGCTGCTAGACTGAATTCCGCTATTATGTACCTCGAGGACTGGCTAAGTGATCACGGGTTGTCATTGTCAGCCCCAAAGAGTAACGTTGTTATTTTTACCAGGAAAATCCTTATTCCGGATGTGGACATCACCATAGACGGTTCATCAATCCCAGTTTCTAATTCTGTTAAATTCTTGGGTGTCATTCTTGACTCTAAAATGAACGGTTCCGCCCATCTTAACTACGTGATGAAAAAATGCGAAAAGGGAATCAACATCATGCGATGTCTTTCTGGTACGTGGTGGGGCGCTCACCCGTATTGTCAAAAGCTGATATATAATGCTATCGTACGCAGCCATTTCGATTACGGTACTTTCCTGCTTGAACCATGTAATAAAGCTGCTCTTGATTGCCTCCAGAGGGTTCAATTCAAATGTTTACGCATTACTATCGGTGCCATGAAATCGTCTCCCACAAATGCCTTACAAGTTGAATGTGTGGACCCCCCTCTAAATTTACGAAGACAATATCTATCGGACAGATTCTTTTATAAGACTATCCAGCTCGAAAACCACCCCCTCATTCCCAAAGTCAAATTGTTGAGTCAGCTAGTGTCAAATACGAGCTACTGGTCCCATAAGGATTCTACATGCCTTGTCAAAAGTCTCCAAAAACTAGAAAATGTCAATCAACCTCTATATCAAAGGAATATGAACCCTCTGTTTAGTACTAACTTTAATGCTCTTATCCATTCTCCTATCATTATTCTGTCTCTTGGCATCTCGAAATCATCCCCCGACGCTAATACTTCTTTTAATGAAATTGTAGCCAATTCTTGGAGTGATTGGCTACTTGTTTTTACCGATGCCTCCAAACTCCAAGAGTCCGGGTGTGTTGGAGCTGCGGTTTGGATGCCAAGATATAAAATCATTCTCAATTATAAATGCCCCCCTCTTTCATCAGTATTCACAGGTGAGTCGGTAGCGATTCTGGAAGCCATTCTATATGTTTTATCCCATAAATTGTATAAGACCATAATTTTTACAGATTGTCTTAGTTGTTTCCAAGCCATCAAGGCAAACCAATTCAGAGTTAAAATTAGATTCCCAGTAATTTTAAAAATTAAAGAAGCTCTTTATGACTGTCATTTACAGGGCATAGAAATTGTTCTGGCTTGGATCCCTGGCCATGCGGGTGTTTCGGGAAATGAGGTGGCAGATTCTTGTGCAAAGAATGCCGTTGTATTGGGCGGTCCTGAACATTTTCATAATTTCAGCTCAGATATATGTACTTTATCAAAATCCCATCTTTATAAATCCTGGAACGATTCCTGGCAAGATAGCCGTCAGGTCAAAGGTAGATATTATGGTGATATCCAGAGTTCAGTCCCGCCGAAACCCTGGTTTTTCAAATACCGTGTCGCGGATAAACGCACCATCTCTACGATTTGTCGACTCCGTTTGGGTCATGCCTGCACTCCGGTGCATCTTGCTAAAATAAGGGTCAGGGACAACTCCCTTTGTGAGTGTGGTCTTGCGGAGGGTTCTGCTGACCACATCTTTTTTGAATGCCGCAATCTTAAATTTTCTTTGTACAATTATCTTCCGCCGTACATTCCTAGGCCTACCAATTTGAAAACCCTATTATCATGTGTCAATTCTCCATTCATCCAAATCTTGTGCAATTTCATTAATGTAAATAACATCAAACTTTAACTATACATAGTTGTATTTGTTGTAGTCTAACTAAACTAAAATAATTTAATATTTATGTATCTATTTATGTACCTGTTTATTCTAGATACCGGAAACCCTGTGATTTGGACCGAAATAAATTAATAACGTGTAATTTCTGAAACTTGACATTGGCAGAATCATCAAACCGATGGAAGCCACCTTATAAGAAATTGAATTGAAATAAATCGAGTGGACTTGAAATTTAAAATAAAAATAGTTGCTACTACCTCGCAAAACATTACTAGTAGAGAAAAGGATCACGACATGAGCACTGTCCCACCGGGGGAACGGAACGCTGAATCTGATTGGTGTATGTATTTCTAAGAATGGATTATTTTGTCGGGATACCTGCCTACAGCACACCGACTATCAAAATTAAACTGGAATCCATATTAATCAGAATTATTTTATTTAGTAAACAAACAGAAATTTACAAATAAGTATGCTACTTATTTCTGAATTATTATAATAATAGTTTATAAAGTTAAAAAATGAATGCCATTTCTTACAATCATACAAACCTAATAAGGATGCCCCTACCTCCCGCACTAGTACTAGCAGCAGGTTAGGAGATGCAGACAAGTAGCATTCTTATTTGTGTTGTCAAGTAACACTAAGAACTAGAGTATGTATAACTGTAAGGCCGTGGATGCGGGAGGCTCAGGACCGGAGTAGAGGGAGTGGCAAAGAATATGTGCCGATTGATGATGATGTTTAGCTAACTTAACATAGCAACAAAATTAATAATAAAACATTCACTATTCACATAAATATTTTATCTATTTAATAAAGTAAGTTTTAAAGAGGAGGTCTGTGGCGCACTCAGTCAGAAAGCCAGTAGTGAGCTGCTATAGGCTGCTATGATGATTAATAAAGTATAATAGTTTTAATTACAATTGTGTCTAATATAATATTTTTACTTGCAGGTGACTCTGGTTATCCTTTGAGGAAAACTATGATGACTGCTTTATTGGATGCAACAGAAGGCTCATCTGAAGCCTACTACACTAATTGCCAAGTCAAAACTAGAAATGTAATTACACAGTTATTGCAAGCATCAAAAAGTCTTCATTTAAGTTTTATGTAAAAATTGTGTTTTTTGTGTTGTTTAGTTTTTGTTGTTTTTTAAGTTATAATGTTTTTGTTTTGTAAAGATTTGATGTAATAAGATAAATATGCATGTATGTAAATATCTACACATACATATTTAGACAGTCATAATTTAGAAGCACCAGATACTATAATATTATACTGTAGCACTGTTTTTTTTGTCACTTTTTAAAGACATCATCATACATTTTTTTTTTTAATCTGTTTATTATTTATTGAGGTCTTAGTACAAAAAATGACTATGTCGCCCTCGTTAAGGTCAACTAATATTCTTACGTAAACTAATTCACAGGCACAACATTGTTTCTTAGTCTAATTCCTAACCTAACTAAACCATATAATAACCTGGCTTCATCAGACACAGGTGAAGCCAGAACGTTGTTGCAGCCACCCACATCGAAAAACAAGCTATTGTTATAAATTTGTCTCCTCCGAGATTCGTTCCGGACACACTCCACCATAATATGATAGACATCCTCTAATAGGTCACACTCAGTACAGTTCGGAGACGGGACTTTTCTCATCAAGAAAGCAAATTTATTTAGTGGAATGTGTCCCGAACGAAGCCTGAAAGCAGTAACAAGCTCTGTTCTCCCCAAAGAGCAATTTTCAAACCAAGTTCTGTGGATGGGGCTGCCTTGAATGGTGCGATACCAAATACCCTTCTCCAAAGATCTCTGATCGAAATATTCTTTCCAGAGTGACTGGCATTGGGCACGAATTTGGGTAAATACATCAGTAAAGAAGGGCCGGCACCGCACCAATATACCATCGGTAGATGCTAGGCTGGCAAGTGAATCAGCTATCTCATTTCCTTCTATACCTACATGAGATGGGATCCACTGTAACTGTATTTGAATATTCTTAGCCCTTAATTCCAAAATTGTACCTAAAATGTTGTAGGCTATCGGGGTGCCTCGACAATTTGAGGTGCAACGAGCCAAATGTTGTAAAGAACTTTTTGAGTCTGTTAAGATTACAATTTTGTTCGAGGCCAAAGATTTACAATAAGCCAGTGTTTCAGAAATAGCGAATAATTCTATATACATTATACACACACTAACATCTATTTGGAATTTAATGGAACTTTTGATCTGTGGGTCATATACAGCAGCACCACTACTACTGTTTCTATCTTTAGAAACATCTGTGTAAAGCTGATAAAAATTTGGATATTGCAATTTTAACATTGTATCACATTTAGATTTTAATTCTGCAGGATTACACAATCGTTTAGCTGATTCCAGCCCATTTATACTACTGAAAATTATGTTAGATAGATCTATGTTACTGATCCAAGTGTCCAAAGTAAATAAATCCAACATTGGACTGGAATGCATAGGAATTTCTCTTATTTGATCAAATACCAAAGTTAATAAAGGTTTCTTCTTATTTCTCCAGTAGCTACATTGGCATGATATATTGATAGCTCCTCTACAACATTTATGGTTGGATTGTCATTCAAAGATCTTGCTCTTATTAAAACTTTACCAGCTAGATATCGGCGACGGATGTGTAAAGGCGGGAGACTCAATTCACTTTCCATTACATGAATTGGTGTTGACTTAATAAATCCCCCTATCACCCGCATAGCTTGATTTTGTACCTTTTCTAACTTATACAGGTGGCTTTTAGCGCTGGTGTCATACAAAAAGCTAGCGTAATCTAACCGACTACGAATAAGAGCTATGTAAATTCGTCTAAGATGTTTAGGATGGGTTCCCCATCCTGACCCTGTCAATACTTTAAGGATGTTAAGGAATTTCATGCATTTCGCACTGATTTCATTTATGTGTTTGCCCCATCTTAGCGAACTATCCAACCACAAGCCTAAATATTTGATGTTCTGTTCTAATTGTAAGGTAGTTCCATCTATTTTAACATTTATCACTTGTCTATTGGACCCTCTGCTGAACAAACATAATTTAGTTTTACTACTAGATATACTTAAACCTAACTCATTAACCAGCAAGCACATTGTATTAACAGCAATTTTAATCATAGAAATACATCTAGATACTTTTATTGTATGTAATATATACAACAAAATCATCAGCGTATTGCGATACATTAAAGCTAACACCTAATCTATGACAAATATGCATGGTTGCTACATTGAACAATAATGGTGATAAAGGGTCACCCTGAGCAATACCTAACCCAGTAGACCTACTTAAAGAAGTTGAATTAACATCTACTTTTAATTGCCTATTCTTTAGAAAATTCCATAAATAATTACAAACATGGGATCCCACACCAATACTGTTCAAAGTAGACAAAAGACTTCCAATATTAACATTGTTGTACGCGCTATAATAAGGTAATGTCAATAATGTCATAACAAACCATCTTTTCAGGATTTTTCTAAAAATTAAAATATTTCACGTATAAACCGCTAGTTTGTGACTCAGACTGTAACTATACAATAAAAAGTTGGTAAAGACCAGTTTCACATGTGTTCCATACCTACAGACAACAGTGCAATCTAGTGTTTTTGATGACTTATGTCACCTGAATAATAGGATCAGTCGGTGGAAAATACTACGATATAAGCTGTTTAGCTAATTGCTGAGGACTGCAGATTCCAATTGGCAGAGAGATGCCTCTCATCAACTATGAGACGGCACTAGTCATCACCGGGAGCGCGTCATCACGCTGCTGCATCTAGCTCAATTATACGAAACTATTCTACGAGTTCTTCGAGGCTTGTCGTCGCCATGTGCTGTGACGACGTCGTACAGCGCCACGACCAGTGGTGTGTTGTGGGACTGCACTACGAAAATTGTTTTTAAGTAACTCATTAATTATTTATTTAAATTTTATTGGTCATATATTGTACATGGAGGTAATAATGTATCATTTAATTTAATTTTACAATTTGTATATTAAAAAAAAAGTAATTTAGTTTGTATGAGCATGTCTACAGCTTTGTGTCCCCACTGCCCCGATTCATCGAGGCTATATGTGGTTCCCCGTGGTTTGAGTGTGCATATTAGCCGCATTCATGGAAGTAGTCAGACGCGCTTCGCGGTCGCTAGTTCAGGATGCCCCGAGTGCGTTCCCTGGGGTGGTGGCGTCCACACCTTCTTTGGACCAGTTATCAATTCTGAGGAGGAATGTTAGGGTGCTTAAACACATTCCGAAGGGTGCTAGGTGCATCGCTGCGTCTAAATTGTCACAGGTTATTGAACGCTGCATACAGTCTAATGACCTTTTGGATTGGTATAGTTTGTTGACCTTTTCTTACACTGCGCTCAGGGTTCCCTCATCGGAGGACCGTAGCCGTTCACTCACCGCGAAAGTGAAGGAAAATGTTGCAAATGAAGCTCCGAGTGACTCACTTGCATCAGTTTGCGCCACGATGGGGGTTCCCTTGGGTCAGAGGTCGTTTTATAGATTAGTAGAATCGAAGGTGCACGATGGTGATCTGAGTGGAGCGGTTCGGGTGTTATTGTCGGACTGTTCCATCGCACCTGATAATGACGAGACCCTGAAATCCTTAAGAGAAAAGCATCCTTGTCCTCACCGACCTTTGGACTTTCCTCCTGAACCTGATCTTTCTTCGGTGTGTCTATCTGTGGAGGTGGGTGACGTTGCGCAGACAATTGCCTCTTTTAAGAACGGCTCGTCTGGTGGGTTGGATGGTTTGCGCCCTGAGCACCTTAAGGAATTAACGTCTGTAGGGGCTGGTGATGGTGGGGTTGCACTGTTGAGTTCTCTATGTAACTTGACAAACTACATGTTGAAGGGCGTGATTAATAGGGAGGTGTGCCCTTATATCTATGGAGCCTCTCTTTGTGCTTTGGAGAAGAAGGATGGGGGCATTCGGCCAATTGCTGTGGGCAGCGTGATTCGGCGTTTGGTGTCAAAGATGTGCTGTCGTGCGGTGAGAGGTGATCAAGCATCGCAGTTGCAGCCTGAGCAGTTAGGAGTCGGAGTAGCTCTGGGGTGTGAGGCTGCCATTCATGCTACTCGTTCATATGTGATGAGCAGGGTTGCCTCACATGAAATCGTTGTTAAGGTGGACGTTAAGAACGCCTTTAATACTGTTGAGCGGGACGTCGTCTTAAGTAGGGTGAAGTCTTGTTGTCCAAATTTGTACCCATACCTGCACCAGTGTTACAGTGCCACTAGTAACTTGTTTTTCGGTGGGAGCCTGGTGCAGTCAAAGATAGGGGTTCAGCAGGGTGATCCCTTGGATCCTTTTCTCTTCAGTATGGCAATCCAAGAAGTTGTGGCTTCTTTGCGTTCACCTTTAAACGTGTGGTATTTAGATGATGGCACAATCGGTGGCAGTCCAGAGGTGGTTCTGGAGGATCTTAGAAGACTGATACTGGGGTTCGGCAAATTAGGGCTTAAGTTGAATACCCAGAAGTGTGAAGTATTTTCTTGTTCAGGACAATTACCTCAAGAGGTGAGCGACGAAATCCAATCAGTCGTTCCCGGAATCATTCTTAGGAATAAGGTGGATTTCACACTTCTGGGTGCTCCTATTTTCCCGGAGGGCATTCCCGGAGTATTGCAATCAAAAATTGATATCCTTAAGGCGTCGAAACCACATTTAAAGCAGCTTTCCGCCCATGTTGCCTTGACGATTTTAAAAAGCTGTCTTTCTTCACCAAGGCTAACTTATTCCATACGGACTGCCCCGATTTGGTTGCACAGGGAGATAACTTCTAGATACGATGCAGTTTTGAAGGATTTGTTGGAGTGCATCATCAACGTAGAGATGTCCTCGTCTCAGTGGGTGCAAGCCACGCTGCCCATCAGGTACGGGGGTTTAGGTGTTCGACGCTTGCAGGACACCGAGCTCCCTGGCTTTCTGGCTTCTTCGCATGGTGTTGTGGACCTCGTTACTCACATCTTGGGTATACATGGTGACGGGTTCCGCATTCCTTTTGCGGGGGAGGCGGAGAGCTTATGGCGTGCCCGGTGTCCTAGAAGCGACCTGCCGGAAAGGCTATGTAGTCAGCGCTCCTGGGATGAGGTCCTGTGCGAAGTCATTCGTGATGATCTCCTCGCTCATAGTTCGGGGCCGGAATTGGCGCGCCTGCGTGCCGTTTGTCAGTCCGACTCGGGGTTGTGGCTGCACGCAATGCCTTCTCCCCAGCTGGGAACTTTCCTGGACGACGACACTTTGCGCGTGGCAGTCGCTTTGCGTTTGGGCTGCACTATCTGCCAGCCGCATCGATGCGTTTGTGGGGCATGGGTCAATGAGTTGGGTCGCCATGGCCTACATTATACCAGGAGCGCTGGCAGGTTTTCGCGGCACCACGCAATAAACGACATCGTTCGTAGGGCTTTGGTATCGGCCAACGTTCCTAGTGTGTTGGAGCCGCCAGGTTTGTGCCGGTCGGATGGGAAGCGTCCGGACGGCTTGACCCTGGTACCTTGGGAGAGAGGACGTTCGCTGCTATGGGATGCGACGTGCGTCTGCACCTTTGCAGCCTCCCATGTCGGGTCAACGGCGGCCCGCGCTGGTGCAGCCGCCGAGTCTGCCGCAAGACAGAAGTGCCTTAAGTATGCCGCACTCACGGGAAGCTACATCTTTGTGCCTCTTGCGCTCGAGACGACTGGGGTTTGGGGGACACAAGGGAAAATATTTATTAAGGATCTGGGGCGCCGTCTAAGGGATAGAGGATTTGACAACTGCATGCTCTGGGGCATTTCTGATGCAAAGGATCTCCCTGGCGGTGCAGCGGGGAAATGCTGCAAGCGTCATGGGAACCTTAGCCTCGGCAATGTCCCGGGGTGGTTTATTCGCGTAGTTGTTTCTTTTAGTGTTTCTATTTTATTTTTAATTCATATATTTTGGTTACTTTCATTGTTAAAAATAAGATAAAAAAAAAAAATATATCTATAAAACAACCTAGGGTCAGCTGTTTCTTACTAAAACCCGTTTGTATTTTAGATACTACCCTAGTTAAACTATCGAGACATGATTTACCTTTTCGAAAACCTACCATCTCTCTAGAAAACATTGTATTTTTTTCAAGGAACCACTCTAACCTTTTATTAATTATTGCATGAAAAATCTTGCATGGACATGACATAAGAGAGATAGGTCGAATATCGGATATTGTTTGGGTATTTCGACCAGGCTTAGGGACAGCAACTATTTTTATATCACGCCACTGATTAGGAACACAACCGGCAGATAGTACTTTGTTATAAATATCAATCAAAATATCCTTTCCATTCTTTGGTAATCTCTTTATCATGGAAAATGAAATACCGTCAACACCGGGTGCCGTATCTGTAGTCTTAATAGAATTGTTTAGTTCTTGAATCGAGATTTTGGATGACAATTGAGAATTACTTGAATTAAATATGAAATCTGGGGGGGTTACATAATCTGGTGTAAGGCTGTGTAAAATAGAGTTAGCTTTCTCCTTATCCATATGCACTCTAGGACCCTTATAAACTTTCAGCCACTTCATTCTACGCCACATTTCGCTGGGCGACACTGTACTATCCAGGTTATTACAAACCTTCTTCCAGGCACAACTTTTGGCGTTTCGTATAAGGCGCTGAGCTGTAGAAATCTTTGATTGTAGTATCTCTAGGTTTTGAGGTCAATAGTCAAAGTACTTTATTACTGTAGATATTTACATATACTTAGCAAACGTCATTTTTTGCCTCTTCTCTACATTGGACCACTGTGGGAGAAGAAGGGCGTAGAAACTCCCACAGATTTATTTTTAGATCTCTTTTAAAAATAGGTTGTGCTTAACTAATACAAATATGAAAAATTTAATTGTTATGATTAATAAGCAGGAATAAATAATTACAAAATTATTAACAGCAAGGTCTGTGTTGAGCCAGATTAACCCCATACAGTCCTGTCATTTAAGTAATCTTGAACATTGTAATATCCCTTTTTCGTTTCGGCGTAGGGTTATCCCTCAGATTGACTAAGGCGAGTCTTCTTTGTGCTATAGCATGTGATAATTCTGTATTCCAGTATGATTTTGGTCTAAACTTTTCTTGTCTTAAAGGGTTTTCACACAGCTTCACTACAGGAATATGTTTATCAGCAACTTTATTAATACAATCTAAAAATCTATCATAGGTAATTTGTGTATCATCTGATGGTGTAAATGTTGAAAAAGCCTCCTCCAAATCATTTGTGTAGTTTTGCCAGTCCGCCTTCTTTAGATTCCTGAGTCTTCTAAATTCTGATTTAAAACAAACATCCGAGCTGATTTTCACGATCAGGTGGTCACTACCCAATGTCTCATTAGTTACATTCCAATTGCATTTGAGTACAATATCCTGTGTAGCCATAGTAGTCTTTTTTCTTTCAAATATATAGGACAGATTCTAGCGAGGGCCATGTGGTTACCAGAACAGTTGGCGCATACAAATTTCGTTGCTTCGCAATTGGGGTGGTTTTGTTTGCATTTAGGGCATACAATTCTATTAGATGGACATACTTTCAATGTGTGTCCAAACTTCCAACAGCGTGAACACTGTGTAACCGGGAATTCATAAGGTTCCACAGCAACTCTCAAGTCATGAATATAAAGATAAGGAGGTCGCATTGCCCCCTTGAAGCTCACCCTTATAACTTCGCTGGGTTCCCATTTGTTGTCATCGTAATTTCTACGCTGTAGTCTCTTCACAGATAATATTTCGATGTCACTTTTCAAGCTACTTAACACATCCTCATCAATCAACTCCAGATCTATATCTTTAATTAGTCCATAAGATACGCCCACTTCAAAGGTCTTTTGACATCGAAAGCCGTTTTCAATAAAGTATTGGCATTGCATCAGTTTTTCAGCACTAGGATTGTTCTTAAATTGAATAACAATTTTGTACGAATTTACATACTTCACTTTTATAATATCTTCAATCTTTTCTGCCTTGAAAATCCTCGCCAATCCGATCTGTTTAGGTAATTTGCCTTTCCCTGTCATACAAATCTCAGTTATATTATTTGCTTCTATGTAGGTTGTTTTGTCATTAAGGCAGCTATCACTTTCCAATTTCTTACCCCTTTTGCTCACCGTTGTCCACTCTGTTTTGTCCATATCACGGCCTCTTTCTCCATTCTCTAATAATTGGGTTGGACTCAGATTACCAGTACCTTCATCCTGTATTGCACTCGCGATCATATTTGTAGTTTGGTTTGCACCGTTAGACGAATTATTCACGTTATCCCCTTGATTTGAATCACCATTATCCCCCATTGTCTACAACAAGAGTTACCATCGCACGAGTAAGTTGAGCGGAAAAAAAAAACCAGCCGCGAGGAGCTTGTTTACGAAAGAACCAACAGACGTCCTGCGACAGCGACGGTGTCCACGCGACTGCATCATCATACATGTAATTTTGAATAAAAAATCTAACTTTGACTTAACTATTGAGTATACTTGTGTATGTAATTATTTTGATTTTAAACTCCAAACTCAAATAAAGTAAGTAGTTAAAAATAATGCACTTTTGTACAAGTGAAACACTAGATAAAATAAATCAAATATGATCAACAAAACTAATGAGTACATACTGAATCTCGCACAGACAAAGGAGACTCCATAAACTGTGCCAGTGCTTCGGATATGCGCCCATCAGAGAAGATAGCCTATTTCAATTGATTCTATCAGGCAGTACACGCAAAAGAGTAACAAACATCCATCGTCTCAACCACAAACATTCGAGTCTATATTATTAGTTAGATAAATAACCGATGACCATCCTTTCCTATCTTTGAATGCAACTTCACCCATCTAGTTACATTGCGTGGCAACTCTCTGCCACATTCTTAGGGTACAGATGGCTGAGTGGACTTATTATAGCCCAAGACTATGTCTCTGTGTGAATTTAAAAAAACACATAGAGCCCCAATTGGTCGTATCATCGTATGCACAGAGTCGTATGATACACGATGGGGGCGTCGTCGTATAGGCAATTCAACCCAATTACTGCAAGCAAATATAAATTTAATACACCTATGTAATGTATGAAAAGCTGACATAAAAAGGAGTATCAATAATTATATGTTAAGCATACGAAATATTTTAAAATTACACGGAGTCAGATTTTAATTAGAAATTATATGTAAAATATTATTTTACAGTTTCGACCCGCCATCCAGCGAGGCCAATGCTATGTTTGTTAAATGAGTATGCCTTGTTGTTTGTAGCGTAGCGAACGAGAAAGAATGTATATTACTTAATAATATGTAACACAAAAGTACATCCCAAAATAAATCGTTAAATATTGTAAACAAACACATGCACCACTTGACAGTTATGAGTTGCGTTCAAAATGCTCAATATAATTTGAACGATCAATAAAAAACAACGCATAAGTTACTAAGTTTTATCACAAATTGCATTAAATAGTAATATGCGCGTATTACTTTTAAGCTTTAATTTTTTCAAAGTACCATTCGTAAATAATAAAACAAATTATAATATAAGATATCCTTATAATAAAAAAAAACCGGTAAATACCGTATAAACAATAAACGTTGGTTAGGAACGGTCCTCCAGACAATGCGATGAGTAGTTCTTTCTTATGGAATCCTATATATTCCCTTCTCGTTCTTACATGGATGTAAGTTAACTAGCCAGAGACAATAAACTATTCACCATATCAAATAAGCAGCTCAGAAGTCGTTCACCTTTTATGAGGTCATGGTACGAAATTAAGTCGTTCAGTTTAAGTACTTTAACTGAACTGCCTGGATTAAGAGCAGTTTCTTATAAGGTCATGGTAGGCCTCCGAAATGCTTAGGATTTTTTATTATTGCATCCTCAGTCGACTGAATATAATTTTGATAACAACTCGATTCCAAGCGATTAACTCTGTCACGCAAAAGCATATAGGTTAGTTCGTCTGATCTATTACCATATTTTTTGAATTTTACTAAAAACTTATACTTTTCCTTAATAGCTTTTTTTAAAGCTGTATTATACCATATAGGATACGAATAGTTACGGATGCCTTTCATTGGTATATACTTACTATGTAGTGTGAAAGATTGAATCTGATGGTATCCTAACATTTTCACATCACTACTAATGGTAATAATTTAATCTGTGAAATGTGACGTTTATACTTTTTAAATATGGCGTTCTCTCTCTTTCCGTCTCTTGTGAATTATTGCTTGTGTGGTGCTGCGCTGATAAAATATAATTATATAATAATAATAATAATACCTTGGACACCATTTACACACATTGATCTAGCCCCAAACTAGGATTCCCTGTATCTTGGGTACTAGACAATGATACATATACTTATATAGATAAATATTATACTTAGATAGATAAACAACCATGACTAGGGTACAAACATCCGTTCTCATCAAACAAATATTTGCCCCCACCGGGACTCGAACCCGGGACCCTAGGTTTCGTAGGCAGCGTCACTGCCGACTCGGCCATTCGGGTCGTCAAATTCTAAATCTAATCGCTGTTAAACTGCTTCTGCTTGTATTTGTCATAATTCGCGTACTATTTATTGCTGACACAATAAATACGGGAATATCAACCAGGAAGTATTTTCATTCCCGAAACCTTTAAACAACTACGCCACGTACTGCCCAATATGTAGATCATATATAAATTTATTAAATAAAGTAACGCACTCATCAATTGAACAGGATAGAAACTTGGCATTCCAATCGACACTACTAATTGCATTATTTACTGATTCAAAATCGCCCCTGTCAAATACATAGCGGGTACGCGGCGCGTAGTCTAATGATGGGGTTTCGAATGCTTTAGCATTTAACAATAGAACAGGATGATGCAAATCAATTTTTTTCGTTATAGGGTCAACACACTTAGATACCGTTATCAATTGATTAGAATAAACTAGATCAAGAATTCTATCAGACGCGTTGGTTATTCCGTTATACTGATCGAAACCCAAGGCACTCATTTCATCAGTTAGCAAAAATTCGTCCGTACTACTAATATTTGACGGGTAAAATCTCGAATGATCGGTAGGTGTGGTAGCCCAAACAATGCCGCTCAGATTAAAGTCCCCAACAATAAGGAACGCATCGGACGGGTTATTTGAAACAGCGTTGTTCAGATTAGTAAGAAAATTAGATAATTGAGAACTAAATGACAAGCCATTGTTCTGTGCACACAAATATATCACGCACAGGTACAAGTCAATCCACTTACGTGTAAGAGCTTGTTTTATACGTAGACATAACCAGAGGTCTTCTGCCGTGGAGTTGAAATGGGGCAATAATTTAACTTGCAAGTGCTTACGCGTAGCTATCAGGACACCACCGCCCATTACTTGATCAGTTGAGCAGTAGTCGCGGTCTCTACGCCAAACTAGGTACCGATCATCCAAGAACTCCGAGTTAGATATACTATCCAATAACCATGTCTCAGTTAAGATTATTACATCATATGCACTCAAACACGCATTACGATAAACCTCCTCAGTTTTCGTTCGTAGTCCACGTACGTTCTGATAATAAATACTTAAGCCATTAAACGAAATCATTGCAAACTAAAACAAACATAGCAACACAATAAGCAGCGGTATGAAAAGCCAGAATAATAAACAATTTTGGTAAAAACACAATAGAATATAGATATAGTGAGCGCGGGTAGGTTTACAGATCCACAGGCTATTTATGCCCACATAAATAGCGCCTAATTAGTAGGTATGCACTAAATTAAAAAAAGTAGTGCCCCATCTCATTAGTTTAAAAATAATGTCTATTCTTTATGTATTCGCTAACGCAACGGTAGTGCTAGTGTACCCCACACAGTTTGCAAAAACGACAAACATTCCAGTTACGAATTTACCCCCAAAAATAGTGCACTCACTACGTTTGCTCTTACAGAAATTTAGATATCAACTCTACATTTTAACACTCACTTATACGACACTTAACGACCCATTCGATATATAAATGCTATATCAAAAAGTAGGAATTCGCAGTGGAACATAATTAAAATAAAATTGAAAGTTCTAGGAACAAACATATGCCGTACACGTATAAATGTTGTTTGTTATGTCAACTATGGACCACGGACTTTGTTGCTGAACGGAAAAGCTGCTACGTAGTTTGCTTTATTTCTACTAGATGGCGCTAATGGAGGGGCAACTTCTCGAAAGCTAATTAAAAACCGGACAAGTGCGAGTCTAACTCGCGGACGAAGGGTTCCGTACCACCACACAATGGTAGGGAGGGTGTGGAGTGAAGTTTGGATTTTACATAGCAAAATGTTGTTTACAAAGTTATTGAGCGGCTACTTTCACACTCCATGTACGTTCATAAATTTGTTTGTGGTATTGAAATAATTGTTGTATAGGAGCACCCTTAAATATTTATATTATTCTGTTTTTTAGTATTTGTTCTTATAGCGGCAATAGAAATCGCATCTTATAGACTATCACGGTTCATGATATACAGCCTGGTGACAGACGAACAGACGGAAGAAATCCCAGCAGTTTGTTATAGCAATGATCATTGATTATTTTAAGTAAGTAGGTAGCTTTAAAATAGGATTGTCAAAATCAAAAAGCTTATTTTAATATTCAAACGTAAAGTCAGAAGTAGAAGAAATTAACTGTAATTTGGAATTCCTAACAATTTCAAATGTAGGTAACTCCTTCATAGACCCCTTGAGTTATTTTAGCTAATAGCAGCTGTTCGTTAATATTGAAAATAGACCACAAATAATAGTTGGTATTAAAGGGACTTTTTATTGACCATTTCAAAAAAGTTCTAATTTTGATTGATGATCTAGAATATAATGTTATAATTACAATTTAGAAATAAGATGTATCACAAGTAATTATCAGATCAATTACATAAATTAAAGGTTACTATATTAAAAATAAGATAAGTAAGTAAGTACACACCTAACTATAAAAGTGTATAAACTTACTTATTTTAAATAAATTGGCTAGTTGTATGACAGTAAATCATCACATTTGTGTACAGTGTGTGCTTAGTGGGAGTTGCACAGAGCCAATCGAATGACTTTACGATCGCGTTAATCGAGCATTCACTGTGAAAAGTGACAATCGAGTAATTGCGAGTGTGAGTCCATGTGAGTCGCATTCGATTATCACTATTCAATTGACGTTTACTCGCCGTGAGTTGCGTAATTCTTTATGTTTAAGTTGGTAGCGCTGTAGTGACAAAATTAACAACCAGCCAAAATATAAACACCTTTTTGACCGTATTTGCCGATTAAAAAGGTATCTATTTATTATTTTGACGGGCTTTAATAATACACGATTTTGACATGTTTGTAAACAAATAATCTTGCATATTTTGATCTTGTGATTTTCATTGCCGGATTTCCAAAAATACCGAGTCCACAATGAAAAGGAGTGCGCAACAATTTGAAATGCTTATAACATATATGGAGCAGTAAGTGTGCCTAATGTGCTGTAATATTTAGGGTAATTTGTTTAACCTAACCTATATCGTGATTTATCTTTCTCTTCTATCAGCATGTTCGCCTCCACTGTTGGACCGCCAATTCGTGCGATCTGCTGCCATTATCATCCATGTCAGGCCGATTGAACCGTAGCAGTTGATAAATATGTGGCTTTATTTTTTCAGTGATCTGCTAACTAAACCCACCACCAATGCAAAGGGAAGAATTTCTCATATAAAACGTTTGGGAGGCCTTGACTTCTTTATTAAATAGTGATGGAAGTGGTGATAAAAATCCACAGAAAAGTGGAAACAGGTTAGGCTTCAAGTGTTGATCAGCTGGTTGAGGAATTCGGTGGTGGTTTATAAGCTACGTATTCATGTGTTGACTATACGTACCTTACTTACTATAAGTATAATAAACATTTATTTATATGAAAAATCAATTTTATTTTATCCCGTTTTACAGTGGACAACATTTTATTGTTGCTTTATTCTGACTAATTGGTCCCGTAATGCCCTTCGAATTATTTCTGTGGTGGTACTTCGTTCTGTAACCTCGGTACCTTGATCTAGCCCCAAACTAGGATTCCCTGTATCTTGGGTACTAGACAACGATACACATACTTATATAGATAAATATTATACTTAGATAGATAAACAACCATGAGAAAGGTACAAACATCCGTTCTCATCAAACAAATATTTGCCGCCACCGGGACTCGAACCCAGGACCCTCGGCTTAGTAGGCAGGGTCACTGCTGACTCGGCCATTCGGGTCGCGAGTTACAGTTAACACTATTCGTTTTAGGTTAATTTAAACGCTCTCACCTTCAAATCCAAAGTGAGAACTTTACTTTGCGAACGAGAACGATCACCATTCGAACTGTCGAAATGATGACGTATATATAACTTGCACTCGCAAAATCAGCGTAAACGCGTTCACTTCTCGATCGTCACAGATATATGGAACGCATTCGATCGTGACAAAAAGTGACAATAGTGCTTTGTAAACTCCACTAAACTCGCACTCAGAATTTTCATTTCAAATCGTTGCCGCTAGGAGGCGCTGGCTCAATGCCCAAAACTGAGTTCGCGTAAGCGCGTTCGATGAGTTAGAAAAACTCCCACTAAGCACACAGATATCGAGAGATAGGTTGAGGGGCGTGGCACGTGCGAACAAATGTAGCTCCGACAGGTTAGATATTAAAAATTCTCGGTAGTCACCGGGCGACCGCAGTGACGAATTTATTTCCGTTGTTTTTCGAAAATGCCGACCTGTGCAATACTCACGTGCAAAAATAGAAGCGAGATTGTGAACTCCAAGAACGCCGGTGTCACATATCACTTGTAAGTCTCATTCCAACTATTATTTCTTCTTAAAACACAAGAAATAAACCTTATTACGAAAATAAATCATTCGCGGAAAATTCGTCACGAATTGACATTAAAGTGACAATGTCATGTTGTTCTCGATAAGTTTACTATACATTGCTTGTTTTGTATCTTAATTTCACTACTTATTGCCAAGCTAACACGCAATGAATATTTCACACTTATCGAAGTACGAAAACAAAGATGCATCGTGATACGGAGGCGAACTGTTACACGCACACAGAGACGACATATAGTGATGGGGATAGTGATAGGAGAATTATGTTTTTGAATCGATAGATTTTATCATTCCGCAATTACTAATATAGTTAATGTAATAATATAGTTATTTTATTGCTCATAATACGTAAGTTTATTGTTAGTTATTCCAATGATTGCCAAACAGGCAGTTTAGATTTTAAGTTTGTTTAAAACCTCGCCCGACGAAGGATAATGGGGTGTTATAAGTATTGATCGGAAATTCCGATGCTTTCAGTCAGGTCCAAAGAGTTCACAGTTATTCTACCTTCAGAAACCTCTTTGCCTCTCTTTCTAGCTGTAAGGATTCTGTTGAAAAAAAGAAGAGAGGCAAAGGGGTCTCCTATGTTGTATTTACAAACAATTTACTATTTTATTTATAGAACCCGGCATTGTATACGACTGTCTATAAATTATAATCGATCGATGATACACGCTGTCCTTGCATTGTCCCAACACTAGCTCGACTAGCTAGTATACCAGCGGTAGTGTGGGTGTGTTCGGACGATAGGTGCATGACATTGCACTGACCAATAAAAGCGGAGGGATTGATGTACGAGTGGTGTAAATGTATGCGTGTTCTTAGTTTTCGGCGACACTGGTTCCGATACAAGCTCAGCGCCAAGGGCCTATCTCTCGATATCTGTGCATAGAAAAATGACAATTATTAAATAATTTTAGACTAAACACGTTCGTGTGAACAACGTCAAATGACGTTCCCTTGTGTTATCGCACTTATTTTCTCCATACAAAAAATCATGACGTGTTACGACGTTGTGCATACTTACAAGGATCTGTGACATACTTGATACCGCAGAGTGGCATATGACGTTAATCGTGTGTTGACGTTGTTAGGTGTCACATGGGTTGCAGATTCTTTGCGGTATGCACATCGTCGTTAAACGGTTCTATATTAAAACACAGAAATAATCAATTTCGTTTTATTGTTTAGGTACATAGCAAAAAAAAATCTCTCCTTATAATATTAAGTTACGTAGGTATATTAAGTACATGAATCACAATCATTTATAGGTACCCCTTCATTAGCAATTACTAAGCTACCAACTCGTCATTGCTAAGCTTAGTGAATAAGAATATAGATATCAAAGGCTAGAGGATATAACAAAAATGGTTTCTTTCTTAACTCTTTTATAATATATATATATTTATATATATAATTTATAATATATAATAATCTTAACATATTGTTTTTTCAGACTACGGTGTCATTTGATAAAAATATATTATTTTTAGAGTACCTTCATCGTCCTTTATGAAAATAGAGGTACCCCAAAAATAATAATCTTTATCACATACGTTTATATATATTTATTAACATAAACAATGAGGTAATGGCACAAAAATCAGTAGTAAATAGGTTATATCTAAATTAACTTTACCCTTATATCATTTGAGAAATGATTGTAATCATCAGCCTTTCCTTTAATTGTACAAAGCTAGGACAGAGGAATAAAAAGACAAAATTGTTTTACAAGACGTCTAAGACGTAAAACATACTTTAGATATGAGATCAATTTAATGGTTTTCTCTAATAATGATATATGTAATCAAAAAAGTTAGCACAAAATTTTCGAATATCTTTGGAATCATCATTATTGGCGTTAACGTTAAGATTAACCATTTAACAAAAATAAAAAATACAATTCAGCAAAACAACGTAGATGAAAATCATCAATAATCATCTTACACCATCTCACCGTGCCAGCATTCAAAGCAAAGGGCACAGAGTGGTGGCTTTTTCGGGCAACCTTTGCACCTGAAGCTCGTCTCTTTTCTACTTTTTTTGGATTCCCAGCACATTTTGCATTTCAGGAAGTTGGATTTCTTCTTTGATCCCTCTCTTACTGGGATTTTCTCGGGCCAATGACCTGATCCTGAATAGCTGCGTCTACTAGCAGGTGTGGGTGCTGGAAAATTGGTCCTCTCTTTCATTCTATTATCGTGCTTAGCCAAATGAGTGATGTCGGTAGGTTTCAGGTTTTCTGCACCGATCATCTTCTGTATCAAATCGTCTCTGAATGTAATGAATTCATATTTTGTATTTTTCTGGCAGAAGTTCTTGTAAATGTAGTAAGTAGCTGTTCCAGACAGCAACGTCCAACAAATGAAAGAAAACTTTTTTATACCAACGCAAAGTCTTACGGGGGCTTGAGTAATAAGAGACCATTTGATCTGATCAATCAACGCCTGCCATGAAATTGTTATAAATAGCAATTTCTTCGGGTTTTGTCAACTTCTTGCCATATATATTGAAAGTTTCTACCAGTTTGGGATGGTTCAAAGTACTGATCATAAGCACAGGACGTTTGTCTTGCCATTCTGAGACATATACTTTTCCTTTGCGAGCCCAAAAGAAGTTATTTCTTTTTAATATACTATTGAAAAGAAAAACTGGATTTCCTTTTCTGTTTGCCCTCACAGTGCCATTAGAATGCGTTCTGAAGTCAAACATTTTTTTTGACAACTCAACCGAATTATAGAAATTGTCCATAAATAGGGAGTGGCCTTTCAGTAAGTAAGGCCTCATCAGTCTCAACACCAGTGTTTCAGTTTTCTTACCCACCTGTTCAAGTTCTTTTTTCCAGTATACATCATCATATTCAATACATATCCATCAGACGTTGTCAGCACGTAAAATTTTATCCCATATTTGGCTTTTTTACCCTTAATGTATTGCCTGAAATATAATCTGCCTCGAAACAGCAACAGAGATTCATCAAGACATAACTCTTTTCCCGGACTGAAGACTTTCCTAAAATTTATCAACAAATTTTACAATCTTTTCTTCTCCCTTCGAGTCTAAATCAGATACGCATAAACAACGCAAAATCTGTTCGAATCTCCGAGCTGACATGGTATACGGAAAAATTGGGTGGTAGTACAGAACATCGGAATAAGTGAATAATTTCCGCCTTTTGTGCACTTTCATCTGTCCTTGTAAAAGACACAAACCTAAAAACTTCAACATCTCTTTCGCATCTATTTCCTTAAATGTTATAACACGCTTCCTTCTTGTTGCCCGTCCAGCCGATTCACAAAGAGCTTTCCCATATTTGTTCGTACAATCCACAATGTAATGTAATATTCCCGGTGGAAACAGTTTATTAAACATATCAAGGGTACTGACATGATCCCCAACATCAAATTTAGGACCTGCAGAACTGGTATCGAAGTTGAATTCAGGTATTTCTTTAGTAGATGATTGCCAATTTTCTTGTGAAGAATCTTCTGGTCTAGATGTACTGGAGAAACCAGAGGGTAATGCAGGTGGTAATGTTGGGGGTTGTAGTGAATCATGGCTATTATGAAATGCCTCAGTACTCGTATTATTTGCATCTAGTATAGATGGACTAACGGACGGTGGAGGTACCTCAATTTCAGCTTCAAGTTGGTGAGAAGATCGCGTTGTAGGTTCGGAGGGCGCAACTGCATGTCTTTTTAGGGATACCTACAGGTGTATGAACAGTTGTGGTTGTTACAATAGTGCTGTGTAAGGCCTCTTCAGAGCTATCAACTGATGTATCAGAGTCGATTCTGTTGCGCTGGCGTGGTGCTGGAGCATTTTGTATCATCGCGGTATTAGACGACGAATCAGAAGACCAGGAGTCATCATTCTTAGGTTCGTAGTTAGAGTCAGAACCGTACTCACCATCGTTGTCGCTGAAAGGATCATGATTCTAGCTCTCTCACGATGATATTCCGCCTGAAGATGTGTCGGTAACATCTTCAAACAATTTCTCGATACGCGATCTTTCTTCATTATAAGTAGGTGTATAATGACAGTTTAAATTCACTTCACGATCGTTCGGGCCTACGGGCTCGACAGATGGATCGAAAAACCTATCGACAGATGGATCGAAAAACCTATTGACAGTTCAAATTCATTTCACGATCGTTCGGGCCTACGGACTCAACAGATGTGTTGAACGCAAAACCCATCGTAAGTATAAGTAGCATTCTAATCAGGTCACGCGTGTTCAATTTAATTTTATTTCTTGCATAGTTGTGTTTTCAATACCTACATTGCCGCAGCGCGTGAACACACACACACACACACTTTCAATTGTGTTTCTGCCACTAACTGCTAACATTAATAAATAAAACCGATCTAGGTACTCTATTTCGGTTGATGATATCATAACATAACATAGTTCGGCGATGAGATTGCTCCCTAGTAAGCATGAATTACATTGGATTAATGTTATAACCAAATTGACCATCCGAATGGTCGAGTCGGTAGTACCCTGCCTACAACGCCAGAGGTCCTGGGTTCGAGTCCCGGTGGGACAAATATTTGCGTGATGAGCGTGGATGTTTGTTTCCGAGTCATGGTTTTTTATCTAAGTATAATATTTATCCCTACAAAAGTATGTATTCAGTTGCCTAGTACCCAAGATACAGGGAATCCTAGTTTCCCTCAATATCTAGACCAATGTGTGTAAATTGTGTACACAGCATCATGACTTTTCCATACGGGACAGAACTTTGCCTGCATGCAGCTGGTATTTATACTCCGTTTTGCGGAGAGGGACTAGCCCATCGCCGCTCGGGATCGAGCCACTATAAACTGTACCTACAAATCAATTCATGTATAGGTACTACTTTTAAATGGAATTGATAAATAGCTCACCTCGTTCTAGCTAGGAAAAAACATCTATGTACGAGTATATACCCATTAAATCATTACTTAGTACTATTTCGAGTAAAGGCCTGATCCTTCGGTGGGGACGTTGTACGTATTTGTTGGGCTTATGATAGTTCGGCGATAGACTTTCCCCATGATACCTACAATATGGGTGTTAATGCGGCTGATGTTTGTCCTGAGCGGCGATGAGCTTGTCTCTTCTCTCTAAGAAAAAATAAACTCAATGGCTAAAAGATGCAAACTGTGTGCATCGGTCATCTCGTCTCGCAAGATATTAAAAACAAAAACTAACATAGCATCACAGCGTTCCCATACGGGGTGGCAAAACTATGCCCACGTACATTCATATAAGTATTTGTGTTTCTGGCATCCCATCTAGGAAAGTAAAAACACGTGTAAGTTTTCTTAATGAGGTCAAGCGTATTGGGTTGCATTCGGTAATTTTATTTTTGCGATATTATTTTGCACACTGAGTTGTTTCCGCTGAACCTATGTAAGTGTACGTTGTCAGGGCTTGTGATCATACGACCACACATACACATCCTTTTTTCAGAGTCATCAGTATTTTTATTTATAAACGACGGAAATGCAATTAAAAATTATCACTTCTCTTTGGAAGCTACTACGCCTACTACTTCACCAGCACCTCTACTTGCCATCGCCATCGCCAGCCAACGAGGAATCTGGAAATAATGTACGTAAGTGTTTCACTCTCCACGATGGCACTTACTTACTGGCTCTTACTCAATACCGCCAACAAGTGTTGCTTATGCCCTTTTACCTTTGAAACGTCGATATGCGTCTTTCCTTTCCATTCAGAGTTGTCACCGGCTGTCGTATGAAAGACAAAGAGGCTAATTTTTAACTACGTCATGTGCCTTCGTGAATGAATCTTAATCTTCATTTTGATCGACTATCAATTTCTATATTGATGGACTTCATCATTAATAAGTGTTGTGATATTTCAGGTCTGACAACGAATCTACCACTCACACCGCCAAGGTGACAGCGGCAAAACGACGACAGCAGGAGCTCTTCGGAGATTCTGAAGAGGAATATTTTGAGAAGTATGTTTCCTTTATTTGGAAGTTTCTTTTCATTATGCCTTATTATAATTATACAGGAGTGTGTATTTATAATATGTGTGTCTAAATGTTTTTTCCTGTTTCAGTTTGAAAAGTGCTCAACCACCCGGGTACGTGCCAACACCGAAATCAGTTCTCAACAAGAAGACCGCATCGCCCAAGCCCAAGGCCACGTCCGCCAAGCCACCGCCACCGTCGAAGCGACGTCGTCAGGAGTCGGACGACGAGGAATCGGTGTCTAGGTAAATATGTTTTACGATTCTATTCATCGCAAAACAAAAAAAAAAAAAAAAATGACTTAATTCACTTATCTTGTGTATACAAGTCCCCGTAATCCATGTATTTTCGATATCATTCACAGTGTAATATAACTAATTCGTTTTATTTACAGACGCAAAGCGACGCAAGCCAAGCGAAAGCAGCCTCCGAAGTCAGAAGAGTGGAGGACGCTAGACTCGGAGAGCGACGGGGACGTCGCAAAACAACCACTGCGCTTGTTGTCCAGTTATTCTAAGAGGGTCGCGGACGGAGTCGTGCGTCGCTCAGGATATCTTCCAGGAGAGCTATATTTAGACCTCAAGATTTATCAGGTGGCTGATATAAAAAACGTTCACCCGTTGAAGCGCTGGGAGAAGGCTGTGTTGGCGCTTAAGCTCCAAGGCGATCACGAATCGCCAGAATTTGCAGCTTTGAGGCAGCTGCTGAAACGTTCGAAGTTGAAGTTCCCAGAGGAGGGGATGTTTTTTAACGACCGTGTGAGCCAAAATTTACAACTATAATAAAATAACTAGATATTTTGCTTTTCATTTCATGTTTTGCTGTTAGGTGGTGTGGTGTCCCATGAAAGAGTATTTTTATTATTTTAGGTGTTAGGTAGACAAGTACAGTCGCGCTCACGTCTAGTCACCTTTATAAAAATTTTAAAGTATTGAACTGAGGTGACTTGTATTGAGCGTTACTGTGCTTGTAGATTTATATAGGCTGATTTCATATAGGTATTAATTTTGTTTCATAAGTTTAATTCGTAGGTAGGTATTATTTTTCATATAGGCAGGTAGTAAAAAATTAGGTGTAACTTAGGTAGATAGGTTTAATTATCATTTGTCAGGTTTGATTGATCCTTACATATAATTAAGATGTTGAATAATAATAATAGATTAGTATATTGTACATCATGTGATGTGTCTGTAAAAAGTAAAAGTTTTTCAGCTCATTTGCGTAGCACTGTACATAAAAACAACAATGTTGTTATTAAGGGTGACGGTCTTGAGAAGATTTCTAGTGCTTTCCGCAGTCGGATCGCATCGTACAGAATAAGCAACCCAGGCGCAGCGTCGGATATGGTCGCGGCGGCGGACGGCGCGGGCTCTAACGCTTGCCTTCCGAGCATCTACCTGCGCTCGCTGCGGTCACGCGTACGTGACCTGATAGAGGCGCGGATCGGCTCCTTTAATAGCGTCAAAGTAAATTTTGAACTGTTTGCAGAGTTTTCGTTACCTAAGAATGATGAGAGGGAGATTAAATCGTTCGCTACGCCCAATATAGTCATCCGCAAAAATTATGATTTTAAAGATATTTACAATAACGCTGTAAGTTTAATACTTGCAAAAATCGATGAATTTCAGGAGAGAGACAGTGGTTGGAGTTTTGTAGCAAATTCATATCTGGAGGTCAATATCAACAAATATAATCCTCTGCGAGGTTCAGGGTTTATCGATCTTCCTAGACCTATTAAATATAAACGTGCATGTATCAACATTCAGAATACAGATAACTTTTGTTTTCTATGGTGCATAATGGCAGCTTTATTTCCCGCACAGCAAAATTCACACCGAACGAGTTCATATCCTCATTTCGATACTGTGCTTAACACGAAAAACATGACGTTTCCGGCAGGTTTCAGGGATGTTAAGATCTTTGAAAAGAACAATGATACCATAAGTATTAATATTTATGGTCTCAGTGAAAAGTCTGATGTTGTAGGACCTTTGTACAAATCTGTTCACAAGGGGCGGAAGCATCGTATAAATTTATTGTTTTTGGAATCGGGTGCGCTAACACATTATTGTCTTATTAAGGATTTGAGTAGGCTTGTAAGATCTCAGATAACTAAACATGATGGTAGAATTTTTTTCTGTGATGATTGCTTGTTATTTTTTTCTAGTGACAAAAAACGTAATGATCACGTGTGCAGTGGTGTGAAAACATCGTTGCCTGATAAAGGGACATTGATACAGTTCAAACATTTTGAACGCATGCATGATATGCCATTTGTCATTTACGCAGATTTTGAGTCTATGCTACAACCTCGGTCGGAGAAAAACTCGAATTTTACGGAAACGATTCAAAAACATATTCCAGTAGCGTTCGGATATTATATTGTTTGCTCCTATGATACGTCTTTAAATCGGTATCGATCGTACCGAGGTCCTGATTGTGTTCAACAGTTTTTGAAAATATTAGGCGATGATGTTGAAATGATAAGTAAAATTCTTAACGATCCAATCGACATGTTACCCCTCACTGAAAATGAGCTGAAAAACTTTTTGGAGTCCAAATATTGTTACCTCTGTAATAAGTTAATATTCGAAGGAAAGGTGAGAGATCATTGCCATTTGACTGGGCGCTACCGCGGAGCAGCACATGAGTATTGTAACCTTCGATTTAAGCTCCCCAAATCATTTGTCCCTATTTTTTTCCATAATCTGTCAGGCTATGACTGTCATTTGTTTATACGAGAGCTAGGTGAAATGCATGGAAACATAAATGTTATAGCAAAAACAAAAGAAAATTATGTGTCTTTTACAAAGTTCTTTCCTGTTAGCAATAATAAGTATATGGCTGTTCGTTTTGTTGACTCGTTTGCATTTTTAGGTACTAGTTTAGAAAAAATTGCAGAAAATTTAATAGTTGAAGATTTTATTCATCTCTCTCGTTGCTACCCAGATAAACAGGAATTCGACTTATTGAGACGTAAAGGTGTTTATCCTTACGAGTACATGAATAAGTGGAAACGTTATGATGAAAATAAATTACCGCCGCCTGAGTGTTTCTACAGCAGCTTAACTGATGAGAATGTTTCAGAGTCAGATTATGCTCATGCTCATTGTGTTTGGCGTGTATTCCGTTTGTCGAACCTTGGTCAATATACCGATCTATACTTGAAATCAGATGTAATGCTGTTGACGGATATTTTTGAGAGTTTTAGAAAGACGTGTAAAAATAATTATAGGTTAGACCCAGCTTTTTACATAACGGCTCCCAGTTTAAGTTTTGATGCAATGCTGTTGAAAACAGAAGTGAAATTAGAACTAATACATGATTTGGAAATTATTCGGATGATACAAAAAGGTATTCGCGGAGGCGTCTGTTTATGTTCTACCCGCTATGCCAGTGCTAATAATAAGTACCTCTCGGACTACAATCCCTCGGAGCCTGATAGATACTTGATTTATGCTGACGCGAACAATCTTTATGGTTTCGGTTTAAGTAGTTATTTACCGCATTCTGACTTTGAAATGATCGAAAATCCTATGTTTCAAGTTTCTGACATTCTCTCTTTACAAGACAATTCAGATGTAGGTTACATTTTAGAAGTCGATCTAGAATATCCGGAATCCCTGCATGATCATCATAACGATTTACCTTTCTGCCCGCAAAAATATGTACCGCCTGGATCGAAAACATGTAAACTGATACCGAATTTGTATGATAAATATAATTATGTTATACACTATATTCATTTGAAAACGTGTCTCAAACATGGACTGAAATTAAGAAGCATACACAGAGTTATTAAATTTAAGCAAGGTCCATATTTAAAACAATATATTGATTTAAATACGAGATTGAGGCAAAAAGCGAAATCTCAATTTGAACAAGACTTTTTTAAATTATTGAATAATAGCATTTTTGGCAAAACCTTAGAGGATACCGAAAAAAGGTTAAGCGTTAAGTTAGTAAATCAGTGGTCCGATAAAAACAACAAAACGAAAAAACGTCTAGGCGCAGAGCAACTAATAGCCAGACCTAATTACCACAGCTCAACTGTATTTACAGAAAACTTTGTAGCGGTCCAGATGAATCCTGAAAAAATTACTCTCGATAAACCGATTTACATTGGTTTTTCTGTTTTGGAAATATCTAAGAGTCACATGTACGATTTTCACTATTCTGTTATGAAACCTTTTTATGGTCCTAATATAAAAATGTGTTACACAGACACTGACAGTTTTCTGTATTCCATAGCAACGAAAGATGTTTATAAAGATATAAAATACAATTTTGCTCAATACTTCGATACTAGTAACTACGCTGTTAATAATATATACGGTATAAGGAGGCAAAATAAAAAAGTGCCTGGGTTATTTAAAGATGAGTTAGGAGGTCAGCTCATAGTTGAGTTTGTAGGCCTACGATCTAAACTTTATTGTATAAAAACCGAAAATACTGAAATAAAAAAAGCTAAAGGTACCAAAAAACCTGTTGTAAAAACAATGAGTTTTAAGGACTATAAACGTGTGTTATTAGATAATAATTTAGTTAGGAAAAGAAATACGGTATTTAGGTCATTAAAACATGAAATGTTTACACAATCGCTTAATAAAATAGCTCTATCATGTAAGGACGACAAACGCATCATCCTTAAAGATAACATATCAACTCTTTCATGGGGCCATAAATCAGCGTTTTGAGATGTAAATAATATAATATAATTAGTCTTTAAACTATAGCTTGTAAGCGAATATTGGTATATTGAAATAAAGTAATGTGTTGTCGGACTATTTTTCGTGTTTCTTTTAAGCTTATTTTACAACATACCCTACTAAATGTACCTAGGTACAGCCAGCTGCAGAGAAAAATATCCTCACCATAAAAGTATCACCCGTATATCAATCACCCCACTGAGGGTTAAATTTTTCTGCAGCTGACTGTATATTCGTCAGATACCAGCCAGAATGGATTTGTATATAGAGTTTATTTTAGAAAGGTTTTCGAAAAGATAGATCATATTGCATGAAAGTGATGACCATGAAACAATTACGATGACCTGTCGCAACGTGAATATAACACGTGTCGCGTTCAAGGAATTCAAATTGAAATACAATGATACTTGCATTTTCGCTTTTGCTTAAATAGACTCAAAGAAAATGTTAATTATTCATTAGGCCAGCAGGCGAGCGCACTATAGGACCAGTACCGCTCTCAATCAAATTATTACGTGAGTATTACGCTACCTACTACATAATATGATTTAGTGTTTTGTAGTATTATTATTATTATTATTTTGTTCTAATCATTGCTATTTGGTTTACAGATAATGGACCCTTCGGACCCTTCGGACCTGTGGTTTCCGCATGCCCAACAACAATTGGAGGACTTTGATGAGGTTGCCGCTTCAGTGGAAGCAAGACAAGCTAGCAACAGAAGAAAATTCCAGAAAAAACGAAAAGCTACATCATCATTTATAATTACGAAAGTGCCGAGAAAGGGACATCACAAGATTAAAATTGAAATAATTGATTTGAACGCACAGACTGGATCATCAACCCCGTCGAATGATGTAGCGGTCAGTGCGCAGTATATTGTGTGTGATGTAGTGGACGAAATAATGGACATGTCCGAAAACCTAATAAAGAAAATTTGTAAAAAAATCTGTGATGATTCAAGTGTTTAAAATAAATTTTCTTACATGGATATTATTTGGTATTTTTATTACTTCATTTATGTCCTGCATAAAGTAAAATAAAAACATGAAATTTAGTTACTTACTTAAATAAAATAATTATGGTTTGGTAAAGTGATTTCGGTACTGGTGAAGGTAATCTATTCATATAATACACTCGAGAGTAATGGATTCGAGTCAGTTAAATATAAATCTTGAAAACTAATTTTGTTTAATAGACAATATAATAAAATACAATACCTTCCTTTAAGGAGTAATTAATTGTCTTAATCAAACTACGAAATATATAAATATTTCATTCATTCATTCATTCATTCATTTCTTTAAGCTAGCATTCTTAAGTTTCCGACTTTTATAAGCGACCCAGATTCATTTCTCTTGTGTAATCTATCAAAAAGTGAAATAAAACAAAAAAGTATTGAAAATATTCTTTAATCTCGCTAAGTCAATCAGTTAATTATTAATTGGTAGGAATACTATTATACATTTGGATGCTGATTATTTTTGAACCATTTTTTGATACACAAAACGTTCCTCAAAGCACAGTAATTAGTCTTATGCGTTACACAACTAAAATCAATAAACTGCGAGTTGTAAGTTTTAAATAGCTGCATTAAACTTGGACATCCGATATCTTCTATATTCTTTACAGTACAAATGTCACAGAGGTCTTTAATCCACTTCGATTTTTCTAAACCTTTAACGAATACAAGTTTATTTTCTAGGTATGGTACTATTATCCTCTTGAACTGTATGAAATCAATGTGTCCATCAGCCCATCTATATCCAAGGTTATTCTCAATCCATTTGACGCATTTTTTTTCAGAACTAGTTAAACATCGATATGGGAATGGAGGTTTTATGAGAAAAATTTGAGTGTACTCATTCGTTGCTAACGCAAGTTCTTTAACAATGAAGCCATTATTATCGTTTTTAAATCCTTGTAAATCCACGAACAATGCATTTGTGCTATTCATGATAATTTTCGAACAATATTGCTCAGCGGTTTATATTCAAACAAACAGTCGTTCAGTATGAGACAATAAGCTGAGGTTTGATCAGGTATTTCTGCTTCACTCTCCAGTTCAAGCCGCACATTGACTACCGGCCCAGATTTAAGATTATCGCTTTGCCTCGAACAGTCTATCACAAACAGTGGTGTTAATTCCTTGAACTCTTTTGCATTCAACAATGGTTCAGTTCTTCTGCCGTAATAAGACTGTTGAAATCGAGTGTATTGTTCGTATAATATAGCAATATTGTCGTTCGAAAAGCTCGCATTCATATTGTCGTAAGGAAAGTAAGTAGAGTTCAGATACACTTTGACGTCACGTAAATTGCAGTGATCAAATTGCGACATGTCAGTAGTAGCATTATTTTTCCTGTTCGTTTGTAAACCTAGAATGACGTATCGAGGTTTTTCTATTTGAGATGATGTTTTGATGGACCATGTATGCTTCGTAGTTCTTGGCAACAATGGATATTCATATAAATCCCAATTTCTAAATGCTACTTGAATGGATCTGTCTTTTTCTAACAACCGAAGAAGGTTGATTCTTTCTACATCAGAAACTTTTATATGAGGAACTCTCCATACAATTTTATGAATTACTACATCTTCCACGACTTCTCCTGTACTTAATTTCAATGCATTGAGGTTAGTGTTACTGCGCAGCAGAACAAGTTCATGTTTACAGTTGATTATGACTTTTTTGTAGTCCTCCGCGAATCCGAGAATATTACTTAGTGGTATAGATGCTGAAAATTTTCCTGACTGACTATTTTTTGTTCCATTAATATCCCAACCCCAAACTTTTGACATTTTCGACTCACTCTCATTCATAGATAGCAATGATTTCATAGTGGTAGTTATGCCAGCGTTTTTAATTTTGTCTATTTCGACTCCATTTAGTTCATATCGTATATCTTGAAAAAAGAACAGCAGTGGATTATTTGTAAAATGTACACTGGCAGCCTGCTGCCTTGGGTCTTTCTTGAACACATTAACAGCGCCTTCCAAATATAAAGTGCTAGCTGACGGGAGTACATACAGATCTTGTTGATTGATCGGTATACGAATTTCGTCATTCCTGTTAAAACTAGTCACGTATGGCTTATACGAATGAATCTCGACACCGTCGATGGTATTATCATAAACAGGTGTACTCAAAATATCTAGTATATTACTCATTTTAACAGTCCGATTAGTTTCAGGAATTTTTTATTTTTTGATGTTAGTCTTTTCTTCTTTAAAGTTCTTTCCTTGGGAGCGATTGGAGTGTGACTAATGATTTTGGATTGCGGTGGTAAGGTTTTATTAAATTCGATCATTTTCTTTTAATATGTAAATACAACTGAATTTCTTCACCACGTAAATTAATCAAGTTATTATTTATATCCAATAATCTTATATTTATGCTGCTTATGTTATTTTGATTCACTGGGAAATAAATAATATTCTTAGGTATTTCAATTAATCTATAACCTGGAGGGACGTTAGGTGCAAACTCATGTATAATGTGACTTGACATGCCATTTATATATGATCCGCTCACTACATCACACTCTACCCTGACCACAGTAGTTGAAAGAATGTTGACAGGATGTTGTGATTCATGTAGTACATTCGCTTTGAGCAACTGTCTACCGAATCCTAATAAATTACCTAAACTATTTTTTTTCTCAAAATGAATATCTTTCGTGCCAATAATATGTGTTCTTAATGTATTATTATTGCACGTTAAATTAAAGTTTACATCGTTCAGTTTTCCTTTCAAAAAATCGTTTATATCCTGCAACTCGTAAACCCCTTCAGGAATTTCTATACTACCATTTTCACCATAGTAAAACTTGTTATTTTTGGTATCAATGTTTGGGATGGAGTTAAATGTAGATAAATATAGCAGAGCGCACTCATATTCACCATCTAGTTCTAGCGTAGGGGAATATGTAGTCGTCAAAAGTGACTCATTGCCAGTTATGGATAGGGTGAAGGACATTGTAACAATGGTGTAAAATAAACGCTGACATCTTTTTTATACATCATGTTTATTCCAAAAATCGAACAAAAACTTTAAACATAAATGTCCACAGTTTGTGCTATTGTAAGTTTGATAACGGGTATAGTTATAATATAAGTTAGGAGTATTTAGATATTTTACAACTTCAACGGGTGGTTTCAAGTCTCCGAAACTATCAAAGTATTCATAATAGTCATTAAATTTTATGTAGGCTACCCAGTGCGTTCCTTCCTTGTAAGAATCGTCCAAATTTATTATGCCACATTCTATACTTCTTGGTTTTCTTGGCAGAGCATCTTTCATGTAGACCCCACGAAAGTAAGGTATTACTTTTGCATATTTCATTAAATCCACATTCGTTAGAGCACGCTTAGGTAGCCTCTTTAACAGTTTTTTGAAGGTGTTATAAATAACCCACTACCCTTTTTGTAAGGTTTTATGTATAAACCTTTACCCAATGCAATTGATTCCATCGCTTTGTTATGATGTTGAGATTCTCGTAAACTTTCTTGGGCTGCTTTATAATCATTAACACTTTTCGCTATTCCAGCAGCTCCTCCAGCAAGAGTTCCTAAAGCGGACAGCCCAGCAAATATTGGTAGCAATGGAAGAATCCCTCCACTTTTAGGTAGAGGAATAATTCGCGGTATCTTTATATCGTGTTTGGTACCAGCAGAAACTATTTTCTTGGCAGCAGAATATGCTAATTTAATAGCTCTGTTATTACTTTTTGGTTTTAGCTTTTTAAGGTCACCCTTTATTTTTGATACCATAGCTTTAAAATGTTTCATTCCTGCGCCTGTTTTCAGTTTCCTCTTCATCACTTTATTGACCAGCCATGATGCAATCTTTTCACCACTTTTGGCTTCTTTCGATCGAAGTCTTTGTTTCGCCATATTTAATAAATCCAAATCAGCTTTATGCCTATTATCCAAGTCCTGGAACTTTGTATATGCTATGTCGTGAACCATACACGCGTCGTCCAATGGGTTGATGCCTCTATCCCCGCGGGCTAATCGTTTCACCAGCTTCGTTCCAGGCCCACAGTAATTATAGCCAGGTAGATGTAACTCAAACGGTAAATTATTTATGAAACTGTTAACTATACCTCCACCTTGCATAACTGTTTGAAGACTAATGATATATTTTACACAAGTGCCTTTTTATCGATCCAGCTATTTTCAGTTTCATTCAAACCCAGCCATTTTACATATAATTTATTTCCTTTTTTCCTGATAATTTTTTCGATTAAATAAACATTAGGGTATTTAGTCATCTGGAGTTCTTGATCATAGAAGCATCCTAAAATCGGTTGTCTGCGATAATCTTCTATCAAATAAGTTGTAGGAATAGTTCTGTTCACCTTCTTGATAACAAATATTTCTGTTGACCAATTAGGAGTATAGCCTTTTTTAAAACATCCTTTGTACTTACTTATTCTTACATGATCACCCACACGAAATTTTGGTTTCCTTGAAATAATACTTTTAGTCTGAAATTTCTTTATATTATCTGATACGTTACTTTCATTTAACTTATTTACTTTTACGGGCTCGTGCTGCGTTACACGATGTTTTGTTTGATTGTAAGAATTAACAACATATTCCAACGGTTCCGCCACCCACTTATAACTACCTTTGAGATTGAAATACTTATATAGATTTGTTTTTAATGTTCTGATTAATCTTTCTACCATAGAAGCTTTTTTAACCGAATATGTAGAATAATGATTGATATTGTATTGCTTTAAAAGTTTTTTGAATTCATCATTATAAAATTCGGTGCCCATATCTGTTTGTAAATTGTGCGGTCGTCTTCTACTTTTCTTCAGAATGTTAGCTAAGGCTTGACAAACTTCTACTTTTGACTTCGTTTTAAGAGGTATAGCCCATGCATATTTAGAGAAGCAATCAATTACGACAAGAATAAACTTATAACCTTTATTGTAAATTTTCAATGATATAAAGTCGATCAAATCTGCCTGCCACAAATCATCAATTCCCTTGAGAACCACTGAACGACGAACAAAATTTTTTCTTGCATTTTTATGGATTTCGTTTACCACCTGCTGCTTCATCTTTCGCCAACGACCTTATGATAATATCTAATTCTCTCTTCGTATAAACATCCTTTATAAAGTCATTCATCACTCTTTGTACATCATTCATTGCTTCATTCAGTAGAAATTTAGCATATTCCCGTAAATCATTACTCTTCATATCAACGTACTCCTTGTTGACGGCATCGTCTGACTCTTGAGGCGCCTTTAAACCTTTTAATCGTGACGATTGAAGATCAAAATGTCCCTCTTCGTTTTTGGTCAGCGCATTGTCAGTAAAATCAAACAATTCAGATAAACGTAAACGCTTATGAACATGATGACCGAATTTATCAATATTCATAGCACTGAGCTAGGTTACTCAAGTTATTGGTTTAGAGGTTAACAATGAAATAAATAAAAACATTTCAAGCAGTTTTATTTATTCTAATCAATCAAGTCACTTTCCCGCAGTTCTTCTATAATGGATATAATTTCATTATCAAGTCCAGTGTTTCCAGCATCTCGAGATGCTATTAGTAATTTCAACCTATCCACAAGCTCGTTTGGATCATCCCAGTAGATATAGTCTACATTTTTCTTCCATTTTTTTAATAGCGGTAATCCCGAACCTTGAACTTCACTGCTTCGATCGTCATGTTTATTAAAAAGAGGTTTAATTATATTTAAGTACTTTCTTCCTTTATTGCTCTTTATTGGTTTGCTTGGATCATATTCTCGTCTATGCGCATTCGTCTCTAACAGCATCAACTTGTAGTTCGCGATGTCTTCCTCGGTTATAACTTTTAAGTCAGGCGATCCTTTGCTTATTAGCTCCATCAAACCAGGAGTTTTATTGTATTGACGACTGCCCACCGTAATTTTATTTTCAGTGATAGTAACATTAGCTGACCCCATCATAAGCTTTCGTCCATCATGTCTTATTCCAAAAGGAGTATCTTTTAAGCGATATTCTGACATTGACCATGAAGAATAATCTGGAGTGTGTGTAGTCGACTTTTCTGACGTGTCACTTTCATCATCAGATTCATTTTCAGAAATGTCTTCTTCTGTATTTATAGCAGACGCAGTAGGTGTCATAAAATTATCACTTTTTCGCTTATTTTTTGTAGTAACATTTCCTGCATCCCATTTAATAGGTTCATCGTCTTTGTCAAACTTCATTTCTTCTTTCTTGATAGGTGTCAGTACTTCTTTATTTTCTGTTCGTTTTATTGTATATGTGAGTTGATTAAGTGGACTGATAACTGGCTTGAAAACATTTCCTAGAGCTTTATCGTATTCTGATTCAACGTTGCGCATTTTTTTAAACTTTTTCTTTACAGCTTCAGCGACAGTGACAATTTGCTTTAAGTTTTTTTCCATAGCTAGACTTTGTATTGTATGCTCTTCCTTTGCACGGTCAAATGCAGTGTTTTTGCATTCACCCAGACTTATATAGATTTACGAAGTAAACACAACGAATGTGTCAAATTGTTTTCGATAGCAACCTTTATTTTTTTCACAGTCTTTGTTTATGACCAAGTAGCTGTAAGGATCGGTCCATATTTTAGAGCACATTTTTCTGAATTCGTACCAAGTCATGTCTGTATTAACATGTTCATCATATACATGACGCAAATTAATATCATCCTGTTTGAAAAGTACAATTAGATTTGCGTTGTCTCTCACAAGTTGTTTTGGAATTTTACTGTAAGTCTGGTTCAAATAAAAACTATCAATATTATTGTGTCTGCCCATTGCAAAATAGTCACGTATGTTGTTTTGATTTTCACATGCGACGTCATCAAAAATCATCACTGAATTTGACTTTGCTTCTTCTGGACTAAGTACTTGCTGGTTTGCGTTAAATTTATGGAAGGATACGCCTGGCACTAAACCCAAAACTTTTTCAAGAAAAACGTATTTTGGTTGATGTAACGTTTTTGAATAAACATAAACATTCTGAAAGTGTAGTCCATTTTCATGCAATAGAAGGCCGATCATAAGGTTAGTTTTCCCACAGTTTGATGGTCCGCAAATAAGGCATCTTATTGAATTTGGCAAAAGGTTTCCGTGGCGAAATATTTTATTTGACGCTTCTAAAGAACAGAGATTGTCTACATGTAATGAACTTTTCTGTTTTAAAAACTTCATGCTGCTGTAGGTATGCTGCAATCGAGAATCAGTGTTAGACTAATGAATATTTTGGACCTAAACATAATATATTGAGGTTAACAAACACTAATACATTGCGATCTGAAAATATCTAGCGTTCAACACATCTGTTGAGTCCGTAGACCTAAAGGTTCTTGAATGAATTTGATCTGTCATTTTTGAACTGTCAATAGGTTTTTCGATCCATCTGTCGATAGGTTTTTCGATCCATCTGTCGAGCCCGTAGGCCCGAACGATCGTGAAGTGAATTTAAACTGTCATTATACACCTACTGATTGGGAAGGGACTCACCAGCGGTCAGCAATCAGCAATCCGGATATAGCGGCTTCCTTCACCTGCTTCGATGCAGAGGGAATTTGTATGCTTCGAGACGAGACGCCCAGGTCCCAAATCCTTTGCACAAATATAGCTGGCCAGCTCCCACAGATGCACTATCACTTTGGCAATCGTTAGATTCACAGTAAAGCGGATAATTAATTTATTAGCGGTAGACGACACGGAAGCAAAGTGTTCAGACGTCCATATTTTTTTCTTCTTAGTAGTTCCAGTTTTTGACACCGCAGGCGCCACTCGAGTCTTCTATCTCGTTCGGCGCGTTGTGCGATGAGTGAGTAGGAAGGAGAGGTGGATATAGGAAGGATTCGAGTGCATATCCGTAATTTAAATTTAAATTAGGTATTGGCGGAAACACCTAGTGAAACCGTATTGTTTGGCGTGGAGTTGTTTGGTACGGTTGAAATGTGAGAGCATTTGTTTGAATCTTTTCAAATATTTTACTTAGTGTTGGAAGAACAGATATTGGTCTGAAATTTGAAGGATCACCCTTATCTCCCAATTTGAACAGAGGTAACAGTTTACTGTGTTTCATGAGGTCTGGGAAAGCCCCATCGTCAACACATTTATTGAATATATAAGCTAAATGTGGGGTTATAACTAGAATTACTGAACCAATGACTTTGACTGATATACCCCACAGGTCTTCCGTATTTTTTAAGTTAAGTAATTTAAACGTTTTGACAATGTCCTGGGGATATACATGATGTAATTTTAAATATACCTTACTGACGCTCGTGTTATTTTTTAATAAAGTCTCTGCTTCATATGGAGATGAATTTAGACGATCTGTTGTGAGTAGGGGTACATTGGTGAAGAATGTTTCAAAAGCTCGAGCAACATCATCGCTGGATTTAACAACATCATCACCTATCTTTAGGCAGAAATCATTGTCCCTTGGTATAACTTTGCCAGTTTCACGGTTTATTATTTGCCAAACTGTTTTCATTCTATTATTTGAATTTTGAATTTTTCTATCATATATATTTTTCTATATATTCAAATATTATTGTTTTTCGTAAACAACTCGGGTTGGCTTAATCTGATGGTATCGACGTGAGTGTAGGGCCAGTTTCCTCATCGTCTTCGGAGTCCATTTCAGAGATTTTTTAGATTTCGGCCGCTGAACTAAATTTGTGTCTTCTCTGTGCTGCTTCAGCCAAGAAGTCGAAGCTTTCGATCTAGAAGCCCGTGTCGTGGTGAATTGGATAATTCCATGTGAAGATAGCTCGTCTGAAGTATTTCAGCGCTGCGCGAAATTTGTATTGTTCTGGTCGTCTCAGGATTTGGGCATTCTAGTAACCCGGTGTGTTACTAGAATGCCCAAATCCTGAGACTAACTCCTGTTCGACTAACATGTCTGAAATTCTGTCAGTTTAGCTGTGTTTATCTGAAATTACCTTATTATTGCCTGAACTGGGGCATTCCTCGTTGTCTCCATAGAACGCCGCCGATGAGTTTTTCTGACTTCTACTGTGTCTCATTGCTTATCTTCAGCATTTTTGTAGGATATTGGCAATTCAATCGATAGGTATCTTCTTGAAAAGTTATATGTAGTATCCATTCCGTATGCACTGACCTTGGTTCTTTTGGTACTTAAATGGGTACTACCTATATAGTATTCATATATGCACATTTTGTTTTTTTACAATTAA